>CM074861.1:44270000-46770000 GCA_037501455.1 Lantana camara | reverse complement strand
ATGAACCATATATGACGCACGGCAATGATGTGAATATGATATGAATGCATAAATGATCATATTATATTAATAAAATGTTCATGTGCACGAATAAGAAATTTAAAACATATAATCAAATCATTCATTCATATGTTTCATTCAATTTCATAAGTTCATAAATTCATATAATATTCCATAAATTCATAATTTCATATAAATTTCATAAATTCAAATCATTCATAATATTCATCTAATAAGCACAACATATAATAGTCAAATTCACACTAGAGATAGAATAAATAAACGTTCAATTAATAGTCAGTAGAATAAATACGCGAAATGAAATTCAATTAATTCAAGGATTGAATTAAATCAAATAATATTTAAAATATATAATAAATATATATAATATAACATATATAAATAACATATAGTATATAATATACAATATATATATAACATATACATATATGCACGTACACATTCACACACACATGCATGCATATATATATATTACATATACAAACACACACAACACCACTCCCATGCATGCAAATACACTCTCACACGTACACAGCCATGCATGCATTTATATGTAATACATATATATATACCTATTAAATTAAACCATGCATGAAAAAATCATATAATATATACATATTTTTTCACGCATGCATGCAATTACAATACTCTCATGCATGCACACTAACACACCATACATAATCATGCACTCTTAGCACCAAATCAACTTCCAGGAAACGCAGCAACACAGCATTAGCAGTAGCAGTACAGCGGCAGCAAACAACACGCGAGGAAGAAGAAGAAAACGCAGAAATAGATTAAGCAAAACGGGGTGACACCCCCGTGTCACCCTCCAAAACTAGGCCGAGACACGCCCGTGTCTCGGTACAGAAGTTCCAGGCATGCAGCACCCCCGTGCCTCGCCGGTAAAGCAACAGCGACACCCCCGTGTCGCACAGCAGACCCTCCCCTGTTTCGACAGCAAAATGGCGCAGGAAAACAGGGCAAGAAAAGGTAGCCAAGTACGAGTAAGAAAGGCAACCCAATCATGCATGAAAAGCTGTAAAAGACTCACATAAACACACCCAAGAATCCATGAAAGAGATAACAAAAAGGAAGAAGGAATCACAGCAAAAAGGACAGCTGAAAATCAGTCCAAAACAGGGCATAACTTGAAGAAAACAGGGCACGCTTGCATTCAATCCTTCTCCATCCATTACTCAGCTAAAACCAACAATTAAGCAGCAAGATATCATGTAATCAACAAGGAAATCAGTTCCAGAAGTAATCAGTCCAGGCATGGAAGCATACGTGACCTTGAAGTGAATTTTCTGAAAATTTTCATAAATAATATCTCATATATATCTCAACAAACATGAAATCAAAGATCATAAATGTTATGAGGGAGTCAAAACAAGTAATATCAGGCTTGGAATCGATCAAAACCATAAAGAATCAAAGAAGATCAACCGTTTGCTCCAAATCTTCATTTTCGGGAAAAATGTTCAGAATCGAGGAACCATGCTTACAAATCATGAATGAAAAGATGAAAATGCTCAGAATTAATCATATTACACAACCTTAGCTTACCTTGATGATTGGGTGAAGTTTGAGGAAGATTTGAGCTCCAAAATCTCCAAATGAAGAAGGGTTTCGGGACTGGAGGAGATGCAGTAGCTTTGGCTGATGTTTTGGGGATGGTGTGATGATTATCTTGGTTAAAGCTTGAAATATCTAGGTAGTGGGTTGAGTTAGGGTTTAAATGAATCAAACTATGGTTACTTTGGTCATGGTTTACTCAAGATATGGCTCAATTAGTGTAACTAGGTCATGTTGGTTGCCGATTCGTTTCTCGGTTGAAATTCGGAGTTTCAAATGAATTAGGAAAAATGTAAGGCTAACTTTACTAAACTCGAATTTTCGTTACGAGTTCAGCGGAGTTGACGGAACTCGAATCCGAGTTCCCGAGCTCAAGATATTAAATTCGGAACCAAGGGTACGCTAAGTGCTCGTTAGCCCCCGATTTGGTTCCTCAATTAAAATTAAATTCGTTAACAAATCAAATGAATTCAAAAACATAAATTGAGTATAAAATCAAATTCATAACACATATACGTACAACATATTACAAAATCGTGGCAATTTGATATCAAATCATATAAGAATGAAGCACAAAATAAACGAACAAACTCAATCATACAATTCATGCATGAATTATAAAATTTCCCATGCAAACATTAAGATTTCCATGCAAATTATGATTTACATGCATACTTATTTTAAATCCCATGCAATATGATTCCATGCATAATTAATCCACGTAATATATATATATATAAGTAATTAATTAAAACATGATTAATTAACATAACATATAATTAGCATAATCATTAATTTAATAATAGTAATTAAACATATATAATTAAACATATATATATACGAGACATATATATATAAATAGAATAATATTAAAATAATTAATATAATATAATAACAATTATTATAAAATTAATTATAAAGCACGTAAAACAATTAATTCGCGCAATTTGAGAAACACATACGTCATGCTATACAGAATAAGAAAAACGGGGGCGTTACAACCTCTCCCCCTTAAAAGAATCCGTCCTCGGATTCATTATTTGCTTAAAACACTTAATGAAGGAACCCCGTTCCTTACAAACAACAAAGAGAGAATCCCCGTCTCTCAAACAACAATGAGAGAACCCCGTCTCTCCAAAAACAGCAAAGAGAGAACCCCGTCTCTCAAAACAGCAAAGAGAGTACCCCGTCTCTCGAACGAAAATAAGAGAATCCCCGTCTCTTACAAATAATACAGAGCAAGGGAGTTTCCAATACCCCCGAGCAACACAACACAAAACAATAATTAAAATCACGTAAAACGCCTTAGACAGGTAATAGATATCCTCCACGTTGATCATCAATTATTCCAAGTTAACAGGATAGGAAATCAAAGCACATAGCGGAAATCTATTTGAATTAAATTAGTATGGATGCGTGTATCATGGATGCTTCAGGTACCGTTCACCGTAGTTGCATAATTCAGAACGGTAAGTTTCGTTGTCCAAAGCGTGGTCTGCCCCAAAAGTGAATTCACTGCGCGATTTGTCTTTAAGTGCTTCAGGGTACCCTAACCAAGCAATTGAGAGATCCTCTAAGGATTTCATTCCTTATTCCCTTCTGACTTGTCCTGCTTCCAATCTTCTTCGATCTTTCGTCATTTCCCATAATCTTCTTTCAATCAAACCAATTCTTAATAATTTAACTGAGCTTGACCTCCCCGGATCCCCTTGATCGTCCGTCCCGAACTCAGGTCTGTAGTTATTACCTTTACCATATCGAAGTCCAACATATCTCCGAGGATAACCACTCTGAAAAACCTTGATGATTCAACCCCGACCTTAAGATGCTTGCTATACAAATCTCTTTCTTTCTTCCATTCAATTGACCCCTTTTTACTCCCTTTAACCCCTTAGGGTGAAATTTAGTATTTGGTCCCTAAAATTCCTTGACCGAAGAGAGGATGTTCTTGATGATTTTTGAAGTTTGATTTGAATCTTCCTAATGTTCATCCTTGTCAATTCGTTGCTTCTAAAATCTCTTTCCAAATTCGTTGACCCAAGCTTTATTAACAACATCTCTTTTCTACGGTAACTTGAATCGATTACCTCCTGCCATCGCGACGTAGGAGTTTCCTTAAACTCCCTCATAACTCCCTTGTCTTCCTAAATGTATCTCCGTTATTTCTATTCATTACCCAGAACTTCAAGTTTAAGTTCTCCTCTCGGTCATCCTCTCCCCCTTAAAATTTTGCCGTTACCCCCCTGACCCTCATCAGTTTTTCTTTCATCGAAATCCTTAATAAGAGAACCTCATTAGGGGAAGGGGAATTTAACGAACCTAGTAATCCAAAATTTATACCTCTCATTTTCCTTTCACCCTCTTATCCCTTACTTGAAGTTCTTTATTTACCGAAGTCATCTTCCCGGTTAGGTGTTACCTTGTTATTTCTTTTCCTCCTAACTCAGAGGTGGCCAGTCAAAAAGGTACTTGATAAGTGAGGTGAAAGAATTTCCTACCAAGTAAGCACTAAAATGCATGCCGGGTTAAAATGACGATGCATGTGGCACACTTGCGGCAATGAAATGTGCAACACCTTAGAGAAAACGAAATCAATTAGAAATACGTGCACGAACATAATTAAAGAAGAATAAATAATCGATGTGGAGTATGATGCACGTGCTATGAATGTTTTGGAACCTGTCACCGATGTGGTAAGCTAGTAGCTCAGTAGTTTTTCTTCATTCTTCCAATCCCGAGGTTACTTTGACTTGGTGGTTATACTTTGTCTCTCCCACGGTCTTCAACTTTTCCATGAATCTTTTCGCATCACTTGTATCTTTCACTGTCTGGAATTGCAATTCCACGATCTTTCATTTCTTTGCCAACCACTGAATTTGACCTCTGCATTTCCACCCCGAGAATCACCCTTTTACACTGCCCAATTTCTCTTACAAAATCGAACCCTAATAAAATTCTGAACCCCGCTTCTCACCATCACCATGATCAAGACTCCCGTGCTTATCCTTTATGAGTTAAGATTAGTGAAGTAAACTCATTTTGCTTATACTTGAGCACATGATTTCCTTCCAAGAGTCTTTGCCTTTCTTTACCGTTTCCATTTGTTGCTCCATATTTTCACTTCGACCTCTCCACCCGACAATTCAGCTTGGATTTGGAAAACGAACTCAATCCTGTCCTTAGCATTATCACCCTTCGTGAACTGTAGTTATCCTATTGCTTATCTTTCTTTAACTCCTTCTCGACTCGCTTCCCTTCTTAGTCAAACATTCTTCTTTGTCAACCCTTGGTTCATAACTCCTATCGAACCCATTTCATCTTGACCTCCCTTAATTAGTAACACCTCTTCAGTGATCCGAATCCGGGATCAAAATACCTTCAAGGTTTTGTTCCCTTCATTTCTTAAGTTGCGAGATCCTGTTGAATCCAATTAATGCACTTCAGGTAGTGGATTCATATAAGTTATTCTTCTGAGTCACAACCATCCATTGATTAACTCCTATTCCTATTACCCCAATTGTTTCTCTGCCATCGCATCGCCAAAGTCGAACCTCCCATTCTAAATCCTAACCGTAAATTGCAACTCCGTCTGTAATGCCACGCGGCTAGCATTCTCCACATTCCTCCTCGGGCATCCTTCCTATCTTCCATGCCTCCGAAGGAATTTGCAATAGATGGTTGTGATCATAAAATTTGGCCGTGGTTTGATATCATCTTTATAACCTGGAAATCATAACTCTTTTCAAGAATGGATGCATGCGATTAGTGCATGCTCATGGCACATATTTAATACGAAAGACAAGAATCCATATAAAATGCAACAAGTACTTCACAAAATTCTTAAGGACACCAAATTCCATATTCAAGATCGATGCAATGCACACAATATCACATAGTCCCTATGCCGTTCGACTTAGACTGACTCCAACACGACTCAAGAACACCGGTTTTGCAACCGGGCTCTGATACCACTTAAGGATGTAGCACCCCGCACGTGAGGCACCACATCCCCCGCACTAAGGCTCAAAACGAGTAACGAAATAGTAAATCCGCACCCGTATCAAACCCTAGCGAACGGGAGACAGACATAAAACCTTCCTAAGCCAGGCGGAGCTAGACCCTGCAATGATTACCAATCCACAAAAAAAAATATAATGCAGCAAAGCGAAAATTCAATAATATCATTCATAACCAGAATTGGGCTCTTCAGGCCTCTTTTACAATATAACAAAATCCAGTAAAAGCAATTCAATACCAATTACATGAATATTCAAGCTCATAATATAACCAAGACTAGTCATACATAATTCCAATTCATGAATGAGTGGAAAGACTCTCCTAATCTAACTCGACTCACTCAAAGACTTCAAACACCTCCGCCTAGCCAAACTCCAAGGATCAAACCTGCACACTAAAAGAGTGGGGAGGGAGAGGGGTCAGTCTCTAGAAGACTGAGCGAGCAGGAGCGATATATATATATAAAACATGCACATGCAAGTCATAAATCCCGAGCAAGGTTTTATTAGAAACTAGTTCCCACTAAGGGCAAGAAAATAGATAAACAATGCTCGACTTTTACGACTAATTCATATTAAATTCATTACATTCATAAATCATACATAAATATAAGGCTCGGCGAGTGAGCGTGCACAACCTCCATCCAAACTCCGACCGTGTACGACAAATATCACTAATATTTTCAATAGGTGATCATGCAATACGTCATAATACACACAGACCATAAATCATATCATAAACATATTCGTTTGGGCAATCCGGATCCCGGCATTCCCGCACGGTGCCTAATCATATCATAACATATTCATAAACATAATCATATTATAACCAACCTTCTTCCTCCGGGTTGGTGGTGGGTTTGCAAGACCCGACCACCTCCGTCACTGACCAAAAGGGGTTACATGACTCCCCAGATGGCACTCAGTCTCCCTTTCCCCGCCAATCTCCTGACGAGGTCCAGTACCGCTGTTTAAGTAGTGGGACTAGTATATGGGATCCCCGTCAGCCCTTGCTTCCTCGGTTAGCCACATATACTAAGTCCCGGGGCCCGTGAACATATCAACCATACAATCTCGCCAAAACATATCCATATATATACATATGATACATACCATAAGAAATCATACCTTACCGTGTAATTCGGCATATGCTATATACGTACCTCTCCGTGTCATCCAAATCCGTAGCTAGCATGAAGACACACGGTTTGGAGCATAGCCTCATTACAAAACCATTTTTAAGCTTATATCTGCTCATACGTATAACTCAGAAAGATTTACTCGATAACTCCATTCGAAAATCATATATATATATATATAATCGTAAGGTTTTGGCCAAAGTTTTTCACATAAGGGTTGTAGGGTTTGTTACATAGCTAAAACGAAAACCACCCTCACCTTAACCGTGATGAAACAAGGAACGAGTTATCAAGTGCTCGAACGATCAAAAGCTCTCCACCCTGGAGACAAACTGTACAAAAGACCACAAGACGTGTTCGTGAGACTCAAGACTCTTAATGAACCATATATGACGCACGGCAATGATGTGAATATGATATGAATGCATAAATGATCATATTATATTAATAAAATGTTCATGTGCACGAATAAGAAATTTAAAACATATAATCAAATCATTCATTCATATGTTTCATTCAATTTCATAAGTTCATAAATTCATATAATATTCCATAAATTCATAATTTCATATAAATTTCATAAATTCAAATCATTCATAATATTCATCTAATAAGCACAACATATAATAGTCAAATTCACACTAGAGATAGAATAAATAAACGTTCAATTAATAGTCAGTAGAATAAATACGCGAAATGAAATTCAATTAATTCAAGGATTGAATTAAATCAAATAATATTTAAAATATATAATAAATATATATAATATAACATATATAAATAACATATAGTATATAATATACAATATATATATAACATATACATATATGCACGTACACATTCACACACACATGCATGCATATATATATATTACATATACAAACACACACAACACCACTCCCATGCATGCAAATACACTCTCACACGTACACAGCCATGCATGCATTTATATGTAATACATATATATATACCTATTAAATTAAACCATGCATGAAAAAATCATATAATATATACATATTTTTTCACGCATGCATGCAATTACAATACTCTCATGCATGCACACTAACACACCATACATAATCATGCACTCTTAGCACCAAATCAACTTCCAGGAAACGCAGCAACACAGCATTAGCAGTAGCAGTACAGCGGCAGCAAACAACACGCGAGGAAGAAGAAGAAAACGCAGAAATAGATTAAGCAAAACGGGGTGACACCCCCGTGTCACCCTCCAAAACTAGGCCGAGACACGCCCGTGTCTCGGTACAGAAGTTCCAGGCATGCAGCACCCCCGTGCCTCGCCGGTAAAGCAACAGCGACACCCCCGTGTCGCACAGCAGACCCTCCCCTGTTTCGACAGCAAAATGGCGCAGGAAAACAGGGCAAGAAAAGGTAGCCAAGTACGAGTAAGAAAGGCAACCCAATCATGCATGAAAAGCTGTAAAAGACTCACATAAACACACCCAAGAATCCATGAAAGAGATAACAAAAAGGAAGAAGGAATCACAGCAAAAAGGACAGCTGAAAATCAGTCCAAAACAGGGCATAACTTGAAGAAAACAGGGCACGCTTGCATTCAATCCTTCTCCATCCATTACTCAGCTAAAACCAACAATTAAGCAGCAAGATATCATGTAATCAACAAGGAAATCAGTTCCAGAAGTAATCAGTCCAGGCATGGAAGCATACGTGACCTTGAAGTGAATTTTCTGAAAATTTTCATAAATAATATCTCATATATATCTCAACAAACATGAAATCAAAGATCATAAATGTTATGAGGGAGTCAAAACAAGTAATATCAGGCTTGGAATCGATCAAAACCATAAAGAATCAAAGAAGATCAACCGTTTGCTCCAAATCTTCATTTTCGGGAAAAATGTTCAGAATCGAGGAACCATGCTTACAAATCATGAATGAAAAGATGAAAATGCTCAGAATTAATCATATTACACAACCTTAGCTTACCTTGATGATTGGGTGAAGTTTGAGGAAGATTTGAGCTCCAAAATCTCCAAATGAAGAAGGGTTTCGGGACTGGAGGAGATGCAGTAGCTTTGGCTGATGTTTTGGGGATGGTGTGATGATTATCTTGGTTAAAGCTTGAAATATCTAGGTAGTGGGTTGAGTTAGGGTTTAAATGAATCAAACTATGGTTACTTTGGTCATGGTTTACTCAAGATATGGCTCAATTAGTGTAACTAGGTCATGTTGGTTGCCGATTCGTTTCTCGGTTGAAATTCGGAGTTTCAAATGAATTAGGAAAAATGTAAGGCTAACTTTACTAAACTCGAATTTTCGTTACGAGTTCAGCGGAGTTGACGGAACTCGAATCCGAGTTCCCGAGCTCAAGATATTAAATTCGGAACCAAGGGTACGCTAAGTGCTCGTTAGCCCCCGATTTGGTTCCTCAATTAAAATTAAATTCGTTAACAAATCAAATGAATTCAAAAACATAAATTGAGTATAAAATCAAATTCATAACACATATACGTACAACATATTACAAAATCGTGGCAATTTGATATCAAATCATATAAGAATGAAGCACAAAATAAACGAACAAACTCAATCATACAATTCATGCATGAATTATAAAATTTCCCATGCAAACATTAAGATTTCCATGCAAATTATGATTTACATGCATACTTATTTTAAATCCCATGCAATATGATTCCATGCATAATTAATCCACGTAATATATATATATATAAGTAATTAATTAAAACATGATTAATTAACATAACATATAATTAGCATAATCATTAATTTAATAATAGTAATTAAACATATATAATTAAACATATATATATACGAGACATATATATATAAATAGAATAATATTAAAATAATTAATATAATATAATAACAATTATTATAAAATTAATTATAAAGCACGTAAAACAATTAATTCGCGCAATTTGAGAAACACATACGTCATGCTATACAGAATAAGAAAAACGGGGGCGTTACAGGTAGCCCCTCACTCAGTCGAGTTGTAGACTGATCCTCTCCCTCCCCAATCTTTTAGTGTGCAGGCTGCTCTTGGAGTTTCGAGCTAGGCGGAGTTGAGTCAAGTCAGTTGAGTCCGTCCGAGTTAGTCGAGTATTTGCATTCACATATGTATTTAATTTATGTATGATTTAGACTTGTAAAATATGAATTTGAATTCTTATGCATTTGGTTATTTGAATTGCCCTACCAGGGCTTTGTTATGCGTTTAAAAGAGGCGTGGGGTGCCCAAGTCTCACTACTAGAAAAACGCCCGATAGCAACGGAAATTATTCGTTGCTATTTAGCAACGGATATAGCAACTAAAAAAAATCGTGGCAAAATGCTTTAGCAACGGATTTTTCGTTGCTAAAATTAAATAATACAAAAGATAAATAAATTGGTATATATAGCGACGGAAATTCCGTTGCTATTAAAATAAAAACGTAATAAAAAATAATATAATATTTATAAATATTTGCAACAAAAAATCCGTTGCTATATGAAAGAAAAAAAAAGAAATAAATATAAAAAATATTAGCAATGAAAAATCCGTTGCTAATTTAGCAACGGATTTTTCGTTGCTATATAGAAGGAAAAAGGGAAATAAAAATAAACAAATATTTAAATTATTAGCAACGGAAAATCAGTTGCTATTTGGCAACGGATTTTCCGTTGCTATAAGGAAGAAATAAAAAGAAATAAATATAAAAAAGATTAGCAACGGAAAATCCGTTGCTATAAACATATGAATAAAAAAAATTAAAATATTTATAATTTAGTGACGGATTTTTCGTTGCTATATGGAATAAAAATAAATGAATAATAAAAAATAGAGCAAATTACATTTTTGGTCCCATAGGATTGTGTCATTTTCAATTTTGGCCCTATTCTTTTAGAATTAGACAAAAATAGTCCCGTTGGTTTCATTTTGTTACATTTTTTGTCCCAATCGTTAAATTTTGGACGGAACCATTACGTGCATTTAAAAGTCAAATAAAATTTCATTGAAACAAAACACTAATGGATTGTATCCAAGTTGGTTGGATGCTCATTTTCTTTTCATGAGGTCCTGGGTTCAATCCTAGGCTCTTTCTTTTTTATATATGTATATATATATTTATTATACAATATATATTATTATTATATATATCGTAATATATATTAAATATTATATAATATTATATAATCTATAATACATATAATATTATATACATTATATAATATTTAGTATATATACATTATATAATATTTAATATATTGATATTAATATATTTAATATTATATATAATATTTAATATATATATTAATATTTAATATATTGATATTATATTTATCGTATATATATTATATATTATATAATATTATATAATTTATAATACATATAATATTATATACATATGTATATTATATATAAATATATAATATTTATAATACATATAACGTTATATACAAACGTATATTATGTATAATTAAATATAAAATATTTATAATATATATACGTTTATATATATATAAATATATATACACATCTACATATACACTCACACACAATGTTATTTATATATAAGTATATATATATATTATATAATAACATATACACATCTACAATACACTCACACACAATGTTATTTATATATATGTATATATATTATATAATATTTAATATATAGACATATATATCTTATATCTTAAATATTAAATAATAATTAATATTATATGTTTATATATAATATACGTACATATATATAATATGTGTGTATAATATACATTATAAATCATTAATATTAAGAGAAAAGTTTTTCATTTAACGTGTAACGGTTGCATAACACAATAATTTCTTAATATTTAGATTTAATTCTATAAATTTTAATATAAATTCATTATATTAAAAGAAAACTTCTTAATTTAACATCTAATGTACGGTTGCGAAACACAATAATTCCTCAGTGTATAGATATAATTCTATAAATTCAAATATAAATGTTTCATATTAAGAAAATAATTCTTTATATTAAGTTATTCAACTACGATTGCTAAATAATACAATAGTTCCTCAAAATGCAGATATTGTTCTACATATGTATAATTGAATACTTCATATTGACATAAAATTAGTTCTTTATTCAACTACCAACTAAATCTAATTATTTAATTATGTAAACTTTCATCTTTTTTTTATATGTCATAAAAACTTATACTTAAGTTCATATACATTACTATTATATATATACATATATATACATGCTTGGGGTTTATATAGAATTTAACACAATAATTCTTCAATATTTAGATATAATTCTACAAATTCAAATATAAATGTTTCATATTAATAAAATAATTCTTCATTAAGTTATTCAACTACGATTGCTAAATAATACGATAGTTTCTCAAAATGCAGATATTATTTTACTGATGTATAAGTGAATACTTCATATTGACATAAAATTAGTTCTTTATTCAACTACCAACTAAATCTAATTATTTAATTATGTAAACTTTCATTTTTTTTTATATGTCATAAAAACTTATACTTAAGTTGATATACATTATTATTATTATTATTATTATTATTATTATTATTATTATTATTATTATTATTATTATTATTATAATATATATACATGTTTGGGGTTTATATTGAATTTAACACAATAATTCTTCAATATTTAGATATAATTCTACAAATTCAAATATAAATGCTTCATATTAACAAAATAATTCTTCATTAAGTTATTCAATTACTATTGTTAAATAAAACAAATGTATAAGTGAATACTTCATATAATATAAAAGTTCTTTATTCAAAAAACAATTAAATCTAATTATATAGTTATGTAAAACTTTCATCCTTTTTTTTTTGTATGTCATAAAAAGTTATAATTAAGTTGACATACATTATATTTTTATCTCATAACTAAAACTTGGGATATATAGTTAATTAATAAATATTTAAATTTTTAACAGAATATGTATTATAATATAAATAATTATATATTTAAAAATATTTTTATTTAAAATATATCATAACAAGTATTTAATAATTTAAATTAGTATATGAATATTTGATAGTGGTTAAATATAAAAAATTACATAATAATAACAACAATTGAGTTAGCCCAACTGGTTTGGGGTTCAACCTTCTTCACATGAGGTCCAGGGTTCAATTCCTACCCAATGCGAATATGTGGAATTAATGTGTTAGCTCGGTTGGGGCTCGGTTGGGGCACATCTCTCACACGATCGGTTGGGGCTCGGCTCGTGCGGGCTCGGTTGGGACTCGGCTCGGTTAGGTGGGGTCATCCGGGCCCTGCAAATGAATTTTTAATTTATTAATTTGAATTATTGGTTTTTGCGACGGATTTTGCAACGGAAATTCTGTTGCAAAAAGGTAAAAAATTAATTAATTATTGGTTGGTTTGCAACGGAAAATCCGTTGCTAAATCTGTTGCTAAAAAAATCGTTGCTAAAACAGTTGCTAATTTCCGTGGGTAGTAATTCGTTGCTAAATCCGTTGCTATAAGTTCGTTGTTAATTCCGTTGCTAATAATTCGTTGCTAAATCCGTTGCTACAGATTAGCCACGAGGGTTATAGCAACGAAAAATTTTCGTTGCTAAATCCGTTGCTAAGCCGAAATCCGTTGCTAAGCCGAAATCCGTTGCTAATAGGGCCAAAATCCGTTGCTAAATCCATTGCTACAGGGCGTTTTTCTAGTAGTGTCTGCTTGTGGATCATATGTTTATTTTCTGCAGGTCCGTGACTACTGTATGTGTTTGACTTTTATCTTCTGCTGCTTTCTATTTTGTTGGTTGTTTTTTTTTTTACAGGCTCTACGTTCCGCCTAGCTTAGGAGTTTGTTTTGTTTGTCTCCCGTTCGCCTCTACTTGGTTCATGTACGGGTTTCCCATCTTGTATGTGGATTGAGCTTAGGTGCGGGGGATGTAGTGCCTCTCGTGCGGGGTGCTACATCTTAAAGTGGTATCAGAGCTCTGGGTTGCAAAACCCGGGCTCAGAGTCGTGTTGTGTCAGTCTAAGTCGAACGGCATAGGATAATGTGACTATGTCCATGTATTTGCATCATGATTGGCTATGATATCCGTTTGAACTCTTATTACTTTGCTGCTTTTAATTCTCGTGATGCATCGCATTTATCTAATAGCTCTTACTTGATTTAATTATGTGTCATCCTCACATACTAACCAGCATGCATACATTTTTATTGTAGTTGTGGGATTTTCAGGATACCACCACATCGATAAGATTTTGGTCAACCATCACATCGACATCATTATAATTAATGGCAAAATCACGCCGAGATGCAATCTATGAATCCGATGGCAACCTTATATCGGGACATCAGGACCTTTAATCCTCCCCAGTTTAGAGAAGACGATGATATCCGGGCTGAAGAATAGATCTCTGAAATAGAGAGTATTTTCGAAGTATGGCCGTGCAACTCTCAAAACATGGCTCTTCTTACCATACTACTTCTACAGGGACAGGCAAGACAATGGTGGAAAAGAGTTGCCCCACAAGTTGAAGCCACAAACGAAGGATTGGCATGGGATACCTGTTGGAAAACACGAATCAGAAAGCAGGGAAAATTTAAAATTTTTCCAACAAAAGGATCTTGGACTCTTAATCGTGTATCCAAATTCGAAGGAATTAGAAACTTACTTTCTTAATTGACTTTCTTGAAGCGTTTCAAGCCACCCAAAAATGCTCCTCTCGTGGCTTGATCCCCTCTCCTTGGTAAAGCTCGAATCATCAAACTTCTAACTTGAAGCTCTCTGGAGATAGTCCACCAACTTGACTACAATCTAACTAGTAAGGATGCTAGTTCTCTAGTTAGTGTTTAGGCTTAACCTAGGGTTTCGATTATCTTGGAGAAAGGATGGTGTTCAACACATGAACTAAAAGAATTGCCAATTAGCTCCAAGAGGAGCTCGAGCTCCCCTATTTATAAGAAGGGAGTGGCCGAAATTCCTAGTCCTCATGGACTAAGGATTTGGTCCCTTTCTCCTATTACTTGATCATCAGGTAATTTTGACTTTGACTTTGAATTCAAATTCAAATCAACTTTCAAGAGAGCTAAAATATCCAAACTATTTTTGGATAATTTTATACTTTATTTATTTAAAATAAATAACTTATTTTATCTAATTAATTAATTCACAATTAATTAACTAGATTATTTTTCTCGAAAATTAGACTTTCTTTTTAATTCAAAATTAAACCAAAGTCTATTAAATAATTAACAAATTAATTATTTAATATATATACAATATATATATATATATATATATTCACGTGAGACACGTGTCATAATGACACGTGTCACTCACGTGACCCAAGGGTGTGGTTTGACACGTGTGGAACCCTCTCGGCCCTATTAACTCGTTTAATCATTTTAAAGCCTCAACTCATGTAACCAAATTGTTGTGTGTGACCCTCTAGGTTCTCAATTCAATTAGCAGTGACCCTAATTAATTAATTCAGTATTTAATTAATCAGTTCACAGATTAAACTACCATAGTCTAGCAACAGGTGTTTAACCCCTGGCTGAATTGGAATGTTGGGATTCGACAGAACCTTTAAGTCATTGATTTATATGAGATACAATCGTCCTACTTACTATCTCTCAACCAAGATCTAGGGTAAGGGAAAAATCAGAACCCTAATAATCCGGTCTTAAAGCTAAGTGCATTTCATATCCATTTGATCTCAATCCAAAAAACCCTTTTCTTGATGTCTTGATCTACTGCCTTGGCCAAGGACTCCATATGGCATATGAATTACTTACACAATAAGAGATCACCTTGCAAATGCAAGTGTAGGTCCTTTCTTGATTCTCATTCACTTTCATGAATCACTTGTGCAGCCCCAACATAAGTCTTGAATCAGTTGTCTAAGGAGACACCCTTTAAGGCTTATACCTAAGACTACAGAGTTAACTCATAAAGTGACAAGGAACCTCAAGTCTAAGGATCAATTAATCACATCAATGACTCATGTGATATTTCCTAATCTGGAAGTTTCCATTTCCTGATATAGAAACTTCCTTTCCCATTTAGGAATCTTCTCACACGGGGCACCTCAGTGAACTTACTTATTAAAGTAAGCACCCTCATGTATCACTCACGTATCAACTATACACTTTGCACCTCCATGAAAGAAGGTGGTCCTTCTTAAGGGCGTGATCCCACAAGCAAGCCTTAGAGGAGTCAGATTGACACTCCCACTGTCTGTAGGACTCATCGGCTTGAAGCATTTTACTAATCATGACTTATGTGATATAGGGCTCGTTTCATGAATCATTTCACCTAAATGGTAGAGTCCTAAAGTCATCAGGATTAGGGGAGTTCTCATACATGCACAACTAAAGTAAACACATACCAAACAAGAGCATATAAAGAAGTGTTGCCTCAATATGTTATTTTATTCAAAGATTGTCTGTGATTGCAATAAGGAAAAGCACAAAATGGATATACAATCGGCTTTCTAGGGCACTATTCCTAACAATACCTTCGTTCAGGAGTTTAGAAGGAGGTATACTCCGGCCATTTTATGAAATCGAAGGTTTGAAGCGTTTCGTACCCTAAAGCAAGGAGGCAAAATGGTCATGGAGTACATCAATGAATTCGAGAGGTTAGGCACTTACGTGCCACATATTATGAGCAACGATGAAGTGAAGACTTGGCACTTCATGGAAGGCCTTCGTGATGAGTTTAAAGAGGCCTTAATTGCGGAGGATACGAGCACATGGGATAAAGCTACAACAAGAGCTTTAAGGGTCGAGAATCGGAGACTAACTAAAGGTAAAGAAGAAGAGAATTCGGGAGCGGGAGTTGAATTGGGATTTTGTTCAAACCTACAAGTGGAAGGAAGATTCCAGCAACGTGGTACTCGAGCTAAGAAAATTCGTGGGAAGAAACACAAGATCGAAAATCACCTGGGACTGAAGAAAGAGCCCCAATTGTGTACCTATTGCGGAGGAGACAACCATACATATGAGGCGTGTCGGGATAGGTTGAAGAGATGTTACACATGTGGGTCATCGGAACATATGGTTTCTGATTGTGAGCAATCGAGGGCTAACAAACAAAGAATGCGTGAGCAAAGGCTTCAATCTAGAAATTAACATGAATCCAATGATGGAGGTATTTGCATTCATGGCACGTACATCCACGACATCTTTAAGTTCTGTAATTATTTACTTATTGTGCTATAATTGCCATTTATAACATCCTTATGTGTTTGAGTGGTAATTATGTGATACATCCCATTTACACGTTAACCCGACAAGCATATTTAGTGGTTGCTTGATAGGATGTAGCTCCTTTCAACTTCCAATTTTAGAAGGCTACGAGTTGGGAAGAGGTGGTTAGGGTGAGGGTTGAGATTGGGGACCCTCTTTGACGATCGTGTTGAAGTGTAGGGTAACTTGAAGACGATGTTTAAGAGGATTGGTTTGGGAAGTATAGCAACCGGATTGAAAATTCAAGAGAATTGGAACCCGCTTTGAAGGAGAGTTAAATTTTCCAAGGAGATACTATGATGAAAGTACCAAAAAGGAAAGTAATTAATCCACGAGGGACATTGTGGAGAACTCTACTAATGGGTGGAAAATTGAATTTATCAAACTCTCGGGACATAAAGATTGAATCATCTTCAACCGTGCCCTTGGAGAAGGGAATTCAAAGGGAATTAAAGAAGACTTTGGTCGGGCTTCAAAGGATCGAGACAAAATCTCAAATGAAGTCGTGGGATAAGGGCAAGATGACAAGAAGTAATTTGACAATGAAGAAAGGTGCTAGGATTAGGAAACTTCGAGCCCACTTTTCTTATATTCCATGAAAACAGTGGTGCTAAAGATGAGAAGCAGCGTCGTACTTTGGAGCACCTTAATGAAGAGGAACTATGATTACAAGACAATACCTCTTCTTTGGGATTTCTACGAGCAAGTATTCGGGTGAAGGAATCCAGGCTATAAAATCGTTGGTGATAAATCAGAGCCCAAGGATTCAATTCTTGAAACCGAAAGCAAGACCAAGAGGAAACCTAAGATTTGAAGATTAAGTTAGGAAAATTTCTAAGGGTAATGCAACAATTGTGAGATAAAGACCGGAATGAGAATAGCCACATAAAATGCTTTGGGAACTTCGAGGTATGATGGGAGTAATATTTGAAGATCAAAAGCTAAATAAGGAATGGAATGCGGGATGGTTATCATGGTATAGGTACACATTGGTAATTCAAGAACAGGGATGAAAGAACTTCAACAACATCTCGAGTATTGATCAATCACTACCAAATGAGATTCCCCACATTGGTGAAAGGTACCTTGAACACGCATATCATGTGCATCATGTATCTTTAGTTTTATTTTGTGTTTTGAGTGTTCGAGAGTGTTGCTTAGGTGAGATGAGGGTCGAGCTTTGCAACGAGACCATCAACCTCTTAAAGATTTTGGCGGTGTAAGAAGGGGTCCGGATGTTAGACACTTTGGACCTTAGATCGTGGTCAAGGAGGAGATTCGGTTTGAGCTTGGTGACGAAAGTGGCGTGAGTTTGTAGCTTTTTCCTTCGAGAGAATACTGAGCTCGAGAGTTGACTCAAATGAACTCAAACGGTGAGAGTTGAATCTACTTTAGACCCTCTTTATTGTGCGAGTCGATCGAGCAATTCGAATGACAGGATCGATTTGGAGATTCAAACCCCTTGTGCATGAAGACTTTTCTCGAGCTAACCCTCGTCGGGACGTCATGAACCTCGAACTTGGGTGAATACGGAAAGTTGTTCGAGCTTGAAACTCGAGCAGGCGAACCTGGGGACTAGGTTCTCTTAAGGGGGGTATTTTTGTAACACTCCGTCATCACGACAATCCAGGTACGATGTCTCGGGAGAGTTTAATTCAGTAATTATGTGACTCGCATGCCTTATGTGTCAATTTGTAATTTTATTTTAGTTATGTGTGCATTAGAATTTAATTAATTGTTCTTGGGATCAATTGCCCAATATTTGCAAATTAAGGGACCTAATTTTAATGAGGATGTTTTGGACTTCGTGGCTATCTTAAGCTCGGGAATTCAAATACGAACTCCAACCTTGTTATTAAGTTCGTTTCAGTGATTCGGACTCGATGAATGAACCCTTTTTATTTTTTAAAGCCGTTTGATAGCCCTACCATTTTAAAAATCCGATTCGTTTGGACCGGATCTTTGGTCCGACCCGTTTCCTCTCAAGATCGACCCGTTTTAGCCCTTAAAGGGCTGATATTCACTTTTCTTCACGTTATTTCAGCCAAGGGAGAAGGGAAGAGAAGGAAGCCAAACCCTACACTTTTGAGCTCAAGATTTCAACTTCGTGTCTCGCCTGATCAACGATACAAGGTAAGATTTGAATTTCTCTCTTCGAGTGTATTGTTTCTTCCGGATTGAATTCCTTTTTCTTGGCTTGAATTCTTGGACTTGGAAGAGATGATGAATAGTAACTTTTATATGAAAAATTTGATCCATGCTTTCATTCTTGAACTACTTGATCTAAAACTAAGATATGATGTTTCGTTGAGCTCATTTGGTTTTTATTTGATGGAATTTTGGTTGTTGGGTGAGATTTGCATAACTTCATTAACGGAGCTTGAAGAAGATGAAAATGGCAACTTGGTTTCTTATTTGTTTCATGCCTTGAATTTAAGTTATGTTGTAGAGCATGTTTATATGAACTTATACCTTGATTTTCATTAAATTTGGATGAGTTTTGAGGTGGTTTTGGTCAATTTTGGTCCCTCTCGTGTTTAGCCATTGTTTCTGCCATTTTTGCTGCCCAGAAAATCTACCCAGGCGGGTAGATTTTTGCCCTAAAAGGTACCCGGGCGGGTACTTTAGTGCAGAAAGTTTTCTGCACTACTCTCCCCAACCGGGTAAATCTCTGCCATGTTTTTCCCCGGCCGGGTACCCCCTGATATGACCTCGGATTGAGCTGATTTTCCAAAAAGATTAATCGTTTTGAGTCTAGAAAAATCTCCAATTGGAAACACCCCGAAATTCGTTCTAGATTATGAGTTACAATCGTTTTAATTTTGTGTCGCCACCCCGCCGAAATTCTGTATTCACTCAATTTCAAACCGATGTCATTTTCGGATCCCTTTGAACAATGATTTGTGCCATATATCATCGGAAAGATATATGTGTCTAGTTTTATTTCCAAAAAGCAAAACTCAATTTACATTCCTAAAACTCAAGATATTCCTGTTTTCGTACAGCTTGTCCGTTTGGACAAAACTGTCAGCTTTCGCCCGATTTCGCTCGGAACCCCTTCTTGTGTTCTTATTCCGTTTTTCTCGTATCTTCCCACCTCCGAACTTATTCCTAACTTGTTTTAGCATGTTTATGTGTATTCAATTGTTCTTATTTGCATTTTATGTTGCTTGAGTAATGTGAATTATTTGTATGAATCGCATATGTGACTTGTTAGGTGATTAATTGTTGTTTTATGCATGGTTTGTATACATGAACTTATTATTAACATGCCATATGATACCAATGAGTATGTTGAGTGTGGTAGGACTTCTCTTGCATGATATTAATTTGAATATGAGCTTTGCTTACATGTTTGCATCTTTTAAGTGCTTATGCATACGCCGTGCCTCTATGTGGTTCATTCTTGAGCCTAAGTCATGCCTTTTGTCTCCAGTTTCTTTAGGTGCACCTGGGGTGGTGTCTCGTGGGCCGTGTTGATTCCGGGGTGGATCATTTGTCACGTTCTTGGTTTCTTTGGTGTAAGGTGAGGTTAGGTTATAGTTAAACCCTATGATATGTGCCCGTTTCATTTGCATGCGAACTATAGCCTACGTATGTTTAATTTGATTTGATTTGATTCATTACATTTGGTATCACTCAATTACGCTTCAAACCATGTGCCTCTCATGAGCCGGGAGATACGAGCTAAGGGATTGGATATGGATTTGACACGGAGAGGTATGTAAAGCGTAGTTGTAGCAAAGTGAGGTACGTATCCGTGTATGATTTGCTTCTGAATTTGATTTGTAGCGGGTTAAGTAATGTAATGAATGTAATGTAATGGTAATGATGGGCCTCGGAGTTGTGGGTAAGGGAGACCCGGGACGACGATGGGGTCATCGGTTATGACCCCTGTAGACATCTCCACAGTTAGTTCGGATTACTCCTGAACTCGCCAGGAGGTATGGTGGGGGATGGATATCCTGAAGGTTGAGAAGATTGCACTCCCCTCGACTGTAATGGATGGTTATGGTCACGCAACCCTTCCATCACCGGAGAAGGAGGTCTATTTGAATCTATGTATCTGATTTGTCTACTTTGTATGATTTATTTGTTTCTTTTGAGGAGCCCAGGATGGTATTTTGTTACTCGTACCGACCGAGTTCTATATGCTTGTATGTTTGTATGTATGTTTTGTTAAAGTTCGTGAAACGGGGATAGATTCTTAAGTAAGATAAAATATGGATCCTTTTGAATACGTAAGCTAAGATATGATTTGAATGAATATGAAATTATATGAATTGGTAAGATTTGTTATGCCTCCGTATGATTTGAGTTATTTGAATCTATTAGGCTTTGTTTTACTTTGTTTTGATTTAAATCCCTATATATAAGTATCACGGGTAAAGTTTTGGTATGCAAAAACTATCCCCGAGTTCATGGACTGTGCATGTGTGTGAAATGTGCTTTGCTCTATATATATGTAGCGTGTGTGGGTAGCCCCTCACTCAGTCGAGTTGTAGGCTAATCCTCTCCCTCCCCAATCTTTTAGTGTGCAGGTTGCTCTTGGAGTTTCGAGCTAGGCAGAGTTGAGTCAAGTCTGTTGAGTCCGTCCGAGTTAGTCGAGTATTTGCATTCGCATATGTATTTAATTTATGTATGATTTAGACTTGTAAAATATGAATTTGAATTCTTATGCATTTGGTTATTTGAATTGCCCTACCCGGGCATTGTTATGCGTTTAAAAGAGGCCTGGGGTGCCCCAGTCTGCTTGTGGATCGTATGTTTATTTTCTGCAGGTGCGGGACCACTGCATGTGTTTGAATTTTGTCTTCCGCTGCTTTCTATTTTGTTGGTTATTTTTTTTTTACAGGCTCTACGTTCCGCCTAGCTTAGGAGTTTGTTTTGTTTGTCTCCCGTTAGCCTCTACTTGGTTCATGTACGGGTTTCCCATCTCGTATGTGGATTGGGCTTAGGTGCGGGGGATGTAGTGTCTCTCGTGCGGGGTGCCACAGGTGTTACAAACACACTTCAGTATTCAAGAACAATGCAATGCACACGTTGACAAGTAGTTCCTGTAACAGCCTGGATTTCGGGGCCAAGAAGAAATAGGTAAGTAAAGGGTTAGAAGAAAACATTAATCCATTATGCATTGCATTTTATGTGAACTATGTGCTTTTATGCCCCGATTACTGAATGTTATTTCAATACGAGACTCATATCACTATTCATTTATTGAGCCTAAACCTTCGTATATTCCTCATGGAACCTTAGGAAGTTAAACTCCACATTTTCCGGATTCATATCCTAGCTTTTGTTATCCTAAGATACACTTTGAAAATTGTTTGTCAAAAATTGCCTTTAGGTCCCTAGTTACTATTCACTCCTTAATGTTGAAATTTTCTGGGACACTTTTACCTATCAAATATAGAGGTCAAATAAATGCTTGCGAAATTTTATGAATTATGGTACCTTTTCCGAACTCTAATTCTCATAGTAACCAAAACCGGCCGAGAAACCCTAATTAACCCTAATTTAGATATTTTCAAATTCAAACATTTTCCCTATCCAATATTATAACCAAAACGATCGTTGACATATTTTATCAATTTTAAGACCTTTTCCAAACTCTAGTTCAAATCGTAGCTCATTTTATGAATTTTTCTTATTTTCCTAAAGTACTATTCCCGCCGTAAAAACTAACTTTTAAACCGTACGGCATTTGATATCCAATATTATACTCAAAATAATTCTTAAATTATTTTATGAATCATGGCCACTTTCTCGGAAATTAATTTACATCCTAGCTTCGTTTTATGTATTTTATTATATTTTCAAAATTCCAAACGCATACTACTTTAACATGAAACGTTTAAACGTTAAATGCTTATATTCATTAGAAAGCTCTTCTGATTCTCTTTCTTTTGCAATTTTTCCCACTTTAAACTCAAACCTAGAGACTCACGAACATTTTAGGTATTACTTTCTATCTATTTTTGAGTTAATTTATAGGTGATGTATTTATGATATAATTTTGAATACAAAAGCTCTTACATCACCTATACACCTAAGTATAGAACCTAAACACCCTAAAGAATACACCTGGAATACCCTATCTTGTGAGTTATGAACCTAACAAGAACACACAAAATCACTCTCACTTCTCTCTACCTCACGCCACTCCCCTCTCTCTCTACATGGTATGTGCTTTTATTTTATTATTGCATACTTTATATAATGTTGTTAGTATATTTTTATATAGCATGCTTAGATTTAATTAAATTATGCCTTTAGGAATTTTATTTTATGAAATATATGCCTAATTGTTAGTTTTATGTAAAATGTGCCTACATTTATGCATTTTATTTAATTAAATGCATGCCTTATGTTATGATATAATGTGATTATGTGTTTAAAAATTCATGATCTTATTTGATTAAATTTATTCTTAGAAGAATTTATTTAGATTTATTTTTTATGATTAAAGTTACATAAAGTGCTACATTTAGGTTTAATTACATGCTATGAATATGAAATTGGTTAGGAATGATCATGAACTTATATGAACACATAAATAAGTGTAAGAACATGTTCTTAATATTCTTGAATAAGAATAAGTACACGTGTGACAATGTGTGTAAGTGTGTGTCTAATTTTATGTTATAAAGTGTTTAATTCTTAGAAATTTAAATAGTAAATGTTTTCAATAATATCATCGACTTTTTGGTCAAAATTTTACTTAAATAATTCAGAATTAATTTAAAAATTATTATAAATTGAACTTTGGAAGTTTTAAAGAAAGATTTTATTTAAAATTTCCAAAAATCGGTAATTTTGTAAATGTTTTCTAAATCATGCCCTACATTACTAAATTAACCCTAATTTATCATTTCAAATCTTATAATTAGGATCATAATGTAATTTATAAATATTTGACTAACTAAAGAATTTATAAAACCCATGTGACTAGGGGAAATCCACTTGAATCGTTAAATGAGGGTCTACCGGGTTTTTCTAACGTGTTACTCTTTTAAATGTGAACATTAGGTGTTTTATGTGCTTACTTGATTGGAATAATAAGAACTTATTCTTAAGCATGTAGTAGTTAATACTTTCAGGCGAAATTAGGACTAAGCAATGGAATTTCCAGGACTTTGCCTAAACCTCGGTACTAGGTGAGTGTTAAAACGTTTTCAACTGGAATCATGCCTATACATATATATATCTATATAAAAATTATTTTCAAGCCTACCTATTATTTATGATTTATTACCCTCTATACATACTATTATACTACCATCTCCCTCTTTAAAGAGAAATACTTTTATGCTAGAATCAACGTTTTACTAGGACGCTACATATATTTAAGTCCATCTTATCAAAACATTGATTCCTAGCAAGCAAGCAGAATACCATCTGATCATTATTATTACTGTTATTGGCCCGGGCTGCATCCGTATCGAGCAATTACCCGGAAGGTATCGGGCCGAGGGTGTTGTTGTTGATACGGAATGCCACCAACTCTTGGCAGTGGTTTAGCTGGAGGTTAGTTACTCCATGCCAAGAGATAAGGGAGACAACCTCACAGGGAACGTATTTCCCGATTACTTGTTTACATCACCATGGGGTAGCTCCCTGGGAGTGACAACCGGAGTTAAGGAGGTATTATCAAATTGGTTTTATTAAAGTATCCATGCCTTGATCAGGTCGGTACTATTTTACTAAATATTTAAGGAGTTATGGATGGAGAGGCCTAGCTTGCGGGCATTAAAGTTCTTATTACAAACGGTTCATATTTCTACAAATATTCCAAATTACCCCTATCCTATTTTAATAATTATTATGAACCGTTTCCTATTTGCTATATCGTATTACTAATATTTCAATTCAAGATCTTCTTGATATATATAAATATACGTATATCTATAAGCTATGATACCCCTTCACTTAGTCACTTTGACTAACTCCTCGCCTATTTTAAAATGCATGGTTTCAGGAATCAAGGGAGTGACAACTAGACGTATCTTGAAGCATGACGGTGTCATGCACAGTAGGTTTGAACAGATTCTAAGATTACATAGTTTTGAGTTTGCTCACCTTATAAATAAGCTATCTTATAATTTACCTACGCATGCCATCTTATTATACTCTTTTGTGAACTATTTTGATCAATGATGATAATACTTGTTCTTTATATGTTATCATCCCCATTTATTGGCAAAGATTTAAATTTTTCTATCTTCCGCTGCATTTTAACTTGCGCTTTATTTAAAGTACCAGACCGTTCACCGTAGTATTTCTCGAGTGTAGGTCTAACCTTTACTCGGGTAGTATTGCGGTACGGGAGTTGTAGTGCTAGGGGAGACGCTACAACTTAAAGTGGTATCAGAGCTCTAGGTTGCGGAAATTTAGGGTTCATAGAGTCTCACAAGTATTCTCGTATCTTCAGTGCTTAAATTGTGATCAATCACTGTTTGAGGCGGCCGACCACCATGTGATTGTTACAATTGTAGTACTTAACTCTTCCTCAATCGAGTCAACCATATAGATTTAATCCACACCAAAATCCTGAGTTTTATTGAATCCTTCTGTATTTTTTGAAACTATCCAATTCGTTGGTAGATTTGGTTTTAAGATCTACATCTTCTTCATCATCTTACTCGCATTTCCAACTTGTAAAAACCCTTCACTTACATTTCCTAGCTCGTTCAAGTCTCAAGTTATTAGAGTTGCTTCAAGATACCAGTAGGACTGAAAGTTAGCATATTGATTTGTTGTACCTTTACATGCCTTACCTTTGCTAAAGGTGTTATGTGTATCAATTGCTATTACTTGGAAAACTTTATCCTCATGATCATCTGCAAATCATTCTCAACTATCATGCATTATATTCTCTCGACAAGGGTGATTGCAGTTATAAATATCATCCCAAAGTTGTTAAAGGTACGCATTCTAAACAAGCCAGTTACTGCATTATAAGACCCTAGTTCCATGCATCTATTCATTGCATCATAATTATCTGTGCGTTTAAATTTAAACAATTACCTTGTGTTTAAAGTGAGTTATACTTGGGGAACTTGCCTTATCATGAATAGAGGATACAAACACTACCTAAAGTTATTATAAAACATGAGTAGAATCTGAGGACAGATTCTGTTTAAGGGGGGAGGATTATAACAGCCCGGATTTGGCCAAGAAGAAATAGGTAAGTAAAGGGTTAGAAGAAAACATCGATCCATTATGCATTGCATTTTATGTGCATTATGTGTTTTTATGCCTCGATTACTGAATGTTATTTCATTGCGAGACTCATATCACTATTCATTCATTGAGCCTAAACCTTCATATATTCCTCATGGAACCTTAGGAAGTTAAACTCCAAATTTTCTGGATTCATATCCTAGCTTTTGTTATCCTAAGATACACTTTGAAAATTGTTTGTTAAAAATAGTAATTAGGTCCCTAGTTACTATTCACTCCGTAATGTAGAATTTTTCTGGGACACTTTTACCTATCAAATATAGAGGTCAAATGAATCCTTACGAAATTTTATGAATTATGGTACTTTTTCTGAACCCTGATTCTCATTGTAGCTCCTGTAGTAACCAAAACCGGCAGAGAAACCCTAATTAACCCTAATTTAGATATTTTCAAATTCAAACATTTTCCCAATCCAATATTATAACCAAAATGATCCTGGAAATATTTTATGAATTTTAAGACCTTTTCCAAACTCTAGTTCAAATCCTAGCTGATTTTAAAATTTTTTCTTATTTTTCCTAAAGTACTATTCCCGCCGTAAAAACTAACTTGTAAACCGTACGACGTTTAATATCCAATATTATACTCAAAATAATCCTTAAATTATTTTATGAATTGTAGCACCCCGCACGAGAGGCACCACATCCCCCGCACTATGGTTCAACACGAGTAACGAAATGGGAAGTCCGCCCCCGTATCAAACCATAGCGAACGCGAGACAAACAAAACAAACCTTCTAAGCTAGGCGGAACTTAGACCCTGCAAATATAACCAACTAACAAAGCATACTGCAGTGGAAAACTAAAGTCCAAACACATGTATTGGCCACGGGCCTGCAGAAATGAAACACACGAATCACAGGCAGACTTGGGCTCCTCAGGCCTCTTTTTAAATCATAACAAAGCCCGGCAAGGCAATTCATTAACAATTACATAAAGATTCAAATTCATAATCTTACAAAGTCGAATCATATACAATTTAAATACATATGCGAGTGTGGAGACTCTTCTAAGTTATCCTGACCGACTCAAAGACTCAACACAACTCCGCCTAGCTCAAAACTCCAACACCAAACCTGCGCACTAAAAGACTGTGGAGGGAGAGGGTCAGTCTCTAGAAGACTGAGTGAGCAGGAGTGGTATATATATATAAACATGCACAGGCAAGTCATAAATCCCGAACAAAGTTTTATTTAAAGTTAGTTCCTAAGAAGGGCTAAAAGATAACTAGCAATGCCCGGACTTTACAACTAAATCATATTAATTTCATACAATTCATAATTCATACATAATTAATAAGGCTCGGCGAGTGAGCGTACATAATCTCCAACCAAACTCCGACCGTGTACGATAAATATCATTAATACTTGAAATATGTGATCATGCAATATATTATAATACATACAAATCATATAACATAACATAAGACATAGTCGTTTGGGCAATCCATATCCCGGCCTTCCCGCACGGTGCATAACAATCATAACATAATCATAGTCATAAAATAAGTTCCAACCTTCTTCTTCCGACGGTGGACGGGCTTGCAAGACCCGACCACCTCATACATAATGGCAATCAGGTTCATGAGTCCTCATTGCCCGACTAGCATTTTCTCGTCAAAACTCCTAACGAGATCCGTTTCGTCGTTGAACATAAATGGAATCAGCACATGGGATCACCGTCGGCCCTTGCCTCCCCGGATAGCCACATATACTAAGTTCCTGGGCCCGTGAACATAACATACATGCATAATCTCGCCAAAACATTTGATTCATAAGAAGCATAACATATTTCATAAACCTTGTGAAAATGTTTACTCAATAAATTCATTTGAAAACCATACGTAATTATATATTAGGTTTTGGCCAGACTTGTCACGCACGGTTGCAGGGTTTAATATGTAACTAGAACGAAAACACCCTCACCTGGAACACCACGAGACACAAAATATAAGTAATGCGGGTGCCTATTCAAATTGGAAGTCTCCGCCCTGGAACGAACTGTACAAAGGAAGGAACAAGGTGTACTCGTGAGAATTGACTCAATATGAGACCACATAGACGCACGACATGTTATGCACACGATATGAAATGCATAAGGAACATAAATCATGTTATAATGTCTTATAATCATGTAATTTGTTCAAAACGTTCATGTGCACGATTAATATTTCAAGAACATAAATATTCAATACATTCATTTCAAGAAACGTTCATATCCCTTCGAGGTCATCGCTTTCACAAATCATATCAAATAAACCAAGGAATCCAAGTCATACTTATAACACATAGTATACTATGCATATAATTCATATAAGCCCTTATGAAGAAGTAAGAAGTCATTTAAGGTTGACATATGAAGCACCAAAGCATACTTGTAACATTTAAATTCGTTTAGGTTCATATTCTTCATGTGTCACGCCAAATCAAACCAAGGATTCCAATTAACGAGCATAACACGTCATATAACACGTATACATAGCATAAAAGGCCTATCATAAAAGATACATAGCAATTAGGGTTCAATTATAAGATCATAGTCCACTCATGCATACTTTATGATCAAAGAAGACACATTGAAGCATATCTCGAAAAATATTCAACGAAAGTTCATAAGATTTCACAACACACAAATTAACACATTATATGACATGTTAATGAAGTGAAAGAGCCAAAACCAATCCAACGAAACCATGCAATTTACGTACAAAACTGAATTTTTTTCATGCAAAATGCAGGCCGCGACCCATTTTCTTCATAAAATGGTAGCGGCCGCTACCCCCTTATAAAATGCCCGAATTTTTGAAACATTTTTCATGAATTTCATAATACGTGAGCCAACATGAACAGTGGTCGCGGGCGCGACCTAAAATACAAGTAATTCAGGTCGCGGGCGTGACCTGAGAGACACACACCAAAAAGGTGAACGAGGTTGTGGCCGCTACCATTTTCCTTCATGGTTCGATCGCGGCCGCGACCGACCAGTTACAGCAGCAGAAATGCGAAGAAAAACAGAGCAAAGCCATGCCAACACTTTTCCAACATGGTCAGGTATGTTATGAACTCAAATATGCCATAAAACAACTCCAAAGCAACACACAAACATGCTCCCAAAACATAAAAGCGTGACATGGAGTGTATGATGATCATTTCATGATATATCTTCAACATTTCATTCATGGTAACTCCTGAGACACTTAACCATCATAAAATACATGATCATGAATGTAAAGAGAAAGTTCTAACAATCATATTCATGCTTGGAATCGACTTAAATCATCAAAGAATGAGAGAGAGAGATCACCAAATGACTTCAAACCTAACTATTCAATTATATCTTCATATCTCCAAGTATACCAGCTCAAATTCAGGGAAACAAGGTTTAAAATGACACATATTAGATGTGTATTACAACCCTAAACTTACCTTGTCGATTGGATGAAGTTTGGAGGAGATTTGAGCTTGAATCTCCAAGGTTGGGCATGGTGACGGGATGAAACTGGAGCAGAGGATTGGGGCTGATATTTCTCTTGGTTGTGAGGGTTGGTTCGATTGAGGGGGATAAGGGTCAGATAGTGGGCTTAACTAGGGTTCCATAGCCTCCAACCATGGTTAATTTGGTCAAGGTTTGAGTAAGTTATGATTCTTTTAGTATAATGCGGCGGTTTTGCATTCGTTTCGGTTTTCGGTTGAATTTTGGGGATTCAAATGATCTTAGAAAAATATGAGGTTAAGTTTATTATACCCAAATTTTCATTACGAGTTCAACGAAGTTGACGGAACTCGATTTCGAGTTCCCAATCTCAAGATATCACATACGGAACCATGGGTGCGCTAAGTGCTTGTTAGCCCCCGGGTTTGGTTCCAAACATGCCAAATAAATTTAAAACTCAATCAAACAAATCCAAAAATGTAAAACGAGCCTACGTACATATTCATGACACACATATCTACAAAATATTAAATTTCCACCAAATTTCGAATTCATTTCATATAGTAACGGCGCGCAACTTGTCACGTAAATGCAAATTAACCAAGAATTCATATAGTTTCAAAAATTCAAATAAAATTTAAGAATGCATTTTAATTATTTAATAAAATATAACGAAATGCATATAATGGTAAATTAATGAAAATTATAATTAGTAATTAGCAAGAACGATTAATTAAGCAATTAAATAATTTAAACGCGCAATTAAGGAGTACACAAGTTATTCATTTTTAACTCCAATTCAATTATTGCATATATTACAATTAATCACATATTTAACATTTAATTAAAGAAATTTAAATATAGGAAACACGTGTAGCTAATTAATTCGCACAAATTAGTAAACACATACGTCATATTAAAATACGAAAAGTTGGGCCGTTACAATCTCTCCCCCTTAAAAAGAATCCGTCCTCGGATTCACTACTCGACTGAACAAACAATGAGAGATTCCCCGTCTCTCACAAGCAACGCTGAGAGAACCCCATCTCTCAAGTAACAATGAGAGAGCCCCGTCTCTCGAGCAACAATGAGAGAACCCCGTCTCTCGCAAGCAAAGAGAGTACCCCGTCTCTCAAACAAAAATAAGAGAATCCTCGTCTCTTACAAACAACGAGAGCACCCCGTGTCTGAACCAAAAATAAATAAACAACAACAAAACAAAAATAAAGCAAGGAAGTCTCCAATACTCCCAAGCAACTCACGCAAGATCATAATTAAAATCACATAAGGCACTCGAAGCAAGTAATAAATATCATTCACGTTGACTATCAAATACTCTAAGCAAATTGAACATGATAAGAGATCAAAGCACATAACATAGAAATTATTCGAATTAAATTTACACGAATGCATGTATCATGGATGCTACAAGTATCGTTCACCGTAGTTGCATAGTTTAGGGCTATGAGTTTTGTTATCCATTGTCTGATCTGTCCCGAAAGTGAGCTCAGTGCTTGACTTGTTTTTAAGTCTTCAGGGTCCCCCGGTGAAGCCAATGATAAATCCCCTAAGGATTTTATTCTTTATTCCCTTTTAACTTGTACTGCTTCCAGTCCTCTTCGGTATTTCATCATTTCCTATAAGTTTCCTTTATTCATACCAACTTTTAATACCCAAGCTTTGATCCTCCCGTATGCTGTTAGATCATCCATCCCGAAATTAAATCCATAGTTACTTTCCTTACTCGAATCAAACCTAATGTATCACCAAATCTTTCCTTATTCTTCCATTCAATTAACCCCCTTTACTATCTTTAACCTTTAAGATGAAATTTGGTATTCGGCTCCTACAATTCTTTAATCGGAGATAGGATGTTCTTGATGATTGTTGAAGTTTGATTTAAATCTTTCCAATGTTCGTCCTTACCGATTTGTCGCTTCTTGAATCTCTTTTCAACTCATGGAATCTAATTCCATTTACAGTATCCCTTTCCATGATAATTTGAATAAGTTTCCTCTTAACAATTCAGTTTAGGAAGTTCCCCAAACCCCGTCATAACTCCTTTGTCTTCAAATCAACTTACATACGTAGAACAATTCAACTTACCGTCTTCTCCATTCCTCGTGAAAATCTTCAGCCCGAATTTAGTAGCTTAGCTCTCATCTTACTGATCAACCCGCAAAGTTGTCTTATTTACCTCCGCTCACCACCATAAAATTCCCAAATCTTCCCTAATTGCATTTCTATTGTTCTTATTAGTGTGTTTCTTTGGCACAACCTCAAATTTCAAATTTGCCTCTTAGTCATGCTCTCCCCCTTAAGATTTCTGTCGTTATACATTAAACTCCATCGATCCTTCTTGATTGAAATCCTCTTAACTTCCTTCCAATTCTATTGATAACCGAAACTCCCTTCTCTATTCTTATTCGATCCAAATACCCCGAAGCCAAATCTAGTTTCACTTTTCCTTTGGAGTTCCTTTCCACCAATCTATCCCTTACTTGAAGTTCTGTATTTCCCGAATCATCTTCCTTATCATATGCCATCCCATTATTTCTTTCCTCTTAACTCAGATATAGCCCGAACAAAGAAATACTTGATAATTGAGACGAGAGAACTTCCTACCAAATAAACAATAAAATGCATGTCAGGTTAAAATGACAATGCACGTGACACATTTACAACAATTAAATATGCAGCACATTAGAGCAACAAAATCAAATAGGAATGCGCACACAACATAAGCAAAGAAAATAAGTGAGTTGATGCGAAATATGATGCACGTTCCATGAATGCTTTGAAACCTGTCACCAATATGGCAAACCGTAAGTTCAGTAGCTTTTCCTCATTCCTCTGATCACGAGATTACTTTGACTTTACTAATCATATCTTGTCTTTCCCACGGTCTTCAAATTTTCCATGAATCATTGTACATCAGTTGTATCTTCCACGGTCCGAATCAACCCCTGACTTCTTTGGCATCCACTGAATTAGCATCTAGATTCCTCCCCGAGAATCACCCTTCCACATTGCCCAAGTTTTCTTATACAAATGAACCCTACTTCTTATCATCGCCGTGATCAAGACTCCCGAGCTTATCCACTATGAGTGGAGATTAATAATCAACTCGTTTTCCGATTGTTTACACTGGAACACATGATTCCTCCCAACCAGTCTTTGTCTTTCTTTATCGTTTCCATTTTTTGCTCTCTATTTCTCAATTCAACCTCGCAACACGACAATTCAGCTTGGATTTGGGAGAAAAGAATTCAAATCGTGTCAGTAGTAAAGTCACCTTCCGTGAAGTTGTATTTTCCACTTTATTTGACTCCCGCTAATCCTTTTCCGACTCGTTTTCCATTTTGACCGAAATCTAGAGCTCCCGAATTCGGACTCTTCCCGATCTCGACTTCTACCACTCGATGCTTAATTAATTGAGTTATTTAGAAACCCTTCCTTGATGTCCCTTAGTGCATAACCCCCACCGGACCCATTTTATCTTGACTCTTCTTCATTATTTATATCTCTTCAATAATTCGAGCCCTGAACCAAAATACTTTCAAGGTTCATCAACTTCATTCCTTAGATTAAATGATCCAATTGAATCCGATCATTGCATCCTCTGTAGGTGAGCTACATACTTCAATCTTCAGAGGCAGAGATATTCCCCGAACAACCCTCATCTCATCAATTGCCTCTCTACCCTTGCATTTCCAAAATGGTCTTCCATTCCGGCTCCTAGTCATTAACTCTAACTCCATCTATGAAAACCACGCATCTTAAATTCTCTATATTCTCCCCTGGTGATTCTTCCTGTCTTTCGTGCCTCAGAAAGGATTTGTAATAGATTGTTGTGATCGTAGAATTTGGCCGTGGTTTGATATCATCTTCATAACCTAGAAATCATAACTCATTTTGAGAATATATGCATGCAATTAGTACATGCTCATGGCATATATTCAACACGAGGGGCAAGGATCCATAAAATAATGCAACAGATAATTCAGCAAAATTTAAAAGGAAATCCAATTTCAGATTCGAGAACGATGCAATGCACACATTGTAACGTAGTTCCTAAGTCGTACGACCTAGACTGACTCAAACACTACACAAGAACACTGGTTTTGCAACCGGGCTCTGATACCACTTAAGGGTGTAGCACCCCGCACGTGAGGCACCACATCCCCCGCACTATGGTTCAACACGAGTAACGAAATGGGAAGTCCGCCCCCGTATCAAACCATAGCGAACGGGATACAAACAAAACAAACCTTCTAAGCTAGGCGGAACTTAGACCCTGCAAATATAACCAACTAACAAAGCATACTGCAGTGGAAAACTAAAGTCCAAACACATGTATTGGCCACGGGCCTGCAGAAATTAAACACACGAACCACAGGCAGACTTGGGCTCCTCAGGCCTCTTTTTAAATCATAACAAAGCCCGGCAAGGCAATTAATTAACAATTACATAAAGATTCAAATTCATAATCTTACAAAGTCGAATCATATACAATTTAAATACATATGCGAGTGTGGAGACTCTTCTAAGTTAACCTGACCGACTCAAAGACTCAACACAACTCCGCCTAGCTCGAAACTCCAACGCCAAACCTGCGCACTAAAAGATTGGGGAGGGAGAGGGTCAGTCTCTAGAAGACGGAGTGAGCAGGAGTGGAATATATATATAAACATGCACAGGCAAGTCATAAATCCCGAGCAAAGTTTTATTTAAAGTTAGTTCCCAAGAAGGGCTAAAATGTAACGCCCCGACTTTTCGGACGTGAAGGTATGACGTATGTGTTTACCAAATTACGCGAATTAATTGTTTTTATGTGTTTCATATTTAATTTTATTATAAATTTTTATTATTTTATTTTATTATATTTTATTTTAATTTATTATTATTCTAAAATATTTCGTATTATAATATTTATATATGTTTATATTATTGCTAATTTAATTATTAATGTTAATTATGCTATTAATTTAGTGATTATGCTAATTAAGTGTTATGTTAATTAATCATGTTTAATCATATTAATTAATTATTCAAATATAAATACGTTGACTTAATTTAATTTATTTAATATTAGAATTAATTAATTTATTTAAATTTTATTGCATGGAAATCATAATTTATGCATGGAAATTGTTATATGTGCATGGAAATTATAATTTATGCATGAATTGCATGGATTGAGCATATTACTAATTTTGAGCTTCGTTCTTGTATGAAATGATATCGATATGCCACGAATTTGTAGTATGTCGTAAATATATGTGTTATGAACATGCTTATATGCTCGGTTTATGTTTTTGAATTTATTTGATAGGTTAACGGATTTAATTTGATTCAAGGAACCAAATCGGGGGCTAACGAGCACTTAGCGTACCCTAGGTTCCGAATTTAATATCTTGAGGTCGGGAACTCGGATTTGAGTTCCGTCAACTCCGCTGAACTCGTAACGAAAATTCAAGTTTAGTAAACTTAGCCTTATATTTTTCCAAAGTTATTTGAACCTCCGAAATCTAACCGAAAAACGAAACGGAGACTAAACTGACCTTGCTGTACAAAAATAGCCATATCTCATCCAAACTATAACCAAATTAACCATGGTTTCATTCTATTGATCCCTAACTCAACCACCTATCCTAAAATATCATGCCCTAACCAAACTAATCCTCACACAATCCCCAAAACTTAGCCAAAGTCACTGGAATCACAAGCAGTCCCGTAACCCTTCCTTCCTTAGAGATTTTGGAGCTCAAATCTCATCCAAACTTCATCCAATCAACAAGGTAAGCTTAGGGTTGTAATATATGTTTATTTCTGATCATTTTCATCCTTTCATTCACGAATTTGAGCATGGTTTCATGATTTCTGGACTGTTTCCTCGAAAATGAAGAATTTTGGGCATTTTGTTGATCTCCTTCGATTCTTGTTGGTTTTGATTGATTCCAAGCTTGAGATTGATTGTTTTGACATCCTCATATCATTTATGATCATTGATTTCTTGGTGGTTGAAGTATTATTGAGATACCATTTATGACACCTTGAGAAAATTCACTTGAATGTCACGTACGATTGCTGTCATGGTTGAGCTTGTTTTGGAACTGAATTACTTGTTGAATTGGTGTTTCTTAGATGAGTAATTGTTGGCCTAAACTGATATGAATAGCTGGAGCTGAAGTGGGATCGTTCTTACTCTGTTTTTCCTCCAAATTTTTGCTCTGTTTTGGCGTGAAGGTTTGCTGTCAAAAACTGCTGTAATTCCTTCTTCTTTTGTTGTCATCTTTCATGGCTTCTTGGTTTGGGTTTAGCTGAGTTTCTTGCAGCCTTTCATGCATGGTTTTGTTGCCTTCCTTGCTTGTACTTGGCTGTGGCTGCTGCTGTGTTTTTCTATCTGAAAATAGGGGTTGTTTCTGGTTCGTGACACAGGTGTGTCCGTTTTCCTTCTTTCCAGCGGGAATGGGGGTACAGTCTTGGCCTGAGATTGCTGTACCGAGACACGGGGGTGTCTCGGTCTGGGCTTGGGAGGTGACACGGGGGTGTCACCCCGTTTTTCCTGACTGTTTGGCCTGCGTTTTTCTGGGTTGCTGCTGCTGTATATATATATATATATATATATATATATATATGCTTGTGTGTTGTGTGTGTGTGTTGCTGTAATTGTATAATATGTGTGCATGTGTATGCATGGCTTGTGCATGCTTGGTTGTATAATTATATATATGGTGTATATGCATGGTTTGTGTGTGTACGTGTATGCATGTATTTATATAATATATTGCATGCATGTATATTTATATTATATATATATATATATATTAGTCTAAACATGTATAAGTATATACATATGTTTTGATTAGGTTAAAAATAAGTTATGCATGCATGGGTGTGTTTATGTGTGTACGTGTATGTATATATATATATATATATATATATATATAATATATATACATATGTTATTATATGATTATATTTATGTTATTATATGATTATATATAATTATTATATTATATATATATTTATTATATATTCTAAATATTATTTGATTTAATTCAATGCTTGAAATTAATTGATTTTCATTTCGCGTATTTAATTACCGACTATTGATTGAACGTTTTATTTACTTTATTCCTAATTGTGAATATGAATATTGTGTGTTATGGTTATTAAATGAATTATTGGATTAAAGGATATGTATTATGAATTTATGAATTTATGAAATTGAATGAAGTATATGAACGAATGATTTGATTATATGTTTTAAATTTCTTAATAGTGCACATGAACATTTTTATGATATAACATGATCATTTATGCATTCATGTCATATTCACTTCATTGCCGAGCGTCATATGTGGTCATTGAGTCTCATACCGTTTCTTTTGCACAGATTCGGGTTTGGTCGGAGACGAGGGCGAGCATTGAGACGTTTGTGCCTTTCTTTTGCTTTGTAAAGGTGGGTTTTTCTTCTAATAGTTAAAGTGACCGATATATCCCTTATGTGAAAGGTTTTAAGCCAAAATAGTATATTTATATATATCGAGTCATTTTGGGTAAATGATTTCAAACGTATGACCCTTTTATTTATGAAACCCTACCTTATGTTTTGGCGAGACATATTTATGATTGCACGGGCCCCGGGACTTAGTATATGTGGCTAACCGAGGAAGCAAGGGCTGACGGGGATCCCATATACTAGTTCCAACCAATTACGGCGAAACGGACTTCGTCAAGGAGTTTTTGACGGGGAAACGCTAACCGGGCTTTGAGGACTCATGAACCTCATAGCCACATTGATATGATTAGGTGGTCGAGCCTTGCAAACTCGTCCACCACTCGGAGGAAGAAGGTGTATATGAATGATTATGATCATGTTATTTATGAGCACAAAAGATCTATGTATGATAATGAATGATTGAATAATTGATTATGATTACACGAGGAGTAGGTTGGAGATTGTGCACGCCCACTCGCCGGGACATAAACCCTTATGATCAATTATGAATGAATATGAACGTCGTAATCCCGTTGATGTTTTCTTTTGTTTTAACCACTTGGTAAATTCTTATCAAACTTCACACGGGGATTAGGGCTTGCATGTATGTGTTTAATTTATGCGATATTATATCTTATGCCCCGTTTTATACCCACCAGTCTCTTTTAGACTGAACCCGGTTGTTTTCAGTTGTTTTGTGCAGGTGTAGGAGTGCTAGGCGGGAATACAAGTCGTCTAGGTCTTGCATTTATGTTTAGCACTTCTTTTCAGTCTCATATGTTCATACTCTTATTGTTATCTTGTATTTGATCATAGTATAGCTTGGAGCGTCATGTTTTGTATGCCGTGAGTGCCGTTGAATATTTGAATGTCTTTGGTATATCGATTTTTGGAGCTTGGTGGCTCACTGTATATATGCTATGTCGTTCTTGCTTCCGCGTTTTATTTTAACTCTGATTTTATATTATCTTGAGTTGATTGGTTTAAGGGTTAGTCCCGCCTAGCATAGCGTGTGTGTTGTGTCCCCGTTCGCCGTGGATTTCGCACGTGTATGGACTTCCATTTCATATACGGGTCGGATCTCGGTGCGGGGGATGTGGTACCTTACGCTCGGGTGCTACATCCTTATGTGGTATCAGAGCTTAGGGTTGCAAAACCCGGGCTCTAGTGTCGTGTTGAGTTAGTTAAGTCGTTCGGCTTTAGGAACAACTTGTCAATGTGTTGCATATTCATTGTTTACGTGCTTGTGTGCTTTAAATCTTGAATTTTGATCGAATTAATTGCACTTGCATGCATGGACTAAAAATAGCATGCATTTCAGTGTTTCTTGAACAGGATACCTCCACGTAGACATTGTGAGAGATCTCCAGGATACCGCGGTCATCATGACCGATCCCTTACGCCCCTACCCCAACCACAAGCACCACCGGTGGACATGGGAAATTTCATGGAAACGGTTTTTAACTATGTCGAGCATCGGAGGGCTCAAGCTGCCCCACCACAACAAGCAGAACAACAAGCTCCTCCACCAAACCATAATAATAGAGATCCTCATGGGGTGTTTCTGAGCTACAATCCCCCTCGGTTTTCTGGTTCTATTGACGATTCGGTCTCGGAGGGTTGGTTGATTCGATTAGAGAGGATATGTGGAGTCCGAGAGTTTACTACGCGAGAGAAGGAATTCAAAAAGAAGGATCCGATGTTTAGAGCTCCTATGGGAAGAGGTTCCGGATCGAATTCGGGAAAGAGGCCGATGATTCATGCTAGTCCCCCTCCTAAAGGTCCTTTTCAGAAGCCTCGGTTTTGAGGATAAGGTTCTCAGGCCGCACCGACTCGACCGAAGGCTCTACCTATGGCACCGGTATCTACAAATTCACGCCCGGATGTGCCTCCATGTACTTATTGCGGGGGACCGACCCATACCTATAATAATTGTCGAAGAAGGTTGAAATTGTGCCTCATATGTGGAAAAGGCGACCATATGGCGAAGACATGTCCCTACAAGAACCCCGGATTTCAAAGACGAGTTCAAAGGCCAATGATCCCGTTTCGTGCTTATGCCCTCGAGGGTGAGGAGCCAGATGCAGAGATTGATCCCACAGCTGTGGTAGAAGGTACCCTATGCATACATAACATGAACATTCATATACTCTTTGATCTGGGTGCCACGCATTCTTTTATTTCTTGTGACTTAGTTGCTACTCTGTGCTTGCCTGTTATCTGTCTTTCTTCTTGTTATTTGGTGAGTTCGCCACTTGGTAGTAGTCTTCAGACAGATCAGTTGGTTCAGGAGTGTTCAGTTCTGATTGAAGGGAAAGAATATCCGGCTGATTTAATTGTTATGCCTATGAAGAGGTATGGAGTTATCTGGGGTATGGACTGGTTGTCCAGGCATCGGGCCAATGTTGATTGTTTTGCGAAGAAGGTGATTTTGGGTAATGAATTTGTAATTGGTAGTGGATCAAGAACGGTATCTCTTTTGTCTTATATGGAAGCTCACAAGTTGATGAGAGAAGGAGCAACGGGATTTATTGCTTACCTTCTTAATAGGCCGAAAGATCAAGTTAAGTTGGAGGATACCGCGGTTGTTAAGGATTTTTTCGATGTGTTTCCGGAAAATTTGAGTTCTTTACCACCAGACAGTGAGATCGAATTTGTTATTGACTTACATCCAGGATCCACACCGTATTCTAAGACTCCGTATCGGATGGCACCGGCCGAATTCAAAGAGTTAAAGATTCAATTAGAGGAATTGCTCAAAGTTGGATATATACGGCCAAGTTCGTCAACTTGGGGTGCCCCGGTTCTCTTTGTTAAGAAAAAGGATGGAACCTTAAGAATGTGTATAGATTACCGGGAGCTTAATCGGATGACTGTAAAGAACAAGTATCCTTTGCCCCATATTGAGGATTTATTTGACATGTTACAAGGTTCGGGGGTATACTCAAAACTGAACTTGAGACAAGGATACTATCAATTGAAGATCCGGGAAGAGGACATTCCGAAGACGGGATTTAACACCCGGTATGGACACTACGGGTTTGTAGTGATGCCTTTTGGATTGACTAATACTTCGGCTGCTTTTATGGATATGATGAATCGAATTTTCCGGCCCTATTTGGATAAGTTTGTGGTAATCTTCATCGATGACATCTTGGTTTATTCGAGAACTCCGGAGGATCATGCCAGGCACCTCAGAATTGTGTTGGACACTTTAAGGGAACATCGGTTGTATGCTAAGTTTAGCAAATGCGAGTTCTGGATTGATCGGGTAGCATTTCTGGGCCATATTATTTGAAGAAAGGTTTGGGATGTGTGTTGATGCAGAATGGAAGAGTAATCGCCTATGCCTCAAGGAAATTGAAAGAGCATGAACAGAACTACCCCACTCACGATTTGGAATTAGCGGCTGTGATCTTTGCTTTGGGTAAGTGGAGACACTATCTTTATGGAATTTCATTCGAGGTCTTTTCTGATCACAAGAGTCTCCAATACTTATTCTCACAAAAGGAATTAAAGAAGAGACAACGGCGTTGGATTGAATTTTTGGCGGATTATGAGTGTACAATCCAATACCATCCCGGCAAAGCCAATTTGGTCGCGGATGCGCTTAGTCGGAAAGCTAGCGTGCCCAATGTGAAAGTGGAAATTGGAGATGAGAAGTAATTGTTCAAGCTGAGGGCTAGTATTCGGAATATCACGGTTCAACCAGATCTTAAACAGAGATTATTTGATGCTCAGAGGATTGATCCCGAGGTTCAGGAATTAGCTGAGAAAGCTCGAGCTGATTCAGAGTGTCCGTTTGGGTTTGATGATACGGGACTTCTAAGATTCAATAATAGAGTTGTTGTCCCGGAAGAGTTAAAAAGGATTATTCTTGAGGAAGCCCATCGGTCAGGGTATTCGATACATCCCGGAGGGAACCAAAAGTATAAGGATCTCAAGCAATTCTATTGGTCGAATGGATTGAAACGGGATGTTATCAACTTCGTGAAACACTGCATGACTTGTCAAGTGGTAAAGGCAGAACATCAAGCCATCGGGGCTACTTCGACCATTGCCTATCCCGGAGTGGAAGTGGGAACAAATAGCCGTGGATTTTGTTTCGGGATTATCAAAAGTGAGAGGAGGTTTCGATGGAATTTGGGTTATCGTGGACAGGTTGACAAAATCAGCTCATTTTCTTGCTATCAGAATGTCCGATAAAGTGAGTAAGTTGGCCAAGAGATACAATGATGAGATTGTCAGGCTTCATGGTGTACCTGTTAGTATTGTCTCGGATCGGGATCCCTGATTTACTTCACGGTTATGGCAAGAATTACAAAAGTGTTTGGGAACAAGGCTTCAATTCAGCACAACTTTCCATCCTCAGACCGACGGACAATCAGAAAGGTTGATTAAGTATATGGAGGACCTGTTGAGAGCTTGTGCATTGGACTTTCAAAGTTCATGGAATGAACAGTTGCCGTTAATCGAGTTTGCTTACAACAATAGCTATCAAGCCTGGATTGAAATGGCCCCTTATGAAGCTCTTTACGGACGTAAATGTCGATCACCGTTGTTCTTTGACTTAGAGGAATGGAATTGGACCAAGCAAGAAGGGATTAAAAGAGGGGAAAAGAAGGAAAAACCCTCTAAGGCTGTACAAGAGGCTATTGACAAGGTCCAGATAATTAGACAACGGATGAAGGCTGCTCAGGATCGACAAAAGAGTTATGCAGACCTTCGGAGGAAGAATTTGGAGTTTGAGATTGGAGATAGGGTTTTCTTAAAGGCTACCCCACGAAAAGGGTTTTCAAGGATTGGACGAGGAGGAAAATTAAACCCTCGGTATATGGGACCATATGAGATTCTAGAGAAGATTGGGGATACGACTTATCGATTGGACTTGCCTCCGAGTTTAACTGGAATTCATAACGTGTTTCATGTTTCACAGCTCCGAAAGTATTAACGAGACGAGTCCGAGGTTCTACCGGTTGAAGAAGTAGAATTAGAACCTGATCTCACCTTCGTTCAGAAGCCGATTAAGATATTGGATCGAAAATTTCAGGAACTTCGAAATCGGCGTATTCCACTAGTCAAGGTTCTTTGGAGAAGTGATAAAACCGAAGAGGCTACGTGGGAGATGGAGGATAAGATGAAAAGATTTCACCCCGAATTATTTCCGAGCGAGCAATGAATCCGAGGACGGATTCTTTTAATGGGGAGAGATTGTAACGCCCCGACTTTTCGGACGTAAAGGTATGACGTATGTGTTTACCAAATTGCGCGAATTAATTGTTTTTACGTGTTTTATATTTAATTTTATTATAAATTGTTATTATTTTATTTTATTATATTTTATTTTAATTTATTATTATTCTAAAATATTTCGTATTATAATATATATATATATATATGTTTATATTATTGCTAATTTAATTATTAATGTTAATTATGCTATTAATTTAGTGATTATGCTAATTAAGTGTTATGTTAATTAATCATGTTTAATCATATTAATTAATTATTCAAATATATATACGTTGACTTAATTTAATTTATTTAATATTAGAATTAATTTATTTATTTAAATTTTATTGCATGGAAATCATAATTTATGCATGGAAATTATTATATGTGCATGGAATTTATAATTTATGCATGAATTGCATGGATTGAGCATATTACTAATTTTGAGCTTCGTTCTTGTATGAAATGATATCGATAGGCCACGAATTTGTAGTATGTCGTAAATATATGTGTTATGAACATGCTTATATGCTCGGTTTATGTTTTCGAATTTATTTGATAGGTTAACGGATTTAATTTGATTCGAGGAACCAAATCGGGGGCTAACGAGCACTTAGCGTACCCTAGGTTCCGAATTTAATATCTTGAGCTCGGGAACTCGGATTTGAGTTCCGTCAACTCCGCTGAACTCGTAACGAAAATTCAAGTTTAGTAAACTTAGCCTTATATTTTTCCAAAGTTATTTGAACCTCCGAAATCCAACCGAAAAACGAAACGGAGACTAAACTGACCTTGCTGTACAAAAATAGCCATATCTCATCCAAACTATAACCAAATTAACCATGGTTTCATTCTATTGATCCCTAACTCAACCACCTATCCTAACATATCATGCCCTAACCAAACTAATCCTCACACAATCCCCAAAACTTAGCCAAAGTCACTGGAATCACAAGCACTCCCGTAACCCTTCCTTCCTTAGAGATTTTGGAGCTCAAATCTCATCCAAACTTCATCCAATCAACAAGGTAAGCTTAGGGTTGTAATATATGTTTATTTCTGATCATTTTCATCCTTTCATTCACGAATTTGAGCATGGTTTCATGATTTCTGGACTGTTTTTTCCAAAATGAAGAATTTTGGGCATTTTGTTGATCTCCTTCGATTCTTGTTGGTTTTGATTGATTCCAAGCTTGAGATTGATTGTTTTGACATCCTCATATCATTTATGATCATTGATTTCTTGGTGGTTGAAGTATTATTGAGATACCATTTATGACACCTTGAGAAAATTCACTTGAATGTCACGTACGATTGCTGTCATGGTTGAGCTTGTTTTGGAACTGAATTACTTGTTGAATTGGTGTTTCTTAGATGAGTAATTGTTGGCCTAAACTGATATGAATAGCTGGAGCTGAAGTGGGATCGTTCTTACTCTGTTTTTTCTCCAGATTTTTGTTCTGTTTTGGCGTGAAGGTTTGCTATCAAAAACTACGGTAATTCCTTCTTCTTTTGCTGTCATCTTTCATGGCTTCTTGGTGTCTGTTTAGCTGAGTTTCTTGCAGCCTTTCATGCATGGTTTTGTTGCCTTCCTTGCTTGTACTTGGCTGTGGCTGCTGCTGCGTTTTTCTGTCTGAAAACAGGGGTTGTTTCTGGTTCGTGACACGGGTGTGTCCGTTTTCCTTCTTTCCAGCGGGAACGGGGGTGCAGTCTTGGCCTGAGATTGCTGTACCGAGACACGGGGGTGTCTCGGTCTGGGCTTGGGAGGTGACACGGGGGTGTCACCCCGTTTTTCCTGACTGTTTGGCCTGCATTTTTCTGGGTTGCTGCTGCTGTATATATATATATATATATATATATATATGCTTGTGTGTTGTGTGTGTGTGTTGCTGTAGTTGTATAATATGTGTGCATGTGTATGCATGGCTTGTGCATGCTTGGTTGTATAATTATATATATGGTGTATATGCATGGTTTGTGTGTGTACGTGTATGCATGTATTTATATAATATATTGCATGCATGTATATTTATATTATATATATATATATATACATATATATATATATATTAGTCTAAACATGCATAAGTATATACATATGTTTTGATTAGGTTAAAAATAAGTTATGCATGCATGGGTGTGTTTATGTGTGTACGTGTATGTATATATATATATATAATCTATATACATATGTTTTATTTCTGGGATGGTTCAAATTAAAAATAAGCCGTGATTAGGTTTAATACCGAAGTCTGGATTCGCCCACTCTGTTGCCGTGTTTGTAGGCGTTTTTAGGGCTTGCCTCCATGACTGGTTAAGAACTAAATCTCTAGCTTACTTTTAATATGGTAAAATCACCATGTACAGTATAAAAAATTTTGTTAAAGGCTCTTAAAACTAATTTTTTCAAGGTCTAATCTTTTTTATTTCCGCCTTAATAAAAGATCCTCTGAAATGGTATCAGAGCCATGGGTAGTGATCTTAATTTCTGGTACTATTCAACACATCCATTCTGCATATGATGAATATGTTTAGAAATTAAGATCACTACCCATGGCTCTGATACCATTTCAGAGGATCTTTTATTAAGGCGGAAATAAAAAAGATTAGACCTTGAAAACATTAGTTTTAAGAGCCTTTAACAAAATTCTTTATACTGTACATGGTGATTTTACCATATTAAAAGTAAGCTAGAGATTTAGTTCTTAACCAGTCATGGAGGCAAGCCCTAAAAACGCCTACAAACACGGCAACAGAGTGGGCGAATCCAGACTTCGGTATTAAACCTAATCCTGCATATGATGAATATGTTTAGAAATAGGGATACTGTTAAAAACAGTATCGAAGAGGAATATGATATCCCTCAAAATCTTGATCTTCTTAATAAATGGACTATTCCTAAGATAGATCCTACTGTTATTTATAAATTTGGAACTTTTGATAGATTAAGCTTCAAGCATGTGGTTAAAACTACAGAAGAAACTATTTCTCTTAATAAGGATGAGATGATTATTAAATTGCTGAATAATAGAGACCTCAATAAATATAGAGGTATTTACAAATTCATCCATATTGGATTAGTTCAAGTTGCTTTTAAACCTTTAACCTTAGATGGTTTACCTGAGAGTTTTATAGCTGCTCTTAGAGATGGTAGAAATTTAATATGGAAACAATCGTTAATGGGGATTATACAATCTAGTCTGGCCCATGGACCAGTTTATTTTAATGTTTATCCTAATTTGCAGTTATCTTTATCTGATGTTAATATATTAGATGCTTTAACTCTTAATATTAAAACGCATGGTTATAATTATGCACCTGGATCTGAAGTTATATGTGTTTGTTATAGAATTTATTACAAACCTCTTCAGACTTTAAATCCTAGATGTAAGATGGTTGATAAACCAGCGGATGAAACTATTCTTATAGAAAGTAATTTTAGTAGATCTGAGATTACTACTCGAAGATCTATTAAATGGGATGAAATAACTTTCCCTGAGAATTGGATAATTGAGCAAGTTGTTCCTGTTCAACCTAATACTAGTTATAATCCAACTAGTATTCTTCAAACTTCTAAAGGGAATGTTCAAATAAGTTTTGAACCCTCCAGAAATCTTATAGGAGGAAGTAGTAGGTCTTATGCAAGATCTAAATCTCATCATCATATTTCCCCTATATATTTTACGCAATCTCCTTCAAGAGCTTCTACTTCTCAAATAAGAGAAACAGAATCTGTGGAAGAATCTGATTTTGAAAGGGTTGAAGAATTAAAAATTCAACCTGATAATATTGTGAAAGGCATTTACAATGTCAAAGATGCAGATATAACTGCTTCAGAAATGAATTTTTCTTTATGATGATTAATAAACCCAAAATTGATTTTAGCCCGGGTTCTCCGGCAAGAAAACAAATTCAAAATGATTTTAATCTTCCTAAATGGGAACCATTTAAAAAATGGTTTTATGAAAATACCTGGTCGGAATAATGCCTTCCTGTATACAATTTAAATCTGCACCACTATCAACAAGAGCTATAAGATCTTGTTTATAATTTCCATCAATTAAAAGAGAAATTTTTATAAACCATTTTTGGGATATAACCATTTCTAGAGTTGAAAGAAAATTATCTTCTTCAGAAAAAGTAATTTGATTTTCTTCTTCTAATTATTATATTATATATATATTTATTATATATTTTAAATATTATTTGATTTAATTCAATTCTTGAAATTAATTGATTTTCATTTCCCGTATTTAATTACCGACTATTGATTGAACGTTTTATTTACTTTATTCCTAATTGTGAATATGAATATTGTGTGTTATGGTTATTAAATGAATTTTTGGATTAAAGGATATGTATTATGAATTTATGAATTTATGAAATTGAATGAACTATATGAACGAATGATTTGATTATATGTTTTAAATTTCTTAATAGTGCACATGAACATTTTTATGATATAACATGATCATTTATGCATTCATGTCATATTCACTTCATTGCCGAGCGTCATATGTGGTCATTGAGTCTCATACCTTTTCTTTTGCACAAATTCGGGTTTGGTCGGAGACGAGGGCGAGCATTGAGATGCTTGTGCCTTTCTTTTGCTTTGTAAAGGTGGGTTTTTCTTCTAATAGTTAAAGTGACCGATATATCCCTTATGTGAAAGGTTTTAAGCCAAAATAGTATATTTATATATATCGAGTCATTTTGGGTAAATTATTTCAAACGTATGACCCTTTTATTTATGAAACCCTACCTTATGTTTTGGCGAGACATATTTATGATTGCACGGGCCCCGGGACTTAGTATATGTGGCCAACCGAGGAAGCAAGGGCTGACGGGGATCCCATATACTAGTTCCAACCAATTACGGCGAAACGGACTTCGTCAAGGAGTTTTTGACGGGGAAACGCTAACCGGGCTTTGAGGGCTCATGAACCTCATAGCCACATTGATATGATGAGGTGGTCGAGCCTTGCAAACTCGTCCACCACTCGGAGAAAGAAGGTGTATATGAATGATTATGATCATGTTATTTATGAGCACAAAAGATCTATGTATGATAATGAATGATTGAATAATTGATTATGATTACACGACGAGTAGGTTGGAGATTGTGCACGCCCACTCGTAGGGCCATAAACCATTATGATCAATTATGAATGAATATGAACGTCGTAATCCCGTTGATGTTTTCTTTTGTTTTAACCACTTGGTAAATTCTTATCAAACTTCACACGGGATTAGGGCTTGCATGTATGTCTTTAATTTATGCGATATTATATCTTATGCCCCGTTTTATACCCACCAGTCTCTTTTAGACTGAACCCGGTTGTTTTCAGTTGTTTTGTGCAGGTGTAGGAGTGCTAGGCGGGAATACAAGTCGTCTAGGTCTTGCATTTATGTTTAGCACTTCTTTTCAGTCTCATATGTTCATACTCTTATTGCTATCTTGTATTTGATCATAGTATAACCTGGAGTGTCATGTTTTGTAGGCCGTAAGTGCCGTTGAATATTTGAATGTCTTTGGTATATCGATTTTTGGAGCTTGGTGGCTCATTGTTTATATGCTATGTCATTCTTGCTTCCGCGTTTTATTTTAACTCTGATTTTATATTATCTTGAGTTGATTGGTTTAAGGGTTAGTCCCGCCTAGCATAGCGTGTGTGTTGTGTCCCCGTTCGCCGTGGATTTGGCACGTGTATGGACTTCCATTTCATATACGGGTCGGGTCCCGGTGCGGGGGATGTGGTACCTTACCCTCGGGTGCTACATAAAAGATAACTAGCAATGCCTGGACTTTACAACTAAATCATATTAAATTCATACAGTTCATAATTCATACATAATTAATAAGGCTCGGCGAGTGAGCGTGCATAATCTCCAACCAAACTCCGACCGTGTACGACAAATATCATTAATACTTGAAATATGTGATCATACGATATTATAATAATACATACAAATCATATTACATAACATAAGACATAGTCGTTTGGGCAATCCGTATCCCGACCTTCCCGCATGGTGCATAACAATCATAACATAATCATAGTCATAAAATAAGTTCCAACCTTCTTCCTCCGGCGGTGGACGGGCTTGCAAGACCCGACCACCTCATACATAATGGCAATGAGGTTCATGAGTCCTCAATGCCCGACTAGCATTTTATCATCAAAACCCCTATTGAGATCCGTTTCGTCGTTGAACATAAATGGAATCAGCACATGGGATCACCGTCGGCCCTTGCCTCCTCGGATAGGCACATGTACTAAATTCCTGGGCCCATGAACATAACATACATGCATAATCTCTCCAAAACATTTGATTCATAAGAAGCATAACATATTTCATAAACCTTGTGAAAATGTTTACTCAATAAATTCATTTGAAAACCATACAAAATATTATATTAGGTTTTGGCCAGACTTGTCACGCACGGTTGTAGGGTTTAATATGTAACTAGAATGAAAACACCCTCACTTGGAACACCACGAGACACAAAACATAAGTAATGCGGGTGCCTATTCAAATTGGAAGTCTCCACCTTGGAACAAACTGTACAAAGGAAGGAACAAGGTGTACTCGTGAGAATTGACTCAATTTGAGACCACATAGACGAACCGCATGTTATGCACACGATATGAAATGCATAAGGAGCATAAATCATGTTATAATGTCATATAATCATGTAATTTGTTCAAAACGTTCATGTGCACGATTAATATTTCAAGAACATATAAATGTTCAATATATTCATTTCAAGAAACGTTCATGTCCCTTCGAGGTCATCACTTTCATAAATCATATCAAATACACCAAGGAATCCAAGTCATACTTATAACACATAGTATACTATGCATATAATTCATATAAGCCCTTATGAAGAAGTAAGAAGTCATTTAAGGTTCAAATATGAAGCACCAAAGCATACTTGTAACATTTAAATTCGTTTAGGTTCATATTCTTCATGTGTCACGCCAAATCAAACCAAGGATTCCAATTAACGAGCATAACACGTTATATAACACGTATACATATCATAAAAGGCCTATCATAAAAGATACATAGCAATTAGGGTTCAATTATAAGATCATAGTCCACTCATGCATACTTTATGATCAAAGAAGACACATTGAAGCATATCTAGGAAAATATTCAACGAAAGTTTATAAGATTTCACAACACACAAATTAACACATTATATGACATGTTAATGAAGTGAAATAGCCAAAACCAATCCAACGAAGCCATGCAATTTACGTACAAAACTGAATTTTTTTCATGCAAAATGCACAGGGTCGCGGCCGCGACCCATTTTCTTCATAAAATGGTAGTGGCCGTTACCCCCTTATAAAATGGCCGTATTTTTGAAGAATTTTTCATGAATTTCATAATACGTGAGCCAACATGAACAGCGGTCACGGGCGCGACCTAAAATACAAGTAATTCAGGTCACGGGAGTGACCTGAGAGACACACACCAAAAACGTGAAAGAGGTCGCGGGTGCTACCATTTTCCTTCATGGTTCGATCGCGGCCCGACCGACCAGTTACAACAGCAGAAATGCAAAGAAAAACAGAGCGAAGCCATGCCAACACTTTACCAACATGGTCAGGTATGTTATGAACTCAAATATGCCATAAAACAACTCCAAAGCAACACACAAACATGCTCCCAAAACATAAAAGCGTGACATGGAGTGTATGATGATCATTTCATGATATATCCTCAACATTTCATTCATGGTAACTCCTGAGACACTTAACCATCATAAAATACATGATCATGAATGTAAAGAGGAAGTTCTAACAATCATATTCATGCTTGGAATTGACTTAAATCATCAAAGAATGAGAGAGAGAGATAACCAAATGACTTCAAACCTAACTATTCAAGTATATCTTCATATCTCCAAGTATACCAGCTCAAATTCAGGAAAACAAGGTTTAAAATGACACATATTAGATGTGTATTACAACCCTAAACTTACCTTGTGGATTAGATGAAGTTTGGAGGAGATTTGGGCTTGAATCTCCGAGGTTTGGCATGGTGACGGGATGAAACTGGAGCAGAGGATTGAGGCTGATATTTCTCCTATTTGTGAGGGTTGGTTTGGTTGAGGGGGATAAGGGTCAGATATTGGGCTTAACTAGGGTTCCATAGCCTCCAACCATGGTTAATTTGGTCAAGGTTTGAGTAAGTTATGGCTCTTTTAGTAAAATGTGGCGGTTTTGCATTCGTTTCGGTTTTCGGTTGAATTTCGGGGATTCAAATGATCTTAGAAAAATATGAGGTTAAGTTTATTGAACCCAAATTTTCGTTACGAGTTGAACGAAGTTGACGGAACCCGATTTCGAGTTCCCAAGCTCAAGATATCACATACGGAACCGTGGGTGCGCTAAGTGCTTGTTAGCCCCCGGTTTGGTTCCAAACATGCCAAATAAATTTAAAACGCAATTAAACAAATCCAAAAATGTAAAACGAGACTACGTATATATTCATGACACACATATCTACAACATATTAAATTTCCACCAAATTTCGAATTCATTTCATATAGTAACGGCGCGCAACTTGTCACGTAAATGCAAATTAACCAAGAATTCATATAGTTTCAAAAATTCAAATAAAATTTAAGAATGCATGTTAATTATTTAATAAAATATAACGAAATGCATATAATGGTAAATTAATGAAAATTATAATTAGTAATTAGCAAAAACGATTAATTAAGTAATTAAATAATTTAAATGCGCAATTAAGGAGTACACAAGTTATTCATTTTTAACTCCAATTCAATTATTGCATATATTACAATTAATCACATATTTAACATTTAATTAAAGAAATTTAAATATAGGAAACACGTGTAGCCAATTAATTCGTACAAATTAGTAAACACGTTCGTCATATTAAAATACGAAAAGTTGGGGCGTTACATGAATGATGGACACTTTTTCGAAAATTAATTCACATCCTAGCTTCGTTTTATGTATTTTATAATATTTTTCAAAATTCCAAACGTTTACCACTTTAACTGGAAACGTTTAAACATTATATGTTTATATTAATTAGAAAGCTCTTCTGATTCTCTTTCTTTTGAAAATTTTCCCACTTTAAACTCTAACTTAGAGATTCATGAACCTTTTAAGTATTACTTTCTATCTACTTTTGAGTTAATTTATAGGTGATATATTTATGATATAATTTTGTATACCACTACAAGAAAATGCCTGAATTCCGACGGGAAAATTTCGACAGGCAGAACCGTCGGTATGCTGTCTGAATTTCCGACGAAAAACTAACGGGATACCCACGAAAATCCGATGGCTCGTCCCTCAGGCTTCAAAAACAACTTCGAACGAGGGCCCCGTCACAATACCTTTGGAAATATATGGTGCGTTTATGAAAAAATAGCGGCAAAAAATTCCAACGGGTTTTTCGTTGGTAATCCCTTGGTAATTTTGGCGGACCCGTTGGAATTCCATCAAGAGCTTGACCAGAAATTACCGACGGTCGAGTCCGTTGGTTTTTCGTTGGTCTATTTTTTTATATTTTATTGTTTACAGGACTGACGGTTTTCTCCCGTTGGAATTCCATCGCTCTACTTCTTTTCCAACGGTATTTCGACGGGTTATTCCGGTTGGAAATTTTAATACAAACCGCGATATCGGACTTCCCAACTCAGTCTCTAATTGTCAGAAAACAAATAACCCTAACATTTGCAACTTTCAACATTGAGAAGCTAAATTCCCGAATCGTTCAAAGTGGTGCCAAAATCTACTGAAAACCGAACTAGTTGCGCGAGAATTTGAGGTAAATCCGGCTGCTAGCTGAATTTCGAGCTGAATGTGAGGCGATTGGGAGGGGTTTTGTTTAAGGGTTGAATCTGAAGCGTAAGCTGACCGATTTTGAGGGTTTTCCCGCCATAGCAGGTAATGTAGCCCTACAAATCTGAGCTTATGTGTGTTGGTAGGGTTTTTATTAAAGATTATGTCCTACAAGAAGACTGAAAACTAAATTCCCGTCTTGAATGATATTTTTTCTGGAAAACAACCAAATGTAGAAATGGATGCCTGGAACTTCAAGAAAACTACAACCATTGAACAAGTTTGTGTTACTACACTGTTAGATGTATATCTGTATGTTAAGGCGATTTTTTTTGTGGGTGTGTTGTTTAAGTGAGCTAATATCGTGTAGAGATAATGACTTGAAAATTTCAGAAATAGCTATCTCGTTGTAGTTGAAAATGTTTGTGTTTTGAGTGCATGATAATATTTTGGCTTCCTTCCATGCCTTTTTTAATCAGAAAGAATTGAGTTTTTGTTGGTTTAACTAAAGACTGATGGCGTTGTAAGTCGTATTAGCTGAATCAATTGTTGGAATCCTTTCTAGAGTTAACGAATGACCAGATCATAGAAAAGATTGAAGAAATTGAAACTGAAAAGCTAAGTATATTGCTACTTTTCTTGGGTTTTAAGGATTAAAATGGCTAGTTTCGTGAGCACAACATTACAAATGACAAACAATTGAAGACATTGTTTTCCAATTGGTGCTTTTGACCTGAATATTTAAATTAGGATTCAAATTGGCCAATATTAGTAAACTGCAAAAATTCATCAATTAAGCAGATCCGAATGTTATTTTAAATTCATCAATTTAGAAGATCCCACCATCTGAAGAGTTTCTGTTGTTTAGTATTTGTTGTTGATTGTTGTTTAACTATAGCAGAAATGTTGCTATATATATGTAATCCTATTTTCTTTGTTTTTTGCAGGCTGCTCATGAAGCTATTCCATTTGTAGAGGTAAAAGTCAAACACAGGGAAACAATTTGAGGTATATTGCTAACTTGAACTATACTTTATTTTCTTTGTCTTTGTTTTTAAAAGTTGCGGCATTTGTTGTTTGATACGTGGAGTACGGAAATCAGCTGATCAATTGATTCCTTTGTTGCTTAAATATGTTGTACGCCCTTGCATTGTGATGTTAAATTGTGATTATGATAATGGGTCTACATGTTGTGAAATTCATTGTTGAATTTAACAAACCTGGCTTTAACAAAATGTGTATGCGCCATTTCTCATATCTCTATTCCTTTCATGTCTCTCTTGCTTTGGTTCTTCTATGTTAAGTGTTGGAAAACATGAAAGAGTTGAGCAGCGGAAGTTTAAAATTTTTCCACATGTTTAATCGTTATCTTGCAATTTTCGTATTGTAACGTTGGGAATAACAAGAAACTCACTTTAATTGAAGCTTTCTTGTGATGTTGTTACCGCCTAACAAATACCCTTCAAGCGGAAAGTCCCTCGAACGGTCCTTCGAATTAGATTCCAAAGTAGAAGGCCTCCAAAGCATATCCACACCAGTCCTAGAACACGATCAAGCAAGTGATAATGCTAGTTCTATAGCTTGTGTTAATGGCTAGGGTTTTTCTTTGAAAACTTTTCTTTTATTTTTCTCAAAAACTTAACACTTCGTGAGTGTTGGTCTAAAGAATAAGAGAAACACCACCTCTAGTATAAATACTAGGATGACTCGAAAATCCCTAGGTTTCCCAAACCTAGTGGAATTTGTTTTCTTGCTCACTAATTAACTAATTGATTATTTAATTTAATTAGAGAAAATAAGTTCCCAACTTGTTCTCCAAGTCTTGCAAGAATAACCTTCTCTCTCCTACAATAGGAAGTTGGACTTTTCAACTTTCCTAAAGCTAAAAGTCAATCATTCAATTAATAAATTAATTCCCAATTAATTATTTATTGGGTTAAGCTTATTTCAGAATAGTCTTAACAATTAATTCAAAATTAATTAAAAGACCAAAATTAATTAATTATAATTTAATTAATTAATTCTAGAAAAGAATTCACATATGAAGCAAACACACGCCCAAAGCCACGTGCATGCCATGTGTACATGACACGTGCCAGCCACGCATGCTTGCGTGACACGTGGCAGTCAAGTGTCGTTGACACGTGGCAATGCCCACATGTTTTTCTCCATTTTGATCAACTATTTTGATCCTTTGTTAATCATATTAACATCCTACCATAACCCTCGTGTTCTGGCATTTGTGTATGACCCTTTAGGTTCATTATTCGATTAGCAGTGACAACAATTAATTAATTCCCTAATTAATTAATCACTTCATAGATCACACTACCGTAATCTAGCAATGGGTGTGTGAACCCTAGCCAAATAACGAAATGAATCAAAGAACCTTTCAGTCAATGACAATTAGTGAAATATGATCCTCCTCCAACTTCATCTCTCAATCAAGAACTAAGGCATGGGAATATTCTCAGAGCCCAAATATTCTTGATCTTTAAAGTTAAGTTCGTTTCATATCCATTTCGATCTCAATCCTAGAAAACCCCATTTTCTAGATGTCTTGATCTTTATCCACCTTGGCTAAGGGTTTAATGTCTACTGGACTACGGACAACTCAATCAGTAAGAGATCATTCTTGTTCTTAACAAGTGTAGGTCCTTTGTCGATTCTACTAAGTCTACATATGCCACTTGTGTAATCCCAACATAGGTTGTGGTTCAGGTGTCTATATGGCGACACCCTTTTGAGCCTATATAAAAGAATACAGAGTTAGATCATATGAGACATGACAGAATCTCAAGTCTAAGTATTAATGAATCACGTCATTGACCTATGAGATATTTTCTAATCTGGAAGTTTCAGGAAACTTCCTTTCCCATTTAGGAATGTTCTCACGCGGGACATCTCAGTGATGAAGTTCTTGTAACAATCACACTCATGTATTATGAACGCATCATCGTATACACTTATCACTCCGTGAAACTAAGTGATCCTTCAAAAGGACATAATCACACAAGCAAGTCTTAGCAGAGTTAAGGTCGACACTCCCACTGTCTGTCGGGCTCATCGACTTGGAGATGTTTCTAATCCTCGCCTATAACGACGAAGAGTTAAGGTCGACACTCCCCACTGTCTCATGTGTAGTTCCCATAACGACGAAGTTCTTAACGGCCTCTCCGGATTAGGGGAGTTCAATACATGCAAAACACAGTCAACCAAAATAGACATAAATAAGCACATAAAGAAGTGATTGCCTATGAACAAAATCATCTCGTTTATTATTCAAAGACTGTCTGTGATTTTACAAGGAAATAGCAAAGCAAACATCTGCTTTAAGGACACTATTCCTAACAATCTCTCACTGCCCGTCAAAGCCACCCAGGTGCTAATCTAAGACCCATCTTATGAAGATGTTCTTCGAAAACCTGCTGACTAAGGGCTTTAGTAAGTGGATCTGCCATGTTCTCTGTCGATGTGACCCTTTCAATTTCCACATCTCCTCTCTTGATGATATCTCGGATTATGTGATACTTCCTCAAAATGTGCTTGGTTCTTTCGTGAGACCTTGGTTCTCTTGGCTGAGCAACCGCCCCGGTGTTATCACAAAACATTGTAACGGGGTCTTTAATGCTAGGAACTACACCCAGCTCGTGGATGAAGTTTCTTACCCAAACACCTTTCTTAGCAACATCGTTTGCAGCTAAGTATTCTGCCTCAGTGGTCGAATCTGTAGTGGTCGCTTGCTTGGAACTTTTCCAACTCACTGCTCCGCCGTTCAGGCAGAATATGTATCATGACATGGATTTAAAGTCATCCATGTCTGATGCAAAGCTTGCATCACAGTATCCTCTAATGACAAGATCTTGCTGGCCCCTGTAAATCAAGAACAAATCCTTAGTTCTTCGCAAGAACTTATGGATGCTCTTTACAGCAGTCCAGTGACCTTCACCAGGGTCAGATTGGAATTGGCTAGTCAAGCTAAGTGCATAAGCCACATCCGGTCGAGTACATAGCATCGCATACATTATGCTTCCTATAGCTGATGCATAAGGAATTTTGGACATCCTAGACTTTTCAAGTTCAGTCGTGGGACACAGCTTCTTCAAAATAACTGTTCCAGGGCCCATTGGAAGTTTCCCACGTTTGGAATCTTCCATACTAAATCTCTTTAGTATTTTATCTATGTAAACCGACTGTGATAATCCTAACAGTCTCCTAGATCTATCGCGATAGATCTTTATCCCGAGAATGTAGGATGCATCACCAAGATCCTTCATCTCAAATTGGTTCGATAACCAAGACTTTGTTACTTTCATGTCATCTTTCGCATTCCCAATGAGAAGGATGTCATCTACATAAAGTACAAAAAATTAAACCAAGGTTTCCAATTCTTTCTTGTACACGTAGGACTTATTCGGATTTTGGATAAAGCCAAACGATTTGTCTGCTTTATCAAATCGAATGTTCCAATTCCTAGAAGCTTGTTTCAATCCGTAGATTGATCTTTGGAGCTTACAAACCTTTTATTCGCTCCCACTGAATGTGAAACCCATGGGTTGCTCCATGTAAATGTCTTTGTCAATGTCTCCACTGAGAAAGGCAGGTTTCACATCCATTTGCCATATCTCATAGTCATAATATGTAGCAATGGCAAGCAAGATCCGAATGGACTTTTGCATTGCAACCGGGGAGAAGGTTTCATCAAAGTCTACACCTGGTATTTGAGTGAAACCCTTAGCAACTAATCTTGCTTTAAAGGCTGCCACGCTTTCACCTACTCCAAGCTTAGGCTTATATACCCATTTGCACCCTATGGGCCTTATCCCATCAGGTGGATCAACCAAGGTCCAAAATTGGTTAGAGTACATGGAATCCATTTCGGATTTCATTGCTTCTTTCCACTGTTCAGAGTCCGAATCTAACAATGCCTCCTCATAAGTTAATGGATCATTATCCATTTGAGATTTTTAGTGGAGAAAACTATACCATCTCTCTGGATGTCTAGGAATGCGTTCAGAACTTCTTAATAGAGGAGGATTTTCGTGTGTATCACTCTCTGTGGTTGATTGAGGGACGTTATTCTCCGAACTTGGTGTGGGACCTTGGTCTTGAACCTCTTCGAGTTCTGCGATCTTGCCTTTCTTTTCTTTGAGGAACGAGTCCTCAAGAAAAGTAGCATTTCTTGACACAAATACCTTTTGTTCAAGAGGATCGTAGAAATAATATCCTATTGGCTCTTTAGGATATCCTATGAAGTTGCATAAGCTTGATCTAGCTTCAAGCTTATCTCCCACTATCCTCTTCACTTAAGCAGGACAACCCCAAATTCTTAAGTAAGAATAATTAGGGATTTTGTCAAACTACATCTCAAATGGGGTTTGGGTACAGATTTGGAGGGAACAAGATTCAGAATCTCAACTACTGATTCTAAGGCATAACCCCAGAATGAAGATGGCAATTCAGTGAAGCTCATCATAGAGCGAACCATATCAAGTAAGGTTCTATTCCTTCTCTCCGCAACTCCATTTAATTGAGGAGTTCCTTGAGGAGTCCACTGTGAGATAATTCCATTATCTCTGAGATGACTAAGGAATTCGTCACTTAGATACCCGCCACCTCGATCAGATCGAAGTGTCTTAATCTTGTGACTAGTTTGGTTCTCAACCTCATTTTGAAATTCCAAGAATTTCTCAAAGGCTTCGGATTTATACTTCATTAAGTACACATAACCAAAACGACTAAAGTCGTCTATAAAGGTTAAGAAATACTGATGGTTGTTTCTCGTACTTACACTGAATGGTCCACAAACATCAATATGGATTATATCCAATACTTTAGTGGCACGTTCCACTTTACCTTTAAAGGGAGTTTTGGCCATCTTTCCTTTAAGACATGATTCGCAATGAGTTAACTCTTTAAGTTCATTATCATAGAATGATCCTAAATTAGTTAACTTAGCAATCCTATCTTTAGAAATATGCCCTCAACGTGTGTGCCATAAAGAAGCCGAGATCTTGTCATCTCTTTTGCGTTTGTTTAATTGTTGTATATTCAGAATATTGGTGTCTTTAGTTGTATAAAGTCCATTAGATAATGTACCAAGCAAAACATAAGTTTTATTCTTCTTAAGATAAAAGTTTCCATTTCTAGAAAAAGTCTCATAACCTTCACAATCAAGTATTGGAATGGAAATGATATTACGAATAATAGAAGGTACATAAATGTAATACCCCAGTTTTCAATTATACATTACGTGATATTACGTGAATTATATTACTAAGTGTTTACGTGTAATTATTATAAATTTGAGAATTATTGCATAACTTAAATTTTATTGAGACGTGAATTAGTTACCAAACATGCCTTACTTGGTTCATTGTCCTTAATTGACCATTTTGTAAATTGGTGAACTTAATTGCATTAATGTGAATTGGATTTGAATGAACACATTTCATGAGCTAGAACTTGATTGCATTAGTTTGAAAGCTTGGGGACTTAAGTGCAAAATTGGGTGAGTCATCTATTTTCTTGGAAGAATCATGTATAATATCTATCTCTTACATTTTATTCATCATATTGTATGCAAGAAATATACACTCATCATCTCCAAGCTTCCATTTATCAAGATCAAACACCAAGCAAGAGAAAATTGTGATTTCATTATTTTCAAGCTTAATCTTTGGAGGAATTGTGAATCTTGAAGCATCCCCAGCATCAAAACTTCCTCTTTCATCCTTTCTTTCATTCAAGGTAGAGTTGAGGTTTTGTTTGAGTTCTTGAATCCATGATTGAAGTTGGGTTTGAGAAATTTGATGTAATTTCTTGATTATTTGTGGTTAGAAGCATGATCATAATCATGGAACTTGAAAGCTTGCTTAAATTCATGAATTATATAAGAGTTGGATGCATGGAAATATATGGGGTTGGATGATGATTTCTTGGTGAATCAAAGCATGTTCCTTGGTTTAATTGGTGTCTAATTGATATATATGAGCTATATACATGATATATGTTAGTTTTGAGTTGAATTCTTTACTTGGTTTGATGTTGGAAGGTTTGGGAACCAATTCCTGTGCATATCCCCTGTTTTTCCCCTATTTTCTCCCAGATCTCTTCCAAACGCCCATTTGGGGGCCTAGTTATAAGACCAAACGCCCATTTGGGAACCTACTGCCTCACCCGAGAGCTTCTAAACCCCCATTTCTTCTTTCAGTTCATTTTTCAAATGGACGTTTACCCTATCAAAAAAACTCTGATTGACCTGGTTTTTGAACCCTTCGAAACCTATTGAAGTCTAGAACACTCTCCAATTGGAATCACCTCATTATCATTTCTAGTTTGTGAGATATAACCGTTGTAATTTGGTGTCGCCACTTTACAGGAAATCTGCAATCATCTAATTTCGGGCCTACGCCATTTTCACCTCGCTTTGAACCAGGAAACCAGACATATATAATAGGAAAGGTCTATGTGTCTAGTTTCATATCCAATAAACAAAACTTAATTCCAACTTCTATAGCTCAAGATATTCCAGTTTTCCTACAGCCTATACATTTCTGAAAATTGTCAACTTTTGCCAAAACCCCTCTTATTGCATTCCTTTCACTCCCTCGGCTCTCGTATGTGACTTCTATGAGTTATATACTTGTTTTATTGTTAATCATGCTCCTATTTGACACTTCTTGGTACTTAATTGCTCAAACGTGATTGTGTGAGTCCATGCCTCCTACGAATTGAACTTGAAATGTTTGAATGATATGAATAGGTGACTCCTTGAGATTAATTTCATCTCTTAAGTGTCAATTGCTTCCCATACATGTTTAAGTGTCACTTCATTGCTAATTTATTTGGTTATTAAGGTTTTGGGATACTTTATTTAATTACATGATCATTACCGTGCGTCATACTTGGTCTCATATTGAGTCTTTTCTCACGAGTTCCCGTTATTTCCTTTCTTGTCCAATTTTTCTCCAGGGCGGAGATCATTGATCGTTTGGGCACTTTCTTATATCCTTGTCTTGTTCCGTCGCTCGTCAGGTGAGGTCTAATTTCTAGATATATAGAACCTTACAACCCTATGTGATCTTTCGGCCAAAATGTATGTATATATCTATAATTTTCCAAAACCTTATTGATTTTCAATTGAATTACCGAATTGTATCGATTAATTGATTGATTGATTGTTTTGGTGAGTATATTGTTCACTGTGGGCCCGAGGGTTAGTGTATGAGCCAACTGGGAAAGCACGCGCTGACGGGTAACTCTGCACTCCCCTCACATTGTTGGGATTACCCCTGAATCCACTAGGAGATTAGTGGATGAAGGAGTTCTGGGCATAGGGACTCATGAACCCTATGCCCAGATTTATTGGGTGGTGGGTCCTTGCAATCCCACCATCACCCGGAGGAAGAAGGAGTTATTGAAACAGCGAATTGTGCACGGTAAATTGATTGCTTGATCGCCTAATTACTTAATAACTGAATTATTGTACACTATCGGAGAAAGGTTGGAGAATTGCCCTCACTCACCGGGCCACTGATTGATTGAATTGAATTGGTTGAATTGTAAATTGGACGGTTGTAATCTCGGGTGAGAATTTCTTTAATATTTGAACTCATATTGCTTCCTTTTATAAAACATTACCCGAGATTATGGCTTGTATGGTAATTGTGCTAATATTTATTTATAAACCCCTCACTCAGTCTTTCAAAGACTGATACCTCACATTTTCAGGTTGCAGGTTGCGTGCTAGGCGGGATTGAGTCAGTCTTTATTTTCTGGTCTAACATCATTTCATGTACATTAGTGAGGAATATAAGGTTTTGTATCTTGGTAATTATGTATATTATAACTTTTTCTTGAAAGTGATTGTATATATTTATATATTGGACACGAAGATATTATTGATGAAATACGTGTATCTTATGCTTCCGTTTTAATGTTATGCATGTTGGTATTTACTTGAGGGTTAGTCCCGCCTAGCTAGAGTGTCGTTTTTTTTAATGTCTCCCATTCGCTATAGGCTTGATTCATGTATGGGTGCTCGTTCCATATGTGGATTGAACTATAGTGCGGGGGATGTGGCTACCTGGCGTTCCGGGTGCTACATCCTAAGGTGGTATCAAGCCCGGTTGCAAAACCGCGGTTCTAGCATCGTGTAGTGTCAAGTATAGGTCGAACGACTTAGGAATAATGTGTTAATGTGCACACGGAATTGATCATGAGCATTGTTATTGAAGTTTAACATGAAAAATATATTGTTAAATGTGTATTTTTCAATCTTTGCTAAAATTATTTGTTGCATTTTGCATCAAATTCGTGGCTCTGGTGTTAACAATGTGCCATGAGCATGTGCTAACCACATGTATTTATTTTCAAAATGAGTTGTGATTCATAGGATGTGAAGATAATATTAAACCACGACCAAATTTTCACAACCACAACCGTAAACTACAAGTAGTCCTTTTGAGATATGGGTAACTTGAAGAGGGCGCCGGAGGTTACGAGAACTTCGGGTAATTGGTGTCTTTTATGGCAAGGCTACAGGTTGGGAGTTTAATTTCGAGTTGAGGGTACTAATGATTCAAGGTTTGGTTTTATGAGCAAATTGAGGATTTTCAGCTCGTTAGAACTAAAATCAAGGTGTGAGAAGAATGTAACTCAAGTGATTCAAGTCGAAGTAAGAATTTTGGAATTAAGTGCAGGATGAGTCGAGACACTCATGACCTTGGAATAGGGCTCGGATCAATTTGGAAAATTTAAGGAATTGATTTTGAGTTCTTGAAAACATTAAATAGAAGAATCGAATAATAAGGTAGTTGATATGGATCTACAGGGAATTGAGATATCTCAAATTTTGGAAATATATGAGGTTGGATGGGAAAGAAAAAAAAAAAGAAAGTTGAGTAACATGGTGACCTCAAGTTCATTGAAATCTAAGATATTAAAGATTCCATCTTCGACCGAATTGAATCTATTTTCTAGATCCAAGTTGAATTGTCGCGTTATGGGGTTAAATTGGGAGATATGGAGCAACAAGTGGAAACGACAAAGAAAGGTAAAGAGTGTTAGAGAGAAATTATGTGCTCAAGTGTAAGCGATTGGAGGGTGAGTTCATTCGACTATTTGAGTTTATAAAGAATAACCCGAGGAAGCTTTGAGCAAAGTAACAACTATGGTGAAGAGTAGGAGACCATTTGGAGATTAATCCTTTGAGAAAAGTTAAGGTATTAATTTCATCGATGTAGAAGAATTTAAGTTCAGGAATCACCATCTCGGCTTATAAGGTTATACAAGTGATACAAGGAATCTTTGATCGGGGAGATATTTATAGTGAAGGATCGGACAACACTTAGCAACTGATAATTGAAGAGATGGGTTCAAGGAATTTCAAATTAGAGTCATGGAGAAGTCCAAGTTGATGTCGGAGAATTTTGAGGATCTAGAAGACGTGGAAAATAAGAGATGATCAACAATTCGAGACAAGCTTGTAAATCAACAAACAAGGAATAAGTGTCGGGATAAGCTTATAAGAACTACGGTGACAGGTTCAATGCATTCATAAGTGTAACGCCCGAAGCGGCGAGCCACCACATCCCCCGCACCTAGCCTCGAACATGAAATAGAAATCCATACATGAGCCAAAGACTAAGCGAACGGGAACCTACACTCACTCGCTAGGCCAAGCGGAGCTAAGACAGGACCAGAGCGCGCAAGAAAAAAAAAAGAACGGAAGCATATAACAAAATCCAGGAAGATAAATCCACAAAATATACAAAATAGAAATGCGTATATAATTCATTAACAAATGCATAACATATACATACTTCAATTACCACAATCGAATCATATACAAAAGCATGACTGAATGCAAATGAAAATACAACTTGCACTAGAAGACTTGAACCTGATCGACTCAAGACTCCGCCCAGCAAGCCCAACCTGCAAACTGAAAAGTTGAAAGGAGAGGGTCAGTCCACCGACTGAGTGAGGGGCTAACGCACACCCACACACATATATATACATAGAGCAAAGCACGTATTAAACGAAAGATTATGAACCCGGAGTAGGGCTTTGCATACCAAAATCATTTTCCAAAAAGATCTGATATTTATACGTATGTTCATATCTTCTTAAGTTTGAAAACTCGAAAGGATTCATAGATTAAAAAACGCATATGGTTTCATATTAAAATTCATAGGGATTCATATTAAAACTCATATGGATTCTTATATTCATAATAATTCAAACCTTAACATAAAATCTCTTATTGAAATCGAAAGATCCTATCCCGTTTCATAATCAAAATACCAAAAGAATTCAAATACCCGGCGAGTACGGATCAACTTTAACAAAAAAATTCATAAGAATCGTAATGAAACATAAATACATAAAATTCATAAACCACATATTCCCGTATTCCATTCACCTTCTCCGAAAGTCTACACGCGGGTTACGGGCCCACATCGTGCAACTTGATACCGATACGTGAGGTAGCGCTCCCGCAATGTACCTTAGGGAGCACGTGCACAGGGGTGATAACCGGCGACCCCAAAAGCCGCACCGGGTCTCCCTTACCCACGCCTCCAGGGCCCAGATATTCATAAGATTCATAAGGATTCGTAAGATTCATAAGGATTCATACCTAACTCGCAAAACCTAGAAACATACTATTTATACTTAAGAAACATACCTTACCGTGCAACTCGACATATGCTATACACATACCTCTTCGTGTCTTCCTAATTCACAATATGCTGAGGGAAATCCATAGTTTACTTAACGATACACGGTTTGGAGCATAGCCTCGTTGCAAAACCATTTTAAGCTTATATACGCCCATACGTATAATTTCCGAAGGATTCATATCAAATCGAATTAACAAAATTCATAACATATCGTAAGACACATATTTAATATAAATACAGTATATATTACCATGCGGGCTTGAAAACAAGCATATAGGGTTGTAGGTCGCTTTAACTAAAACAAAAATCCTAAAACCTCACCTTTTACCGAAAGAACTCAGGAGTGAGCGTTGACGACCAAGAAGAAGCTAAATGGTGGATCCGACACTTCCCGAACCCAAATCTGGGACAAACAAATACATACTCAAGACTTAGACTCGATCATGAACCAATTAGATGCACGACGACTCATACTAATGCAAACGGATGCAATGCATATCATATAGATTCATACTTAGGTGTATCTGAGCAAATAATGAAATATCACATAAGGAATTCAAGGATTAAACTCATATCATATTAAATAAGCTCATAATGTATCATATATTAACATACCATATGCATTCATAAGCTTGAAGTTCAAAGAAATGACAAGAGATGCAAGAAAGTGTTAAGCGTTTCACATATTGATCATAAATTCACGTACAATTACACTTAGCAAACAAGGTCATAAACTTAAAATAATTACTGAAACATAACATATTACAACATATTAAGATATTAGGATCACAATCGGGGTGGGAATTAATGAGAAAAACGAAATAAAAGCACAAAATAGGGCTTCGAGGGAAAAGGGGCCAAAGCTGACAGATTTCCGAAACGGACAAGCTGTACCAAAACAGGAATATCTTGAGTTTCAGGAATGGGAATTGAGTTTTGTTTATTTCCAATGAAACTAGACACATACATCTATAAAATGGTAGGTGGATCGAATCATGGTTCAAAGCGAGGCGAAAATGGCGTAGGTTTGAAGTTGAACGAGTGCAGACTCTCGTCGAAGTGGCGACACCAAATTAAAATGATTATATCTCACAATATAAAACGGATTTTGGGGTGATTCGAATTGGATAGTGTTCTATACTAAAGAAGGTTAGACATATCCAAAAATCAGCTCAAACGGAGTTCGTATTAAGGGGTAACCGGCCGGGTAAATCACAAGACAAAAGTTACCCGCCCGGGTAAAACAGTCCAGAAAGTTTCTGCATAAAGGGGTACCCGCGCAGGGAGTTTTCGTCACAAAATCTACCCGCCCGGGTAGAGGCTTACAGCGGGAAAAAGAGCAAGAACAGGGCTGTTACGAGATGGAGGAAGAAGGGAAACCAAAGCAGCACATATAGACATGAGATGGAGCATAAAACATGAGCAAATTCTTCACACAAAAGCACATAACAAACGAAAATGAAAGGGGATGAAAAGAATCGACATGTATTCATCTTAAACTTCAAGAAATGTAAGGTTAAATCATGGAAACTCATATAATACTCATCTACCATGAAATTTAAGCTCATATACCCAATAATGAAGTTCAAGTGATAAAAAATCATACATCAACTCAACCTATAACCCAAAGATGGCAAGAGATCTCATATATATACACATAACCCTTACTATTCACTCCATACATCATATCTCAATCAATAATGGTTCAAATTCAGAAATTCTAGAAGTAATAAGACTACAAAAGGATATAGATATCAATCATACACTTACCCCTTGAATATGCTTGAGTTTGATGAAGATTTGAGCTCCAAACACTTCCTTGGTGAATAGTGACGAGATGAGAATGGTTTCTCCAAAGTTTGCAGCTATTTTCCCATTTTTCCTTGGGTTGAACGAAATGGAGAGAGAATGGAGTGATAGTGTGCTGAGATGGGGTTAAGTGGGACCAAGGTTCATGTAAAAAGGTTTAAAATTGAAGGACTTACGGGCAATTTAGTGAAAGGTGGTCATTTAGGCACTCGTAGCTTGTTTCGGTCAAATTTAGGAGTATCAAATGGGCTTAGAAAAATATAAGGCTAGGTTCATTAGATTTCAAATCTCGTTACGAGTCCGACGCCACTTCCAGAATTCAAATCCGAATTCCCGAGCTCAAGATATGGCCTCCAGAATCCGAGGCGCGCTAAAACTCGTTAGGCCCTCGAATCCCCAAAGACAAAGCATGGTCTCCGACCAATTCAAACAAGTATAAACGAATAATATAAACACGTTAACGAGCTTATAAATCACATAATTCAAGTATATCACATATTTACGAAGTTCGGAAATAAAAATCAAGTAGTAGAAATTAAATAGGGAAATTAGAGTGTAAAACTCAAACGTTAACGACATATAAATCACTTTAACAATTAAATAAACACATAAGTTAAATCAAAAAGAAATAAAACGTCGGTAAACCCTCAAGTGATGTCATACCTGGTTTGCCGAAGAAACTGGGGTGTCACAATCCTCCCCCCTTAAGAGAACCTGGTCCCCAGGTTCGCCTGCTCGAGTTTCAAGCTCAAGCAACTTTCCGTATTCACCCAAGTTCGAGGTTCATGACTTCCCGACAAGGGTTAGCCCGGTAAGATCTTCATACAGAAGGGGTTTGATCACTTCTTGAGATCTTGATGGAATACTTCCGCACCGCTTGATCCGTGCTAGGAGCAACTAAAATGTTTTACACGATAGGAGGGTCCAAGTTTGATTCCATCACCCATCGTTTGATTCATTTCAACTACTCCAAGGCTCGGTATTACACGAATGGCGTGGTTACCGAACCTCCACCACTCGCACCTTCTAATTCAAGAAGTCCCTTTGTTAGAGAGCTAAATCGCCATTCCTTGCTCGCTCCGGAAGACCGCAGCAAACACGACCCTCAACTTACCGAGAAAACCACACACACAAGCAACACGTACAACAAACACACACGCACAAGTAAAGCACACAACAAAATATAACAATTAAAGATGCATGATGCACGTGCCATGAATGATTTATGTACCGTTCATCATTTCTCGAAATCCTTCACCATATGAGATTGAGTGGAGAGTCAATACTGATGTCTTAGAATTCGTGACCCGGATTCCTTGGCCTCGATGTTATTGGGTAGATCCTTAGCTTATTAATTCCATTCCATTTCCTCCAATGTTATCCTTAATTTTGACGATACTTATTTTCCTGAGTAGTTTCTTTCTTTTTCTTCAATTTCCTCAATTGGCATGAGAGAATATTTAAATTCTTTTCCCTTCCGAAATCTTTTATAACCAGTTTAATATTGAATCATCCTAACTCAGTTGACAATCATGGTATCATGATCTCTGCTTATCTTGAAGTCTCTTGTATTTAGGGTCCGATGAAGAGGTACTCCTCATAGTTATCAAGGGGCTCGCCCTAGTGTTCACTTCCTCATAATCTCCATCGTTCGTAAATCTTTTAAAGCCCGAAATCCCAATTCTTTGATGTTCATGGAATTAATCTCTTAGCTTCTTCTTGATGATCAATCTTCAATTGTTGTCCGGAGCCTTCACCTAGTTACCACCTTGATTAAAGACCCCCCGATTCCACTCTTTATTGATTTGAATTGGTTGTATGACTTGCCCTCTATTAGCTTACACTTGGGTACATGATCTCCTTCAAAAAATTCTTTACCTTTCTCTATCATTTCCATTTGTTGCTTCATATTTCCCAATTCATCTTAACAGCATGCCAATTCAGCTTGGATCTGGAAATTAAACTCCAATCCTTATGAAGATAAAATTTCTTGCCTCTTGGCTTCCTGGATTTAGAATCACTATATCAATTCGTTCTCTTTAGCTCTTCACAATACGACTTCTTACTTACTTGGAATCTAAGGTGTCTCAATTCTGTCTTCTTTTCCCTATTACCTGAGCTTGACTCCTAATAAATTGATTTAATTGGAGACTCCTCCTTGTTGATCCTGGGTCCACACGAATACCATCGCCTTATCAATAGTCTAGACCTCGAGTTAAGGCATTTCTAAGATTTTCCTTTGCTCTATACTCGGATTAGGCAGTCCCGTGGAAATCGATTAAAATTACCCTAGAATCGGGGGTTATGCATTTATCCTCTAAAATTAAGTCCAAAACTTGTTCTCGGATCGTAGTGGCCTTAACTTCTTGTTATAACTTCAACCGAATCCTCAGAGTCTCCATTTTCCTTTTTCCCCGATTTTCACCATCACGAATGAAGACTTCTCTTGATTGCAAGCTATCATGGAAACATTAAACTCATGCATGTCGGGTTAGTTTTGCTTATGGTATGCTTCACGTTGTCACCAATTCAAACAAGAAACAATAAGTAATGGCAATATGCAACACACATTCCAAGTAAATATAAAATACAATGTGGGATGGATGTTCGTGCAATGGATGCAATTACCTCCCGGGTGTTTCTTTGGCCTTCGCCGTTCACATTCTTCCAACTTGTGTTTTGGTGATCCATATCCAAAGCATCGGCCCAATCTCTTCCAACAATTCTCGTAAGTGTGAGAATTTCTTCTACAATGAGCACACGGTGATTGCTCCATGAATGGAAGTTCCTTCATTTCCTTTCGGTCCCGTTTGAGAATCCTCTTAGTTCCTCATTGATCCCAATCCTGAGCTATTTCCTACTCGGCTCTTTTCTTTCAATTTCTTGGATTCAACTCGAAGAGCCTCCCGAGTGCTCTCAATCCAAACTCGAGACTCGATTCCGATTTCCATTTCTTGAAGATCTCCCTAGTTTCGTCCATAAATTTGGCCACTATTTTGGATTCGTTCGGTCTTCTTAGGTAGATACAAGGGCATACATTGATCTTGTGTTCGGAAGAACCACATCTAGTACATCTACCCACTCTCCTCCAACAACTTCCATAGCCATGATTGGGTCCTCCGCAATGGGTGCATGGAATTTGTTCTTCGGGGAAACGACCCGCCCGACAAGAATATAAGAGCTCTTATAACAAATCGAGCCATGTTACCCTTCATCTTGGTAGATTGATTAACGGTGTGATGATTCGGCGGTAGTGAAGAACCTTAATCTCTACTTGATCCCAATTTCAACTTAGAGACCATGGTCGCTGAAACGAGTGATTGATCGTTGTAGACATTAACCTACCATACACAAAGGAGGCGGAAGTATGATGCATGCGGTTAGTGAGTGATTATGGCACGTAAATGGAACATTTAACGCACATAAAGTATGCAACAATAACAATTAATGAAGGAAAAATAGCAATTTTAAAACACATAATACAAGGAAATTCACATATAGTGATGCAATGCACACATTAGCACGTTATTCCTACGCCGTACGACCTATACTTGACACAACACGACCCTAGAACTCCGGTTTTGCAACTTAGAGCTCTGATACCACTTTAAGATGTAGCGCCCGAAGCGGCGAGCCACCACATCCCCCGCACCTAGCCTCGAACCCACATATGAAATAGAAATCCATACATGAGCCCAAGACTAAGCGAACGGGAACCTACACTCACTCGCTAGGCCAGGCGGAGCTAAGACAGGACCAAAGCGCACAAGAAAAAAAAAGAACGGAAGCATATAACAAAATCCAAGAAGATAAATCTACAAAATATACAAAATAGAAATTCGTACATAATTCATTAACAAATGCATAACATATACATACTTCAATTACCACAATCGAATCATATACAAAAGCATGACTGAATGCAAAAGAAAATACAACTCGAACTAGATGACTTGAACCCGATCGACTCAAGACTCCGCCTAGCAAGCCCAACCTGCAAACTGAAAAGTTGAAAGGAGAGGGTCAGTCCACCGACTGAGTGAGGGGGCTAACGCACACCCACACACAAATATATACATAGAGCAAAGCACGTATTAAACGAAAGATTATGAACCGGGAGTAGGGTTTTGCATACCAAAACCATTTTCCAAAAAGATCTGATATTTATACGTATGTTCATATCTTCTTAAGTTTGAAAACTCGAAAGGATTCATAGATTAAAAACCGCATATGGATTCATATTAAAATTCATAGGGATTCATATTAAAACTCATATGGATTCTTATATTCATAATAATTCAAACCTTAACATAAAATCTCTTATTGAAATCGAAAGATCCTATCCCGTTTCATAATCAAAATAACAAAAGAATTCAAATACCCGGCGAGTACGGGTCAACTTTAACAAAAGAATTCATAAGAATCGTAATGAAACATAGATACATAAAATTCATAAAACACATATTCCCGTATTCCATCCACCTTCTCCGAAAGTCTACACGCGGGTTATGGGCCCACATCGTGTCACTCGATATCGATACGTGGGGTAGCGATCCCGTAACGTACCTTAGGGAGCACGTGCACAGGGGTGATAACCGGCGACCCCAACAGCCGCACCAGGTCTCCCTTACCCACGCCTCCAGGGCCCAGATATTCATAAGATTCATAAGGATTCGTAAGATTCATAAAGATTCGTAAGATTCATAAGGATTCATACCTAACTCGCAAAACCTAGAAACATATGATTTATACTTAAGAAACATACCTTACCGTGCAACTCGGCATATCCTATACACATACCTCTCCGTGTCTTCCTAATTCACAATATGCTGAGGGAAATCCATAGTTTACTTAACGATACACGGTTTGGAGCATAGCCTCGTTGCAAAACCATTTTAAGCTTATATACGCCCATACGTATAATTTCAGAAGGATTCATATCAAATCGAATTAACAAAATTCATAACATATCGTAAGACACATATTTAATATAAATATAGTATATATTCGCATGGGGGCTTGAAAACGAGCATATAGGGTTGTAGGTCGCTTTAACTAAAACAAAAATCCTAAAACCTCACCTTTTACCGAAAGTGCTCAGGAGTGAGCGTTGACGACCAAGAAGAAGCTAAATGGTGGATCCAACACTTCCCGAACCCAAATCTGGGACAAAAAAATACATACTCAAGACTTAGACTCGATCATGAACCAATTAGAGGCACGACGACTCATACTAATGCAAATAGATGCAATGCATATCATATAGATTCATACTTAGGTGTATCTGAGCAAATAATGAAATATCACATAAGGAATTCAAGGATTAAACTCATATCATATTAAATAAGCTCATAATGTATCATATATTAACATACCATATGCATTCATAAGCTTGAAGTTCAAAGAAATGACAAGAGATGCAAGAAAGTGTTAAGCGTTTCACATATTGATCATAAATTCACGTACAATTACACTTAGCAAACAAGGTCATAAACTTAAAATAATTACTGAAACATAACATATTACAACATATTAACATATTAGGATCACAATCGGGGTGGGAATTAATGAGAAAAACGAAATAAAAGCACAAAATAGGGCTTCGAGGGAAAAGGGGCCAAAGCTGACAGATTTCCGAAACGGACAAGCTGTACCAAAACAGGAATATCTTGAGTTTCAGGAATGGGAATTGAGTTTTGTTTATTTCCAATGAAACTAGACACATACATCTATAAAATGGTAGGTGGATCGAATCATGGTTCAAAGCGAGGCGAAAATGGCGTAGGTTTGAAGTTGAATGAGTGCAGACTCTCCGCGAAGTGGCGACACCAAATTAAAATGATTATATCTCACAATCTAAAACGTATTTTGGGGTGATTCGAATTGGAGATTGTTCTAGACTTAATAAGGTTAGACATATCCAAAAATCAGCTCAAACGGAGTTCGTATGAAGGGGTAACCGGCCGGGTAAATCACAAGACAAAAGTTACCCGCCCGGGTAGAGGCTTACAGCGGGAAAAAGAGCAAGAACAGGGCTGTTACGAGATGGAGGAAGAAGGGAAACCAAAGCAGCACATACAGACATGAAATGCAGCATAAAACATGAGCAAATTCTTCACACAAAAGCACATAACAACCGGAAATGAAAGGGGATGAAAAGGATCGACATGTATGCATCTTAAACTTCAAGAAATGTAAGGTTAAATCATGGAAACTCATATAATACTCATCTACCATGAAATTTAAGCTCATATAACCAATAATGAAGTTCAAATGATCAAAAATCATACATCAACTCAAGCTATAACCCAAAGATGGCAAGAGATCTCATATATATACACATAACCCTTACTATTCACTCCATACATCATATCTCAATCAATAATGGTTCAAATTCAGAAATTCTAGAAGTAATAAAACTAAAAAAGGATATAGATATCAATCATACACTTACCCCTTGAATATGGTTAAGTTTGATGAAGATTTGAGCTCCAAACACTTCCTTGGTGAATAGTGACGAGATGAGAATGGTTTCTCCAAAGTTTGCAGCTATTTTCCCCTTTTTCCTTGGGTTGAACGAAATGGAGAGAGAATGGAGTGATAGTGTGCTGAGATGGGGTTAAGTGGGACCAAGGTTCATGTAAAAAGGTTTAAAATTGAAGGACTTACGGGCAATTTAGTGAAAGGTGGTCATTTAGGCACTCGCAGCTTGTTTTGGTCAAATATAGGAGTATCAAATGGGCTTAGAAAAATATAAGGCTAGGTTCATTAGCTTTCAAATCTCGTTACTAGTCCGGCGCCACTTCCAGAATTCAAATCCGAATTCCCGAGCTCAAGATATGGCCTCCAGAATCCGAGGCGCGCTAAAACTCGTTAGGCCCTCGAATCCCCGAAGACAAAGAATAGTCTCCGACCAATTCAAACAAGTATAAATTAATAATATAAACACGTTAACGAGTTTATAAATCACATAATTCAAGTATATCACATATTTACGAAGTTCGGAATTAAAAATCAAGTAGTAGAAATTAAATACGGAAATTAAAGTGTAAAACTCAAACGTTAACGACATATAAATCACTTAAACAATTAAATAAACACATAAGTTAAATCAAAAGGAAATAAAACGTCGGTAAACCCTCAAGTTACGTCATACCTGGTTTACCGAAGAAACTGGGGTGTCACAATAAGCAGGTGCATCATACATTGTTTTGCATCGTTTAAATTTCGCCATTTATATGCGTTTTCTTTAATTGATGTAATTGTTACAAAGTGTTGCATCTTTAATTACTTATAAGTGTGACACGTGCATCGGCATCTTAACCCAACATGCATTTTAATTGTTGTCTTGGTAGGAGCCCTCCCCACCTTATTTAGCAAGCCTTTCTTCAACCGAGATATAACAGAAGTATGGTAAGGAAAATAATTGGGTTGCAAAGTGTGGACCAAAAGGGAAAGAGCAATTGCGAGGCCGGGAAAAGAAGTCAGGAGTTGGAATGGAAAAGTGGGTGACTATTCTTACCAATTGCTTCAAAAGTAAACGTGAGATAAACTTTCCAGACAAGTGGTGAGATTTGGAACCGCTTATATGAAGAAAGCTGAGTCAAAGAAGCCGAGAAATTTTAAAGTAAGAAGCGAATTTTACAAGTCAACGGATAAGATTAGGCATTCTTAAGGGGGGAGAGCCGGCTGGGGAACAACTTAAAACCAATGTTTGGACCTCACTTGGGAGAGTTGAAACTTTAAGGAAAAGTGGTTCTTTCTTTCCTTCTATCAGAACCATGTGAACAAAGTCTCCAATATTTTAAATTTCATGCTCCCAAACTTCTCAAAATGGAGACTTCTAAAGCCATAAGGAGGCATATCTTGAGCCGAGCTGAAATTAAAAGAAATTTGATGAGGAATGGGAGAGACAATTGTTTCTATAAGTTGATTGAGCATACTTTGATCAAAGGTGAGAATTTTACAAGGAAAGCGACTGTCACTCAAGATTTACGCGAAATGACCAAACAGGTGCGACACTATTACCAGGGTGCTAGATAATAACAGGGTGACGGGATCATTCTCTATCGCAAAGGATCACATGAGAGTTACTTCAACAGGGCATTGGAAATGGAATTCGTAAAAGGGAAATTACAACCTGAACTAGATAGATTATAAATTTATCGGTCATTTTTTTTATGATGAACCAGGAATATTATGAAGGATAGAAACTAGACTTCGAGTTATCAAATAATTAGCCCGGGCTTCGGAGGAGGTTAACTATAATTGTGGGAAGAATGAGTGGGTTGGATTACTATCAAGTTCACATTCAAAAGTTGAAACTTCGGATTGTTGTATTGGGAAAGGATAAAGAATTTGATTGCGGGATGAAGATTGAGGGGATATTAAAATACATACAGCGGGCATTTTGAGGCATGGTATTATAGTTCGAAGAAATCCCAACCAAAGGATAAAGTGTTTAAGCAAAGATTTGTCTATTCTTCTACCTAATCACACCTAAAGGAGGAAAGATTAGTTAAGAACCGATCCAATTAAGGATCGGACTATACAACGATACCAGAAAGTTATCAATTTCAAAGTTCATTACATCGATGAACGGTACACCTAAACATGCATATCACGTGCATTATGCATTTTATTGTCACTATATATGGTCCCTTCTATTTGTTAATTGTTTTGTATGACTAATTGGTATACTTGATCTCTTATACTTGCTCCTTACGTGACGATTTATATGTGAGTGTTTATTCATTTAAGCTAAGGCTATTGTTTGCTTGTTTGAGAGACGGGGTTCTCTCATTGCCTGTTTGAGAGACGGGGTTCTCTCGTTACTTGTTTGAGAGACGAGGCTTGTAACGCCCCGACTTTTCGACCGTACAGGTATGACGTCACGAGTGGGTTAGACTGAGTGTTATGTTGTTTAATATTGTTTTAATTGCTAAGTGATTGTTTAATTTAATAAGTTCTTGAACTAATTGTTATTATGTGACTTATATGATTTAAGTGATTACGTATTTACACTCGTTTTTAATATGTTTACATGTTAATTAATTATTTTATTTCAATTATGTACATATGTGATCTTATATGAAATCCTTGGACTCAATCGAACTTTGAATTGGACCCTAATTGCGCATCTATCAAACCTTGGGACCCAAATTGAACACTTAAATTGTGGAGGGATTTGTTGGCAATTTTTCTCCCTTTTCCTCCCTTGTTGCACGATATGTATGTATACATACACACCTTCTTTTCTCCTTTATTTTTCTCACACAAGAGCAAGAAAAAGAAACCCTCCACCCTCTACCTCTCCAAATTTGATCCAACCATGAAGCAAGAAGGCAAGATTCCAAGCTCCATTCTTCTCCCTCAAGTTCAAGCTTCAAGCTTACCATCTTCCTTCTTCTCTTCTCCTCTCCATTCCAAGGTATATGTGTATATATATGTATATATATATAATTGTGGATTTATATAATTTGATGGATTGATTCATGATTTGATGAGTAATATGTGTATATATGTTGTGTTTCGTTGTTGTTGTTGTTTGATTTTGGGTGATTCGGGAGTTCCATTGACATTCTTGAAGCCATTTTTCGCCTCTACCTTGTTTTCCCGTTGTCAAACGCAGCGGCTGGAATTGGGGGTCGCACCCGCGACCGTTTTGTGACCATTTTTAGTCGCGGCCGCGACCAACAATTCGAAAGTTGGCTAATTTTCAGTCGCGGCCGAGACTGATTTTCAGCACAATTTTGTCACTGCCGCGACTTCCTCGTCCGAACTCCATTTAACCTGATTTTTAAAGCTAAGGAAACCTCTTGAAGTCTAGAATACTCTCCAAGTGGAATCAATTCAATATATTTTCCCATTTGTGAGATATTATTAATTCGTTTTGGTGTCGCCACTTTTCCGATAATCTGTGATCACCCCAACTTCGGGCCTACGCCATTTTCACCTCGTTTTGAACCATGATTCGTGCCATATATTCCTGGAAAGCTCTATGTGTCTAGTTTCTTTACCAACAAAGAAAGCTCGATTCCAAATTCTACAACTTAACATATTTCCATTTTACTACAGCTTGTGCACTTCCGAATGTTGTCAATTCTTGCCAAGCTTTGCCTAAACCTCTCTTCTTGTGTTCCTTTCACTCCCTTGATCCCCATATGTGAATTATATGACTTGTATGCATGATTAATTGATGATATATGGTATACTTTGATATGATTATGGATTTTATGTTATCAATTCAATGTGTGAACGTTTATGTGCTACTTTTATGCATGCATGAATGGTTTGTTTCGCTTAATTGTTTTGTATGTTTTGTATAACTTCTTCCATGACTTATATATTTTGTTAATATGTTACATTATGTGTTAACTTGTATATTATGAAATCATAATGTGATCTTGTTAAACATTTTGTGAATTATGATCCAATATGCCTTAAAATGCTCTCTAGCTTGCATGCATGAATTGTTCCTCCATTTATTGGCCTCATATGATAACTCCTCGCTTCATTTATGACTCGTATGTATTGTAAACATGTTATAGTACGAGTTATGATTATTGTGTTAAGGTATGGCTTAATTTGGTACGAAATATGAAAGATATGAAAAGCATGAATATGAACCCATAGTGTATTGAACGTTCTGAATAAATTACTTGATTATATGACATCTTAACATGATTTATGCTCTTTATACATCTCATATCATGTACACAACATACCGTGCGTCTATGTGGTTTCATATTGAGTCATTTTCTCACGAGTACACATTATTTCCCTTCTTCTACAGTTTATCTCCAGGGTGGAGACTTCTGAATTGAATAGGCACCCGTATTACTCATGCTTTATGTCTCGTGGTATTCCAGGTGAGGGTGTTTTCGTTCTAGTTACATATCAATCCCTACGACCCTTATGTGATAAGTTTTGGGCTGAAAACCTTATATATATATATATATATACCATTTTCAAAGTGGAGTCATCGAGTAAATTATTATCGAGTAAAACTTTTCCAATGAATTATGAAATGTATTACGTTTATCATGATTGGAAATGCTTTGGCGAGAATATGATTATGAACATGATTGATTGCACGGGCCCAGGGACTTAGTGCATGTGGCTATCCGGGGAGGCAAGGGCCGACGGTGATCCCTTGTACTAGTCCCACCACATTGTAACGGCGGTACCTGCCCTCGCTAGGAGTTTTAGCGGGGAATGGGAGCTGAGTGCCAATTGGGGAATTCATGTAACCCCTTTTGGTCAATGACTGGGTAGACGCGTCCTCTTGGGTCAGTACACGGAAGGGAGGAACAAAACCTGTCCAGTGAGGACAATATCGTTGGGGCGAGAAGGTACACTTCAACCCTAAACGACGCGTCCACCACCCGGAGGAAGAAGGTTGGAACCTATTTTATGATTATGAGTATGTTATGATTGTTATGCACCGTGCGGGAAGGCTGGGACACGGATTGCCCAAACGACTATGTGTTATGTTATGATATATTATCTGTGTGTATTATGATATATTGCATGATCACATATTTAATGTATTAATGATATTTGTCGTACACTGTCGGAGTTTGGTTGGAGATGATGCACGCTCACTCGCCGAGCCTTTATGTTTATGTATGAATTATGAACTTAATGAATTTAATATGATTAGTTGTAAAATCCGAGCGTTGCTTAGTTATTATCTTGCCCTCTTGGGAACTAACTTTAAATAAAACCTTGCTCGGGATATATGACTTGCATGTGCATGTTTTTATATATATGTATCGCTCCTGCTCACTCAGTCTTCTAGAGACTGAACCCTCTTTCCCAACTTTTCCAGTTTCTCGCAGGTTTTGCTAGGCGGGAGTCGAGTCTTAGCTTTCTTGATCGAGTCACACTTGTACACTCGAGTCACATTTCATATTGTTATGTTTTAATTACACATTATTGCTTCCGCATTGCACTCTTGGTTATGTTTTATTTAATTGGTACAGGGTTAGTTTCCACCTAGCTAGGTACTTTTTATTTTGTCTCTCGTTTGCTATGAGTCCCGTTCATGCTTGGATTATCCATTTCACGTGTGGACTAGACTTGTAGTGCGGGGGATGTGGCGCCTATCGTCCCGGGTGCTACAGGGCTCTCTCACCGCCTGTTTAATATTAAGAACTCGAGAATGGACCTGGGGACCAGGTCCTCTTAAGGGGGAGAGAATTGTAACGCCCCAGTTTTCAATTATACATTACGTGATATTATGTGAATTATATTACTAAGTGTTTACGTGAAATTATTATAAATTTGAGAATTATTGTGTAACGCCCTGTGTTTTCACACATGCAAGTAAGTGTTACGTGCGCATTTACATTTAATTGTATTAGATATAATTTGATTTATTAATTGAATTCGTTTATAATTTGAATAATTTGTTTAAATTTCATATGAATTCCAATGTGAGCTATGAATATATGAACGAAATTGTGAGAATGTGAATTTCGTGAATTTGGTGTTAATTGAATGAAATTAAGTGTTTCGTGTGATCCGAGGGTTTAATTGTCACTTATTTTAGAGTTTTGGACTCAATTGGAATTTGAGTTTGGGCTTAATTGCCACTTTTTGAAAGTTTAGGGACCTATTTGAATAATAGGTAACCCTGAACGGTTTTAGCGATATCTTGAGCTCCAAACCTCGAAATCGAGATCCGTTTTCGGTGTTGAACTTATTTCGACGATACCTATTCTTTAAACTTGACCTTATACCTTTTCGATATCATTTGAGACTTCAACGATGAACCTTTCCATAACCTCGTTTCTTATAACTTGATTCTAACAGTTTATTAATCAAACTGGACCTGGATCGACCCGAATCCTACACTAATACCACTAAATATCAGCAATTGCTTCCTATTGCTTCCATTTTTCCATCGATCATCAGCCATCCCAAGAAGAGAAGAGAACTCCAAGAATTTCCATTTTCTTGCAACCAAACTTTGAGCTCAAGCTTAATCTATCCTCCATCTTTCTCCAAGGTAATTAGTCATTTGCAACCTCCATCTCCTCCTCTATCTTTTCATTTATGGAAAGCTTGGCATGAGTGAAGAATTCATGTTGTTTGAATTAGGGCATGAATAACTTGATTGGGGTTTGAGTTTGATCATTGGATTTCCATGATTTAATTGAGGAATTGATGCATGAAAGATGATACTTGTAAGCTCCTTAGCATTTCTACATGCTTAAATGTAAGATTGGGTGATGATTGCATGAATTGCCATTGAAGAAGCTTGAAGCTTCCATGGTTGAAAGCTTGGAATTTGGATGATCTTTTGCCAATTTTGAACATGAATTCTTGTAAATATGAATGAGTTATATGATTTGTACGAGTTTTATGGCTTGAATATAGGTCTATGTGCAATATAAGAGCTTCCTCATGGCTGCCCTGTTTCGCAAAGCTTTTCCCTCGCAGAAACAGAGCTTCTACTCTGTTTTCTCTTTCAAAACGACGAGCTGACACGGCCGTGTCAGCTTTGAACTGAAAATGGACCCGGCCGTGTTGGCAGTTCGACTTGCGAAAAATATTTTCAAAAAATCGGACACGGCCGTATCAAGCCCTCGACTTGGGAATTTTAATTTTTTAACCTCGGAAACGGCCGTGTCCAATTCCTTTGAAAATGTAACACGGCCGTGTCATTTGAATTGGCAGCTTTGGGGAACCTCTTTTCTTGCTTATATCACATTTATTGTTCGTATCCGTGAATCTATTAGAGCTATGTTTTATGATTGAGATATGACCTCAAGAATTACATGAATGCAAGAATGAAAGCTATGAACGTGAATGAATACGATTTTATCGTATATTGAATGGAATTCGATAAATTATGTGCTTAATTGCATTCCATGGCCTTCATGATCAAATTCTTACATTTTATGCACTTCATCACATTTCATTGCATTGCCGAGCGTCAAATGTGGTCATATTCGAGCATCACAGTACCTTTGTCACACAGATATTGATCCCATGGGAGACGAGGCCGAGGAGTAGGGTCTTTGTCGGGTTCTTTTGTCTACCAGGTTTGTTTTTCTTCTATTAGATAAAAGATATGACCCAATATACCTAATGTGCAAGCTTTTGGCCAAAAAAATATATATATCGATATCGAATTTTACAACGAATTAATGTTTTCCAAGCTAAGCCTTATTTTATAAATCCTACCAAAAGTTTTGGCGAGAATTGAATGTTCACAATGAATAGGGGCCCGGGACTTACTGTATTTGGTGAACCGGGGAAGCTTGGGCTGACGGGGATCCACATATACTAGTTCCATCAATTACGGTAACCTAGACTTCACTAGCAGATTAGTGAAAGAAGGGGAGCCGAGCTTTTGGGGATTCATGTACCCCTCTCGCACCAATGAATGAGGGTTTGGGCCTTGCAAACCCGTCCCCTAACCGGAGGAAGAAGGAGTATATGAATGATCGAATGAATGATTGAATGTTTGTGCACGAAAGAATGTAATGTATGAACGAAAGAATGAATGAATGGCTAAAGAATTACACGAGGTGATGGTTGGAGATAATGCACGCCCCCTCGCCGGGCCATAATGGACCTAATGAATGAAATGAGTTGTATAATCCTATTCGTTGTATTTCCACTTCCCGCTTGGGAAAATTATTCTAAAACCTCGAATAAGGATTATAGCTTGCATGTATGTGTTTAAATTCCGCCATATTATGATATTAAGCCTGTTTTATACCCACCAGTCTGTCTAAGACTGAACCCGGAGTTGTTTAAGTTCTCTTTATAGGAAGGGATGCTAGGCGGGATACAAGTCTGGGAAAGTCTTGCATAGTGTCTAGCATTTCTTTTGTATTACACACATAGGATTATACCTCATGATCTTTTGGAGTATGGTATATGAATTGGGAGCGTACAAGTTTGTATTAGATTTACTGTTCTTACTTGAACATTAACTGTTGGTAGATAGAGCATATAACTCAGTATATGGAATATGAAGTGTTGCTTCCGCTATTCTGTTACTTTGATTGTTGTTGTTGTTGTTGGGGTTTAAGTGATAGGTTAGTCCCGCCTGGCTCAGTGAGTATGTATGTCCTTGTTCGCTATGATTTGGCACATGTATGGAAATCCATTTCATATACGGGTCGGGTCATGGTGCGGGGGATGTGATGTCTCGTGCTCGAGCATTACATCCTTGAGTGGTATCAGAGCCCAGGGTTGCAAAACCAGGGCTCTAGTGTCATGTTGAGTCAGTTAGGTCGTTCGGCTTTAAGAGTTATTTACTAAGGTGAAATGATTGTATTTTTATGTGATAGTGTGCTTTGATTCGTGATTTTGTAATTGAATGAATTCATTGCATTCTCACGCATGGACTCAATCTGGCATGCATGTTAGTGTTTGATCGGACAGGATACCTCCTGGAAGACATCGGGAGAGGTCTCCGGGACGTCATCATCATAGAGATCGTTCCCCTAATCCTCCACAACCGCCTATGAATATGGAGCATTTTATGGAAGTGGTGTATAATTATGTTGAACATAGAAGGGCCCAGGATCCTCCTGTACAACCGCCGGCTGAGCAGCAAGCACCTCCTCCTAATAACCCGAGAGATCATCATGGGTTGTTTTTGAGTTATAATCCTCCAAGGTTTTCAGGCTCTGTAGATGATGCAATATCAGAAGGATGGCTAACCAGGATTGAGAGAATTTATAATGTTCGTCAATTCTCGTCTGAGGAGAAGGCACAATTTGCTATTTTTCAGTTGGATGGAGAAGCCTACGATTGGTGGCAACGTACTAGAGAAAAGCTTGAAGTGGAAGGAGAGGCATTTAATTGGGAAGTCTTTGTAAGGGAATTCAGAGAAGCTTTCGTACCTGAGGTGGTTCGGGAAAGGAAGGAACAAGAATTTATGGATCTAAAGCAAGGAACTAGGACAGTGGCTCAGTATCTTTCTCTTTTCAATAGGTTTGGTAAGTATGCTCGCCATATCACAAGGGATGAAAAGAGGAAGGCAAAGAAGTTTATAGCTGGGTTGAGACAGGATCTTCGACATGGGCATGCAGGTCACAACTTCGAGTCTTTTGCTGATACTGTGCAAAGGGCTTTAACACAGGAAGAGGAATACAAGAAAAAGGATCTCATTCCTCGCATGCAAATGGGGCAAGGATCCGGATTTGGAAAATCAAAAAGGCTTATGGTACCCAATCCTCAGCCATTTCAAGGACAAAACAAGAAATTTCGAGCGGCGGGAACTGCAACCTCGAAGCCACAAGCACCTCCAGCTTCTTCAGATCAACGACATGATAGGCCACCATGTTTGTATTGTGGAGGCCCTACTCACACTTATAACACTTGTAGAAAGAGGTTGGGATAATACTTGATATGCGGGAAGGCAACACACATGGCTAAAACTTGTCCAGATAAGACTCCAGGCTATCAACCGGGAGCTCAGAGGCCAATGACACCGGCTCGTGCGTATGCCCTTGCGGGTGAAGAGCAGGATGTGGAAGCCAATCCCAATGCCATGGTGGAAGGTACGATATGCATTCATAACACGAACATACATGCATTATTTGACCCTGGAGCGACTCATTCTTTTATTTCTTGTAAATTAGTTGATATTCTGTGTTTGCCTGTTACGTGCTTAAATACCTTTTATGTGGTGAGTTCGCCTTTGGGTGGACGTCTTAAGACGGATCAGGTGGTCAGAGATTGTGTGATGGGGTTTGAAGGTAGAGAATATCAGACAGATTTGGTGGTAATGTCGATGAACAGATACGGGGTTATTCTGGGAATGGATTGGTTATTTCGATATCACGCCACGGTTGATTGTTTTACCAAAATGGTTAAATTGGGAGAAGAAGTAACAGTGGAGAAAGAATCAAAGATCGTGCCTCTTTTGTCGTTCACTGAAGCTCATAAGTTGGTAAGGAACGGAGCGACGGGGTATATGGCCTATACCTTGAATAAGCCAAAAGATCAGGCGAAACTTGAAGAGACCAAAGTGGTAAAGGAATATCTTGAGGTATTTCCAGAAGTCTTGGGTTCTTTATCTCCGGATCGAGAGATTCAATTTGTGATAGATTTATATCCGGGATCTGAACCTTATTCTAAGACTCCTTACCGGATGGCACCGGCAGAGCTACAGGAGTTAAAAGTTCAGTTAGAAGATCTTCTTAAGAATGGTTATATTCGACCGAGTTCATCACCGTGGGGCGCACCAATTCTATTTGTTAAGAAGAAAGATGGAACTTTGAGGATGTGCATTGACTATCGGGAGTTAAATCGGATGACTGTAAAGAATAAATATCCTTTGCCTCATATAGAAGATTTGTTTGATATGTTACAAGGGTCAAGGGTGTATTCCAAGCTTGATTTAAGGCAGGGATATTATCAGTTAAAGATTAAGAAAGAAGATATTCCTAAGACAGGATTTAATACCCGGTATGGACATTATGAATTTGTGGTGATGCCTTTTGGTCTAACCAATGCTTCGGTAGCTTTTATGGACATGATGCATCGAATTTTCCGACCCTATCTGGATAAGTTTGTGGTGATCTTCATTGATGATATTTTGGTATATTCGAGGTCGGAAGAGGATCATGCTCGTCATCTGAGATTGGTGTTGGAGACTTTAAGAGATAACCAGCTTTATGCAAAGTTCAGTAAATGTGAGTTTTGGATTGATCGGGTGAGCTTCTTGGGTCACATTATTTCGAGCAAAGGATTGGAAGTAGATCCTTCGAAGGTAGAGGCACTTTCACAGTGGCAGAGTCCTAAGAATGCCTTTGAAGTTCGAAGTTTCTTGGGTTTAGCTAGTTATTATCAAAGATTTGTTAAGGACTTCTCTAAGATCGCGGCTCCGTTGACTCGATTAACCAAGAAAGAGGTTCAGTCTAAATGGGATGAGAAGTGTGAAGCTAGTTTTCAGCTCTTGAAAGATAAGTTAACTTCTGCACCGATATTAGGCCTTCCGGAAGGTATTGAAGGGTTTGTGGTGTATACCGATGCTTCCCATGAAGGCTTGGGTTGTGTTTTAATGCAAAATGGGAGAGTAACTGCTTATGCCTCTAGGAAATTGAAAGAGCATGAGAAAAATTATCCCACTCACGACCTTGAACTTGCAACGGTAATTTTTTCTTTAGGAAAGTTGAGACATTATCTGTATAGAACTTCTTTTGATATTTTTACCGACCACAAGGGTCTTCAGTATTTATTTTCTCAGAAAGATTTGAATAGAAGACAGCGACGATGGATGGAAACTCTCGAGGATTATGATTATGTGATTAAGTATCACCCGGGGTAAGGCTAACGTGGTCGCGGATACACTGAGCAGGAAGGTTAGTGTATCTAATTTAAAGGTAAATATTGGACAACCAATGGAGTTGGTTAAGATGAAGGCTCGTATTGGTAACATCTCAGTATGGCCAGGATTAAGGCAACAGATATTTGAGGCACAAAGGACAGATACTGAGATTCTGAAATTGATTGAACCGGCTCGATCAGATCCTGAGTGTCCATTTGGATTCGATGACACGGGAATCTTCCGGTTCAAGAATAGAGTGGTAGTTCCAACGGAGTTGAAAAGGGTTATTCTGGATGAAGCTCATAAAACCGCTTATTCAGTGCATCCTGGTGGAAACAAGATGTATCGGGATTTGAAATAGTATTATTGGTGGAACGGGTTGAAGAGAGATGTGGTGAATTATGTGAAGCAGTGTTTGACTTGTCAGTTAGTGAAAGCGGAACATCAGAAGCCGTTGGGATTGTTACAGCCACTACCTATTCCAGAATGGAAATGGGAACAGATAGCAATGGATTTTGTATCGGGTTTACCTAGAGTGAAGGGTGGATTCGATGGCATCTGGGTAATTGTGGACAGACTGACCAAGTCAGCGCATTTTCTTGCTATTCGGATGTCTGATAAGATAAACAAATTGGCCAAGAAGTATTGTGATGAGATTGTTCGGTTACATGGAGTGCTGGTTAGTATTGTCTCAGACAGGGATCCGAGGTTCACTTCTAAATTTTGGCAAGAATTACAGAAATGTCTGGGGACCAAGCTTCAATTCAGTACATCTTTTCATCCACAGACTGACGGGCCATCTTAGAGATTAATAAGATATCTTGAGGATATGTTAAGGGTGTGTGCATTGTATTTCTCAAGCTCATGGAATGAACAATTGCCACTGATTGAGTTTGCTTACAATAACAGTTATCAAGCTTCTATAGAAATGGCACCGTATGAGTTTCTTTATGGAAGAAAATGTTGATCCCCATTGTTCTTCGATTTGGAAGAATGGAAGTGGAGCAAACAAGAAGGGGTAAAAAGAGGGGATAGGAAAGAAAAACCTTCCAAAGTTATTCTTGATGCTATCGAAAAGGTTCAAATTATTCGGCAACGGATGAAAGCAGCCCAAGATCGACAGAAAAGCTATGCAGATAAACGAAGAAAAGATCTTGAATTCGAAGTTGGGGATAGAGTGTTCCTGAAAGCTTCACCTCAAAAAGGATTCACCGGAATTGTAAAGGGAGGAAAGCTGAATCCACGGTATTTGGGACCTTATGAAATTCTAGAGAGAATCGGAGATACAGCCTACAGATTGGATTTACCTCCAAGTCTAACGGGTATTAACAATGTTTTCCATGTATCACAACTTCGAAAGTACTATCCCGATGATTCAGTGGTAATACCGGTTGAAGAAGTTGAGCTTGAACCGAATCTTACTTTTGTTCAGAAACCAATTAAGATTCTGGATCGAAATTTTCAAGAACTTCGGAATCGACGTTTTCGCTTGGTGAAAGTATTATGGCGAAGTGATAAGACAGAGGAAGCCACGTGGGAAACAGAAGAGAAAATGAAGAAGTTCTATCCCGAATTGTTTCTGACCGAGCAATGAATCTGAGGACGGATTCTCTTTAAGAGGGAGAGGTTGTAACGCCCTGTGTTTTCACACGTGCAAGTAAGTGTTACGTGCGCATTTACATTTAATTGTATTAGATATAATTTGATTTATTAATTGAATTCGTTTATAATTTGAATAATTTGTTTAAATTTCATATGAATTCCAATGTGAGCTATGAATATATGAACGAAATTGTGAGAATGTGAATTTCGTGAATTTGGTGTTAATTGAATGAAATTAAGTGTTTCGTGTGATCCGAGGGTTTAATTGTCACTTATTTTAGAGTTGTGGACTCAATTGGAATTTGAGTTTGGGCTTAATTGCCACTTTTTGAAAGTTTAGGGACCTATTTGAATAATAGGTAACCCTGAACGGTTTTCGCGATATCTTGAGCTCCAGACCTCGAAATCGAGATCCGTTTTCGGTGTTGAACTTATTTCGACGATACCTATTCTTTAAACTTGACCTTGTACCTTTTCGATATCATTTGAGCCTTCAACGACGAACCTTTCCATAACCTCGTTTCTTATAACTTGATTCTAACAGTTTATTAATCAAACCGGACCTGGATCGACCCGAATCCTACACTAATACCACTAAATATCAGCAATTGCTTCCTCTTGCTTCCATTTTTCCATCGATCATCAGCCATCCCAAGAAGAGAAGAGAACTCCAAGAATTTCCATTTTCTTGCAACCAAACTTTGAGCTCAAGCTTAATCTATCCTCCATCTTTCTCCAAGGTAATTAGTGTAGCGCCCGGAACAGTGGGCCACCACATCCCCCGCACTTAAACCCGAACCCACATATGTAATGGATTTCCATACATGAGTCCAAGCCTAAGCGAACGGGAACCTACACCCACCCACTAGGCTAAGCGGGGCTAAAACTCGAACAGAGCGCGCAAAACAATCAAAGATGAATGCGGAAGCAATATCATAAGGATCGCAAAGGAGCTCTATACTAACATATACATCATATACAACGGCCTGACGACCCAAAAATAGGTCAAGTATATACATCAAAAGTTCATAATCTCCATAAGACATAATTAGAATTCGGGTACAAATCATAAAAGTAATCAAAATGCAGCAGGTAAATATGCCGACTCGACCTAAACTCAAAAGTACGACACGACCGACGCACTTCCCCGCCTAGCTCGAGAAACCTGCAACTAAAGTGTTAAAAGGAAGGGGTCAGTCAAACTCGACTGAGTGAGGGGGCTAACGCACACCCACACCATAAGTACATATAGAGCATCACAAATAGTCAAAGGGGTCGATCATGAACCGAGCTAGGTCATACCAAATCATTTTTAAAACATACATATAATACAAAGGAAATCCCAACCCATTTCACAACCACCAAAGCATAAACGAATCATAAACGTCCGGCGAGTACGGACCTCCTCAACTCCTCATACAAATCATAAATACATAAGAATTCATAAATTCATAACTCCTCAACGCCTTGGTGATCGGGAATCAAACCCTCTCCACCAATATGGATTCTATATACATACGGGGTAGCTAATCCACGATATGCCTTCCCCGGTTATTCACCGAGGGCTCAAGGTAAGAGCGCCTTCTCAACCTCCAAGATTCGCACGCCACAACCTTAAATGGGATGTGCACAGGCTTAACCCGACGGCCCTTGCCGTACCGGGGGTCCTTACCCACAATCCCTGGGCCCGGATTCATAAGAAACATAGCAATAATCCCATCTTGCAGGGCATATCTCGCGGAATCATAAAGGAAACGTACAAGGGATTCAAAATCATAAGCTCATATATGCCCATACTTATACCATTTTCATAAATTCGTAAAAAGGGATTCATAAAATCATAAACGTATCATAAGCATTCGTATTTAACCATATAATACATATATATAGCCACATGCGGGATACGAAATCAATAACATAAAGGCCATAGGTAGTTTATCTACAAGAAAAGATCCTAACCCTCACCTTGAAGTGGAAGCGGAGTGAAAATCGGACAAAAGAAGCAACCGAACACCTAAACCTCGGGCTCTTTAACTTCGTGAAGAGGCTCTGAAACAAAAGAACGCAAGACCCGAGACTTAGACTCAAATATGTACCAATTAGACGCTCAAAAATGCTTAGGGATGCAATTAAGGCAAATGAAATGCATAACCATGACAAATGAATCCTACCAAATCATATTCACACAATTCATAGAAAATAAGATCATAAGTTCAAAACAAGGCACATAATACGTAATATAACAAGCTAACATTGCATACACGTCATAAACGAAGAAAGAAAACACAAAGAAAAGCAACGAAGCGATAAAACGAGCCATTGTCGCCGCTATATTTTCAAATGACACGGCCGTGTTGGATTTTAGTTCAAAATGGACACGGCCGTGTCCGGTTAAAATAAATTCAGGAGCTTAATTCGAGAGGCTGACACGGCCGTGTTGAGTTTTAGTTGAAAATGGACACGACCATGTCCGGTTTTATAAAAATAAATTGCTCCAAGTCGAGAGGCTGACACGGCCGTGTCCAAAACATGCATAAAGCTGACACGGCCGTGCTGGCCTGTCTTCTTCGAAAAAAAAATAACAGCAGCAACAGTAACTCTGCGGGAAAAACAGGGGAGGGAGCAAGGCAAGCACGCAGCAACACCATGTAACCATTCCAAGCCACAAAACTCAAGCAATTCATGACAAATCACTTCATAATCAACATATGATCATCCAATCATCACTAAAGCTCAAGAATTATTTTATATCACAAGTTCATCTAATCAAAATTTGAATTTCCATTAATGGTATCTTCTACCACACTCATCCATATTGAAAAGGGAGATCATATAAGCATATTAGAGTCCTAAGAGATCATATATATAACTTCAAACTAAAACATATCCCCAAGGAACAAGAAAGATCATCAAACCCTCAAGTTTCATGTTAAGCTCCATAGGTGCATCAAACATAGCCCAAAGCATGGAATTAATAGCTCAAAATGACCATATATTCAAGTACATATCAAATACTAGCTTACCCCTTGAAGATGTTGGAAGAAAATGGAGATTAGAGCTCAAAACCTCCTTGGGATGAATAGTGACGGGATGAAGGGTTTAGCTCCAAAGTGCTGCACTTTTCTTCCTTTTTCTTGCTTGTACCGATTAAGAGAGGGAAGGAGATGGTTATGCATTGTTTTGGTGGAGTGTGGGGCCAAGCTTGAGGGTAATATGTCAAGAGTTGAGGGACTAAGATGCAATTAAGTGTAAGATAGTCATATAAGAGCGAGGTGAGTTTCCGGTCGGATTTCGGATTACCAAATGAGCTTAAAAGGTTATGAGGCTTAGTCCATCGAACCCGAATCGTCGAAACGAGTTCCACGGTGGTGACGGAATTCGAATCCGAATTCCCGAGCTCAAACTACACATATTGGAACCCAAGGTGCGCTAAAAGCGTTTTAACCTCCTTTAGGTTCCGAATGTAACAATTAATTCAAAAGCTCAACAAATAGATTCGAAAACATATAACAAGCATATATCCAAGTTCATAACACGAAATTCTCTATCCTACTAAAACAATGGAAAATTCCGGATTCAATTCAAGCATGAACGAATCAAATCTTAACAAATAGCATTCATATTCATATAAAATTTCATTCAAATCCATAAGAAATATTTGAAATAAGAATTAAAAGAATAAAGAATATGAATTTAAATAAAATAAACTGCACACATACGTCGTACCTGTACGGTCTGAAAGTCGGGGTGTCACAATTAGTGATTTGCAACCTCCATCTCCTACACTATCCTTTCATATATGGAATGCTTGGCATGAGTGAAGAATTTATGTTGTTTGAATTAGGGCATGAATAGCTTCATTGGGGTTTAAGTTTGATCATTGGATTTCCATGATTTAATTCAGGAATTGATGCATGAAAGATGATACTTGTAATCTCCTTAGCATTTCTACATGCTTAAATGTAAGATTAGGTGATGATTGCATGAATTGCCATTGAAGAAGCTTGAAGCTTCCATGGTTGAAAGCTTGGAATTTGGATGATCTTTTGCCAATTTTGAATATGAATTCTCATAAATATGAATGAGTTATATGATTTGTATGAGTTTTATGGCTTGAATATAGATCTAAGTGCAATATAAGAGCTTTCTCATGGCTGCCCTGTTTTGCAAAGCTTTTCCCTCGCAGAAACAGAGCTTCTGCTCTGTTTCCTCTCTCAAAACGACGAGCTGACACGGCCGTGTCAGCTTTGAACTGAAAATGGACACGGCCGTGTTGGCAGTTCGACTTGCGAAAAATATTTTCAAAAAATCGGACACGGCCATGTCCAATTCCTTTGAAAATGCAACACGGCCGTGTCACTTGAATTGGCAGCTTTGGGGAACCTCTTTTCTTGCTTGTATCACGTTTATTGTGCGTATCCGTGAATCTATTGGAACTATGTTTTATGATTGAGATATGACCTCAAGAATTACATGAATGCAAGAATGAAAGCTATGAACGTGAATGAATACGATTTTATCGTATATTGAATGGAATTCGATGAATTATGTGCTTAATTGCATTTCGTGGCCTTCATGATCAAATTCTTACATTTTATGCACTTCATCACATTTCATTGCATCGCCGAGCGTCAAATGTGGTCATATTCGAGTCTCACACTACCTTTGTCACACAGATATTGATCCCGTGGGAGACGAGGCCGAGCAGTAGGGTCTTTGTCGGTTTCTTTTGTCTACCAGGTGGGTTTTTCTTCTATTAGCTAAAAGATATGACCCAATATACCTAATGTGCAAGCTTTTGGGCAAAAATATATATATATCTATATCGAATTTTACAACGAGTTAATGTTTCCCAAGCTAAGCCTTATTTTATAAATCCTACCAAAAGTTTTGGCGAGAATTGAATGTTCACATTGAATGGGGGCCCGGGACTTAGTGTATTTGGTGAACCGGGGAAGCTTGGGCTGACGGGGATCTACATATACTAGTTCCATCAATTACGGTAACCTAGACTTCACTAGGAGATTAGTGAAAGAAGGGGAGCCGAGCTTTAGGGGATTCATGTACCCCTCTAACACCAATGAATGAGGGTTTGGGCCTTGCAAACCCGTCCCCTAGCCGGAGGAAGAAGGAGTTTATGATTGATCGAATGAATGATCGAATGTTTGTGCACAAAAGAATGTAATGTATGAACGAACGAATGAATGAATGACTAATGAATTACACGAGGTGATGGTTGGAGATAATGCACGCCCCCTCGCCGGGCCATAATGGACCTAATGAATGAAATGAGTTGTTGTAATCCTATTCGTTGTATTTCCACTTCCCGCTTGGGAAAATTATTCTAAAACCTCTAATAAGGATTATAGCTTGCATGTATGTGTTTAAATTCCGCCATATTATGATATTAAGCCTATTTTATACCCACCAGTCTGTCTAAGACTGAACCCGGAGTTGTTTCAGTTCTCTTTGGAGGAAGGGATGCTAGGCGGGATACAAGTCTGGGAAAGTCTTGCATAGTGCCATTTCTTTTGTATTACACACATATGATTATACCTTATGATCTTTTGGAGTATTGTATATGACTTGGGAGAGTACATGTTTGTATTAGATTTACTGATCTTACTTGAACATTAACTGTTGGTACATAGAGCATATCGCTCAGTATATGGAATATGAAGTATTGCTTCCGCTGTTCTGTTACTTTGATTGTTGTTGTTTTTGTTGTTGGGGTTTAAGTGATAGGTTAGTCCCGCATGGCTTAGTGAGTGTGTATGTCCCCGTTCGCTATGATTTGGCACGTGTATGGAAATCCATTTCATATACGGGTCGGGTCATGGTGCGGGGGATGTGACGTCTCGCGCTCGGGAGTTACATATTGCATAACTTGAATTTGATTGAGACGTGAATTAGTTGCCAAACATGCCTTACTTGATTCTTTGTCCTTAATTGACCATTTTGTAAATTGGTGAACTTAATTGCTTTAATGTGAATTGGATTCGAATGAACACATTTCATGAGCTAGAACTTGATTGCATGAGTTTTAAAGCTTGGGGACTTAAGTGCAAAATAGGGTGAGTCATCCATTTTCTTGGAAGAATCATGTATAATATCCATCTCTTACATTTCATTCATCATATTGTATACAAGAAATATACACTCATCATCTCCAAGCTTCCATTTCTCACGATCAAACACCAAGCAAGAGAAAATTGTGATTTCATTATTTTCAAGCTTAATCTTTGGAGGAATTGTGAATCTTGAAGCATCCCCATCATCACAACTTCATCTCTTTCCTCCTTTCTTTCATTCAAGGTAGAGTTGAGGTTTTGTTTGAGTTCTTGAATCCATGATTGAAGTAGGGTTTGAGAAATTTGATGTAATTCCTTGATTATTTGTGGTTAGAAGCATGATCATGATCATGGAACTTGAAAGTTTGCTTAAATTCATGAATTATATGAGAGTTGGATGCATGGAAATATATGGGTTGGATGATGATTTCTTAATGAATCAAAGCATGTTCCTTGGTTTAATTGGTGTCTAATTGATAAATATGAGCTATATACTTGATATATGTTTGTTTTGAGTTGAATTCTTGACTTGGTTTGATGTGGGAAGGCTTGGGAGCCAATTCCCATGCATATCCCCTGTTTTTCCCTTGTTTTCGCCCAGATCTCTGCCAAACGCCCATTTGGGGGCCTAGTTATAACACCAAACTCCCGTTTGGGAACCTACTGCCTCACCAGAGAGCTTCTAAATGCCAATTTCTGATTTCAGTTCATTTTTGAAATGGGCGTTTACCCCATCAAACGAAATCCGATTGACCTGATTTTTTAACCCTTGGAAACCTATTGAAGTCTAAAACACTCGCCAATTCGAATCACCTTATTATCATTTATATTGTGTGAGATATAACCGTTGTAATTTGGTGTCGCCACCTTACCGGAAATCTGCAATCATTAATACTTGAAATATGTGATCATGCAATATATTATAATACATACAAATCATATAACATAACATAAGACATAGTCGTTTGGGCAATCCGTATCCCGGCCTTTCCGCACGGTGCATAACAATTATAACATAATCATAGTCATAAAATAAGTTCCAACCTTCTTCCTCCGGTGGTGGACGGGCTTACAAGACCCGACCACCTCACACATAATGGTAATGAGGTTCATGAGTCCTCATTGCTTGACTAGCATTTTCTCGTCAAAACTCCTAACGAGATCCGTTTCGTCGTTGAACATAAATGGAATCAGCACATGGGATCACCGTCGGCCCTTGCCTCCCCGGATAACCACATATACTAAATTCCTGGGCCCGTGAACATAACATACATGCATAATCTCGCCAAAACATTTGATTCATAAGAAGCACAACATATTTCATAAACCTTGTGAAAATGTTTACTCAATAAATTCATTTGAAAACCGTACATAATTATATATTAGGTTTTGGCCAGACTTGTCGCGCAAGGTTATAGGGTTTAATATGTAACTAGAACGAAAACACCCTCACCTGGAACACCACGAGACACAAAACATATGTAATGCGGGTACCTATTCAAATTGGAAGTCTCCGCCCTAGAACGAACTGTACAAAGGAAGGAACAAGGTCTACTCGTGAGAATTGACTCAATATGTGACCACATAGATGCTGTAGCACCCGAGCGTAAGGTACCACATCCCCCGCACCGAGACCCGACCCGTATATGAAATGGAAGTCCATACACGTGCCAAATCCACGGCGAACGGGGACACAACACACACGCTATGCTAGGCGGGACTAACCCTTAAACCAAACAGTGCAAGAATCATAAAATCAGAGTTAAATAAAATTCGCGGAAGCAAGAATAACATAGCATATACAATGAGCCACCAAGCTCCAAAAATAGATATACAAAAGCATTACATAATCAACGGCGCTCATGGCCTACAAAAATCATAACGCTCCAACTAAAACTATAATCATAAGCAAAATATCAACAAGAGTATGAATATGAGACAAAAGGAAGTGCTAAACATAAATGCAAGACCTAGACGACTTGTATTCCCGCCTAGCACTCCTATTCCTGCACAAAACAACTGAAAACAACCGGGTTCAGTCTAAAAGAGACTGGTGGGTATAAAAACGGGGCATAAATATATAATATCGCATAATTTAAACACATACATGCAAGCGCTAATCCCGTGTGAAGTTTAGTAAGATTTTACCAAGTGGTTAAGACAGAAGGAACATCAACGGGATTACGACGTTCATATTCATTCATAATTGTTCATAAATGTTCATAAGGGTTTATGGCCCGGCGAGTGGGCGTGCACAATCTCCAACCTACTCCTCGTGTAATCATAATTAATTATTCAATAATTCATTATCATACATAAATCTTTTGTGCTCATAAATACATGATCATAATCATTCATATACTCCTTTTTCCTCCGGGTGGTGGACGGGCTTGCAAGACCCGGCCACCGGTTCATACATAGGCCAATGGGGGTACATGAATCCCCCAAGGGCACTCAGCTCCCATTCCCCGCTAAAACTCCTAGCGAGGGCCGGTATCACCGTAGTTTGGTTGGAACTAGTATATGGGGTCCCCGTCAACCCTTGCTTCCTCGGTTAGCCACATATACTAAGTCCCGGGGCCCGTGCAATCATAAATCATAAATATCTCGCCAAACATAAGGTAGGGTTCATAAATAGAAGAAAGGGTCATACGTTTGAAATCATTTACCCGAAATGACTCGATATAATTATACATACGATTTTGGCTTAAAACTTTGCACATAAGGAATATAAAAGGTTGTTTTAACTAATAGAAGAGAAACCCACCTTTACCAAAGTAGAAATAAAGGCACAAGCGTCTCAAGGCTCGCCCTCGTCTCCGACCAAACCCGAATCTGTGCAAAAGAAAAGGTATGAGACTCAATGACCACATATGACGCTCGGCAATGAAGTGAATATGACATGGATGCATAAATGATCATGTTATATCATAAAAATGTTCATGTGCACGATTAATAAATTTAAAACATATAATCATTCATTCGTTCACATATTTCATTCAATTTCATAATTTCATAAATTCATAACATTCATAAATTCATAATGCATATCCATTAATCTAAAATTCAATTAATAAGCATAACACATATAATATTCATATTCACAAATAGGAATAAATAAATAAAACGTTCAATCAAAAGTCAGTAGAATAAATACGCGAAATAAAATTCAATTAATTTCAATAATTACATTAAATCAAATAATAATCAAAATATATAATAAATATACAAAATATAATATATATAAATAACCATATATCTAATAATATACAATATATATAATATATACATATATACACGTACACTCTCACACACACACCCATGCATGCACAATATATACTATACACTATACACAACCATGCATGCATTTATATATTACATGCAATAACATATATAATATATATAATACACACACAAATACATATATATGTATAGATATTTATACACACTCACACGTACACAGCCATGCATGCATTCATACCCACAATCACACACATACACAGTATATATACATACATATATACAACAACAGTAGCATGCGGCAACACAGGAAACGCAGGAAAAAGCTTGGAAAAATAGGTGACACCCCCGTGTCTCCTTCCTAGAACAAACCGAGACACCCCCGTGTCTCGGTACAGAAATCCCATGCCCAGTTTGCACCCCCGTTCCCGCTGGAAGAAAGGAGAAAGACACACCCGTTACACGCAGCAGCAACAGCCTCTGTTTTGACAGAAATGACGCAGAAAGCAGAGCAGGAAAAGGTAGCCATGTACGAGCAAGAAAGGCAACATTATAAGGCAAAAATTGCTGCAACAACTCAACCATAATACATGCTAAAAGGCCACTAAAAAGGACAGCAACAACATGAAGGATTCTCAGCAAAATGACAGCTGAAAATCAGTGCCAAAACAGGGCCAAAACTCGAAAAAAACAGGGCAAGCTTGAGCTCAATCAATCCGATTTCAATCAAGTCCAAAATTCCAACAAATGTGCAGCAAAATATCATATATTCAACAAGGAAATCAGTTCCAACAGTGATCAATCAAGAGAAGCTGTCAAACGTGACTTTACATGAAAGTTTTCTCAAGTGCATAACTGATAACTCATAAATACCTCAACTACCATGTAACCAATGATCATAAATGAAATAAGGATATCAAAACAATCATTCTCATGCTTGGAATCGATCAAAACCGTTAAGAATCAAAGAAGATCAAGAATTTGCCCAAAAACCTTCATTTTCGGAAAAATGGCCAGAAAATCATGAAACCATGCTCAAAATCATGAATGGAAGGATGAAAATGAACAGAATTAAACATACAATACAACCCTTAACTTACCTTGATGATTGGTTGAAGTTTGGATGAGATTTGAGCTCCAAAATCTCCAAGGTTTGAAGGGTTACGGGACTGGAGAGAAAAACAGTAGCTTTGGCTGAGTTTTGGGGCTTGTGTGAGGATAATCTCGGTTAGGGCTGGTTATGTCATGATAAAGGGTTGAGTTAGGGTTTCAAAGAATCAAACCATGGTTAATTTGGTTATGGTTTGGCCAAGATATGGCTGATTTAGTGCAACAAGGTCAAGTTGGTCTCCGTTTCGTTTTTCGGTTGGATTTCGGAGTTTCAAATGAATTAGGAAAATTATAAGGCTAAGTTTACTAAACTCGAATTTTCGTTACGAGTTCAGCGGAGTTGACGGAACTCGAATCCGAGTTCCCGAGCTCAAGATATTAAATTCGTTAATCTATCAAATGAATTCAAAAACATAAATTGAGTATAAAATCATGTTCATAACACATATATGTACAACATATTACTAAATCGTGGCAATTTGATATCATATCATATAAGAACGAAGCACAAAATAAACGAATAAACTCAATCATGCAATCCATGCATAAAATTTTAATCCCCATGCAAATGAAATAAATTCATGCAGCAATAATTTCCCATGCAAAAATTATGATTCCATGCATAATTATTCAACGTATAATATATGTATAAATAAATAATTAATTAAAACAAGATTAATTAATATAACATATAATTAGTATAATAATTAAATTAATAATATAATAATTAAACATATATATATATATATATAATACGAAATATATATATATATATAATTAATAATATTAAAATAAAATATTGTAATATAACATAATAAAATAATAACAATTATAATAAAATTAAATATAAAACACGTAAAAACAATTAATTCGCGCAATTTAGTAAACACATACATCGTACCTTTACGTCCGAGAAATCGGGGCGTTACAATCTCTCCCCCTTAGAAGAATCCGTCCTCGGATTCACTGCTCGCTCGGAAACAACTCGGGGTGAAATCTTTTCATCTTATCCTCCGTCTCCCACGTAGCCTCTTCGGTTTTATCACTTCTCCAAAGAACCTTGACTAGTGGAATACGCCGATTTCGAAGTTCCTGAAACTTCCGATCCAATATCTTAATCGGCTTCTGAACGAAGGTGAGATTCGGTTCTAATTCCACTTCTTCAACCGGTAGAACCTCGGACTCATCTCGATAGTACTTTCGGAGCTGTGAGACGTGAAATACGTTATGAATTCCAGTCAAATTCGGCGGCAAATCCAAACGATAGGCCGTATCCCCAATCTTCTCCAAAATCTCATATGGTCCCATATACCGAGGGTTTAACTTTCCTCCCCGTCCAATCCTTGAGAACCCTTTTCGTGGGGAAGCCTTTAAGAAAACCCTATCTCCAATCTCAAACTCCAAATTCTTTCTCCGAAGATCTGCATAACTCTTTTGTCGATCCTGAGCGGCCTTCATCCGTTGTCTAATCATCTGGACCTTATCAATAGCCTCTTGTACAGTCTTAGAGGGTTTTTCCTTCTTTTTCCCTCTCTTAATCCCTTCTTGCTTGGTCCAATTCCATTCCTCCAAATCAAAGAACAACGGTGATCGACACTTACGTCCATAAAGAGCTTCATAAGGGGCCATTTCAATCGAGGCTTGATAGCTATTATTGTAAGCAAACTCGATTAACGGCAACTGTTCATTCCATGAACTCTGAAAGTCCAATGCACATGCCCTCAACAAATCCTCCAGATACTTAATTAACCTTTCTGATTGTCCGTCGGTCTGAGGATGGAAAGCTGTGCTGAATTGAAGCCTTGTCCCCAAACACTTCTGTAATTCTTGCCATAACCGTGAAGTAAATCTGGGATCCCGATCCGAGACAATACTAACAGGTACACCATGAAGCCTGACAATCTCATCATTGTACCTCTTGGCCAACTTACTCACTTTATCGGACATCCTGATAGCCAGAAAATGAGTTGATTTCGTCAACCTGTCCACAATAACCCAAATTCCATCGAAACCTCCTCTCACTTTTGGTAATCCCGAAACAAAATCCATAGCTATTTGTTCCCATTTCCATTCAGGGATAGGTAATGGTCGAAGTAGCCCCGATGGCTTTTGATGTTCTGCCTTTACCACTTGACAAGTCATACAATGCTTCACGAAGTCGATCACATCCCGTTTCAATCCATTCCACCAATAGAATTGCTTAAGATCCTTATACATTTTATTCCCTCCGGGATGTATCGAATAACCTGACCGATGGGCTTCCTCAAGAATAATCCTTTTTAATTTTTCCGGGACAACAACTCTATTCTTGAATCTTAGAAGTCCCGTATCATCAAACCCAAACGGACACTCTAAATCAGCTCGAGCCTTCTCAGCTAATTTCTGAACTTCGGGATCAATCCTCTGAGCATCAAATAATCTCTGTTTAAGATCTGGTTGAACCGTGATATTCCGAACACTAGCCCTCAGTCTGAACAACTCATTCTCATCTCCAATTTCCACTTTCACATTGGACACGCTAGCTTTCCGACTAAGCGCATCCGCAACCAAATTGGCTTTACCGGGATGGTATCGGATTGTACACTCATAATCCGCCAAAAGTTCCATCCAACGCCGTTGTCTCTTATTTAATTCCTTTTGCGAGAATAAGTATTGGAGACTCTTGTGATCGGAGAAGACCTCGAACGAAATTCCATAAAGATAGTGTCTCCACTTACCCAAAGCAAAGATCACTGCCGCTAATTCCAAATCGTGAGTGGGGTAGTTCTGTTCATGCTCTTTCAGTTTCCTTGAGGCATAGGCGATCACTCTTCCATTTTGCATCAACACACATCCCAAACCTTCCTTTGAGGCGTCCGTATAAACTGTATATCCTTCTGTACCTTCGGGAAGTGCTAATACAGGAGCGGTGGTCAACTTTTCCTTTAAAAGTTGGAAACTAGCCTCACATGCCTCGTCCCACTCAAACTTAACCGCTTTCTTAGTCAATCGGGTTAAAGGAGCCGCAATCTTTGAGAAATCCTGAACGAATCTCCGATAGTAGCCTGCCAAACCCAAGAAACTCCTTACTTCTGAAGCATTTTTCGGGCTTTGCCATTGAATAACCGTCTCAATCTTAGAAGGGTCTACTTCTAAACCTTTCCTCGAAATAATATGGCCCAGAAATGCTACCCGATCAATCCAGAACTCACATTTGCTAAACTTAGCATACAACCGATGTTCCCTTAAGGTCTCCAACACAATTCTGAGGTGCCTTGCATGATCCTCCGGAGTTCTCGAATAAACCAAAATGTCATCGATGAAAATTACCACAAACTTATCCAAATAGGGCCGGAAAATTCGATGCATCATATCCATAAAAGCAGCCGGAGCATTAGTCAATCCAAAAGGCATCACTACGAACTCGTAGTGTCCATACCGGGTGTTAAATCCCGTCTTCGGAATATCCTCTTCCCGGATCTTCAATTGATAATATCCTTGTCTCAAGTCCAATTTTGAGTAAACCCCCGAACCTTGTAACATGTCGAATAAATCCTCAATATGGGGTAAAGGATACTTATTCTTTACAGTCATCCGATTAAGCTCCCGGTAATCTATACACATTCTTAAGGTTCCATCCTTTTTCTTAACAAAGAGAACCGGAGCACCCCAAGGTGACGAACTTGGCCGAATATATCCAACTTCGAGCAATTCCTCTAATTGAATCTTTAATTCTTTCAACTCGGCCGGTGCCATCCGATACGGAGTCTTAGAATACGGTGTGGATCCTGGATGTAAGTCAATAACGAACTCGATCTCACGGTCGGGTGGTAGAGAACTCAAATTCTCCGGAAACACATCGGAGAAATCCTTAACGACCGCGGTATCCTCCAGCTTAACTTGATCTTTCGGCCTATTAAGGAGGTAAGCAATAAATCCCGTTGCTCCTTCTCTCATCAACTTGTGAGCTTCCATATAAGACAAGAGAGATACCGTTCTTGATCCACTACCAATCACCAATTCTTTCCCCAAAATCACCTTCTTCGCAAAACAATCAACATTGGCCCGATGCCTGGACAACCAGTCCATACCCAAGATAACTCCATACCTCTTCATGGGCATAACAATTAAATCAGCCGGATACTCTTTCCCTTCAATCAAAACCGAACACTCCCGAACCAACTGATCTGTCTGAAGACTCCCTCCAAGTGGCGAACTCACCAAATAACAAGAAGAAAGACAGATAACAGGCAAGCACAGAGTAGCAACTATATCACAAGAAATAAAGGAATGCGTGGCACCCGGATCAAAGAGTGCATGAATGCTCATGTTATGTATGCATAGGGTACCTTCTACCACGGCTGTGGGATCAATCTCTGCATCCTGTTCCTCACCCTCGAGGGCGTAAGCACGACCCTGAATCATTGGCCTTTGAACTCGTCTTTGATATCCGGGGTCTTTGTCGGGACAAGTATCCGCCATATGGTCACCTTTTCCACAAATAAGGCACAAGTTCAACCTTCTCCGACAATTATTGTAGGTATGGGTCGGTCCCCCACAATGCGTACATGGAGGTACATCCGGGCGTGAATTTGTAGGTGCCGGAGCCATAGGTAGAGCCTTTGGTCGAGTCGGTGCGGCTTGAGAACCTTGCCCTCCAAACCTAGGCTTCTTAAACGGACCCTTAGGAGGTGGACTAGCTTGAATCATCGGCCTCTTTCCTGAATTCGATCCGGATCCTCTTCCCATAGGAGCTCTAAACATCGGATCCTTCTTCTTAAATTCCTCCTCTTGAACCAAAGCCCTTTGCACGGTGTCGGCAAATGACTTGAAATTGTGCCCCGCTTGCCCGTGTCTCAACTCCTGTCTCAATCCCGCTATGAATTTCCTTGCTTTCCTCTTCTCATCCCGGGTGACATGAGGAGCATATTTCCCAAGTCTATTGAATACGGCGAGGTATTGAGTCACCGTACGAGCCCCTTGTTTTAATTCCATGAATTCTTGCTCCTTCCTTTCTCTTACCACTTCCGGTACAAAGCATTCCCGGAATTCTCTCTTGAAAACCTCCCAAGTGACTTCCTCTCCATCTACCTCGAGCTTCTCCCTTGTTCGTTCCCACCATTCATATGCATCTCCATCGAGTTGGAATATAGCAAATTGGGCCTTCTCTTGCGTACTGAACTGTCGGACCCCAAATATCCTTTCCAATCTAATCAACCAACCCTCCGAGACCGCATCGTCAATAGAACCAGAAAACCGAGGGGGGTTGTAACTCAGAAACACCCCATGAGGGTCTCTATTGTTATTATGATTTGGTGGAGGAGCTTGTTGTTCTGCCTGTTGTGGTGGGGGAGCTTGAGCTCTCCGATGCTCCACATAGTTGAAAACTGCTTCCATGAAATTCCCCATATCCATCGGTGGTGCTTGTGGTTGGGGTGGAGGCGTAGGAGATCGATCATGATGACGACGGTGTCCTGGAGATCTCTCACGGTGTCTACGCGGAGGCATTCTGTTCAAGAAACACTGAAATGCATGCTATTTTTAGTCCATGCATGCAAGTGCAATTAATTTGATCAAAATTCTGGATTTAAAACACACAAGCACATAAACAATGCGTATGCATCACATTGGCAAGTTGTTCCTAAAGCCGAACGACCTAACTGACTCAACTCGACACTAGAGCCCGGGTTTTGCAACCCTAGGCTCTTATACCACATAAGGATGTAGCACCCGAGCGTAAGGTACCACATCCCCCGCACCGAGACCCGACCCGTATATGAAATGGAAGTCCATACACGTGCCAAATCCACGGCGAACGGGGACACAACACACACGCTATGCTAGGCGGGACTAACCCTTAAACCAAACAGTGCAAGAATCATAAAATCAGAGTTAAATAAAATTCGCGGAAGCAAGAATAACATAGCATATACAATGAGCCACCAAGCTCCAAAAATAGATATACAAAAGCATTACATAATCAACGGCGCTCATGGCCTACAAAAATCATAACGCTCCAACTAAAACTATAATCATAAGCAAAATATCAACAAGAGTATGAATATGAGACAAAAGGAAGTGCTAAACATAAATGCAAGACCTAGACGACTTGTATTCCCGCCTAGCACTCCTATTCCTGCACAAAACAACTGAAAACAACCGGGTTCAGTCTAAAAGAGACTGGTGGGTATAAAAACAGGGCATAAATATATAATATCGCATAATTTAAACACATACATGCAAGCCCTAATCCCGTGTGAAGTTTAGTAAGATTTTACCAAGTGGTTAAGACAGAAGGAACATCAACGGGATTACGACGTTCATATTCATTCATAATTGTTCATAAATGTTCATAAGGGTTTATGGCCCGGCGAGTGGGCGTGCACAATCTCCAACCTACTCCTCGTGTAATCATAATTAATTATTCAATAATTCATTATCATACATAAATCTTTTGTGCTCATAAATACATGATCATAATCATTCATATACTCCTTTTTCCTCCGGGTGGTGGACGGGCTTGCAAGACCCGGCCACCGGTTCATACATAGGCCAATGGGGGTACATGAATCCCCCAAGGGCACTCAGCTACCATTCCCCGCTAAAACTCCTAGCGAGGGCCGGTATCACCGTAGTTTGGTTGGAACTAGTATATGGGGTCCCCGTCAGCCCTTGCTTCCTCGGTTAGCCACATATACTAAGTCCCGGGGCCCGTGCAATCATAAATCATAAATATCTCGCCAAACATAAGGTAGGGTTCATAAATAGAAGAAAGGGTCATACGTTTGAAATCATTTACCCGAAATGACTCGATATAATTATACATACGATTTTGGCTTAAAACTTTGCACATAAGGAATATATAAGGTTGTTTTAACTAATAGAAGAGAAACCCACCTTTACCAAAGTAGAAATAAAGGCACAAGCGTCTCAAGGCTCGCCCTCGTCTCCGACCAAACCCGAATCTGTGCAAAAGAAAAGGTATGAGACTCAATGACCACATATGACGCTCGGCAATGAAGTGAATATGACATGGATGCATAAATGATCATGTTATGTCATAAAAATGTTCATGTGCACGATTAATAAATTTAAAACATATAATCATTCATTCGTTCACATATTTCATTCAATTTCATAATTTCATAAATTCATAACATTCATAAATTCATAATGCATATCCATTAATCTAAAATTCAATTAATAAGCATAACACATATAATATTCATATTCACAAATAGGAATAAATAAATAAAACGTTCAATCTAAAGTCAGTAGAATAAATACGCGAAATAAAATTCAATTAATTTCAATAATTACATTAAATCAAATAATAATCAAAATATATAATAAATATACATAATATAATATATATAAATAACCATATATATAATAATATACAATATATATAATATATACATATATACACGTACACTCTCACACACACACCCATGCATGCACAATATATACTATACACTATACACAACCATGCATGCATTTATATATTACATGCAATAACATATATACTATATATAATACACACACAAATACATATATATGTATAGATATTTATACACACTCACACGTACACAGCCATGCATGCATTCATACCCACAATCACACACATACACAGTATATATACATACATATATACAACAACAGTAGCATGCGGCAACACAGGAAACGCAGGAAAAAGCTTGGAAAAATAGGTGACACCCCCGTGTCTCCTTCCTAGAACAAACCGAGACACCCCCGTGTCTCGGTACAGAAATCCCATGCCCAGTTTGCACCCCCGTTCCCGCTGGAAGAAAGGAGAAAGACACACCCGTTACACGCAGCAGCAACAGCCTCTGTTTTGACAGAAATGACGCAGAAAGCAGAGCAGGAAAAGGCAGCCATGTACGAGCAAGAAAGGCAACATTACAAGGCACAAATTGCTGCAACAACTCAACCATAATACATGCTAAAAGGCCACTAAAAAGGACAGCAACAACATGAAGGATTCTCAGCAAAATGACAGCTGAAAATCAGTGCCAAAACAGGGCCAAAACTCGAAAAAAACAGGGCAAGCTTGAGCTCAATCAATCCGATTTCAATCAAGTCCAAAAGTCCAACAAATGTGCAGCAAAATATCATATATTCAACAAGGAAATCAGTTCCAACAGTGATCAATCAAGAGAAGCTGTCAAACGTGACTTTACATGAAAGTTTTCTCAAGTGCCATAACTGATAACTCATAAATACCTCAACTACCATGTAACCAATGATCATAAAAGAAATGAGGATATCAAAACAATCATTCTCATGCTTGGAATCGATCAAAACCGTTAAGAATCAAAGAAGATCAAGAATTTGCCCAAAAACCTTCATTTTCGGAAAAATGGCCAGAAAATCATGAAACCATGCTCAAAATCATGAATGGAAGGATGAAAATGAACAGAATTAAACATACAATACAACCCTTAACTTACCTTGATGATTGGTTGAAGTTTGGATGAGATTTGAGCTCCAAAATCTCCAAGGTTTGAAGGGTTACGGGACTGGAGAGAAAAACAGTAGCTTTGGCTGAGTTTTGGGGCTTGTGTGAGGATAATCTCGGTTAGGGCTGGTTATGTCATGATAAAGGGTTGAGTTAGGGTTTCAAAGAATCAAACCATGGTTAATTTGGTTATGGTTTGGCCAAGATATGGCTGATTTAGTGCAACAAGGTCAAGTTGGTCTCCGTTTCGTTTTTCGGTTGGATTTCGGAGTTTCAAATGAATTAGGAAAATTATAAGGCTAAGTTTACTAAACTCGAATTTTCGTTACGAGTTCAGCGGAGTTGACGGAACTCGAATCCGAGTTCCCGAGCTCAAGATATTAAATTCGTTAATCTATCAAATGAATTCAAAAACATAAATTGAGTATAAAATCATGTTCATAACACATATATGTACAACATATTACAAAATCGTGGCAATTTGATATCATATCATATAAGAACGAAGCACAAAATAAACGAATAAACTCAATCATGCAATCCATGCATAAAATTTTAATCCTCATGCAAATGAAATAAATTCATGCAGCAATAATTTCCCATGCAAAAATTATGATTCCATGCATAATTATTCAACGTATAATATATGTATAAATAAATAATTAATTAAAACAAGATTAATTAATATAACATATAATTAGTATAATAATTAAATTAATAATATAATAATTAAACATATATATATATATATATATATAATACGAAATATATATATATATATAATTAATAATATTAAAATAAAATATTGTAATATAACATAATAAAATAATAATAATTATAATAAAATTAAATATAAAACACGTAAAAACAATTAATTCGCGCAATTTAGTAAACACATACATCGTACCTTTACGTCCGAGAAATCGGGGCGTTACAGATGCACGGCATTTGCTAACTTGAACTATGCTTTATTTTCTTTCTCTTTGTTTTTAAAAGTAGCGGCATTTGCTGTTTGATACGTGGAGTACGGAAATCAGCTGATCAATTGATTCCTTTGTTGCTTAAATATGTTGTACGCCCTTGCATTGTGATGTTAAATTGTGATTATCATAATGGGTCTACATGTTGTGAATTTCATTGTTGAATTTAACAAACCTGGCTTTAACAAAATGTGTATGCGCCATTTCTCATGTCTCTATTCCTTTCATGTCTCTCTTGCTTTAGTTCTTCTGTGTTAAGTGTTGCAAAACACGAAAGAGTTGAGCAGCGGAAGTTTAAAAATTTTCCACATGTTTAATCGTTATCTTGCAATTTTCGTACTGTAACGTTGGGAATAACAAGAAACTCACTTTAATTGAAGCTTTCTTGTGATGTTGTTACCGCCAAACAAATACCCTTCAAGCGGAAAGTCCCTGGAACGGTCCTTCGAATTAGACTCCAAAGTAGAAGGCCTCCAAAGCGTATCCACACCAGTCCTAGAACACGATCAAGCAAGTGATAATGCTAGTTCTATAGCTTGTGTTAATGGCTAGGGTTTTGCTTTGAAAACTTTCCTTTTATTTTTCTCAAAAACTTAACACTTCGTGAGTGTTGGTCTAAACAATAAGAGAAACACCACCTCTAGTATAACTACTAGGATGGCTCGAAAATCCCTAGGTTTCCCAATCCTAGTGGACTTTGTTTTCTTGCTCACTAATTAACTAATTAATTATTTAATTTAATTAGAGAAAATAAGTTCCCAACTTGTTCTCCAAGTCTTGCAAAAATAACCTTCTCTCTCCTGCAATAGGAAGTTGGACTTTTCAACTTTCCTAAAGCTAAAAGTCAATCATTCAGTAAATAAATTAATTCCCAATTAATTATTTATTAGGTTAAGCTTATTTGAGAATAGTCTTAACAATTAATTCAAAATTAATTAAAAGACCAAAATTAATTAATTACAATTTAATTAATTAATTCTAGAAAAGAATTCACATGTGAAGCAAACACACGCCCAAAGCCACGTGCATGCCATGTGTACACGACACGTGGCAGTCACGTGTCTTTGACACGTGGCAATGCCCACGTGTTTTTCTCCATTTTGATCAACTATTTTGATCCTTTGTTAATCATATTAACATCCTACCATAACCCTAGTGTTCTGGCATTTGTGTGTGACCCTTTAGGTTCATTATTCGATTAGCAGTGGCAACAATTAATTAATTCCCTAATTAATTAATCATTCATAGATCACACTACCGTAATCTAGCAATGGGTGTGTGAACCCTAGCCAAAAAACGAAATGAATCAAAGAACCTTTCAGTCAATGACAATTAGTGAAATACGATCCTCCTACAACACCATCTCTCAATCAAGAACTAAGGCATGGGAATATTCTCAGAGCCCAAATATTCTTGATCTTTAAAGTTAAGTTCGTTTCATATCCATTTCGATCTCAATCCTAGAAAACCCCATTTTCTAGATGTCTTGATCTTTATCCACCTTGGCTAAGGGTTTAATGTCTACTGGACTACGGACAACTCAATCAGTAAGAGATCATTCTTGTTCTTAACATGTGTAGGTCCTTTGTCGATTCTACTAATTCTACATATGCCACTTGTGTAATCCCAACATAGGCTGTGGTTCAGGTGTCTATATGGCGACACCCTTTTGAGCCTATATCAAAGATTACAGAGTTAGATCATATGAGACATGACAGAACCTCAAGTCTAAGAATCAATGAATCACGCCATTGACCTGTGAGATATTTTCTAATCTGGAAGTTTCAGGAAACTTCCTTTCCCATTTAGGAATGTTCTCACGCGGGACATCTCAGTGATGAAGTTCTTGTAACAATCACCCTCATGTATTATGAACGCATCATCGTATACACTTATCACTCCACAAAACTAAGTGATCCTTCAAAGGGACATAATCACACAAGCAAGTCTTAGCAGAGTTAAGGTCAACACTCCCACTGTCTGTCGGACTCTTTGTGACACCCCAATTTCTCGGCCGTATAAGTACGCATGACACGCGTGTGAGTTTTTAGAATTAGGATTTATTTGATTCCTTTTTCTACCTAATTGCGTTATCTTAATTCTCTTGACTTGAATACCTGCAATTATATGATATAAATTTTCTAGTCTTTGTGAAATTTATTACCTAAATTATATATTTATTTCCCCGAGCATGATTAAGTGTTTAAATTAATTTCAATTGTGAGAATTCTATGCCTATTTGTTCTTAATTGAAGCTTTGTATAAATTATGTACTTAATTGATAATTTCTTAAGGACTTATTCGTAGCTTTTATAAATTGAGTACCTAATTGCATAACTTTATATTTGTTGAGGACTTAGTTGCAATTTCCCCTCTTTTCTTCCCCTTCTTGCACGATATGTATACATACACACACATACACTTCTTTTCTTATTATTTCAACACAAACACAAGACACACACACTCCATTTCTTTCCCTCTCCCTTTCGATTTGTCAAGAGAAGCCAAGAGCCAAGTTTCTTCCTCCATTTTTCCACAAGAATCAAGCTCAAGACCTTCATGCTTTCTTCCCCTTCAACTTCTCTTCCTTTCAAGGTAAGATACATGTATATATTTCGGTGACTCATGAAGGCTTTGTTGGGGCTTTGGATGTTTGTTAGATTCATGAACTTAAATGCATTATTTTTGAAGTTAGGGAGATAATATGTGCATATTTGATATGAGTTGCATGAAGTTTAGAGCATAGATGATCACTTTCAATTTGGGGTTTCTTGAATGATTTTGGTTGAATCTAAGCACGTTTCCTTGGATTAAATGTTGCCTACTTGATATATATGATTATTTGCATGATATGTGATTATTTTGGAGTGTTTGGTTGAGCCTTGATGTGGTTTTGCTTCCTTCCCCGTTCCCTTTGAGCAACCCTTGTTTTTTCCATTTTTTCCAGCCCAGAAGGACTACCCGGGCGGGTAGTTTTTACACTACAAAAGTACCCGGGCGGGTAGTTTGGTACCGAGGAGTTTCTGTAACTGCTCTACCCGGCCGCGTAAATCTCTGCCTTGTTTTTACCCGGCCGGTTACTCCCTCATCCGAACTCTGATTAACCTGATTTTTGAACCGTTGGAAATCTCTTGAAGTCTAATATAACTTCCAATTGGAATCATCTCAATATCATTTTTCAATTGTGAGATATAATCAATTCTTCTTGGTGTCGCCACTTCGCCAGAAATCTGCTTTCACCCAACTTTAAGCTTACGCCATTTTCTCCTCGCTTTGAACCAAATGTCGTGCCATATATCATTTTAAAGGTCTATGTGTCTAGTTTCATTCCCAAGAAACAAAACCCAATTCCATTTTATAGAACTCAAGATATTTCCATTTTCCTACAGCTTGTGCATCCCCGAAAACTGTCAGCTTTTCCTAAACTTCGCCAAAACTGTTCTTCTTGCATTCCTTTCACCCCTTTGGCTCCGGTATGTGACTTATATGAATTATATGCTTAATTAGTTGGTATTTATGCTCTTATGTGACACTCATTGGTCTTTACTTGCCTAAACTTGATTGTGTGAACTCGTGCTTTATATATGAATTGAATTCGTCTGAGTAATTGAGCACATGAACACGATCACACCATTTCATGACATATTTATGAATTCATACATATTGAATCATGCCATGACATGATGCAAAACTTCATGAACATCTCCGTGCGTCCTACTTGGTTCCATTTTGAGTCTTGTCTCACGAGTATTGTCATTGTCCTTCTTGCACAGTGATCTCCTCGGTGGAGACTTCTCGGTTTCGTGGTCCTTCTCTTGGTCTTTCTTGCACTTGGAGGTGAGGGTTTTCTTTATAAACGACCTATAACCTTGCATGAATTAAAAGTATGCCAAATGGTTTTCATATTAAAGTTAACCATATCTTTTATACCGGCTATATACCGAAAATGATTTATAAACTGCATAGGGTTAATCCTAGCCTGTTTTGTGAGATATCCCTGATTGCCCCCGTCTTTCCTAGCACTGGGCTAGCTGGTGTGGATCTTGTACCTGTTCCTGGGGCCCAGGGGCTTGTGTATTGAGGGAACTGGGGAGGCATCGGGCCGACGGTGAACTCTTGCACAGGTCCCATCTTCTTGGACTACCCGGATACCCACCAGGAGGTTTGGTGGGAGATGGGGCTCCGATCTGAGGGAGTCATGAACCCGAAGATCACCCTGATGCGCGGATGTGGAGGTTAGCTACTGGCCACATTGCACCTGGAGAAAGGAGATTAATTTATATTTGTTTTTCCCGCCTGATAATTAATTATAACTCCTGTTTACTGCTTGTTCCCTGATTACCTGCTTATACTCGTCATTTAATAAGTGAAAAGTGGAGTCCAGGATGGAATAAGTACCCGTTCTCACCGGGTCCCCTTAAAATGTTAAACATAGATATCCGTAACCTTTGGTAGGCCTCCAGTTCCTGTTCAACACCTGAGTTCGTAGATCGACAAGGTAAAATAGGCTTCAACAGAGGGCGTACGGATATCGACACATGCATATTATATCCCCGTTTATCTGACTTGCATGCTTGAACATAATTCCACCCGTACGCATTGATTTACTTCTGATTTTTGTCTCTTGTTTTAATAACTAATAATGTACAGTGGAATAAATATATATATATATTTATGCGTGTGTACCCCCTTCGCTCAGTCAGTTGGCTGACCCCTCCCTCTCGTTGTTTTTAGTCATGTCTTGCAGGTTCTGTGGTCGTTAAGCCGGAGTCTTTTGAGGTTCTTGTTTGAGTCTTTGTCTAGCTCGCACTACATTGTACCGCATTAACTTTTCCTGCTTTATTTTAGGCCTTGTCGGCCAATGTATTCTACTTTTGCTTTATCGAATTCGGGACAGGTTAGGACAGGTTGTATTTTCTTTAGTTGAACCCGTTTTACTTTCCTGCTTGTATTTTTTTACGTATTAGTTGTGAATACATGACTGCCTTATTCCTGCTGCTTTGTTCCTGTTGATTTGTTGGTAAGGGTCTAGTCCCGCCTAACACAGGGTTGTTTTTTTTTTAATTTCTCTCTCCGTTCGCTATGAGCTTAGTTCATGTATGGACTTTCCATTTCATGGGTGGACGGGGCTCATAGTGCGGGGGATGTGGGGCCCTCCGTCTAGGGTGTCACATCCTAAGGTGGTATCGGAGCTCCAGGTTGCAAAACTGGAGTTCTAGTGTCGTGTCCTATCGAGTCTAGGTCGTACGGCTTAGGAACTACCTGTCAACGTGCGCATTGCATTTCTCTTGAACCTTGAACTTGATTCCTTTCAAGACCTTGTTGGATTATATGTCATATTTTGCATCAATTTGTGGCTTTGGTGTTGATTATGTGTCATGAGCATGCTCAAATCGCATGCAATTCATTCTCAAATGAGTTGTAAATTATAGGTTACAAAAATAATATCAAACCACGACCAATCTCTATGACAATAACGAGCTATCACAAGCTCTATTTTCAAGCATGGAAGATGTAGGAATGCACTAGGGAATTTCATCGAACAATTTGAAGATCATGACCATTCCTTAATGGAGCTACGGTTTGAAAGGTAGAATCTGGAATAGAAAGTCGATTATGGCAAAATTTACAAGTTTTGTGGTAGTTGGTGAAGGTTCAATGAAATAGTGGTGGAGTGTATGATGATTACAACTCACAAGAATCAACAAATACACCTACATTACAAGAGTTAGTCAACCGGATTCAACAGGATTGTTTAACCCAATGAATGGAGTGAAGAAAATCTCAAAGGTAATTTAGTTAGAAGTTTGGATCAATGAAGAGGCGATGGTGATCAAGAGGGCTAGAGGCAAAATCAACTATCGAGAGATAAGCAACAAAGGTCCTTAAGGATGATTCTCCAAGTGAATCAAGCTAATTGGGTTCAAGTTCGAAGTAGAAGATTTGGGATATACCCGGATTTGTGAATGGCGAGCGAGGTGAATCGGTAAAGTAGAACTTCCAAATAAATCAAGTTTCAGAAGCCAAGTGCGGGAAGAAGGAAAAGAAGAGGAAATGGGGATACTTTGAGTTTCGAGTAAGGAAGAAGCTGAATTTGAAAAGAGTTAAAGAAAATCAATCCAACATGGTGAATGCAAACGTATGGAAGGCAACAACGCTAAAGGTTTATCTTCGGCTGCATTAGAATTTATCTTCCAGATCCAAGCTGAATTGTCGTGTTGAGAGGCTGAATTGGGAACTATGGTACAACAAATGGAAACAATAAAGAAAGGCAAAGAGCTAGTGGAGGAAATTATGAAGTCAGGTTTAGGAAATTGGAGGATGAGTTCATTCCACCAATTTGAACTCATAAAGTATAAGGCAAGGGAACGTTGATCAAGGTGCTAATCAAGGTGAAGATTCGCAACATCTTTGGAGGTCGATACTTGGGAAAAAGTCGAAATACCAATTCTATGGGTTTAGAAGCCTTTGGTTTAAAGAAGTTGTAATCTCGAGCTATAGAGACACACAAATTGATACAAGGAAAACTTATGAAGATTTTGAAGACCGTGGGAAGAACGAGAGATGATCAACAAGATCAAATCGAACCGTAATTTAGGAGATGAAGAACAAGTTACCGAGCTAAAGTTGACTACTACGGTGACAGGTGTATTGCATTCATGGCACGCGCATCATAAGTCGTATTAAATTATTTAATTTTCTTTAATTATATGTGCGTACATCCTTAATTGATATAATTGCCCCAATTTGTTGCATCTTTGATTGCTTGCTACGTGCATTGGCATCTTAATCCCACATGCATTGTTTAGTGTTTACTTGATAGAAAATTTTCTCCCATTCATCAAGTGTTATTCCGACCGGGTCTTACTCGAATCAAGACACGAATATTGTTGGATTGCAAGGTATATGGAATGAAGGGAAAAAGGGAAATACGGAGGCCGGAAAGTAGAATTGGATCTTGGAATGAAGGAAGTGGGTTATCGTCCCTACAAACACTTCAAAGTGAATGTGAGTAAGATCACCAAACACGTTTAATAGCAAGGACCATTTATACCAAGGAAGCTAGTTGAAGAAGTTGAGAATCTTCAATTCAAGAAGTAATGTAACGAGTTTAACGGTTAGAGATAGGAATTCTTAAGGGGGAGAGCTTGACCGGGAAATAACTTAAATTCCTGGTTGTGCTCGAATGGATCACTCCTAGTGAGAGCCATGGAAATGCAAGAGTCAATAAGTAGCTGGGTTCTACGCCAGTAGCAAGAGATGAAATGGAAGGTTTAGCATTCAAGAGAATTTCAAGATCGAAGTGAATGAAGATTTGAGAATAATATTGGAAGAGATAAGTGCTTAGAAAGATGAAGATACGAATTCACAGAATGCTTGGGATTTGGAACTATAAGACAGGGTAAAAGATTGATTGTCGGTAACTTCGGTCGGAGAATCAGCCTCGCTAATTTCTTACTATGGGACTTACAAACTAGATCTACGAGGTTGGAAAGATCGTTTATGACATAACGTACCTCATGCGTTGGAGACGATGGGACCGTGAAGGAGTTACAAGAAATGGTAAAGAGGGCATCGGATAATAAAAGTTAATCCAATCATAATATTCCACAATGATGAAGTGAGAATCAATTCAACGAGAGATAGAAGTGGAAAATCTAGAAGAGATCACAACATGAGCAAGAGAAGTTCCCTATTTGTCAATCATTTCTCCGTGATGAACCGGGGATGAACCTAAGACTTGAAAGCTAGGATTCAAGCATTCAAGATTAGCTCGAGCATCCGAGGAGGTTGAGTATAATTTATGGAGAAGGATGAATTAATTGGGTTACGATCAAGTGCACACTAAAATCTAGAGTTTCAGACCGCGTTGTTTAGAAAGGATAAAGGAAAACATTATGGAAGGGAGACTGAGTGGTCGTTTAAGTAATGAACATACCGGGGATTTCAATATATGACACAAACGGTAGAGGAATCTCTAAGAGCAAATCAGGTGATTGAATCAGAGCACTACGATGGAAGATTCCTGAACAATGGTGAACGGTACATCAAGCATCCATGGCATATGCATACATGCAACTTTCATTCGAATAATCTTATAAGGTTAAGTGCTTTGATTGCTTGTTGTATTAACTGCTTTTATGTGCTTGATACTTGATGTATTTGATTTCCCCTACTTGTTTCTTGTGTGGTTATTGCGTGATTGTTTATTTAAGTGTTGTTTTGAGAGCTTGAGAGTTTATCTTTCTTTTTGTTTGAGAGACGGGGTTCTCTCATTGTCTGTTTGAGAGACGGGGGCTCTCACTTGTTGTTCGAGAGACGGGGTTCTCTCATTGTTTGTTTGAGAGATGGGGTTCTCTCTCTTTGTTGCACTACTTGCTTTGTTTGATAGAATTCCGAGAGTTTAGGCTTCGGTGAGTTAAGGGTCGTGACTTAACAACAACTGAAGACCCCTTGTGGCTTGAAGACCTTTTCCGAACTAAATCCTGACGGGGAGTTGCTAACCCACGTGGGATGAACACGGGAGAGCTGCCTAAGAGTCCAGAACTCGACGCAGTGGACCTGGGGACCAGGTCCTCTTAAGGGGGAGAGGTTGTGACACCCCGATTTCTCGGCCGTACAGGTACGCACGCCACGCGTGTGAGTTTTTCGATTTAGGATTTATTTGATTCATTTTTCTACCTAATTGGGTTATCTTAATTCTCTTGACTTGAATACCTGCAATTATATGATATAAATTTTCTAGTCTTTCTGAAATTTATTACGTGAATTGTATATTTATTTCCCCGAGCATGATTAAGTGTTTAAATTAATTTCAATTGTGAGAATTCTATGCCTATTTGTTCTTAATTGAAGCTTTGTATAACTTATGTACTTAATTGATAATTTCTTAAGGACTTATTCGTAACTTTTATAAATTGAGTACCTAATTGCATAACTTTATATTTGTTGAGGACTTAGTTGCAATTTCCCCTCTTTTCTTCCCCTTCTTGTACGATATGTATACATACACACACATACACTTCTTTTCTTCTTATTTCAACACAAACACAAGACACACACACTCCATTTCTTTCCCTCTCCCTTTCGATTTGTCAAGAGAAGCCAAGAGCCCAGTTTCTTCCTTCATTTTTCAACAAGAATCAAGCTCAAGACCTTCATGCTTTCTTCCCCTTATCTTCTCTTCCTTTCAAGGTAAGATACATGTGTATATTTTGGTGACTCATGAAGGCTTTGTTGGGGCTTTGGATGTTTGTTAGATTCATGAACTTAAATGCATTATTTTTGAAGTTAGGGAGATAATATGTGCATATTTGATATGAGTTGCATGAAGTTTAGAGCATAGATGATCACTTTCATTTTGGGGTTTCTTGAATGATTTTGGTTGAATCTAAGCATGTTTCCTTGGATTAAATGTTGCCTACTAGATATATATGATTATTTGCATGATATGTGATTATTTTGGAGTGTTTGGTTGAGCCTTGAAGTGGTTTTTCTTCCTTCCCCGTTCCCCTTTGAGCAACCCCTGTTTTTGCCATTTTTTCCAGCCCAGAAGGACTACCCGGGCGGGTAGTTTTTACACTACAAAAGTACCCGGGCGGGTAGTTTGGTACCGAGGAGTTCCTGTAACTGCTCTACCCGGCCGGGTAAATTTCTGCCTTGTTTTTACCCGGCCGGTTAATCCCTCATCCGAACTCCGATTGACCTGATTTTTGAACCGTTGGAAATCTCTTGAAGTCTAATACAACCTCCAATTCGAATCATCTCAATATCGTTTGTCAATTGTCAGATATAATCAATTCTTTTTGCTGTCGCCACTTCGCCGGAAATCTGCTTTCGCCCAACTTTAAGCTTACGCCATTTTCTCCTCGCTTTGAACCAAATGTCGTGCCATATATCATTTTAAAGGCCTATGTGTATAGTTTCATTCCCAAGAAACAAAACCCAATTCCAATTTATAGAACTCAAGATATTTCCATTTTCTTAAAGCTTGTGCATCCCCGAAAACTGTCAGCTTTTCCTAAACTTCGCCAAAACCGTTCTTCTTGCATTCCTTTCACCCCTTTGACTCCGGTATGTGACTTATATGAATTATATACTTACTTAGTTGGTAGTTATGCTCTTATGTGACACTCATTGGTCTTTACTTGCCTAAACTTGATTGTGTGAACTCGTGCTTTATATATGAATTGAATTCGTCTGAGTAATTGAGCACATGAACACGATCACACCATTTCATGACATATTTATGAATTCATGCATATTGAATCATGCCATGACATGATGCACAACTTCATGAACATCTCCGTGCGTCCTACTTGGTTCCATTTTGAGTCTTGTCTCACGAGTATTGTCATTGTCCTTCTTGCACAGTGATCTCCTCGGTGGAGACTTTCCAGTTTCGTGGTCCTTCTCTTGGTCTTTCTTGCACTTGGAGGTGAGGGTTTTCTTTATAAACGACCTATAACATTTCATGAATTAAAAGTATGCCAAATGGTTTTCATATTAAAGTTAACCATATCTTTTATACCGGCTATGTACCGGAAATGATTTATAAACTGCATAGTGTTAATCCTAGCCTGTTTTGCGAGATATCCCTGATTGCCCCCGTCTTTCCTAGCGCTGGGCTAGCCGGTGTGGATCTTGTACCTGTTCCTGGGGCCCAGGGGCTTGTGTATTGAGGGAACTGGGGAGGCATCGGGCCGACGGTGAACTCTTACACATGTCCCATCCTATTGGACTACCCGGATACCCACCAGGAGGTTTGGTGGGAGATGGGGCTCCGATCTGAGGGAGTCATGAACCCGAAGATCACCCTGATGCACGGATTTGGAGGTTAGCTACCGACCACATTGCACCCGGAGAAAGGAGATTAATTTATATTTGTTTTTCCCGCCTGATAATTAATTATAACTCCTGTTTACTGCTTGTTCCCTGATTACCTGCTTATACTCATCATTTAATATGTGAAAAGTGGAGTCCAGGATGGAATAAGTACCCGTTCTCGCCGGGTCCCCTTAAAATGTTAAACATAGATATCTGTAACCTCTGGTAGGCCTCCAGTTCATGTTCAACACCTGAGTTCGAGGATCGACAAGGTAAAATAGGCTTCAACAGAGGGCGTACGGATATCGACACATGCATATTATGTCCCCGTTTATCTGACCTGCATGCTTGAACATAATTCCACCCGTACGCATTGATTTACTTCTGATTTCTGTCTCCTGTTTTAATAACTAATAATGTACAGTGGAATTATGCCTGCCTGATTACCTGTCTATATATATATATATATATATATATGCGTGTGTACCCCCTTCACTCAGTCAATTGGCTGATCCCTCCCTCTCGTTGTTTTTAGTCATGTCTTGCAGGTTCTGTGGTCGTTAGGCGGGAGTCTTTTGAGGTTCTTGTTCTAGTCTTGGTCTAGCTCGCACTACATTGTACCGCATTCACATTTCCTACTTTATTTTAGGCCATGTCGGCCAATGTATTCTACTTTTGCTTTATCGAATTCGGGACAGGTTAGGACAGGTTGTATTTTCTTTAGTTGAACCCGTTTTACTTTCCTGCTTGTATTTTTTTACGTATTGGTTGTGAATACATGACTGCCTTATTCCTGCTGCTCTGTTCCTGTTGATTTGTTGGTAAGGGTCTAGTCCCGCCTAGCACAGGGTTGTTTTTTTTTATTTCTGTCTCCGTTCGCTATGAGCTTAGTTCATGTATGGACTTTCCATTTCATGGGTGGACGGGGCTGATAGTGCGGGGGATGTGGGGCCCTCCGTCTAGGGTGTCACACTCATCGACTTGGAGAAGTTTCTAATCCTCGCCTATGGAGTTAAGAACTTGTCTCATGTGCCGTTCCCATAACGACGAAGTTCTTAACGGCCTCACCGGATTAGGGGAGTTCAATACATGCAAACACATAGTCAACCAAAACAGACATAAATAAGCACATAAAGAAGTGATTGCCTATGAACAAAATCATCTCGTTTATTATTCAAAGACTGTCTGTGATTGTACAAGGAAATAGTAAAGCAAACATCTGCTTTAAGGACACTATTCCTAACAATCTCTCACTGCCCGTCAAACCCACCCAGGTGCTAATCTAAGACCCATCTTATAAAGATGTTCTTCGAAAACCTGCTGACTAAGGGCTTTAGTAAGTGGATTTGCCATGTTCTCTGTCGATGTGACCCTTTCAATTTGCACATATCCTCTCTTGATGATATCTCGGATTATGTGATACTTCTTCAAAATGTGCTTGGTTCTCTTGCTTGAGCAACCGCCCCGATGTTATCACAAAACACTGTAACGGGGTCTTTAATGCTAGGAACTACACCCAGCTCGTGGATGAAGTTTCTTACCCAAACACCTTTCTTAGCAGCATCGTTTGCAGCTAAGTATTCGGCCTCAGTGGTCGAATCTGTAGTGATCGCTTGCTTGGAACTTTTCCAACTCACTGCTCCGCCGTTCAGGCAGAACATGTATCCTGACATGGATTTAAAGTCATCCATGTCTGATGCAAAGCTTGCATCACTGTATCCTCTAATGACAAGATCTTGCTGGCCTCTGTAAATCAGGAACAAATCCTTAGTTCTTCGCAAGTACTTAAGGATGCTCTTTACAACAGTCCAGTGACCTTCACTAGGGTTAGATTGGAATTGGCTAGTCTAGCTAAGTGCATAAGCCACATCCGGTCGAGTACATAGCATCGCATACATTATGCTTCCTATAGCTGATGCATAAGGAATTTTGGACATCCTGGACTTTTCAAGTCAAGTCGTGGGACACAGCTTCTTCGAAAGAACTGTTCCAGGGCCCATTGGAAATTTCCCACGTTTGGAATCTTCCATACTAAATCTCTTTAGTATTTTATCTATGTAAACCGACTGTGATAATCCTAACAGTCTCCTAGATCTATCCCGATAGATCTTTATCCCGAGAATGTAGGATGCATCACCAAGATCCTTCATCTCAAATTGGTTCGATAACCAAGACTTTGTTACTTTCATGTCATCTTTCGCATTCCCAATGAGAAGGATGTCATCTACATAAAGTATCAGAAATTGAACCAAGGTTTCCAATTCTTTCTTGTACACGCAGGACTCATTCGGATTTTGAATAAAGCCAAACGATTTGACTGCTTTATCAAATCGAATGTTCCAATTCCTAGAAGCTTGTTTCAATCCGTAGATTGATCTTTGGAGCTTACAAACCTTTTGTTCGCTCCCACTGAATGTGAAACCCATGGGTTGCTCCATGTAAATGTCTTTGTCAATGTCTCCATTGAGAAAGGCAGGTTTCACATCCATTTGCCATATCTCATAGTCATAATATGCAGCAATTGCAAGCAAGATCCGAATGGACTTTTGCATTGCAACCGGGGAGAAGGTTTCATCAAAGTCTACACCTGGTATTTGAGTGAAACCCTTCGTAACTAATCTTGCTTTAAAGGCTGCCACGCTTCCATCTACTCCAAGCTTATGCTTATATATCCATTTGCACCCTATGGGCCTGATCCCATCCGGTGGATCAACCAAGGTCCAAACTTGGTTAAAGTACATGGAATCCATTTCGGATTTCATTGCTTCTTTCCACTGTTCAGAGTCCGAATCTAACAATGCCTCCCCATAAGTTAATGGATCATTATCCATTTGAGATTTTTTGTGGAGAAAACCATACCATCTCTCTGGATGTCTAGGAATGCATTCAGAACGTCTTACTAGAGGAGGATTTTCGTGTGTATCACTCTCTGTGATTGGCTGAGGGACGTTATTCTCCGAACTTGGCGTGGAACCTTGGTCTTGAACCTCTTCGAGTTCTGTGACCTTGCCTTTCTTTTCTTTAAGGAACGAGTCCTCAAGAAAAGTAGCATTTCTTGACCCAAAGACCTTTTGTTCAAGAGGATCGTCGAAATAATATCCTATTGACTCTTTAGGATATCCTACGAAGTTGCATAAGCTTGATCTAGCTTCAAGCTTATCTCCCACTGTCCTCTTCACGTAAGCAGGACAACCCCAAACTCTTAAGTAAGAATAATTAGGGATTTTGTCAAACCACATCTCAAATGGGGTTTGGGTACAGATTTGGAGAGAACAAGATTCAGAATCTTAACTGCTGATTCTAAGGCATAACCTGTAACAGCCCTAACCTGGGCCGAGTTGGAAAAGGTAAAGTAAAGGGGTTATTCAAGAAGCACTTATAATCTCGGTCCTTATTTATTCTCTTCATGCATTACATCTTATGTGACTTATGTGTTTTTATGTGTTACGCTTTAATTAAATGATCGTAGATTTAATTATTTCCTTTATTTAACTCGTACCTTGAAACTCTTCTCATAAAATCCTAGAATTCTAGTATTCATTCCCTTCTAGCACCTAAAACCCTTTCATGTGCTTCAAAACCCATTCCTACAGTTTTAGGTTGGAAATTACGAAAATACCCCTACAGCTCAAAAATATTCCTACGTCTCCCGAAGCACTTTCACTACCCAATATTGTAACCAAAAGAATCCTCACATTATTTCGAGGATCGTGATACTCTCCGTGAACCATAATTCCCATCCTAACTCCCGTAGCACCAAAAACCGGCGAAAATCCTAGTTTATGATTCGATCATCAATAAATCCCTACTCATCTACTTTTTGATATTCAAAATTATAACCAAAACGATCCTTAAATTATTTTATGAATTTTCATGCATTTACCAAAAACTCGATCTCACAATAGCATATTTTATAAATATTTTTCTTTCCAAAAATCATCATTTTATTTTAAACAATTAGCTTTTATTCAAAAGTCGAAATTATACTTAAAACGATTCTTGAATTTTTCTCTACATTATAGTGATTTTTCCCAACTTTAAACTTTATCATGGCTTCGTTTATATAATTTTCTCATGATTTTCATCAACTTTAGTGTTCATAATTTATAAACAAAAAGTCAAAATATTCCACATTTATAATCAAAACGAAGCTCGTTTTTCACTCATTCTTTCATTAATTCACTACTTCAAGCTTTTACCTCTCGACTCTTGAATAAATTTTATATCATTTTACATTTATTTTTATTCAAGATGACATCATCCATGACCACATGGTCTTCTAGAAGGATTAATTAAATGAGCATATTTTCTTCACATTTCTTAAGTAATTACCAAGCATTTGTTCATAATATAATTTAACCACATTTCCTAATTAATCACCAAGCATTTATATGAATTAGGAGACATCCACATCTCCCTTAAACTTTCATTTATTGCTTAAAGACCCCTCATGACTACCTATAAATACCCCCCTCAAGCCTCATTTATAACTCACAAATCAACACACAAAATCACTCTCTTCTCTCCCCAACCTCACGCCATTCCCACTCTCCCTCTCTAAGGTATGTTTTTCTTCTTTTATTTCATGCTTTATATTATGTTCTTAGTATAATAATAATAGTAGCATGTCTAGGATTAATTAAATTATGCTTTAGGAATTTTATTTTATGAAATATGTGCATAATTGTTAGTTAAATACAATGTGTGCACATTATGGAATTTTATTTAATTAAATGCATGAATTATGATATGATATAATGTGAGTATGTATTTAAATGATTATGATCTTGTTTGATTAAATTCATGCCTAGAATAATTTATTTAGAATTATTTTTCATAGAGAATTTATATATTTTGCTATATTATGCTTCAAATCTTATGTTATGAATATGAATATAATCAACCATGTGTAGAACATTTTATGAATACTTGAAGATATGAATAAATTCATGTTTAGGAATTTATTTATGAATCATATTTCATGAAAAGTTTATATATTATGCTCATTTATTCTTTAATCTTATGTTATGACTATGAATTTGATCAAGAATGCCTAGAACATCTTATGAATGTTCAAACATGATGAAAAACATGTTCTTGATGTTCTTGAAATATGTGTGTACCGTGTGCTAGTGTGTGTAAGTGTGTGTCTGATTTTATGTTTAAAAGTATTTAATCCCCTATGTTTAAATAGTAACTGTTTTTCAATAGTAACCTTGACTTTTGACTTTAAATATGAATTTTGACCAATAATCTCATGTAGTAATTTATAAGAATTAATATGACATAAAATTTGGGTTTTTATGAAAGGATTTTATCTAACGATTTTAAAATCGGGGATTAAATAACATTTTCAAAATCAAGTTCACTTTTATTAAAAATAAACCTTAATTTGGATTTATAAATTGAATAAGAATTTCTTGGTTAATTCGGTTGTATGACTTTGGTATCAGTGTGTTTTACAATAATATTTCAATTCTAGATTACCGAATTTCCTGTACCTTACCGTTACTCCTTGTTATAACATGCCTTAATTGTACGCATTCATGTATCGCATTTGTATAGAAAGAACCTAGTTCTCTAAGTCCGTAGTAGTTCACTACTTTCAGGAACTAGGTCTGGACAGTGGAACCCCGAATACTTTACTTGATTCCGTATCGTAGCAGGTGAGGTTAAAATATTTTCAACTGGGATCATGAGTCTACATATAAAATATTTTATTATTTATCCCAATAAGGGATCAGTCTTATTTTTCCTTAATTATAGTATTATCCCCTTCCTGGGGAAGTATCTGATATAAGGATATCTATTATCCTATTATATAAAACAAAATCCTTGTTTCAGTATAAGTGACAAACATATCATACTCAAGTCCATTTTGGCGAGTATTGATATAATGTAACTCTATTCTGTATTTAAAATGCAAGATCTGTATCTGTATCTGTATCTGTTGGGCCCGGTGGTACGGTAGAACTAATAGCCGGGTGGCAAGGGCCATCGTCTATTACTATACCTGCCGCCAAATCTGATCTTAATGTTGGTTTAACTGGAGGTTAGTTATTCCACATTAAGTGACTTGAAAGGTACGTCCCTCCCTCTGTCTGTATCTGGATCTCGAGGGGTTGCTCCCGACAGATCATGGAGGAAGAAGGCTGGATTGATTCTGTTATTTCTGATTTCATTCTGTTTAAGGAGTAAAGGATGGAGAACGCCTACTTGCAGGGCATTAATACTTTATTGTCGTATGGTTCATATTTTCAAGAATCTGATACCCAGTCCCCCTTATTCCCTTTTTTTCAAAATAAATATGAACCAAATATTTGTATTGATTATTATTTTATTGATTTCCGGTATAGTACTATTAATATATTATTTTATTAATAGTATCAAACTTCAACTTTTATAGTCAAACACTTTTTCAAATATACCTATACGTATATATGTAGTTCCAACTACCCCCTCACTTAGTCACTTTGACTAACCCTCGCACTTTACAACTCATGGTTTCAGGTTTAACGGACGCTTACTAGAAGGTATCTTGAAGCCTAGTGTGTCTTCTCGTTAGCATGATAGTCAAGGTTCTTTAGAATAAGTTATGCTTCCGAGCTTGTAAACTTTCTATCACGGCATGGTCACTACTTTTGATATCTATACTATGCCATTACTGGCTTATTTATTGCATTCCCCTATCATAGTTTTGAAAGTTTTAAATTATAAGATTTCCGCTGTAGTGTTTAATACTCTGATATTGTATAGCACTGTCCGTTCGCAAGAGTGTTTCTCGGGTGCTAGGCCTCACATCCACTCGGGAGATACTTTGGTGCGGGGTTGTAGTGTATAGGGGCGCTACAACTAAAGTGGTATCAGAGCAACCGGGTTACTCTAGTACCCTAGGTGCTCTTTCTTGAAAAATTTAAGTTTAAAATACTTTATTGTTGCTCTCCTGCATGTTCATATCTCGAGTCCTAGGAATTGCTTCAAGATACCAGTAGGGCCGTTAGTGCATCATGCATTCCTTGTACATATTATGTGTTCATAACTTCAGTGTTATATTTGAATTTATTACTTTGTGTCAATCTGTGAATCATTATTTAACCTCCATGCATTATATTTTCCAATGTGATTGTGATTCTAGCATCATAATGTCACCACCAAGGACCCCACACAATCAGACACCATCAGCCACAACAACTTCCACAGGAGTATTAGATATAGCGGAGGCCTTTAGACAGTTTATGCAGACATACGTGCCAGTACCTAATCATGGAAATGAAAGAACTTTGGAAAAGTTCCTTCAGTTGAATCCACCAAAGTTCTTCGGGGAACCCAATGACCTTAAGGCAGAAAATTGGATTGCAAGCCTTGAAAAGATATATGAGGCAATGGATATTTACCCCGAGGATCCAAAACGAGTACAATATGCAACCTTCTTATTGGAAGATGCGACATTAAGTTGGTGGAAGCATGTCAAGCAGAGATGGTTGGATACCGGAGTTCAAAGTAATTGGATTGAGTTTGTAAGGGAATTTCAACATAAGTACATTCCTCAAGTAACCAGGGATGCTCGAGAGGCCGAGTTCATGAATTTAGTACAAGGGTATATGTCAGTAGCTGAGTACGAGGCCAAGTTTGTTAGGTTAATACAATATGCACCACACATCTTGAGTGACGAGCGTCGCAAAACAAAGAGATTTGTTGATGGACTGAAACCGGACCTACGATGGGCATTAGCTCCTTTTGATATTAAGGGATATACCCGGGCTGTAGATAAAGCCCTAAACACTGAGGCAACACACAAGAGTATTCACCTGAATTCAAAACATCAAGACCCAACTAACGATAAACTACTACAAGGAGAGAAACGAGTTGCCAGCCAAATTGCTCATATGCAAAAGAAGAGACCTAGGCATACCCAACAACAATCCTCGCAAGTACCCCTAAAGGTCCAAGATGAAACCATTTGCGACTTCTGTCATGGGCCGCGACATACTGAAGAGAATTGCTGGAAAAAGGCCGGCTTATGTTTGCGATGTGGTAGTAATGAACACCAGATCCGTGAATGCCCAAAGAAAGCCAAACAAAGGCAACCAAGGAGAGGAAAAACTATTATCGGAACTTCAAGAAATCCACTAGAAAAAGGTAGGGCCAACGCTATGGACGGAGATGTGCATCCCAAACCTTCAAGTAATGTGAAGGGTACGGTACATGTTCTTCGCACGCCAGTTAAGGTCCTATGACCCTGGCGTCATGCATTCATTCATTGCATTACAATTATGTGCTTATTTATTTTCTGAATGCCTTTTCTAGGGATTTAGGTCATTATGATATATATATAAACACTTCTCTTCTGGGCTAGTAATCATTACTACCCCCTAGTTTATGAAGTTATTAATGACAAAATATGAGATCATCCTAGAAAAGGATGAAAAATACTATCAAAATTATTTTATGACAAAATGAGATTCTGAGGACAGATTCTTTTTAAGGGGGGTGGATTGTAACAGCCCTAACCTGGGCCGAGTTGGAAAAGGTAAAGTAAAGGGGTTATTCAAGAAGCACTTATAATCTCGGTCCTTATTTATTCTCTTCATGCATTACATCTTATGTGACTTATGTGCTTTTATGTGTTACGCTTTAATTAAATGATCGTAGATTTAATTATTTCCTTTATTTAACTCGTACCTTGAAACTCTTCTCATAAAATCCTAGAATTCTAGTATTCATTCCCTTCTAGCACCTAAAACCCTTTCATGTGCTTCAAAACCCATTCCTACAGTTTTAGGTTGGAAATTACGAAAATACCCCTACAGCTCAAAAATATTCCTACGTCTCCCGAAGCACTTTCACTACCCAATATTGTAACCAAAAGAATCCTCACATTATTTCGAGGATCGTGATACTCTCCGTGAACCATAATTCCCATCCTAACTCCCGTAGCACCAAAAACCGGCGAAAATCCTAGTTTATGATTCGATCATCAATAAATCCCTACTCATCTACTTTTTGATATTCAAAATTATAACCAAAACGATCCTTAAATTATTTTATGAATTTTCATGCATTTACCAAAAACTCGATCTCACCATAGCATATTTTATAAATATTTTTCTTTCCAAAAATCATCATTTTATTTTAAACAATTAGCTTTTATTCAAAAGTCGAAATTATACTTAAAACGATTCTTGAATTTTTCTCTACATTATAGTGATTTTTCCCAACTTTAAACTTTATCATGGCTTCGTTTATATAATTTTCTCATGATTTTCATCAACTTTAGTGTTCATAATTTATAAACAAAAAGTCAAAATATTCCACATTTATAATCAAAACGAAGCTCGTTTTTCACTCATTCTTTCATTAATTCACTACTTCAAGCTTTTACCTCTCGACTCTTGAATAAATTTTATATCATTTTACATTTATTTTTATTCAAGATGACATCATCCATGACCACATGGTCTTCTAGAAGGATTAATTAAATGAGCATATTTTCTCCACATTTCTTAAGTAATTACCAAGCATTTGTTCATAATATAATTTAACCACATTTCCTAATTAATCACCAAGCATTTATATGAATTAGGAGACATCCACATCTCCCTTAAACTTTCATTTATTGCTTAAAGACCCCTCATGACTACCTATAAATACCCCCCTCAAGCCTCATTTATAACTCACAAATCAACACACAAAATCACTCTCTTCTCTCCCCAACCTCACGCCATTCCCACTCTCCCTCTCTAAGGTATGTCTTTCTTCTCTTATTTCATGCTTTATATTATGTTCTTAGTATAATAATAATAGTAGCATGTCTAGGATTAATTAAATTATGCTTTAGGAATTTTATTTTATGAAATATGTGCATAATTGTTAGTTAAATACAATGTGTGCACATTATGGAATTTTATTTAATTAAATGCATGAATTATGATATGATATAATGTGAGTATGTATTTAAATGATTATGATCTTGTTTGATTAAATTCATGCCTAGAATAATTTATTTAGAATTATTTTTCATAGAGAATTTATATATTTTGCTATATTATGCTTCAAATCTTATGTTATGAATATGAATATAATCAACCATGTGTAGAACATTTTATGAATACTTGAAGATATGAATAAATTCATGTTTAGGAATTTATTTATGAATCATATTTCATGAAAAGTTTATATATTATGCTCATTTATTCTTTAATCTTATGTTATGACTATGAATTTGATCAAGAATGCCTAGAACATCTTATGAATGTTCAAACATGATGAAAAACATGTTCTTGATGTTCTTGAAATATGTGTGTACCGTGTGCTAGTGTGTGTAAGTGTGTGTTTGATTTTATGTTTAAAAGTATTTAATCCCCTATGTTTAAATAGTAACCGTTTTTCAATAGTAACCTTGACTTTTGACTTCAAATATGAATTTTGACCAATAATCTCATGTAGTAATTTATAAGAATTAATATGACATAAAATTTGGGTTTTTATGAAAGGATTTTATCTAACGATTTTAAAATCGGGGATTAAATAACATTTTCAAAATCAAGTTCACTTTTATTAAAAATAAACCTTAATTTGGATTTATAAATTGAATAGGAATTTCTTGGTTAATTCGGTTGTATGACTTTGGTATCAGTGTGTTTTACAATAATATTTCAATTCTAGATTACCGAATTTCCTGTACCTTACCGTTACTCCTTGTTATAACATGCCTTAATTGTACGCATTCATGTATCGCATTAGTATAGAAAGAACCTAGTTCTCTAAGTCCGTAGTAGTTCACTACTTTCAGGAACTAGGTCTGGACAGTGGAACCCCGAATACTTTACTTGATTCCGTATCGTAGCAGGTGAGGTTAAAATATTTTCAACTGGGATTATGAGTCTACATATAAAATATTTTATTATTTATCCCAATAAGGGATCAGTCTTATTTTTCCTTAATTATAGTATTATCCCCTTCCTGGGGAAGTATCTGATATAAGGATATCTATTATCCTATTATATAAAACAAAATCCTTGTTTCAGTATAAGTTACAAACATATCATACTCAAGTCCATTTTGGCGAGTATTGATATAATGTAACTCTATTCTGTATTTAAAATGCAAGATCTGTATCTGTATCTGTATCTGTTGGGCCCGGTGGTACGGTAGAACTAATAGCCGGGTGGCAAGGGCCATCGTCTATTACTATACCTGCCGCCAAATCTGATCTTAATGTTGGTTTAACTGGAGGTTAGTTATTCCACATTAAGTGACGGGAAAGGTACGTCCCTCCCTCTGTCTGTATCTGGATCTCGAGGGGTTGCTCCCGACAGATCATGGAGGAAGAAGGCTGGATTGATTTTGTTATTTCTGATTTCATTCTGTTTAAGGAGTAAAGGATGGAGAACGCCTACTTGCAGGGCATTAATACTTTATTATCGTATGGTTCATATTTTCAAGAATCTGATACCCAGTCCCCTTATTCCCTTTTTTTCAAAATAAATATGAACCAAATATTTGTATTGATTATTATTTTATTGATTTCCGGTATAGTACTATTAATATATTATTTTATTAATAGTATCAAACTTCAACTTTTATAGTCAAACACTTTTTCAAATATACCTATACGTATATATGTAGTTCCAACTACCCCCTCACTTAGTCACTTTGACTAACCCTCGCACTTTACAACTCATGGTTTCAGGTTTAACGGACGCTTACTAGAAGGTATCTTGAAGCCTAGTGTGTCTTCTCGTTAGCATGATAGTCAAGGTTCTTTAGAATAAGTTATGCTTCCGAGCTTGTAAACTTTCTATCACGGCATGGTCACTACTTTTGATATCTATACTATGCCATTACTGGCTTATTTATTGCATTCCCCTATCATAGTTTTGAAAGTTTTAAATTATAAGATTTCCGCTGTAGTGTTTAATACTCTGATATTGTATAGCACTGTCCGTTCGCAAGAGTGTTTCTCGGGTGCTAGGCCTCACATCCACTCGGGAGATACTTTGGTGCGGGGTTGTAGTGTATAGGGGCGCTACAACTAAAGTGGTATCAGAGCAACCGGGTTACTCTAGTACCCTAGGTGCTCTTTCTTGAAAAATTTAAGTTTAAAATACTTTATTGTTGCTCTCCTGCATGTTCATATCTCGAGTCCTAGGAATTGCTTCAAGATACCAGTAGGGCCGTTAGTGCATCATGCATTCCTTGTACATATTATGTGTTCATAACTTCAGTGTTATATTTGAATTTATTACTTTGTGTCAATCTGTGAATCATTATTTAACCTCCATGCATTATATTTTCCAATGTGATTGTGATTCTAGCATCATAATGTCACCACCAAGGACCCCACACAATCAGACACCATCAGCCACAACAACTTCCACAGGAGTATTAGATATAGCGGAGGCCTTTAGACAGTTTATGCAGACATACGTGCCAGTACCTAATCATGGAAATGAAAGAACTTTGGAAAAGTTCCTTCAGTTGAATCCACCAAAGTTCTTCGGGGAACCCAATGACCTTAAGGCAGAAAATTGGATTGCAAGCCTTGAAAAGATATATGAGGCAATGGATATTTACCCCGAGGATCCAAAACGAGTACAATATGCAACCTTCTTATTGGAAGATGCGACATTAAGTTGGTGGAAGCATGTCAAGCAGAGATGGTTGGATACCGGAGTTCAAAGTAATTGGATTGAGTTTGTAAGGGAATTTCAACATAAGTACATTCCTCAAGTAACCAGGGATGCTCGAGAGGCCGAGTTCATGAATTTAGTACAAGGGTATATGTCAGTAGCTGAGTACGAGGCCAAGTTTGTTAGGTTAATACAATATGCACCACACATCTTGAGTGACGAGCGTCGCAAAACAAAGAGATTTGTTGATGGACTGAAACCGGACCTACGATGGGCATTAGCTCCTTTTGATATTAAGGGATATACCCGGGCTGTAGATAAAGCCCTAAACACTGAGGCAACACACAAGAGTATTCACCTGAATTCAAAACATCAAGACCCAACTAACGATAAACTACTACAAGGAGAGAAACGAGTTGCCAGCCAAATTGCTCATATGCAAAAGAAGAGACCTAGGCATACCCAACAACAATCCTCGCAAGTACCCCTAAAGGTCCAAGATGAAACCATTTGCGACTTCTGTCATGGGCCGCGACCTACTGAAGAGAATTGCTGGAAAAAGGCCGGCTTATGTTTGCGATGTGGTAGTAATGAACACCAGATCCGTGAATGCCCAAAGAAAGCCAAACAAAGGCAACCAAGGAGAGGAAAAACTATTATCGGAACTTCAAGAAATCCACTAGAAAAAGGTAGGGCCAACGCTATGGACGGAGATGTGCATCCCAAACCTTCAAGTAATGTGAAGGGTACGGTACATGTTCTTCGCACGCCAGTTAAGGTCCTATGACCCTGGCGTCATGCATTCATTCATTGCATTACAATTATGTGCTTATTTATTTTCTGAGTGCCTTTTCTAGGGATTTAGGTCATTATGATATATATATAAACACTTCTCTTCTGGGCTAGTAATCATTACTACCCCCTAGTTTATGAAGTTATTAATGACAAAATATGAGATCATCCTAGAAAAGGATGAAAAATACTATCAAAATTATTTTATGACAAAATGAGAATCTGAGGACAGATTCTTTTTAAGGGTGGTGGATTGTAACAGCCCTAACCTGGGCCGAGTTGGAAAAGGTAAAGTAAAGGGGTTATTCAAGAAGCACTTATAATCTCGGTCCTTATTTATTCTCTTCATGCATTACATCTTATGTGACTTATGTGCTTTTATGTGTTACGCTTTAATTAAATGATCGTAGATTTAATTATTTCCTTTATTTAACTCGTACCTTGAAACTCTTCTCATAAAATCCTAGAATTCTAGTATTCATTCCCTTCTAGCACCTAAAACCCTTTCATGTGCTTCAAAACCCATTCCTACAGTTTTAGGTTGGAAATTACGAAAATACCCCTACAGCTCAAAAATATTCCTACGTCTCCCGAAGCACTTTCACTACCCAATATTGTAACCAAAAGAATCCTCACATTATTTCGAGGATCGTGATACTCTCCGTGAACCATAATTCCCATCCTAACTCCCGTAGCACCAAAAACCGGCGAAAATCCTAGGTTATGATTCGATCATCAATAAATCCCTACTCATCTACTTTTTGATATTCAAAATTATAACCAAAACGATCCTTAAATTATTTTATGAATTTTCATGCATTTACCAAAAACTCGATCTCACCATAGCATATTTTATAAATATTTTTCTTTCCAAAAATCATCATTTTATTTTAAACAATTAGCTTTTATTCAAAAGTCGAAATTATACTTAAAACGATTCTTGAATTTTTCTCTACATTATAGTGATTTTTCCCAACTTTAAACTTTATCATGGCTTCGTTTATATAATTTTCTCATGATTTTCATCAACTTTAGTGTTCATAATTTATAAACAAAAAGTCAAAATATTCCACATTTATAATCAAAACGAAGCTCGTTTTTCACTCATTCTTTCATTAATTCACTACTTCAAGCTTTTACCTCTCGACTCTTGAATAAATTTTATATCATTTTACATTTATTTTTATTCAAGATGACATCATCCATGACCACATGGTCTTCTAGAAGGATTAATTAAATGAGCATATTTTCTCCACATTTCTTAAGTAATTACCAAGCATTTGTTCATAATATAATTTAACCACATTTCCTAATTAATCACCAAGCATTTATATGAATTAGGAGACATCCACATCTCCCTTAAACTTTCATTTATTGCTTAAAGACCCCTCATGACTACCTATAAATACCCCCCTCAAGCCTCATTTATAACTCACAAATCAACACACAAAATCACTCTCTTCTCTCCCCAACCTCACGCCATTCCCACTCTCCCTCTCTAAGGTATGTTTTTCTTCTATTATTTCATGCTTTATATTATGTTCTTAGTATAATAATAATAGTAGCATGTCTAGGATTAATTAAATTATGCTTTAGGAATTTTATTTTATGAAATATGTGCATAATTGTTAGTTAAATACAATGTGTGCACATTATGGAATTTTATTTAATTAAATGCATGAATTATGATATGATATAATGTGAGTATGTATTTAAATGATTATGATCTTGTTTGATTAAATTCATGCCTAGAATAATTTATTTAGAATTATTTTTCATAGAGAATTTATATATTTTGCTATATTATGCTTCAAATCTTATGTTATGAATATGAATATAATCAACCATGTGTAGAAAATTTTATGAATACTTGAAGATATGAATAAATTCATGTTTAGGAATTTATTTATGAATCATATTTCATGAAAAGTTTATATATTATGCTCATTTATTCTTTAATCTTATGTTATGACTATGAATTTGATCAAGAATGCCTAGAACATCTTATGAATGTTCAAACATGATGAAAAACATGTTCTTGATGTTCTTGAAATATGTGTGTACCGTGTGCTAGTGTGTGTAAGTGTGTGTTTGATTTTATGTTTAAAAGTATTTAATCCCCTATGTTTAAATAGTAACCGTTTTTCAATAGTAACCTTGACTTTTGACTTTAAATATGAATTTTGACCAATAATCTCATGTAGTAATTTATAAGAATTAATATGACATAAAATTTGGGTTTTTATGAAAGGATTTTATCTAACGATTTTAAAATCGGGGATTAAATAACATTTTCAAAATCAAGTTCACTTTTATTAAAAATAAACCTTAATTTGGATTTATAAATTGAATAGGAATTTCTTGGTTAATTCGGTTGTATGACTTTGGTATCAGTGTGTTTTACAATAATATTTCAATTCTAGATTACCGAATTTCCTGTTCCTTACCGTTACTCCTTGTTATAACATGCCTTAATTGTACGCATTCATGTATCGCATTAGTATAGAAAGAACCTAGTTCTCTAAGTCCGTAGTAGTTCACTACTTTCAGGAACTAGGTCTGGACAGTGGAACCCCGAATACTTTACTTGATTCCGTATCGTAGCAGGTGAGGTTAAAATATTTTCAACTGGGATCATGAGTCTACATATAAAATATTTTATTATTTATCCCAATAAGGGATCAGTCTTATTTTTCCTTAATTATAGTATTATCCCCTTCCTGGGGAAGTATCTGATATAAGGATATCTATTATCCTATTATATAAAACAAAATCCTTGTTTCAGTATAAGTTACAAACATATCATACTCAAGTCCATTTTGGCGAGTATTGATATAATGTAACTCTATTCTGTATTTAAAATGCAAGATCTGTATCTGTATCTGTATCTGTTGGGCCCGGTGGTACGGTAGAACTAATAGCCGGGTGGCAAGGGCCATCGTCTATTACTATACCTGCCGCCAAATCTGATCTTAATGTTGGTTTAACTGGAGGTTAGTTATTCCACATTAAGTGACGGGAGAGGTACGTCCCTCCCTCTGTCTGTATCTGGATCTCGAGGGGTTGCTCCCGACAGATCATGGAGGAAGAAGGCTGGATTGATTTTGTTATTTCTGATTTCATTCTGTTTAAGGAGTAAAGGATGGAGAACGCCTACTTGCAGGGCATTAATACTTTATTGTCGTATGGTTCATATTTTCAAGAATCTGATACCCAGTCCCCTTATTCCCTTTTTTTCAAAATAAATATGAACCAAATATTTGTATTGATTATTATTTTATTGATTTCCGGTATAGTACTATTAATATATTATTTTATTAATAGTATCAAACTTCAACTTTTATAGTCAAACACTTTTTCAAATATACCTATACGTATATATGTAGTTCCAACTACCCCCTCACTTAGTCACTTTGACTAACCCTCGCACTTTACAACTCATGGTTTCAGGTTTAACGGATGCTTACTAGAAGGTATCTTGAAGCCTAGTGTGTCTTCTCGTTAGCATGATAGTCAAGGTTCTTTAGAATAAGTTATGCTTCCGAGCTTGTAAACTTTCTATCACGGCATGGTCACTACTTTTGATATCTATACTATGCCATTACTGGCTTATTTATTGCATTCCCCTATCATAGTTTTGAAAGTTTTAAATTATAAGATTTCCGCTGTAGTGTTTAATACTCTGATATTGTATAGCACTGTCCGTTCGCAAGAGTGTTTCTCGGGTGCTAGGCCTCACATCCACTCGGGAGATACTTTGGTGCGGGGTTGTAGTGTATAGGGGCGCTACAACTAAAGTGGTATCAGAGCAACCGGGTTACTCTAGTACCCTAGGTGCTCTTTCTTGAAAAATTTAAGTTTAAAATACTTTATTGTTGCTCTCCTGCATGTTCATATCTCGAGTCCTAGGAATTGCTTCAAGATACCAGTAGGGCCGTTAGTGCATCATGCATTCCTTGTACATATTATATGTTCATAACTTCAGTGTTATATTTGAATTTATTACTTTGTGTCAATCTGTGAATCATTATTTAACCTCCATGCATTATATTTTCCAATGTGATTGTGATTCTAGCATCATAATGTCACCACCAAGGACCCCACACAATCAGACACCATCAGCCACAACAACTTCCACAGGAGTATTAGATATAGCGGAGGCCTTTAGACAGTTTATGCAGACATACGTGCCAGTACCTAATCATGGAAATGAAAGAACTTTGGAAAAGTTCCTTCAGTTGAATCCACCAAAGTTCTTCGGGGAACCCAATGACCTTAAGGCAGAAAATTGGATTGCAAGCCTTGAAAAGATATATGAGGCAATGGATATTTACCCCGAGGATCCAAAACGAGTACAATATGCAACCTTCTTATTGGAAGATGCGGCATTAAGTTGGTGGAAGCATGTCAAGCAGAGATGGTTTGATACCGGAGTTCAAAGTAATTGGATTGAGTTTGTAAGGGAATTTCAACATAAGTACATTCCTCAAGTAACCAGGGATGCTCGAGAGGCCGAGTTCATGAATTTAGTACAAGGGTATATGTCAGTAGCTGAGTACGAGGCCAAGTTTGTTAGGTTAATACAATATGCACCACACATCTTGAGTGACGAGCGTCGCAAAACAAAGAGATTTGTTGATGGACTGAAACCGGACCTACGATGGGCATTAGCTCCTTTTGATATTAAGGGATATACCCGGGCTGTAGATAAAGCCCTAAACACTGAGGCAACACACAAGAGTATTCACCTGAATTCAAAACATCAAGACCCAACTAACGATAAACTACTACAAGGAGAGAAACGAGTTGCCAGCCAAATTGCTCATATGCAAAAGAAGAGACCTAGGCATACCCAACAACAATCCTCGCAAGTACCCCTAAAGGTCCAAGATGAAACCATTTGCGACTTCTGTCATGGGCCGCGACATACTGAAGAGGATTGCTGGAAAAAGGCCGGCTTATGTTTGCGATGTGGTAGTAATGAACACCAGATCCGTGAATGCCCAAAGAAAGCCAAACAAAGGCAACCAAGGAGAGGAAAAACTATTATCGGAACTTCAAGAAATCCACTAGAAAAAGGTAGGGCCAACGCTATGGACGGAGATGTGCATCCCAAACCTTCAAGTAATGTGAAGGGTACGGTACATGTTCTTCGCACGCCAGTTAAGGTCCTATGACCCTGGCGTCATGCATTCATTCATTGCATTACAATTATGTGCTTATTTATTTTCTGAGTGCCTTTTCTAGGGATTTAGGTCATTATGATATATATATAAACACTTCTCTTCTGGGCTAGTAATCATTACTACCCCCTAGTTTATGAAGTTATTAATGACAAAATATGAGATCATCCTAGAAAAGGATGAAAAATACTATCAAAATTATTTTATGACAAAATGAGAATCTGAGGACAGATTCTTTTTAAGGGGGGTGGATTGTAACAGCCCTAACCTGGGCCGAGTTGGAAAAGGTAAAGTAAAGGGGTTATTCAAGAAGCACTTATAATCTCGGTCCTTATTTATTCTCTTCATGCATTACATCTTATGTGACTTATGTGCTTTTATGTGTTACGCTTTAATTAAATGATCGTAGATTTAATTATTTCCTTTATTTAACTCGTACCTTGAAACTCTTCTCATAAAATCCTAGAATTCTAGTATTCATTCCCTTCTAGCACCTAAAACCCTTTCATGTGCTTCAAAACCCATTCCTATAGTTTTAGGTTGGAAATTACGAAAATACCCCTACAGCTCAAAAATATTCCTACGTCTCCCGAAGCACTTTCACTACCCAATATTGTAACCAAAAGAATCCTCACATTATTTCGAGGATCGTGATACTCTCCGTGAACCATAATTCCCGTCCTAACTCCCGTAGCACCAAAAACCGGCGAAAATCCTAGTTTATGATTCGATCATCAATAAATCCCTACTCATCTACTTTTTGATATTCAAAATTATAACCAAAACGATCCTTAAATTATTTTATGAATTTTCATGCATTTACCAAAAACTCGATCTCACCATAGCATATTTTATAAATATTTTTCTTTCCAAAAATCATCATTTTATTTTAAACAATTAGCTTTTATTCAAAAGTCGAAATTATACTTAAAACGATTCTTGAATTTTTCTCTACATTATAGTGATTTTTCCCAACTTTAAACTTTATCATGGCTTCGTTTATATAATTTTCTCATGATTTTCATCAACTTTAGTGTTCATAATTTATAAACAAAAAGTCAAAATATTCCACATTTATAATCAAAACGAAGCTCGTTTTTCACTCATTCTTTCATTAATTCACTACTTCAAGCTTTTACCTCTCGACTCTTGAATAAATTTTATATCATTTTACATTAATTTTTATTCAAGATGACATCATCCATGACCACATGGTCTTCTAGAAGGATTAATTAAATGAGCATATTTTCTCCACATTTCTTAAGTAATTACCAAGCATTTGTTCATAATATAATTTAACCACATTTTCTAATTAATCACCAAGCATTTATATGAATTAGGAGACATCCACATCTCCCTTAAACTTTCATTTATTGCTTAAAGACCCCTCATGACTACCTATAAATACCCCCCTCAAGCCTCATTTATAACTCACAAATCAACACACAAAATCACTCTCTTCTCTCCCCAACCTCACGCCATTCCCACTCTCCCTCTCTAAGGTATGTTTTTCTTCTATTATTTCATGCTTTATATTATGTTCTTAGTATAATAATAATAGTAGCATGTCTAGGATTAATTAAATTATGCTTTAGGAATTTTATTTTATGAAATATGTGCATAATTGTTAGTTAAATACAATGTGTGCACATTATGGAATTTTATTTAATTAAATGCATGAATTATGATATGATATAATGTGAGTACGTATTTAAATGATTATGATCTTGTTTGATTAAATTCATGCCTAGAATAATTTATTTAGAATTATTTTTCATAGAGAATTTATATATTTTGCTATATTATGCTTCAAATCTTATGTTATGAATATGAATATAATCAACCATGTGTAGAACATTTTATGAATACTTGAAGATATGAATAAATTCATGTTTAGGAATTTATTTATGAATCATATTTCATGAAAAGTTTATATATTATGCTCATTTATTCTTTAATCTTATGTTATGACTATGAATTTGATCAAGAATGCCTAGAACATCTTATGAATGTTCAAACATGATGAAAAACATGTTCTTGATGTTCTTGAAATATGTGTGTACCGTGTGCTAGTGTGTGTAAGTGTGTGTTTGATTTTATGTTTAAAAGTATTTAATCCCCTATGTTTAAATAGTAACCGTTTTTCAATAGTAACCTTGACTTTTGACTTTAAATATGAATTTTGACCAATAATCTCATGTAGTAATTTATAAGAATTAATATGACATAAAATTTGGGTTTTTATGAAAGGATTTTATCTAACGATTTTAAAATCGGGGATTAAATAACATTTTCAAAAACAAGTTCACTTTTATTAAAAATAAACCTTAATTTGGATTTATAAATTGAATAGGAATTTCTTGGTTAATTCGGTTGTATGACTTTGGTATCAGTGTGTTTTACACTAATATTTCAATTCTAGATTACCGAATTTCCTGTACCTTACCGTTACTCCTTGTTATAACATGCCTTAATTGTACGCATTCATGTATCGCATTAGTATAGAAAGAACCTAGTTCTCTAAGTCCGTAGTAGTTCACTACTTTCAGGAACTAGGTCTGGACAGTGGAACCCCGAATACTTTACTTGATTCCGTATCGTAGCAGGTGAGGTTAAAATATTTTCAACTGGGATCATGAGTCTACATATAAAATATTTTATTATTTATCCCAATAAGGGATCAGTCTTATTTTTCCTTAATTATAGTATTATCCCCTTCCTGGGGAAGTATCTGATATAAGGATATCTATTATCCTATTATATAAAACAAAATCCTTGTTTCAGTATAAGTTACAAACATATCATACTCAAGTCCATTTTGGCGAGTATTGATATAATGTAACTATATTCTGTATTTAAAATGCAAGATCTGTATCTGTATCTGTATCTGTTGGGCCCGGTGGTACGGTAGAACTAATAGCCGGGTGGCAAGGGTCATCGTCTATTACTATACCTGCCGCCAAATCTGATCTTAATGTTGGTTTAACTGGAGGTTAGTTATTCCACATTAAGTGACGGGAAAGGTACGTCCCTCCCTCTGTCTGTATCTGGATCTCGAGGGGTTGCTCCCGACAGATCATGGAGGAAGAAGGCTGGATTGATTCTGTTATTTCTGATTTCATTCTATTTAAGGAGTAAAGGATGGAGAACGCCTACTTGCAGGGCATTAATACTTTATTGTCGTATGGTTCATATTTTCAAGAATCTGATACCCAGTCCCCCTTATTCCCTTTTTTTCAAAATAAATATGAACCAAATATTTGTATTGATTATTATTTTATTGATTTCCGGTATAGTACTATTAATATATTATTTTATTAATAGTGTCAAACTTCAACTTTTATAGTCAAACACTTTTTGAAATATACCTATACGTATATATGTAGTTCCAACTACCCCCTCACTTAGTCACTTTGACTAACCCTCGCACATTACAACTCATGGTTTCAGGTTTAACGGACGCTTACTAGAAGGTATCTTGAAGCCTAGTGTGTCTTCTCGTTAGCATGATAGTCAAGGTTCTTTAGAATAAGTTATGCTTCCGAGCTTGTAAACTTTCTATCACGGCATGGTCACTACTTTTGATATCTATACTATGCCATTACTGGCTTATTTATTGCATTCCCCTATCATAGTTTTGAAAGTTTTAAATTATAAGATTTCCGCTGCAGTGTTTAATACTCTGATATTGTATAGCACTGTCCGTTCGCAAGAGTGTTTCTCGGGTGCTAGGCCTCACATCCACTCGGGAGATACTTTGGTGCGGGGTTGTAGTGTATAGGGGCGCTACAACTAAAGTGGTATCAGAGCAACCGGGTTACTCTAGTACCCTAGGTGCTCTTTCTTGAAAAATTTAAGTTTAAAATACTTTATTGTTGCTCTCCTGCATGTTCATACCTCGAGTCCTAGGAATTGCCTCAAGATACCAGTAGGGCCGTTAGTGCATCATGCATTCCTTGTACATATTATGTGTTCATAACTTCAGTGTTATATTTGAATTTATTACTTTGTGTCAATCTGTGAATCATTATTTAACCTCCATGCATTATATTTTCCAATGTGATTGTGATTCTAGAATCATAATGTCACCACCAAGGACCCCACACAATCAGACACCATCAGCCACAACAACTTCCACAGGAGTATTAGATATAGCGGAGGCCTTTAGACAGTTTATGCAGACATCCGTGCCAGTACCTAATCATGGAAATGAAAGAACTTTGGAAAAGTTCCTTCAGTTGAATCCACCAAAGTTCTTCGGGGAACCCAATGACCTTAAGGCAGAAAATTGGATTGCAAGCCTTGAAAAGATATATGAGGCAATGGATATTTACCCCGAGGATCCAAAACGAGTACAATATGCAACCTTCTTATTGGAAGATGCGGCATTAAGTTGGTGGAAGCATGTCAAGCAGAGATGGTTGGATACCGGAGTTCAAAGTAATTGGATTGAGTTTGTAAGGGAATTTCAACATAAGTACATTCCTCAAGTAACTAGGGATGCTCGAGAGGCCGAGTTCATGAATTTACTACAAGGGTATATGTCAGTAGCTGAGTACGAGGCCAAGTTTGTTAGGTTAATACAATATGCACCACACATCTTGAGTGACGAGCGTCGCAAAACAAAGAGATTTGTTGATGGACTGAAACCGGATCTACGATGGGCATTAGCTCCTTTTGATATTAAGGGATATACCCGGGCTGTAGATAAAGCCCTAAACACTGAGGCAACACACAAGAGTATTCACCTGAATTCAAAACATCAAGACCCAACTAACGATAAACTACTACAAGGAGAGAAACGAGTTGCCAGCCAAATTGCTCATATGCAAAAGAAGAGACCTAGGCATACCCAACAACAATCCTCGCAAGTACCCCTAAAGGTCCAAGATGAAACCATTTGCGACTTCTGTCATGGGCCGCGACATACTGAAGAGAATTGCTGGAAAAAGGCCGGCTTATGTTTGCGATGTGGTAGTAATGAACACCAGATCCGTGAATGGCCAAAGAAAGCCAAACAAAGGCAACCAAGGAGAGGAAAAACTATTATCGGAACTTCAAGAAATCCACTAGAAAAAGGTAGGGCCAACGCTATGGACGGAGATGTGCATCCCAAACCTTCAAGTAATGTGAAGGGTACGGTACATGTTCTTCGCACGCCAGTTAAGGTCCTATGACCCTGGCATCATGCATTCATTCATTGCATTACAATTATGTGCTTATTTATTTTCTGAGTGCCTTTTCTAGAGATTAGGTCATTATGATATATATATAAACACTTCTCTTCTGGGCTAGTAATCATTACTACCCCCTAGTTTATGAAGTTATTAATGACAAAATATGAGATCATCCTAGAAAAGGATGAAAAATACTATCAAAATTATTTTATGACAAAATGAGAATTTGAGGACAGATTCTTTTTAGGGGGGGGGGGGGGGGATTGTAACAGCCCTAACCTGGGCCGAGTTGGAAAAGGTAAAGTAAAGGGGTTATTCAAGAAGCACTTATAATCTCGGTCCTTATTTATTCTCTTCATGCATTACATCTTATGTGACTTATGTGCTTTTATGTGTTACGCTTTAATTAAATGATCGTAGATTTAATTATTTCCTTTATTTAACTCGTACCTTGAAACTCTTCTCATAAAATCCTAGAATTCTAGTATTCATTCCCTTCTAGCACCTAAAACCCTTTCATGTGCTTCAAAACCCATTCCTACAGTTTTAGGTTGGTAATTACGAAAATACCCCTACAACTCAAAAATATTCCTACGTCTCCCGAAGCACTTTCACTACCCAATATTGTAACCAAAAGAATCCTCACATTATTTCGAGGATCGTGATACTCTCCGTGAACCATAATTCCCATCCTAACTCCCGTAGCACCAAAAACCGGCAAAAATCCTAGTTTATGATTCGATCATCAATAAATCCCTACTCATCTACTTTTTGATATTCAAAATTATAACCAAAACGATCCTTAAATTATTTTATGAATTTTCATGCATTTACCAAAAACTCGATCTCACCATAGCATATTTTATAAATATTTTTCTTTCCAAAAATCATCATTTTATTTTAAACAATTAGCTTTTATTCAAAAGTCCAAATTATACTTAAAACGATTCTTGAATTTTTCTCTACATTATAGTGATTTTTCCCAACTTTAAACTTTATCATGGCTTCGTTTATATAATTTTCTCATGATTTTCATCAACTTTAGTGTTTGATGAGGCCCAAAAATGCGCTCTTATCAGGACCGTCCACCTGTCACCATCTGCTAACGCTGAGATTACTCCCTCGCGTTGACGGGCTCGCGGACCAACCCAGCCCACTCACTTGCCAACTAATATGGGCCTTTGAGCCTCGGACAACCAGTTAAACGGTGAGGACGAGCAGGCAGGCCCGGCTCTCCCGGTATCGGCCCTCGGGATTACCTTTCTCGAGGAATCATCCACACGAGGGCCATATTCTTGTCGCTCGGGTTTTGGCGCTCAAAGCTCATAAACCATGAGGAACCCATCCGAGCACTCTTCGAGCATCACTAATCGCTCGCGGGTCACCCCCCACCGCCGTGGTGGACCTGAACCCTCATAAGATGGATCCGGGACCCTCCACTCTTGCGACCCTCATCAACAACCTCTGACACAAAGGTACTGCGCACCGTGCACCTGACACGCCGTCTCCTTTTCAGAAATATCCTTCTCACACCCTCAAAGGCTGCCACGTGTTAGGGCGACACAGGTTTGGGACCACATGGTCAATTTACCAATTTACCCCCACCCCTAACATATAAATAGGGGAGAACCCATGCATTCTCCCCCAAGTTATCATCTGCATACGAATTGCATACATTGTTCTGGGCATTTCTACTGATCTTCTCAAGCTTCTCACCATTTTCACCACAATAGTTTCATTCTTGCAACTTGCATCCTTGGTGTTATCCTAGTTGGAAGAACCCACGCTTAAGAGGAAACCCAGATCCTGAGGCCCTAACGCCTGTGATGGTCTTTCCCTTACCATACAAATACTAAAGTGCTGTTACATTTTTGGAGACCTGATTTCCAGCACCATCATTTTTGGCGCCGTCTGTGGGAAATCCATCACCACCACAACCTGATTCTTCCTCTGAAGGCTAGTCGAGATATAACACCTCTTAAACTCTGAAAATGGTAACTGCAACAAGATCAGGGGCCGTGGGAAACAAAAACGCTCCTCCTCCAGTCAATGAGGAGAACGCGGAGAGCAATATTCCCGCCGCAGGCGTGAACCCACCAGCTGCGGGGAATGGAGGCGAGAATCCAGTTACGGCGGCTGCAACTCTCCCGCCAGGAGGGAACGCCATGGGAGGACCCAGTTCCGCTGTTCCGCCTACAACTCACACTGCCAACGCTTCCTTCCCTTACTCAGGTACATATCCCATGGCCATGCCTCCACCGGGATACCCTTTTGCACAACCCGGAATGATACCCGGGATGATGTCAATGATCCAACCGTATCAAGTGGGGACTCTAAATCTCCCCATGTCATTGCCGAGGGAGATACAAGGGGTGGAGATGCCCCAAATCACCACCCAGCAACTTCAGGCGCTGTATGCGCAGTGTGAGGGCCAGGCAGTCCAGAATGCTTGGGAGCATTTCACTGCGGCGTATTTCCCCTCGCACGCTGGCGCTCGGATGGCCCCACCTCTGGGAGGACTCCCCGCGCACCCCTTGACGATGGCCCAAAACGCGTTAAGGGCCCAGCAACCTCCTCCACCTCCGAATCAAGAAAATGAGGCCCCGCCGAGGGTCCGGCAAGATCCACCACCTGTAAGAGATGAAAGGGCTCCTCGGAATGAGGAGGCCGGAGATAACGATGAGGTCCAATCGAGGGCCACTGAAAGGGCAAACCGCAGAAATGTCGGTGACCCTCAGCTTGCAACAGTGCAGGACCAGATTAGGGGGCTCCAGAACGTAGTGGAGCAGCTCTCTCGAGCACGGTCTCACGTCTCCCGTGATGGGGGTGAGAGGTCCAGGGCCAGAGACGCTCGCAGACCACGTAGCCCCATCTCTCGCCGACGAAGGGAAGCCAGCCCAGAAGACCCGGAGGACAGGGATTACCGAATCGCGACGGGCGATTCCCCCCTGATCGAGGAGGTGTTAATGACTCGTGCGGGAAAAGGCAAAATCCCCACGTCCGTCACCAGGTACGATAGAACCACAGATCCAGTCGAGCATCTGGATCATTTTGTGCAGTTGATGCATCTATATGATCACCCCCTCAACTACTGGGCCAAGGTGTTTGTAACCTCCCTCGTGGGAATGGCCCAGGATTGGTACAAAAAGCTTCCTCTGCGCTCAATCCGAGGATACTATGACCTAACTGACGCATTCATCAGTCACTTCAACTCTTTGAAGGCTCTAGCCCCCGCAGCGACGGCTCTCTACAGATTGGTCCAGGGGCCGAACGAGACCCTCAGGTCATTCATGGGAAGGTTCAACAAAGAAATCCTTCTGGTGGAAAAGCCCTCGATGGATTTCTTGAGGCACGTTCTCTTTGGAGCCATTAACATGAAGCATTATGTCAGCAAGGAATTTGTAGAAGAAGTGGCCAAGAAAAAGCCCCGCTCATTGATGGAGATAAGAGACATAGCGGACTCGTTTTTCACCCTCGAAGATATGTATCTCGCGAGGGATCAGAAAATAGCGAACGCCCTTCGCCCCAGCGAAGCCCCCGAGGACAGAGGAGATTCAACCAGGGGCCGCCGTCGAAGCCCCCTTTCCGTTCGGAGGAACGCCTCACCCCCTCGAAAGTTCGAGCGCATCCCTCTCAACCGCCCTATAGCCGAAGTATATGCCATGGCGGATAAGAAGTTGTTCAAGAGGCCGCCAAAGTTGAGAGAGACGGAGACTCAGAAGCGTTCGGGGAAGTATTGCGCTTTCCACAAGCAGAAAGGGCATGACACCAGTGAATGTCATCAACTGGAGAGGGAGATTCAGAGGCTGATCGCGGGGGGGCACCTCAAAGAGTTCGTGAAGGTGTTGGAGAGGTACGACGAACACTGCGCGGAGCGAGCGGACGCAGGAGGGAGAAGCCGTTCGCGCTCCCGGAGCCCGCGTCACCGTCACATCGAGCCCAGTGACCATGGAAAAGGGAAAGCCTCGGACGTGGAAAACCAGCCCTTCGCGGTTATTCACATGATTGCTGGCGGACCCTCGGGGGGTGACTCTAACGCTTCCCGACGCCGCTACATTCGGAGTTATGACCAAAGATCTTCTCAGCCCCGCCCAGTGCTCTCTATTGATAAGTCATCACGCTCGGAGAAGGATGAGAGCGTAGGTTTTACGGAGAAAGACTTAGAGCACATTGTAACACCCCATGGGGTCGGTGAAACCTCTGACTGCCCCATGGTGGTTAGCTTAGACGTTCACAATCATATTGTAAAGAGGGTCTTGATTGATAGTGGAAGCTCCGTAAATGTTTTGCCTTACTCCACGTTCCAGAAAATGAACATCACAAACATCCTACTCGAACCCCTCAGAACAGCCCTCGTCGGCTTTGGGGGTTCCGAGATCGTCCCTCGCGGACAAATTCGCTTGGCCACCTCCTTTGGTCGCGCCCTACAGCGAAAAACTTTAAATGTTCTCTACGTGGTAGTTGAAGTGGACCTACCTTACAACATTATCATTGGGCGCCCCGCCCTCGTTGACTTCAAAGCAGTCATATCCACCTATCATCAGAAAGTCAAATTTCCCACCCCCGCGGGTACCGGAGAGGTACTGTGCAATGTTAAGGAAGCATGGGAATGCTACATACTCTCCCTTCGAAGCCACAAGCCCAAACAACCTACCCAGGTTGGCTCCACCAAAAAATCGGTTGACTTCCCCAAACTAGATGAGGATGGCCCCGAGTGCAAGAGGGCCAAGCTCTATAAAAAGAAGAATAAAAAGAAGGCCACGGACAGACCTAGAGATGCTGGGAACTCGCCCCTCGGAGAGGTTGGGGCTTCCTCCTCGGAAGATGAGGGTCATATACCCTCGGGAGATACTAGTGAAAGAGTCATAGGTAAGAAAAGGGCGCTCGAGCAGCCAAGGCCTGAAGTGCGAGTGGAACCTACGGAGGGCTTCCTGACCATCGAATTGGAGCCAGGGAATCCAGATAAGACCACGCAAATAGGTTCCAGCCTCGACGGTCCCTCTCAGATTATGATGATCGATTTCTTGCGAGAAAATATTGATGTCTTTGCTTGGAAGGCTTCCGACCTCACCGGTATAGATCCCAGCGCTATTGTCCACCGGCTGAACGTGGATCCGGCCTTCAAACCCATAAAGCAGAAAAAGAGAGATGTCCATGGATTCCGAAAGCGGGCCATAGAAGAAGAAGTCAATAAACTGCTTGACGCTCAGTACATAGAAGAAATTCTATATCCCGAATGGCTTTGCAATGTGGTGCTCGTTCCGAAGAACGCCAACAAGTGGCGTATGTGCAATGACTTCACGGACCTCAACAAGGCGTGTCCCAAGGATCCGTACCCTCTGCCTAGAATCGATCAGTTGGTAGATTCGACCGCTGGGTGTGAACTTATGAGCATGATGGATGCTTTCCAAGGATATTATCAGATATTTATGGCTCTTGAGGATCGTCCCAAAACTGCGTTCGTAGTCCATATGGGTGTCTATTGCTTCAAGGTCATGCCCTTTGGCCTCAAAAATGCTAGAGCGACATACCAAAGCCTCGTCAACAGAATGTTCGAGTGCGAGATCGGAAAGTCCATGGAGGTATATGTGGATGACATGATCGTAAAAAGCGAACGCCAGTATTCTCATCTAGGAGATCTCAAACGAGCGTTCAATATCTTGCGGCGTTATGGTATGAAACTGAACCCTTCCAAATGTACATTTGGCGTACGGGGTGGCAAGTTTTTGGGATATATGGTCAGCCAACGGGGCATAGAGGCAAACCCCGAGAAGATTAAAGCAATCCTGGACATACCCTCCCCTCGCAATCTGAGAGAGGTCCAGGTGCTTGTGGGTAAGATCATTTCATTGAATAGGTTCATCTCTCGCTCAGCGGACAGGAACCTACCCTTCTTTAAAATTCTGCGTAACGCTCGTAACTTTACCTGGACCGAGGACTGCGAAAAGGCTCTACAGGACATGAAACAGTACCTTTCGAGCGCGTCTTTACTGACCAAACCTAACCCAGGGGAGAACTTGCTTGTTTATCTATCAGTTTCCTTGGAAGCCACAAGCGCTGTCCTCGTGGCAGTTCGCGAGCGTAAGCACATGCCAGTGTGTTACTTGAGCAAGACTCTACAGGGAGCGGAGAAAAGATACATGGAGATAGAGAAATTTGCTTTTGCGCCCGTAAATGCCTCTCGAAGGTTAAGGCCCTATTTTCAAGCGCATTCCATCGTGGTGCTCACTGATCAGCCCCTCAGACAAGTGCTTGCAAAGCCGGACGTCTCAGGGAGATTAATTAAATGGTCAATTGAACTTAGTCAATTCGACATCACCTTTGAGCCTCGCACAGCGATACAAGCTCAGGTTGTGGCCGACCTTTTGGTAGAGCGTTTTAACTTGGATACAGGCCCCTCGGCAGAGGACGGCCTGTGGCTTCTGCACACAGATGGCTCCTCGACCTCACAAGGGGGAGGAGCCGGGGTGACCCTCAGAGACCCTCTCGGAGCTGAAGTTGACTATGCCATCAAGCTGGCGTTCCAAGTCACCAACAACGAAGCTGAGTATGAGGCCCTAATCCAGGGACTCAGGATTGCACTCCAAAATGGCGCCACTCGGGTCACTGCATATGTTGATTCGCAGTTGATCGCGAGTCAAATAGATGGTTCTTATGAGGCTCGAGAAGCCACCATGGTGCAGTATCTGGCGAGCGCTAGGGAGATGATAGCCAAGTTCAGAGAATTCCACCTTTTGCAAATCCCGAGGGCAGAAAACGAACGGGCCGGCGCTCTATCAAAGTTCGCATCCGCCCTGGATGGTTTTAGCGAGCGTGCTATTACATTTCTTAGGACAGAGGAACCGTTGATAAGTAGAGGGGAACCTTTGAAGCAGGTGCATATGATTGATCCTTCCGAACCTTGTTGGCTCGATGAGATCATCAGATTTCTCCAGGATGGAACCAGCCCAAGCGACAAAGTTGAGGCTCGGAAAATCAGAAGTAAAGCCCCTCGCTTCTCATTGGATGCCGAGGGTCGACTATTCAAGCGATCCTTCCAAGGCCCACCGCTGAGATGCTTAAGACCCTCGCAGGCCAAGGAAGTTCTAGAACACGTGCACGATGGAAGTTGCGGAAACCACTCGGGCGGTCGGATCTTGGCAAAGAAAGTCTTAAGGAGTGGGTTTTACTGGCCCTCGGTGCTACAGGATGCCATTAGCTACTCCAAAAAATGCCCTAAGTGCCACTTTCATTCTAACACCCCCCAGTTGCCAGCGGCTCAAATGATTCCCATCGATGTTTCATGGCCTTTCGATCAGTAGGGCATCGATATTGTGGGGCCCCTCCCAATGGAGGTCGGGCAAAAGAAATTTGTAATACTTGCCGTGGATTATTTCACTAAGTGGGCTGAAGCCGAAGCGGTCGCCAAGATAACTTTCAAGGTTGTGAGAGATTTCATTTGGAAAAACATCATATGCAGATATGGTGTCCCGAGGGTGCTCATCTCAGACAACGGCTCCCAATTTATCGCTGCCGACACGCGGGATTGGTGCTATGAGCTAGGGATTGAACAGCGATTCACTTCCGTGGGCCACCCTCAAGCCAATGGTCAAGCGGAAGTGACCAATCGAACCATACTCCAGCATCTGAAGACGATGCTCGAGAGTAAGAAAGGAGAATGGGCAGAAGAACTCCAAGGAGCCCTGTGGGCTTACCGTACTACTCCACGAGCGGCAACAGGGGAAACCCCTTACTCCCTCGTTTATGGCTCCGAGGCCATGATACCTGCGGAAATTGCTCAAGAATCCACACGCGTGGCCTATTTCGAGCCTGCTGCCAACGAAGCCAATCGGACGCTCGAGTTAGATTTGCTGGATGAGAAGAGGAATGCTGCTTGGGCACGTATTCACAAATACAAAGCAACCGTTGCTCGCCAATACAACAAACGTGTTAAGGAAAGGACTTTCCAGCTAGGGGACTTGGTCCTCAAAAAAGCTGAAGTCTCCAAACACGTGGGTAAGTTGGACCCCAATTGGGAAGGCCCCTTCAAAGTCGTTCAGGTACGAGCAAATAACACCCACTTGTTAGAGACTTTGCAAGGCGAGCGTCTCCCTAGGCCATGGAATGCATGTAACCTTAGAAGGTTCTACGTGTAAACATTGGTTCTTTTTGTAATTGCCCGTCGATGGCATGGGGTACTCTCTTTTGACAGAAAGCATATGGTACTCGTTTTGTAAATTACGAATATGACATTAAGCATTTTCAATTCTTGATTATGTCATTTATTTGTTTTCCTTATTGGTTAATGATTTGAGCAAAACTTAAGGCCTACTCCGTGTCGAGCATCCTCCACGTCGAACGGCCTAAGTAATACCCCAATCGTTTTGAAGCAACGCTATTTGGGTGTGTGATAATTCGTAAGTGTGTAAAATCCTAAGAACGAGCGTGTCGGGCAACCGGGGGGCAAAATGCTTAATTTACGCCAGCTGAGTGCATGTCACTCCGGCTCGCGCTCGTAAAAACCCCGGAGACCCTCAACCTCTTGGGTGAGGACACACTCAGAAAACAGTGAATCCCATAATAACCCTTTCATGGGTCCCTGAAAATAATGCTAACCCTACGGCTACGCTCGCTTTGATCCCATACTTAGCAAATCCTACTGATGATTTCTAAAGTATGTACAACCTAATGGAGCGTTCAAGACGAGGGTACACATTATAGGGCCATTACTTAGGCAAATCCCCAGAGGTTTCCTAAGTTCAAATTCGAGCCTCATTGCGGGGGCCCTCTTAAAGGAAACGCCCACGCGCATAAACACGCTCATCGCAAATGGTCATACAAGAAGGACCAGTTCACACAGGGAAGAATGACGAGCGCAATGAAATAATATCATTCATCGTTTAAAAGTAAAGGATAAAACATTCAGACATTCAAGCATTTGAAAAGGAGTTCAAATATATCGGAAAGCGGCATAAAGGATCCAAAATATTCAGGAAATAACTGAAAGATTAAGTACATACTTAAAATTGTTCGTAAATGGAAATAAGAATTTGAACTGACAAGGGCAAGAGATTAGTAGCCAAGGGAGCTTCACTGGGCTGGAGCGTCATGCTCGGGAGGAGCAGTTGCAAGGGGAACGGGGGCCAACACATTGGCGTCAGAAGTTTGGGCCTCACCAGGTTCCTCGACATCCACGGTGTCCATGAGGGTGCCTTCATCTTCTATCTGGATAGGCTCGGGACCTGCAGTATTGGCAGCTATGAACTCCCGCTGGAGTGTTTCCACCAACTCCTGGTATTCTGGCTCCGCCAAGCTCTCGGAAGGATCCTCGTCTTGGACCATAGACTTACAGTTTTCATCCAAGTCCATACGCAGGCGCACGTCCGTTCGAGCGCTTTCAGGAGCCAAACCAAGTTTCACCATTTGCCCGATGGCTTTGTGAAAGAAACGTCGAGCATTGTCAAAGCAGTGGATGTTGGCTGCAAACACGAAAGCCTTGGAGCGTACGAACTTCTTCACTGCTTCCCAGGATACCCTCGTCTCCAATCCCTGCACCTTGGCCTAAAAGTCGGCAAGGGCCTTATGTGTTTCCTCGTTCTGGCGAGTGCTCTCCGCCAGCTGCTCACCCAGCTCCCTATTTTGCACCCTCAACTGGTCCCGCTCGTCCTTCAATTTCCGGTGACGCTCATTAAGGACCAGAAAAGCGTCATCGGACTTCTTCAGATTTTCCTTTAGCCGAACGTTCTCAAGGTTGGCAGAATTCAGTTGAGCGCTGACAGTGTTGTAATCCTCTTGCAACTGGACGGGGTCAGAAATGCACAACAGTTTCTTGTACTTGGCCTTATGCTCGGAGTAGGCCTGCGCTCGCCCCTGCAAATTCTTTAACCTGGGGATTACTTCCTGAAAAGTCAGACACAAAGATTAGCGTTAGAATGGGAACAATGGAAGTTAAAAACCTTCAGAGGATACTAAGAACTTACCGTCAGGAGGGCATGACAGGCATCATCAGCAACACGAGCGGCGTGATGCTCGTTCAGCTTATCATGATCACCGGAAAATTGGAGCTTCCCGACGATGTCAGAAATGAGGTTCACGGAGTAAGCGCTCTTTTTCAAAAGCACCGGACCCTCGGTGCGTTGGCGCTTGTAGCGAGAGTCGCCTTTGCAGCCTATCTTCCAGAAATCTTCATCCTCTGATGAAGAAGTGTCGCTCCCTTCGCCTCTGTGCCCCATGACCACCTCTTTCCCCTTGCTAGAAATTGGGATAGAGTCAGGCATCCTTTTCCTCTTCCCCTGACGGTCGGCCCGGAGAGTTTCGTGGATACGAATATGCTCTCCCGAGCGGTTCCGGGACCCGCTCGAACTAAGTGTAATCGGACCCTCGGGGGCCACCGGCGGAGGAGTAGCCCCACGGGTGCCCTCCACTGTTAAGTCTTCAATGGGGCCCCTAAGGGGAGCTTCATTCCCTCCGCGACCACGGGCGTCGTTATTCCCTCGGCCGGTTCCTCGCCGGGTTCCCCTCCCCCTTGGAGCATTGGGCGGACGGTTTTGTTGTTGTTGCGAGGGCTGAGGGTCAGCGGCGGGTCCTTGAACGCCCAACATGCGGGAAAGAGCCTCAGTATTCATGCCTCGCGATAATATTTGGACACCTGCAAATAAAGGAGAACCGATCGTCTGAAGTTGGTTGCTTAGGTCACAGATGAAAAAATATACAGCAATCACACCAAGTTAGGAGGCGATTCTAAAAGTTAGAGCAGTTAGTTCCTAGAATCTAACCGTCGAGGGCCATGATGTCAGCTGGAGGGTGAAGTATCATGTCTGGAGGGCAAGATAGTCCATAACGGAACAAAATTCCCTCGTTCTTCATCAAAGTCTCCGCCTTAATCCACTTCTTCTCACTTCTCATCTCGAAGGCCAACCCCTGTGCCCAATCCTCAAAGGCTTTATTCCTCACCCTTTCCCTAATGAAAGGACCTTCGCCATGTACCAACCATTCACGGAGAACCCTAAAAATCCCCCCTGGAGCCCCCACAAAAAAGTACTTCTCCTTCCAATGCTCGCCATAGGAAGTGGATGGAGAATCTATCATCTTAAAAACAGATTTGGCCTGGGCATAATAGAATCCGTCCGTGGGGGACGACCGAGTTGAACGGGCCAGCTGTATCAAGCTATCAAAGTTGACGATCGAGGGTTCGCGACCTAAGGCAACCATCATGATCACGAAAGTGTTGATTAGGGCTATGCCGTTCGGCAGAATTTGTGAAGGGCAAAGCCTCAAGTGCTGATAGATGTTGACGGTAACGGGCGGGATGGGAAATCTCAGGCCCCCGACCAGAACCGCGTCCCAGTAGACCGTCATCATCCCAGGTGGCGGTCGGTTGGCCCTCTACCCCTCCTCAGGAAGTCGCATGGGGAATACCGCCTCATCCCAATAAGCTTTCTCCCTCAACTCCTCCAAATCGTCGAGCGTCAGAATACTCGCAATCTCATCCGGAGATCTGTCAGTCTGATGACGATTATCCTGCCTCACTCGAGTGGCAGGCTCCCTTCCTCTCCTCTGGCGCCTTCTGGAAGGTTCAGCCTCAAATGGGCGCCCGGATGGCCCCGCTTCGCCCTCAGGAGCCATCACGGCCACCGTGATCCTGTGATCTTGGGGTCGCACGGCACTATTCAACACTGGGAATACCCTCTCCCCCTGTCTTTGCATCTCCATCACGTTGTGCATCTCTTCAAAGAGGTCATTCACCCCTCCAGGAGCACGCTCGTTCATCCCTTGAACGGCAGCTTCCACCTCTTCTTCCCCGGCATCGGCAGGAGCCTGGGCTACCGAGATCGCCATGGGAATCCCCTCGCCTGGGGATGCCCTAGCCAAGGGAACAGCTGTGGGGACATCGCCGTGAGGGGAAGAGCTCCCCACCGACATCTCCTCAATCTCCCTTACGTAATCGTCAGCTTGGTTTCCGGCCATGTTTACTTTTCAACTTTTGGAAACGGGATTTCTAACAGAAAACTCAAAGAGGGAGAAGATTTCTGAAACTAGTTCAATGATAGACAGTAGTTCTTTACTCAAGGGAGTTCACTCACTCAATCGAAGCCTAATGTTAGCACGAAGAAAATAAGGAAAATGTTATGGAGTTTTACCTAAAAGCTGGAAGGACAGAAGCTCGCCGGAACCGGAGAAGGTTGCAGAATTTTCTTGCTGAGTATATGCTTGAAGAAAGTTGAATGCGTGAAAGAGACTCCAAAGCCTTGCAGATCCCTATTTATAGGGGTGAAGGCTGGCATTAATTAGGGTTTAAGATTTCAAATGACAATCATTTCCCGCCTAGGAAATCCCCCCACTTTTGGTAACCGTCTCACGTCTCCCGGAGTACACGCGCCCACGTTCCCACTCCGCATTAAATGCGGACATGACATCAATTAATGTGGTGTCAGGTTATGTCCGTTACAGAAGGCAGACGGTCACTTCTCTAGCAGCGTCTTGATCCTCAAGAAATTCAAAATACTAGGCTCCCTCCATATTAAAAATTCTACAGTACGCTCGAGCGATACTACAGAATTTGGGGGGCAAAATGATGAGGCCCAAAAATGCGCTCTTATCAGGACCGTCCACCTGTCACCATCTGCTAACGCTGAGATTACTCCCTCGCATTGACGGGCTCGCGAACCAACCCAGCCCACTCACTTGCCAACTAATATGGGCCTCTGAGCCTCGGACAACCAGTTAAACGGTGAGGACGAGCAGGCAGGCCCGGCTCTCCCGTATCGGCCCTCGGGATTACCTTTCTCGAGGAATCATCCACACGAGGGCCATATTCTTATCGCTCGGGTTTTGGCGCTCAAAGCTCATAAACCATGAGGAACCCATCCGAGCACTCTTCGAGCGTCACTAATCGCTCGCGGGTCACCCCCAACCGCCGTGGTGGACCTGAACCCTCATAAGACGGATCCGGGACCCTCCACTCTTGCGACCCTCGTCAACAACCTCTGACACAAAGGTACTGCGCACCGTGCACCTGACACGCCGTCTCCTTTTAAGAAATGTCCTTCTCACACCCTCAAAGGCTGCCACGTGTTAGGGCGACACAGGTTTGGGACCACATGGTCAATTTACCAATTTACCCCCACCCCTAACATATAAATAGGGGAGAAACCATGCATTCTCCCCCAAGTTATCATCTGCATACGAATTGCATACATTGTTCTGGGCATTTCTACTGATCTTCTCAAGCTTCTCACCATTTTCACCACAATAGTTTCATTCTTGCAACTTGCATCCTTGGTGTTATCCTAGCTGGAAGAACCCACGCTTAAGAGGAAACCCAGATCCTGAGGCCCTCACGCCTGTGATGGTCTTTCCCTTACCATACAAATACTAAAGTGCTGTTACATTTTTAGAGACCTGATTTCCAGCACCATCGGTGTTCATAATTTATAAACAAAAAGTCTAAATATTCCACATTTATAATCAAAACGAAGCTCGTTTTTCACTCATTCTTTCATTAATTCACTACTTCAAGCTTTTACCTCTCGACTCTTGAATAAATTTTATATCATTTTACATTTATTTTTATTCAAGATGACATCATCCATGACCACATGGTCTTCTAGAAGGATTAATTAAATGAGCATATTTTCTCCACATTTCCTAAGTAATTACCAAGCATTTGTTCATAATATAATTTAACCACATTTCCTAATTAATCACCAAGCATTTGTATGAATTAGGAGACATCCACATCTCCCTTAAACTTTCATTTATTGCTTAAAGACCCCTCATGACTACCTATAAATACCCCCCTCAAGCCTCATTTACAACTCACAAATCAACACACAAAATCACTCTCTTCTCTCCCCAACCTCACGCCATTCCCACTCTCCCTCTCTAAGGTATGTTTTTCTTCTATTATTTCATGCTTTATATTATGTTCTTAGTATAATAATAATAGTAGCATGTCTAGGATTAATTAAATTATGCTTTAGGAATTTTATTTTATGAAATATGTGCATAATTGTTAGTTAAATACAATGTGTGCACATTATGGAATTTTATTTAATTAAATGCATGAATTATGATATGATATAATGTGAGTATGTATTTAAATGATTATGATCTTGTTTGATTAAATTCATGCCTAGAATAATTTATTTAGAATTATTTTTCATAGAGAATTTATATATTTTGCTATATTATGCTTCAAATCTTATGTTATGAATATGAATATAATCAACCATGTGTAGAACATTTTATGAATACTTGAAGATATGAATAAATTCATGTTTAGGAATTTATTTATGAATCATATTTCATGAAAAGTTTATATATTATGCTCATTTATTCTTTAATCTTATGTTATGACTATGAATTTGATCAAGAATGCCTAGAACATCTTATGAATGTTCAAACATGATGAAAAACATGTTCTTGATGTTCTTGAAATATGTGTGTACCGTGTGCTAGTGTGTGTAAGTGTGTGTTTGATTTTATGTTTAAAAGTATTTAATCCCCTATGTTTAAATAGTAACCGTTTTTCAATAGTAACCTTGACTTTTGACTTTAAATATGAATTTTGACCAATAATCTCATGTAGTAATTTATAAGAATTAATATGACATAAAATTTGGGTTTTTATGAAAGGATTTTATCTAACGATTTTAAAATCGGGGATTAAATAACATTTTCAAAATCAAGTTCACTTTTATTAAAAATAAACCTTAATTTGGATTTATAAATTGAATAAGAATTTCTTGGTTAATTCGGTTGTATGACTTTGGTATCAGTGTGTTTTACAATAATATTTCAATTCTAGATTACCGAATTTCCTGTACCTTACCGTTACTCCTTGTTATAACATGCCTTAATTGTACGCATTCATGTATCGCATTAGTATAGAAAGAACATAGTTCTCTAAGTCCGTAGTAGTTCACTACTTTCAGGAACTAGGTCTGGACAGTGGAACCCCGAATACTTTACTTGATTCCGTATCGTAGCAGGTGAGGTTAAAATATTTTCAACTGGGATCATGAGTCTACATATAAAATATTTTATTATTTATCCCAATAAGGGATCAGTCTTATTTTTCCTTAATTATAGTATTATCCCCTTCCTGGGGAAGTATCTGCTATAAGGATATCTATTATCCTATTATATAAAACAAAATCCTTGTTTCAGTATAAGTTACAAACATATCATACTCAAGTCCATTTTGGCGAGTATTGATATAATGTAACTCTATTATGTATTTAAAATGCAAGATCTGTATCTGTATCTGTATCTGTTGGGCCCGGTGGTACGATAGAACTAATAGCCGGGTGGCAAGGGCCATCGTCTATTACTATACCTGCCGCCAAATCTGATCTTAATGTTAGTTTAACTGGAGGTTAGTTATTCCACATTAAGTGACGGGAAAGGTACGTCCCTCCCTCTGTCTGTATCTGGATCTCGAGGGGTTGCTCCCGACAGATCATGGAGGAAGAAGGCTGGATTGATTCTGTTATTTCTGATTTCATTCTGTTTAAGGAGTAAATGATGGAGAACGCCTACTTGCAGGGCATTAATACTTTATTGTCGTATGGTTCATATTTTCAAGAATCTGATACCCAGTCCCCCTTATTGCCTTTTTCTCAAAATAAATATGAACCAAATATTTATATTGATTATTATTTTATTGATTTCCGGTATAGTACTATTAATATATTATTTTATTAATAGTATCAAACTTCAACTTTTATAGTCAAACACTTTTTCAAATATACCTATACGTATATATGTAGTTCCAACTACCCCCTCACTTAGTCACTTTGTCTAACCCTCGCACTTTACAACTCATGGTTTCAGGTTTAACGGACGCTTACTAGAAAGTATCTTGAAGCCTAGTGTGTCTTCTCGTTAGCATGATAGTCAAGGTTCTTTAGAATAAGTTTTGCTTCCGAGCTTGTAAACTTTCTATCACGGCATGGTCACTACTTTTGATATCTATACTATGCCATTACTGGCTTATTTATTGCATTCCCCTATCATAGTTTTGAAAGTTTTAAATTATAAGATTTCCGCTGCAGTGTTTAATACTCTGATATTGTATAGCACTGTCCGTTCGCAAGAGTGTTTCTCGGGTGCTAGGCCTCACATCCACTCGGGAGATACTTTGGTGCGGGGTTGTAGTGTATAGGGGCGCTACATAACCCCAGAATAAAGATGGCAATTCAGTGAAGCTCATCATAGAACGAACCATATCAAGTAAGGTTCTATTCCTTCTCTCCGAAACTCCATTTAATTGAGGAGTTCCTGGAGGAGTCCAATGTGAGATAATTCTATTATCTCTGAGATGACTAAGGAATTCGTCACTTAGATACTCGCCACCTCGATCAGATCGAACTGTCTTAATCTTGTGACCAGTTTGGTTCTCAACCTCATTTTGAAATTCCAAGAATTTCTCAAAGGCTTCGGATTTATACTTCATTAAGTATACATAACCAAAATGACTAAAGTCGTCTATGAAGGTTAAGAAATACTGATGGTTGTTTCTCGCACTTACACTGAATGGTCCACAAACATCAGTATGGATTAAATCCAATACTTTAGTGGCACGTTCCACTTGACCTTTAAAGGGAGTTTTGGCCATCTTTCCTTTAAGACATGATTCACAATGAGTGAACTCTTTAAGTTCATTATCATAGAATGATCCTAAATTAGTTAACTTAGCAATCCTATCTTTAGAAATATGCCCTAAACGTGTGTGCCATAAAGAAGCCGAGATCTTGTCATCTCTTTTGCGTTTGTTTAATTGTTGTATATTCAGAATATTGGTGTCTTTAGTTGTATAAAGTCTATTAGATAATGTACCAAGCAAAACATAAGTTTTATTCTTCTTAAGATAAAAGTTTCCATTTCTAGAAAAAGTCTCATAACCTTCACAATTAAGTATTGGAATGGAAATGATATTACGAATAATAGAAGGTACATAAATGTAATACCCCAGTTTTCAATTATACATTACGTGATATTATGTGAATTATATTAATTAGTGTTTACGTGAAATTATTATAAATTTGAGAATTATTGCATAACTTAAATTTGATTGAGACGTGAATTAGTTACCAAACATGCATTACTTGGTTCATTGTCCTTAATTGACCATTTTGTAAATTGGTGAACTTAATTGCATTAATGTGAATTGGATTTGAATGAACACATTTCATGAGCTAGAACTTGATTGCATGAGTTTGAAAGCTTGGGGACTTAAGTGCAAAATAGGGTGAGTCATCCATTTTCTTGGAAGAATCATGTGTAATATCTATCTCTTACATTTTATTCATCATATTGTATACAAGAAATATACACTCATCATCTCCAAGCTTCCATTTATCACGATCTAACACCAAGCAAGAGAAAATTGTGATTTCATTATTTTCAAGCTTAATCTTTGGAGGAATTGTGAATCTTGAAGCATCCTCATCATCACAACTTTATCTCTTTCATCCTTTCTTTCATTGAAGGTAGAGTTGAGGTTTTGTTTGAGTTCTTGAATCCATGATTGAAGTAGGGTTTGAGAAATTTGATGTAATTTCTTGATTATTTGTGATTAGAAGCATGATCATGATCATTACCGTGCGTCATTACCCTGCATTATTAAGGTGTTGGGATACTTTATTTATTTACATGATCATTACCGTGCGTCATACTTGGTCTCATATTGAGTCTTGTCTCACGAGTTCCCGTTATTTCCTTTCTTGTCCAATTTTTCTCCAGGGCGGAGATCATTGATCGTTTGGGCACGTTCTTATATCCTTGTCTTGTTCCGTCGCTCGTCAGGTGAGGTTTAATTTCTAGATATATAGAACCCTTACAACCCTATGTGATCTTTCGGCCAAAATGTATCTATATATCTATAATTTTACAAAACCTTATTAATTTTTAATTGAATTACCAAATTGTACCGATTAATTGATTGATTGATTGTTTTGGCGTGTATATTGTTCACTGTGGGCCCGAGGGTTAGTATATGAGCCAACCGGGAAAGCACGGGCTGACGGGTAACTCTACACTCCCCTCACATTGTTGGGATTACCCCTGAATCCACTAGGAGATTAGTGGAGGAAGGAGTTCTGGCCATAGGGACTCATGAACCCTATGCCCAGATTTATTGGGTGGTGGGGCCTTGCAATCCCACCATCACCCGGAGGAAGAAGGAGTTATTGAAACTGCTAATTGTACACTGTAAATTGATTGCTTGATCACCTAATCACTTAATAACTGAATTATTGTACACTGTCGGAGAAAGGTTGGAGAATTGCCCTCACTCACCAGGCCACTAATTGATTGAATTGTAAATTGGACGGTTGTAATCTCGGGTGAGAATTTCTTTAATATTTGAACTCATATTGCTTCCTTTTATAAAATATTACCCGAGATTATGGTTTGCATGGTAATTGTGCTAATATTTATTTATAAACCCCTCACTCAGTCTTTCATAGACTGATACCTCACATTTTCAGGTTGCAGGTTCCGTGCTGGCGGGATTGAGTCGGTCTTTATTTTCCGGTCTAACATCATTTCATGTACATTAGTGAGGAATATACGGTTTTGTATCTTGGTAATTATGTATATTATAACTTGTTCTTGAAAGTGATTGTATATATTGAAATATTGGACACGAAGATGTTATTGATGAAATGCGTGTATCTTATGCTTCCGTTTTAATGTTAGCATGTTGGTATTTACTTGAGGGCTAGTCCCGCCTAGCTAGAGTGTCGTTTTTTTTAATGTCTCCTGTAACGCCCCGGTTCCGGATGAACAGGGAAGCACGCCACGCGTGATATTTTGAGCGTAGGAATTTATTTTGATTCTTTAATTTCATAATATATTCTTACGTGGCATTTCACATTTTATAAAATTCATGAAACATTATTTATGTAAATTATGTGAATTCATATCATTGAAAATATTATTTCATGACACGGAAAAATATTTATTACGTAAAACGAGTACCGAGAGTGCTTTAATGACCGAATTGTCTCTAGTTGAATATTTCTTTAAACTCTAGGGACTTAATTGCATAACTTGAACTCTTGGAGGATTAATTAGCAAAATTGGACATTTCACTCATTTCAAAAAGGGTTGTTACGTGATATGCATCTCCAAGCTTCCATGCTCTCATATCATCCAAAAATCTCCCAACCACAATTGCTTCTTGCTCTCGGTTCACTCAAGAAAGAAAAAGGAAGAGATTTTCATACTTTTCATCAAGAATTTCCAAGAAATATTGCAAGAATTGGGAGTTGATCATCATCTTCGTCCATTTTTTTTTCATTTCTTTCATTCCAAGGTTGGTAGTGCATGAATGGATGATTTTTGATCATATATGTATGAGCTAGGGTTTGGGAATTATATGCTAGATGGATTAATTGTAGATGGAAGTATGCTTATGTGATCCTATCTTGAATTATGGCATGATTTATTCATGAAATTCTTGGATATTTAGTTGAATGATCAATTTTGAGCATGAACTTGAGAACTTGAATTCTTGGTAATTTTCCATGATTTATGTGTTTAAATGGAGTATTATTGCTTATTGAAGATATATGCATCATAATTTCCAGGAATCATGAATTTGGTAAATTGAAACTTGAGATTTTGTTGTTGTTGTTGTTTCCCGTAGCCATGCTCTGTGCCCTCTGTTTCTTACCAGTTGCAGAAACTAGGAACGACCATTCCCAGCCTGAAGGCATTTTGGGAACGGGCGTTCCCACTCTTTTAAACTAAAAACAGGCGGCCGAGCATGGGAACGGCCGTTCCCATTTTGGCCTTGGTGCCAGAACCGCCGTTCCCAGCTAAAGGCGCGCTTTAATTTAAAAAAAAAACGCTGGCACGTTTTGAAGGGCCACGGGAACGGCCCTTCCCATTTACAAAGGGAACCCGAAACGGCCGTTCCCAGGGGTCTGACATAACAAAATTCTCTGCATAAAATTACGATTTTAGCCCCTCGATCCAACGACTTCTTTGACCGCGAATTGCTATTATATGATCCAATATGTACTGAAACAAAATGTTATCATGCCACATTACATTTTCCTCGTCATCTCATTGCATTTCCGCCGTTCGTCATATTTGGTCCATTTTAGGTCATGTCTCACGTATACACGTCGTGTTTGCACAGGTCACGAGGTCGTGGACGAGGAGCAGGCTCCGTAGAGCATATCCTTGTTATATTTTGTAAGAAAAGGTGAGGTTTTATTTTAGGTACATAGAACCCTACACCCTTTACGTGTTATTTTTGGCCAAAACATACTATAATTATAAACGTTTTCCCAAAATACAAATATTTCAAGCCAGCAAGCCATTATTGTCATGATTTCAAGCAAGTTTGGCGAGTACATGATTGCACGTGGGCCCGAGGGTAATTCTTGAGCCAACTGGGAAAGCAAGGGCTGACGGGTAACTCCTGAATTATCCTCAGATTCTTGGGATCACCCCCGAAGCCACTAGGAGATTAGTGGTGGAAGGAGTTCCTTGTTTAGGGAGTCATGTTCCCTATACACACCATGTCGTGGATAGTGGGGCCTTACAAACCCGCTATCACCCGGAGAAAGAAGGAGACTTGGGTTAATCCGGCATGTCGGGTTATCCTCGGGTTATTGCATGTTTCAAGCATGAAATTGTCTATGTGAGCACTAAATTGAAATGCATGATCATGTATTGAATTGATAAAGCAAGCACGTATTGTCACGTTTGGTGTAAAGATTGGAGAATCGCCCTACTCGCAGGGGCCACATGTTCATGAAATGATCAAATTAACATGTTAAAATGATTAATTATAATCTCGGGCAAAGAACAAGTTTCTTAAACTGTATATTTATTTCCTTTCAAGTCTTCACCCGAGACTATGACTTGTATGTGATGTGATATATTTATTTATTGCCCCTCACTCAGTCTTCGGTAGACTGATACTTCACTTTTCAGGTACTAGAGAGCGTGGTCGTGCTAGGCGGGAGTCTGGTCAAGTCTTGCATTGCACGGGTCTAGCATTGTCCCTTTCATGTATAAACTTTTGCTAGTTTTCATGTTATAATCACAGTCTCACATTTTGGATACTTGAGCATGTATAGAATATCAAGAGATGAATATCTATTGATAGTTAAGTTTGGTATCTATTATATATCTAATCGGTAAATATGGTACCTATATGTATATTGTTTTATTGCTTCCGCTTTTAGATTCATGTTTTGGTTTGATTATTGGGGAGTGTCCCGCCTAGCGCATTTATTTTGATTGTCACCCGTTCGCTATAGTTTTGGTTTATGTATGGATTGTCCGTTTCATACGTGGATCGAGGCTATAGTGCGGGGGATGTAGTGCCTTGGGGATAGGGTGCTACATCTCCCATTCGCTATAGGATTGATTCATGTATGGGTGCTCGTTCCATATGTGGATTGAACTATAATGCGGGGGATATGGCTACCTAGCGTTCCGGGTGCTACATCCTAATGTGGTATCAAGCCTGGTTGCAAAACCGCTGTTCTAGCGTCGTGTAGTGTCAAGTATAGGTCGAACGACTTTGGAATAATGTGTTAATGTGCACACGGCATTGATCTTGAGCATTGTTATTGAAGTTTACCATGGAAAATATATTGTTAAATATGTATTTTTCAATCTTTGCTAAAATTATTTGTTGCATTTTGCATCAAATTCGTGGCTCTGGTGTTAACAATGTGCCATGAGCATGTGCTAACCACATGTATTTATTTTCAAAATGAGTTGTGATTCATAGGATGTGAAGATAATATTAAACCACGACCAAATTTTCACATCCACAACCGTAAACTACAAGTAGTCCTTTTGAGATATGGGTGACTTGAAGAGGGCGCCGGAGGTTACGAGAACTTCGGGTAATTGGTGTCTTTTATGGAAAGACTACAGGTTAGTAGTTTAATTTCGAGTTGAGGGTACTAATGATTCAAGGTTTGGATTTGTGAGCAAATCGAGGATTTTCTACTCGTTAGAACTAAAATCAAGGTGTGAGAAGAATGTAACTCAAGTTATTCAAGTCGAAGTAAGAATTTTGAAATTAAGTGCAGGATGAGTCGAGACACTCAGGACCTTGGAATAGGGCTCGGATCAATTTGGAAAATTTAAGGAATTGATTTTGAGCTCGTGAAAACATTAAATAGAAGAATCGAATAACGAGGTAGTTGATATGGATCTACAAGGAATTGAGACATCTCAAATTTCGGAAATATATGAGGTTGGATGTGAAAGAAAAAAAAAAAAGAAGAAAGTTGAGTAACATGGTGATCTCAAGTTCATTGAAATCTAAGATATTAAAGATTCCATCTTCAACCGAATTGAATCTATTTTCTAGATCCAAGTTGAATTGTCGCGTTATGGGGTTAAATTGGGAGATATGGAGCAACAAGTGGAAACGACAAAGAAAGGTAAAGAGTGTTAGAGAGAAATTATGTGCTCAAGTGTAAGTGATTGGAGGGTGAGTTCATTCGACTATTTGAGTTTATAAAGAATAACCCGAGGAAGCTTTGAGCAAAGTAACAACTATGGTGAAGAGTAGCAGACCATTTGGAGATTAATCCTTTGAGAAAAGTTAAGATATTAATTTCATCGATGTAGAAGAATTTAAGTTCAGGAATCACCATCTCGGCTTATAAGGTTATACAAGTGATACAAGGAATCTTTGACCGGGGAGATATTTATAGTGAAGGATCAAACAACACTTAGCAACTGATAATTGTAGAGATGGGTTCAAGGAATTTCAAATTAGAGTCATGGAGAAGTACAAGTTGATGTCGGAGAATTTTGAGGATCTAGAAAACGTGGAAAATAAGAGATGATCAACAATTTGAGACAAGCTTGTAAATCAACAAACAAGGAATAAGTGTCGGGATAAGCTTATTTTCTAAACAGGTTCAATGCATTCCTAAACAGGTGCATCATACATTGTTTTACATCGTTTAAATTTCGCCATTTATATGCGTTTTCTTTACTTGATGTAATTGTTACAAAGTTTTGCATCTTTAATTACTTATAAGTGTGACACGTGTATCGGCATCTTAACCCAACATGCATTTTAATTGTTGTCTTGATAAGAGCCCTCCCCACCTTATTTAGCAAGCCTTTCTTCAACAGAGATATAACCGAAGTATGGTAAGGAAAATAATTGGGTTGCAAAGTGTGGACCAAAAGGGAAAGAGCAATTGCGAGGCCAGGAAAAGTAGTCAGGAGTTGGAATGGAAAAGTCGGTCACTATTCTTACCAATTGCCTCAAAAGTAAACATGAGATAAACTTTCCAGACAAGTGCTGAGATTTGGAACCGATTATATCAAGAAAGCTGAGTCGAAGAAGCCGAGAAATTTTAAAGTAAGAAGCGAATTTTACGAGTCAACGGATAAGATTAGGCATTCTTAAGGGGGAGAGCCGGCTGGGGAACAACTTAAAACCAATGTTTGGACCTCACTTGGGAGAGTTGAAACTTTAAGGAAAAGTGGTTCTTTCTTTCCTTCTATCAGAACCATGTGAACGAAGTCTCGAATATTTTAAATTTCATGCGCCCAAACTTCTCAAAATGGAGACTCCTAAAGCCATAAGGAGGCATATCTTGAGCCGAGCTGAAATTAAAAGAAATTTGATGAGAAATGGGAGAGACAATGGTTTCTATAAGTTGATTGAGCATACTTTGATCAAAGGTGAGAATTTTACAAGGAAAGCGACTGTCACTCAAGATTTACGCGAAATGACCAAAGAGTTGCGACACTATTACCAGGGTGCTAGATAATAACAGGGTGACGGGATCATTCTCTATCGCAAAGGATCACATGAGAGTTACTTCAACCGAGTATTGGAAATGGAATTCGTAAAAGGGAAATTACAACCTGAACTAGATAGATTATAAATTTATCGGTCATTTTTTATGATGAACTAGGAATATTATGAAGGATAGAAACTAGACTTCGAGTTATCAAATAATTAGCCCGAGCTTTGCAGGAGGTTAACTATAATTGTGGGAAGAATGAGTGGGTTGGATTACTATCAAGTTCATATTCAAAAGTTGAAACTTCGGATTGTTGTATTGGGAAAGGATAAAGAATTTGATTGCGGGATGAAGATTGAGGGGATATTAAAATACATACAGCGGACATTTTGAGGCATGGTATTATAGTTCAAAGAAATCCCAACCAAAGAATGAAGTGTTTAACCAAAGATTTGTCTATTCTTCTACCTAATCACACCTAAAGGAGGAAAGATTAGTTAAGAACCGATCCAGTTAAGGATCGGACTATACAACGTACCAGAAAGTTATCAATTTCAAAGTTCATTACATCGGTCAACGGTACAGCTAAACATGCATATCACGTGCATTATGCATTTTATTGTCACTATATATGGTCCCTTGTATTTGTTAATTGTTTTGTATGACTAATTGGTATACTTGATCTCTTATACTTGCTCCTTACGTGACGGTTTGTATGTGAGTGTTTATTCATTTAAGCTAAGGCTATTGTTTGCTTGTTTGAGAGACGGGGTTCTCTCATTGCTTGTTTGAGAGACGGGGCTCTCTCACCACCTGTTTAATATTAAGAACTCGAGAATGGACCTGGGGACCAGGTCCTCTTAAGGGGGAGAGAATTGTAACGCCCCAGTTTTTAATTATACATTACGTGATATTATGTGAATTATATTACTAAGTGTTTACGTGAAATTATTATAAATTTGAGAATTATTGCATAACTTGAATTTGATTGAGACGTGAATTAGTTGCCAAACATGCCTTACTTGATTTATTGTCCTTAATTGACCATTTTGTAAATTGGTGAACTTAATTGCATGAATGTGAATTGGATTTGAATGAACACATTTCATGAGCTAGAACTTGATTGCATGAGTTTGAAAGCTTGGGGACTTAAGTGCAAAATAGGGTGAGTCATCCATTTTCTTGGAAGGATCATTTATAATGTCTATCTCTTACATTTCATTCATCACATTGTATACAAGAAATATACACTCATCATCCCCAAGCTTCCATTTATCACGATCAAACACCAAGCAAGAGAAAGTTGTGATTTCATTATTTTCAAGCTTAATCTTTGGAGGAATTGTGAATCTTTAAGCATCCCCATCATCACAACTTCATCTCTTTCATCCTTTCTTTCATTCAAGGTAGAGTTGAGGTTTTGTTTGAGTTCTTGAATCCATGATTGAAGTAGGGTTTGAGAAATTTGATGTAATTCCTTGATTATTTGTGGTTAGAAGCATGATCATGATCATGGAACTTGAAAGCTTGCTTAAATTCATGAATTATATGAGAGTTGGATACATGGAAATATATGGGTTGGATGATGATTTCTTGATGAATGAAAGCATGTTCCTTTGTTTAATTGGTGTCTAATTGATATATATGAGCTATATACATGATATATGTTAGTTTTGAGTTGAATTCTTGACTTGGTTTGATGTGGGAAGGCTTGGGAGCCAATTCCCATGCATATCCCCTGTTTTTCCCCTGTTTTCGCCCAGATCTCTTCCAAACTCCCATTTGGGGGCCTAGTTATAACAACAAACGCCCGTTTGGGAACCTACTGCCTCACCCGAGAGCTTCTAAACGCCCGTTTTTACTTTCAGTTCATTTTTCAAATGGGCGTTTACCCCTATCAAACGAACTCCGATTGACCTGATTTTTGAACCCTTGGAAACCTATTGAAGTCGAGAAGTCTCTCCAATTTGAATCACCTTATTATCATTTCTATTTTGTGAGATATAACCGTTGTAATTTGGTGTCGCCACTTTACCAGAAATCTGCAATCATCTAACTTCGGGCCTACGCTATTTTCACCTCGGTTTGAAACAGAAAACGAGCCATACATAATAGGAAAGGTCTATGTGTCTAGTTTCATATCCAACAAGCAAAACTTAATTCAAACTTCTAGAGCTCAAGATATTCTAGTTTTCCTACAGCCTGTGCATTTCTGAAAATTGTCAACTTTTGCCAAACTTTGCCAAAACCCCTCTTATTGCATTCCTTTCACTCCCTCGGCTACCGTATGTGATTTATATGAGTTATATACTTGTTTTATTGTTAATCATGCTTCTATTTGACACTTCTTGGTACTTAATTGCTCAAACGTGATTGTGTGACTCCATGCCTCCTACGTATTGAACTTGAAATGTTTGAATGATATGAATATGTGACTCTTTGAGATTAATTTCATCTCTTAAGTGTTAATTGGTTCCCATACATGCTTAAATGTCACTTGATTGCTAATTTTTTAGGTTATTAAGGTGTTGGGATAGTTTATTTAACTACATAAGCATTGTTGTGCGTCATACTTGGTCTCATATTGAGTATTGTCTCATGAGTTCCCGTTATTTCCTTTCTTGTCCAGTTTTTCTCTAGGGTGGAGATCATTGATTGTTTGGGCCTTTTCTTGTATCATTGTCTTGTTCCGTCGCTAGTCAGGTGAGGTTTAATTTCTAGATATATAGAACCCTTACAACCCTATGTGATCTTTCGGTCAAAATGTATCAAGATATCTATAATTTTCCAAAACCTTATTGATTTTCAATTGAATTACTAAATTGTACTAATTGATTGATTGTTTTGGCGAGTATATTGTTCACTATGGGCCCGAGGGCTAATGTATGAGCCAACCGGGAAAGAACGGGCTGACGGGTAACTCTGCACTCCCCTTACATTGTTCGGATGACCCCTGAATTCACTAGGAGATTAGTGGAGGAAGGAGTTTTGGTCATAGGGACTCATGAACTGTATGCCCAGATTTATTGGGTGGTGGGGCCTTGTAATCCCATCATCACCCGGAGGAAGAAGGAGTTATTGAAACTGGTAATTGTGCAATGTAAATTGATTGCTTGATCACCTAATCACTTAATAACTACAACCTAAATGGAAAATCAGAGAAATCATGAGCATGCTGAATAATAACGATTACATATTATCAAGGTCTTTAGAAATATGTTCTCCCACTGTTTTTAGAAAGTGTAGAAATCCCAACGAATTTAGAAGAAACTTTCTCAGTGGATACTAGGATCCCAAGCATTCTGAGTTTTGGACCCACGACTCGTGAGACATCCAAAGGTCTAAGAATCTTTAGGTAGGTACGAATTGCCAATTCCATCCCCATGGAATTCCTAGTAATATTTTTGCATCACTCGTCTTTCAATCATGGACCCACGACTCGTGAGACATCTATATCTAGTTTAGTGTTGAGCAGGACCCATCAATCATAAGATCTCAACCAAACTTAGTCCGGAACGACCCACCACTCGTAAGACATCGCCTATTCTAAAATGGTCAAGAAATATTAATTATTTAAAATAATTAATCAGGAAACTAAGAGTTAATAAGCTACACTAAATACCCCACGAGTCGTGAGACAGCAATTAGTTTCACTTATTAAGTCCTAAATCCTATTGATGGAATGCTAGGAATTTTATTACCGTGATAAAATACCTATCCATTCGAATTTTCCTCAATTTTTAAATGGGATTTTCGAATGACCTCACCAACATGTAATGCTATCCAAATTTTAATTGTCTTGTTAATGCAGCTTCACATAAAGTTCATTATAGAAGCAATTAGCAGAAAACATGTCCTAGCATAATACTAATTATGTGATGATCATGGGTATCCTATCTTATATGTGAATTTGGGAGCCACTCCAAAAATCGCTAGTTCTAACATTCATGCCACATAAGACAATTCATATCACATAGGGGTACAAAATTTAATGGATAAAACGCCCTATCTATTACATTAATAGAAACCCTCCTAAACATTTTGTGGGATCTTCCTATAACCACCGTTCTTCAAGTGCTTCTTATGGATCTTTCTTATTCCATGGGTGCTTGTCTCCAAAATGAAAATAAAACCTCACTTCCTAAGTTCTACTCTCTTTACATAAAGTAATATGGTTCAATTTTCATATTGACCATAGACAAGTACACGGGGCATACCCCGGCCCAAAAACAATAATAAGGAAAGCCACATAATAAACACATAACAGTACGCACATAAGTTGGGCTCCAACCCCAATTGAAAACGCGCAACTATGGGGCTCCACCCCCAATTGAAATCATCCATGTGCAGAATTTAAAACCATACATAGGACTAAACCAAGATCACCTAAACTAGCATGCTTCCGCTTGAATTTAAATTTACCAATTAAATTTAAAATTCCCTTGAATTCAAGTTACAACTAACTTAAGTAATTTGAATATAGTTCATTATTCAAGAATTTATTCAAAATTGAATCACCGGATCTAGACAAAACAATAATTAATTCAAAATTAATTTTTTGTCTAAAATATCATTCAAAGTGATATTTATTATTTTCTCGAAAAATTAGAACTTGACTTTAATTCATAAAATCCCAAATTTTATAATTATTTTAAAAAATAATTAATTTTAAAATTAAAATCAGATTTTAGGGATTTTACGAAACCGAAAACACTTCACGAAATTTGGGCCCGGGACAATCCACCCGAGGCGCGTGGGACAACCAGCAAGCACTCAAGCAAGGCGCGACGGAGCAGGCCATCTCTCGCACACGGCCCACGCGGTCATCCTAGGCGAGAAGCAGTAGCGCCGCGCAGCGGTACACACGGACGCGTGCATGGCCGCGCACGCCTCCTGCGTTGTCTCGTTCACAGCCTGCGTGGGCTGCCGGGTAGGAGTAGACGATGCGAGCGAAACACACAAGGTCGGGCACGGCTATACTCCCAATCCAAATTCGTTTCGTAATTTCCAAACATTCCAATTTTCATTTCGAATTAAAAACAGTTCTAAATAATCTGAATTAAAACATTTTAAAACCAGATTAATCAGGTAACAATTTTCACAAAATTTTCAAGAAACAATTTTTATCCGGAAACTTCGTATTTCAAACAAAAACCATGAATACACAACATATACTCAAATTCAAGAATTTTCATCAAAATTCGTAAAGCAGTAAAGATACAATACGAACGTTGCAAGGTGGCTCCGATACCACTTGTTGGAAAACATGAAAGAGTTGAGCAGTGGAAGTTTAAAATTTTTCCACAAGTTTAATCGTTATCTTGCAATTTTCGTACTGTAAAGTTGGGAATAACAAGAAACTCAATTTAATTGAAGCTTTCTTATGATGTTGTTACCGCTTAACAAACACCCTTCAAGCGGAAAGTCCCTCGAACGGTACTTGAATTAGACTCCAAAGTAGAAGGCCTCCAAAGCGTATCCGCACCAGTCCTAGAATACGATCAAGCAAGTGAGAATGCTAGTTCTATAGCTTGTGTTAATGGCTAGGGTTTTGCTTTGAAAACTTTTCTTTTATTTTTCTCAAAAACTTAACGCTTCTTGAGTGTTGGTGTAAAGAATAAGAGAAGCACCACTTCTAGAATAAAAACTAGGATGGCTCGAAAATCCTTAGGGTTCCCAAACCTAGTGGACTTTGTTTTCTTGCTCACTAATTAACTAATTAATTGTTTCATTTAATTAGAGAAAATAAGTTCCCAACTTGTTCTCCAAGTCTTACAAGAATAACCTTCTCTCTCCTACAATAGGAAGTTGGAGTTTTCAACTTTCCTAAAGCTAAAAGTCAATCATTCAATAAATAAATTAATTCCTAATTAATTATTTATTGGGTTAAGCTTATTTGAGAATAGTCTTAACAATTAATTCAAAATTAATTAAAAGACCAAAATTAATTAATTACAATTTAATTAATTAATTCTAGAAAAGAATTCACATATGAAGCAAACACACGCCCAAAGCCACATGCATGGCACCTGTATACGATACGTGGCAGCCACGTAGGCTTGCATGACACGTGGAAGTCACGTGTTTTTGACACGTGGCAATGCCTACGTGTTTTGCTTCATTTTGATCAACTATTTTGATCCTTTGTTAATCATATTAACATCCTATCATAACCCTCGTGTTCTTGCATTTGTGTGTAACCCTTTAGGTTCATTATTCGCTTGGCGGTGATAACAATTAATTAATTTCCTAATTAATTAATCACTTCACAGATCACACAACCGTAATCTAACAATGGGTGTGTGACCCCTAGCCGAATAACGAAATGAATCAAAGAACCTTTCAGTCGATGACAATCAGTGAAATACGATCCTCCTACAACTCTATCTCTCAATCAAGAACTAAGGCATGGGAATATTCTCAGAGCCTAAATATTCTTGATCTTTAAAGTTAAGTTCATTTCATATCCATTTCGATCTCAATCCTAGAAAACCCCATTTTCTAAATGTCTTGATCTCTATCCACGTTGGCCAAGGGTTTAATGTCTAATGGACTACGAACAAATCAATCAATAAGAGATCATTCTTGTTGTTAACAAGTGTTGGTTCTTTGTTGATTCTACTAATTCTACATATGCCACTTGTGTAATCCCAACAAAGGTCGTGGTTCAGGTGTCTATATGGCTACACCCTTTTGAGCCTATATCAAAAATTACATACTTAGCTCATACGAGACATTACAGAATCTCAAGTCTAAGGATTAATGAATCACGTCATTGACCTGTGAGATATTTCCTAATCTGGAAGTTTTAGGAAACTTCCTTTCCCATTTAGGAATGTTCTCACTCGGGACATCTCAGTGATGAAGTTCTTGTAACAATCACCCTCATGTATTATGAACGCATCATCGTATACACTTATCACTCCATGAAACTGAGTGGTCCTTCCAAAGGACATAATCGCATAAGCAAGTCTCAGCAGAGTCAAGGTCGACACTCTCACTGTCTGTCAGACTCATCGACTTGGAGAAGTTTCTAATCCTCGCCTATGGAGTTCAGAACTTGTTTCATGTGCCGTTCCCATAACGACAAAGTTCTTAATGGCCTCATCGGATTAGGGGACTTCAATACATGCAAAACACAGTCAACCCAAACAGATATAAATAAGCACATATAGAAGTGATTACCTATGAACAAAATCATCTCGTTTATTATTCAAAGACTGTCTGTGATTTTAGAAGGAAATAGTAAAGCAAAACGCTTTTAGGGCACTATTCCTAACATTAAGTATTTGTAGAAATTGGATCATATTTGTGTTTTCTATTGATAATTGCTAAGAAGTTTATTTTAATATCTATTCTTGCCGTTTTTAGATCTTGAGTTTGGATCTGCGCTGCATAAGCTGTTCTTTTGCTGGTAAAAACCTCAGATTGTAAGCTATATTAGCTATTTTTCTTTCTTCCTTTTATGTTCTGTTTTAGGATATTGATTTAGCTGCTCTTTTAGCCTAGTGATTTAGGATAATTTGTAAAACTTGACAGCGTCTTGACCTGCATTGTAACCAAAAATACATTTGAACTTACATATATGATACAGGTTAATATGTGTCCTTGGTGTAGATCTTTTATTCTATTTTGGAAGGGATATATATTTCCTAGCCTAATTATCCGCGAAAACGACACTCTCGAAGGCACATCAAAGGTAAAATTACAATTACATATCTGATATTGTGTATATGTTGTATATATGATGTTCTGAATGTGGTGTTGTAGCACCCCAAACGGAAGGCGCCACATCCCCCGCACTCAGACCCGACCCGTATATGAAATGGGAAATCCATACACATGCCAAATCAGAGCGAACGGGGACTCACTCACTCGCTATGCTAGGCGGGAGCTAGAACCTCGAAACTAAATAAGTAATTCAATAGGAGATTTGCACGTGCGAAAGCATATCATGTAATCAGTCATAAATACAGGTGGGAATTGATGGGTCCAACTAGCATAATTATAATATAAGACAATATTTAAACATTCACATGCAAGTTATAACCCCATTTGAGGTTTTTGAAGTATTTCCCAAGAGGGCGAGATAAAGAAATCATCAAATGGGATTATAACAACCAATTTCCATTAGGTCTTTCGTAGCCCGGCCAGAGGGCGTGCATTATCTCCAACCAACACCTTGTGTAATTCCTTAAACATTCTTTCTTTCTTTCTTTTCATGTATTACATTCTTTCTTTGTACACAATCATAATCACTTACACCTTTTTCCTCCGGTTGGTGGACGGGTTAGCAAGACCCGGCCACCTCCTTCATTGACCAAAAGGGTTTACATGACTCCCCAGATGACACTCATTGTCCATTCCTTGCTAACTCCTAAAGAGGTCCGATTACGCCGTACATTGGTTGGAACTAGTATGAGGGATCATCGTCGGCCCATGCCTCCCCGGATAACCACTCACACTAAGTCCATGGGCCCCATTCTATGCATTCATTCATTCTTTCTCGCCAAAACATTCGGTAGGGTTCATAAAAGAAAGGCTTTATGTTGAAATCATTGACTCTTGAAAACGACTCAATATACATATAATAATTTTGGCCGAAATCTTTACACATTGGGAGTATATAGGGTCATTTAACTAAACAGTAGAGAAACCCACCTTTACACCTTACCAAACAATACCAAGAAGAAAAGAAGGTTCGAAAGTAACCTATGAACCCGACACATCTCTGCCCTAGAGAAAACTGTACTAAGGACAACATAGTGTGGTCGTGTGACTTGAGACTCTAAATAAACCATATAAGATGCACGACAATACATTAACATGGTATGGCATGCATATGAAGTAATAACGTGCCAAGAAAGGTTCATGTATACAATTAGTGTCACTTAGGCACGTAAATCATTTAATCCTTCATCACACGAATGAATCGTGTCCAATCATGGTCATTCATATCATAACACCAAAATCATATCATAAATCCATAATGACGAGCATAAAATGCAATGGATCAAATTAATGAAGTACATGATTCATAAACAAGGTATGAGAGATCATATAATACTCCACGAAACAACGTAGAACACAAAAGAGGTAAGGGCATTGAAAGAGGTAGCACGTAGGACATATAAGATCATATCTTGCACGTTTCACATCAATTGAATCCATAAACTTGATACCATGGCCATAACATGTTATAATACATGTTAATAAAGCAAAAGAATCATAAACAAGGTGGAAGAAGAATAAATGAGCGAAGAAAAACAAGAAAACCCGAATCGGAGTAATAGAAACTGGCTGGACAGAATGCTTGGAAAAGTCCACCCCCGTGGATTCTGGTCAGAAATCCACTGACTCAAATCCACCCCCATGGATCCCTTCCCATGGATTTGTGTCAGTGGCAAAAAAAAAAACAGAAAACATGGTAAAGTCACGGGAAAGGGGGCCAAAATGCAAGAAACCAACTCAAACCTCTACCAAACATACACAACTCCAAGCTAACACATTAAGATAAGTTCAAACATCAAGAATTCAACTAATTCATGCCAAGAAATGAGTTAAAACAAGTTACACATGCAAGAGATATGATCATAAATCATTTTCTTCCAAAACCTCAAAGTTCATAAATGGAAAATCCTTTAATACTCAACCACCAACTAAAATAAATCCATAAAATCATAAAAACATGCTTTAGGGTTATATATAACTCATGCAACTCAAGGAAATTCCAAGAAATCAAGCTAGAATCCACAAAATACATCTAACCCTCACTATTCATCATATATATCAATCCTAATTTAAAACATGGTGAAATCATGCAATATTGGACTTGAAAGAACCACAAGGAGTTATAACACACAAATATGGGCTTACCTTTCAAATTGGAGAAGGAATGGAGGTGAGATGAGCTCAATTCTCACTTGGGGAAAATAGTTCTTCTTCTTCCTCTCTTTCTTCTTCTTTCTTTCTTCTTTTTTGGCTGAAATGTTTAAGTGAGAGGGAGGGGATCTTGGTTTGGGGCTGATTGGGGTGAGAGAGAGAGTGTGCAAGTGGGGTTAGGTCAAGAGTTTAGGGTCTAGGGTTGCATTTTAGGTCCGTAGCTTGGGAAAAGTCAAGAATTATCGTTTTAAGCGCAAAGTGCTCGTTTCGGTTGAAATTCGGGAATCCAAGTGGTCTTAGAAAATTTTGAGTCTTGTTCCATCGGATCTGAATCGTCGATACAACTCCAATGGAGGTGACAGAACTCGATTCCGAGTTCCCGAGCTCAAGATATCACATACGGAACCAAAGGGGCACTAATTGCTCATTGCCCCCGTTTTGGTTCCAAAACTCAACCAAAAGAATCCAGAAACATAAAACGAGCAAAAAGATATGATCATAATACACATAATTCACTCATACCAAGTTTTCACGAAAAATGGAAATCAAATCGAATAGAAACGACACGCAAATGCAAACACATATGCATAAATCTTTCAAGAATTCATATTCAAAATTAAACTAATAAGAGAAATAATAATTGAAATTATATAAAATTAATTTAATTGCACATTTTGGTAAATATATATGTCATAATTGAATAATGGAAAAACCGGCTCGTTACAATCTCTGCCCATTAAAAGAATTTGTCCTCGGATTCATTGTATCCTATGCAATCAATGAGAGAACCCCGTCTCTCGAAAGCAACAAAGAGAGAGCCCCCTCTCTCAAACAACAAGGAGAGAACCCCATCTCTTAAACAACAAAGAGAGAACCCCGTCTCTCAAACAACAAAACAAGGGAGTCTCCAATACTTCCAAGTAATACAACATAAAACAGTTACACTCAAGAGCAAATACCAAAAAAAAAGTAAGTATCAAACATCGATTACAACAATTAATGTCGCATAAGGCACAGAAGGCAGGTAATAAGTTTCATTCACGCCAGTCATCAATTATACAAAGCAATTTAACATAGTAAGTGATCATAGCACATAACACCAAAATTATTTAAATTAAAATTGCATGTATGCATGTGCCATGGATGCTTCATGTACCGTTCACCATGGTAAAGAAATTTGGAGTTATAGTTTCCTTGTCCAATGCATGATCTGCCCTGAGACTATTAGTGTTTAACTTGTCTTTAATTTCTTCAGTGTACCCCAGTGAAGGGCTGATGAACCTTTTATTCCTTCTCTAAACTCCACTCCGACTCTTGCTCCTTCTTACCATATCTTATGTGGCGATATTCTTAGAATTTGAATCTTTTATCTTGGCTAATACTTGAATCTGCTATACTTAAGGGTAACTACTTCCAATCTCTGTAAAGTTCGATCCCCATCCAAAGATGGTTATTAGCAGGGTTGTCTCCTTCATGAATTCTTCCTCAATCGAGTTGAGGCCCTTGGTTCCTATAATTAGACCAACCTTTTCGTGGATCCTTTCTCATCTCTTATTCAACGTATCTCTTCATGATCTTCAAGCTTGTAGTTATCCATTCGGTTCTGGTCCATTTAATCTCTTTAATTAGATATATAACTTTCTTAATGATCCTTGATGCTTAATCCAAGTCATTTAACGATCATTCCCTTCTGATTTCCTTCCACTTAACAACCTCCAAGGCCCTCATGGAAGAACGACTGACAACTCAATGAGGTTTATTTGTTGTGAGTTGCCCGGGTTCCTCCTGTTTATAGTTGAATGGACTTTTAATATTCTCTTATAATTCCATCATCATCGGACTCTGAGCCCCGATTTCTAGAGTGTCAACCATTTTAAGCTTAAGAGGTTAAGTCTATACGGGTTTCCCATCAAGAGATTGGTGTCACTATCTGTCCTGATGATTTCGCAGTAACCTTATCTCCACTTTGAGGGTCTTAGACTGATAAACCATTTCATTCTTTTCATCACTATCATTAGAATTCTCATGCGTAGCAAGATTTGCATTTCATCATTTCTATTAGAAGCTATTTCGTCGAGCACAACTTCGAATTTAACTTTGTCTCTCGGTTGTGCTCTCCCCCTTAAAAATTTTCACCTTCATATCTTGAACTCAATTAATCCTTCTTTCATCGGAATTATTGGTGAACAATTTTCATTAGGGAGGGTTTTGATCACACGGGATGACTGAATCCTTGGCCCTTCAACTTCTCATCAAATTCTCTTGATTCTCGGAACACCATTCTCTAATCTTGTTCGATCCATACACCCCGAAGTCAACTCTAAACCCCTTTACTTCCTGAAATTTCCATTTCCATCTCTGTCTCAACTTCATCGTCTAAATATTCTTCTTCCATTTGGTTTGGTTAAGTTCTGATTGTGATAGTAGTTGAAGCATTAAGTGGAAAAGATAAGCTAACAAGTAAACACTAAAATAGTGCATGTTGGGTTACGATGCTAAGTGCATGTAGTGCATATTTTCAACAAAAGAAATGTAACATCCAGTCATCAATTATAACACCCAACAACAATTGAACAATTAGAATATTAAAACACATACGACAAGGATTTAAATAATTAATTACAATGTATGATGCACGTGCTATGAATGCTATGAACCTGTCACCGTAGTGGTGTCTTTAGCACGATATCTTGTCTTTTGATTCCATTATCGTGAGCATAGTTTGCAAGGTTGAACATTGTTCAATCGTTGGTGATGCTTTCCCATCCTTGCTTGCTTCTTTATATCACCGTATCCCGAAGCCCCATGAAGATGATGCGGGTTGAATTCTTCAATGCTTCTTGCTATCCTTTCTTGCATCAAATCCCTTGAACCCTGTAACACCCCGAGCGTAGGGCGCCACATCCCCCGCACTAGGACCCGACACGTGTAACGAAACAGGGAATCCGTACACGCACCAAGCACTAGCGAACGGGTGACAAACAAAAGATCCTCCTAAGCTAGGCGGCCTAAACCCTCAAACAGAGTGCACAAAACAAAAATCAAACCAAGCGGAAGCATAAGACAAACTAAACAGAGCAAAGTATAAAGGTTACAAACCACTTAACTCAGATTACACACGAACTTTACAAAGCGGGACTCAAAATAACAAATATCATTCAACACTCAAATTACAACTTCAAACGTACAGAAGTAACGGAATCTAAATACAAAAGGCAGACTTCTCTAGACCGACAAGACTCCAAGGAAAGCAAACCAAAACCGCCTAGCTCGAACCAACGGACCAAAACCTGCGAACTAAAAACATAAGGGAGGGGTCAGTCCAAAAACTGAGTGAGGGGTTACACACGCACCCATATATACGTATACGGAGCACAGCACATAGCATAGGTGGGAGTCCATGAACCGGGGCGTGGTTTTTGCAATCCAATATCATTTCCACACGTGATACTAAGTATAGGGAATAAAAGAGTTAGGCCGAAGGCCAAAACAACCAGATTTTATTATTTAAGAATCCACTCCCGTTTCACGAACTATTTCTTAAATAACTAAACATAACGAAAAACGGACATAACTCAAACGCACACACACATCATCCGTCGACCTAAAATAAGCCGTCCCGGATGCAGAACAGATCAGAACTTATCATATCAGAACCTCCGTCGACCTAAAATAAGCCGTCCCGGAGCATATCACGCACACAGACATATCGGAAGCAGAATCTTACCATGATCAGAGCGTAATTAGGTCCGCGACCTATCTCATATCACAAAGCATAGTAAAGGCATAAGCGTAAAGCATATCATACCGGAGGTACATAGCCTCAAGGACATAGCATAAGCGTAAGCATATACATAAACATAACGTATTCATAAAACATTGCATAACCCGGAATTATTCCCAACCCAACATGTTCCTAACATAATCCTATCAAAACCTAACATAACATATCTTAGCATGAGGCTTAACCTAGTTATAAATCTAACATATTCATATTCTTAGCGTATTTACCTGCATAGCAAACCGGATTCTTAGCATATCACATTCTAACATATTCTTAGTCTTATGTTCATATTATATTCATCCCTCGTATAATCATACTCACACGCATTACACATACAAAGGCTTATCTCGCATGCAAACATATAGGGCACATATCATTAGGGTATAACTATAACCTAACCTCACCTTTCACCGACGAACCGGGCAAACGGGACCAAAACAAAGTCTACGGAGCAACCACGTCACGAACGGGAGACTCCTCTGAACAAGACAAACACGACAAACAAACTTAGACTCAAAAGAGACCATAGAGACGCTCGGCTAATGCATATGGGTGCATATGATGCAAATTCAAAGCACAAGATCCGTCATTTAGGCAAATAAGGGCTTTAAAGCAAATTAAGTTCAAAACACATTCAAACGTATTCAATCTTTCACAAAACTCTACAACCTACTTCATAATGCACAATATAACACATTACTAAAGCTTGAAAACAAGAAGAAATCATATGATAGAGAAAAAGGGTTACGGAAATCACAAATGATACAAAAACGCACATAAACGGCATTCGGCAAAAGCATGCCTAAATCTCATCCAAATCTTATGAAATTGAACCACAATACTCCTAACACATAATAAAATAAGTTCATAGTTCAACACAAACGAAGATAAAGGCAATAAAGAGGTGAAACAAACCAAAAACCGAAAAGGAAAACCAAGGGTTGCGCAGGGGGAGGGACACGGGGGTGTCCCTCAACCAAGACAAACTGAGCCACGCCCGTGGCTCAGTACAGTCACGACCAGGAAGCATGACACGCCCGTGTCTCACCTTTCAAGGCAAATGAGACACGGGGGTGTCTCGGTACAGCACCAAAATCACAAGCAAAGTTTGCCGGCAAAACTGAAACTAAACAAAATCAGTCCAAAAGCATACCAAATGAACTCCAAATGCTCTGAAACTTAACATACAACATATATAGCATGTTATGAACATTTTTCATTTAGAGTGCAAAGGCTAAATCACACGTTAAGATCATCGAATCCATGCAACAAAACTGGGTCGCCAAAATCGCACATATGAACCCTATTGATTCCTTCATGCCTTGATCAAGTACTTAGGGTTTGAATTTGGATCTGAAACTTTGGGGAATGCATGCTAACATACTAAACAACTAATATACTTCATATATATGCAAAATGGCACAATTTAAAGCACATTAGGGTGACCAACAACCACACATATGCAACAGCAACAAATCTGTCATGGATCATGCATAAGAACAGGCCATGCACTTCGGTATTGGGGCTCAAAATGGATCCAAAGGCTTGCAACACGAATGCTAACATATAGAACAATGAGTATACATCATATCCATGCAAATTCACACGAAAATAAGGTCATTTGATCAAGCAACAAAGCATAATTTCACACAGCAGTCCAAAACAGGGGAGGCAATTTTGATCACTAAGTTTGGAACTCTATAACTCATAATTTCATCAAAGGATCTCAAGAACAAACCATCCTAACATCATATACTATCATTTGAACATCAAATGACTAAAGAAACAAGTCCATATAATCAGTTTAAGGCAAGGAAATCAGCCATAAACCAAGTTAGCTAATAAGAGCAAAAATCCCCAAAAGTCCCTATTCATGCTCCTACCCAAACCCTAATCAAATCTGATGCAAAACAAGTATTAAATGGATCAAAACTTGTATAAAAGAGTAGAGAATACAAAAATATACATACCTTGAAGATTTGGAGAAGAAAGATGTTGATTTGAGCTCAAAATCCACAAAAGGGGCAAGGTTCTTCTCTTCTCTTCTCCTCTCTTCTCTCTCGATCAGTTGCTGCACCAAATGAGGGGGTTTGGCTCGATTTCCAGCTGATAAGGGAGAGGGAAAGACTTAACTCAAGTCAAGTTATCAAGGGTTAGGCTTAGGTTGAGTTAAATTGGCCCCACAAGTGCATGACTAGTCAAAGAAGGTGGCTTAAGCACAAGCTGTTCGTTCCGGTCGAAAAACGAGGGTTTAAGCGAGCTTAGAAAAATACCAAATCAGGTTCCTTGGCTTCCTCTCTTCGTTACGAGTCCGACGCATATTCCGGAATTCGAATCCGAATTCCCTAGCTCAAGTTATGGCCTCCGGAACAAGAGGCGCGCTAAAACTAGTTAGGCCCTCATGTCCCTCGTCAAAAACTTAAGGTTTAAAACCTCGAAAAACGAACACGAAAACTTAAAACGAGCATGCAAACGCATTCATAACTCGCATAATTCAAGTATACCAAGTTGGCACAAAAATCGGAATTGAAAACGGAGTTAAATGAATCGAAAACGATTAGAAAAGGATTTAAACGTTTAAAGTTTCAAACTTAACACTTATTTCAATTATTCAAATATTCCAAATAATTCATATTTTCGCATGCTTAAATAATTAAATGCGCACTTAGCACACCCGTGACGTTCGTACCTGGAAAGCCGGAGAATCGGGATGTTACAATCTCCCCCCCTTAAAAGGACCTGGTCCTCCAGGTCCAATCGCTAGCAACTCTCCCGTATTCACCCAAGTTCGAGGTTCATGAAGTCCCGACGAGAGTTAGCCCGAGAAAGGTCTTCAAGGGTAGACGGGGGTCTCCTTCACAACTTGGTTCCGGCTAGGAGCAACTCGATTTGTCTCGCACGGTGAGAGGGTCTAAACGAGATTCAACACCCACCATTTGATCCATTTCAAGTCAACTCAAGAGCTCGGAGTTACATGAATGGTGTAGTCACCGGACTTCCACCACTCACACCTTCTTGCGGTTGTAGAAACACCTAGGAAGCTCGATTAAAGCACGACCCTCGACTTACCGTAGAGCTAAAGCACTCGTACTCTCAAAGCCATCTCTCCACGAGACAACTAAACAACAACAATCACACGCGCAAGCAATAAAGAAAGAAGAGAGAGAGACACACGCAAATAAAAACACACGCAAATAAGAGCACACGCATAAAGAGACAAGTACACAAATAGGTGGGTTACACCCAAATTTAAACGATGCATGAAATGGAATGTTATGAATGTTTATAGTACCTTGCACCTCGACAATGGCATTAGGCTCGGCCTCGACTTCAACATTCACTTCCTCAACGACTTCCACCACATTGGCTTGAGCTTGTTCCGGAGATCTTGGATACATCATATTCAAGGGCTTCGGATTCGGATTTGTAGGGCAAAACCTCACCTTGTGTCCCATCTCTCCACATCCGAAACAGGTTCTCAACTTCTTCCTACAAGTTTCCTCCGTGTGGTTTGGTCTTTCGCAAAAGGAGCATCGAATAGGTTCCGGTGGAGTGCATATCGGATCCGGAGTTGGAAGTCGGGGCTTCTTGATAGCATCGAGAAATTCTTCGGGGTCGAAGGTTTGAGGTTCCTCTTGAAATACCGGTCTCTTTCCCAAACCCGAACTTGATTCATATTTTGGCTCCGAGTAGAAAGTTTGATGCTCCAAACGTTGTTGTCGAGTCTCAACTCTAATAGCTTTCTTCGTCGCCTTAGCCCATGTGTCCACCGTGGTAGCTCGCAAGGCCCACTGAATGTCTTCTCTTAATCCTTGTACAAAGTTTCGGGTCTTCAACTCATCATCATCCGTAATATGAGAGGCGTAAGGAGCAAGCCTCTCAAACTCGAGGATATATTCTTCAACTGTTCGCTCTCCTTGTTTGAGATCCGTGAACTCTTGTAATCTTCTCTCCCGGGAGCTTGGTGGGATATACTTGTCACGAAATTCCCTAACAAAGCTCTCCCAATTGAATTCCTCACCGTTCCTTTCCAACCGAGCTCTTGTTCCCTTCAACCAATTTAGGGCTTGTCCTTGAATATAACGACTGGTACATATGGCCTTATCTTGTGAAGTACCGGGGCAAATCTCCCAAATCCCCGTAATTTCGGTTAACCATTCTTCCGCCTCGATGTCATTACCCCCGAGCCATTTTGGAGGGTTGTTATCCCGGAATTCTTCATGAATCGCATTGACGACTCTTTCTTGTTCTTGACCTTGAGGATTTGGTGGTTGTGGATTCCTTTGAAGATAGTCGAGGAGAGCTCGTAGGATATCCTCTGCAGTGGGTGGTGGTGGCTGAGGAGTATTCTCGCGCGTTCTTCTTCTTGGAGGCATCCTAAAGAAGCACAATTTCAAGAGAATATCGATGCATGAAGGGTTTAGTGCATGCTCATATGAACAATTAATACAAATAAGAGAAAATAATACAGTTAAGAGCACCTTAGTCACATATAATGAGAGTGAATGCAGACAGAGACACACATAATCCTAAGCCGAACGACCTAGACCGACAGACACGACACACGAACTCCGGTTTTGCAACCCGGAGCTCTGATACCACCTTAGATGTAACACCCCGAGCGTAGGGCGCCACATCCCCCGCACTAGGACCCGACACGTGTAACGAAACAGGGAATCCGTACACGCACCAAGCACTAGCGAACGGGTGACAAACAAAAGATCCTCCTAAGCTAGGCGGCCTAAACCCTCAAACAGAGTGCACAAAACAAAAATCAAACCAAGCGGAAGCATAAGACAAACTAAACAGAGCAAAGTATAAAGGTTACAAACCACTTAACTCAGATTACACACGAACTTTACAAAGCGGGACTCAAAATAACAAATATCATTCAACACTCAAATTACAACTTCAAACGTACAGAAGTAACGGAATCTAAATACAAAAGGCAGACTTCTCTAGACCGACAAGACTCCAAGGAAAGCAAACCAAAACCGCCTAGCTCGAACCAACGGACCAAAACCTGCGAACTAAAAACATAAGGGAGGGGTCAGTCCAAAAACTGAGTGAGGGGTTACACACGCACCCATATATACGTATACGGAGCACAGCACATAGCATAGGCGGGAGTCCATGAACCGGGGCGTGGTTTTTGCAATCCAATATCATTTCCACACGTGATACTAAGTATAGGGAATAAAAGAGTTAGGCCGAAGGCCAAAACAACCAGATTTTATTATTTAAGAATCCACTCCCGTTTCACGAACTATTTCTTAAATAACTAAACATAACGAAAAACGGACATAACTCAAACGCACACACACATCATCCGTCGACCTAAAATAAGCCGTCCCGGATGCAGAACAGATCAGAACTTATCATATCAGAACCTCCGTCGACCTAAAATAAGCCGTCCCGGAGCATATCACGCACACAGACATATCGGAAGCAGAATCTTACCATGATCAGAGCGTAATTAGGTCCGCGACCTATCTCATATCACAAAGCATAGTAAAGGCATAAGCGTAAAGCATATCATACCGGAGGTACATAGCCTCAAGGACATAGCATAAGCGTAAGCATATACATAAACATAACGTATTCATAAAACATTGCATAACCCGGAATTATTCCCAACCCAACATGTTCCTAACATAATCCTATCAAAACCTAACATAACATATCTTAGCATGAGGCTTAACCTAGTTATAAATCTAACATATTCATATTCTTAGCGTATTTACCTGCATAGCAAACCGGATTCTTAGCATATCACATTCTAACATATTCTTAGTCTTATGTTCATATTATATTCATCCCTCGTATAATCATACTCACACGCATTACACATACAAAGGCTTATCTCGCATGCAAACATATAGGGCACATATCATTAGGGTATAACTATAACCTAACCTCACCTTTCACCGACGAACCGGGCAAACGGGACCAAAACAAAGTCTACGGAGCAACCACGTCACGAACGGGAGACTCCTCTGAACAAGACAAACACGACAAACAAACTTAGACTCAAAAGAGACCATAGAGACGCTCGGCTAATGCATATGGGTGCATATGATGCAAATTCAAAGCACAAGATCCGTCATTTAGGCAAATAAGGGCTTTAAAGCAAATTAAGTTCAAAACACATTCAAACGTATTCAATCTTTCACAAAACTCTACAACCTACTTCATAATGCACAATATAACACATTACTAAAGCTTGAAAACAAGAAGAAATCATATGATAGAGAAAAAGGGTTACGGAAATCACAAATGATACAAAAACGCACATAAACGGCATTCGGCAAAAGCATGCCTAAATCTCATCCAAATCTTATGAAATTGAACCACAATACTCCTAACACATAATAAAATAAGTTCATAGTTCAACACAAACGAAGATAAAGGCAATAAAGAGGTGAAACAAACCAAAAACCGAAAAGGAAAACCAAGGGTTGCGCAGGGGGAGGGACACGGGGGTGTCCCTCAACCAAGACAAACTGAGCCACACCCGTGGCTCAGTACAGTCACGCCCAGGAAGCATGACACGCCCGTGTCTCACCTTTCAAGGCAAATGAGACACGGGGGTGTCTCGGTACAGCACCAAAATCACAAGCAAAGTTTGCCGGTAAAACTGAAACTAAACAAAATCAGTCCAGAAGCATACCAAATGAACTCCAAATGCTCTGAAACTTAATATACAACATATATAGCATGTTATGAACATTTTTCATTTAGAGTGCAAAGGCTAAATCACACGTTAAGATCATCGAATCCATGCAACAAAACTGGGTCGCCAAAATCGCACATATGAACCCTATTGATTCCTTCATGCCTTGATCAAGTACTTAGGGTTTGAATTTGGATCTGAAACTTTGGGGAATGCATGCTAACATACTAAACAACTAATATACTTCATATATATGCAAAATGGCACAATTTAAAGCACATTAGGGTGACCAACAACCACACATATGCAACAGCAACAAATCTGTCATGGATCATGCATAAGAACAGGCCATGCACTTCGGTATTGGGGCTCAAAATGGATCCAAAGGCTTGCAACACGAATGCTAACATATAGAACAATGAGTATACATCATATCCATGCAAATTCACACGAAAATAAGGTCATTTGATCAAGCAACAAAGCATAATTTCACACAGCAGTCCAAAACAGGGGAGGCAATTTTGATCACTAAGTTTGGAACTCTATAACTCATAATTTCATCAAAGGATCTCAAGAACAAACCATCCTAACATCATATACTATCAGTTGAACATCAAATGACTAAAGAAACAAGTCCATATAATCAGTTTAAGGCAAGGAAATCAGCCATAAACCAAGTTAGCTCATAAGAGCAAAAATCCCCAAAAGTCCCTATTCATGCTCCTACCCAAACCCTAATCAAATCTGATGCAAAACAAGTATTAAATGGATCAAAACTTGTATAAAAGAGTAGAGAATACAAAAATATACATACCTTGAAGATTTGGAGAAGAAAGATGATGATTTGAGCTCAAAATCCACAAAAGGGGCAAGGTTCTTCTCTTCTCTTCTCCTCTCTTCTCTCTCGATCAGTTGCTGCACCAAATGAGGGGGTTTGGCTCGATTTCCAGCTGATAAGGGAGAGGAAAAGACTTAACTCAAGTCAAGTTATCAAGGGTTAGGCTTAGGTTGAGTTAAATTGGCCCCACAAGTGCATGACTAGTCAAAGAAGGTGGCTTAAGCACAAGCTGTTCGTTCCGGTCGAAAAACGAGGGTTTAAGCGAGCTTAGAAAAATACCAAATCAGGTTCCTTGGCTTCCTCTCTTCGTTACGAGTCCGACGCATCTTCCGGAATTCGAATCCGAATTCCCTAGCTCAAGTTATGGCCTCCGGAACAAGAGGCGCGCTAAAACTAGTTAGGCCCTCATGTCCCTCGTCAAAAACTTATGGTTTAAAACCTCGAAAAACGAACACGAAAACTTAAAACGAGCATGCAAACGCATTCATAACTCGCATAATTCAAGTATACCAAGTTGGCACAAAAATCGGAATTGAAAACGGAGTTAAATGAATCGAAAACGATTAGAAAAGGATTTAAACGTTTAAAGTTTCAAACTTAACACTTATTTCAATTATTCAAATATTCCAAATAATTCATATTTTCGCATGCTTAAATAATTAAATGCGCACTTAGCACACCCGTGACGTTCGTACCTGGAAAGCCGGAGAATCGGGATGTTACAAACCCAACTTCATCTACGCCCATGGAATTGGCATCTTGACTCACTCCTAAGTATCGATCTCCAGAGGTCGTCCGAATCTTCACCTTGATTTTCACTCTGTTTGAAGTTCTCTTAAATTATCCCTTATAAGTTCGAATCGGTGGAATGCACTCGCCCTCCAATTACTTATACTTAGCTTCACAATCTCCTCCACAAGCTCTTTGTCTTTCTTTATCGTTTCCATTTGTTGCTCCATATCTTTTGTTTCTTGACTTTCTTTAACTTCTCCAATTTCGATCCCTACCTTGTCCGGACTCCAAAGTATCCCAAGTCACCACTTCTTTTTCCTTATTCCCCGGACTTAATTTCTAATGAATTGATTTACTCGAAAGCTCTTCCTCGACAATCTTCATTGCTCACTTCTCAGCCAATCTATTTAACCTTAAGTCCTCTTGGTTATCATCACCTTTTCGCCGATCCAAACCTCGAAATGAAGTACCTTTGAGGTTTTCCTTTGATTCCTTCTTGAATTAAGTAATCCTAAGGAATCCAATTAATAAACCCCGATAGTATAGATGTATATGTTAATCTTGTGGATGGTAGACATCGCGCACACACTACTATCCTTTCGAATACTCCTCAACCTTCGTAGAACTTATCAATTACTCCTACAACTTGGGTTTTCCATCTCAGATTCCCTCACTCAAATCATAGCAATTAAGAAAGGCCATGACTCTCGAATTCTTGTATAAAATCTTCGGTGCATTCCTTACATCCTTCATGCTTGAAAATAGAGTTTATGGCGAGTTGTTGTGATCGTAATTATTGGCTATGGTTTGAGGTTGTGAGAATATTATACAATCACAACTCGTCTTAAATATAAATGAATGTCGGTTAGTGAGTGCATATGACACGTAATTAGCACCAAGAGCACATATTTGATGTAAAAAGCAGCACATAAATCATCAAAATTAAAATCAAGTCACGAATAGCATGTAATTTTCAACAATTGGTAGCAATCTGGCAATGAAGATCAACGCATTGCATACTTAGATAAGTTGTTCCTATGCCGTATGACCTAAACTGACTCAATCACGACACTAGAACACCGGTTTTGCAACCGGGCTCTGATACCACTTAAGGATGTAGCACACCAAATGGAAGGCGCCACAGCCCCCGCACTCAGACCCAACCCGTATATCAAATGGGAAATCCATACACGTGCCAAATCAGAGCGAACGGGGACTCAGTCACTCGCTATGCTAGGCGGGAGCTAGAACCTCCAAACTAAATAAATAATTCAACAGGAGAAAATGCATGTGGGGAAGCATATCATGTAATCAGTCATAAATACAGGTGGCAATTGATGGGTTCAACTAGCATAAGTATAATATAAGACAACATTTAAACATTCACATGCAAGTTATAATCCCATTTGAGGTTTTCGAAGTATTTCCCAAGTGGGCCAGATAAAGAAATCATTAAAGGGGATTATAACAACCAATTTCCATTAGGTCTTTCGTGGCCCGGCCAGTGGGCGTGCATTATCTCCTACCAACACCTTGTGTAATTCATTAAACATTCTTTCTTTCTTTCTTTTCATGCATTACATTCTTTCTTTGGGCACAATCATAATCACTTACACCATTTTCCTCCAGTTGGTGGACGGGTTAGCAACACCCGGCCACCTCCTTCATTAACCAAAAGGTGTTACATGACTCCCCAGATGGCACTCAGCGTCCATTCCTCGCTAACTCCTAACGAGGTCCGGTTACGCCATACATTGGTTGGAACTAGTGTGAGGGATCACCGTCGGCCCGTGCCTCCCCGGATAGCCACTCACACTAAGTCCCTGGGCCCCATTCTGTGCATTCATTCTTTCTTTCTCGCCAAAACATTTGGTAGGGTTCATAAAAGAAAGGCTTTATGTTGAAATCATTGACTCTTGAAAACGACTCTATATACATATAATAATTTTGGCCGAAATCTTTACACATTGGGAGTATATAGGGTCATTTAACTAAACAGTAGAGAAACCCACCTTTACACCTTACCGAACAATACCAAGAAGAAAAGAAGGCTTGAAAGTAACCTATGAACCCGGCATGTCTCCGTCCTGGAGAAAACTGTACAAAGGACAACATAGTGTGGTCGTGAGACTTGAGACTCTAAATGAACCATATAAGATGCACGGCAATACATTAACATGGTATGGCATGCATATGAAGTAATAACGTGCCAAGAAAGGTTCATGTATACAATTAGTGTCACTTAGGCACGTAAATCATTCAATCCTTCATCACATGAATGAATCATGTCTAATCATGGTCATTTATATCATAACACCAAAATCATATCATAAATCCATAATGAGGAGCATAACATGCAATGGATCAAATTAATGAAGTACATGATTCATAAACAAGGTATGAGAGATCATATAATACTCCACGAAACAACGTAGAACACAAAAGAGGTAAGGGCATTGAAAGAGGTAGCACGTAGGACATATAAGATCATATCTTGCACGTTTCACATCAATTGAATCCATAAACTTGATACCATGGCCATAACACATTATAATACATGTTAATAAAGCAAAAGAATCATAAACAAGGTGGAACAAGAATAAACAAGCGAAGCAAAACAAGAAAAACCGAATGGAAGTAATAGAAACTGGCTGGACAGAATCCACCCCCGTGGATTTGTGTCAACGGCAAAAAAAAATAGAAAACAAGGTAAAGTCACGGGAAAGGGGTGAAAATGCAAGAAACCAACTCAAACCTCTACCAAACATACACAACTCCAAGCTAACACATTAAGATAAGTTCAAACATCAAGAATTCAACTAATTCATGCCAAGAAATGAGTTAAAACAAGTTACACATGTAAGAGATATGATCATAAATCATTTTCTTCCAAAACCTCAAAGTTCATAAATGGAAAATCCTTTAATACTCAACCACCAACTAAAATAAATCCATAAAATCATAAAAACATGCTTTAGGGTTATATATAACTCATGCAACTCAAGGAAATTCCAAGAAATGAAGCTAGAATCCACAAAATACATCTAACCCTCACTATTCATCATATATATGTTAGGAATAGTGCCCTAGAAAGCCGATTGTATATCCGCTTTGTGCTTTTCCTTATTGTAATCACAGACAATCTTTGAATGAAATAACGAATTGAGGCAACACTTCTTTATATGCTCTTGTTTGGTATGCGTTTACTTTATCTGTGCATGTATGAGAACTCCCCTAATCTTGATGACTTTAGGACTCTAGCATTTAGGTGAAATGGTTCATGAAACGAGCCCTATATCAAATAAGTCATGATTAGTAAAATACTCCAAGCCGATGAGTCCTACAGACAGTGGGAGTGTCAACCTGACTCCTCTAAGGCTTGCTTGTGGGATCACGCCCTTAAGAAGGACCACCTTGTTTCATGGAGGTGCAAAGTGTATAGTTGATACGTGCGTGATACATGAGGGTGCTTACTTTAATAAGTAAGTTCACTGAGGTGCCCCGTGTGAGAACATTCCTAAATGGGAAAGGAAGTTTCTATTTCAGGAAATGGAAACTTCCAGATTAGGAAATATCTCACGAGTCATTGATGTGATTAATTGATCCTTAGACTTGAGGTTTCTTGTCACTTTATGAGTTAACTCTGTAGTCTTAGGTATAAGCTTTAAAGGGTGTCGCCTTAGACAACTGATTCAAGGCTTATGCTGGGGCTGCACAAGTGACTCATGAAAGTGAATGAGAATCAAGAAAGGACCTACACTTGCATTTGCAAGGTGATCTCTTATTGTGTAAGTCATTCATATGCCATATGGAGTCCTTGGCCAAGGCAGTAGATCAAGACATCAAGAAAAGGGTTTCTTGGATTGAGATCAAATGGATATGAAATGCACTTAGCTTTAAGACCGGATTATTAGGGTTCTGATTATTCCCTTGCCCTAGATCTTGGTTGAGAGATAGTAAGTAGGAGGATTGTATCTCACATGAATCAATGACTTAAAGGTTCTATCGAATCCGAACATTCCAATTCAGCTAGGGGTTAAACACCTGTTGCTAGACTATGGTCGTTTAATCTGTGGACTGATTAATTAATTAGTGAATTAATTAATTAGGGTCACTGCTAATTGAATTGAGAACCTAGAGGGTCACACACAACAACTTGGTTACATGAGTTGAGGCTTGAAAATGATTAAACGAGTTAATCGGGCCAAGAGGGTTCCACACGTGTGAAGTCACACGTGTGGCTCATGTGAGTGACACGTGTCACACACGTGTGTATATATATATTATATATATATTAAATAATTAATTAATTAATTATTTAATAGACTTTGGTTTAATTTTGAATTAAAAAGAAAGTCTAATTTTGGAGAAAATAATCTAGTTAATTAATTACGAATTAATTAATTAGATAAAAATAAGTTATTTATTTTATAATAAATAAAGTATAAAATTATCCAAAAATAGTTTGGATATTTTTAGCTCTCTTAAAAGTTGACTTGAATTAGAATTCAAAGTCAAAGTTGGAAATACTTGATGATCAAGTAATAGGAGAGAGAGGGACCAAATCCTTTGTCCATTAGGACTAGGTTCGGCCGCCCCTCCCCTTTCCTATATATAGGGGAGCTCATGCTCCCCTTTAGAGCTAATAGACAATTCTTGGTTCATGTGTTGAACACCTTCCCTTCTCCAAGATTAAATTAAACCCTAGGTTAAGCCTAAACACTAACTAGAGAACTAGCATCCTTACTAGTTAGATTGTGATCAAGTTGGTGGACTTTCTCTAGAGACTTCAAGTTAGAAGTTTGAAGATTCGAGCTTTACCAAAGGAGAGGGGATCAAGCCGCGAGAAGAGCGTTCTTAGGTGGCTTGAAACGCTTCAAGAAAGAACAAAAGAAAAGTAAGTTTTCTGTCTTTACGAATTTGGTTACACGATTGCGAGTTCAAGGTCCTTTTGTTGGAAAAATTTTTTAAATTCCGCTGCTTTCTGATTCGTATTTTCCAACAAGTGGTATCAGAGCCACCTCGTTAATCGTGTTTCTGATTCGTCTCAATTATTCTGAATTTGGTAGAAATTCTTAGGCTTAGATGCGAATTAGGTATTCATGAGTTCTTTTAGAAAGCCTGAAATACGAAACTGTAATTTTTCCTGAATTTCTGAAACTGTTTTCTTAAATTGTGATTTTGAAAACCGTTTTGATTGAAATATGTTTAAATCGAATTTTTTAATTTTGGATTGAACCGGGTTTTAGAGCAACCCAAAATACGAAACGGAACACGAAAAAGGACGAGCCTAGGCGTGCTAGCACGTCGCACGCCCAGGCCCGTCGCCGCCGCCCAGCCCTCCTGCAACCGCGCGGGAGGCCCTCCCGCCCGCGCCTAGGCGTGATCGCTCGCCGCGCGGCAGTGCCCTCCTTTGGGCGGATGCTTTCGGGCCTAATTTCGTGTTTTCGTGTTTCGTGTTTTCGGTCCGAAAAATCCCGATTTAATTTTATCTTTTAAAATCAGTTTTGCTAAAATAAAATTATTTTAAAATTTTGATTAAATTGGGATTTTTGAGAAATTAAAGCGATTTGGATTTTGGGAAAATTATGAATTTTATTTTCTGAAAATAATGAAAGAATAAAATTATTAATTTTGGAAATTAATTGGAATTTTATTGGTTTGTTGTTTTTCGGGTTTTATTGAAAAGGCTCTTGAACAAGAATTGCATCTAAGTCGTGCTTTAAGTCATTAGGACTTGAAACGAGAATTTTAATTTATTGGCTAAATTTAAATTCTTGCAAGAGCATGTTAGGTGATCATGGGTTTAGATCTATGTATGGTTTTAATTTATGTACATGGATGGTTTAAATTGGGGTTGGAGCCCTATAGTTGCGTTTTTCAATTGAGGTTGGAGCCTCACTTATGTGCGTACTGTTATGTGATTTATTATGTGGCTTTCCATATTACTGTTTTTGAGGCCGGGGTATGCCCCGTGTAATTGTCTAAGGCCAATATGAAGTTTGAGCCTTATTATTTTATGTCTTTTTCTTTTTATTGTAATTTGAGAGTAGAGATAGGTGGTGAGGTTTTATTTTCATTTTGGAGACAATGCACCCATGGAGTAAGATGGACCACATTCAAGTAACAAGGAGGCCATAAGTGAAGACCCCTCAAAATGTTAGGGAGGGGAATCTCAATTGTTAAATGTAATAGAGATAGGGCTCGTATTTTGTTACCGCTTTCCCTTATGTGATTTAAACTGTTTATGTGGCATGTATGTTAGAACTTGTGATTGTGGAGTGGCTCCCACATATCACGCATAAAATAGGTAGAACCCATGATCATTACATGTTAGTATCATGCTAGGACATGTTATCTGTTTATGTGCTTGTTTGATATGCATTTAAGTGTACTTGCATTAATCAAGACTAATAAAATTGGATAACATATATGTTGGTGAGGTCGAACCGGACAACTCTCCGGTTGATTCGAAAATTCCCATTAAATATTAAGCTAATTTCGAACAAATAGGTGTTTAATTCGAGATGCAAATTTTGAATTAAATTCCTAGCATTCCATCAATAGGTTTTAAGTTTAGTAGGTAAAGCTAGTTATTGTCCGCGAGTCGTGGGATAGCTAGTGGAGCTTATTAGTTCTTAGTTACCTAATTAATCATTTTAAATGGTCAATATTTCATGGTCAATTTTAGCAAGGGCGATGTCCGCAAGTCGTGGGTCGTTCGAACTAAGTTTTGGTCATGATCTTATGATTGATGGGTCTAGCTTAACGCCTAAGTAAATATGGATGTCGCACGAGTCGTGGGTCCATATTGAAAGATAGGTGATGCAAAAACAATTACTAAGAATTCTAAAGGTGTTAGAATTGGTAAGTTGTACCTACCTAGGGTTCTTACTTAGAATGTCCGCGAGTCGTGGGTTCGAGGTAAAATGCCTAGGATCTTAGTACCCATTGGGAAACGTGTTCCTCTTAGATCTTTGGGAACTCTAGATCTTTGAAAAATAGTGGGAGCTACATTAGATTAAAGACCTTATCTTTTGTATATCGTTATAATTCAGCATGCTCACTAGTTCTCTGTTTTACCATTTAGGTCGTAGATTCTGTGATTCTCTACGTGTTTTGAAATGGCAACCAAAAACCCTCTTGTTTCGATCCTCGAGTCAAACAAGTTGACTGGTCCCAACTATTCTGATTGGCTAAGGAATCTAAAAATCATTTTAGATTCTGAGAAGAGAACTTATGTTCTCTTCGAAGGGGAGCCTAGTCCCGAAGGGGAGGCTCCCACTCGGGCCGAGCGGGACGCGACTCAGAAGTGGAAGGATGATAATCTCCAAGCCCGTTGCCTTATGTTGGCTAACATGTCTCCGGACTTGCAAAGGCAACATGAGGCCATGGAATTTGCTTGGGAGATTTACGACCACTTAGAGCAACTTTACCGCCCTCATGAACGTGTTACAAGGTATAACACATCAAAGGAATTGTTCCACTTGAGAATGAGGGAAGGTTCAAGTGTCCATGAATATGGACTCAAGTTTCTTGCCCTTACTGAGAAACTTGCTTCCATGGACATGCCACTGAAAGATGAGCTTTCAGTGGATTTGTTGCTAGCTTCGCTCCCACCATCATTCAACCCATTTGTCCTTAACTTCAACATGAATCATGCTGGTGCTACTGTAGCTGAGCTGATTAGTCAGCTTGTGACTGCTGAAAGCACGATCAAGAAGGACAATAAGGTTTTGATGGTGAATGCTCCATCTTCCTCTTCTGGGCCTTCTAAAGGTAAGGGCAAGAAAGCCCAAAAGAAGAAGAAGAAACCCCTTAGGCCCACTGGTGGCATTTCGAAGGGGAAGGCCCAAAAGAAGAAGCGTGATCAGAAAGAGGATGTTTGCTTCCATTGTGGCAAAGCGGGACATTGGAGGAGAAACTGGCCAGAGTACAAGGCTACTCTAAAGAAAAGGTATCTTTCTCGTTGAAGTAAATCTTTGTATTAATTCTAGTTCTTGGGTACTTGATACCGGTTGTGGAACTCATATCTGTAATGATGTACAGATGCTAAGTGAAGTCCAACAACTCAAAGAAGGAGAATGTGTCTTGAAGATCGGTGATGGCTCAAACGTTGAAGCTCGAGCTTTAGGCACAATTAGATTAGATTTAGGTAGTTTTGAGTTAGTATTAAATAAAGTCCTTTATGTACCGAGCATTATTCGTAATATAATTTCAGTTCCAATATTAGATTGTGAAGGTTATGAAACTTATATTAAGAATGGCAAATACTTTATCAAACGGAACAACTCTTCCGTTCATATCGGTACTCTAAGTAATGGACTTTACCTAACTCAAAATATGAATATTATGAATATACAACAAGAAACAAAGCGTAAGAGAGATGACAAAGTTTCAGCTCCCTTATGGCACGCTAGATTAGGACACATTTGAAAGAACAGAATTAGCAAGATAAACACTTTAGGATCATTCTCTGAAAATGATCTTAAAGAGTTAACTTCTTGCGAATCCTGTCTCAAAGGAAAAATGTCCAAAGTCCCTTTTGAAGGAACTGTGGAGCGTGCCACTAAGGTTTTGGATTTGATCCATACTAATGTTTATGGACCGCTTAGTGTAAGCACGAGAAGCAATCATCAGTATTTCATAACCTTTACTGATGACTTTAGTCGGTATGGTTATGTATACTTAATGAAGTATAAATCTGAAGCTTTTGAGAAATTCTTAGAATTTCAAAAGGAGGTTGAGAACCAAACTGGTCACAAGATCAAAGCACTTCGATCTGATCGAGGAGGCGAGTATCTTAGTGAAGAATTCCTTAATCATCTCAAAGATAATGGGATTATCTCTCAGTGGACTCCTCCGGGAACTCCTCAGCTTAATGGAGTTTCTGAGAGAAGGAATCGAACCTTACTTGATATGGTTCGTTCCATGATGAGTTTCAATGACTTACCACCTTCTTTCTGGGGTTATGCCCTAGAAAGTGCAGCAAAGATTCTGAATCTAGTTCCCTCTAAGTCAGTCCCCAAGACGCCCTATGAAATGTGGCATGGTAAAATACCTAGTTATTCTTACTTAAGAATTTGGGGTTGTCCTGCTTACGTGAAGAGGACAGTGGGAGATAAGTTAGAATCTCGTTCTAACTTATGCTACTTTGTAGGTTATCCTAAGGAATCCATAGGATACTATTTCTATGATCAATCTGAGCAAAAGGTGTTTGTTTCCAGAAATGCCACTTTTCTTGAGGAACCGTTCCTTAAAGAAAAGAAAGGCAAGATCATAGAATTAGAAGAAGTACAAAAATGACCCCACGTCACCCACTGAAGAAACATCCCACTCTGATCAACTACAACCAATCATGAATTTCGATACACATGTAAATCCTCCTCTAAGGCGTTCTGAACGCACTCCTAGACAGCCGGAGAGATGGTATGGATTCTTCCATGAGTTCTCTCAAAAGGATAATGATCCTTTAACATATGAGGAGGCACTTTCAGATTCTGACTCTGAACAGTGGATAGAAGCCATGAAATCCGAAATGGATTCCATGAACTCCAACCAAGTTTGGACCTTGGTAGATTTGCCTGATGGGGTCAAACCCATAGGTTGCAAATGGATCTTTAAGAGAAAGCTTGGAGTTGATGGAAGCATTGCAGCCTACAAAGCAGAGACCCGGCGTGGATTTTGATGAAACCTTTTCACCAGTTGCAATGCAAAAGTCTATTCGGATCATGCTTGCCATTGCTACATATTATGACTATGAGATATGGCAAATGGATGTGAAAACTGCCTTTCTCAATGGTGACATTGACAAAGACATTTATATGGAGCAACCCATAGGTTTCACGTTCAGTGGGAGTGAGCAAAAGGTTTGCAAACTCCAAAGATCAATCTATGGATTGAAACGGGCTTCTAGGAATTGGAACATTCGATTTGATGAATCGGTCAAAGCGTTTGGATTCATCCAAATTTCGAATGAATCATGTGTGTATAGAAAGGAATTGGAGACCTCAGTGCAATTCTTAGTACTTTATGTTGATGACATCCTTCTTATTGGGAATTCGAAGGATGACATGAAAGTGACTAAGTTATGGTTATCAAACCAATTCGAGATGAAAGATCTTGGTGATGCGTCCTATATCCTTGGAATTAAAATCTATAGAGATAGATCTAGAAGGTTAATAGGACTATCACAGTCGATGTACATTGACAAAGTATTGAAGAGATTCAATATGGAGTCAGCAAAGGTTAAGAACCTTCCTATGAGTGTAGGAACATGTCTTTCAAAGAAGATGTGTCCTAAGACTAACCTTGAGAAGGAAAGAATGACTCATACACCTTATGCATCAGCAATAGGTAGCATAATGTATGCAATGTTATGTACTCGACCGGATGTGGCTTATGCACTTAGTGTAACGAGTCGTTTCCAATCTGACCCTGGAGATGGTCACTGGGCTGCCGTGAAGAATATTCTTAAGTACTTGAAAAGTACTAAAGATTTATTCTTAGTTTACGGAGGTCAGAAAGATCTTACTGTCGAAGGATACTGCGATGCAAGCTTTGCATCTGACTTAGATGATTTTAAGTGAATGTCAGGATACATTTTCTGCCTAAACGGCGGAGCAGTGAGTTGGAAGAGTTCCAAATTCGACCACTGAGGCCGAATACTTAGCTGCAAATGATGCAGCTAAGGAAGGTGTTTGGATTACAAACTTCATTCAAGAATTGAATGTTGTTCCTAGCATGAAAGACCCCATTACTGTGTTTTGTGACAACACTGGGGCGGTTGCTCAAGCAAGAGAACCAAGATCTCACCAACGGACCAAGCACATTATGAGGAAGTATCACCTAATCCGTGATATTATCAAAAGAGGAGATGTGCTAATTGAGAGGGTCACATCAGCAAAGAACGTGGCAGATCCACTTACTAAACCCCTTAGTCGAGAAGCTTTCCAAGGTCATCTTCAGAAGATGGGACTTAGAGTAGCTTTAGAATGGCTTTGACGGGCAAGTGGGAGATTGTTAGGAATAGTGCCCTAGAAAGCCGATTGTATATCCGCTTTGTGCTTTTCCTTATTGTAATCACAGACAATCTTTGAATGAAATAACGAATTGAGGCAACACTTCTTTATATACTCTTGTTTGGTATGCGTTTACTTTATCTGTGCATGTATGAGAACTCCCCTAATCCTGATGACTTTAGGACTCTACCATTTAGGTGAAATGGTTCATGAAACGAGCCCTATATCACATAAGTCATGATTAGTAAAATACTCCAAGCCAATGAGTCCTACAGACAGTGGGAGTGTCAACCTGACTCCTCTAAGGCTTGCTTGTGGGATCACGCCCTTAAGAAGGACCACCTTGTTTAATGGAGGTGCAAAGTGTATAGTTGATACGTACGTGATACATGAGGGTGCTTACTTTAATAAGTAAGTTCACTGAGGTGCCCCTTGTGAGAACATTCCTAAATGGGAAAGGAAGTTTGTATTTCAGGAAATGGAAACTTCCAGATTAGGAAATATCTCACGAGTCATTGATGTGATTAATTGATCCTTAGACTTGAGGTTCCTTGTCACTTTATGAGTTAACTCTGTAGTCTTAGGTATAAGCTTTAAAGGGTGTCGCCTTAGACAACTGATTCAAGGCTTATGTTGGGGCTGCACAAGTGACTCATGAAAGTGAATGAGAATCAAGAAAGGACCTACACTTGCATTTGCAAGGTGATCTCTTATTGTGTAAGTCATTCATATGCCATATGGAGTCCTTGGCCAAGGCAGTAGATCAAGACATCAAGAAAAGGGTTTCTTGGATTGAGATCAAATGGATATGAAATGCACTTAGCTTTAAGACAGGATTATTAGGGTTCTGATTATTCCCTTGCCCTAGATCTTGGTTGAGAGATAGTAAGTAGGAGGATTGTATCTCACATGAATCAATGACTTAAAGGTTCTATCGAATCCGAACATTCCAATTCAGCTAGGGGTTAAACACCTGTTGCTAGACTATGGTCGTTTAATCTGTGGACTGATTAATTACTTAGTGAATTAATTAATTAGGGTCACTGCTAATTAAATTGAGAACCTAGAGGGTCACACACAACAACTTGGTTACATGAGTTGAGGCTTGAAAATGATTAAACGAGTTAATCGGGCCAAGAGGGTTCCACACGTGTGAAGTCACACGTGTGGCTCATGTGAGTGACACGTGTCACACACGTGTGTATATATATATATTATATATATATTAAATAATTAATTAGTTAATTATTTAATAGACTTTGGTTTAATTTTGAATTAAAAAGAAAGTCTAATTTTGGAGAAAATAATCTAGTTAATTAATTACGAATTAATTAATTAGATAAAAATAAGTTATTTATTTTATAATAAATAAAGTATAAAATTATCCAAAAATAGTTTGGATATTTTTAGCTCTCTTAAAAGTTGACTTGAATTAGAATTCAAAGTCAAAGTTGGAAATACTTGATGATCAAGTAATAGGAGAGAGAGGGACCAAATCCTTTGTCCATTAGGACTAGGTTCGGCCGCCCCTCCCCTTTCCTATATATAGGGGAGCTCATGCTCCCCTTTAGAGCTAATAGACAATTCTTGGTTCATGTGTTGAACACCTTCCCTTCTCCAAGATTAAATTAAACCCTAGGTTAAGCCTAAACACTAACTAGAGAACTAGCATCCTTACTAGTTAGATTGTGATCAAGTTGGTGGACTTTCTCTAGAGACTTCAAGTTAGAAGTTTGAAGATTCGAGCTTTACCAAAGGAGTGGGGATCAAGCCGCGAGAAGAGCGTTCTTGGGTGGCTTGAAACGCTTCAAGAAAGAACAAAAGAAAAGTAAGTTTTCTGTCTTTACGAAATTGGTTACACGATTGCGAGTTCAAGGTCCTTTTGTTGGAAAATTTTTTTAAATTCCGCTGCTTTCTGATTCGTATTTTCCAACAATATATCAATTCTAATTCAAAACATGGTGAAATCATGCAATATTGGACTTGAAAGAACAACAAGGAGATATAATACACAAATATTGGCTTACCTTTCAAATTGGAGAAGGAATGGAGGTGAGATGAGCTCAATTCTCACTTGGGGAAAATAGTTCTTCTTCCTCTCTTTCTTCTTCTTTCTTTCTTGCTTTTTTGCTGAAATGTTTAAGTGAGAGGGAGCGGATCTCGGTTTGGGGCTGATTGGGGTGAGAGCGAGAGAGAGAGTGTGCACGTGGGGTTAGGTCAAGAGTTTAGGGTCTAGGGTTGTATTTTAGGTCCGTAGCTTGGGAAAAGTCAAGAATTATCGTTTTAAGCGCAAAGTGCTCGTTTCGATTGAAATTTGGGAATCTAAATGGTCTTAGAAAAATGTGAGGCTTGTTCCATCGGATCTGAATTGTTGATACAAGTCCAATGGAGGTGACGGAACTCGATTCTGAGTTCCCGAGCTCAAGATATCACATACGGAACCAAATGTGCGCTAATTGCTCGTTAGCCCCCGTTTTGGTTCCAAAAGTCAAAATATATTCAAAACTCAAGCAAAAGAATCCGAAAACATAAAACGAGCAAAAAGATATGATCATAATACACATAATTCACTCATACCAAGTTTTCACGAAAAATGAAAATCAAATCGAATAGAAACGACACCCAAACGCAAACACAGATGCATAAACGTTTCAAAAATTCATATTCAAAATTAAACTAATAAGAAAAATAATAATTGAAATTGTATAAAATTAATTTAATTACACATTTTGGTAAACATATATGTCATACTTGAATAACGGAAAAACTGGGGCATTACAGGTGCTGTAACATGTTTACTGTTTTGCGTAATGAACTTGTCATGTTACTCAAATATGTTGTATACATGATGTACTGAATGTGGTGGTGTAACATGTTTACTGGTCATCTGAATGTGTTGTTGTCACATATCTGATATTGCAAAGGCTGAATTTACAATTTGTTCAACTTAACCTTTAGTTATAGAAAACAATCTTTTTAGTTGGCAATATGTAACAAGCTGCTATAATATTACACATTTCCTCCTTAAAGTGCTTATTAATGAACTGTTCTTATAATGCCACTTAGTATTTCTTGAATTTTTCAATTAGTGATATAGGTGTTTTTACAATAGACTGGTTTTGCTGCACAACTATATATGTGTTTTACAAATAGGAAGGGCCTATTAGTTTGAAGGACCTGTGAAGTCCTTTGTAAACATATATGCATTTTAAAAATCTGAAGGATGTAACAGTTGTAAAAACCATCAGCTGTAAAGAATTCCTAAGTAGTTCATATGTAGCACCCGAAACGCTAGGCACCACATCCCCCGCACTATAGCCCCAACCCACATATGAAATGGTCAATCCATACATGAACCAAAGCTATAGCGAACGGGAGACAATAAAAAAACACAAGGCTAGGCGGGTACACACAATTAAAACCAAACCAACAATGCAGAGTAGATAAAAGCGGAAGCAATACGTCATTCAATACTTATAGGTACCATATTTATTTATTTACTAATAGATACCAACATTCCATATCAATACAATATCATCTCCAAAATAAATAACAAGGCATGCTACAAAATAGGTAGAGTATCTGTACATGAGCAAAATGTGAGATGAAGTGTGCTAGACTCGAATTAAAGACGCTCTAGACTCTAATTCCTGCCTAGCACGCCCTGCAAAACAACTGAAAAGTCGAGGTGTCAGTCCAACACGGACTGAGCGAGGGTTATAATAAATATAAGCGCACATACATGCAGGTTGTAATCTCGGGTAATAATTTTCGGAAACAACAATACAATTTAATAAAGCAAAAGATATAATCGCCCGAGGTTACAACTAATTCAGTTTATTAATTAATCAATTCAAAACAATCAATTGTGGCCGGGCGAGTGAGGGCAATTCTCCAACCTTACTCCAACTGTGTACAATCAATCAATCAATTATTCAATAGTTAGGTGATCATGCAATTCATCACGGTGCACAATTAGCAGTTTCAGTCCATCCTTCTTCCTCCGGGTGATGGTGGGATTGCAAGGCCCCACCATCCAATCAGTCCGGGCAGAGGGTACATGAATCCCTAAGCCCGGAACTCCTTCCTCCCCTAATCTCCTAGGGGGTTCAGGGGTCATCCCTATTTGGTGAGAGTAGCTCTCGAGTTACCCGTCAGCCCATGCTTTCCCGGCTGGCTCGAGTCACTACCCTCGGGCCCACAGTGCAATACAATACTCACCCAATCAATCAATCAATCAATTGTTCCTTCAAAAGTTGATAAATCATTTGAAAACCAATTCATTTGAAAACTATAGCTATATAGATGGGTTTTGGCTTAAAACCTCACATAGGGTTATACGGGTTCCAGGTAGCTAGAATTAAACCTCACCTGAACGACCTAAGCAAACAAGGGCACAACTCACGGGGCCTGCTCCTCGTCACTAGGAAGCTGGTCTGTGCAAGAAAGATAAATGTCCGTGAGACACGACTCAATGTTGGAAAACACGAATCAGAAAGCAACGGAATTTAAAAAAAATTCCAACAAAAGGATCTTGGACTCGCAATCGTGTAACCAAATTCGTAGAGATAGAAAACTTACTTTTCTTTTATTCTTTCTTGAAGCGTTTCAAGCCACCCAAGAACGCTCTTCTCGCGGCTTGACAACCCGTCCCTCGAAAGTCTCTTTCTACTTCAGAATCCATTGTCGGGATAGTAATCCACACCAACCTAGATTCAATTCATGTTAGAGATGTTCTTAACAATATAACATAAAGAAAGAAACATGAAACGAGAAAAGCAGGATTGAAACTCCCTTCGAAAACAGTTTTGCGAAAGTAGAAAACTGCCAGTCACAAAACCCTCGTGAAAAAATTCATCCTTCAGGATATGGACGAACGGTTTTCGCCATCTTCTTTGGTTCGATTTTTTCATTCGCTTCACGTCGGGTTCAGAATCGTTTCATCATCCCTTCTGATCGTTTTTGCTTAATCCCCACTTTTGGTAAAGCTCGAATCTTCAAAACTTCTAACTTGAAGTCTCTAGAGATAGTCCACCAACTTGGCTACAATCTAACTAGTAAGGATGCTAGTTCTCTAGTTAGTGTTTAGGCTTAACCTAGGGTTTTATTTTATCTTGGAGAAAGGAAGGTGTTCAACACATGAACCAAGAATTGTCTATTAGCTCTAAAGGGGAGCATGAGCTCCCCTATATATAAGAAAGGGGAGGGACGAAATTCCTAGTCCTTAATGGGCTAGGATTTTGGTCTCTCTCTCTCCTATTACTTGATCATCAAGTAATTTTGACTTTGACTTTGAATTCTAATTCAAATCAACTTTCAAGAGAGCTAAAAATATCCAAACTATTTTTGGATAATTTTATATTTTATTTATTTAAAATAAATAATTTATTTTATCTAATTAATTAATTCATAATTAATTAACTAGATTATTTTTCTCCAAAATAAGACTTTCTTTTTAATTCAAAATTAAACCAAAGTCTATTAAATAATTAATCACATTAATTATTTAATGTAACATCCCGATGGTTCGGATTTCCAGGTACGCCTTAACGTGAGGGTTTTATGTGCTTTAAATTATTTAATTACGTATTTGAATGTTATTTTAATGCTTATATGATTATTTGAATTAATATGAAATTAATTGTTTATATTCTTGAACTTTGATTTTTAAACGTTTAAGTTTCGTATGCTCGTAAATTGCTCGTTATGTGCCGGAATTTAATTCCGATTTTTGTGAGATTTCGATATGCGCGATATATGTGAGTTATGAAGGTGTTTGCATGCTCGTTTTAAGTTTTCGTGTTCGTTTGCCGAGGTTTTAAGCCTTTGGAATTTGACGAGGGACATGAGGGCCTAACTAGTTTTAGCGCGCCTCTTGTTCCGGAGGCCATAACTTGAGCTAGGGAATTCGGATTCGAATTCCGGAAGATACGTTGGACTCGTGACGAAGAGATGAAGCCAAAGAACCTGATTTGATATTTTTCTAAGCCCATTTGGACCCTCGTTTTTCACCCGGAACGAACAGCTTGTGCTTAAGCCACCTTCTTTGACTAGTCTTACACTTGTGGGGCCAATTTAACCATGCTCAAGCCTAACCCTTGATTTCTTGACTTGAGTTAAGTCTCTCCCTCTCCCTTATCAGCTGAAAACCGAGCCAAACCCCCCTCATTTGTGCTGAAACAGATCGAGAGAGAAGAGAAGAGAAGAAGAAAGAAACCCCCTTCCCATGGCTTGTGATTTTTGGAGCTAAACTCTTCCATACTTCTTCATACCTTAAAGGTAAGTATATTTATGTATTCTCCTCTCTCCTATGCTTCATTTGATCCTTGAAATTCATGATATGCATCAGATTTATTAAGGGTTTGGGAGCTTGCATGAATAGTTAGGGTTAGAGGTCATTTGTTGCTTCCTTGCCTTAGCTTGAATTTGTGGCTGATTTGAGGCTTCTTTGGTGCTTATATGAGCTTCTTTGCTTCCATTATTGATCTATACTTCATGCTAGATGTGTTAGGGTTGTTTTCTCTTGGATAACATGATTGAAACCTTGAGTTTTTGGCCATGAAACTTGAAAACCGAACTGCTGCAAATCTGCTCATTTTCACCAAACTGCTGTCACGTTTTTGAGATCAAATGGATGAATTCTTGCCTCCAATTTCGTATGCTAATGCTTGGTAATGTAGTATACATGTTGTTCTATGAATGTGCTTCGTTTTGCCCTGAATTCATGCTTTAATATGGCTGCAAACTTGAGTTCTTGAACCTTAAAAACTGCTCCCCTGTCTTGGGACTGCTGTGACGTTTTGTGCTTTGTTGCTTGAGTTAATGACTTCCAATTCGTGTGAATTTGCATGGAGATGTTGTATACTAATTGGTTTATATGTTAGCCCTGCTCTTGCAAGTTTTTAGATTCATTTTCAGCTCCGAATCGAAGCATGATGGCCTGTTTGTATGTTATGTGCGAACCGAACTGCTGCTGTTGCATTTTGTGATTACTTGGTGGTTCTAATGTGCTCCAATTCGTGTCAATTTGCATATACATGGAGTATATTAGTTTCTTATCATGTTAGTATTCATTCCCTAGAGTTTCAGCTTCATTTTCAGCCCCTAAGTACTTGATCATGGCATGATTGAACCAATTGAGCTCATATGTCCGTTTTTGGCGCTCCTGAGTTGCTGCATGATTTCGGTGACCTTAACGCGTGATTTAGCCTTTGAGTTCTAAATGAAATATGTTCCTAACATGCTAAATATGTTGTATATCAAGTTTCATAATATTTGGAGTTGATTTGGTATGCTTTTGGACTGATTTTGTTTAGTGTCAGTTTTGCCGGCAAACTTTGTATGCGTTTTTGGTGCTGTACCGAGACACCCCCGTGTCTCATTTGCCTTGAAAGGTGAGACACGGGCGTGTCATGCTTCCTGGGCATGTCTGGACTGAGCCACGGGCGTGGCTCAGCTTAGTTAAGTTGAGGGACACCCCCGTGTCCCTCCCCTTACGCAGCCCTTGGTTTTCCTTTTCGGTTTTTGGTTTGTTTCACCTCTTTATTGTCTTTATCTTCCTCTGTGATGAACTATGAACTTGTTTTACTATGTGTTGGGAGTATTGTGGCTCGATTTCATAACATTTGGGTGAGATTTAAGCATGCTGTTGTTAAATGCCGTTTATGTGCATTTTGGTGGCGTTGATGATTTCCTTAACCCTTTTCCCTCATCTTGTGATTTGTTCTTGCTTTCAAACTTTGGAAATATGTTATATTATGTAATAGGGTGTATGTAGTAGAGTTTTGTGTAAGATTGTATACGTTTGAATGTGTGTCGAACTTAATTTACTTCAATGCTCTTATTTGTCTAAATGTTAGATCTTGTGCCTTGAATTTCTTGAATTGATTGGAAACGTGTAATTATGAATTCGAATGAAAGTGAGCGAAGGATTGAATGACTTGATTATATGATTTAAATTCCTTAATAGTGCACATGAACGTGTTCATAACATAATAGCATCTCTTATGTATTCATACGCATTCGCCGAGCGTCAATATGGTTCATTTGAGTCTAAGTTTGCCTCTTGCTCTTTGTTTTGCTCTTAGGTTCATTCCTTTGTTGAGGAAGTGGTTCGTTTGACTCCTTTTGGTCCGTTTTGGTTGGTTTGCTCGTCCAGGTGAGGTTTTCTTTCCTTTTAGATATGATGACCTAAAACCCTATATGTATTTCGAACCCGCATGCGATACCTATATGTATATATATGTAGATATGTGTTTTGATAAGTATTTTGTGGGTTTTGTCCCGTTTGTCAAGAGGCTTTCAAAACGCTTTTATAAGTCTATAAGCTCTATTTTCGTTTGTTTTGATAAGCTTTGATAAGAGTGTGTGTGTAAGCGTGGTATGATTTGCAGAGGAGCTTCATATGGTAAGTACGGTATGCACAAGATATGTCTGTCTGTCTGTCTGTCTGTCTGTGATCTGTTTGGGCCCCGGAGTTGTGGGTAAGGGAGACCCGGGACGACCATCGGGGTCGCCGGTTACGACCCCTGTACACTTCTCCACCAACGGGAGACTTAGTTCTCCTATGCCGACGGAGCGCATTTTGGCTGGCCGTCGAAGGAACCGGGCGGGATCCTCCGGTTCATACGTTTCGTTCTGTGGTGGGTTGGGAGGGGCACCTCTCTTCCCCAAATGGTGTGGAGGTGGGATTGATTTATGATTTGTCTTATGTTTCGCTTCGCCTTTGTTTCAGGAGTAAGTGAGTTGGTTTTAAGCTTTCGGTTCGTTATGTTTCGATTATGGTTGTGAAACGGGGGCGGATTTCTAAACTCTAAAACTTAACTGAATTTGGCCTTCGGCCCCAAACTTCTTTCTTTATATATATTACCACGGGTTAAATGTTTTAGAATGCAAAAACCGTGCCCGGTTCATGAACCCTTTAAGCTTTGTATATGCTTTGCTCTTACGTATATGTATGGGTGTGTGTGTTAGCCCCCTCACCAGTCTCTAGGACTGACCCTCGTTATTTCTATCTTTTCCCCCTTTGTTTTGAGTTGCAGGTACTCGTTCTGAGGTGTTGGAGCTAGGCGGTTGTCTTTGAGTCGGGTTTGAGGATAGCTTGAGTCTCATGCATGGCATTTTCGTTTCTTTATGCTTTTTGGCTAATTCTGGATTATGTATAAGTTATGCCTCCAATTCGAAATTGTAAAGTCTGTATAAATTGAGTCGAAAGTTTGATATGTCTTGAGTATTTTTATTTGCTTTATGAGATTCTGGTGCTTCCGCATTCGTCATTTGTTTTATTGCGTGCTCTGAGTAGGGTCTAGACCGCCTAGCTTAGGTTGGATTTTTGTTTGTCACCCGTTCGCCGTGGCTTGATACGTGGACGAAGTTCCCATTTCGCTTCACGTGTTGGGTTATGGTGCGGGGGATGTGGCGCCCTTCGCTCCGGGGTGTTACATTTAATACATAAATAAATATACACATATATTTATACACGTGTGTGACACGTGTCATAATGACACGTGTCACTCACGTGAGCCACACGTGTGGTTTCACACGTGTGGAACCCTCTTGGCTTGATTAACTCGTTTAATCATTTTAAAGTCTCAACTCATGTAACCAAGTTGTTGTGTGTGACCCTCTAAGTTCTCAATTCAATTAGCAGTGACCCTAATTAATTAATTCACTAATTAATTAATCAGTCCACAGATTAAACGACCATAGTCTAGCAACAGGTGTTTAACCCCTAGATGAATTGGAATGTTCGGATTCGACAGAACCTTTAAGTCATTGATTCATGTGAGATACAATCCTCCTACTTACTATCTCTCAACCATGATCTAGGGTAAGGGAATAATTAGAACCCTAATAATCTGGTCTTAAAGCTAAGTGCATTTCATATCCATTTGATCTCAATCCAAGAAACCCTTTTCTTGATGTCTTGATCTACTACCTTGGCCAAGGACTGCATATGGCATATGAATGACTTACACAATAAGAGATCACCTTGCAAATGCAAGTGTAGGTCCTTTCTTGATTCTCATTCACTTTCATGAGTCACTTGTGCAGCCCCAGCATAAGCCTTGAATCAGTTGTCTAAGGCGACACCCTTTAAAGCTTATACCAAAGACTACAGAGTTAACTCATAAAGTAACATGGAACCTCAAGTCTAAGGATCAATTAATCACATCAATGACTCGTGAGATATTTCCTAATCTGGAAGTTTCCATTTCCTGAAATAGAAACTTCCTTTCCCATTTAGGAATGTTCTCACACGGGGCACCTCAGTGAACTTACTTATTAAAGTAAGCACCCTCATGTATCACGCACGTATCAACTATACACTTTGCACCTCCATGAAACAAGGTGGTCCTTCTTAAGGGCGTGATCCCACAAGCAAGCCTTAGAGGAGTCAGGTTGACACTCCCACTGTCTGTAGGACTCATCGGCTTGGAGTATTTTACTAATCATGACTTATGTGATATAGGGCTCGTTTCATGAACCATTTCACCTAAATGGTAGAGTCCTAAAGTCATCAGGATTAGGGGAGTTCTCATACATGCGCACGTAATGGAAACACACAAAACACGTATTCACATATAAAGAAGTGTTTGCCTATAATCAATCGTATATTATTCAAAGATTGTCTGTGATACAAGAAAAGTCCCAAAGCAGATTACGTCGAATCGGCTTTCTAGGGCACTATTCCTAACAATCTCCCACTTGCCCGTAAAAGCCATTTAGGTATTCTACGTCCCGTCTTCTCAAGATGCACTTTGAGAGCCTATTGACTTTGGGCGTTTCCAAAGTGGATCTGCTATATTCTCTGCTGATGTGACCCTCTTGTTTACACATCTCTTAGGAAACACCTTTTCCTTATAAAGTGATTCGTAATCACGTGTTCAGTCTCTTGGTGAGGTCTTGGTTCTCTTACTTGAGCAACCATCCATTTTATCATACAATATGATAAAGGAGTTGTGTCATGCTAGGAACTTCATCTAACTGGTTAGATGGAGTTTCTTACCCAAACACTTAACTTAGCGTTCTATAATACGACTACGTTCTCAACTACGACAGTCGAGTTTTGCAATGTCCGTCCTTGGAACCCTTTCCAACACATTGCATTACCATTCTGGTAGAAGTTGTATCCTTTCAATGATTTCATAATCATCTATGTTTGATGAACGGTTACATCAAATATCCTTCTAACAATAAGATCTGTTGGGCTCTGTAAACTAATACATATCCTCATTTCTTCTCAAGTACTCTGAGGACATCCTTTACAGAGATCTAATGACCTTCTCTGAGGTCATATTAAATTCGGCCTACTACGCTTAGTGTTACGCCATATCTAATTTAGTACATAACTTTTCATACATTATGCACCCTTTCACTTAAAGGGATTTTGGACATTCTAACTTTCTCAAAGTTATCTTAGGACACATACTCTTCAAAAGAGATGTTCCATTGTCCATACTAAACTCCTTTTAGTACCGTGGTTATGTACTCATTTTGTGATAATCCTTTTATTCTCTTAGATCTATCTTCTATAGATCTGAATGTTGAGAATATAGGATAATCACTAAGATCTTTCATGTCAAATTGTTTCTTAAACAAGAATTGGTAACTTTCACGTCGTCCTTGACATTCCTAATGAGAAGGATGTCGTTTTCTAAAGAACCAAAAATTGACTCTTACATCACTAACTTTCTTATGTACACTTTTGAGACTTATTCGACTTCCATCTGTGTCAAACGATTTGACTATCCTATGGAATCGAATTGTCTAACTCCTAGAAGCCTTTATCAATCCACAGATTGACTTTAGGGATTTGCATACCTTATGCATACTCCCACTGAATATGAGATTTATAGAAATACCTTATTTCAGTCTCTTTCAATCTCATATTGAACAAGATAGTTCTCATATTCATTTATCATATCTCATAGTCAGAATATGAGGATATGGTAAACACAACCCAAATGGACTTTTGCATTTCAACCGTCAAGAAGGTTGTAATGCTTTCCATTTACTCGAAGCTCCACGAGCTTGATCCTATCAGATGGATCAACCAAGGTCAAAACTTGGTTTAAGTATATGGAATCCATATTGGATTTCAAGGCTTGCTTACACTACTCAGATTCCAAATCTGACAGTGTCTCCTCTTCAAGTAATTCCTTGGCTATCTAGGAACGCGTTCTAAACGCATCTTAAGAGAAGGGTTTCACACGTGTACATACTCTAAAATTTGGCTAAGTTTTATTGGATGGGCTCGTTTCTTCTCTATGTGGCATGAATATTTTTCCTCAAATTTCTTTGAGGTCTGTTTGCTTGCCTTTCTTCTTCTATAGGAACGATTCCTTAAGAAAGGTACATTCCTTTGAGACAAACAACCTTTGTACAAGGGAATCGCAAAACTGATATCCAATATCATTGTATAAACTTGAACTCATTTCAAGCTTATCTCCCACTATCCTCTTCAAGTAAGAGGATTCCATTGAATTCTTGGATAAGAATAATTAGGGAATTTAGTATGCCACTTTGCATAGTGCAACTGAAGGACTGATTTTGGAAGGTACTAAATTCAAAATCTCTAGCTGCATATTCTAGGAGTTTATTCCTAGAATGATTATAAGTCAGTAAAGCTTGCTATGGAATGGACCATATCCTATAAGGTTTCATTCCCTCATTCAGAAACACTAAGGTGTTCTCAAATTAGTTTACTGAGAGATAATCCTATTATCTCTAAGATGAGTAAGGAATTAGTTGCTAAGATATTGGCTATTTCGATCATATCGATTTGCCTATAACTTATGACTACTTCGGTTCCTAACCTCCTTTTTGAAATTCTAAGAATTTCACATAAGTTTCGAATTTGTAGTTTAACAAGTACATTCATTCATAATGATTAAGATGACAATTGTATCTAGTGCTTACATTAAGCATTTTACACTCATCAGTATGGATCGAAATCCAATATAATTTTGGAACGTTCCATGTTTCACCTAAACAATGTTCCGGGAACGTTTTCCCTTTGAGATAGGATTCACAGGAAGTCAACTCTATAGGTTCATTTTCATAGAATGATCCTAAGGTGTCTGACTTGCTAATCCTTTATATCTCAATGTTCCAAAGTAATTCGAAGCTTTATCATCTCACTTACTTTTGTTATCTCGTTGTATGTTCAGAACATTAGTGCCTTGAGTCTTTGCACAACGGATTATGCAGAACTGACTCAAGACTAGTGAATTATATTCCTAGTAGAATTACTAAACGAGGTAACATTTCAGAGTACTCATACTCTATGCAGTTCCCTTTCAAAGTCCTTATTTGGTACCATAGAAGAAAATGTCCTATTTGATCTCTAGTGTCTTTTGGGCGCACCCCTTACATGCCCCTCCATTGGGCTCTTAAGGGTTTCTTCTTCTTTAGGCGTTCAAGCCTTTAACTTAGGGAGTTTAGAAGAAGAATTAACCATCTCAACCTTTTATTCCCTTTTAAGGATGCTCTCAACCATTATCAACTAAATGATTAACTATGCTACATTAGCATCATTCTAGTTGAGCATAAAGGGTTTGAATGATGGTGGAAGCAATGTAAGCAATCAGTGCATAGAGAACTCTTTTCTCGGTTGATGATCGAGACCATAAGATCTTCAAATAAGATCTTTAGACCTTGTTCGTGTGCACTTGTTTCCTCATTTGGAATATTGAATAATTCCATAGTGTTATACCTTGTAACATTTTCATGAGGTGGTTCAATTGCTCTTAAGTGGTTGGAAAAATCCATTCACCTTAGATTGCTTCTCTTTGGCCCGGGTCAAATTTTCATAATTGAAAACTTCGCCCTTTAGAGAACACCTTTCTCTATTCGGAATCTAAAACGAATTTTAGGGTCCGAAGCCAATTAGAGTTAGTTAGGACTTAGTCAACTCTTTTGACTTAAGGATGGATACAAATGGGTTTGCATTTCATATTGTAGAGAATCACAGAACTACAACCTAAATGCTAAGCAGAGAACTAGGTGAGCATGCTGAATAATAACGATATACATAAGATAAGGTCTTTAATCTAATGTAGCTCCCACTGTTTTTCAAAGATCTATAATTCCCAAAGATCTAAGAGGAACACGTTTCCCAACGAGTACTAAGATCCTAAGCATTTTACCTCGAACCCACGACTCGCGGACATTCTAAGTAAGAACCCTAGGTAGGTACAACTTGCCAATTCTAACACCTTTAGAACTCTTAGTAATTGTTTTTGCATCACCTATCTTTCAATATAGACCCACGACTCGTGCGACATCCATATTTACTTAGGCGTTAAGCTAGACCCATCAATCATAAGATCATGACCAAAACTTAGTTCGAACGACCCACGACTCGCGGACATCGCCCTTGCTAAAATCGACCATGAAATATTGATCATTTAAAATGATCAATTAGGTAACTAAGAACTAATAAGCTCCACTAGCTATCCCACGACTCGCGGACAATAACTAGCTTTACTTACTAAACTTAAAACCTATTGATGGAATGCTAGGAATTTAATTCAAAATTTGCATCTCGAATTAAACACCTATTTGTTCGAAATTAGCTTAATATTTAATGGGAATTTTCGAATCAACCGAAGAGTTGTTCGGTTCGACCTCACCAACATATATGTTATCCAATTTTATTAGTCTTGATTAATGCAAGTACAACTTAAATGCATTTCAAACAAGCACATAAATAGATAACATGTCCTAGCATGATACTAACATGTAATGATCATGGGTTCTACCTATCTTATGCGTGATATGTGGGAGCCACTCCACAATCACAAGTTCTAACATACATGCCACATAAACAGTTTAAATCACATAAGGGAAAGCGGTAACAAAATACGAGCCCTATCTCTATTACATTTTACAATTGAGATTCCCCTCCCTAACATTTTGAGGGGTCTTCACTTATGGCCTCCTTGTTATTTGAATGTGGTCCATCTTACTCCTTGGGCGCATTGTCTCCAAAATGAAAATAAAACCTCACCACCTATCTCTACTCTCAAATTACAATAAAAAGAAAAAGACATAAAGTAATAAGGCTCAATCTTCATATTGGCCTTAGACAATTACACGGGGCATACCCCGGCCTAAAAAACAGTAATATGGAAAGCCACATAATAAATCACATAACAGTACGCACATAAGTGAGGCTCCAACCTCAATTGAAAAACGCAACTATAGGGCTCCAACCCCAATTTAAACCATCCATGTGCATAAATTAAAACCATACATAGATCTAAACCCATGATCACCTAACATGCTTTAGCGAGAATTTAAATTTAGCCAATAAATTAAAATTCTCGTTTCAAGTCCTAATGACTTAAAACACGACTTAGATGCAATTCTTGTTCAAGAGCCTTTTCAATAAAACCCGAAATTACCAAAACAAATAAAATTCCAATTAATTTCTGAAAATTAATAATTTTACCAAAGATTGTATTTTCCCAAAATATAAACCGTTTCAATTTCTCAAAAATCCCAATTTTAAGTTTTATTCAAAAATTAAAAATAAATATTCAAAAATAAAATTTTTAAAATTAAAATAAAAATTGGGACTGGATTGCACGAAACACGAAAAGGCCGGATCACGAAAACGGGACCCGTACGCGGAGAAGACCGCACGCACGCGGTGAGTGCACAGCGCGCCCGTTGGGGGCTACTGCGCCCGGTCTTCCCGCCTGCTTGCGGGCGGCCAGTCTCGGCCGCCCTAGGCGCGCCCGAAAGGCTCCCGCACGGCGTGCGGGAGGTGCTGGGCGGGACGCCCTGCGCGCGCCTAGGTCAGGCGGGCGGTGCGCGCGAAGCCCGCGCGCGCGACTCCTTCGCGTGCGGGGTTTCGCGTGTTTGTCGTATTCCGTATTTTCGTTTCGTGTTTTCGTTCAAAAGCAAAACCAATCCAAGAAATCCAAAAACAGTTTATACAGTTTCAAATCTAAAATAGTTTTCAAAAATTAAATTTTACAGAAACCAATTTTCAGAAACTTTCAGGAAAAAAATACAGTTTCGTAATTCAGGCTTTCTAAAACAATTACAAATACTCAATCGCATCAAGCCTATGAATTTCTACCAAATTCAGTATAATTGAGACGAATCAGAAACACGATTAACGAGTTGGCTCTGATACCACTTGTTGGAAAACACGAATCAGAAAGCAGCGGAATTTAAAAAAATTTCCAACAAAAGGATCTTGGACTCGCAATCGTGTAACCAAATTCGTAGAGATAGAAAACTTACTTTTCTTTTATTCTTTCTTGAAGCGTTTCAAGCCACCCAAGAACGCTCTTCTCGCGGCTTGACAACCCGTCCCTCGAAAGTCTCTTTCTACTTCAGAATCCATTGTCGGGATAGTAATCCACACCAACCTAGATTCAATTCATGTTAGAGATGTTCTTAACAATATAACATAAAGAAAGAAACATGAAACGAGAAAAGCAGGATTGAAACTCCCTTCGAAAACAGTTTTGCGAAAGTAGAAAACAGTTTTGCTGCCAGTCACAAAACCCTCGTGAAAAAATTCATCCTTCAGGATATGGACGAACGGTTTTCGCCATCTTCTTTGGTTCGATTTTTTCATTCGCTTCACGTCGGGTTCAGAATCGTTTCATTATCCCTTCTGATCGTTTTTGCTTAATCCCCACTTTTGGTAAAGCTCGAATCTTCAAAACTTCTAACTTGAAGTCTCTAGAGATAGTCCACCAACTTGGCTACAATCTAACTAGTAAGGATGCTAGTTCTCTAGTTAGTGTTTAGGCTTAACCTAGGGTTTTATTTTATCTTGGAGAAAGGAAGGTGTTCAACACATGAACCAAGAATTGTCTATTAGCTCTAAAGGGGAGCATGAGCTCCCCTATATATAAGAAAGGGGAGGGACGAAATTCCTAGTCCTTAATGGGCTAGGATTTTGGTCTCTCTCTCTCCTATTACTTGATCATCAAGTAATTTTGACTTTGACTTTGAATTCTAATTCAAATCAACTTTCAACAGAGCTAAAAATATCCAAACTATTTTTGGATAATTTTATATTTTATTTATTTAAAATAAATAATTTATTTTATCTAATTAATTAATTCATAATTGATTAACTAGATTATTTTTCTCCAAAATAAGACTTTCTTTTTAATTCAAAATTAAACTAAAGTCTATTAAATAATTAATCACATTAATTATTTAATACATAAATAAATATACACATATATTTATACACGTGTGTGACACGTGTCACAATGACACGTGTCACTCACGTGAGCCACACGTGTGGTTTCACACGTGTGGAACCCTCTTGGCTTGATTAACTCGTTTAATCATTTTAAAGCCTCAACTCATGTAACCAAGTTGTTGTGTGTGACCCTCTAAGTTCTCAATTCAATTAGCAGTGACCCTAATTAATTAATTCACTAATTAATTAATCAGTCCACAGATTAAACGACCATAGTCTAGCAACAGGTGTTTAACCCCTAGCTGAATTGGAATGTTCGGATTCGATAGAACCTTTAAGTCATTGATTCATGTGAGATACAATCCTCCTACTTACTATCTCTCAACCAAGATCTAGGGCAAGGGAATAATCAGAACCCTAATAATCCGGTCTTAAAGCTAAGTGCATTTCATATCCATTTGATCTCAATCCAAGAAACCCTTTTCTTGATGTCTTGATCTACTGCCTTGGCCAAGGACTCCATATGGCATATGAATGACTTACACAATAAGAGATCACCTTGCAAATGCAAGTGTAGGTCCTTTCTTGATTCTCATTCACTTTCATGAGTCACTTGTGCAGCCCCAGCATAAGCCTTGAATCAGTTGTCTAAGGCGACACCCTTTAAAGCTTATACCTAAGACTACAGAGTTAACTCATAAAGTGACAAGGAACCTCATGTCTAAGGATCAATTAATCACATCAATGACTCGTGAGATATTTCCTAATCTGGAAGTTTCCATTTCCTGAAATAGAAACTTCCTTTCCCATTTAGGAATGTTCTCACACGGGGCACCTCAGTGAACTTACTTATTAAAAGTAAGCACCCTCATGTATCACGCACGTATCAACTATACACTTTGCACCTCCATGAAACAAGGTGGTCCTTCTTAAGGGCGTGATCCCACAAGCAAGCCTTAGAGGAGTCAGGTTGACACTCCCACTGTCTGTAGGACTCATCGGCTTGGAGTATTTTACTAATCATGACTTATGTGATATAGGGCTCGTTTCATGAACCATTTCACCTAAATGGTAGAGTCCTAAAGTCATCAGGATTAGGGGAGTTCTCATACATGCGCACGTAATGGAAACACACAAAACACGTATTGGCATATAAAGAAGTGTTTGCCTATAATCAATCGTATATTATTCAAAGATTGTCTGTGATACAAGAAAAGTCCCAAAGCAGATTACGTCGAATCGGCTTTCTAGGGCACTATCCCTAACACTCAAAATGTACCAAATAGGATGAACGGCGAAAATACAACGAGTATGATATGAATATGTAACAGATAAGATTATGTTCATGCACTATAAGAAATTAAATCATACGTTCAAGTCATCCAGTCAATTCATTCGAACTCACAGTTAGGGAATAAACAATTAAATACAGTCACTTAAACCAAATAACGAATAATATATAACCAACATATATGTATATATAACACATACACGTACAGCCATGCATGCAAAACAATATGCATGAAAAACAGGGGGTGACACGCCCGTGTCACCAAAATACACTAAGCCGTGACACCCCCATGTCACGGTACAGCGGGTAACATGCATGAAAAAAAAAAAGAAGGTGACACGCCCGTGTCACCCTTACAAGGCAAACTGTGACACCCCCGTGTCATGGTACAGAAGAACCAAGCCACTACGCACCCCCGTGTCACGCTGAAGAAGGGAAAGTTGACATGCCCGTGTCAACTGTGCGTAGCAGAAAAAAATAGAGCAATAGCAGCAGCAGCAACGAACCAACAACAACAACCCACAAACGAATTCAAACCAAGATGAAATGCATATATATATCATGCAATACACATACTATCCTACATATAAATCAATATCACTTCATATAAACATCCATTTCCATGTTAGATCATCAAGAATCATTCATTCAAAACCCAAATCATCAACCATGCTCCAAATTCAATATCCACAAGTTGAATGCATATAACTTAAGCTCAAAGCTCCTAAACATATTTCCAACAACCAATACACAATTTAACCTATCCAACACAAAGCCCTATCAAAGTCATATTTTCAAGAAAGTCATCAAAGTTCCATAATTACCTCAAAAGAAAGAAATGGAAGACAAGATGATGAGATAATGTTGGTGATGCTTGAATGTCCACAAAATGATGCTAGAATGAAGAAATCTCCCACTCCTCTTGGTAGGGTTTGTCACGGTTGAGCAAGGAAGAGAATGGAGTAAGTATGAAATGTTTGTATGAAGGGAAATGTAATGGTACGTGAAAGGCTGCTATGAAGGAGAAAGAATCGGCCATATTTGCTATTTAGTCCTCCAATTATTTAAGTAATGCAATGAAGTCCACTTCCATAATAATTGATCAATCAAGTCCAATGCAATTAGGTCCCAACTTCATTAAAATGAGCAATTAAGGCCATAAAGAATTAATTCACATTTGGGAAAAATAATACACGTTGCAATCCCGTTCAATTTATGCAATAGGTTGGCTTATTATGCATAAAATTGCGTATAAAACATTCATAATAGCTGGCCATTTAGAATAAGCATAGAATGCTTTCATTAACTTTCAATTTTCATGAAAGATATATTAAATCTGATCTAATAAAGTCCTTATACATGCTAGATCTTGAATATTCCTCCTGATAGAGTTTAGATATATAATCGGACAAATCCTAACCGGGTTGGTGGGTGGTAGGGTGGAATTCATTCAAGGGATTGATCAATTTATTGAACATGCAAGTAAGTTGGAGCCCTTTTTAAGAGAAGGGGTCATACATTGTCCTTGCAAGAAATGCATGAGGAAATATAACTTTCTTGAACCTGATTGTAGCCCCCCCCACGTGAGGCGCCACATCCCCCCGCACTAAGGCTCAACACGAGTAACGAAATAGTAAATCCGCACCCGTATCAAACCTTAGCGAACGGGAGACAAACATAAAAACCTTCCTAAGCCAGGCAGAGCTAGACCCTGCAATGAAAACCAATCCACAAAGTATAATGCATTGCAAAGCCAAAGTTCAAGTATACCAACCATAAGTAGAATTTGGGCTCTTCAGGCCTCTTTTAATTCAATAGCAAAACTCAGTAACAGCAATTCAATAACAATTACAAAATTTTTCGAGTTCATGGTATAATAGAACGAATCATACATAATTCCAATACAGATATGAGTGCAGAGACTCTCCTAACCTAACTTAACCAACACAAAGACTCCAACACCTCCGCCTAGCTCGAAACTCTGAAGCCAAACCTGCACACTAAAGTGTTGGGGAGGGAGAGGGTCAGTCTCTAGAAGACTGAGTGAGCAGGAGCGATAAATATATATACAAAACATGCACATGCAAGTCATAAATTCCGAACAAGGTTTTATTTGGAATTAGTTCCCAAAAAGGCAAGAAAATAGGTAAACAATGCTCGACTTTTACGACTAATTCATATTAAATTCATTACTCTCATAAATCATACATAAATATAAGGCTCGGCGAGTGAGCGTGCACAATCTCCAACCAAACTCCGACCGTGTACGACAAATATCATTAGTATGTTGATTAGGTGTTCATGCGATATATCATAATACATGCAAACCATATATCATAAATCATAATCGTTTGGGCAATCCGTGTCCCGGCCTTCCCGCACGGTGCATAATCATAACATAACATATATAAGAAAAGGCGTAAATCATAACCAACCTTCTTCCTCCGGGTGGTGGACGGGTTAGCAAGACCCGACCACCTCAGACATAGGCCAATGGGGTTTCATGACTCCCCCAAAGGCACTCAGCTCCCATTCCCCGCTAAATCTCCTAGCGAGGGCCGGTATCACCGTAGTTTGGTTGGGACTAGTATATGGGATCCCCGTCAGCCCTTGCTTCCTCGGTTAGCCACATATACCAAGTCCCGGGGCCCGAGAAATCAGAAATCCTAAATGTGTCTCGCCAAACATATCAATTCATACATATGATACATACTATAAGAAATCATACCTTACCGCGTAATTCGGCATATGCTATATACATACCTCTCCGTGTCATCCTAATCCGTAGCTAGCATGAAGACACACGGTTTGGAGCATAGCCTCAATACAAAACCATTTTTAAGCTTATATACGCTCATACGTATAATTCAGAAGAATTTACTCTGAAAACCATATATATATATATATAATCATAAGGTTTTGGCCAAAGCTTTTCACATAAGGGTTGTAGGGTTTGTTACATAGCTAAAACGAAAACCACCCTCACCTGAACCGTGACGAAACAAGGAACGGGTTAACAAGTGCTCGAAGGATCAAGATCTCTCCACCCTGGGGATAAACTGTACAAAGACAACATGACGTGTTGGTGAGACTCGAGACTTTAATGAACCATATATGACGCACGACAATGAAGTGAATATGAAATGAATGCATATATGATCATGTTATATCATAAAAACGTTCATGTGCACTATTAATGCAATTAAGGCATATAACAAGCCCTTCATTCAAATACTTTCAAGAAATGAAGGTATCACACTCATTTATTTCATATCCTTCATAATTCTTAGCAATATCTTACAAAATCTTAGAACCATAATCATATTATACCTTCAAACATGTTTACATTGAGTATGATACACAAAAAGGCAAAGAACATCACTTAAGACATCAAAAGAATGCAAGAATGTACTTAATATTTCATATAGAAGCATTTAAGCCACGTCAAAGCAATTCACTAAAAGCATACTTTAAACCTCATCCAAATATCATGAAATTGCACCATAATGCTCCCAACATATAGCAAAACAAGTTCATAGTTCAACACGAAAGGAGATAAAATCATTAAGGAGGTGAAACGAATCAAATATCGAAAAGGAAGCAACACGGACTGCGCAGGGGAAGGGACACGGGGGTGTCACCTTCCTTAGCCAAACTGAGCCACGGGCGTGGCTCAGTACAGAGCTGCCCAGAAGGTGTGACACGCCCGTGTCTCACTCTTATGAGTAAATGAGACACGGGGGTGTCACGGTACAGAACCAAAACCGTTCACAAGCTAAACCGGCAAAAACTGATCCAAAACATGATGTAAGTAGATGAAATCAAGTATAATAGAGTAGAGAAGACATAAATATTCATACCTTAAAGATTTGGTGAAAGAAGATGGTGATTTGAGCTCCAAAATCACAAAGGGCCAAGGGTTTTCTTCCTTTCTTCTCTTCTCCCCTCTCTCGATCAGACCCAGCAGAAATGAGGGAGATATGGTTCGGTTTTTACTGCTAAAAGGGAGAGGAAGGGGTTAAATCTAGGTTCAAAAGTCATGGTTAAGGTATGGTTAGGTTAAGAGGTGTTATGGGGTCCCACCATGAAGACTAGTCAACCAAAAGGAGTTCTTCTTGCACGAGTTGCTCATTACGGTTGGATTTCGGAGGTCTTAATGATCTCAAAAAGGTATGAGGCTTGTTCCATTGTCTCCGGATCGTCGATACGAAGGCAACGGAGGTGTCGGAATTCAAATCCGAATTCCCGAGCTCAAGATATCACATACGGAACCAAGGGTGCGCTAATTGCTCGTTAGCCCCCGACTTGGTTCCACAAATCAATATAAATTCGTAAACACGTCAAATAAATTCGAAAACATAAACCGAGCATATAGGCATGTTCATAACACACATATTTACTACATATTAAATTTCCATACCAATCCGATATCATTACATAGAAGAACGAAGCACAAATAGAACACTCATGCGCAAGAACGAATTCATATTGCTATAAATTAATTACTAAAACTTAAATTCCATATTAAATAGATTTAAATCCAACTTATAACATGTTGAAATTAATTAACGAAATTACCGAAATAGTTAAGGTAACAAGAAACCCTAATTGAGAATTTAAACACTAAGTATCAAAGTAAAATAAAATGAATTACTTAAAATAACCCTAGTCTATAGTTTAAAACAAATATAAACACTTATACACAATTAATCATATAATTAAATAATTAAATTGCGCAATTTATAAACAAATACGTCACATTATTATAAACTGAAAAACTGGGGCGTTACAATCTCTCCCCCTTAAAAAGAATCCGTCCTCGGATTCACACACGCCTGAAAGCAAACAATGAGAGATTCCCCGTCTCTCACAAGCAACAAGGAGGGAGCCCCGTCTCTCGAGCAGCAATGAGAGAACCCCGTCTCTCGCAAGCAAAGAGAGTACCCCGTCTCTCAAACAAAAATAAGAGAAGCCCCGTCTCTTAGAAACAACGAGAGCACCCCGTCTCTCAAAATAAATAAAGCAAGGAAGTCTACAATAATCCCAAGCAGCACACGCAAAACCAAATTCAAAATCACGCAAGTCACCTCAAGGTAAATATCAATTATCATCCACGTTAATCATTAATTACTTCACGTAATTTAACTTGATAAGAAAACAAAGCACATAACAAAGAAATTATTAAATTAAATTTGCATGAATGTATGCTTCATGAGTGCTATAAATACCGTTCACCGTAGTCACGAAGTTTTTAAAATTGTGAATTGCCGTTGTTCAGTGTATCATCTGTCACGAAGATAGATTCAGTGCGCAGTTTGTCTTTAACCTCTTCAGGATACCCCGATGAAGCAATTAATGAATCCTTCAGGGATTATACTTCTTAGATCCCTTCTGCCTGGTACTGCTCCCAGTCTCCATCATTCCTCTTAATCCTCATTGAGCCAACTCTTTTTAATTAACCGATTTTGACTTCTCGAATACCCTTAGACCATCCGTCTTGAAGTTAGATCCAAATCTACTATCTTACCCATATCGGAGCTTGAAATACCCTCGAGGATAACTACTCCTGACAACCCTGACGATTCAATCCCTACCTTGAGGTATTCTTCATTAGGATCTACCTTAACACGAATCCTTTTCTATCTTCCGTTCATATTATCCATTCATTCCTTTTAACCTCTTTAAGGTTGTATTCTGTATCTAACCCTACATCTCTTGGATCAAAGACAGAATGTTCTTGATGCGTTTTGAAGTTTGATGTAAATCCTCTAATGATCATCCTTTCCGGTTTGGTTCCTTCTTAGATTTCCTTCCGAAGTATCGTGGGAATAACCGAAGACTTGATAATATTGTCATTGTTGAACCCCCTTTTGTACCCTATTGGATTACTCGTGATCGCCATCATTCCATCATATGCCAACTTGATTCGACACTCTCTCTTGTCAATTCTGACTTAGGAGTTTACAGAAGCTTCCTTATTATTCTGTTATCCCCAGATCCATGTTCTATACATAGGGATATTCTCCAAGCCATTTCCGTTATACCTAATGAGGGACTCCAACCCGAATTGAGTAACTTAACTCTCCTCTTAACAGCTTAACCATTCAAGCCGCCTTAGTTATCTCTGATCATCACTAATAGGACTCCCAGGTCTTCCTTAATTTGCAATTCCATTATTCTCACTAAAATATTTCTTCGAGCACCCTTTCAATCGTCAATTTGTTCCTCGGTCGTGCTCTTCCCCTTAAATTTCTGTTGTCCCGGGTTGAACTCCATCGATTCTCCTTTTATTGAAACTCTTGATGAGTAAATCCCATTAGGTGGAGTTTAACTGATATAGAAATCAATGATTTGGCCTTTCATCTCCTTCCCTAGTTCTCTTGATGTCCGAAACTCCTTTCTTAATCTTGTCCGGAACTCTAGTCTCACTTCTCCTTCTAAATTCTTATTTCCGTTAACCTATCCCTTAATAGAAGTTCTTATTTCCCAATTTCACCTTCCTTCTAATGTCATCCTATTATTTCTCTTCCTCATAACTCAGATGCGGCTCGGTTGAACTGATACTTGATAGTTGAGGCGAAAGGACTTCCTATCAAGTAAACACTAAAATGCATGTTGGGTTAAAATGACAATGCATGTGTCACGTTTACATCAAACAGTTATACAACACATTAGCGTAACAAAACCAATTAGAAATGCACGGATAAACATAAGGTTAAAAGAATAAATAATTAATGTAAGATATGATGCACGTGCTATGAATGCTTTGGAACCTGTCACCGATGTGGGAAGTTATTAGCTCGGTAGCTCTCCTCGTTCTTCCGATCGCAAGGTCACTTGACCTGGTAATTATTCCTTGCCTTTCCCACGGTCTTCAAGTTTTCCATGAGTCTTTTGGCATCACTTGTATCTTCCACTATCCGAGGTTGCAATTTCTTAATCCTTAATTCTTCCACGTCCACTAAGTTAGTATCCAAACTTCTCCTCGAAATTCGACCTTTACTTCTAATCGTCACCTCAATCAAGAATTTCGCGTTTATCCTTTGTGGGTTTAATTCACCTCCAATTGTTTCTACTTGAGCGCATGATTTCCTCTCTTTCTCGTTTCCATTTGTTGCTCCATATCTTCCAATTTAACCTCACAACATGACAATTCAGCTGGGATTTGGAAAAATGAACTCAAATCCTGTTCTCCATATCGCCACCTTCCCTCTATTTGCGTTTACCCAAATGCTTGTCTTCTAGAACCCGACTTCTAAACACTAGGTTTAGTTCGAAGTCTTTCTTTGTAGACCCTTGATGCATAACCTCTACCGGACCCCTGTTATCTCTACTCCTCTTAATTACTAGTACCTCTTCCATGATCCAAATCCGGGACCAATATATCTTCAAGGTTTTGTTCCCTTCATTCCTTAGGTTGCAAGATCCTGTTGAATCCAATTAATGCACTTCAGGTAGTGGATTCATATAAGTTATTCTTCTGAGTCACAACCATCCATTGATTAACTCCTATTCCTATTACCCCAAATGTTCCTCTGCCATCGCATCGCCAAGGTCGAACCTCCCATTCTGAATCCCAACCGTTAATTGCAACTCAGTCTACAAAGCCACACAACTAGCATTCTCCACAATCCTCCCCGGGCATCCTTCCTATCTTCCGTGCCTCCGAAGGAATTGTAATAGATTGTTATGATCATAGAACTTGGCCGTGGTTTGATATCATCTTTATAACCTGGAAACCATAACTCTTTTCAAGAATGGATGCATGCGATTAGTGCATGCTCATGGCACATATTCAATACGAAAGACAAGAATCCATACAAAATGCAACAAGTAATTCAACAAAATTCTTAAGGAAACCAAATTCCATATTCAAGATCGATGCAATGCACACAATATCACATAGTCCCTATGCCGTTCGACTTAGACTGATTCCAACACGACTCAAGAACACCGGTTTTGCAACCGGGCTCTGATACCACTTAAGGATGTAGCCCCCCCCACGTGAGGCGCCACATCCCCCCGCACTAAGGCTCAACACGAGTAACGAAATAGTAAATCCGCACCCGTATCAAACCTTAGCGAACGGGAGACAAACATAAAAACCTTCCTAAGCCAGGCAGAGCTAGACCCTGCAATGAAAACCAATCCACAAAGTATAATGCATTGCAAAGCCAAAGTTCAAGTATACCAACCATAAGTAGAATTTGGGCTCTTCAGGCCTCTTTTAATTCAATAGCAAAACTCAGTAACAGCAATTCAATAACAATTACAAAATTTTTCGAGTTCATGGTATAATAGAACGAATCATACATAATTCCAATACAGATATGAGTGCAGAGACTCTCCTAACCTAACTTGACCAACACAAAGACTCCAACACCTCCGCCTAGCTCGAAACTCTGAAGCCAAACCTGCACACTAAAGTGTTGGGGAGGGAGAGGGTCAGTCTCTAGAAGACTGAGTGAGCAGGAGCGATAAATATATATACAAAACATGCACATGCAAGTCATAAATTCCGAACAAGGTTTTATTTGGAATTAGTTCCCAAAAAGGCAAGAAAATAGGTAAACAATGCTCGACTTTTACGACTAATTCATATTAAATTCATTACTCTCATAAATCATACATAAATATAAGGCTCGGCGAGTGAGCGTGCACAATCTCCAACCAAACTCCGACCGTGTACGACAAATATCATTAGTATGTTGATTAGGTGTTCATGCGATATATCATAATACATGCAAACCATATATCATAAATCATAATCGTTTGGGCAATCCGTGTCCCGGCCTTCCCGCACGGTGCATAATCATAACATAACATATATAAGAAAAGGCGTAAATCATAACCAACCTTCTTCCTCCGGGTGGTGGACGGGTTAGCAAGACCCGACCACCTCAGACATAGGCCAATGGGGTTTCATGACTCCCCCAAAGGCACTCAGCTCCCATTCCCCGCTAAATCTCCTAGCGAGGGCCGGTATCACCGTAGTTTGGTTGGGACTAGTATATGGGATCCCCGTCAGCCCTTGCTTCCTCGGTTAGCCACATATACCAAGTCTCGGGGCCCGAGAAATCAGAAATCCTAAATGTGTCTCGCCAAACATATCAATTCATACATATGATACATACTATAAGAAATCATACCTTACCGCGTAATTCGGCATATGCTATATACATACCTCTCCGTGTCATCCTAATCCGTAGCTAGCATGAAGACACACGGTTTGGAGCATAGCCTCAATACAAAACCATTTTTAAGCTTATATACGCTCATATGTATAATTCAGAAGAATTTACTCTGAAAACCATATATATATATATATAATCACAAGGTTTTGGCCAAAGCTTTTCACATAAGGGTTGTAGGGTTTGTTACATAGCTAAAACGAAAACCACCCTCACCTGAACCGTGACGAAACAAGGAACGGGTTAACAAGTGCTCGATGGATCAACATCTCTCCACCCTGGGGATAAACTGTACAAAGACAACATGACGTGTTGGTGAGACTCGAGACTTTAATGAACCATATATGACGCACGGCAATGAAGTGAATATGAAATGAATGCATATATGATCATGTTATATCATAAAAACGTTCATGTGCACTATTAATGCAATTAAGGCATATAACAAGCCCTTCATTCAAATACTTTCAAGAAATGAAGGTATCACACTCATTTATTTCATATCCTTCATAATTCTTAGCAATATCTTACAAAATCTTAGAACCATAATCATATTATACCTTCAAACATGTTTACATTGAGTATGATACACAAAAAGGCAAAGAACATCACTTAAGACATCAAAAGAATGCAAGAATGTACTTAATATTTCATATAGAAGCATTTAAGCCACGTCAAAGCAATTCACTAAAAGCATACTTTAAACCTCATCCAAATATCATGAAATTGCACCATAATGCTCCCAACATATAGCAAAACAAGTTCATAGTTCAACACGAAAGGAGATAAAATCAATAAGGAGGTGAAACGAATCAAATATCGAAAAGGAAGCAACACGGACTGCGCAGGGGAAGGGACACGGGGGTGTCACCTTCCTTAGCCAAACTGAGCCACGGGCGTGGCTCAGTACAGAGCTGCCCAGAAGGTGTGACACGCCCGTGTCTCACTCTTATGAGTAAATGAGACACGGGGGTGTCACGGTACAGAACCAAAACCGTTCACAAGCTAAACCGGCAAAAACTGATCCAAAACATGATGTAAGTAGATGAAATCAAGTATAATAGAGTATAGAAGACATAAATATTCATACCTTAAAGATTTGGTGAAAGAAGATGGTGATTTGAGCTCCAAAATCACAAAGGGCCAAGGGTTTTCTTCCTTTCTTCTCTTCTCCCCTCTCTCGATCAGACCCAGCAGAAATGAGGGAGATATGGTTCGGTTTTTGCTGCTAAAAGGGAGAGGAAGGGGTTAACTCTAGGTACAAAAGTCATGGTTAAGGTATGGTTAGGTTAAGAGGTGTTATGGGGTCCCACCATGAAGACTAGTCAACCAAAAGGAGTTCTTCTTGCACGAGTTGCTCATTACGGTTGGATTTCGGAGGCCTTAATGATCTCAAAAAGGTATGAGGCTTGTTCCATTGTCTCCGGATCGTCGATACGAAGGCAACGGAGGTGTCGGAATTCGAATCCGAATTCCCGAGCTCAAGATATCACATACGGAACCAAGGGTGCGCTAATTGCTCGTTAGCCCCCGACTTGGTTCCACAAATCAATATAAATTCGTAAACACGTCAAATAAATTCGAAAACATAAACCGAGCATATAGGCATGTTCATAACACACATATTTACTACATATTAAATTTCCATACCAATCCGATATCATTACATAGAAGAACGAAGCACAAATAGAACACTCATGCGCAAGAACGAATTCATATTGTTATAAATTAATTACTAAAACTTAAATTCCATATTAAATAGATTTAAAGCCAACTTATAACATGTTGAAATTAATTAACGAAATTACCGAAATAGTTAAGGTAACAAGAAACCCTAATTGAGAATTTAAACACTAAGTATCAAAGTAAAATAAAATGAATTACTTAAAATAACCCTAGTCTATAGTTTAAATCAAATATAAACACTTATACACAATTAATCATATAATTAAATAATTAAATTGCGCAATTTATAAACAAATACGTCACATTATTATAAACTGAAAAACTGGGGCGTTACACTGATGATATTAGACGACATTTGCATTCAAATGGGTTGAAACCTAATTATTGGTACTGGATTGATCATGGGGAAGAAGCACCGCATATTGATTATTGGAATGCAACATCACATACTGATCATGCTAGACCTAGTACCATAAATCAGGATAACGTAGATCCACTGAATCGGTAAAGTGAGATGTGTTTCAATGCAACAATGCCAGATGCTGGGGTATGGGCAACCGATGAAGGGGAACCAAGTCTAGAGACCCAGAGCTTTTATAACCTTTTAAATGATTTTAACAAACCAATATGGGATGGGTGCGAAAAACATTCACTGTTCTCAATTACAGCTAGGATAATGAGTATCCAAAATGATTACAATGTAACACATGAATTCGTTGACGAATTCGTTGAGTTAATGTCAGAAATATACCCATCGGGACATAGAGTGCCTAGGAACTTTTATGAAGCAAAGAAACTTGTACAGAAGTTAGGGATAGAGAGCATAAAAATTGACTGTTTGTGAAAGGATGCATGCTATATTACAAGGAAGATATAGAATTAACAGAGTGCAAATTTTACTGTGCTGATCGGTACAAGGAAATACAGGGTGATACGGGTAAGAGAAAAACAATACCTGTATCAACAATGCATTACCTTCCTCTCATCCCAAGGTTAAAAAGGGTGTATGCATCAATGAGCTCTGCACCGCATATGACATGGCATGCCACGAATAGACGTCCTGAAGGGATAATGTCTCATCCATCTGATGGAAAAGCATGGAAATATTTTGACGAGATACATCCTGACTTTGCGAGTGACCCGAGAAATGTCAGACTCGCCTTGTGCACTGATGGCTTTACTCCGTATTCACAATCTGTTGTATCTTACTCATGTTGGCTATCATTGTGACAACCTACAATCTTCTACCAGAAATGTGCATGAGAATACCGTATTTATTCCTGATGTGTATCATTCTTTGGCCTAATAATCCGAAGCAGAACATTAGCATATATTTACAACCATTAATTGACAAGCTGAAAGAGTTGTAGGAAGTAGCTGTACCAACGTATGATGTAGCTACGAAGCAAAATTTTTGCATGAAAGCTACTTTAATGTGGACTATAAATGACTTCCCGGAGTATGCAATGCTTTCTGGTTGGAGCACTCATGGCAGATTAGCGTGCCCGTACTGCATTGGTGAAAGTAAGGCGACCTACTTGCAGAACGGAAGAAACTGCAGTTGGTTTGATTGTCATCGTATGTTTCTTGACAAAAAAATCCATACAGGAAGAACAAAAACAACTTTAAGAAATAAACTGAATATGATCCTCCACCTCCAAAGTTAACTGGACAATAATTATGGGAACAGGTGCAATACTTCCCAAAAGTTACAGAACAACCTCATAATCTGAAAATCCCAGGTTGTGGTGAGTCACATAATTGGAAGAAGTAAAGTATCTTTTGGGAGCTGCCTTATTGGAAAGATCTTCTAATACGACATAATTTAGATGTGATGCATATAGAAAAAAATATATTCAATAATATTTTCAACATGGTTATGGATATGCCAACAAAAAAAAAGGATAATGTAAATGCACGTCTAGATATGAAAGAGTTGTGTATGCGTTCTGAACTGGAGTTGGTGTCTAAAGGAAACGATCTCTGGGGAAAGCCAAATGCTAAGTATGCTTTTACGTTAGATCAGAAACGAATAATTTGTGAGTGGTTAAAACAACTCCGTATGCCTGATGGATATTCCTCGAATTTGGCGTGGTATGTTGGCGTTAACTCAGCTAAGATACATGGAATTAAGGGTTATGATTGTCATATTTTCTTGGAGCAATTGTTGTCGATTGCCTTCAAGGAGTTGACTGATGATGTAAGGAAACCGTTAGCTGAGCTGAGTAAATTCTTCAAGGATTTGTGTTCAAGTACTCTAACACATGAAGATCTCGACTAGATGGAAAAAAAAAAACATACCTATTATTGTATGCAAACTTGAGAGGGTTTTCCCACTGTCATTTTTTGACGTAATGGACCATTTGCCGATTTATTTGATTGACGAGCCTCGATGTGGAGGTCCCGTACAATTTAGATGGATGCATCCATTTGAAAGGTAAATTTTCAGAATCAATTTAACTATATATTTCATAACTTCCGTATATTTAACTAATCATATTTATCATTTAATAATATAGGTTTCTAGGAAAAATCAAAAGGACAGTTAAAAACAAATCCAAAGTGGAGGAATCAATTTGTCAGTCATATTTACGTCGTGAGACAACAAACTTTTGTTCGTTCTATTTTGAATCACACGTACATTAATCAAGGACACGGGTTGGTCGAAATGATGATGGGGTTAATGATGACGAGTTACAAGCAACCCCAATATCACTTTTCAATATGCCGGGACGTGCTTCAGGTGCAATAAAAGAACGAAATATTACTGCTTCAAAGGAGTATAATGCCGTCTCACTTCATATTCTGATAAATTGCGACGAAGTCCAAGATTATCTAAAGTAAGTAATCAACATTGTGACGCCCCGTGTTTTTTCGTCTTTCAGGTACGCCCGCCACGCGGGTGATTTTCCGTGAGTTAGGATTATTTAATTATTTCATTCACACCTTATTATGCAAATTGTAAGATTAAATATCTAACTAATTGTAATTGGACTTCATTTTATTAATATAACCTAAGTAATTAAGTGTAACATGCATATATAATATACTTAACTTTATACTCTATAAAATATATATATATATATATATATATATATATACATGCACCCACTTGACTTCTACATTTCATATTTGCATATACACCCTCATGCACTCATCTCTAACTTGTAAATAAAATATGCATGAGGACTTAAGTGTAAAAAACTATAAGTATGCAAGACTTTTATATCAGACATATATAATTTATATCATATATCATTTACACTTTACACATTACATTCATATCATCATTTCCATTACATACAAGAACACACACACACCCTCTTCACATCTTTGGGGTTCGAATTCAAGGGAGAAGAGGAGTACTCATCGGGACGTCACCCGGAGCTCATTGCATCATCATCCTCACATTATACATCCTCTTCTTTCTCTTTTTTCTTGACTTAGGTGTGTATATTTGTGTATATGACAATATTAATTGTGTGTGATATATGTGGAAGGTGGGGTTTTTGTGGATTTAGGTTTAATATCCTACTCTTAAGTTTGTTTATGCATGAAAATGTACTTGTTTGTGGAATTCTAGCATGTAATTTTGATTAGTTGGTTGAATATGGAATATGCAAATAATGAGGGTTTATATGTTGGATATATGATGATCTAGATATGTTTTGATGGTTCTTTTGATGCCTAATTGATGTATTGTGTGTGTATATATGCTATAAGTATTGGTCGCAATTTGGGATTGATTTGGAGTTGGTTTGTTGTGGGTTTTGCATGAACATGTAGCTGCCCTGTTTCTCGAGTAGAGGGTCCCGGTCGGGACCCCTTTTAGTGCAAAAACCATCCCGGCCGGGAACCAATGTCAGTGGATCAGCTGAGCACTGATCCCGGCTGGGACCATTTTCAGCACAAAATCAATCCCGATCGGGATCGTTATGTAGGGGGTGCCGCTATAGGGATGTCCAGGCCGTGATCATTTTCAGATCAAAAACAATCCCGGCTGGGATAACTCTACAGGGACGTTGTTGTTGGGGGTGTCTCGGACATGATCCCTTTTCAACAAAAATAAATCCCGGTCGGGACTGACCTCTAGAAGCATGCATTGTGTGTTTTTCATACTTTTCGTTATTTATCTCATTTACTTAGTCCTTTGGACATTAATTGTGCACAACAACATTCATAATAATTATTATCATCATTTCATATCATATCATCTTATAATTATGCCGTTCATCGAATACTTGGTTCGTGGGGTCGAGTCTTACGTTAGTATTTCTTTTCTTGTACAGAGTTCGGTCCAGAGTTCGAGGAGCAAGCTCCTTAGTTTGCTTTCCTTTCTTCTTTTCAAGGTGATGTTTTCTTTATGTATTTAAAGCCCGTATTATCCAATGTGAATGATTTCGGCCAAAACCTTACTATATATTTATAATCATTGAAATGCAAATGTTTTCTAAAGAAGCCTTTTCAAAATGAAATGATTTCTTGACAACCGTTTTGGCGAGAAAATCCACGCACATGAATTGGGCTTGGACACTAGTACGACATCGGGCCGTCGGGCAACCCCATACCATGTAGTATCCTTTGAGAATTTCCCACGCGAACGAGGAGACCGTGAGGCAGGTTATTCTTGAGCCGATGGTTCTCAAACCATCGAAGGAGTGGGTAGGACTCATGAGCCCCCGTCTCAATATTTTCATGAGATGGCTCGAGCCTTGCAAACTCGACCATCGAACCGTGGGGAAAAAGGATGGATATGAATGATATGAAAATGATTATAATAAATTGCATGAACACTTATCACGTGGAATGAAATATTTACACAATGGGAGTATGGTTGGAGATTTACCCTCTCGCCAGGTCACGACTGCCAAATGCTTACTTGTAATTAAATTGATACTTATAATTCCGAGTATTAGCTCATTTCCTAACTTATCCACTTGGATGATTCTCAAAACTATACTTAGGGTTATATGTTGCATGCTATGTGTTGTATATATATAAACCCCTCACTTAGTCTTTACAGACTAACCCCTCCTCACTTTCAGCTTTTGCAGGTCTCGCTAGGCGCGGAGATAGAGTCTGTCAAGTCTTTAATTTTTAGCCTTGCTTGAGCATAGTTTGATGTTGCATATTGATACTTATATTATTTTGGGATTGTATATTATGACCTACTTTGGGTTCGTTACTTGTAGGTCGTGGTGGCCAAATTTGTATATCTTGCTCAATACTTGAAAGTATGACTATTGCTTCCGCTTTAATCTATTGCATTGTCCTTTAATTGTTCAGTGGTTTAAGGGTTAGCCCCGCTTAGTTTGGTTCTTTTCTTTGTCACCCGTTCGCCACTTGTTTAGTTCATGTATGGATTTCTATTTCATATCTGGATTGGACTCTTGGTGCGGGGAATGTAGTGCCTATTGACTCGGGTGCTACATCCTAAAGTGGTATAAGAGCCTAGGTTGCAAAACTGGGCTCTTGAGTCGTGTCTTGTCAGTCTAGGTCGTACGGCTTAGGAATTTATTGTCAATTTGCGAGTTTTGCGTCACTACTTGATTTAATTGTTAATTATTATGTGATGCATTTAACTGCACTTCATGGATAATCTCTAATCCCGGCACGCATTTTCAATGTTTTCTGCAGATAGATGGCTCGTGGTCGACCTCGTCAAGATCACCAAGATTGGAGGACCCCCTCGCCTCCTAGATATCAACAACAACCACCTCAACAACCACAAATGAACATGGAAAACTTTATGGAAGCTGTTTACAACTATGTCGGACATAGGAGAGCACAAGCACCACCACCACAACAACAACAACCAGTTAATCCTCAACCACCACCACCTCCACCAATGGTCCGAGATTGTAGCACCCCGGAGCGAAAGGCACTACATCCTCCGTACCACAGCTCAACAAGTGTAACGAAATGGGAACTCTGCACACGTATCAAGCTACGGCGAACGAGAGACAAACAAAATCTCTCCTATGCTAGCGGTTTAGACCCTAAATCAGAGTGCGCAATCAAAACAAATATCACATGTGGAAGCACCAGGATTCAAGCAATAAAACATACATGCTTTCATAATAGGCATAAAACAAACCATATTATACAAGTCATACCCAACCTCGGCCGAATTAAATTCATATAAGCTTCAAAGTTCAAAATTTAAAACATATATTATAGAAAATTCAAAAATTCATAAATAAATATGCAAGGTATGCAAAGGACTTGTAGCACCCCAAGCGGTGGGGTACCACACCCCCGCACTATGACCCGACACGTGTACAAAATGGGAAGTCCGCACACGTACCAAGTCAAAGTGAACAGGTGACAAACGAAAATCCAACCTAAGCTTGGCGGTACCTAAACCCTGTACAAGTGAAAATATGCCAAATCTGAATGTGGAAGCGATACAAAATACAAACTTTCAAAAACTTCAACCAAAAAGCATATTCAATACATTCCATAAAGTAATTCAACAACAAGTACATGGGTTTAACTAATATAGGAAACCTGTCCTAACCTGTCCCGAATAGCATACAATAGAAACTGGTTCAACTAATCCAAGCCCTGTCCTAACCTGTCCCGAAAATTCATACATTCGATGTATATTCATAAACCTGTACAGAACATATCGTATACCTAATATTCATACGTAGTTCAGAACAAAGCACTTAAGAAAATCAAACAGACTGACACCGACTCGACAGACACGACACACAGCCGCCTAGCTCGAACTCCAACAACCTGTAAACTAAAAACATAAAGAGGGAGGGGTTAGTCCAAAGACTGGGTGAGGGGCTACACACGCAGACATATATACGTATACAGAGCACAACACAAATCATGGAGGGGAGTTCATAAATCGGGACATGGTTTTTACACTCTAAAACATTTTCACACATGATACTAGATATAGGGAATAAAAGAGTTAGGCCGAATGCCAACATAACCAAAATTTATCAATTAAGAATCCACTCCCGTTTCACGAACTATTTCTTAACAAACTACCATAACGGACATAAAACATAACACACACCATCCGTTGACCTAAAATGAGCAGTCCCGGATTCAGAACACACGCACCCATCCGTCGACCTAAAATGAGCCGTCCCGGATTCAGAACACCACACACACCCAGACATATTGTAACACCCGAAGCGCAAAGGTGCCACACCCCCCCCGCACTATAGCTCAGTCCACATATGAAACGGTCAATCCATACATGAACTGAGCCATAGTGAACGAGTGACAAGAAAATAAATGCTAACTAGCTAGGCGGGACTAACCCCAAACCAATTATCACAACAGAAAATAATCTGAGATGCATTAATATCAAGTCTTTAACAAGCAAACCATTTCCAATCTCCTATCAATACATTATCATCTCTCACATACATAACATTTCATAAAACAGTAGATAATAATACATATGCCAAAGTAGGATGGACACGTGCTAGACCCAAAATGAAAGACTAGACTCGACACCAATCCCGCCTAGCACACAACCTGCAAAACTGAAAGGTGAGGTGTCAGTCTCCACTAGACTGAGCGAGGGGCATAATAGATATAAGCGCAGATAACATGCAAATCATAATCTCGGGTAAGGTTTTATAAACAAAAATAATATAAGTTCAATAATAATACAAAGCTCGCCCGAGATTACAATTATCAGATTTAACAATCAATCATTTCAATCAATCAATCAATCAGTGGCCCGGCGAGTGAGGGCATTCTCCAACCTTACTCCGACAGTGTACAATCACGCTACTTTTCATTAATTAATTAAGTGGTCATGCAATCGATTACAGTGCACACGTAGCAGTTTCAATAACTCCTTCTTCCTCCAATGATGGTGGGTTTGCAAGGCCCGATCCATCCACGGTAAACACGGTGTACGTCGGGAACATGACTCCCACGCACGGGATTCCTTCCTCCACCAAACCTCCTGGCGGATTCAGGGTTCATCCCCACGGTAGAGAGGAGTGTAAGAGTTACCCGTCAGCCCATGCTTTCCCGGTTGGCTCAAACACTAACTCTCGGGCCCACAGTGCACGGTACAATATACTCGCCCAAAACACGGTCAATCAATACAATACAATACAAAGCTCGCCCGAGATTACAATTATCAGATTTAACAATCAATCATTTCAATCAATCAATCAATCAGTGGCCCGGCGAGTGAGGGCATTCTCCAACCTTACTCCGACAGTGTACAATCACGCTACTTTTCATTAATTAATTAAGTGGTCATGCAATCGATTACAGTGCACACGTAGCAGTTTCAATAACTCCTTCTTCCTCCAATGATGGTGGGTTTGCAAGGCCCGATCCATCCACGGTAAACACGGTGTACGTCGGGAACATGACTCCCACGCACGGGATTCCTTCCTCCACCAAACCTCCTGGCGGATTCAGGGTTCATCCCCACGGTAGAGAGGAGTGTAAGAGTTACCCGTCAGCCCATGCTTTCCCGGTTGGCTCAAACACTAACTCTCGGGCCCACAGTGCACGGTACAATATACTCGCCCAAAACACGGTCAATCAATACAATACAATTCGGTAAATCAGTTGCAATTCAATAGAGTTTGGAAAACTATAGATATATATAGCTTTTGGCTTAAAACATCACATAGGGTTGTAATGGTTCTAGATACCTAGCAATTAAACCTCACCTGTACCGACAAAACAAAGAGAAAGGCACGGCCTAAGAAGCCCACTCCACGTCACTGGCGTGCCGGTCTGTGCAACAAAGACAAGTGTACATAAGACACGACTCAAAATGTACCAAATAGGACGAACGGCGAAATGCAACGAGACGACGAGTATGATGCAATGTACCATGAAAATATCTTGTTTCACTTCATTTTAGATCATATAATATCAAATCGGGGTCAAAGAAGCCGTCGGAACGAGGTGCGAAAATTACAATTTTATGCAGTGAATTTGCACACATTCTGGACTATGGGAACGGCCGTTCCGGCTTCCCTTTGAAAATGGGAAGGGCCGTTCCCATGGCTGAAGAAAACGCGCCAGCGTTTTTAATTTAAAATGCGTTTTGGGGCTGGGAAGGGCCGTTCCGGCTCACAGGCCAAAGTGGGAACGGCCGTTCCCAGTCTCGCTGGCCTAACACACTCAGAAGCCTGGGAACGCCCGTTCCCAAAATGCACTAAGGCGGGAACGACCGTTCCCAGTTTCTGGACATTACAGAAACAGAGCAGTTATGCAGGGGAGAACGAACCAAAACCAAAACTCCACAAATGATCATATACTCAACTCCAAATGCATATAATTCATGAAATAAACATGCTTGCATACTTATAGTTCAATAATAACTTATTTAAACACTTAAATCCATGCTTAATCATCAAGAATCATCAAGATCAAACCCACAATGAACTCATGCTCCAAGCTTATAACCTTCACAATATATGCATCAAATCTAAGCTAGAATCATGTAATCATGCTTCCAACAACTAAAACATAATTTACTAAGCTCAACACATAACCCTAGCTCTCATATATGTTCATGAATTTCCCAACTAAAAGCTCATACCTTGAATGAATGAAAAGAAGGAAAAAAGATGATGTTGGGAGGATGATGATACTTCAAAGCATGCAATTAACCCTTGAATTCAAGCTCAAGTGAAGAAATCCTCTTCTTCTTCTTGCTCGGGTTGAACGAGATGAGGGAGAGAAGGGAGGGATCATGTGTATAAATGTCTGATGCAACCAAAGGATATATGCTAGATATTATAATGCTAAACACAATTTGCAATTTAATCCCTCCACTTCAAAAGTCATGCAATCAAGTTCAATCCCATGGAAATTGATCAATTAAGTCCAAAACTATTTCATGCAATTAGGTCCTCAAATTAATAAAATGACCACTTAAGGACAATTATGTAATTAAACAATTAAGTCATATTTGGAAATTAATTCACATATTGCATAATTGAAAATTGGGGCGTTACAATCACCCCTCCTTAAGAGGACCTGGTCCCCAGGTCCACTGCTCGAACTATAAATTAAAACACGTGACGAGAGAACCCCGTCTCTCCAAACAATTGATGAGAAAACCCCGTTTCTCCACACACAAGAGAGCACCCCGACTCTCGAGCAAAGAAGAGAGCACCCCGACTCTCACACGACCACACCACGTACAAACTTAAATAATCACATACATGCACCATCACATAAGAAGTAAGTAGGAAGAACAACACTTCAATTATTCACACAAAAGCAAATAGCAAACACAAGGAATACAATATATAAAATAAGAAAGCGTATGATGCCCGTGATATGCATGTTTAGATGTACCGTTCACCGTTGTTCTTGCCTGTTAAACGGTCTCTGACCCCCGGAGGATAGTTCTTGTCGTTCCGGACATGTATCTATCTGATGCTCAGCACTCCCACAACGGAAACATAGACGCAACCGCTTCCTACAACCCTCATAAGTGTGGGTGTCGCGTCCACAATAAGTGCAGAGAGGTTTTTCTGGAGGTGGTGACAAAGCTGGTTTAAGTGGAGTCTTCTGAATCAATCCCGCTCGTGAGGTAGAACTCCTAGCATTGACGGCATCCTCAACCTTCAAAGCTTTCCTAGTAGCTTTGGCCCACGTGCTTGTATTGACCGCTTCTAATGCCTCCTGTATATCCGGTCGAAGTCCTTGCACAAATTGCATTGCTTTATGAAAGTCATCACTCGCTATATTAGGTGCGTAGCGAGATAGCCTCTCATACTCGGATATATACTCCGAAACTGACATCCTTCCTTGCCTTAACTCGGTAAACTCCTTCAATCTCCTAGTACGCGCTGAGGGAGGAATGAACTTATTCTTAAACTCTCGAGTAAAGACCTCCCAATTAATCTCCTCCTCGGCAGCCTCCAATACTATCTTAGTACTTTCCCACCAAGAATAAGCCTCTCCTTGGATCAACGTAAGGGTGCAACGAGCTTTCTCTCGAGACTCACATGGTATAAGCTCCCAAATTCTCTCTACTTCCTTTAACCACATCTCCGCCTCGGTATCATTGCCATGGAAGAATTTAGGAGGGTGTTGAGTCTGGAATTCCCGAAGTATAGTCGAGATAGGTGCTTCTAATTGAGCCGGTGGAGCAGGCGGTACAGGAGGAACATGCTCTCTCATCCTCTGATCTATAAGGCCAACCACAGCATTCATGAAGTCCTGTGGTTGAGCTGGAGGGGGTGGTGATCTCTGTCGATGATGATGCCGTCGATGTCGATGTCCCGGAGAACGATCACGATGAGGACGACCTCGGTGCATCCTGAATTCAAGACACTAAGGATGCATGTTGAATTAGTGGATGCTAATGGTTGCAAATAAGTCTCAGGTCACAATTAATTCAAATAGGTCAAATAATTTCAAATAATAATGCAAGACTCTCAAGTTGACAATTAATTCCTATGCCGTGCGACCTAGACTCACAAGACACGACACTAGAGACCCGGTTTTGCAACCGGGCTCTAATACCACCTAAGATGTAACACCCGAAGCGCAAAGGTGCCACACCCCCCCCGCACTATAGCTCAGTCCACATATGAAACGGTCAATCCATACATGAACTGAGCCATAGCGAACGAGTGACAAGAAAATAAATGCTAACTAGCTAGGCGGGACTAACCCCAAACCAATTATCACAACAGAAAATAATCTGAGATGCATTAATATCAAGTCTTTAACAAGCAAACCATTTCCAATCTCCTATCAATACATTATCATCTCTCACATACATAACATTTCATAAAACAGTAGATAATAATACATATGCCAAAGTAGGATGGACACGTGCTAGACCCAAAATGAAAGACTGGACTCGACACCAATCCCGCCTAGCACACAACCTGCAAAACTGAAAGGTGAGGTGTCAGTCTCCACTAGACTGAGCGAGGGGCATAATAGATATAAGCGCAGATAACATGCAAATCATAATCTCGGGTAAGGTTTTATAAACAAAAATAATATAAGTTCAATAATAATACAAAGCTCGCCCGAGATTGCAATTATCAGATTTAACAATCAATCATTTCAATCAATCAATCAATCAGTGGCCCGGCGAGTGAGGGCATTCTCCAACCTTACTCCGACAGTGTACAATCACGCTACTTTTCATTAATTAATTAAGTGGTCATGCAATCAATTACAGTGCACACGTAACAGTTTCAATAACTCCTTCTTCCTCCAATGATGGTGGGTTTGCAAGGCCCGATCCATCCACGGTAAACACGGTGTACGTCGGGAACATGACTCCCACGCACGGGATTCCTTCCTCCACCAAACCTCCTGGCGGATTCAGGGTTCATCCCCACGGTAGAGAGGAGTGTAAGAGTTACCCGTCAGCCCATGCTTTCCCGGTTGGCTCAAACACTAACTCTCGGGCCCACAGTGCACGGTACAATATACTCGCCCAAAACACGGTCAATCAATACAATACAATTCGGTAAATCAGTTGCAATTCAATAGAGTTTGGAAAACTATAGATATATATACCTTTTGGCTTAAAACATCACATAGGGTTGTAATGGTTCTAGATACCTAGCAATTAAACCTCACCTGTACCGACAAAACAAAGAGAAAGGCACGGCCTAAGAAGCCCACTCCACGTCACTGGCGTGCCGGTCTGTGCAACAAAGACAAGTGTACATAAGACACGACTCAAAATGTACCAAATAGGACGAACGGCGAAATGCAACGAGACGACGAGTATGATGCAATGTACCATGAAAATATCTTGTTTCACTTCATTTTAGATCATATAATATCAAATCGGGGTCAAAGAAGCCGTCGGAACGAGGTGCGAAAATTACAATTTTATGCAGTGAATTTGCACACATTCTGGACTATGGGAACGGCCGTTCCGGCTTCCCTTTGAAAATGGGAAGGGCCGTTCCCATGGCTGAAGAAAACGCGCTAGCGTTTTTAATTTAAAATGCGTTTTGGGGCTGGGAAGGGCCGTTCCGGCTCACAGGCCAAAGTGGGAACGGCCGTTCCCAGTCTCGCTGGCCTAACACACTCAGAAGCCTGGGAACGCCCGTTCCCAAAATGCACTAAGGCGGGAACGACCGTTCCCAGTTTCTGGACATTACAGAAACAGAGCAGTTATGCAGGGGAGAACGAACCAAAACCAAAACTCCACAAATGATCATATACTCAACTCCAAATGCATATAATTCATGAAATAAACATGCTTGCATACTTATAGTTCAATAATAACTTATTTCAACACTTAAATCCATGCTTAATCATCAAGAATCATCAAGATCAAACCCACAATGAACTCATGCTCCAAGCTTATAACCTTCACAATATATGCATCAAATCCAAGCTAGAATCATGTAATCATGCTTCCAACAACTAAAACATAATTTACTAAGCTCAACACATAACCCTAGCTCTCATATATGTTCATGAATTTCCCAACTAAAAGCTCATACCTTGAATGAATGAAAAGAAGGAAAAGAGATGATGTTGGGAGGATGATGATACTTCAAAGCATGCAATTAACCCTTGAATTCAAGCTCAAGTGAAGAAATCCTCTTCTTCTTCTTGCTCGGGTTGAACGAGATGAGGGAGAGAAGGGAGGGATCATGTGTATAAATGTTTGATGCAACCAAAGGATATATGCTAGATATTATAATGCTAAACACAATTTGCAATTTAATCCCTCCACTTCAAAAGTCATGCAATCAAGTTCAATCCCATGGAAATTGATCAATTAAGTCCAAAACTATTTCATGCAATTAGGTCCTCAAATTAATAAAATGACCACTTAAGGACAATTATGCAATTAAACAATTAAGTCATATTTGGAAATTAATTCACATATTGCATAATTGAAAATTAGGGCGTTACACATATCCGGAATCAGAATCAGAATCGGAGTTTTACCGCATCAAGGACATACCTTGTTCAAACCCACACTCGTAATCAGAATTGTATCATATATACACATCATACACACATACATACGAATCATACACACACACATACATATGTATCATACATACACACATACGTACGTATCATACATACGTATCGCACATACACATATACATACGTACAATACATACACACATACATAGGTATCACACATACACATATACATACTTATCGTACATACACACATACATAGTTATCATACATACACACATACATACTTATCATATGCATACGTATCAAACATATACACATACATAGGTTCATACAAAGCTTATCATATTTCAAACATAAACATAGTCATACACATTCATAATTCACACGTATTTACATATACTTAAGGCTTATAATCACATGCACACGTAGGGGCACATTTCATTAGGTTATAACTATAACCTAACCTCACCTGGTACCAAACAAAGCTAAAGACAAGGCAATGGTCCACCCCGGAACCCGCACGACTCACTTGTCACCACCCGGGGTGCACCTGTACCAACTGAGCACACAAAACACAATACAGGACTCAGACTCAGACTTAGACAGAGACGTACGACAATACTCGAGCACTTAAGAAATATAATTACATAAGTAGGGTTCAAATTCATATTAATTACGTGCAAAATAAAATATCTCATGGTTTAACATATTCATAAAACACATCAAGAGACGTTCTTTACACAATTAATTCAAACAAACAAAATGGAAACGCAATGCAAGTCAAATTATTTCATATCAATTCATGTATCAAATAACCAATTCATATTCGTACGAATAAATTATTCTTACATGCAAAGTCTCTAATTAAATCATTCATATCGTAGTACTCATGTTTAAATTGTCAAGATTAAAAAATCCTTTTATCAAGCGACAAGGTTTAATTAATTCAATATATACCAATTTACATTTTTCTAGAAATTAGACAAACACCCCTTCTACGTTAAACCATTAGCATAAATTTAACATACCGAGATTCAATTTGCAAATCAAAACATCCATACATATCACATTTCATTCAATACATGATTTCATATATATTGGAGTACATATTGATCGACAATTACAGCAATACACGATTTATTGCAATTAAAACAATTAATTTCAAATATTCAAAATACACAAAATAAATCACAACAAATCAACCGGACGTCCGATTGACGAACGGAAAATGGCGTTGGACTCACCACAACGAGACGGACAAACTGTCCGAAGACCGCCTGAACGCCGCTATTGGAGCTGCCCGAACAATGGCCGGCTACCGTTCGACCGCCACCAGAACATGCCAGAAAAATCCTGAAAAATCATCTGTACAAGTACTCCTCGTGCTTGTTCCAATTCCTCGATCAATTTCTGAAAATTCCAAGCCATTCATCTCTAATTTTGAATCCAAAAATACAAAACCCCAAAATCTTCAAAATCCAATTACTTCCAAACCGATGAATGAAAATCGAATCCGTCAAAGGCATATGATTTTCACCGGAAAAAGTTACCGGAGCACTGACCAACGTTGACCCGCCGATCCGCCGCCGATGGCCGGTTCTTGGGTTGCCAACTACATGAAAAGTTCGGCCTCGCTGAGTTAAACAACTTCTCTAAAGAACCCATTGCCGAATACTCGCCGAAAAAGGCCGAACCACCGCCATATTCATCTCCGCCACTGCCACACTGAAAAACCCTATCCCTACCTCGAGTCGGACAAAAAGGAGGCCGAAAATGAACTCAGGAGGGTCAAAAACCTTAGGAATCGGTCTTACTCATCGAAAATGGTCGCCGGAACGCCGAGTTTCGCCGTGCTAAGTAGTGCCGCCGCCCTTCGTGATTTTCAGGCGGCGCGTGAGGCGCCGGCGCATGTCGGTTGGTCACGCCAGCAGTGCGAAAATGACCGCCGGGAGTTGCCATCATGACCTCGATGGTCGTGTTAAGGAAAAGCCACCGGAAGCTGCCTCGAGAAGGCGCCGAAGTCGCGGTGGTTCCACCTGTCGTGACTGAAAATCGTGGAAAAGGTCTGCCTATGCTTGTCTTCTGGCTTGGATCTTGGTACGATTGTGTTCGCGTCGTGGAGCTCTTCGAAATGGACTACTCATACGTTGAAATCCATCGAGAAATGACCGCCTTTTATTTTGTGCATGTTTCGTGTGTTTGTTGTGGTGTTCACCGAGAGAGAGAGAGAGAGAGAGAGAGAGAGCTACTGAAGTCTGATGCTCTGGCACATATAACGAGGATCCGAGTATTTTATCCCGAGTCCTCGCGCATTAAAACGAACGGTAGGAGGGGCTAACGACATCAGAATTGGGCAAACTTAGAGCCTACGGACTCGTTTTCATGCCCCGAACACGAAAAAGGGGTCAAAGAGGTCAAAATCTCGATTGAACGAGAAATGACTGTAAAACCCCTAAAAAGAGAAAATTGCAAACATGCCCCTAAACTCTTAAAGAGTTCAAAATAGGGCCACGCAAAGCACAAAATTACAAAATTAAACACACAAAGAAGTTGAAACGTGGCATGCCTTATACGTTGGATGAGCGGGATGTTACAAACTCCCCCCCTTCAAAAGGACCTGTCCTCAGGTCCGGAAGCAGGATTTTGAACGACTCTGAAACAAACTCCACTTCATGCTTCAAATTGTGCTACTCCCATTGTTTGCGTCAACTCCCTTCATAGTGTCTCGTTGTCACCGAGATTCACCGAGCACCTGACTATTGGTACTTCAATCTCATTCGATCACGACTAGGTCAGTGCACCCAAAGCTCGATATCCTCTCGTCCTTGTCACTTGCAAACCATCGTCAGGCCATACGTAACGCAACGGCGACAAACAAGAGAGAAACCCATCTCTCAACACGTAAGTGAGAGAATCCCGTCCCTCAGCAAATACAAAAGAGAGAACCCCGTCTCTCAGGCACACACAAAAGAGAGAACCCCGTCTCTCAAGCACAGAATTGAGGGAACCCCATCTCTTAACCTAAGTCTGACAGATTCCACACCTCCCAGACATTCTAGTTTGAGAAAATCCAACATTTCTCAAACCCCTAAATTTAAGAGAATCCATTGTCTCTCGAATACCTAAGTACAAGAGAATCCAACATCTCTCATGCACAAAACTTAGAAAGAATCCAGCATCTTTGTATCACACAAATAGAGAGAAACCTGCATCTCCGTAGCACGTAAACAGAGAGAAATAAATCTCCCTCTCACTTAAGCACATAAGTACAATTAAATAAGCACTCAGACGTGCATACATCCCTGTAACGCAATTAGCAATTACAACAATCAACTTATCTCATAGTTGGCAAATATATCACATAATAACAAGAATCAATCAAGTGAATGATGTATGTATGCTCGTGCCATGAATGCTTAGTGTACCGTTCACCATGGTGTCGAAAATCTTGACCATAAAGTTGTGATAATGTCATGGACGGTGATTAAACTGTTGATGAAGCAGCCCTGCAGTTCAAACACTAAAGTTGATGCATGAGGGTTAGGGATGCAAATGAAATGTAATAGTTAAGTCACATAAGTGCAACAATGAAAAGCAATTAAGAGCACATTGATAAATGTTGCACAATCATAGTCATAGCCCGCACATAATTCACATAAAAAAAGCAAAATTCCATGCCAAGCAGATGCAGTGCGCACATATCCCTATGCCGTACGACCTAGACTGACACAACACAACTCCAGAGCACCGGTTCTAAACCTGAAAGCTCTGATACCACATTAGATGTAGCACCCCAAGGGGTGGGGTACCACACCCACGCACTATGTGTGACATCCCGCTCGTCCAATTTGTAAGGTACGCTACGTTTCAATCTTTTAAGGTGTTTAATTGTGTGATTTTATATTTTTCGTGGCCCTATTTTGAACTCTTTTAGAGTTTAGGGGCCCTTTGTAATTTTCTCTTTTAAGGGGTTTTTCGGTCATTTCTCGTTCGGTCGAGATTTTGACCTCTTTGACCCCTTCAACGCGTCCGGGGCGGCGAAACGAGTCCGTAGACTCTAAGTTTGCCCAATTCGGATGTCGTTAGCTCGTTGTTTGTTCGTTTTTGCGTACGAGAACCCGAGATATATACTCGGATTTCCTCGTTTTGCGTGCCAAAGATCAGATCAGCCCCAGCGTCGTCTTCCTCCAGCGATTTTCACTGTTCACACACACTCGAAGGTGCGTTTTCACGCACTAGTCCGTTCTCCCTCGTTTCTCGACGGAATTCGACGAATTGATAGTGGAAATTTATCAGCTCGACGAGCCCGTCACGATGGTACAAGAATCGGAGGGTAAAACGCAGCGGTGGTGGCGCTACGGCACAGCAGCGGCGGCGCGGCTTAGAACCGCCACTTCGCCGCCTTCTTGCGGCGGTTTCCGGCGACATTCCGGTGACACGCGCCTCCTACCCAGATAGAGGACATTCCGGCGCAACCCCCAGTTCAAGCGGCGCCGCCATCGGGGCGGCGAGGAGGCCGCACGCGCCGCCCAAAGCGGACGACGGGCGGCGGCGCTACTGTAGCGGCGCGATTCCGCCACCTCCGGCGACTTTTTTCGGCGAACTTCGACGGTTTCCAAGGTTTTCCGAGGCCCTGATTCCATTTCCGGCCTCCTTTTTGGGCGAATCGCGGCGGAGATGGGCGAACCGGCGAGTGGCGCACCGGCGGCTTTTCGGCGGCGGATTTGGCCCTCTTCCGGTGGGTTTTTGGTGGTGGTTCCTTCACGGAAGTTGTTCAGAATATCGAAACGTAGCGGATGGCGTTGGCCCCAACCCGAGAACCGGCCGGCGGCGGCGAACCGGTGGCGGACCGGCCTGGACCGGCGGTCCGATTTTCCGGCGATCTTTCCGGCGATTTGACTTGGGGCTTTGGTAGGGCTCGTTACAAGCTTTCCAACGGTATGTCCGGATTTTATTTTCGTTTTGCGGTTTGCATTTAATTTCAGTTTCCGTCGTTGGGATTTGGTTCGGTTTTTCTTCAACGAAGTCCCGTGTGTTTAGCTTTTTCTGAAATTGATTGAGGGCTATTGTTTAGTAGGCCGAGGCGCTCGTTTCTGTCCTTCCGGGGATTTTTCCGACCACCGGAGGCGGTGTTCCGGTGGCGGCCGGTGGCTGTTCGGTCGGCCGCGGTGGCGGCATTCCGACGCCCTTCGGACAGCAAGTTCCTTTCGTCGTGGTGAGTCCATCGCCACTTTCCGTTCGTCAATCGGATGTCCGGTTGATTTTATATGAATTTTTGAAGTTATTGTTTTTTATTCGTTAATTGATTTTAATTGTGCAATTCGATCTTGCATGTGCTATAAATTGAAATTATGAATTGTATGATACTTGGAAATATGTTATGATGTATGAAAACTTGATTCGTGATTTATGGAAATTATTTGCCTCGTATTACGACTATTTACTTGAGAATAATTATTAATTAAGGGGATGTTAGTGTAATTTTAGAAACTAATTGATTATGAAGTTGTATGAAACTTAGGATGGATATGCAATTTGTGTGTACTTGTCTAGAGACCTAGTACTTGATAAGAATTAAATTTATGATTATGTCTTGATTTATTCTATGTAATTAATGTTATGAATTTATAAGCTATGCATCTCTTGATATGATGTGTAATGTGAATTATAATATGCTCTGAATGACTTGATTGGATAGATATGGATTATATGTTGCATCATTTGTATTCGTGAGCATGGCCGTGCGCCTTTGTGGTTGTGTTTGGAGTCTGAGTCTTGTGTTCTGTGTGCGTTCAGTTGTTCCGGGGTTTTCCTGGGAGTGTCTGTCAGCTGTTTGGGTTCCAGTGGGGCTTCTTGGCTCAGGTTTTCCGTTTCGTCGGTGAAAGGTGAGGTTTTAGGATTTTTGTTTTAGTTAAAGCGACCTACAACCCTATATGCTCGTTTTCAAGCTCGCATGCGAATATATACTATATGTATATTAAATATGTGTCTTACGATATGTTATGGATTTTGTTAATTCGATTTGATATGAATTCTTCTAAAATTATACGTATGGGCGTATATAAGCTTAAAATGTTTTGCAACGAGGCTATGCTCCAAACCGTGTGTCTTCATACCAGCTGCGGATTAGGATGACACGGAGAGGTACGTTTATAGCATATGCTAAGTTGCAAGGTATGGTATGCTCCGATAAGGTACGTAAGTATGATTTTGATTCGATATGATAAGTTTGATATGTAGCGAGTTATGATATGATCTGTTCTGATATGCTCTGTTATGATATGTTGGGCCCTGAGACGTGGGTAAGGGAGACCCGGGACGACCATGGGGTCGCCGGTTATGACCCCTGTGCACGTTCTCATTTGAGATATTTACGTGCGACCTAGGGAGGTTGGGAAGGCGTAGTATCTTGAGCCCTCGGTGGATAACCGGGGAAGGCACAGTGTGGGTTCGCTACCCCGTGTGTGTTTGTATCTGTATGAGTAGTGAGGGTTTGCTCCCCGAACTACATGGTGTTGGGGTTGGATTGTTTATGATATTTGTTTGTTTTCTGATTTGATACGTATGATTCGATATGGAAGTAAGGTGGGAGACCCGTACTCGCCGGGTATATGATTATGATATGATATGTTGATTATGAAACGGGATAGGAGCTTTCTCTTTCGACATGTTACGAGTTTGTTCAGTCTGATATGATTTGATTAAGTATAAATTTGGTATGAGTATGCTCAGTTTGTTAAGTTTTGAATAAGATAAGATACGTATAAGTTTGATTTGATAAGATATGTATAAGTTTGTTTTGAAAATGATTTTGGTATGCAAAACCCTATTCCCGGTTCATAATCTTTCTTTTGATACGTGCTTTGCTCTATACGTATATATGTGTTGGTGTGTGTTCAGCCCCCTCGCTCAGTCAGTGGACTGACCCTCGCCCCACCTATGTTTTTAGTTGCAGGTACCAGTTGTTGGAGTTCGAGCTAGGCGGCTTTGAGTCTGGTCTGTCGAGTCTGTGTCAGTCCGTTTGATTTTGTTAAGTATTTTGTTCCGAATTATTTATGAAAATTTTGTATATAGTATGTTCTGTAATAAGTTGATGTGTTTGCTTTGATCATATGAATTTTCGGGACAGGTTAGGACAGGGCTGAGATTAGTTGAACCCGTCTTTGATGTGTGTTTGAATTCGGGACAGGTTAGGACAGGTTCGTGGAATTAGTTGAACCCGTTTACTTATGTTTGTTGATTAAAGTTTTTGTTAGTTCATATTTTGTATCGCTTCCGCATTCTGGTTTTGCACAATTTACTTGTACAGGTTTAGGTACCGCCTAGCTTTGGTTGTTTTTTTTCGTTTGTCACCCGTTCGCTGTGACTTGATGCGTGTGCGGACTTTCCATTTCGTACCACGTGTCGAGTCATAGTGCGGGGGTGTGGTGCCCCACCGTTTGGGGTGCTACATCTTAAGTGGTATCAGAGCCACCAGGTTCAGAACCGGTGCTCTGGAGTCGTGTCGTGTCAGTTTAGGTCGTACGGCATAGGAATACTTGTGCATTGCGTTTGGCAGACGTGAAATTTTGACTTGTATGTATGAATTGGTCTGAGCTTATGTGATTGTGTGCACACTATGATTACGATTTTTGTAAAATTATTATTGTTATGATTAAATTTTATTAAATTGCGTATTGCATCTGCATTACTTAAGTGTTCTTAATTGCTTTCATTACTTGACATACCCACGTACTAACCCACATGCATAGATATTTAGTCCATTTGTGAATTATAGGGTGTTGCCATGATGTCAAGAATTGAAGTTGATCGAGACAACACTTCCTACTTCTACAAAATTATGAAGGAAGATTTGAAACTTCCGTTTTCTGACTACTTGGATGAGAAGCGAGTGGACCTCTACAAGAATTTATAACAAGGAATCAATGCTACTGCTATGGAAACGGGTATTATGCATACATGGCACGTGCATCATGCATTGGAGTAAATTTTAATTATTTTGGACATTTGTTCTACGTGCTTGACTGTTTTTTTTTGCTGGATATGAGTGCACGCCATTCACATCCCTAACCCCACATGCATTAGCTCTGTGGTTATATTTAGGTGACTTCCTTACCTGTTCCAACGAGGATCGATTTTAGTGGAAGCAACATTGGGATTCGAACAGGGGTTAATCAGATGATGTATGATCAAGCTAACACAGTCAGGGTAGTGAGTGGATAAAAGAAGATACTCGAATATGAGAGAGATAAGAGATCCTTTAACTATCAGGGTGCCCTCAGGGTAGGTACTTATTATTTGGAGGTGCTCGGGAGTACATGTTTTATAAGGAAGCCAGAATCTCTAACTCTGGATGGCGTGAGGTGACAATGAAGAGATCAAGGCAATTGTACCATTCAGAGAATTCCAAGCAGGAAATCAGGTTACTGTTATAAAGACACCTACCAGAGTAGTTGCACTACACAAAGGAAAAAGGGGAAAGTTGTGCAAGCTGTGGAATTTTGTGCCGAGGTCATTGAAGAGCAACTTCACCAAATATTGAGGATAAGAATATCAACCACGACGACGGTGTACTAAGCAAGATTGTGTAATTCTTCATTTATCTCTCCACGATTGTCTTGAGAGGTTTTACCGTGAAAGAATGGTGGTTTCCGATTACCGAGGATTCTATTGGGATTTCAAGAGATTACGCGGATCACTATACTCCGAGAATCAAGCGAGACGATCCAAGATCAGTTGAGTACCCGAGAATCTGAAGGAATACTAAAGAATGCAAGTTTGAACGGGAAGTTGGAACTATGGCTAGTTAAGGAGTTGATTAACCTTTCAAGTTAGAGAAATTGCCAACCTCGACTCCACTACTACGGTGAACGGTACATTGAGCATCCATGGCATTTGCACTCATGCATTTCATAAGTAATTATAATTATTTTTGCTTGACTTATGTGACAATGTGTAATGTTTGATGTTGCTCGAGTTTAATAACGTGACTAACTGCTGTAATTTTCATAACTTTAAAATTGTTGTTGTTGTGAATTTTTGTAAACTAAATGGATTACCTGCTTGCGTGAACTATCCGTGCTTCAGTGCTTATAATTTCTTTGGTTACTCACTAATCCTTCATGCACCTACAAGCATATTGCGATTTTATTTTACAGAGATTCCATCTCGATATCCCCCTTGAGTTGAGCATGGATGATGAGTCGATACTCTAGGGACACCGATATCAGTCGGGTAAAGGTACACCACACATGCATCTCATGTTTTGCATCATGTGTTATTTTGATGTGCGTATGTTTAAATGCTGTGTAAGTGAACTTGTGTGCTAGAGAGTGGTTGAGATCTCTCTATTTGCGTGTTAGGGAGATGTGGGATTCTCCCTATTTATGTGATAGAAAGATGTTGGATTCTTTCTAAATTATGTGAGCAAGAGATGTTGGATTCTCTTGGAGTTAGATGTTCGAGAGATGCTGGATTCTCTCGAATCTAGGGTTTGAGAAATGCTGGATTTTCTCAAACTAGGATGTTTGGAAGATGTGGAAGTCTGCCAGACCTAGGTTGAGAGACGGGGCTCTCTCGATTACGTGGTTGAGAGACGGGGTTCTCTCAATTCTGTGCCTGAGAGACGGGGTTCTCTCCTTTGATGTGCTGGGAGACGGGGTTCTCTCTTTCTTGTGTGCTGAGAGATGTGATTCTCTCTTGTTTGTCGCGGCTGAGTTTCGCGTGGCCTGTTGTTGGTTTGCAATCGACGAGGAAGCGACAGTTTCGAGCTTTGAGTGCAGTGGCCTAGTGGGGGATCGAACAAGTTTGAAGTGACCAACGGTCAACTGTTTGAACAAACCTCTGTGACTACGGAACTCTGCAGGGAGTTGATGCAAACAGTGGGAGTAAACTTCATAGCCAGGGCTATGACTCTACACGATTTCAGGAGATGGATTGAAGTATTCCAGTTCGAAGCTTTACGACTCAGTAATAGGACCTGAGGACAGGTCCTTTTGAAAGAGGGGAGTTTGTGACATCCCGCTCGTCCAATTTGTAAGGTACGCTACGTTTCAATCTTTTAAGGTGTTTAATTGTGTGATTTTATATTTTTCGTGGCCCTATTTTGAACTCTTTTAGAGTTTAGGGGCCCTTTGTAATTTTCTCTTTTAAGGGGTTTTTCGGTCATTTCTCGTTCGGTCGAGATTTTGACCTCTTTGACCCCTTCAACGCGTCCGGGGCGGCGAAACGAGTCCGTAGACTCTAAGTTTGCCCAATTCGGATGTCGTTAGCTCGTTGTTTGTTCGTTTTTGCGTACGAGAACCCGAGATATATACTCGGATTTCCTCGTTTTGCGTGCCAAAGATCAGATCAGCCCCAGCGTCGTCTTCCTCCAGCGATTTTCACTGTTCACACACACTCGAAGGTGCGTTTTCACGCACTAGTCCGTTCTCCCTCGTTTCTCGACGGAATTCGACGAATTGATAGTGGAAATTTATCAGCTCGACGAGCCCGTCACGATGGTACAAGAATCGGAGGGTAAAACGCAGCGGTGGTGGCGCTACGGCACAGCAGCGGCGGCGCGGCTTAGAACCGCCACTTCGCCGCCTTCTTGCGGCGGTTTCCGGCGACATTCCGGTGACACGCGCCTCCTACCCAGATAGAGGACATTCCGGCGCAACCCCCAGTTCAAGCGGCGCCGCCATCGGGGCGGCGAGGAGGCCGCACGCGCCGCCCAAAGCGGACGACGGGCGGCGGCGCTACTGTAGCGGCGCGATTCCGCCACCTCCGGCGACTTTTTTCGGCGAACTTCGACGGTTTCCAAGGTTTTCCGAGGCCCTGATTCCATTTCCGGCCTCCTTTTTGGGCGAATCGCGGCGGAGATGGGCGAACCGGCGAGTGGCGCACCGGCGGCTTTTCGGCGGCGGATTTGGCCCTCTTCCGGTGGGTTTTTGGTGGTGGTTCCTTCACGGAAGTTGTTCAGAATATCGAAACGTAGCGGATGGCGTTGGCCCCAACCCGAGAACCGGCCGGCGGCGGCGAACCGGTGGCGGACCGGCCTGGACCGGCGGTCCGATTTTCCGGCGATCTTTCCGGCGATTTGACTTGGGGCTTTGGTAGGGCTCGTTACAAGCTTTCCAACGGTATGTCCGGATTTTATTTTCGTTTTGCGGTTTGCATTTAATTTCAGTTTCCGTCGTTGGGATTTGGTTCGGTTTTTCTTCAACGAAGTCCCGTGTGTTTAGCTTTTTCTGAAATTGATTGAGGGCTATTGTTTAGTAGGCCGAGGCGCTCGTTTCTGTCCTTCCGGGGATTTTTCCGACCACCGGAGGCGGTGTTCCGGTGGCGGCCGGTGGCTGTTCGGTCGGCCGCGGTGGCGGCATTCCGACGCCCTTCGGACAGCAAGTTCCTTTCGTCGTGGTGAGTCCATCGCCACTTTCCGTTCGTCAATCGGATGTCCGGTTGATTTTATATGAATTTTTGAAGTTATTGTTTTTTTATTCGTTAATTGATTTTAATTGTGCAATTCGATCTTGCATGTGCTATAAATTGAAATTATGAATTGTATGATACTTGGAAATATGTTATGATGTATGAAAACTTGATTCGTGATTTATGGAAATTATTTGCCTCGTATTACGACTATTTACTTGAGAATAATTATTAATTAAGGGGATGTTAGTGTAATTTTAGAAACTAATTGATTATGAAGTTGTATGAAACTTAGGATGGATATGCAATTTGTGTGTACTTGTCTAGAGACCTAGTACTTGATAAGAATTAAATTTATGATTATGTCTTGATTTATTCTATGTAATTAATGTTATGAATTTATAAGCTATGCATCTCTTGATATGATGTGTAATGTGAATTATAATATGCTCTGAATGACTTGATTGGATAGATATGGATTATATGTTGCATCATTTGTATTCGTGAGCATGGCCGTGCGTCTTTGTGGTTGTGTTTGGAGTCTGAGTCTTGTGTTCTGTGTGCGTTCAGTTGTTCAGGGGTTTTCCTGGGAGTGTCTGTCAGCTGTTTGGGTTCCAGTGGGGCTTCTTGGCTCAGGTTTTCCGTTTCGTCGGTGAAAGGTGAGGTTTTAGGATTTTTGTTTTAGTTAAAGCGACCTACAACCCTATATGCTCGTTTTCAAGCTCGCATGCGAATATATACTATATGTATATTAAATATGTGTCTTACGATATGTTATGGATTTTGTTAATTCGATTTGATATGAATTCTTCTAAAATTATACGTATGGGCGTATATAAGCTTAAAATGTTTTGCAACGAGGCTATGCTCCAAACCGTGTGTCTTCATACCAGCTGCGGATTAGGATGACACGGAGAGGTACGTTTATAGCATATGCTAAGTTGCAAGGTATGGTATGCTCCGATAAGGTACGTAAGTATGATTTTGATTCGATATGATAAGTTTGATATGTAGCGAGTTATGATATGATCTGTTCTGATATGCTCTGTTATGATATGTTGGGCCCTGAGACGTGGGTAAGGGAGACCCGGGACGACCATGGGGTCGCCGGTTATGACCCCTGTGCACGTTCTCATTTGAGATATTTACGTGCGACCTAGGGAGGTTGGGAAGGCGTAGTATCTTGAGCCCTCGGTGGATAACCGGGGAAGGCACAGTGTGGGTTCGCTACCCCTTGTGTGTTTGTATCTGTATGAGTAGTGAGGGTTTGCTCCCCGAACTACATGGTGTTGGGGTTGGATTGTTTATGATATTTGTTTGTTTTCTGATTTGATACGTATGATTCGATATGGAAGTAAGGTGGGAGACCCGTACTCGCCGGGTATATGATTATGATATGATATGTTGATTATGAAACGGGATAGGAGCTTTCTCTTTCGACATGTTACGAGTTTGTTCAGTCTGATATGATTTGATTAAGTATAAATTTGGTATGAGTATGCTCAGTTTGTTAAGTTTTGAATAAGATAAGATACGTATAAGTTTGATTTGATAAGATATGTATAAGTTTGTTTTGAAAATGATTTTGGTATGCAAAACCCTATTCCCGGTTCATAATCTTTCTTTTGATACGTGCTTTGCTCTATACGTATATATGTGTTGGTGTGTGTTCAGCCCCCTCGCTCAGTCAGTGGACTGACCCTCGCCCCACCTATGTTTTTAGTTGCAGGTACCAGTTGTTGGAGTTCGAGCTAGGCGGCTTTGAGTCTGGTCTGTCGAGTCTGTGTCAGTCCGTTTGATTTTGTTAAGTATTTTGTTCCGAATTATTTATGAAAATTTTGTATATAGTATGTTCTGTAATAAGTTGATGTGTTTGCTTTGATCATATGAATTTTCGGGACAGGTTAGGACAGGGCTGAGATTAGTTGAACCCGTCTTTGATGTGTGTTTGAATTCGGGACAGGTTAGGACAGGTTCGTGGAATTAGTTGAACCCGTTTACTTATGTTTGTTGATTAAAGTTTTTGTTAGTTCATATTTTGTATCGCTTCCGCATTCTGGTTTTGTACAATTTACTTGTACAGGTTTAGGTACCGCCTAGCTTTGGTTGTTTTTTTTCGTTTGTCACCCGTTCGCTGTGACTTGATGCGTGTGCGGACTTTCCATTTCGTACCACGTGTCGAGTCATAGTGCGGGGGTGTGGTGCCCCACCGTTTGGGGTGCTACACTATGACCCGACACGTGCACGAAATGGGAAGTCCGCACACGTACCAAGTCAAAGCGAACGGGTGACAAACGAAAATCCAACCTAAGCTAGGCGGTACCTAAACCCTGTACAAATGAAAATATGCCAAATCTGAATGTGGAAGCGATACAAAAAACAAACTTTCAAAAACTTCAAACAAAAAGCATATTCAATACATTCCATAAAGTAATTCAACAACAACTACACGGGTTCAACTATTACAGGAAACCGGTCCTAACCTGTCCCGAATAGCATACAATAGAAACGGGTTCAACTAATCCAAGCTCTGTCCTATCCTGTCACGAAAAATCATACATTCGATTCATATTCATAAACATGTACCGAACATATCGTATACCTAATATTCATACATAGTTCAGAACAAAGCACTTAACAAAATCAAACAGACTGACACTGACTCGATAGACACGACACACAGCCGCCTAGCTCGAACTCCAACAACTTGTAAACTAAAAACACAAAGAGGGAGGGGTCAGTCCAAAGACTAAGTGAGGGGCTACACACGCACACATATATACGTATACAGAGCATAACACATATCATTGAGGGGAGTTCATGAACCGGGGCGTGGTTTTTACACTCTAAAACATTTTCACACGTGATACTAGATATAGGAATAAAAGAGTTAGCCCGAAGGCCAACATAACCAAATTTTATTAATTAAGAATCCACTCCTGTTTCACGAACTATTTCTCAACAAACTAACATAACGAAAATCAAACATAACACACACACACCATCCGTCGACCTAAAATGAGTCGTCCCGGATTCAGAACACACGCACACATCCGTCGACCTAAAATGAGCCGTCCTGGATTCAGAACGCCACACACACCCAGACATATTCGGAATCAGAATCAGAATTAGAGTCTTACCGCATTAAGGACATACCTTGATCAAACCCACACACGTAATCACAACAGTATCATATATACACATCATACATACACACATACATACGTATGATACACACATACATACATACGTATCATACATACACACATACATACGTATCACACATACACACACACGTACGTATCATACATACACACATACAAAGCTATCACACATACACACATACATACTTACCGTACATACACACATACATACTTATCAAACATACACACATACATACTTATCACATGCATACATATCAAACATACAAATATACATACTTGTCACATACATACGTATCAAACATACACACATACATAGGTTCATACAAAGCGTATCATATTTCAAACATAAACATAGTCATATACATTCATAATTCAAGCGTATTTACATAAACTTAAGACTTATAATCACATGCACACATAGGGGCACATTTCATTAGGGTATAACTATAACCTAACCTCACCTGGTACCAAACAAAGCTGAAGAGAAGGCAATGGTCCACCCAGGAACCCACATGACTCACTTGTCACCACCCCGGGTGCACCTATACCAACTGAGCACACAAAACACAATACAAGACTCAGACTCAGACTTAGACAACCACACAGAGACGCACGATAACGCTCGACCACTTAAGAAATATAATTACATAAGTAGGGTTCAAATTCATATTAATTACGTGCAAAATAAAATATCTCATGGTTTAACATATTCATAAAACATATCAAGAGATGTTTTTTACACAATTAATTTAAACAAACAAAATGGAAACGCAATGCAAGTCACATTATTTCATATCAATTCATGTATCAAATAACCAATTCATATTCGTACGAATAAATTATTTCATACATGCAAAGTCTCTAATTAAATCATTCATATCGTAGTACTCATGTTTAAATTGTTAAGATTAAAAAATCCTTTTATCAAACGACAAGGTTTAATTAATTCAATATATACCAATTTACATTTTTCTAGAAATTACACAAACACCCCTTCAACGTTAAACCATTAGCATAAATTCAACATACCGAGATTCAATTTGCAAATCAAAACATTCATACATATCACATTTCATTCAATACATGATTTCATATATATTGGAGTACATATTAATCGACAATTACAATAATACACGATTTATTGCAATTAAAATAATTAATTTCAAATATTCAAAATACACAAAATAAATCACAACAAATCAACCGGACGTCCGATTGACGAACGGAAAATGGCGTTGGACTCACCACAACGAGATGGACAAACTGTCCGAAGACCGCCTAAACGCCGCCACTCGAGCCGCCCGAACAGTGGCCGGCTGCCGTTCGACCGCCACCAGAAAAATCATCCGTGCAAGTACTCCTCGTGCTTGTTGTAATTCCTCGATCAATTTCTGAAAATTCCAAGCCAATCGTCTCCAATTTCAAATCCAACAATACAAAACCCCAAAATCTTCAAAATCCAATTACTTTCAAACCGACGAATAAAAATCGAATCCGTAAAAGACATAGGCTTACTCGTGATGAGAGCTTCGAAATGCCTATGATTTTCACAGAAAAAAGTTACCGGAGCATTGACCAACGTTGACCCACCGGTCCGCCGCCACGATCCACCGTCGATGAGTTAAACAACTTCTCTAAAGAACTCATTGTCGAATACTCGCCGAAAAAGGCCGAACCGTCACCATCTTCATCTCCGCCACAGCCACACCGAAAAACCCTAGCTCCGCCACGATTCGGATAAAAAGGAGGCTGACAATAAACTCGGGAGGGTCGAAAACCTTAGGAATCGGTCTTGCTCATCGAAAATGGTCGCCGAAACGACGAGTTTCGCCTTGCTACAGTAGCGCCGCCGCCCTTCGTGATTTTTAGATGGCGCGTAAGGTGCCGCCGTTTGTCCGTTGGTGGCGCCACCAGCGTGGAAATGACCGCCGGGAAGTTGCCATCATAACCTCGATGGTCGTGTTAAAGAAAAGACGCCGGAAGCCACCGCGAGAAGACGGTGACGTCGCGGTGGTTCCAACTCCACCTGTAGCGACTAAAAATCATGGAAAATGTCCGCCTATGCTTGTCTTCTGCTAGGATCTTGGTAAGGTTGTGTTTGTGTCATCAAGCTCTTCGAAATGGACTACTCATACGTTGAAATCCGTCGAGAAATTGTTGCCTTTCAATTTGTGCATGTTTTGCATGTATGTTGTGGTGTTCACCGGGAGAGAGAGAGAGAGAGCTGCTGAAGTCTGATGCTCTGGCACGTATAACGAGTATCCGGGTATTTTATCCCGGGTCCTCGCCCGTAAAACGAACGGTAGGAGGGGATAACGACGTTAGAATTGGGCAAACTTAGAGCCTACGGACTCGTTTCGATGCCCCGAACACGAAAAAGGGGTCAAAGAGGTCAAAATCTCGATCGAACGAGAAATGACTAAAAAACCCCTAAAAAGAGAAAATTGCAAGTAGGCCCCTAAACTCTTAAAGAGTTCAAAATAGGGCCATACAAAGCATAAAATCACAAAATTGGAGACAGATCGTGTGTTTAAGAAGGTACCGGTGAGTATAGAGGGTCGTGACAACTTGATAAATTTTGTGGTGATGTAAATGAATCGGTATGATGCCATTTTGGGTATGGATTTGCTTTACAAGCATTATTTTACGGTTGATTCTCGAGCTAAAAGAGTCCAGTTGGGTTCCGAGGTGTTTGTGGGTTCGAGTTCGAAGACTTCGTCTTTGTTGTCTTTTACTGACGCTTACAGAATGGTTCGTGAAGGTGCTACAGGGTTTGTTTCCTATCTTCTTAACAAGCCGAAAGATCAGGCTAAACTTGAGATGACAGAAGTGGTGATGGATTTTCTCGAAGTTTTCCCAGAGAGTCTTGCTTATTTACCTCCTGAAAGAAAATTAGAGTTTGTAATTGATTTGTACCAGGACGCCGAGCCTTTCTCTAAAACTCCTTATCGGATGGCTCCAGCTGAGTTAAAAGAGTTGAAGAAGCAACTCGAAGAGTTATTGTCTAGTGGGTACATTCGTCCGAGTTCTTCTCCTTGGGGTGCACCGGTCCTATTTGTGAAGAAGAAAGATGGGACTTTAAGAATGTGCATTGATTATAGGGAGCTAAATCGGATGACGATCAAGAACAAATATCCCCTTCCACATATCGAGGAGTTATTCGATACTTCAGGGATCTAAGGTCTATTATAAGCTTGATCTACGTCAGGGATATTATCAGCTGCGAATCCGAGAAGAGGATATTTCGAAGACGGGATTTAATACTCGGTACGGGCATTATGAGTTTGTTGCGATGCCGTTCGGATTGACTAATGCCCCCGCAGCCTTTATGGATATGATGCGCAGGATCTTCTGGTCTTTTCTTGACAAGTTCTTGGTAATCTTCATTGATGACATCTTTGTGTTTTCGAGGTCTGCCGAAGAGCATGGGAGACAACTTAAACTCGTGTTGCAAACTCTGAAGGAACATCAGCTATTTACCAAGTTCAGTAAGTGCGACTTTTGGATTGATAAGGTTTCTTTCTTGGGACATGTTATTTCTGAGAAGGGTGTTGAAGTTGACCCTATAAAGATTAAGACCATGGTGAAGTGGGAAGCACCGAAGAATACCTCGCAAGTTCGAAGTTTCTTGGCCCTAGCAGGATATTATAGAAGATTTGTTAAGGACTTCAAAAAGATTTTCACTCCATTGACCCGATTAACTAAGAAAGAGGTGAAGTCCGAGTGGGATGAAGCATGTGAGAAAAGCTTCAACCTCTTGAAAGAGAAACTAACTATCGCCCCGGTCTTGACACTACCTGAAGGCTGCAAGGGCTATGCTGTTTTTACAGACGCATGTAAGGAAGGATTGGACTGTGTTCTGATGCAAAACGGGAACGTGGTTGCTTATGCTTCTAGGAAGCTAAAGGAGCATGAGAAGAATTATCTCACTCATGATTTGGAGTTAGCCGCCGTGATCCTTGCACTTGGAAAGTGGAGACATTACTTGTACAACGTGCCTTTTGAGATCTTTACAGACCACAAGAGCCTCCAATATTTATTCACTCAGAAGGATTTGAATATGAGGCAAAGGCGTTGGATGGAGTTACTTGAAGACTATGAGTATACGATCAAGTACCATCCTAGTAAAGCTAACGTGGTCGCCGATGCATTTAGTAGGAAGGCTAGTGTGTCGAATTTGGAAGTGGGAGAAGGTAGTGAAGTTGAGCATATTGTCGTGAAGGCTCGTGTTACCAACATCACCATACAATCGGATTTGTTTGTTTGAAGTTCAGACTAGTGATCCAAAAGTTCAGAAGTTGGTTGCTAAGGCTAGAGCAGCCCAGAGTGTTCGTTTAGGTTCGATGAAACTGGTCTTCTTCGTTTCAAGAACCGTGTATGTAACAGCCCAAAACAGGGTCTGGATGAAAACAGTTAGTTAAGGGCATTGGTAAAGCATTTATAGACTGTGATCCAACTTTTTGAACCATCATGCATTGCATTCTTACATGAACTTTGTGCTCATATATGATCTGACATGTTTTAAGGGGGAATTCTTGACCTTTGATACAGTTTACTATTCATAACCCGAGCCTACCTTGTTCATATTGTTACTCGAACCCTAGAGGTTCACCACACATCTTTCCCTATCGTTTGAACTTGTTTCCCGAGCTCAAGGAGTCTTTCTTGAACCATAAGGTATTTTTGGAACTTACCGACCAATGTTACTATTCATCTGAAAATGAGCTTTTGATTCTGATACCTTTTCCTACCCAAGTTTACAGTCAAATCGACCCTTGAGTCGAGATGAGTCTTTTGAAATCATTCTTGGCTTGGAAATCTATTCTAAACTTTGTTTTATTGAAAATGTTTACGAAAACCCTAGTTCACTATTCCTTCTACGAACGGTTTTCATTCGGAAAATGTTTTCTCTCTGGATTTGCACTACTCGAGCTATTTCAAGATTTTTGAGATGTTTTACAACTCTTGATTCAAACCCTAGCTTGAAATTTTGGAGCGTAAGTTCGTACGTGAGAATTCACTATTCATTCTACGTTTTCAACATTTTTAACGGTAAAATGTTTTATAGTCGATTATGGACTCAAAACGGTTCTCGATTTATTTGTTGAATTTTGGAAACAATCCAGACTTGAAAATCATTCTCGAAAGTCATTTTTCACTCTTGTTGAGTTTCGAGCTCAAAACTTTTATTCACTAAACCTAATTCATCTTTTAAACGGTAAATCCGATTTCGACGTATAAATATGCGTTTCGAAGCTAATTTTTTCCCGGACGGAATGGTTATACTTCCAGACACTTACCTTCATGTTTTGGTAGTGAAATTACCGAAATACCCCCAGCAGCCCCATTTTTAAGCTTCAAGAGTATGAAGCTTCCAAGGGAAGGTACTCCACTTTTGCTCTCATACCCTTACCTCAAGTTTATTTCCAATGTGAGGGGATTATCTCCAACTATAAATATGCCCCTCATGCCATTAGAATCCTTGGTCAAAGTTGTGTGAACAACACCCTTTCTTCTCCCTCTCTCCCCCCTCTTGGGCGTCGGCCACCCCCCACATTTGCTAGGTTAGTTTGTTTTATTTTATGTTAGGTTTTAGTTTAGTTTATGTTTTATGTTATGGTATGTTTATATTATGTTTAGGTTGGGTCTTAGGGTCTTCCCTAAGCCATATAGGATTTTATTTTATGCATTTATTATATAGTTTTCATGATATGTTTTGTAGCACCCCGCACGTGAGGCACCACATCCGCCGCACTATGGCTCAACCCGAGTAACGAAATGGTAAATCCGCAACTGTATCAAACCATAGCGAATGGGAGACAAACAAAAAGACCCTCCTCAGCTAGGCGGAACTTAAACCCTGCAAATATAACTAATCAACAAGACATAAAGTAACAGAGAATTAAAACCAAACACATGCATTGGCCACGGGCCTCCATAAATTAAACACTCGAACCACAGGCATACTTGAGCTCCTCAAGCCTCTTTTAATTCATCACAAAAGCCGACAAGGCAATTCAATAACAATTACCTAAAGATTCAAGTTCATAATATTACAGAATCGAATCATGCAAGATTTAAGTACAAATGCGAGTGCAGAGACTCTCCTAACTTAACTTGACCAACTCAAAGACTCCATACACTTCCGCGTAGCTCGAAACTCCGAAGCCAAACCTACGCACTAAAAGGTTGGGGAGGGAGAGGGTCAGTCTCTAGAAGACTGAGTGAGCAGGAGCGATATACGTATATATAAAACATGCACATGCAAGTCATAAATCCCGAGCAAGGTTTTATTTGAAATTAGTTTCCAAAAGGGCAAGAGAATAACCAAGCAATACTCGGATTTTACGACTAATCATATTAATTCATTACGTTCATAATTCATACATAAACATAAGGGCTCGGCGAGTGAGCGTGCATCATCTCCAACCAAACTCCGACCGTGTACGACACATATCATTAATACTTTAAATAGGTGATCATGCAATATATCATAATACACGCAGATGATATATCATATCATAAAATATATTCGTTTGGGCAATCCGTGTCCCGGCCTTCCCGCACGGTGCATATCAATCAAAACATAATCATAATCATAAAAGAAGTTCCAACCTTCTTCCTCCGGGTGGTGGACGGGTTAGCAAGACCCCACCACCTCATACATAGTCCAATGGGGTTTCATAACTCCCCCAAGGGCACTCAGCTCCCATTCCCCGCTAAACCTCCTAGCGAGGGCCGGTATCGCCGTAACATAGTGGAACTTGCACATGGGATCACCGTCGGCCTATGCCTCCCCGGATAGCCACATGTACTAAGTCCCTGGGCCCATGATCATATCATACATGCATAATCTCGCCAAAACATTTGCTTCATACTTAGGATACATACTATAAGAAAATATACCTTACCGTGTAACTCGGCATATGCTATACACGTACCTCTACGTATCATCCTAATCCGTAGCTAGCATGAAGACACACGGTTTGGAGCATAGCCTCGTTGCAAAACCATTTTAAGCTTATATACGCCCATACGTATAATTTCAAAAGAATTTACTCGTTAACTCTACTTTAAAAGTAACATATATATATATATATATATAAGGTTTTTGGCCAAAGCTTGTCACATAAGGTTGTAGGGTTTAATACATAACTAAAACGAAAACACCCTCACCTGAAACATGACGATACAAGGATACGAGTTACCGGGTGCCTGAAAGATCGAGAATTCCCCACCCTGGAGATAAACTTAACAAAAGACAACGTAACTTGTTCGTGAGACTCAAGACTCTAAATGAACCATATACGACGCACGACAAAGTATGAATATGATATGAATACGTAAAAGATAATATTATGTCATGAAAATGTTCATATGCACTATTAAGGAATTTAAGACATAAGAGAGGCCACTCGTTCATTCATTCCATTCAAATTCATAAATTCATACTTCATATCAATTTAATCTAAGAATTCAAATATAATCAAAGCACGTAATAATTCACAACATGTAATATTCATGTTTACAATTAGAAAATAGACAATTAAACACATTCAATTCAATATCGGAAATTAAATAAAACAAGAAATAGGTAACAATTAAATTCTATAATTCAATTAGAACAAATAATATTTAACATAGAATATAAACATATATATAAATAAAAGTGTGTACGTACAGACATGCATGCAATTAATTAAAATAAAACATATGCATGCCCAATATAATATAACACATGCACAAACTATATGCATTAAAACACAAACATTGAAATTCATGCATGCAAACCTAACATATATATATATATATATGCGTAAAACCACATGCACACACACAAAACTAAGTGCATGCAAACATTTAAATATATATACATATAACATGCATGCAATTTCATGCATTAATACATATGTATATATATATACTGCTATACGTATGCATGCAACATGAAAAATAGGAAATGCAACAACAATTTAATTCATACACTACTACTAACAGACCTACAACTAACAACCATGCAAGAAAAAGGGAAGGTCATAGCAACAAGCAGCAACTAACAGCAGCAACAGACGTTCCAGATTCAATCTCCCCGCCCGGGAAGATCTTGTACACAAAATTACCCGGCCGGGGACGACAAGCAGAGGACTTTCTATAAAAGGGGTCCCCGGCTGGGTAGTTTTATACACAAAATCTCCCTGGCCGGGGAGAGACAACAGAGACGCAATCGCAGCAGCAGTTGAACATTTAACCCCGGTTTTCTATCATGAAATGCCACAGCAGCTACGGCAACAATCAAGCAGGATATGCGGCAACTTAAGACATGAAATGCAGAAGCAACCCATCCTAACAAACCACTAAAACATACAGCAACAAGCAAGAAGACGCAGCAGTTTGACAGCAGAAAATTCAGTCCAAAATAGGGCAAGAAATCCACGAAAAACATGGCATGATTGAACTCATTTATCCCCAACATGTTCAGGTAAGTTAATCCATCAGAAATATAGCAAAACAACTCCAAATTAGCATACAAGTCAGCCCCAAGGAAGCTCAGACGTGAGATGAAGACAAATGAGTTTATTTCATGAATTTCCTCAAAGTGTCCTTAATGATAACTCATGAATACTTCAACTACCATGTAATCAACCATCATAAATGAGAAGAGGATGTTAAAACAATCATATTCAATCTTGGAATCACTCAAATCCATCAAGAATCAGATGAGATCAATACAATTGCTCAAAACCTAATATTTTCCAAATTCAGTCAAAACTCATGAAACCATGATCAAAATTGGGGATGCATAGCTTAAAATGACACATATTGAATGTATATTACAACCCTAAGCTTACCTTGTGGATTAATGGAGGTTTGGAAGAGATTTGAGCTTGAATCTCCAAGGTTTGGCTTGAGCTACGGGAAAACTGGAGAGCAGAGGAAAAATGACTGAAATTCTCTAAGGGCTGAAGGTTATCTCGGTTTAGGGTCATTAAGGCTGGTTAAAGAGGTGAGTTAGGGTTTCAAAGCATCAAACCATGGTTAAATTGGTTAAAATTTGGATGACTTATGGCCATTTTAGTATAACATGGTCAGTTTCGTCGCCGTTTCGTTTTTCGGTTGGATTTCGGAGATTCAAATGACTTTGGAAAAATGTAACGCTAAGTTCAATAAACTCAAATTTTCGTTACGAGTTCAGAGAAGTTGACGGAACTCGAATTCGAGTTCCCGAGCTCAAGATATCAACTACGGAACCAAGGGTGCGCTAATTGCTCGTTATCCCCCGACTTGGATTCCAAAGTTAAAATAAATCCGAAACACATGCAAATGAATCCGAAAATATGAAACGAACATATATTCATATACAAGACACGTATAAGTTCAACATATTAAATTTGCACGAAATTTCGATATCAATTTATATAAAAACGAAACACGTAAATGTCATTCATAAGCAATGCAACAATAAAATTATAACATTAACAAAAAATATGCAAATTGAATTCGTAATTAATTAATAAATAACATGCATGTATAAATTATGATTTTAATATCAAATTTCACTAATTAAATGCAATTAAAGTAAATGGACGAAAAGATGTAAATATTGATTGACACAATTACATTACATAATTAATTTAATAAAACTTAAGATATAATAATTAACATAATTAACATTAAATATATTTAAAAAATAAACTTAAATATATAAAACAAGTATAAATAATTAATCACATAATTAAATACTTTAATTACACAATTTATAAACACATAAGACATATTAATATAAATGAGAAACCGGGGCGTTACATGTTTGAATATATGTTTATATGTTTTAATTGTTTAGTATATGCTTGAATATGTTATGAAATGCTCTAGTATATGGTATGATCATGTGATAAGGTTGTTATATTATGAGAATTGATGCATGATTATGGAATTTGAATTATGTTCATGCATGCTAGTTAATGGAATAGTGATTTACAATTAATTATGTCACAACTTGTTACATGTTGGTATTCAATTTAATTGTTACATGTTACATGCCCAAGGTTCATGATATGATATGATATATGTTCATACATGTTCTTATATGGTTATATGATTCATGAATTATGAATTGAGCTTATGATATGATATGCATTAATGGAATAGAGCCTTGATCTTATATTATACACTTTAATAGTGTCACATGTTATAACCTAAAATAGAATAGTGTTTCATAAGTTGATCTTATGCTTTAATTGGACCTCTTAACCATAGGTTATACCTTTAACCTAGATCACACTTGATTATATAACATGAACTTGAAACTATATGTTATAATCAAGATCATAATTTAATTAGTGTGTGTGTGTGTGTGCATGCCGTGTGTGTGTGTGTGTGCATGGTGTGTGTGTGTGTGTGTGTCGTGTATGTGTGTATGTGTGTGTGTATAATAAGGGTTTGACCCGACCCTCTGACTCGATATGTGAATAGTAACATGTGAATAGTAACTATGAATAGTACTTTTAAATAGCGCTTTTGAATAGTAAAAATGAAATCAAACTTGTGCTTTCTTAATAGACATTTGTACCTAGGGATTTCAAATCCAGGGTCTAAAATGTGTTTTCTTTACAGGACTTGTTTCATAACCTAAGGTTGCAATAAGATTCATAATTTGACTAAAGCTTACTCGATTGTAGTAAGATCATAGTCCAACGTTAAGAGTAACTGTAACATCCGGATCGTTCAGATTTCCAGGTACGTCGTAACGAGAAGGTTTTATGTGCTTTAAATTATTTAATTACGTATTTGAATGTTATTTTAATGCTTATATGATTATTTGAATTGATATGAAATTAATTGTTTATATTTATGAACTTTGAATTTTAAACGTTTAAGTTTCATATGCTCGTATTTTGCTCGTTATGTGCCGGAATTCAATTCCGATTTTTGTGAAATTTTGATATACGTGATATATGTGAGTTATGAATGTGTTTGCATGCTCATTTTAAGTTTCGTGTTCGTTTGTCGAGGTTTTAAACCTTAAGTATTTGACGAGGGACATGAGGGCCTAAATAGTTTTAGCGCGCCTTGTGTTCCGGAGGCCATAACTTGAGCTCGGGAATTCAGATTCGAATTCCGGAAGATGCGTCGGACTCGTAACGAAGAAAGAAAACTTTTGAACCTGGTTTGGTATTTTTCTAAGCTCGTTTGAACCTCCGTTTTTCACCCAGAACGAGAAGCTTGTGCTAAAGTCACCATCTTTGACTAAGTCTCACATTTGTGGGCCCAAACTAACCATACCTAAGCCTTAACCTTGGTTTACATGACCTTGATTCGTCCCTCTCTCTCCCTATCAGCAGAATTTCGTGCTCCTCACCCCCAAGAGAAGGAAAAAGCTGCTGAAATGAAGAAAGAAAGGAGAAGAAGGAAGCCCTCTTCAAGACCTTGTGATTTTTTGGAGCCAATCTCTTCCTTACTCCATGAACTCTTAAAGGTAAGTGTATTTTCGAATTCTCCTTGATTATATGATGAATTTGATCCATGAATTTCATGCTTTACTTGAGATTTAATATAAGTTTGGGAGATTGTATGAATAAAAGGGTTTGAGGTCATTTCTTGCTCCTTTGCCTTAGCTTGAATATGCGGCTGATTTGATGCTCCCTTGATGATTATATGAACTTCTTTGCTTCCATTCTTGATTTATACTTCATGTTAGATGTGTTAGGGTTGTTTTCTCTTTGATAACTTAATTGAAACTTTGAGCTTTTGGGCATGAAAAACTGAAATTATAATCTGCTCTCCCGGTATGAACTGCTGTCACGTTTTGAGGTTCGTTTGATTGAATTCTTGCTCCAATTTCGTGTGTTAATGCATGTATATGTAGTAAAAATCTTACTCTATAAATATGCTCTTGGTTGCCCCGATTTCATGCCTCATTTCAGCTGCATCTATGAATTACATGAGTGAGAACATAACTTATTTTCCCTCCTTTCTCGTAATGGTTTTAAGTGGCTGTTTTGGTGCTCAGAAACTGATTATATGGACTTGTTTCTTTGATCATTTTATGCTAAACTGATAGTATATGATGTTTGGTTGATTTTCTCTTAAGATACTTTGATGAAATTATGAGTTTTTGAGCCCCAAACCTAAGCTAGAAATCTGCTCCCCTGTTTTGGAACTGCTGTGACGTTTTGTGCTTTGTTGCTTAAGTTAATGGCTTCCAATTCGTGTGAATTTGCATGGAGACGTGGTATACTAATTGCTTTACATGTTAGCCCTGTTCTTGGAAGCTTTTAGATCTATTTTCAGCTCCTAAACCGAAATCTGAAGCCGATATGCATGCTATGTGCGAACCTAACTGCTGCTGCAAATCTGCTCATTTTCACCAAGTTGCTGTCACGTTTTTGGGGTTTGTTTGATGGATTCTTCCATCCAACTTCGTGTATTAATGCATGGTTATGTGTTACATATGTTACCCTATGAATATGTTTTGTTTTGCCTTGATTTCATGCTCCATTTCAACCTCAAACATGACAATATGCCCTGCTCTTCCCGATTTGAATTGCTGTCAGAATTTTAGTCCGTTTGATGACTTCTTGAACTCCATTTCGTGTAAAATTGCATGTACATGAAGTATATGAGTTGCTTTACATGTTAGCTATGTGTTTACAAGCTTTTAGTCCGTTGAGCTGCTTGTTGCTGCGTTTTGAGGCATGATTTGGTGATGCTTTGGTGTTGGTTTCATGCATGTTATGTGTGTGCTTGAGGCCTAAGAAATTCCCTAAGACCTGCTGTAAAAATGCCTTGATTTTGCCTTTGAAACCGTTGTTGCGCCAAAACTGAATTTCGGGAATTTTGAACTGGACACGGCCGTGTCAGGGCCTCGACTTGGGGCTCCTGATTTTATTAAATTCAGACACGGCCACGTGCCGTGGCCGTTTCCTTTGTGTTTTGGACATGGCCGTATCGTCCGTCACGATGGTGCCTCGGGGGAGTTTCTTTCGTCATTTCATTGCTTTTAATTGCTTTCTCTTGTCCCGTTTGTGACCTATATGCCTTGTTAGATTAATGTATTATGTGTTAACTTGTGTAACATGAATTTATGGCTTAGTTGGTTTGCTCGTTTTTGAATTATGACTTGATATGTGCGATATGCTCCTCTAACGTGTGTTTATGACTTCATACATCGTTTATATGCCTTGCATGATCATTCTTTACTCCTTCTATGATATGAATTCTTTGATAACATGTTGTATGATAGGGTGTGCTTGTTATATGAAAATTATGGATTCGTTTAATGTGATACATATGACTTATGAATAAATATGGACTCGTATGCATTATTGGTCAATTTGTTAAGCTTCATAAGCATCACTCGCATTCATATGCATTTGCCGAGCGTCAATATGGTTCATTTTGAGTCTAAGTTTGCCTATTTCTCTTTGCTTTGCTCTTAGGTTCGTTCCGATGTGAGGAAGTGGTTCGTTTGACTCCTTTTGGCCCGTTTTATCCGGTTTGGTCGACAAGGTGAGGTTTTCTTTCCTTTTAGTTATGATAACCTAAAACCCTATTTGTATTTCGAACCCGCATGCGATATATATATTTATATCTATATAGATATGTGTTTTGATATGTATTTTGGGGGTTTTGTCCCGTTCGTCAAGAGGATTTTAAAACGCTTTTATATGTATCTAAGATCTATTTTCGTTTACTTTGTTAAGCTTTGATAAGTGTGTGTGAGTATAAGCATGGTATGACTTGTGAATAAGCTTCGTCTGGTAAGTGTGGTAAGTATAAGAGTATATGTGTGTTATATGTGTGATGGGCCTCGGAGTTGTGGGTAAGGGAGACCTGGGACGACCATGGGGTCGCCGGTTACGACCCCTGTGCAGTTCTCCACCAACGGGAGACTTAGTTCTCCTATGCCTACGGAGCGCATTTTGGTTGGCCGTCGAAGGAACAGGGCGGGATCCTCCGGTTCACAAGTTTCGTTCTGTGGTGGGTTGAGAGGGGCACCTCTCTTCCCCAAACGGTGTGGAGGTGGGATTGATTTATGATTCGTTTTGTGTTTCGCTTCGCCTTTGTTTCTCGAGTAAGTGGGTTGGATTTAAGCTTCCGGTTCGTTATGTTTCGTTTATGGTTGTGAAACGGGGGCGGATTTCTAAACTCTAAAACTTGACTGAATTTGGCCTTCGGCCCCAAACTTCTTTCTTTATATATATTACCATGAGTTAAATGTTTTAGAATGCAAAAACTGTGCCCGGTTCATGAACCCTTTCTGCTTTGTACATGTTTTGCTATTATGTATATGTATGGGTGCGTGTGTTAGCCCCCTCACCAGTCTCTAGGACTGACCCTCGTTATTTCTATCTTTTTCCCCCTTTGATTTGAGGTTGCAGGTACCCGTTTTGTGGGAGTTGGAGCTAGGCGGTTGTCTTTGAGTCTTGGTTTTGGAGAGCTTGAGTCTCATGCATTGTATCTTGGTTATTTTACGCAATTTGTTAGTTTCGAAATATGTATTAATTTGCTACTTAGTCCTGTCCTGGGATTCAGTTTTTATATTTGCTTGGGTGTCTAAAATTTGTATAAGTAATATGTGGAGAACAAGATATGATTTGTGCTTGCATGCTATAAGTTTTTATTTATTGGCTTCCGCGATTTTGTCTATTGCGTGCTCTGAGTACGGTCTAGACCGCCTAGCTTAGGTTGGATCTTTGTTTGTCACCCGTTCGCCATGGCTTGATGCGTGGACGGAGACTCAATTTCGCTTCACCTGTTAGGTTATGGTACGGGGGATGTGGCGCCCTTCGCTCCGGGGTGTTACAGTAACTCACTTTAACATATTCCTTTGTGTGTTACCTTTCTTGAATACCTTAAATGGTATTACTCTCTTGTGTTACATGTTCCTTGTTCATTTGGTTCATGCATTTCATATGCATCTTGGTTAGTAGTGGGTCTTAGTTCTTAAGCTCACTCTAGTACACCACCTACAGGAGTTAGAGTCGAGCACTGGGATCCCCAGGGCACCGTGTAATCTGTCTACCAACCTTCTGTTACTATTAGGTGAGGTGAAGTTAAAACGTTTTCAAACTGGAACCATGATTATACTATCGTATTATACGTTTTGAAATTCAAAACTAAACCTCGATTTGAACTATCCCTTTTATCGGGACATTTTCTTGAAAGGATCATTCATGTAGCACCCGGGATGATAGGCACCACATCCCCCGCACTGTGAGTTCAGTCCACATATGAAATGGAATGATCCATACATGAACTAAACTCACAGCGAACGGAAGACAATGAAAAGACAGTCCTAGCTTGGCGGAATCTAACCCTGAAATAATCAACAATGACAAAGGTGCGGAAGTAAGGCAATTATCTATTCAATATCAATAAAATGAATGCAAGTTCAAGGAAAGTAAATACGGGTTCTACTAATTCAATGAACCTGTCCTAACCCACCCCGAATCAATTCAATACAATAACATAAAACGGGTTCAACTAAAGCCCTAAAAACCTGTCCCGAGTTCAATTTAATTCCGTAAGTAGCATACTAATCCAATAGCAAATTCAATGCAGTAATTAAAATACAATATGATGTGAGTGTAAGTGGAGAGACTGGAACAAGACTCGAAAGGAAAGACAAGACATAACTCTGACTCCCGCTTAGCACACCACCTGCAAAACTGAAAAGTGAGGTGTCAGTCTCCACAAGACTGAGCGAGGGGCATAATAATACATAAGCGCAGATAACATGCATGTCGTAACCCCGGGTAAGGTTTTATAATTGAAAACAAAGTAAATTCAAGAAAACTAAGAACTCGCCCGAGATTACAACTATCAAATTAGACACTTCAAACAATTTCAATCAATCAATCAGTGGCTCGGCGAGTGAGGGAAAATCTCCAACCTTACTCTGATAGTGTACAATCATTCAGTTATTAAGTGATTAGGTGATCAAGCAATCTATTTACAGTGCACAATTAACAGTTTCAGTCCATCCTTCTTCCTCCGGGTGATGGCGGATTGCAAGGCCCCGCCATCCAATCAATCTGGGTAGAGGGTTCATGATTCCCTAAGCCCGGAACTCCTTCCTCCCCTAATCTCCTAAGGGGTTCAGGGGTCATCCCAATTTAGTGAGGATAGCATTAGAGTTACCCGTCAGCCCATGCTTCCTCAGTTGGCTCAAGTCACTACCCTCGGGCCCACGGTGCTGTACAATATACTCGCCAAAACAGTCAATCAATCAATCAATACAGTACAATTTCAATAGATCAGTGGAAAATCAATAAAGTTTAGAAAACTATCGATATATAGATACCTTTTGGCCGAAAGTTCACGTAAGGGATGTAATGGTTCTATGTATCCAGAAATTAAACCTCACCTGACAAGTGACAGAACAAAACGAAGTGCAAGAAAGTGTTCACTCGATCGATGATCTCCGCCCTGGAGAAGAACTGGACAAGAAAGGAAACAATGTGTACTCATAAGAGGAGACTCAATAATGATACCAATTACAACGCACGACATTGATATGAAATGGCATGAAAGTCATGGAACGATATACAAAATGTTAAGTAAGTCATGATCATGTTCTTATGTGCATTTAAGGGTAATTAAATCAATTAGCACTTACATTCAATAAACGAGTTTAATTACATGAAATTATGTAAGTAAAATTATGTAATAATATTTAGACATGCAAAGGAAGTCATGAAATAACAATACATGAACAAAACACATAAAAGCACTGGAACAGTGCAAGGAACGGCCTTGCTAGCTCCGGGAACGGCCATGCTCAGCAGTCCCGCCCATGGGAACGGCCGTTCCGGTTCCACGCTTGAGCTGGGAAAGGCCGTTCCCAGCTCCCCGAACTTCTCCCCGTGGCTCTGTAAAGAATTGGCTGGTATGACCCCTAGGAATGGCCGTTCCCAACTCCAGTACAACACGGGAATGGTCGTTCCCACCTGGAACACCTGGTACGAAGCAGAAACAGCAGCAATGGCGGAAAAGGCACACTTTACACACAACCACAGCCCCAAAGTACTCCAAAAAGCATGGAATTCATACCACGGACCAAATAAAACGCGTAGGTCACATATATGCACATTAGAACTCGTAAAACGGCCTTGATCATACAAAACTCATACCTCGGCTACTATTCACCATCTTCCCAAAACAACACATAGACACAATTCCGGGGCACGAAAGGTACATCAAATTAAAGCACGTAACGAATAGAACACGAATCTTACCTTAGGTCGTTGATCGGATGGTCTGATCTTGAAAACCAGAATTTGAGGTCTTGGTGCCAAAATGGGGAAATTTCTCCTTCTTCCTTGTGTGTTGCTGTTGATCGGTCAAGAGTGTGGAGAGAGAGAAGGCTGGCCCTTTTAGGGCTGGTCAAACGGGTCGGTAGAAACGGGTAGGGTCAAACGGTATCCGGTCCACCCGAATGGGATTTAAAACGGTTGGGCAATCAAATAGCTTTAGAAAAATAAAAGGTTAAGTATTTAAATTTGAATCACCGAAACGAACTCAATAATAAGGTTGGAATCCGAATCCGAATTCCCGGGCTCAAGGTAGCCACAAAGGCCTCAAAACACCCTAATGAAAATTAGGTTCCTATATTGTAATTATTGGACAATTGAGTCCAAGAACAATTTAAATAAATTTCTAAAGCGAACATAATTAAATAAATTTACACGTTGACACGTTTAACATGCGACGTCACATAACTCACATAATTACTAAATTAAACTCTCTCGTGATGTCGTACCTGACTTGTCGGGAAAACGGGGCGTTACAACCTCTCCCCCTTAAGAAGGACCTGTCCTCAGGTCCACTGCCTCGAGTTCTGGACTCTAAGCAAAACTCTCTGTGTTCATCCCACGCGGGGTTCATGACATCCCGATCGAGATTAGTTCAGAAAGGTCTTCAAGTACAAGGGAAGTCTTCAACCGCTCACGAACTTGACCCAACCATGAGTAGTCCGGACATCTCGCACGATATGAGGGTCTACACAAGATTCAGCTCCCACCGTTTGATCTATCCTGACCATCCCACACTCGGTATCACAAGTGGAGTAGTTAACGAACTTCCACCACTCGTTTTCCAACCCAAGCGGATTCTCCATCACCACATCAACTTCATGGTTTGAAGTTGGTCTCTTGAACCGTCACTAGCTTCAAAACATGGTCTCCAAAGACCCTTTGCAAAGCACGGCCCTCGTCTCACCATGTGACTAAGGCACTCGCTCACTCCAAAGCAACAATAAATAGTTATAAACTACATATAACAATAATTAGGGATATACGTGATGCACGTGATATGCATGTTGAAGTGTACTGTTCACCGTTGATTGGTAATCTTCTTTCATATTGATCCGAGTTGATACCTGACTTGTTGTTGGAGATTTATCTAATCATAGTGCCTTGCCTCGAGTGGTCCATTGTTTCCAACACTTTGGTGATCACCCGGTTTCTCCTCCACTATCTATCTTCTAATTCAATTACCGTACCCCGCAAAGTCCAATGTAGATATATATATTTTCGTGATTACTTGGCCTTCAACCCACGATCAAATCATTTATCCTCTCTAACCCACGGTCCGGTAATTTAATTCTTGATGCATGCTTTGTTCGAACCCAATTAACTTGTTCTTTTCCATGAATCATACTCAATCTTCATCACAATTTATAATCAACCCTTTTCGGATGCTCGGGGTACTACTCAATCTTCATAGTGTGTCCAGTTTATCATGAAAAGTCCAACGAGCCGGTCATCCATCTTATTCATGTTGTGCTTTCTTCCCTACATACTTCACTTCCAACGCTCCACGTATCTGACTCTCACTTTCTTCCCAAGGTATGAGGATCTGATCAAATTTCCTTACGTAATATTCTCCTCTCCAATTCCTAAAATTCCTTCAAGACAGGAAACACGTGGTACCACAACATTCTTGTAACCTCGTCTCACCAATTAATTCCCGAACATTCCTTGAACTTATATCTTTATTTCTTAAAATATCTACTTCTTCCAATATTATTCCCGAAGTTCCATTCACCTTGGTTTGAAAACGAAGCGAGAACTAAATCCCCCAACATTTCTTCAATACTCACTTTCGACTCTTGAAGCACTTTACCTTTTTCCGAAATTATTTTCACATTTTCTCATCTCACTCCTGAGGGTAATCCAACGTCAGTGCCTTTCACTTCTTCGCTATTGCCATTTCAAGAAATCCCGTTGCTTGTGACTCTTGCATTTTTGTTGCTCCCATTAAAATAACCCACTTCGACACAATTCCAACTTTCAAATCATCCCCCAGTCGGCTCTCCCCCTTTAGAATTTCCATTCTTATCCGTTGAGCTTGTGGCATCAATTCTTAAATTTGAAGATTCTCAATTCCTTCCAATTAGCTTCCTTGATATAATCGATTCCAATCACGCCACTTGTCCAGAAATTTCCTCACATTACTCTTGATATGATCGATAGGAATAGCAACTCACTTCTTTCATTTCATCCCAACAAATCCCACTATCATGATCCCGTTATGTCTCGGTTGAAGTGATGCTTGCCGGATAAAGTGGAAAGAATTCCTACGAAGAAAACACTTAAGATGCATTTTAGGTAAAAATGCCGATGCACATATCACTCTTATAAATAATTTAAAGATACAACATGTTGGAGCAATTATATCAATTAAAGATACATACATAAATAAAAGAAGTTAAATAATTTAAAATAACGTATGATGCACGTGCCATGAATGAGCTGAACCTGTCACCGTAGTTGTGTCTTTTAGCTTGGCACTTGTTCATGTTTCGTTGAATTGAAGTGTGTCCCGAATTTATTGATCATCTCTTGTTACCCACGGTCATCCAATTCTTCAAAATTCTCTATCATCGATTTATATATTATTCTTTGACCGAGGTTGAAATTTCTTGAATCCGATTCCTTTCCCAATTACCGATCTTCAAGGTTGGCCGAACCTTCCCCCCAATTATTTCCTTGATCAATGTTCTCTTGTATCAAGCCGTATAACTTTGTAATCCGAAATTGTGACTCTTGAACTCAAATGCTTCTACCCCATGAAGTTGCTACTATGACTTCTCTTGAAAAAATTAATCTCTAATTATTGCTCCAAATCTTCACCTAGTCTTCACCTTAATTGAATTTCTCGGAATCTATTTTTCTTGAACTTCAATGGGTTGTACAATTTGTCCTTTAGCTACTTACACTCTAGCACATAACTTCCCTCCAAAAAATCTTTGCCTTTCTTTATTGCCTTCATTTGTTATTCCGTATCTTCCAACTTAACCTCACAATACGATAATTCAGCTTGGATCTGGAAGATAAACTCAATCTGCACGAATCTAGAATCTTTAACATATTAGCTTCTCCTGAACTTGGAATCATTAGATCGATCGGTTCACTTTAATTCCCATCTTATAGATACTTCACCATGGACACTAGAGTTTGCAAACTTTTCCTCCCACAACTTGAATGTAGTTCAACTAACCGAAGATCCTCAAGTTGTTTATGAATCCGAACCTTGAATCATTATTACCCTCAAAGCTTCCTTCATTCTTCCTTGATTTGAATAAGTCTTCTAAACCCGGTTGATCCACTTCCTTTCATAATGAAATCTCATGTAGCTATCTTGTAAATCATAAATATCACTTCCTACCAATTTCCCACCAAGTATCCACCAATTTCCATAAAACTTGTAAGTTGCTCCCAAATTAATTCTTCCATTCCAGACTTTACACCCGATCCATAACCCAATTAGAAAAGAAGGTCCTAGCTCTTCATTTTTTGTAGAAATCCCTGATGCATTCCTTCCAACTTTCAAGCTAAAGGAGCTTGGGTATATTGTAGTTGTTGTAGAAATTGGCTGTGGTTTGATATTACCTTCATAACCTAGAATTCACAACTCATTCCAGAATAAATGCATGGGTTTAGTATATGCTCATGCACATAATCACCACCAAAAGCATGGATTCGATGCAACAAGCAACATGCAAATTAACAAAATTTTAAAAGAAGCAAATTTAGCAATATTTTTCCATATCAAGCAACAATAACAATGCTAATGTTCGATGCGATGCACACGTTGACACGTAGTTCCTAAGCCGTACGACCTAGACTTAACATGAGACGACACAAGAACTCCGGTTTTGCAACCTGGAGCTCTGATACCACCTAAAGATGTAGCACCCGGGATGATAGGCACCACATCCCCCGCACTGTGAGTTCAGTCCACATAAGAAATGGAATGATCCATACATGAACTAAACTCACAGCGAACGGAAGATAATGGAAAGACAGTCCTAGCTAGGTGGAATCTAACCCTGAAACAATCAACAATGACAAAGGTGCGTAAGTAAGGCAATTATCTATTCAATATCAATAAAATGAATGCAAGTTCAAGGAATGTAAATACGGGTTCTACTAATTCAATGAACTTGTCCTAACCTGCCCCGAATGAATTCAATACAATAACATAAAACGGGTTCAACTAATGCCCTAGAAACCTATCCCGAGTTCAATTTAATTCAGTAAGTAGCATACTAATCTAATAGCAATTTCAATACAGTAATTAAAATACAATATGCTGTGAGTGTAAGTGGAGAGACTGGAACAAGACTCGAAAGGAAACACAAGACATAACTCTGACTCCCGCCTAGTACACCACCTGCAAAACTGAAAAGTGAGGTGTCAGTCTCCACAAGACTGAGTGAGGGGCATAATAATATATAAGCGCAGATAACATGCAAGTCGTAACCTCGGGTAAGGATTTATAATTGAAAACAAAGTAAATTCAAGAATACTAAGAACTTGCCCGAGATTACAACTATCAAATTAGACACTTCAAACAATTTCAATCAATCAATCAGTGGCCCAGCGAGTGAGGGAAAATCTCCAACCTTACTCTGATAGTGTACAATCATTCAGTTATTAAGTGATTAGGTGATCAAGCAATCTATTTACAGTGCACAATTAACAGTTTCAGTCCATCCTTCTTCCTCCGGGTGACGGGGGATTGCAAAGCCCCGCCATCCAATCAATCTAGGCAGAGGGTTCATGATTCCCTAAGCCCGGAACTCCTTCCTCCCCTAATCTCCAAGGGGGTTCAGGGCTCATCCCAATTTAGTGAGGATAGCGCTAGAGTTACCCGTCAGCCCATGCTTCCTCGGTTGGCTCAAGTCACTACCTTCGGGCCCACGGTGCGGTACAATATACTCGCCAAAATAGTCAATCAATCAATCAATACAGTACAATTTCAATAGATCAGTGGAAAATCAATAGAGTTTAGAAAACTGTAGATATATAGATACCTTTTGGCCGAAAGTTCACGTAAGGGTTGTAATCGTTCTATGTATCTAGAAATTAAACCTCACCTGACAAGTGACAGAAAAAAACGACGTGCAAGAAAGTGTTCACTCGATCGATGATCTCCGCCCTAGAGAAGAACTGGACAAGAAACGAAACAATGTGTACTCGTGAGAAGAGACTCAATAATGATACCAATTACGACGCACGACATTGATGTGAAATGGCATGAAAGTCATGGAACGACATACAAAATGTTAAGTAAGTCATGATCATGTTCTTATGTGCATTTAAGGGTAACTAAATCAATTAGCACTTACATTCAATAAACGAGTTCAATTACATGAAATTATGTAAGTAAAATGATGTAATAATATTTAGACATGCAAAGGAAGTCATGAAATAACAATACACGAACAAAACACATAAAAGCATTGGAACAGTGCCGGGAACGGCCTTGCTAGCTCTGGGAACGTCCATGCTCAGCAGTCCCGCCCATGGGAACGCTCGTTCCGGTTCCACGCTTGAGCTGGGAACGGCCGTTCCCAGCTCCCCGAACTTCTCCCCGTGGCTCTGCAAAGAATTGGCTGGTATGACCCCTGGGAATGGCCGTTCCCAACTCCAGTACAACACGGGAACGGCCGTTCCCACCTGGAACACCTGGTACGAAGCAGAAACAGCATCAATGGCGGAAAAGGCACACTTTGCACACAACCACAGCCCCAAAGTACTCCAAAAAGCACGAAATTCATACCACGGACCAAATAAAACACGTAGGTCACATATATGCACATTAGAACTCGTAAAACGGCCTTGATCATATAAAACTCATACCTCGGCTACTATTCACCATCTTCCCAAAACAACACATAGACGCAATTCCGGGGCACGAAAGGTACATCACATTAAAGCACGTAACGAATAGAACACGAATCTTACCTTAGGTCGTTGATCGGATGGTCGGATCTTGAAAACCCGAATTTGAGGTCTTGGTGCCAAAATGGGAAAATTTCTCCTTCTTCCTTGTGTGCTGATGTTGATCGGTCAAGAGTGAGGAGAGAGAGAAGGTTGGCCCTTTTAGGGCTGGTCAAACGGGTCGGTAGAAACGGGTAAGGTCAAACGGTATCCGCTCCACCCGAATCAGATTTAAAACGGTTGGGCAATCAAATAGCTTTAGAAAAATAAAAGGTTAAGTATTTAATTCGAATCACCGAAACGAACTCAATAATAAGGTTTGAATTCGAATCTGAATTCCCGGGCTCAAGGTAGCCACAAAGGCCTCAAAACACCCTAATTAAAATTAGGTTCCTATATTGCAATTATTGGACAATTGAGTCCAACAACAATTTAAATAAATTTCTAAAGCGAGCATAATTAAATAAATTTACACGTTGACACGTTTAACATACGACGTCACATAACTCACATAATTACTAAATTAAACTCTCTCGTGACGTCGTACCTGACTTGTCGGGAAAACGGGGCGTTGCAATTCATACTTTAATACCTTGATCTAAAGCACATGTTTTCCCAAAGTTCTGCATTCTTGTTCAAATACAGTTACATGTTTTCCATATGTTTTCCAAGTACAGTTTCACATGTTCACATGTTTTACAGATAGCATCACATGTTTTACAGATAGCATCACATGTTACAGTTACAGTTTCACATGTTATAGTTAGCACCCGGAGTGGTACTTTGGTCACTGCAAATTCTGAAATGCAAGCATACAGTTTACAGTTTGGGCCCGGCGGTTATGTGTAGAGGTGATGTTCGGGAGGTATGCGCCAACGACATCACTAATACCGGCCGCCACAATTAGACAATTGACACAGACCTTTAACATGAGGTTTGTTAAGTCAGGACAATCTGTCTGGGAATGGACCGCAAATCTATTCCCATTACATGTTTACAGGTCGCCTAGGGCTAGCTGCCCGAAGTGACAACAGGTGGAGGATAGTGCATGTTTGTATGTGTTGGTGGGGTATTGTTGACCTTGGTCCGATGCTCTACTATATGTGGAGTTATTGTTGATCCTGGTCCGATACTCTACTTCATCATGTTTTCTGGAGTAAGGATGGAGGAGCCTAGCTTGCGGGAAAAATTCTGTTTCATAAAGGATGGTTCATATTTGGAAAAGTTCAGTTTACCCCTATCCCATTTTAAGAAAGAACTATGAACCATCTACAGCATATGTGTGCGCGCGTGATAGCATTCATGAAAGAGTTTTGAAACGTGCATTCTTTTACAGCATCGCATTCAAACAGTTTTATCAATCGAACTTATTCGAAGTTCTTCTTTAAAGCCTTGCATTAACAGTTTTGAACTTTACTTCAAGTTCTTTATCACTTAGTACTTTCTTTAAAGTATTCCCTTACTTAGTCCTTTTGACTAATACCTCTCCCGTTTTCTTGCCTCATGGTTTCAGGTCTTGCAGCCGCAGTCTAGAGGTATCTTGAAGCTCTAGATTGTCACTTTTGTTTCAGTCAGGATTGAGTATTACTTTCTCTTTTAGGTCCCGCATATATTTTATGGCTGCATCACTTTATGTTTCTGAATACTTGAGTATCCTTGTTATACTCTTTCTTCTACTCTGTTACCGATATTTTGAACTCTATTATATCGGTGCTTATATGTGAATATGTTACATGTTCTGATATGCCAAGTCTCTCTTACACGATCAATATGTTCTTACTTGTTACATGCCATCACGCACATGTTTTGAAAAGTTTTAAAATAGTTTGATTTTCCGCTGCATAGACACATCGTTATACTTGTATAGTTCTGAGATAGACAACTGTTCGCTGGAGTATTTCTTGAGTGATGGCTCACACTATTACTTGAGAGGTGCTTCAGTACGGGGGTTGAGACGCCGCTCTCGTCATGTTCCAGTACGGGTGGGGGCGTTACAGCCTGAGGTGGTATCAGAGCAATGGGTTAAGTAAGAAGAGACTTAACCTAGATTGCTCTCATGTTGCATCATGGATTGTTCACGCATTGCATCCAGGATCATTCTCGTATTGCATCAAGATAGGATATTTGGAGATTGCATGGTTTTGTTATCTGGATTTCATATCTGTGGTATCTTCTGTATAGCTATGGCAGTTCAGCCGCACCGTGATCCTAATCATCAGCAGATGGATGAGGCTTTCTTTGAGCAGTTTGAGGCCCCGCGTATTATGGCAGTTTCTCATCGTGGTGGCACTCGTTTCTACACTTGGCGCGAGTCTAGGGACAATGGGAGACCTGGATATTCCTATTCTAACAGAGTTGTGCACTATCTCGAGTCCGAGAGAGATGGTTACTTTCAGGAGTATCAGAGGACCCATGAAAGGTCAGGTTGGAGTCTATGCGCCATCAGGATCAGTCACTGCAGCACCAGATTGATAGGGACGTTGGTTGTGAGCATGTGGCAGAGATGACTCATGTTGCTGCTGGAGGTAGATCTTATGCAGATGACTATCGATCGCGACACCTCTACGGAGCATCACTAGCTGTACCGTGCACGTGTGAGAGCTCGCATGTATGATACCTAGCACTTGTCCGATGAGCAGGCAGTTAAGGAGGTCGAGGGTCAGGATGTCAGTCAGGCCTCTCAGGAGCCCGAGCCTATGCTAGAGCAGTCCGGTGGAGGCGATGGAGGTTCTGATAATGATGATGATGATGGCGGAGATGACCCAGTAGGACACGGATAGGGTGAGGTCGTTGCTGTTTCTAATGACACCACCAGGGGTTCTTTGGACCACAGTTATCAGGGTTGATTGCTGATAGGAGGTTTCTATATATAGTACTTATGCATATATATCTATCTATGGATGGCGGATGTATAGCTGGGACAGTTCAGGGCTGACTTTTAGATGAGAGGATGTATAGCTATGGTAGATGATCCCCGACTTTTGGCACCACGGATGACGGTTCAGATGACATAGTACCTACTGAAAGTTATTTTCAACAGGGTTGGACGGAATGGTAAGGCCTGTAAGGGAGTCAACTCGATAGTATGGGGTTCTCCCCATTTTGAATTAATATTGTTAACATGTGGCCTGTAGTAAATTTTACCAAACCTTGCACAGTTATAACACTTTCGGCTTTATGTTGGATATCTATTTACTACTTTTCATAACTGTCATTGCATGAGTCTTAAAGTTGTTTCAAGATACCGTTAGGGCCGATAGTAGGATCATGCCATTTCATTTATTGTTAGCATGCTGATATGCTTGTTATTGGATTGATCATGCTTCTGATCATGTTATACATGTTACAGTTCTTGTTGATATGATAGTACATGCTCTGTTCTTGTTTACATGTTGATCATGTTTCGGGATATGTTATACATGTTTCTGATATGCTGATATATTACACGACCTTTTGTTCTCGTTTACATGTTGTCTGACAGTTGTTTCTGATTATATGATATGTGTGGAGATCTTGAATCTTTGTTTGTAACGCCCCCGTTTTTTCAGTTTAAGTAATGTGACGTATTTGTTTGAAAATTGCGCAAATTAAGTATTTAATTATAGGATTAATTGTTTATAAGTGATTTTATTTGATTTAAAACCGTAAACTTTTGTTATTTAATTTAATTAATATGGAATTTAAGTTTAGTAATTTATTTATAACAATATGAATTCGTTCATGCGCTTGAGTGTTTTGTTTCTACTTCGTTTTTATATGAAATGATACTGGATTGGCGTGAAAATTTAATATGTCGTAAATATGTATGTTATGAACGTGCCTATGTGCTCGGTTTATGTTTTCGGATTCAATTGACGTGTTTATGAATTTATTTTGATTTTTGGAACCAAGTCGGGGGCTAACGAGCAATTAGCGCACCCTTGGTTCCGTGCGTGATATCTTGAGCTCGGGAATTCGGATTCGAATTCCGTCAACTCCGTTGCCTTCGTATCGACGATTCGGAGACAATGGAACAAGCCTCACACCTTTTTGAAATCATTAAGACCTCCGAAATCCAACCGTAACGGACAACTCGTGCAAGAAGAGCCCTTATGTTGACTAGTCTCCTTGGTGGGACCCTTTCTACTTAACCAAACCCAACCAAAGTTTAACCATGACTTTTGTACCTAGAGTTAACTCCTTCCTCTCCATTTTAGCTGCAAGAACCGAACCATATCCCCTTCATTTCTGCAACTACTGATCGAGAGAGAGAGATAGAGGAGAAGGAAGAAACCCTAAGCTATCCTTTGTGATTTTGAGCTCAAATCACCATCTTCCTTCACCAAAACTTCAAGGTATGAATACTTATGTCTTCTATACTCTATTATGCTTGATTTCATCTATTTAAAACATGATTTGGCTCAGATTTGATTAGGGTTTGAATTATGAGATTGGTATGAACTTTTAGGGATTTTTGCTCTTGTGACCTATATGTTTGTGTGGCTGAATTTCTTGCTTATATGTGATCATATGAACTTGTTTCTTGGCTTATTTCTTTCCTAACTGATAGTATGTGATGTTAGGAGGATTTCATCTCTTGCCTCTTTTATAAAATTATGAGATATGGAGCTTCAAACTTGATGATCAAACTATTTCCCCTGTTTTGTGGCTGCTGTGTGAAATTTTGTGTTGTTGCATGATCATATGGCCTCCATTTCGTGTGAAAATGCATGGAGTTGATGTACACTTATTGTTATATATGTTAGCACTCATGTTTCAAGTATTTGGATCCATTTGAAGCCTCAAAACCGAAATACCTAGCCTGTTTCTATGCATGCACCATGACAGATTTGTTGCTGTTGTGTTTGGTAACTTGTTGGTCCTTCTAATGTGCTTTAAATTGTACCATTTTGCATATATTTGAGGTATATTAGTTGTTTAGTATGTTAGCATGCATTCCCCAAAGTTTCAGATCCAAATTCAAGCCCTAAGTACTTGATCAAGGCATGATAGAATCATTAGGGCTCATATGTCCGATTGTAGCGACCCAATTTTGTTTCATGGTTTCGATGATCTTAACGTGTGATTTAGCTTTTGCACTCTAAATGAAAAATGTTCATAACATGCCAAATATGTTGCATATGAAGTTTCAGAGCATTTAGAGTTCATTTGGTATGTTTTTGGATTGAGTTTGTAAGGGATCAGTTTTGCCGGAAAAATTTCAAAGGGGATTAAGTTCTGTACCGTGACACCCCCGTGTCTCATTTACTCATAAGAGGGAGACACGGGCGTGTCACACTCTCTGGGCAGCTCTGTACTGAGCCACGCCCGTGGCTCAGTTGGGCAAGGGTTGGTGACACCCCCGTGTCACTTCCCATGTGCAGTCCGGGTTGTTTCCTCTTCGGTTTTTGATTTGTTTCACCTCCTTAATGACTTTATCTCCTTTTGTGTTAAACTATGAACTTGTTTTGCTATGTGTTAGGAGTATTGTGGTTCAATTTCGTGACATTTGGATGAGTTATAGGTATGCTTTTGCTTAATGCCGTTTATGTGTGTTTATACGTCGTTTATGAATTGCATAACTTATTTTCCATATCATATGGTTTCTTCTTGTTGCCCAACCTTGAATATATGTTATGTTATGTAATATGAAGTATATGGTAACATTATGGGAGAGCTTGAATATGTTCTATGTTTCTATTTGAGTGATTTATGATCGAACAAGTGAATGAGTTGGTTATACGATCTTTATGCCTTCATATCATGCTTGTGCATTGCCGTGCGTCATATATGGTCCATTTAGAGTCTTGAGTCTCACGAACACGTCTTGTGGTCTTTTGTACAGTTTGTCTCCAGGGTGGAGAGCTTTTGATCGTTCAAGCACTTGGTGCTCGATCCTTGTTTCATCACGGTTCAGGTGAGGGTGGTTTTTGTTTTAGTTATGTAACAAACCCTACAACCCTTATGTGAAAAGCTTTGGCCAAAACCGTATGATTATATATATATGATTTTCAAATGGAGTTATCGAGTAAATCCTTCTGAGTTATACATATGAGCGTATATAAGCTTGAAAATGGTTTTGTAATGAGGCTATGCTCCAAACCGTGTGTCTTCATGCTAGCTACGGATTCGGATGACACGGAGAGGTACGTATATAGCATAAGCCGAGTTACACGGTAAGGTATGATTTCTTATAGTATGTATTTATGAATTATGATATGTACTTATGAATTGATTGTTTGGCGAGACACATTTCGGATTTCTGACGGAACGGGCCCCGGGACTTAGTATATGTGGCTAACCGAGGAAGCAAGGGCTGACGGGGATCCCATATACTAGTCTCACTATCTAAACAGCGGTACCGGACCTCGTCAGGAGATTGGCGGGGAAAAGGGAGACTGAGTGCCATCTGGGGAGTCATGTAACCCCTTTTGGTCAGTGACGGAGGTGGTCGGGTCTTGCAAACCCACCACCAACCCGGAGGAAGAAGGTTGGAATTAATTATAATTGACTGATTGATTGACTGATTGAATATCGATTGATAGGCACTGTGCGGGAAGGCCGGGAACCGGATTGCCCAAACAATATATTTAGGGCTTAAATTATGGTCTGCCTGTATTATGATTTATTGCATGATCACCTAATCAATATAATATTGATAATTGTCGTACACGGTCGGAGTTTGGATGGAGGTTGTGCACGCTCACTCGCCGAGCCTTATATTTAAGTATGATTTACGTATGGAATGAATTTAATTTGTCTTAGGCGTAAAGTTCGAGCATTGATTATCTATTTTCTTACCCTTAGTGGGAACCAATTACAAAATAAAACCTTGCTCGGGATTTATGACTTGCATGTGCATGTTTTATATATATATATCGCTCCTGCTCACTCAGTCTTCTAGAGACTGACCCCTCTCCCTCCCCACTCTTTTAGCGTGCAGGGTTGATCTTTGGAGTTTCGGGCTAGGCGGAGGTTTGGAGTTTTAAGTGGGTCGAGTTGTGCTAGGAGAGTCTCTGCATTCTCATCTGTATTGGAATTATGTATAACCCATTTCAGTTATGTCACGAAATTTGATACCTATGTATTTATTATGAAATTGGCTTTACTGGATTTTGCTATGAATTAAAAGAGGCCTGAAGAGCCCGAATTTCGTTTTTGGCTTGTATTATTGAATTTTGGGCTTCGCTATGCATTATATTTCGTGGATTGGTAAACATTACAGGGTCTAGCTCCGCCTGGCTTAGGAAAGTTTTATGTTTGTCTCCCGTTCGCTAGGGTTCGATACGGGTGCGGATTTACTATTTCGTTACTCGTGTTGAGCCTTGGTGCGGGGGATGTGGTGCCTCACGTGCGGGGTGCTACATCCTTAAGTGGTATCAGAGCCCGGTTGCAAAACCGGTGTTCTTGAGTCGTGTCGGAGTCAGTTTAAGTCGAACGGCATAGGGACTATGTGATATTGTGTGCATTGCATCGATCTTGAATATGGAATTTGGTTTCTCTAAGAATTTTGTTGAATTACTTGTTGTATTTTAGATGGATTCTTGTCTTTCGTATTGAATATGTGTCATGAGCATGCACTAATCGCATGCATCCATTCTTGAAAAGAGTTATGATTTCCAGGTTATAAAGATGATATCAAACCACGGCCAAATTTTATGATCACAACAACCTGTTGCAAATTCCTTCGGAGGCACGGAAGATAGGAAGGATGCCCGGAAGGAATGTGGAGAATGCTAGTTGTGTGGCTTTGTAGATTGAGTTGCAATTAACGGTTGGGATTCAGAATGGGAGGTTCGACCTTGGCGATGCGATGGCAGAGGAACATTTGGGGTAATAGAAATAGGAGGATCTTGCAACCTAAGGAATGAAGGGAACAAAACCTTGAAGATATATTGGTCCCGGATTTGGATCATGAAAGAGGTACTAGTAATTAAGAGGAGTAGAGATGACGTGGGTCCGGTAGAGGTTATGCATTAATGGTCTACAAAGAAGGACTTCGAGCTAAGCTCAGTGATTAGAAGTCGGGTTCTAGAAGACAAGCATTTGGGTAAACGCAAATAGAGGGAAGGTGGCAATATGGAGAACGAGATTTGAGTTTGTTTTTCCAAATCCAAGGTGAAGTGTCACACTGAGAAGTCGAATTGGAAGATATGGAGCAACAAATGGGAACGATAAAGGAAAGCAAAGACCGGTTGAAGGATTATTCTCGAGGAGAGATTCTTTGCAAGGAAATCATGCGCTCAGGTATAAGCAATCGGAAAACAAGCTTAATTTGTCAATCCAAGTTCACAAAGGATAACGCGAAATTCTGGGTGGAGGTGACGATTGGAAGTAAAGGTCGAATTTCGAGGAAAAGTTTGGATACTAACTCAGTGGACGTGGAAGAATTAAGGATTAAGAAATCGTAACCTCGGATAGTGGAAGATTCAAGTGATGCCAAAAGACTCATGGAAAACTTGAAGACCGTGGGAAAGGCAAGGAATAATTACCAAGTCAAAGTAACCGCGGGACTTGGAGTAACAAGGAAAAGCTGTCGAGCTAACTACTTACCTCATTGGTGACAGGTTCCAAAGCATTCATAGCACGTGCATCATATTTTGCACTAATTAATTATTCTCTTGATCTTATGTTATTCGTGCATTTCTAATTGGTTTTGTTGCGCTAATGTGTGGTATAATTGCTTGGTGTAAACGTGACACATGCATTGCCATCTTTACCCAACATGCATTCTAGTGTTTACTCGATAGGAAGTCCTTTCGTCTCAACTATCAAGTATCAGTTTAATCCAGCTGCATCTGAGTTATGAGGAAGAGAAAGGGGATTTAATCATCGAGAATTTCGATAAAAGCAGAATCAATGGAGTTCAACCCGGGACAACAGAAATTTAAGGGGGAGAGCACCACCGAAGAACAAATTGGACGATTGAAAAGGTGCTCGAAGAAATGTTTTAGTGGGAATGACGAAATTACAAATTTAGGAAGACCTGGAAGTCCTATTAGTGATGACCGGAGATAACTAAGGCGGCGTGAATGGTTAAGTGTTAAGAGGAGAACTAAGATATTAAATTCGGGTTGAAGTCCATCATTAGGAATGAAGGAAATGGTTTGAAGAATGTTCCTATGTGTGGAACATGGATCTGGAGATAACAGAATTATAAGGGAGCGTCTGGAAACTCCTAAGCCAGAATTGACAAGAGAGAGTGTCGAATCAAGTGGGTATATGATGGAATGATGGCGATCACGAGTAATCTAATAGGGTACAAAGAAGGGGTTCAATAATGACACTATTATCAAGTTCTCGGTTAGTCCCACGATACTGCGGAAGGAACCTAAGAAGAAGCCAAACCGGGAAAAGGTGACCATTGGAGGATTTACATCAAACAACAAGAATCATCAAGAACATTCTATCTTCAATACAAGAAATGTGGAGCCGGATGCCGAATGTAACCTTAAAGGGGTAAAAGGGAATGAATGGATAATTTGCGCGGAAGATGGGAAGAGGATTCATGCTAAGGTAGATTCTAATGACGAATACCTCTAGGTAGGGATTGAATCGTCAAGGTGGTCGGGGGTAGTCATTCTTGAGGATATTTTTAAACTCTAATATGAGTAAGATAGTAGCTATGGATCTAACATTGAGACAGATGGTCTAAGGATATTCGGGGAGGTCAAACTCAGTTAATTAAAAAGGATTGATCAATAGCTTCACCGGGGAACCCTGAAGAGGTCCAAGACAAGCTGGACACTGAGTTACATTCAGGACAGATCACATCTTGGACAATGACAATTCACACTTTGAAATTTTGCAATTTCGGTGAACGGTACTTATAGCCTTCATGATACATGCATTCATGCAAATTTAACTTTTATAATTCTTATGTTAGGTGCTCTGATGTGCAATGTGTTAAATTACTTGGAATAATTGGAAATCAATATGGGAGATATTTGTTATTTACTTTGGGCGCCTTACGTGAGTTAAATTTGGTTTGCGTGAGTTGCTTGGGAGTATTGGAGACTTCCTTGCTTTATTTTCGGTTAAGAGACGGGGATTCTCTTATTTTTGTTTGAGAGACGGGGTACTCTCTTTGCTTGCGAGAGACGGGGTTCTCTCATTGTTATTGGAGAGACGGGGTTCTCTCATTGTTGCTTGAGAGACGGGGCTCTCTCCTTGTTGTTTGTGAGAGACGGGGAATCTCTCATTATTTGATTTCAAGCGTGTTTTGAATCCGAGGACGGATTCTTTTAAGGGGGAGAGATTGTAACGCCCCCGTTTTTTCAGTTTAAGTAATGTGACGTATTTGTTTGAAAATTGCGCAAATTAAGTATTTAATTATAGGATTAATTGTTTATAAGTGATTTTATTTGATTTAAAACCGTAAACTTTTGTTATTTAATTTAATTAATATGGAATTTAAGTTTAGTAATTTATTTATAACAATATGAATTCGTTCATGCGCTTGAGTGTTTTGTTTCTACTTCGTTTTTATATGAAATGATACTGGATTGGCGTGAAAATTTAATATGTCGTAAATATGTGTGTTATGAACGTGCCTATGTGCTCGGTTTATGTTTTCGGATTCAATTGACGTGTTTATGAATTTATTTTGATTTTTGGAACCAAGTCGGGGGCTAACGAGCAATTAGCGCACCCTTGGTTCCGTGCGTGATATCTTGAGCTCGGGAATTCGGATTCGAATTCCGTCAACTCCGTTGCCTTCGTATCGACGATTCGGAGACAATGGAACAAGCCTCACACCTTTTTGAAATCATTAAGACCTCCGAAATCCAACCGTAACGGACAACTCGTGCAAGAAGAGCCCTTATGTTGACTAGTCTCCTTGGTGGGACCCTTTCTACTTAACCAAACCCAACCAAAGTTTAACCATGACTTTTGTACCTAGAGTTAACTCCTTCCTCTCCATTTTAGCTGCAAGAACCGAACCATATCCCCTTCATTTCTGCAACTACTGATCGAGAGAGAGAGATAGAGGAGAAGGAAGAAACCCTAAGCTATCCTTTGTGATTTTGAGCTCAAATCACCATCTTCCTTCACCAAAACTTCAAGGTATGAATACTTATGTCTTCTATACTCTATTATGCTTGATTTCATCTATTTAAAACATGATTTGGCTCAGATTTGATTAGGGTTTGAATTATGAGATTGGTATGAACTTTTAGGGATTTTTGCTCTTGTGACCTATATGTTTGTGTGGCTGAATTTCTTGCTTATATGTGATCATATGAACTTGTTTCTTGGCTTATTTCTTTACTAACTGATAGTATGTGATGTTAGGAGGATTTCATCTCTTGCCTCTTTTATAAAATTATGAGATATGGAGCTTCAAACTTGATGATCAAACTATTTCCCCTGTTTTGTGGCTGCTGTGTGAAATTTTGTGTTGTTGCATGATCATATGGCCTCCATTTCGTGTGAAAATGCATGGAGTTGATGTACACTTATTGTTATATATGTTAGCACTCATGTTTCAAGTATTTGGATCCATTTGAAGCCTCAAAACCGAAATACCTAGCCTGTTTCTATGCATGCACCATGACAGATTTGTTGCTGTTGTGTTTGGTAACTTGTTGGTCCTTCTAATGTGCTTTAAATTGTACCATTTTGCATATATTTGAGGTATATTAGTTGTTTAGTATGTTAGCATGCATTCCCCAAAGTTTCAGATCCAAATTCAAGCCCTAAGTACTTGATCAAGGCATGATAGAATCATTAGGGCTCATATGTCCGATTGTAGCGACCCAATTTTGTTTCACGGTTTCGATGATCTTAACGTGTGATTTAGCTTTTGCACTCTAAATGAAAAATGTTCATAACATGCCAAATATGTTGAATATGAAGTTTCAGAGCATTTAGAGTTCATTTGGTATGTTTTTGGATTGAGTTTGTAAGGGATCAGTTTTGCCGGAAAAATTTCAAAGGGGATTAAGTTCTGTACCGTGACACCCCCGTGTCTCATTTACTCATAAGAGGGAGACACGGGCGTGTCACACTCTCTGGGCAGCTCTGTACTGAGCCACGCCCGTGGCTCAGTTGGGCAAGGGTTGGTGACACCCCCGTGTCACTTCCCATGTGCAGTCCGGGTTGTTTCCTCTTCGGTTTTTGATTTGTTTCACCTCCTTAATGACTTTATCTCCTTTTGTGTTAAACTATGAACTTGTTTTGCTATGTGTTAGGAGTATTGTGGTTCAATTTCGTGACATTTGGATGAGTTATAGGTATGCTTTTGCTTAATGCCGTTTATGTGTGTTTATACGTCGTTTATGAATTGCATAACTTATTTTCCATATCATATGGTTTCTTCTTGTTGCCCAACCTTGAATATATGTTATGTTATGTAATATGAAGTATATGGTAACATTATGGGAGAGCTTGAATATGTTCTATGTTTCTATTTGAGTGATTTATGATCGAACAAGTGAATGAGTTGGTTATACGATCTTTATGCCTTCATATCATGCTTGTGCATTGCCGTGCGTCATATATGGTCCATTTAGAGTCTTGAGTCTCACGAACACGTCTTGTGGTCTTTTGTACAGTTTGTCTCCAGGGTGGAGAGCTTTTGATCGTTCAAGCACTTGGTGCTCGATCCTTGTTTCATCACGGTTCAGGTGAGGGTGGTTTTTGTTTTAGTTATGTAACAAACCCTACAACCCTTATGTGAAAAGCTTTGGCCAAAACCGTATGATTATATATATATGATTTTCAAATGGAGTTATCGAGTAAATCCTTCTGAGTTATACATATGAGCGTATATAAGCTTGAAAATGGTTTTGTAATGAGGCTATGCTCCAAACCGTGTGTCTTCATGCTAGCTACGGATTCGGATGACACGGAGAGGTACGTATATAGCATAAGCCGAGTTACACGGTAAGGTATGATTTCTTATAGTATGTATTTATGAATTATGATATGTACTTATGAATTGATTGTTTGGCGAGACACATTTCAGATTTCTGACGGAACGGGCCCCGGGACTTAGTATATGTGGCTAACCGAGGAAGCAAGGGCTGACGGGGATCCCATATACTAGTCTCACTATCTAAACAGCGGTACCGGACCTCGTCAGGAGATTGGCGGGGAAAAGGGAGACTGAGTGCCATCTGGGGAGTCATGTAACCCCTTTTGGTCAGTGACGGAGGTGGTCGGGTCTTGCAAACCCACCACCAACCCGGAGGAAGAAGGTTGGAATTAATTATAATTGACTGATTGATTGACTGATTGAATATCGATTGATAGGCACTGTGCGGGAAGGCCGGGAACCGGATTGCCCAAACAATATATTTAGGGCTTAAATTATGGTCTGCCTGTATTATGATTTATTGCATGATCACCTAATCAATATAATATTGATAATTGTCGTACACGGTCGGAGTTTGGATGGAGGTTGTGCACGCTCACTCGCCGAGCCTTATATTTAAGTATGATTTACGTATGGAATGAATTTAATTTGTCTTAGGCGTAAAGTTCGAGCATTGATTATCTATTTTCTTACCCTTAGTGGGAACCAATTACAAAATAAAACCTTGCTCGGGATTTATGACTTGCATGTGCATGTTTTATATATATATATCGCTCCTGCTCACTCAGTCTTCTAGAGACTGACCCCTCTCCCTCCCCACTCTTTTAGCGTGCAGGGTTGATCTTTGGAGTTTCGGGCTAGGCGGAGGTTTGGAGTTTTAAGTGGGTCGAGTTGTGCTAGGAGAGTCTCTGCATTCTCATCTGTATTGGAATTATGTATAACCCATTTCAGTTATGTCACGAAATTTGATACCTATGTATTTATTATGAAATTGGCTTTACTGGATTTTGCTATGAATTAAAAGAGGCCTGAAGAGCCCGAATTTCGTTTTTGGCTTGTATTATTGAATTTTGGGCTTCGCTATGCATTATATTTCGTGGATTGGTAAACATTACAGGGTCTAGCTCCGCCTGGCTTAGGAAAGTTTTATGTTTGTCTCCCGTTCGCTAGGGTTCGATACGGGTGCGGATTTACTATTTCGTTACTCGTGTTGAGCCTTGGTGCGGGGGATGTGGTGCCTCACGTGCGGGGTGCTACATCCTTAAGTGGTATCAGAGCCCGGTTGCAAAACCGGTGTTCTTGAGTCGTGTCGGAGTCAGTTTAAGTCGAACGGCATAGGGACTATGTGATATTGTGTGCATTGCATCGATCTTGAATATGGAATTTGGTTTCTCTAAGAATTTTGTTGAATTACTTGTTGTATTTTAGATGGATTCTTGTCTTTCGTATTGAATATGTGTCATGAGCATGCACTAATCGCATGCATCCATTCTTGAAAAGAGTTATGATTTCCAGGTTATAAAGATGATATCAAACCACGGCCAAATTTTATGATCACAACAACCTGTTGCAAATTCCTTCGGAGGCACGGAAGATAGGAAGGATGCCCGGAAGGAATGTGGAGAATGCTAGTTGTGTGGCTTTGTAGATTGAGTTGCAATTAACGGTTGGGATTCAGAATGGGAGGTTCGACCTTGGCGATGCGATGGCAGAGGAACATTTGGGGTAATAGAAATAGGAGGATCTTGCAACCTAAGGAATGAAGGGAACAAAACCTTGAAGATATATTGGTCCCGGATTTGGATCATGAAAGAGGTACTAGTAATTAAGAGGAGTAGAGATGACGTGGGTCCGGTAGAGGTTATGCATTAATGGTCTACAAAGAAGGACTTCGAGCTAAGCTCAGTAATTGTACGTGAATTAATTTCTTACATGATTTAAATTATTAAATTGTCCTTATGTGATTATTCTTTAATAATTGAGGATTGAATTGCATGATTACTTCTTGGACTCGATTGATCATTTTCCAAACTTTATCCTTAATTGCATAACTTATACCTTTGAGGGACTTAACTGCAATTTGGCACATTCATCAAGTTTAAAGAGATGAATCACGTTATCATCTCTTCTCCAACATTCCATAACTAATTTTTCATCTCAATCATCAACGATTTTTGCTCTCTTCTCTACCGAGCCAAGCCATAAGAAAGGAGGAAAGGATTTCATTAAATTTAAGCTAGAATTTTGAAGGAATTGGGAGCTTTGAACTTCATCATCATCATCATCCTCCATCTCTTTTCATTTGAAACTCATGTAAGTAGATTATCTGATTCTTGATGATTTTATATGAAGCTAGGGTTTATGATTTCATGGAAAATATGAGTTATTTGTTAGTTGATGTATGAATACGTGACGTGGGATTGAATTAATACATGGATGTTTGGAAAAATTGAGAATTTATGATGAGTTGATGCATGAACTTGAAAGGGATGAATCTTGATGATTGAGCATGAATTAAATGTTTATATGAAACTTTATTGTGTATTGAACATGTATACATGTATATTTCCATAAATCTTGTAATTATAAGTTGAATAGATGATGTTTTGAGGGGTTTGATTTCATCCCGAGAGCTCCCCTGTTTTCTGCTCTGTTTCAGCACCTTCTGTAATACGGGAACGGCCCTTCCCGTTCCCTTTGTAATTGGGGAACGGCCGTTCCCATTGTTGAATAGTGTATCAGGCGGTGAGGACGGGAACGACCGTTCCCACTTTGTATCACAGACGGGAACGGCCGTTCCCATCTTCGGGAAGCCCGACAGGCGGGAACGGCCATTCCCATTTTGAACTAGAGCCTGGAACGGCCGTTCCCAGCTCTCTGGTAGTGCAGAAACTTTCTGCATAAAATTACATTTCTAGCCCCTCGTTCCAATGGCTCATTTGACCCCAAATTGCTATTATATGATTGATTATATGTCGAAACAATATGTTAACATGCTACATTGTACTTTCCTCGATTTCTCATGATGTACCATTGGGACCAGATAGGTATAGGAATACCTGTTTATTACTAATCATTTTCCACGTTCTCAAGTATATAGCAAGCAGGTCTTGATCGTGCAAAGCAATGCGCATACCAGATCGAGTCGTGCAATGGTTAACAATCAAATCAAGCTCATGCAAAGCAATGCGTGTAGTTTGATAGGTATCATGTTCATGCAAAGCAATGCTTGAAATGTGATTAATGCCAAAACCGGGATGACCCCTGAATCCACCAATAGGTGGAGGAAGGAATCCCGCAAGTGAGATTCATACTCTTGACGTGCGTAGCATGAAACCGGGATGACCCCTGAATCCACCAATAGGTGGAGGAAGGAATCCCGCACGTGAGACTCATACTCTTGACGTGCGTAGCATGAAATCGGGATGACCCCTGAACCCACCAATAGGTGGAGGAAGGAATCCCGCACGTGGGAGCCATATTCCCGACGTGCGTAACATGGATGGATGGATAGGGCCTTGCAAACCCACCATCATCGTGATCATCGTGATTAATATGTTATCGTGACTGGAGTGATGTAGATATTGGAGTGATGGAGAGTTTGGAGTGATGGAGGGTTTGGAGTGAAGGAGGGTTGGAGTGATCGGGTGTATTGGAGTGATGGGGTGTATACGGAGTGATGGGAATTATTGAAGTGATGGAGATAATTATAAAATCGATATACATGCCGTGTTCTTGCAGGTACATTCTAGGCAGGAATCGAGCTAAGTCAAGTCCTTGCATTCGAGCCCATACGGTGCATTTATTTATTTATCATTTCAAGGAAATTATTGTTAACGTTACTTGTTATGTATTTAGGAGATGATAATGTATTGATATGTAAAATACAAATATACATTACTGGATAAATGATCGATAGTATAGCATGTTTTCATTTGATTCTATCGCATGTATAAATGAATTTCCATTTAGCCTGTCACTTTATTTACATTGTTATCCGTTCGCTATAGGTTGGTCCATGTACGGACATTTCATTTCGTATGTGAATCGGCCTATAGTGCGGGGGTGTGGCATCCTCACATATTGGGGTGCTACATCTTAAGTGGTATCAGAGCCCGGTTGCAAAACCGAGGTTCTAGTGTCGTGTCAAGTGTAGATCACATGGCATAGGAATTATTTACTAATCGGTACATTGCAGCCAATTACGACATTGCGTGCTTGCCAAGTGAATCCGAGGACGGATTCTTTTAAGGGGGTGAGAATTGTAACGGCCCAATTTCCAGCTTTTCAGGTACGCACGACAAGTGTGCATTTCCGAGAATTATTGCATTAATTGAATTTAATTGTACGTGAATTAATTTCTTACATGATTTAAATTATTAAATTGTCCTTATGTGATTATTCTTTAATAATTGAGGATTGAATTGCATGATTACTTCTTGGACTTGATTGATCATTTTCCAAACTTTATCCTTAATTGCATAACTTATACCTTTGAGGGACTTAATTGCAATTTGGCACATTCATCAAGTTTAAAGAGATGAATCACGTTATCATCTCTTCTCCAACATTCCATAACCAATTTTTCATCTCAATCATCAACGATTTTTGCTCTCTTCTCTACCGAGCCAAGCCATAAGAAAGGAGGAAAGGATTTCATTAAATTTAAGCTAGAATTTTGAAAGATTTGGGAGCTTTGAACTTCATCATCATCATCCTCCTCCATCTCTTTTCATTTGAAACTCATGTAAGTAGATTATATGATTCTTGATGATTTTATATGAAGCTAGGGTTCATGATTTCATGGAAAAGATGAGTTATTTGTTAGTTGATGCATGAATACGTGACTTGGGATTGAATTAATACATGGATGTTTGGAAAAATTGAGAATTTATGATGAGTTGATGCATGAACTTGAAAGGGATGAATCTTGATGATTGAGCATGAATTAAATGTTTATATGAAACTTTATTGTGTATTGAACTTGTATACATGTACATTTCCATAAATCTTGTAATTATAAGTTGAATAGATGATGTTTTGAGGGGTTTGATTTCATCCCGAGAGCTCCCCTGTTTTCTGCTCTGTTTCAGCACCTTCTGTAATACGGGAACGGCCCTTCCCATTCCCTTTGTAATTGGGGAACGGCCGTTCCCATTGTTGAATAGTGTATCAGGCGGTGAGGACGGGAACGACCGTTCCCACTTTGTATCACAGACGGGAACGGCCGTTCCCATCTTCGGGAAGCCCGACAGGCGCGAACGGCCATTCCCATTTTGAACTAGAGCCTGGAACGGCCGTTCCCAGCTCTCTGGTAGTGCAGAAACTTTCTGCACAAAATTACATTTCTAGCCCCTCGTTCCAATGGCTCATTTGACCCCAAATTGCTATTATATGATTGATTATATGTCGAAACAATATGTTAACATGCTACATTGTACTTTCCTCGATTTCTCATGATGTACCATTGGGACCAGATAGGTATAGGAATACCTGTTTATTACTAATCATTTTCCACGTTCTCAAGTATATAGCAAGCAGGTCTTGATCGTGCAAAGCAATGCGCATACCAGATCGAGTCGTGCAATGGTTAACAATCAAATCAAGCTCATGCAAAGCAATGCGTGTAGTTTGATAGGTATCATGTTCATGCAAAGCAATGCTTGAAATGTTAATGCCAAAACCGGGATGACCCCTGAATCCACCAATAGGTGGAGGAAGGAATCCCGCAAGTGAGATTCATACTCTTGACGTGCGTAGCATGAAACCGGGATGACCCCTGAATCTACCAATAGGTGGAGGAAGGAATCCCGCACGTGAGACTCATACTCTTGACGTGCGTAGCATGAAATCGGGATGACCCCTGAACCCACCAATAGGTGGAGGAAGGAATCCCGCACGTGGGAGCCATATTCCCGACGTGCGTAACATGGATGGATGGATAGGGCCTTGCAAACCCACCATCATCGTGATCATCGTGATTAATATGTTATCGTGACTGGAGTGATGTAGATATTGGAGTGATGGAGAGTTTGGAGTGATGGAGGGTTTGGAGTGAAGGAGGGTTGGAGTGATCGGGTGTATTGGAGTGATGGGGTGTATACGGAGTGATGGGAATTATTGAAGTGATGGAGATAATTATAAAATCGATATACATGCCGTGTTCTTGCAGGTACATTCTAGGCAGGAATCGAGCTAAGTCAAGTCCTTGCATTCGAGCCCATACGGTGCATTTATTTATTTATCATTTCAAGGAAATTATTGTTAACGTTACTTGTTATGTATTTAGGAGATGATAATGTATTGATATGTAAAATACAAATATACATTACGGGATAAATGATCGATAGTATAGCATGTTTTCATTTGATTCTATCGCATGTATAAATGAATTTCCATTTAGCCTGTCACTTTATTTACATTGTTATCCGTTCGCTATAGGTTGGTCCATGTACGGACATTTCATTTCGTATGTGAATCGGCCTATAGTGCGGGGGTGTGGCATCCTCACATATTGGGGTGCTACATCTTAAGTGGTATCAGAGCCCGGTTGCAAAACCGAGGTTCTAGTGTCGTGTCAAGTGTAGATCACATGGCATAGGAATTATTTACTAATCGGTACATTGCAGCCAATTACGACATTGCGTGCTTGCCAAGTGAATCCGAGGACGGATTCTTTTAAGGTGGTGAGAATTGTAACGGCCCAATTTCCAGCTTTTCAGGTACGCACGACAAGTGTGCATTTCCGAGAATTATTGCATTAATTGAATTTAATTGTACGTGAATTAATTTCTTACATGATTTAAATTATTAAATTGTCCTTATGTGATTATTCTTTAATAATTGAGGATTGAATTGCATGATTACTTCTTGGACTTGATTGATCATTTTCCAAACTTTATCCTTAATTGCATAACTTATACCTTTGAGGGACTTAATTGCAATTTGGCACATTCATCAAGTTTAAAGAGATAAATCACGTTATCATCTCTTCTCCAACATTCCATAACCAATTTTTCATCTCAATCATCAACGATTTTTGCTCTCTTCTCTACCGAGCCAAGCCATAAGAAAGGAGGAAAGGATTTCATTAAATTTAAGCTAGAATTTTGAAGGAATTGGGAGCTTTGAACTTCATCATCATCATCCTCCTCCATCTCTTTTCATTTGAAACTCATGTAAGTAGATTATATGATTCTTGATGATTTTATATGAAGCTAGGGTTTATGATTTCATGGAAAAGATGAGTTATTTGTTAGTTGATGCATGAATACGTGACTTGGGATTGAATTAATACATGGATGTTTGGAAAAATTGAGAATTTATGATGAGTTGATGCATGAACTTGAAAGGGATGAATCTTGATGATTGAGCATGAATTAAATGTTTATATGAAACTTTATTGTGTATTGAACATGTATACATGTACATTTCCATAAATTTTGTAATTATAAGTTGAAAAGATGATGTTTTGAGGGGTTTGATTTCATCCCGAGAGCTCCCCTGTTTTCTGCTCTGTTTCAGCACCTTTTGTAATACGGGAACGGCCCTCCCGTTCCCTTTGTAATTGGGGAACGGCCGTTCCCATTGTTCAATAGTGTATCAGGCGGTGAGGACGGGAACGACCGTTCCCACTTTGTATCACAGACGAGAACGGCCGTTCCCATCTTCGGGAAGCCCGACAGGCGGGAACGGCCATTCCCATTTTGAACTAGAGCCTGGAACGGCCGTTCCCAGCTCTCTGGTAGTGTAGAAACTTTCTGCACAAAATTACATTTCTAGCCCCTCGTTCCAATGGCTCATTTGACCCCAAATTGCTATTATATGATTGATTATATGTCGAAATAATATGTTAACATGCTACATTGTACTTTCCTCGATTTCTCATGATGTACCATTGGGACCAAATAGGTATAGGAATACCTGTTTATTACTAATCATTTTCCACGTTCTCAAGTATATAGCAAGCAGGTCTTGATCGTGCAAAGCAATGCGCATACTAGATCGAGTCGTGCAATGGTTAACAATCAAATCAAGCTCATGCAAAGCAATGCGTGTAGTTTGATAGGTATCATGTTCATGCAAAGCAATGCTTGAAATGTGATTAATGCCAAAACCGGGATGACCCCTGAATCCACCAATAGGTGGAGGAAGGAATCCCGCACGTGAGATTCATACTCTTGACGTGCGTAGCATGAAACCGGGATGACCCCTGAATCCACCAATAGGTGGAGGAAGGAATCCCGCACGTGAGACTCATACTCTTGACGTGCGTAGCATGAAACCGGGATGACCCCTGAACCCACCAATAGGTGGAGGAAGGAATCCCGCACGTGGGAGCCATATTCCCGACGTGCGTAGCATGGATGGATGGATAGGGCCTTGCAAACCCACCATCATCGTGATCATCGTGATTAATATGTTATCGTGACTGGAGTGATGTAGATATTGGAGTGATGGAGAGTTTGGAGTGATGGAGGGTTTGGAGTGAAGGAGGGTTGGAGTGATCGGGTGTATTGGAGTGATGGGGTGTATACGGAGTGATGGGAATTATTGAAGTGATGGAGATAATTATAAAATCGATATACATGTCATGTTCATGCAGGTACATTCTAGGCAGGAATCGAGCTAAGTCAAGTCCTTGCATTCGAGCCCATACGGTGCATTTATTTATTTATCATTTCAAGGAAATTATTGTTAACGTTACTTGTTATGTATTTAGGAGATGATAATGTATTGATATGTAAAATACAAATATACATTACTGGATAAATGATCGATAGTATAGCATGTTTTCATTTGATTCTATCGCTTGTATAAATGAATTTCCATTTAGCCTGTCACTTTATTTACATTGTTATCCGTTCGCTATAGGTTGGTCCATATACGGAAATTTCATTTCGTATGTGAATCGGCCTATAGTGCGGGGGTGTGGCATCCTCACATATTGGGGTGCTACATAAGGGATGTGCTACGACAATTCGCGAGAGCTTGTAATCAGAGACATAATCCTCCTAATGGAAGGTCACTGGAAAAGTTTCTGAGGATGAATCCGCCTAAGTTCTATGGAGAGCCGAACGACCTAAAGGCTGAGAATTAGATTACCAGTCTTGAGAACATTTTCGAGGCTATGGAAATCTACCCAGAGGATCGTGAACAAGTTCGGTATGCTACTTTTCTTATGGAAGGAGTTGCATACAATTGGTGGAAGCACGTTCAACATATGTGGATTGAGAACAACGTTGAAGGAAGTTGGGATGAGTTTATAAGAGAATTTTAGCAGAAGTACACGTCTCAAGTAACTCGTGATGCACGAGAGGCTGAGTTTATGAATCTGGTTCAAGGAACTATGAATGTAATAGAGTATGAGGCTAAGTTTGTGAGGTTGATCAAGTATGCGCCTCATATTCTTAATGATGAGCGTCGCAAGACAAAGAGGTTTATCGATGGACTGAATCCCGAACTTCGGTGGGCACTTGCTTCTTTGGATATTGAGAACTACAACACGTTGATAAGGCACTAAAGGTTGAAGCAGCCCACAAGGAGATCAAGATAACTACTGCACGTTAAGGACCTTCTAACCCTAAGCCTTATCAAGGGAACAAGCGACCTTTCGGACCTTTTCCCGAAGGAACCGGAAAGAAGCCAATGGTAACACCACAGCGTCAGCAGCAGAAGGCTCCACGGAAACAGCAAGCACAGAAGCAGAAAGCGCCACAGCAACAATAGAGGGCGCCACAGCAGCAGAGAGCACCTCAGCCGGGTCAAGAGGAAATTGTTTGCCGATACTGTCGCCGAACGAGACACACTGAGGAGAACTATCGCAAGAAAGCTGGACAGTGTTTCGTGTGTGGTTCCCTTGAGCACCAGATGGAGAATTGCCCAAACAGGATTAGAAGATTTGGGGTCCAGGATAAAGGAAAAGCGGTGGTGGGTACGACGAACAAACCGTGGTCAAAGGCAGAGCTTATGCTTTGGATGGTAATGAGGAGGTTGATCCTTCGTTTGTTGTGGAAGGTGTTGTGCACATTCTTAACATGCCAGTTAAGGTCTTGTATGACCCTGGTGCCACGCATTCATTTGTTGCATCTAAATTATGTGCGCATTTAGAGTTTCCACTTGAATACTTGCCATATAAATTTGAAGTGAGTTATCCTTTGGGAACTTGCATTGTTACGGATCAAGTATATAAACGCTGCCCTATATGTATTGGTACCCGTTGTTACCGAACGGATCTTATCGAGTTGCCAATGACAAGATACGACGTTATACTCGGTATGGATTGGCTGTTTAAGTATCGAGCTAAGTTGGATTGTTACAAGAAAGAGATCATCTTGAAAGAAGATGAAAGTCGGACATCAGAAAGAAAAGTTGAGAAGTTATCAGTTGTTTCTTCGATGGAAGCTAAGAAGTTGATTCAGAAAGGAGCTAGCGGATTTGTGGCTTATCTTTTGAATAGACCGAAAGATAAACTTAAGATCGAAGAAGTGTAAGTGGTGACCGAATTATTAGATGTGTTTCCTGAACATTTGAATTCGTTACCTCGTGACCGAGAGTTGGAGTTTACAATAGAGTCGATATCGGGAGCTCAGCCGTACTCCAAGACACCTTAAAGAACGGCTCCAACTGAATTGGAAGAACTGAGGAAGCAATTGGACGAACTATTAAAGTCTGGATATGTTCGACCGAGCACATCGCCGTGGGGAGCGCCTATGCTTTTCGTTAAGAAGAAGGATGGATCATTGCATCTATGCATTGACTACAGAGAGCTGAATAGGATGACAATCAAGAATAAGTATCCTCTCCCTCATATCGAAGAATTGTTCGATATACAACAAGGATCGAAGGTCTACTCTAATTTAGATCTAAGACAAGGATATTATCAATTGAAGATCAGGGAAGCAGATATTCTGAATACTGCTTTCAACAGTTGATACGGACATTATGAGTTTGTGGTATTGTCATTTGGTTTAACGAACGCACCAGCTGCATTCATGGAAATGATGCACCGTGTATTCAAGCCGTTTCTCGATAAGTTTATAGTGATCTTCATCGACGATATCTTGGTATTTTCAAAGACACCGGAGGAACATGCTGAACATCTTTGAATCATGTTACGCACTCTGCTGGATCACAAGCTATATGTAAAGTTCAGCAAATGTGAGTTCTAGCTTGAGAGAGTTACGTTTCTCGGACATATCATATCAGGATTTGGAATCGAAGTAGATCCCTCGAAGATCGAAATGATCATGGATTGGAAATCACCGAAGAATCCTTCAGAAGTGAGGAGTTTTCTGGGATTAGTTGTTTACTACCGAAGGCTTGTCATAGATTTCTCAAAGATCGATACACCTCTCACTAAGTTGACAAAGAAGGAAGGAAAATTCGAATGGACAGAGAAGTGTGAGCAAAGTTTTCAAAGGTTGAAGGAGATGCTAACCACTGCACCCATGTTAGCATTACCAGAAGGAAAAGAAGGTTATACTGTTTACACCGATGCTTCGAAAGAAGGACTAGAAGGAGTTTTGATGCAGAATGGAAAAGTGATTGCGTATGCATCAAGGAAACTCAAGACGCATGAAGTTAACTACCCGACACATGATTTGGAGTTAGCCGCGATAATTTTCGCTCTTGGGAAGTGGAGACATTACCTGTATGGGGTTACATTTGAGATCTTTACGGATCATAAGAGCCTGCGATATCTATTCACTCATAAGGAGTCGAATATGCGACAGAGGAGATGGATGGAATTTCTGGAGGACTACGATTGCATTATTCAGTACCATCCAGGAAAGGCAAATGTTGTAGCCGATGCTCTAAGCAGGAAAGTTCGTTTGGTACAGATTTCTGCTAATCCCGAGACCGATCGAAGAGAAAGATTGGAGGTGATAACTAAAGCTCGGATCGTGAACGTTGTGATGATATCACCTTTGAAAGAACAAGTATTGGAAGCTCAGAAGAACGATGAGTGGATCAAGAAATGTCTCAAATCTAAGGAGAAAGATGATGAGACTAAGTTCAAAATTGATGAACATGGAACATTGAGGTATAAAGGTCGAGTATGCGTACCAACTGTTTTGAGGAAAGAGATTCTAGATAAAGCGCATAAGACTAAATACACGATACATCCCCGGAGGCACTAAGATGTATCAAGATGTTAAGATGCAATTCTGGGGCAACGGAATGAATAGAGACATAGCCAACTATGTCAAGAAGTGCTTAACTTTTCAGAAAGTTAAAGCGGAGCACCAGAAGCCAAGTGGGAAGTTGCAACCATTACCGATTCCGACATGGAAATGGGAGCAAATCATGATGGAATTTTGTCACCGGATTACCCAAAGTCAGAGGAGGATAAGATAGTATCTGGGTATTGATCGATTGTCTAAGTCAGCACACTTTTTACCAGTAAAGACGACGGATAAGGTCAGCACGTTGGCAAAGCTATATCAACAAGAGATTGTTAGACTACACGGAGTTCCAAACATCATAGTGTCGGACAGAGATCCGAAATTCACGTTGCAACTGTGGAAAGAGATTCAGACTTTGATGGGAACAAAGTTGAACTTCAGTACTGTAGTGAATACTCAGACGGATGGACAATCAGAAAGGATGATTAAGTACTTGGAAGATATGCTAAGAGCTTGCGCCTTTGACTTCCAAGAAAGTTGGAAGGAGTGTTTACCTCTTGTGGAGTTTGCATACAACAATAGTTATCAAGCTTCTAATAAAGCTGCTCCATACGAAGCCCTTTATGGAAGGAAATGTAGATCCTCATTTTACTGGGTTTTTGATTAAGCAAGATGTACTGAGGAGGGACCAATCAGAGTGAATTCTGCTAAGTGGATAAGAGAAGCGACAGAAAAGATTCAGATCATTCCCCAGAGAATGAAAGCTGCCCAGGACAAGCAGAAGAGTTATGCGAATCGACGAAGAAGGGATTTGGAATTCGCAGTGGGCGAAAAGATATTTCTGAAGGCATCACCATGAAAAGGGTTTTTTCGAATTGGAAAAGGAGGAAAACTAAACCCGAGATATGTTGAACCGTATGAGATACTGGAGAGAGTCGGACCGACTGCTTATAGACTGGATTTACCTGCGAGTGTTATAGGAATCCACCATGTATTCCATGTATCTCAGTTTCGCAAGTGTTTCTCGGATGAGACAGAGGTTGTGCCGGTAGAGGAGATACCGTTGGAACCAGATTTGACTTATGTTTTGAAGCCCGCTAAGATTCTAGATAGGACATTTCAAGAGCTGAGGAATAGGAAAATTCCTTTGGTTAAAGTCCTTTAGAAGGGACATGGGATAGAAGAGGTAACCTGGGAGACAGAAGAGAAAATGCAGAAGCATCACCCCGAGTTGTTTGCAGTTACAGCGGAAGAATCTGAGGATAGATTCTCTCTAAGGAGGGGTGATTGTAACAGCCCAAAACAGGGCCTGGATGAAAACAGTAAGTTAAGGGCATTGGTAAAGCATTTATAGACCGTGATCCAACTTTTTGAACCATCATGCATTGCATTCTTACATGAACTTTGTGCTCGTATATGATCTCACATGTTTTAAGGAGGAATTCTTGACCTTTGATACAATTTACTATTCGTAACCCAAGCCTACCTTGTTCATATTGTTACTCGAACCCTAGAGGTTCACAACACATGTTTCCCTATCACTTTAACTTGTTTCCCGAGCTCAAAGAGTCTTTCTTGAACCATAAGGGTATTTTTGGAACTTACCGACCAAAGTTACTATTCATCTAAAAATGAGCTTTTGATTCTGATATCTTTTCCTACCCAAGTTTACAGTCAAATCGACCCTTGAGTCAAGACGAGTCTTTTGAAATCATTCTTGACTTGGAAATCTATTCTAAACTTTGTTTTATTGAAAATGTTTACGAAAATCCTAGTTCACTATTCTTTCTACGAACGGTTTTCATTCGAAAAATGTTTTCGCTCTGGATTTGCACTACTCGAGCTATTTCAAGATTTTTGAGATGTTTTATAACTCTTGATTCAAACCCTAGCTTGAAATTTTGGAGCGTACGTTCATACGTGAGAATTCACTATTCATTCTATGTTTTCAACTTTTTAACGGTAAAATGTTTTATAGTCGATTTTGGACTCAAAACGCTTCTCGATTTATTTCTTGAATTTTGGAAACAATCCAAACTTGAAAATCATTCTTCAAAGTCGTTTTCACTCTTGTTGAGTTTCGAGCTCAAAACTTTTATTCACTAAAACTAATGTATCTTTTGAACGGTAAATCCGATTTCGACGTATAAATATGCGTTTCGAAGCTAATTTTTGCCCGGATGGAATGGTTATACTTCCAGACACTTACCTTCATGTTTTCGTAGTGAAATTACCGAAATACCCCCAGCAACCCCATTTTTAAGCTTCAAGAGTATGAAGCTTCCAAGGGAAGCTACTCCACTTTTGCTCTCATACCCTTACCTCAAGTTTATTTCCAATGTGAGGAGATTATCTCCAACTATAAATATCCCCCTCATGCCATTACAATCCTTGCTCAAAGTTGTGTTAACAACACCCTTTCTTCTCTCTCTCTCCCACTCTTGGCCTTCGGCCACCCCCCACATTTGCTAGGTTAGTTTCTTTTATTTTATGTTATGTTTTAGTTTAGTTTATGTTTTATGTTATGGTATGTTTATTATATGTTTAGGTTGGGTCTTAAGGTCTTCCCTAAGCCATGTAGGATTTTATTTTCTGCATTTATTATATAGTTTTCATGATATGTTTGAATATATATTTACATGTTTTAATTGTTTAGTATATGCTTGAATATGTTATGAAATGCTCTAGTATATGCTATGATCATGTGATATGGTTGTTATAATATGAGAATTGATGCATGATTATGGAATTTGAATTATGTTCATGCATGCTAGCTAATGGAATAGTGTTTTACAATTAATTAAGTCACAACTTGTTACATGTTGGTATTGAATTTAATTGTTACATGTTACATGCCCAAGGCTCATGATATCATATGATATATGTTGAGACATGTTCTTATATGTTTATATGATTCATGAATTATGAATTGAGCTTATGATATGATATGGATGAATGGAATAGAGCCTTGATCTTATGTTATACACTTTAATAGTGTTACATGTTATAACCTAAAATAGAATAGTGTTTCATAACTTGATCTTATGCTTTAATTGGACCTCTTAACTATAGGTTATACCTTTAACCTAGATCACACTTGGTTATATAACATGAACTTGAAACTATAGGTTATAATCAAGATCATAATTTAATTAGGGTGTGTGTCTGTGTGTGTGTGTAGCACCTGCGACGATAGGCGCCACATCCCCCGCACTACAAGTCTAGTCCACACGTGAAATGGGTAATCCAAGCATGAACCGGACTTATAGCGAACGGGAGACAAAATAAAAAAAATCCTAGCTAGGCGGAATCTAACCCTGAACCAAATAAATCATAACATCCAACATAGTATTGAAGTAATAATCACATACATGAATTCCAATAATAGCTCCAACTTAAAAACATTTCATAACATAATTAAGTTCCAACACACGTCCTAACAACGGGTTCAACTAGGCATGCAACCTGTCCCGAATCCATAATCAAGAATCATAAATGGCACACTGGCCCGAATACATAAGGAGATGTAATTAATTGTAACAATATATAATGGGACTCGAGTGTACACGTGTGACTCGACAAGAGACTTAAAACATGACCTCCGCCTAGCCCAAACCTGCAAGAACTGAAAAGTGGGGCAGAGGGGTCAGTCTCTAGAAGACTGAGTGAGCAGGAGCGATATACGTATATATAAAAACATGCACATGCAAGTCATAAATCCCGAGCAAGGTTTTATTTAAAATTAGTTCCCAAAAGGGCAAGAGAATGACTAAGCAATGCTCGAACTTTACGACTAATCATATTAAATTTACTAATTTTATAATTCATACATAAACATAAAAGCTCGGCGAGTGAGCGTGCATTATCTCCAACCAAACTCCGACCGTGTACGAAAAATATCATTAATATATTAAATAGGTGATCATGCAATATATCATAATACACACAGATCATATGTCATATCATAAGACGTATTCGTTTGGGCAATCCGTGTCCCGGCCTTCCCGCACGGTGCATAACAATCATATCATAACATAAACATAATCATAAAATAAGTTTCAACCTTCTTCCTCCGGGTGGTGGACGTGTTAGCAAGACCCGACCACCTCATACATAGGCCAATGGGGGTACATGAATCCCCCAAGGGCACTCAGCTCCCATTCCTCGCTAAACCTCCTAGCGAGGGCCGGTATCACCGTAAATGTGGTAGGACTAGTACAAGGGATCACTGTCGGCCCTTACCTCCCCGGATAGCCACTTGCACTAAGTCCCTGGGCCCGTGCATTCATAACATACATACATAATCTCGGCAAAACATTTTAATTCATAAGAAGCATAACATATTTCATATTTACTCGATCAATATTTACTCGATGACTCTACTTTGAAAATAACATATATATATATACCTAAGGTTTTGGCCAAACATGTCACATAAGGTTGTAGGGTTTAATATGTAACTAGAACGAAAGCACCCTCACCTGGAATACCACAAGACATAAATCATGAGTAATACGGGTGCCTATTCAATTCAGAAGTCTTCGCCCTGGAAACGAACTGTACAAGAGAAGGAACAATGTATACTCGTGAGAATTGACCCAAATATGAAACCACATAGACGCACGGCATGTTATTCACATGATATGAGATGCATAAGAAACATGAATCATGTGATGAGGTCATATAATCAAGTGATTCATTCAAAACGTTCAATACATGAAGGGTTCATATTCATTCATTCCATATCTTTCATGAATCATACGAAATCGAGCCAAAATCTTCAAAATATCATCATATTATACATTTTAACATGTTTACAATGCATACAATAATTATAGAGGCAAGAGGATTCAAGAAAGCCTCAAACGTATCATTTAAACGATCATCTATTCAAGTCACATTTACACTTATCAAAGAAACCCTAAAATTAGAATAAATAATAAAAAATATCATATATTATCCACTAATCATGCATACAAGTCATAAAATTCACATACGGGAGCCAAGGGAGTGAAAGAAACGCAAGAAGGGAGGTTTAGGCAAAGTTTGGTAAAAGTTGACAACAATCGAAATTGCACAAGCTGTAGGAAAATGGAAATATCTTGAGTTGTAGAAGTTAAGTTTTGTTTATTGGGAATGAAACTAGACACATAGGTCTATCCAAGTATATATGGCACAAATCATGGTTCACAACGAGGTGAAAATGGCAAAGGTCCGAAGTTGGGTGAGTGCAGTGTTCCTATGAAGTGGCGACACAATTTTGAAGCGATCATAACTCAAAAATTAAAAAATATATAAAGGTAATTCCAATTGGAGGTGTTATTAGACTTCAAGAGGTTTCCAACGGATCAAAAATCAGGTCATTCGGAGATCGGAGGAGGGAGTACCCGGCCGGGGAAAATATAAGGCAAAATCTACCCGGCCGGGGAAAACTTGTGCAGAAAATTTCTGCACAAGCTCTACCCGCCCGGGTAGTTTTTCTTCATGAATTAACCCGCCCGGGTAGAGGGTTTTCAGCTGAAAACCGAGAAGAAACAGGGGTTGCTCGAAGGAGAAAGGGGAGGAAGCACAAGCCACATTAAAACTCAACAATAAAACTCCAAATTGAAGGCATAAATTCACATACAAATATATATATACACATATATAACTCATCAATACTTCAATTACCCCAACAATTTACATAAACCCACATAATACATATACATATACATATACATATACATATACATACACATACACATATTTGCTTCGAGAATTCCTAACAATCAAACATAGAAGTTATAAATCATAACGTATTCATGCATATTCACACAAGAATTCAAGTTATTAGGCAAAATCACAAAACTCCATCTACTTAACATATATATATAAACCCACATATACCTTGGAAAAGAGGAGGAAAAGAAAAGTATTGAAGTTTGATTCTTGTCTTGAAGCTTGATGAAATGTCCTTGCTTTTTATCTCTTGCTTGGGGCTTGATTTGGAAGAGAGGGGATGAAGGGTTTGGGGAGTTTCTTAAGAGATGAAGAAGAGAAGAAGAAGAATGAGAATTGGGGAGGGGAAATATCGTGTATTAAGGGGCAAGAACAGAGAAATTTGCACTTTGGTCCTTCTATAATTTAAGAGCTCCAATTGGGTCTCGAAAGTTTGGTTGGGGGATAATTGGGGTCCAAATCAAAGTTCAATTGAGTCCAAGGATTTCATATAATATCAAATAAGTACATAATCGAAACAAAATATTAATTAGCGAGTATATATAAGTAACAACTAAATTTAAATAACGTAGTCACAGATCACATAATTCATATAGATCACGTAATGGCAATTAATTCAAGAACATCCAAGTGGCACTTAAAGCACATAAAAATCATATAGTAACAATTAGTTCATGAAATTAATAAATTAAATAATCACTTAGCAATTAAAACACATATAAGTCACATAACTCTTGGTCTAAACCTACTCGTGACGTCATACCTGTACGGCCAAAAAGTCGGGGCGTTACAACCTCTCCCCCTTAAGAGGACCTGGTCCCCAGGTCCACTGCCTCGAGTTCTCGACTCTGTGCAACTCTCCCCGTGTTCATCCCCCGTGGGTTAGCAACTCCCCGTCAGGAATTAGTTCGGAAAAGGTCTTCAAGAAACAACGGGTCTTCACTTGCTGATAAGCCACGACCCTTAACTCACTAAAGCCCAAGCACTCGAAAGTCTAAGCAGGTAACAGGTAACGAAAGAACCCCGTCTCTCACAAGCAACAACGAGAGAACCCCGTCTCTCAAACAGCAACCCAAGAAAAGATAAATAAACAAGCACGTAAATACCACACGAAGGACAGGTAAGAGATATTAAGTAAATCAAGTATCGTGCATATAAGAGTAGTTAACACAACAAGCAATCCAAGCATTTTGCATCATAAAATTATTCGAACCAAAGTTGTATATATGCATATGCCATGGATGCCTGATATACCGTTCACCGATGTTTGGGAATTTTCCATTATAGTGATCCGATTCACCACTTGATTCCTTCCATAGTGTCAGACATTGAAATCCCCGATGTATCCAATACTTAAATAGCCACCCGGTCTTCATTCCACAATCTTTTCTCTTATCCTTTCTAATCACCATGGTCCGAAGCCCCAATTAGCTCGTCATCCACCTTGAGTCGTATTCGACCTTCTTGGTTACTCAAGCTAGCCTTTAATTGCTTGAATTCTAGTCTCCAACTCGAATACTTAAACGAAACTTTCGTAGCTCCAATTCCATTAACCAATCCTAATAACATCCCCGGTTAATCATAGAAAAACGCTCGACGAGAGGGTAACCCACCTTTTCATGTTGTGTGTTTTCCTTCTAAATATTCCTTTTCCAATGCTCGGTTGAATTAACTCTCTTTTTTTTTTTTTTTTGGCCCATCACGGAATATGATGATCCGATTGGCTTTCCTTTTACCTAATACTTTCCTTGTTAATTCCTGAAATTCCTTCACAGTCCCATGTCTCCAAGAAGAAGACACGTTACATTATCTACGATCTTTTTAACCTTGAAGGATTTAACTTGTAAGTCTCATAAAAAGAAATCAACCGGGTTGATTCTTCAATCGAAGTTACCAACGATTATGCTTTTACCATGTCTTAACGTTTCAATTCCCCGAACAGTCCTTCATTCCACATCTTCATATCTTGGAGCATTTGTCTCGTTCAATACCATCCTCGAGAATTCATTTACCTTGGTCGTGAAATTCCATCGAATGCTAGACCTTCCATTTTATCTCCGATCACCTTTGTAGACTCCCGTTACTTGTGGATTCTTACATTTCTGTTGTTCCTACCAGAGGTAGTCCATTAAAGCATAAGAAAATTTTAAATCACTTCCCGGTCGGCTCTCCCCCTTAAAGTTTCCATTCTAACTCTTCGAACTTATTCTACCGCCTCTTGGATCAAAGATTCTCAACTTCTTTAGCTTAACTTCCTCGATATCGGTGGATTTAACCAATCTACATGCCCGGTGACCTCACTCACCTTCACTTTGAAGTGATTGGTAAGGATAACAACCTATTTCCTTCATTCTAATTTCCAGTTCTACTTTTCGGAGCCTCCGTATTCCTTCCTTTCCTTTTCAATTCTCACTATGCAACCCAAAACATTCTTCTCATCTTGATTCAAGTAAGACCCGATCGGAGTAACACTCAATAACCGAGGTGGGAGAAATTTCCTACCAAGTAAACACTAAATACTGCATGTTGGAGTAAGATGCCAATGCACGTAGTAACCAATTAAAGATGCAACATATTGGAGCAACTATCGAATAGAGATGCACACTCACAAATATATAAAGGAACTTAAATAATTTAATACGATGTATGATGCACGTGCCATGAATGCAAGTACCGTTCACCGAAGAGGGATGCTTTTAGCTTGACAATTTGATCCTTTGACCTCTAGTTCCTCGACCACTTCTTGATTAGCCACGGTCATCTAACTTCCTTAATTATTCTTGCATCCATCTATGCTTCCAAGATCCTTGTTTATTGTTTAATTCTAATTTACTATACCCGAACATCTTGATATCTCAATCGTCCATAATTAAATAATCCTAGTTCTTCCACTCCAATCCGAATACCGAATTTAAATGTCAACTAGGGTGTCTTGACTTCCCATGGCTTTCAAATCTTCAAAGTTTCTTGTATCGGCTTATGTGTCTCCATGATTGGAAATCTCGTGATTCTTGAACCTAAATTCTTCTTGACCAAAGTCCCCTTAACTTATCTCTTGTGAGACCGAAATGGTTAAATAACTCGTCCTCTAATCGTTTACACTTGAGCACAAAATTTTCTTCCAAAAGCTCTTTACCTTTCTTTATCGTTTTCCTTTTATTGCTCTCTATCTTTCATGGGGTTATATCCACCTCATTGATTAGTTTTCTCTACACTTCTCTTCCCGAACTCGGCTTCTGAAACTTGATTTACTCGGAAGTTCTACTTTGGCAATACACCTCACTTGCCATTCACAAATCCTAGTATATCCCAAATCTTCTACCCCGAACTTGAAACTAATTAGCTTGATTCACGTGAAAACTCATCCTCAATGGCTTTCATTGCTCGCTTCTCATAAAACCTAGTTTACCTTGATTTCTCTTGGTTGTCATCGCCCTTCGTCGATCCAAATCTCAAAATGAAGTACCTTTGAGGTTTTTCTTTGATCATTTATGCCGAACGATCCTTTATACAACTAACTCGATTGTAACATCCCGCTCGTCCGATTTATAAGGTACGCCACGTTTCAACCTTTTAATGTGTTTAATTATGTGATTTTATATTTTTCGTGGCCTTATTTTGAACTCTTTAAGAGTTTAGGGGCCTTTTTGTAATTTTCTCTTTTTAGGGGTTTTTCGGTCATTTATCGTTCGAATGAGATTTTGATCATTTTGACCCCTTCAACGCGTTCGGGGCATCGAAACGAGTCCGTAGACTCTGAGTTTGCCCTATTCTGACGTAGTTAACCCCTTCTTCCGACCGTTTTCGTGTACGAGGACCCGAGATATAATTCCCCGGATCCTCGTTTTGCGTGCAAAACTCAGCAGCTCTCTCTCTCTCCTCCCTCTCCCGCGATACACGTTACCCACACACACTTGGAGGTGTGTTTTCACACACTCGTCCAACTCGCTCGTTTCTCGACGGAATTCGATGGATGAATAGTCCATTTCGATTGTCTCGACGATGCGGTCGCAACCGTACCAAGAACTCGACCAACCGACGACCGACGACGGAGATATTCGTGATTTTCAATCGCGCAGGTGGAGGTGGCGGAGCTGCCACTTTGCCGGCCTCCCGCGGCGGCTTCCGGGGACCCTCCGGCGACACGCGCCCCACAGCCGGTGAGAGGAGCTCCTGGCGCAGCGGATGACGTTGGCGGCGCGGCCAACGGCCACCGGACGGTGGCGCACGCGCCGCCTGAAGTTCACGCCGCCACCGCGTGAACAGTGTCGCGGCGGCGCTCCGGCGACTTTTTCCGACCAAGGTTAGTGTTTTCCAAGGTTTTTCGACCTCCCGAGTCCATTTCCGGCATCGTTTTCACCGAATTTTGGCCGTAGGTGGTGGTTCCGGCGACGTGGTGGCGGCAGAAACTTCAGAGCTCAACGGGGGCCTTTTCCGGCCATCTTTTGGCCTCGGACCCTTCACGAAAGTTGTTCGGAACGACGAGAACTAATGAACCCCATTTGCTCGACTCCAGATTTTGCCGTTTGGCGGCGGTTCGCGGTAGCTACAGTGGCGGCGCACCGGTGGCGCCACCTCCGGGGATTTTTCCGGCGAGAAAGCTTAGGGCTTTCGTAAAGCTCGTCATGGGTAAGCCGATGCCTCATTCGGATCGCATTTTGGTTCACCGGTTTGAAAGTAATTGAAGTTTGAATATTCTAGGGTTTTCGTATTGTTGGATCTGAAATTGAAGACAATTGGTTTGGAATTTGCAGAAATTGATCGAGGAATTGGATTGAGCACGATGAATCTTTGCACTGGTGATTTTTCGGGATTTTTCCGGCACGTTCCGGCGGCGGCCGAACGGCGGCCGGCCACTATTCCGGCGGCTCCGGCAGCGGCGATCCGGCGACCTTCGGACAGCGTGTCCGCCTCGTTGTGGTGAGTCTATCACCACTTTCCGTTCGTCAATCGGACACTCGTTTTAATTTCTGCGTATTTATTTGTGTATTTGGGACTTATTTGAATTAATTGTTTAAATGTGAATTAATGGTTATATGCTTGAATTGTTGATCGAAATGTATTCCGTTATGTATGAAATCATGTATGATATGAAATGTGATATGTAAACTTGCGTGATTTGAATTAATTGAACTTTAAATTGTCACTTGGTAAATAAATATGTTAATCACGTAAATTGGAATTTGATATGTAACTTCGTGATCTTTAAATAGAATTGTAGCATGTTATTATATGATTTGTTTGGCTTTATAATACGTATAAATTTACGAAATGTTATATGTGAGTTCCATTGCCTTTCGAGTTCCCTTAATTGCATTAATTGTGTTTATGAATATGCCTTAGTGTTTTGTTTTGCATAGAATTAATATGAATTTGAAACCTGCTTATGTGATTGCATTTCGTATGTGCTTGAGCTTTGCCGTGCGTCTCTGTGTGGTTGTCTGAGTTTGAGTCTGAGCCCTGTGTTGTGTTTGTGTGTTCAGTTGGTTCAGGTGCACCCGGGGTGGTGACAAGTGAGTCGTGCAGGTTCCGGGGTGAACCATCTGCTGTGTCTTCGGCTATGTTTGGTGCCAGGTGAGGTTAGGATATAGTTATACCCTATTGATATGTGTCTATATGTTTGCATGCGAATATAAGCCTTACGTATATATGTAGATACATGTGCAATACGAATATGTGTGACTTTGTGTTATGTTGGATGTAAGATATGTAAGTACGATATGTATGAATGTACGTGTATGTTTGTGATTGAGTGTGTGGGAGGTGTGTGCGTTGTGATATGTTTCGTTTCGATTCGAATGGGTAACTATGATATGATTATGATTATGAACGTGGAGTGCGTGGGTTTGTGAGTGGGTGCGTGTGTGTGTGGTCGTGTATGTGTGTCAGTGCGTGTGTGGTGGTGTTGTGTGTGTGTGTGTAGGGCCGGTGATTATGGGTAAGGAGCCTCGGAGCGTCGAGTATTACTCCTGTGCATGATCATCGGGATGTGGGTAAGGAGCCTCGGAGCGTCGAGTATTACTCCTGTGCACATTTCCCCTTTGATTTGATGGTTTGATTCTGTTTTGCTTTGGGACACGGTGATTATGGGTAAAGAGCCTCGGAGCGTCGAGTATTACTCCTGTGCACATTTTCCCCTTTTGTCTGAACGTTTGCTTGGTGTGCTTGTTTTCGTTAAGTTAGTTTGTTAGGAAATTGTTCGGGAAACGGGAGTGGATTTCTAATTAATAAAATTGGGACTGTTTTGGCCTTTGGCCTAACTCTTTTAATCTCCTATATCTAGTATCACGTGAGAAATATTTTAGAATGCAAAAACCACGCCCCGGTTCACGAACTCCCTTTTATGATATGTGCTGTGCTCTGTATATGTATATACGCGTGTGTGTGTAGCCCCTCGCTCAGTCTTTGGACTGACCCCTCCCCCTTTTATGTTTTTAGTGTGCAGGTTTCGGTTTGGGTTCGCGTTGGTGTTCGTGCTAGGCGGCGGTGTGTCGTGTCTTTTGAGTCTGTGTCTGCACGTTTCAGTTTGTTAAGTATTTTGTTCGGATTTATGATTTGTAAATTTTGTATAAGATATGTTTGTGCAGGTTTGAGATTATGATTTGAATTTAGGGAATTCGGGACAGGTTAGGACAGGTGCTCGGATTAGTTGAACCCGTTGTGAATATATGATTGCTCGGGACAGGTTAGGACAGGTTGCTGGATTAGTCGAACCCGTTTAGTTGTTTCTGATGTTTGTATGTTACTGTATGTTCAAGGTATGAAAGTTTTTGTATGTTGGTATTTCGTGCTACTTCCGCTGTCATGCTTCGCATATTTACTTTTGAACAGGGTTAGATACCGCCTAGCTAGTGCGTGTGTTTTTGTTTGTCACCCGTTCGCTGTGACTTGGTGCGTGTGCGGACTTCCCATTTCGTACACGTGTCGGGTCATAGTGCGGGGGTGTGGTACCCCACCGTGCGGGGTGCTACATCGATCCCAATCAAACATCTTGTAATTTTCCACTCGCTCGTACATTACAGCCTTGAATCTTGATGTCTTCAGGATTTCCTTCACTTTCCCTTTGAATTAAACGCCTCTTGGTCCCGGTTGATCAACTTTCATCTAACACGGACCTTATCTCACAATCCGAAATATCCCGACCTATTTCTTTCTTTCCAATCTCTTCTATAATGAAATTTATAATCTTCTTAAACGATCTTGATTTCTCGATTTTTAACTTCAATGCGAGCCCGGATCCACAACCTATAGCCTTGTCACAAAAATATCCAACTATCTGAATTCCTCTTAACCCCAAAGTTTCTCCAAATCACCCATGTAACATCCCGCTCGTCCGAATTATAAGGTACGCCACACTTCAACCCTTTTATGTATTTAATTAGGTGATTTTGTGTTTTGTTCGGCCTTATTTTGAACTCTTTAAGAGTTTAGGGGCCTTTTTGTAATTTTCCCTTTTTAGGGGTTTTTCGGTCATTTATCGTTAGAACGAGATTTTGACCATGTTAACCCCTTCGACGTGTTCGGGGCATTGAAACGAGTCCGTAGGCTCTAAGTTTACCCAATTCTGACGTCGTTAGCTCTTTCTCCCGTTCGTTTTACTCGCGAGGACCCGGGATAAAAGACCCAAATCCTCGTTTTTCGTGCCAAACCATCAGTCTTCTCCTCTCTCTCTCCTGCTCCAGCGATTCACGTACCTTCACACACACTCACGGTGTGAAAACATACACAACTCAAACTTGCCCGTTTCTCGACGGAATTCGACGAATCAATAGTTCATTTCGACGAGCTCGACGACGCGGTCACAACAGTACCAAGATCTCGACAAAACAACGACCGATGGTGGAGATATCATCGATTTTCAGTCGCACGCGGAGGGTGGTGGCCGACCGCCGCTTCGCTGCCCATTCGCGGCGGTCTCCGGCGGACTTCCGGCGACATGTGCCCCTAGCCCAAAAAGAAGACCTCCCCATGCAGCCTTGGACTTTGGCGGCGCGGCCATCCGGGCCGCGACGAAGCCGCACACGCCGTTTGACGCTGGCGGCGGCGGTCACGGTTACTGTAGCGGCGAGTTTTGCCGCCTTTCGGTGGCGTTTTCCGATAGGATTTGATGGTTTCCAAGGTTGTCGACCCTTCCGACTTCATTTTCGGCCTCAGATTGGAGCGAATCGCGGCGGAAGTGGTGGTTCTGGCGTGACAGCGGTGGCGCGGCTCTCGACGGCGGTTTGGAGCTTTTCAGGCGATCTTTTGGCGACGGTTCATTCTGAGAAGTTGTCTAACTCGACGAGATCGAGTTGTTCGTGTAGGTGGCGGCCCAAGAATCGGCCGACGGCGGCAGACCTGCTCTGGACCGGTGGTCCGGTTTTCCGATGATTTTTTCGGCTTTTGGCTATGGGGCTTTCGAAGGACTCGTTACGGGCTTTCCAGTGGTATATTCGGATTTCATTTTCGTTTTAAGGTTCGCATTTAATTTCAGTTTTTGTCCTTGGATTTTGGTTCGGTTTTCCTTCAACGAAGTCCAGTGTGTTTGGTATTTTCCGAAATTTATAGAGGGCTTTTGTCGAGCAGGCCGAGGCGTACGTTTCTGTCCTTTCAGGGAATTATCCCACCACCGGAGGTGGTGGTCTGGCGGCTGCACGTGGCGGTCCGGCGGGTTCCGGTGGCGGCACTCCAGCGAGCTTCGGACAGTTTGTCCGCCTCGTTGTGGTGAGTTCTACGCCACTTTCCGTTCGTCAATCGGATGTCCGGTTGATTTTACATGAATTTTTGAAGTTGTTGTATTTATTTTCGTTAATTGTTTTAATTGTAAATTTCGATCTTGTATGAACTATAAATTGAAATTATGTGTTGTATAATACTTGGAAATATGTTATGATGTATGAAAGTTCGATTCGTGATTTATTGAAATTATTTGTCTTTCTTTATGCCTATCTACTTAAGAATATCTATTGTTTGAGGGGGTGTTAGTGTAATTTCTGGATAAGTATGAATTGTTTAATTTGAATTGGCAAACCTTAGTAAATAAATCTAATATGTAATACATGAATTGAATATGTAAAATATGAATTGTATGAATTGAGTAGGGTTAGAATTTGATTTGTAACCTCGTGAAATTTGTATGAATTAGGAAGCATGCTATTATGATTTATTTGATTTATTAATATGTGTCAGTTGGTATGAAAGGTGCTACGTGAATTTGCATGAAATGAATTAAGTAAACTTTGTTAATTAAATTTGTTATACAATCCATGAATTGTTTGTATGATAAGTGAATAATATGATTTGATTAAACTATGTAATGTTTCTTCTGCAAATAATTGTTATGCATTTGATACCTGCTTGTGTGTTTGGATTTGCCGTGCGTCTCTATAGGGTGTTTAAGTTTGAGTCTGAGTCGTGTGCTGTGTTTTGTGTGTCCAGTTGGTATAGGTGCACCCGGGGTGGTGACTTGTGGCCGTGCGGGTTCCAGGGTGGACCTTCTGCTTTGTGGTCTACAGTGTTTGCTACCAGGTGAGGTTAGGGTATAGTTATACCCTATTGCAATTTGCTCGTTTTCGAAAGCATGCGGTTTATAAGCCTTATGTATATGTAGATATGTGTAAGATACGTATTTTGTTGGCTTTGCTATAAGTTTGAAAGTATGAAGTTATGTATAAGCCTACGTAAGCTTAGCTTTGATTTTGTTATGATTTTGAGGTCAGTTTACGTGATATGTACGTACGATAGCTAATTACGATATGTATGAAATATGTCTGTTTATCTGTCTGTCTGTCTGTTGCGGGTTAAGTTTCCGATTTCCGTGATCTGTGTAAGTGTGGGGCCCCAATTTCCGTGTAAGGGATGTACCGGAACCCACCTTAGCGTAGGTTGGGGGATGGAGTCCGAGGGTTTGAGCAGCAGTGAGCACTCCCCTCTTCCGCTTGAGGATGGTTAGGGTGGCGTAACCCTTCCATCACACCTCTCTGGTATGTTTTCTTTTGTTTTGTTCAGTCTGTCTGTGTACTCGTACCCGCCGAGTTTCGTTATATTTGTCGGTTATAAGTTCGTGAAACGGGGGTAGTGTAACGCACCGGTTTTTCGTTTAAACTAATGTGTCGTATTTGTTTATAAATTGAACAATTAAATTATCTAACTATGTGCTTAATTGTTTATAAGTGTTTCGTATTTATTTTTATTATTTAATTTTATTATAAATTGTTACTTAAGTATTATGTTAATTAATTATGCATTAATCCTTTGTATTAATTTATTCAAATCCGTTGATCTTGGATTATATTTAAAATGGAATTTAAAGTTTAGTTTTAAATTATAATGCATGAAGTTATTAAAGTTATGAGCATGATTATTTGTTTATGCTTCGTTCTTATATGAAAGGATATCGGAATGTTATGGAAATTTAGTATGTCGTAAATATATGTGTTATGAACATGTCTATATGCTCGGTTTATGTTTTTGAATTCATTTGAAGTGCTAACGAATTTATTTTGAATTGTGGAACCAAATCGGGCGCTAACGAGCAATTAGCGCACCCTTGGTTCCGTACGTAATATCTTGAGCTCGGGAATTCGGATTCGAATTTTGACACTTGCCTTCGTATCGACGATTTGGAGACAATGGAACAAGCCTCATACCTTTTTGAGATCATTAAGACCTCCGAAATCCAACCGTAACGAACAACTCGTGCAAGAAGAACCCTTTTGTTGACTAGTCTTCATGGTGGGACCCCATAACACCTCTTAAACCTAACCATACTTTAAACCATGATTATGTACTTGAGTTAGGCCCTTTCTCCTCCTCTTTCATCAGCAAAAACGAGCCAAACAACCCCCCATTTTTCTGTTGCTACTGATCGAGATAAGGAGGGAAGAGAAGAGAAGAAGAAACTTTGCCCCTTTTGTGATTTTGAGCTCAAACCACCACCTTTCTCTTCCAAATCTTTAAGGTAAGCATATTTTTGTATTCTCTACTCATTTATACATGTTTTAATCCATTTATTTCTTGTTTTGCTTCAGATTTGATAAGGGTTTCATTTAGAACATGTCTAGGGTTTTGAGGGATTCTTGCCTTCTTGAAGTAGCTTAGGTTTAGGGCTGATTTCTTGCATGAAACTTGGTTATATGAACTTGTTTCTCTTCCTTCTTGATACCCAAGCCATGCTAGATGATTTATGGATGATTTCTCTTTAGAACCCTTGGATGAAATGAGAGTTTTTGAGCATGAAACTTGAGGTTGGATCCCCTCCCCTGTTTTTCGAACTGCTGCTGCACGTTTTGCCTTTGTTGCTTGATTTCGTGATTGAAAACTGAGATTATGAGCTTGTTTTCTTTTCCATTCGATGCCTAACTGATAGTAGGTGATGTATGAATGATTTACTCTTTAGATTCTTTGGAGAAATTATGAGATCTTAAGCTTGAAACTTGATTGCAAAACTGCGTCCTCTGTTTCGTGACTGCTGTGTGAAATCATGGTTTGTTGCTTGATGAAATGACCTTATTTTCGTGTGAATTTTCATGGTTATGATGTACACTCATTTCTCTATATGTTAGCATTCATGTTGCAAGCTTTTGGACCCATTTTAAGCCCCAAAACCGAAGTACATGACCTGTTCTTATGCATGATCCATGACAGACCTGCTGCTGTTGGGTGTTGTGACTTGATGGTCATTCTAATGTGTTTCAATTCGTGTCATTTTGCATATATATGATGTATATTAGTTTCTTAGTATGTTAGCATGCATTCCCCAAGGTTTTAGATTCAGATTCAACCCCTAAGTACCTGATCATGGCATGATTGAACAATTGAGCTCATATGTGCGGTTTTGGCGCCCCAGATTTGCTGCATGGTTTTGGTGCTCTTAACGTGTTATTTGGACTTTGTACTCTAAATGAAAAATGCTCCTAACATGCTAAATATACTGTATATCAATTTTCACAAGATTTGGAATTGATTTGGTATGTTTTTGGGACAGATTTTTGTATGGGGATGTTTGCCAGTAAGCTTTGGTTTCATTTTTTTGAGTCTGTACCGTGACACCCCCGTGTCTCATTTGCTTTATAGGGTGAGACACCTCCGTGTCATGGTCTTTTTCAGCCCTGTACTGAGACACCCCCGTGTCTCAGTCTAGTTTAATTGAGGGACACGGGCCTGTCCCTCCTCCTGCGCATTTCTTGTCTTTTCCTTTCCGGTTTGTGATTGTTTCACCTTTTTAATGGCTTTATCTTCAATTATGTTGAACTAAGAACTTGTTTTGCTATGTGATAGGAGTATTGTGGTTTAATTTCATAACTTTTGGATGAGCTTTAGGTATGCTTTTGGTGAATTACTCTGACATGGCTTGAACGCTTCTATATGAAATGTTAAGTACCTTCTTGTATTCTTTTGATGTCTTAAGTGATACTCTTTGCCCTTTTTATTTATTATACTCAATTTAAACATGTTGGAAGTTATAATGTGACTATGGTTTTAAAGATATTGCTATGAATTTCGATAGATATGAAAAGATTGAACTTGAATGAATATGAACGGTTATAATATCAAATAAATGGCTTGGCTATATGATTTAAAGACGTTAATAGTGCACATGAACATGTTCGTTACCTAATATTGTTTCTTATGCACTTATATCATGTTCATTGCATGCCGTGCGTCATACTTGGTTCATTTAGAGTCTTGAGTCTCACGAACACGTTACGTTGTCTTTTGTACAGTTTATCTCCAGGGTGGAGAGATCTTGATCTTTCAGGCACTCGGTAACTCGTATCCTTGTATCGTTATGTTTCAGGTGAGGGTGTTTTCGTTTTAGTTATGTATTAAACCCTACAACCGTATGTGACAAGCTTTGGCCAAAAACCTAATATAGTTATATATGGTTTTCAAATGAAACGTACCGAGTAAATATTGATCGAGTAAACCCCTTTTCAAATGATTTATGAATTATGTTATGTTTCTTATGAATTGATATGTTTTGGCGAGACATGATTATGATTGCACGGGCCCAGGGACTTAGTACATGTGGTTATCCGGGGAGGCATGGACCGACGGTGATCCCATGTGCTAGTTCCACTATATTCCGGCAAAACGGACTTCATCAAGGAGTTTTTGACGGGAAAACGCTAACCGGGCTTTGAGGCCTCATGAACCTCATAGCCGCATTGATATGATTGGGTGGTCGGGCCTTGCAAACCCGTTCACCACCGCAGGAAGAAGGTTGGAACTTGTTTTATAAATATGATTATGTTATGTTATGATTGTTATGCACCGTGCGGGAAGGCCGAGACACGGATCGCCCAAACGACTATGTTTTGTGTGTATTATAATATACTACATGATCACATACTCAATGTATTAATGATATTGTCGTACACGGTCGGAGTTGGTTGGAGATGATGCACACTCACTCGCCGAGCCTTTATGTTTATGTCTAAACTATGAATCTAATGAATTTAATATGAATTAGTTATAAAGTTCGAGCATTGTTTATCTATTTTCTTGCCCTTCGTGGGAACTAACTTCCAATAAAACCTTTGCTCGGGATTTATGACTTTCATGTGCATGTTCCTTATATATATGTATCGCTCCTGCTCACTCAGTCTTCTAGAGACTGACCCTCTCCCTCCCCAACACTTTAGTGTGCAGGTTTGGCTTTGGAGTTTCGAGCTAGGCGGAGCTATGTTGAGTTTGAGTAGGTCAAGTTAAGTTAGAAGCGTCTCTGCATTCACCTTATGTATTTAAATTGTGATTGATTCGACCTTGTAAGTTTATGGAGTTGAATCTTGTATATTGCTATTGAATTGCCTTGTCGGACTTGGCTATGAATTAAAAGAGGCCTGAAGAGCCCATTTATGCTTATGGTTTGTGTGTTTGAATTGTAATTTTCCAATGCGTTATATTTTGTTAAGTGGTTATCATTGCAGGGTCTAAGTTCCGCCTAGCTTAGGAAGGATATTTTGTTTGTCTCCCGTTCGCTATGGTTTGATACGGGTGCGGACTTCCCATTTCGTTACTCGTGTTGAGCCATAGTGCAGGGGATGTGGTGCCTCACGTGCGGGGTGCTACAGGTAGACTCTTAAGTTAAGATAAAATTGGATTTTCGATATTAAACTAATAAGTTATGTTCTGATATGTGTGGTAAGTCTGCATGAGTTTGAACGTATATTTTGAGTTTTGTACAAGCTAAGTTTGGTTCGTTCTGTTTTGATAAGTCTCCCTATATGTATACTATCACGGAAAATGTTTTGGCGTGAAAAAACTAACCAGGGGTTCACGAACGTTGCTTCTTCTACGTGTTGTGCTCTATATATATGTAGGTGTGTGTGGGTAGCCCCTCTCTCAGTCTTTGGACTGACCCCTCCCCCTTTTATGTTTTTAGTTGCAGGTTCAGGTCGTTGGAGTTCGTGCTAGGCGGTGGTTTGTCGTGTCTGTTTAGTCTGTGTCTGTTTGTTTAAGTTTGTTAAGCATTTTTATTCTTCTTTATGAATCGTCAATTCTGTATAAGATATGTTCCGTGCAGGTTTGGATTTATGAATTGAATGCTTGGAATTTCAGGACAGGTTAGGATAGGTGCTTGGAATAGTTGAACCCATTTTGTTTTGTAAGTGTTCGGGACAGGTTAGGACAGGTTGGCTGGATTAGTCGAACCCGTGTAATGATTTTTGGCATGTTCTGCATTGTATGTTTAATGTATGAAAACTTTTTGAAAAGTTGGCTTTTTGGTACTGCTTCCACTGGCATGTTTTGCATCTTTTCACTTGTACAGGGTTAGCTACTGCCTAGCTAGTGTGTGTGTTTTCGTTTGTCACCCGTTCGCTGTGACTTGGCGCGTGTGCGGACTCTCCATTTCGTACACGTGTCGGGTCATGGTGCGGGGGTGTGGTGCCCCACCGCTTGGGGTGTTACATCTTAAGTGGTATCAGAGCTACCAGGTTCAGAACCGGTGCTCTGGGTCATGTTGTGTCAGTCTAGGTCGTACGGCATAGGAATACGTGCGCATTGCATCCGTTTTGACGTGACATTTGACTTCTTTGCATGAATTGATTTGAACTTATGTGAGTGTGCGTATGTTATGATTATGATTATGCAATATTATACTTGATGTTTTTTTTTAAATTCTAGCACTTATGTATTGCAGTTGCATTTAATTAGGTGCTCTTAATTATTTCCCTTACTTGACACGTCCACTCACTGACCAACATGCATAGATATTCGTTCAATTTGTGATTTGTAGGTGAATGCATGTAAGATAGAACGTTGGGCTGTGGTCAACTTTTTGTACAATGCGATGTTCGTATCCTCAAAAATGGTTTGATGGAAGTAGGTGGATAGGTGTGAAAGCTGCTATGGAACCCCCTATCAGACTTGGCTAGCAAGGATGGTACACTAAAGCAGGATTGACCAAGCAAGGCCAAGAGAACACTTAAGAATTTGAGGAGAACTGCAGTTCTGAATTAGAGGTCAGGATTCTGATCACTATGAGTGGGGACATTTGCCACCAAACGAAATTGGAACTTTGACTCTGTTGCTACGGTGAACAGTACACTATGCATTCATGGCACGAACATACATGCATAAATTAATTGATTAATTTGTTATTTTGTGAGATACTTGCCGAATATGTTATGTGTTGATTGTTGAGTTTTCTGCTTTTTGCTTTTGCTTTAGCTTTTGCTTTTGCTTATGTGCTTGAGTGAAAGGGAGATTTGATTCTCTCTGATTACGTGCCAGGAAGATGTGGATTCTCCCTGTTTGTGTGATAGAAAGATGTCGGATTCTTTCTATAGTTTTGTGCACGAGAGATGCTGGATTCTCTTGTTCTTAGGTATTCGAGGGATGCTGGATTCCCTTGAAATTAGGGTTTGAGAAATGTCGGATTTTCTCAAACTAGAATGTCTGAAGGATGTGGAATCTGACAGATTTAGGCTGAGAGACGGGGTTCTCCCAGTTCCATGCTCGAGAGACGGGGCTCTCTCTTTTGTGTTTTGAGAAACAGGGTTTTCTCTTTTGTGTGCCGAGAGACGGGGTTCTATCTCTTGCGTATTGAGAGATAGGACTCTCTCTTGTTTGTCCTTGCTGCGTTATGTGTGACTTGACGACAGTTAGCAAGCGGCGAGGGTGTGACGGTGTCGAGCTTTGGTGCAGTGGCTTAGTGGGGATCGAGTGTGTTTGAAGTGGCCAACGATCAAGTGCGTGGACAGACCTCTGTGACTACGAGACACTATGAAGGGAGTTGATGCCGGCTAAGAGAGAAGTATCCTGAGGAGTTTACAGTTCGCCTAGATCAGAGTTGTGCAGCGGAAGCTTGGAGTGGAATTCATTTCAGAGTCGTTCAAGATCCTGCTTTTGGACCTGAGGACAGGTCCTATTGAAGGAGGGGAGTTTGTAACATCCCGCTCGTCCGAATTATAAGGTACGCCACACTTCAACCCTTTTATGTGTTTAATTAGGTGATTTTGTGTTTTGCTCGGCCTTATTTTGAACTCTTTAAGAGTTTAGGGGCCTTTTTGTACTTTTCTCTTTTTAGGGGTGTTTCGGTCATTTATCGTTAGAATGAGATTTTGACCATTTTAACCCCTTCGACATGTTCGGGGCATTGAAACGAGTCCGTAGACTCTAAGTTTGCCCAATTCTGACATCGTTAGCTCTTCCTCCCGTTCGTTTTAGGTGCGAGGACCCGGGATAAAAGACCCGACTCCTCGTTTTTCGTGCCAAACCATCAGTCTTCTCCTCTCTCTCTCTCCCGCTCCAGCGATTCAAGTACCTTCACACACACTCACGGTGTGAAAACACACATAACTCAAACTTGCCCGTTTCTCGATGGAATTCGACGAATCAATAGTCCATTTCGACGAGCTCGACGACGCGGTCACAATCGTACCAAGATCTCGACCAAACGACGACCGACGGCAGAGATATCGCCGATTTTCAGTCGCGCGCGGAGGGTGGTGGCGGACCGCGGCTTCGCCGCCCATTCGAGGCGGTCTCCGGCGGACATCCGGCGACATGCGCCCCTAGCCCAGAAAGAAGACCTCCCCGCGCAGCCTTGGAAGTTGGCGGCGCGGCCATCCGGGCCACGACGGAGCCGCACGCGCCGCCTAAAGCTCGTGGCGGTGGTGACGGTTACTGTGGTGACGGCTTTTGCCGCCTTCCGACGGCATTTTCCGACGGGACTTGATGGTTTCCAAGGTTTTCGGCCCTTCCGACTTTATTTTCGGCCTCAGATTGGAGCGAATCGGTGTGGAAGTGGTGGTTCTGGCATGACAGCGGTGGCGTGGCTCTCGACGGCGGTTTGGAGCTTTTCTGGCGATCTTTTGGCGACGGTTCCTTCTGAGAATTTGTCTAACTCGACGAGATCGAGTTGTTCGTGTAGGTGGCAGCCCAAGAACCGGCCGGCGGCGTTGGACCGGCTCTGGACCGGTGGTCTGGTTTTCCGGTGATTTTTTCGGTTTTTGGCTATGGGGCTTTCTAAGGGCTCGTTACGGGCTTTCCAGCGGTATATTCGGATTTCATTTTCATTTTACGGTTCGCATTTAATTTCAGTTTTCGTCCTTGGAATTTGGTTCGGTTTTTCTTCAACGAAGTCCGGTGTGTTTGGTATTTTTCGAAATTGATTGAGGGATTTTGTCGAGCAGGCCGAGGCGTACGTTTCTGTCCTTTCGGGGAATTTGCCGACCACTGAAGGTGGTGGTCCGGCGGCTGCAAGTGGCGGTCCGGCGGGTTCCGGTGGCGGCGCTCCGGCGAGCTTCGGACAGTTTGTCTGCCTCGTTTTGGTGAGTTCTACGCCACTTTCCCTTCGTCAATTGGATGTCCGGTTGATTTTACATGAATTTTTGAAGTTGTTGTATTTGTTTTCGTTAATTGTTTTAATTGTAAATTTTGATCTTGTATGAACTATAAATTGAAATTATGAGTTGTATGATACTTGGAAATATGTTATGATATATGAAAGTTCGATTCGTGATTTATTGAAATTATTTATCTCGCTTTACGCCTATCTACTTAAGAATATCTATTGTTTGAGGGGGTGTTAGTGTAATTTCTAGATAAGTATGAATTGTTTAATTTGAATTGGTAAACCTTAGTAATTAAATCTAATATGTAATACATGAATTGAATATGTAAAATATGAATTGTATGAATTGAGTAGGGTTAGAATTTGATTTGTAAAATATGAATTGTATGAAAGGTGCTACGTGAATTTGCATGAAATGAAATAAGTAAACTTTGTTAGTTAAATTTGTTATACAATCCATGAATTGTTTGTATGATAAGTGCATAATATGATTTGATTAAACTATGTAATGTTTCTTCTGCAAATAATTGCTATGCATTTGATCCCTGCTTGTGTGTTTGCATTTTCCGTGCGTCTCTATGGGGTGTTTAAGTTTGAGTCTGAGTCGTGTGTTGTGTTTTGTGTGTCCAGTTGGTATAGGTGTACCCGGGGTGGTGACTTGTAGCCGTGCAGGTTCCGGGGTGGACCTTCTGCTTTGTGGTCTGCAGTGTTTGCTACAAGGTGAGGTTAGGATATAGTTATACCCTATTGCAATGTGCTCGTTTTCGAATGCATGCGGTTTATAAGCCTTATGTATATGTAGATATGTGTAAGATACGTATTTTGTTGGCTTTGCTATAAGTTTGAAAGTATGAAGTTATGTATAAGCCTACGTAAGCTTAGCTTTGATTTTGTTATCATTTTGAGGTCAGTCTGCGTGATATGTACGTACGATAGCTAAGTACGATATGCATGAAATATATCTGTTTGTCTGTCTGTTGCGGGTTAAGCTTCCGATTTCCGTGATCTGTGTAAGTGTGGGGCCCCAATTTCCGTGTAAGGGATGTACAGGAACCCACCTGAGCGTAGGTTGGGGGATGGAGTCCGAGGGATTAAGCAGCAGTGAGCACCCCCCTCTTCCTCTTTAGGACGGTTAGGGTAGCGCAACCCTTCCATCACACCTCTCTGGTATGTTTTCTTTTGTTTTGTTCAGTCTGTCTGTGTACTCGTACCCGCCGAGTTTCGTTATATTTGTCGGTTATAAGTTCGTGAAACGGGGGTAGACTCTTAAGTTAAGATAAAATTGGATTTTCGAAATTAAACTAATAAGTTATGTTCTGATATGTATGCTAAGTCTGCATGAGTTTGAACGTAAGTTTTGAGTTTTGTACAAGCTAAGTTTGGTTCGTTCTGTTTTGATAAGTCTCCCTATATGTATACTATCACGGAAAATGTTTTGGCGTGCAAAAACTAACCCCAGGTTCACGAACAATTCTTCTTCTACGTGTTGTGCTCTATATATATGTAGGTGTGTATGGGTAGCCCCTCGCTCAGTCTTTGGACTGACCCCTCCCCCTTTTATGTTTTTAGTTGCAGGTTCAGGTCATTGGAGTTCGTGCTAGGCGGTGGTTTGTCATGTCTGTTTAGTCTGTGTCTGTTTGTTTAAGTTTGTTAAGCATTTTTATTCTTCTTTATGAGTCGTAAATTCTGTATAAGATATGTTCCGTGCAGGTTTGGATTTATGAATTGAATGCTTGGAATTTCCGGACAGGTTAGGACAGGTGCTTGGAATAGTTGAACCCGTTTTGTTTTGTAAGTGTTCGGGACAGGTTAGGACAGGTTGGTTGGATTAGTCGAACCCGTGTAATGATTTTTGGCATGTTCTGCATTGTATGTTTAATGTATGAAAAGTTTATGAAAAGTTGGCTTTTTGGTACTGCTTCCACTGGCATGTTTTGTATCTTTTCACTTGTACAGGGTTAGTCACCGCCTTGCTAGTGTGTGTGTTTTCGTTTGTCACCCGTTCGCTGTGACTTGGCGCGTGTGCGGACTCTCCATTTCGTACACGAGTTGGGTCAAGGTGCGGGGGTGTGGTGCCCCACCGCTTGGGGTGTTACAACCCATACCCAAACAAGAGCTCTTGACAAGTTGTCACGATCTTAGAAATTGGCCGTGGTTCGATATGATGATAATAACCTACATTTTCACAACTCAATTCAAATATAAATGCATGTCGGTTAGTAAGTGCATATGACACATAATTAGCACCAAGAGCACGTATTTGATGCAAAATGAAACATATAAATCAACAAAATTTAGATTAAATACATTTAATAATAAAATTTCCATGTCAAATTTCAATAAGAATGCTCATGATCAATGTGGTGCACACGTTAACATGTTGTTCCTATGTCGTTCAACCTACACTTGACATGACACGACACAAGGAACCCTGATTTTGCAACCTGGGGCTCTGATACAACTTACGGATGTAGCACCCGCGACGATAGGCGCCACATCCCCCGCACTACAAGTCTAGTCCACACGTGAAATGGGTAATCCAAGCATGAACCGGACTCATAGCGAGCGGGAGACAAAATAAAAAAAATCCTAGCTAGGCGGAATCTAACCCTGAACCAAATAAATCATAACGTCCAACATAGTATTGAAGTAATAATCCCATACATGAATTCCAATAATAGATCCAACTTAAAAACATTTCATAACATAATTAAGTTCCAACACACGTCCTAACAACGGGTTCAACTAGGCATGCAACCTATCCCGAATCCATAATCAAGAATCATAAATGGCACACAGGCCCGAATACATAAGGAGATGTAATTAATTGTAACAATATATAATGGCACGTGTACATGTGTGACTCGACAAGAGACTTAAAACATGACCTCCGCCTAGCCCAAACCTGCAAGAACTGAAAAGTGGGCCAGAGGGGTCAGTCACTAGAAGACTAAGTGAGCAGGAGCGATATATGTATATATAAAAACATACACATGCAAGCCATAAATTCCGAGCAAGGTTTTATTTAAAATTAGTTCCCAAAAGGGCAAGAGAATGAGTAAGCAATGCTCGAACTTTACGACTAATCATATTAAATTTATTAAGTTTATAATTCATACATAAACATAAAAGCTCGGCGAGTGAGCGTGCATTATCTCCAACCAAACTCCGACCGTATACGACAAATATCATTAATACATTAAATAGGTGATCATGCAATATATCATAATACACACAGATCATATATCATATCATAAGACGTATTCGTTTGGGCAATCCATATCCCGACCTTCCCGCACGGTGCATAACAATCATATCATAACATAAACATAATCATAAAATAAGTTCCAACCTTCTTCCTCCGGGTGGTGGACGGGTTAGCAAGACCCGACCACCTCATATATAGGCCAATGGGGGTACATGAATCCCCCAAGGGTACTCAGCTCCCATTCCTCGCTAAACCTCCTACAGAGGGCCGGTATCACCGTAAATGTGGTGGGACTAGTACAAGGGATCACCGTCGGCCCTTGCCTCCCCGGATAGCCACTTGCACTAAGTCCCTTGGCCCGTGCATTCATAACATACATACATAATCTCGGCAAAACATTTCAATTCATAAGAAGCATAACATATTTCATAATTTTGGAGAAAAGGTTTACTCGATCAATATTTACTCGATGACTCTACTTTGAAAATAACATATATATATATACCTAAGGTTTTGGCCAAACTTGTGACATAAGGCTTTAGGGTTTAATATGTAACTAGAACGAAAACACCCTCACCTGGAATACCACGAGACATAAAGCATGAGCAATACGGGTACCTATTCAATTCAGAAGTCTCCGCCCTCGAAACGAACTGTACAAGAGAAGGAACAATGTGTACTCGTGAAAATTGACCCCAATATGAAACCACATAGACGCACGACCTGTTATGCACATGATATGAGATGCATAAGAAGCATGAATCATGTGATGAGGTCATATAATCAAGTGATTCATTCAAAACGTTCAATACATGAAGGGTTCATATTCATTCATTCCATATCTTTCGTGACTCATACCAAATCGAGCCAAAATCTTCAAAATATCATCATATTATACATTTTAACATGTTTACAATACATACAATAATTATAGAGGCAAGAGGATTCAAGAAAGCCTCAAACGTGTCATTTAAACGTTCATGTATTCAAGTCACATTTACACTTATCAAAGAAACCCTAACATTAGAATAAATAATCAAAAATATCATATATTATCCACTAATCATGCATACAAGTCATAAAATTCACATACGGGAGCCAAGGGAGTGAAAGGAATGCAAGAAGGGAGGTTTAGGCAAAGTTCGGTAAAAGTTGACAACCATCAAAATTGCACAAGCTGTAGGAAAATGGAAATATCTTGAGTTGTAGAAGTTAAGTTTTGTTTGTTGGGAATGAAACTAGACACATAGGCCTATCCAAGTATATATGGCACAAATCATGGTTCAAAACGAGGTGAAAATGGCAAAGGTCCGAAGTTGGGTGAGTGCAGTGTTCCGATGAAGTGGCGACACAATTTTGAAATCATCATAACTCAGAAATTAGAAAAGATATTAAGGTGATTCCAATTGGAAGTGTTATTAGACTTCAAGAGGTTTCCAACGGATCAAAAATCTGGTCATTCGGAGTTCGGATGAGGGAGTACCCGGCCGGGGAAAATACAAGGCAAAATCTACCCGCCCGGGTAGTTTTTCTTCATGAATTTACCCGCCCGGGTAGAGGGTTTTCAGCTGAAAACCGAAAAGAAACAGGGGTTGCTCGAAGGAGAAAGGGGAGGAAGCACAAACCACATTAAAACTCAACCAAAAAACTCCAAATTGAAGGCATAAATTCACATACACATATATATATACACATATCACTCATCAATACTTCAATTACCCCAACAATTTACATAAACCCACATAATACATATACATATACATATACATACACATACACATATTTGCTTTGAGAATTCCCAACAATCAAACATAGAAGTTATAAATCATAACGTATTCATGCATATTCACACAAGAATTCAAGTTATTAGGCAAGATCACAAAACTCCATCTACTTAACATATATATATAAACCCACATATACCTTGGAAAGGAGGAGGAGAAGAAAATTATTGAAGTTTGATTCTTGTCTTGAAGCTTGATGAAATCTCCTTGCTTCTGATCTCTTGCTTGGGGCTTGATTTGGAAGAGAGGGGATGAAGGGTTTGGGGAGTTTCTTAAGAGATGAAGAAGAGAAGAAGAAGAATGAGAATTGGGGAGGGGAAATATCGTGTATTAAGGGGCAAGAAGAGAGAAATTTTCACTTTGGTCCTTCTATAATTTAAGAGCTCCAATTGGGTCTCGAAAGTTTGGTTGGGGGATAATTGGGGTCCAAATCAAAGTTCAATTGAGTCCAAGGATTTCATATAATATCAAATAAGTACATAATCGAAACAAAATATTAATTAGCGAATATATATAAGTAACAGCTAAATTTAAATAACGTAGTCACAAATGACATAATTCATATAGATCACGTAATGGCAATTAAGTTAAGAACATCCAAGTGGCACTTAAAGCACATAAAAATCATATAGTACCAATTAGTTCATGAAATTAATAAATTAAATAATCACTTAGCAATTTAAACACATATAAGTCACATAACCCTCGGTCTAAACCCACTCGTGACGTCATACCTGTACGGCCAAAAAGTCGGGGCGTTACAGTGTGTGTATAGTAAGGGTTTGACCCGACCCTTTGACCCGACATGTGAATAGTAACATGTGAATAGTAACTATAAATAGTACTTTTGAATAGTGCTTTTGAATAGTAAAAATGAAATAAAACTTGTGCTTTCTTAATAGACATATGCACCTAGGGATTTCAAATCCAGGGTCTAAAATGTGTTTTCTTTTGAGGACTTGTTTCATAACCTAAGGTTATGATAGGATTCATAATTTGACTAAAGCTTACTCGATTATAGTAAGATCATAGTCCAACGTTAAGAGTAACTCACTTTAACGTATTCCTTTGTGTGTTACCTTTCTTGAATACCTTAAATGGTATTGCTCTCTTGTGTTACATGTTCCTTGTTCATTTCTTTCATGCATTTCATATGCATCTTGGTTAGTAGTGGGTCTTAGTTCTTAAGCTCACTCTAGTACACCACCTACAGGAGTTAAAGTCGAGCACTAGGATCCTCAGGGTACCACGTAATCTGTCTACCAACCTTTTGTTACTATTAGGTGAGGTGAAGTTAAAACGCTTTCAAACTGGAACCATGATTATACTATCATATTATACGTTTTGAAATTTAAAGCTAAACCTCGTTTTGAACTATCCCTTTTATCGGGACATTTTCTTGAAAGGATCATTCATACTTTAATAGTATACCTTGATCTAAAGCACATGTTTTCCCAAAGTTCTGCATTCTTGTTCAAAGACAGTTACATGTTTTACATATGTTTTCAAAGTACAGTTTCACATGTTCACATGTTTTACAGATAGCATCACATGTTTTACGGACAGCATCACATGTTACAGTTACAGTTTCACATGTTATAGTTAGCACCCGGAGTGGTACTCTGGTCACTGCAAATTCTGAAATGCAAGCATACAGTTTACAGTTTGGGCCTGGCGGTTATGTGTAGAGGTGATGTTCGGGAGGTGTGCGCCAACGATATCACTAATACCGGCCGCCACAATTAGACAATTGACACCGACTTTTAACAGGAGATTTGTTAACTCAGGATAATCTGTCTGGGAATGGACCCCAAATCTATTCCCATTACATGTTTATAGGTCGCCTAGGGCTAGCTACCCAAAGTGACAACCGGTGGAGGATGGTGCATGTTTCTATGTGTTGGTGGGGTATTGTTGACCTTGGTCCGTGCTCTACTATATGTGGAGTTATTGTTGATCTTAGTCCGATACTCTACTTCATCATGTTTTCTGGAGTAAGGATGGAGGAGCCTAGCTTACAGGCAAAATTCTGTTTCATAAAGGATGGTTCATATTTGGAAAAGTTCACTTTACCCCTATCCCATTTTAAGAAAAAGCTATGAACCATCTACAGCATATGTGTGCGCGTGTGATAACATTCATGAAAGAGTTTTGAAACGTGCATTCTTTTACAACATCGCATTCAAACAGTTTTATTAATCGAACTTATTCCAAGTTCTTCTTTAAAGCCTTGCATTAACAGTTTTGAACTTTACTTCAAGTTCTTTATCACTCTGTACTTTCTTTAAAGTATTCCCTCACTTAGTCCTTTTGACTAATACCTCTCCCGTTTTCTTGCCTCATGGTTTTAGGTCTTGCAGCAGCCTAGAGATATCTTGAAGCTCTAGATCGTCACTTTTGTTTCAGTCAAGATTTGGTATTACTTTCTCTTTTGTATCCTGCATATGTTTTATGGCTGCATCACTTTATGTTTCTGAATACTTGAGTATCCTTGTTATACTCTTTCTGCTACTCTGTTACTGATATTTTGAACTCTGTTATATCAGTGCTTATATGTGAATATGTTACATGTTCTGATATGCCAAGTCTCTCTTACACGATCAATATGTTCTTGCTTGTTACATGCCACCATGCACATGTTTTAAAAGTTTTAAAATACTCTGATTTTCCGCTGCATAGCCATATCGTTATACATGTATAGTTCTGAGATAGACAGCTGTTCGCTGGAGTATTTCTTGAGTAATGGCTCACACCATTACTTGAGAAGTGCTTCAGTGTGGGGGTTGAGACGTGGCTCTCCTTATTTTCTAGTACGGGTAGGGGCGTTAAAGTGTAGTCGTGCCTGAAGAGTTAAAACAGGTGTTGCTCGAAGAGGCTCACAAACCAGCTTAGTCTATCCACCCCGGAGGTAACAAGATGTACAAAGATCTTAAGCAATATTATTAGTGGAATGGTTGAAGAAGGATGTGGCTGAGTACGTGAAGCATTGTATGACCTGTCAGAAGGTTAAAGTTGAGCATTAGAAACCTATAGGTCTTCTACAACCGTTACATATTCCAGTGTGGAAGTGGGAGCAGGTGACGATAGATTTTGTATCCGGATTATCGAGAGTAAAGGGTGGTTATAATAGTATTTGGGTGATCGTGGACCGCCTGACTAAGTCAGAACATTTTCTACCAGTTCAGATGTTTTTTAAGATTAGAAAGCTAGCCGAATTATACAATAGAGAGATGGTTCGGCTTCATGGTATTCCGATCAGCATAGTATCAGATAGAGATCCGAGGTTTACTTCGAGGTTGTGGCAAGAGTTACAAGGTATTTTGGGTACGAAGCTCAAGTTTTGTACCGCATCACACCCTCAGACGGATGGCCAATGCGAAAGATTAATCAAGTATCCCGAGGACTTTCTCCGGGTTTGTGTTTTGGATTTTCAAATTTCTTGGGATCAACAACTACCTCTGATTAAGTTCTTCTGCAATAACAGTTATGAAGCTTGGATCGGTATGGCACCGTATGAGTTGCGTTATGGACGAAAGTGTAGATTTTCGTTGTTCTTCGATCTAGAAGAGTGGAAATGGACTAAACAAGAAGGTATCAAGAAGGGTGAGAAGTTGGAGAAACCCTCTAAAGCCATACGAGATATGATTGAGAAAGTCCAACTAGTACACCAACGGATGAAAGCCACTCAAGATCAACGGAAGAGCTATGCCGACCTTCGTAGAAGAGATATCAAGTTTGAGATTGGGGATCGTGTATTCTTGAAGGCGTCCCCGCGTAAAGGATTTGCTCGGATTGGGAGAGGAGGGAAGCTTAACCCTCGTTACTTGGGTCCATTTGTGATACTTGAGAAGATTGGAGAAGTGGCGTATCATTTGGACCTACCACCGAGCTTGACCGGGGATTCACAATGTCTTCCATGTTTCTCAACTAAGAGGCCGACTTGTAACCGGATTTAACTTTTGTCCAAAAGTTGGTGAAAATTTTAGATCACAAGTTTCAAGTGTTGAGGAACCGATAAATTCCCTCGGTTAAGGTTTTGTGGAGAAGTGATAAGACCGAGGAAACCACTTAGGAAACTGAGGACAAAATGAGGAAGTTTCATCCGGAGCTGTTTCCACCCGAGCAGTAAATCTAGGGACCAGATTCATTTAAGGGGGGGAGGATTGTGACGCCCATGTTTTTTCTTCTTTCAGGTATGCTGGCCACGCGGGTGATTTTCTGAGAGTTAGGATTATTTAGTTATTTCGTTCACACCTTATTATGCAAATTGTAAGATTAAATATCTAACCAATTGTAATTGTACTTAATTGCATCAATATAACCTAAGTAATTAAGTGTAACATGAATATATAATATACTTAACTTTATACTCTATAACTTATATATATATATATATATATATATATATATATATATATATATGCATCCACTTGACTTCAACATTTCATATTTGCATATACACCCTCATGCACTTATCTCTAACTTGAAAATAAAATATGCATGAGGACTGTGACACCCTAGACGGAGGGCACCACATCCCCCGCACTATGAGCCCCGTCTACCCATGAAATGGAAAGTCCATACATGAACTAAGCTCATAGCGAATGGAGACAGAAATAAAAAAAAAAAATAACCCTATGCTAGGCGGGACTAGACCCTACCAACAAATCAACAGGAACAGAGCAGTAGGAACAAGACAGTCATGTATTCACAACCAATACATAAAAACAATACAAGCAGGAAAGTAAAACGGGTTCAACTAAAGAAAATACAACCTGTCCTAACCTGTCCCGAATTAAATAAAGCAAAAGTAGAATACATTGGCCGACAAGGCCTAAAATAAAGCAGGAAATGTGAATGTAGGACAATATAGTGCGAGCTAGACCAAGACTCGAACAAGAACCTCAAAAAACTCCCACCTAACGACCACAGAACCTGCAAGACATGACTAAAAACAAAGAGAGGGAGGGGTCAGCCAACTGACTGAGTGAAGGGGGTACACACGCATATATATATATATATATATATATACAGGTAATCAGGCAGGCATAATTCCACTGTACATTATTAGTTAATAAAACAGGAGACAGAAATCAGAAGTAAATCAATACGTACGGGTGGAATTATGTTCAAGCATGCAGGTCAGATAAACAGGGATATAATATGCATGTGTCGATATCCGTACGCCCTCTGTGGAAGCCTGTTTTACCTTGCCGATCCACGAACTCAGGTGTTCAACAGGGACAGGAGGCCTACCAGAGGTTACGGATATCTATGTTTAACATGTTAAGGGGACACGGAGAGAACGGGTACTTATTCCATCCTGGACTCCACTTTTCACTTATTAAATGACAAGTATAAGCAGGTAATCAGGAAACAAGCAGGAAACAGGAGTTATAATTAATTATCAGGCGGGAAAAACAAATATAAAATAATCTCCTTTCTCCGGGTGCAATGTGGCCGGTAGCTAACCTCCACATCCGTGCATCAGGGTGATCTTCGGGTTCATGACTCCCTCAGATCGGAGCCCCATCTCCCACCAAACCTCCTGGTGGGTATCCGGGTAGTCCAACAGGATGGGACCTGTGCAAGAGTTCACCGTCGGCCCGATGCCTCCCCGGTTCCCTTAATACACAAGCCCCTGGGCCCCAGGAACAGGTACAAGATCCACACCGGCTAGCCCAGCGCTAGGAAAGCCGGGGGCAATCAGGAATATCTCGTGAAATAGGCTAGGATTAACATTATGCAGTTTATAAATCATTTCCGGTACATAGCCGGTATAAAAGATATGGTTAACTTTAATATGAAAACCATTTGGCATACTTTTAATTTATGCAAGGTTATAGGTCGTTTATAAAGAAAACCCTCACCTCCATGTGCAAGAAAGACCTAGAGGGAGAGACCACGAATCCCAAACATCTCCACCGAGGAGATCACTGAATAAGAAAGAGGATACAGTGTACTTGTGAGACACGACTCAAAATGGAACCAAGTAGGACGCACGGCAAGAATGTTTATGAAGTGATAAAACTTGTCATGACGTGTTTCAATATGAATAAATCATAAGAATTTCATGGAATGGTGTGATCGTGTTCATATGCTCAATTACTCAGACGAATTCAATTCATATATAAAGCACGAGTTCACACAATCAAGTTTAGGAAAGTAAAGACCAATGAGTGTCACATAAGAGCATAAATACCAACAAAGTAAGCATATAATTAATATAAGTCACATACGGAAGCCAAAGGGGTGAAAGGAATGCAAGAAGAACGGTTTTGGCGAAGTTTAGGAAAAGCTGACAGTGTTCGGGGATGCACAAGCTGTAGGAAAATGGAAATATCTTGAGCTCTATAAATTGGAATTGGGTTTTATTTCTTGAATGAAACTAGACACATATACCTTTAAAATGATATATGGCACAAAATTTGGTTCAAAGCGAGGAGAAAATGGCGTAACTTTAAACTTGTATGAAAGCAGATTTCGGGCGAAGTGGCGATACCAAAAAAAATTGACTATATCTCACAAATGACAAAAGATATTGAGATGATTCCAATTGGACGTCTTTCTACACTTCAATTGATTTCCAATGGTTCAAAAATCAGTTCAATCGGAGTTCAGATGAGGGAGTATCAGGCCGAGAAAAATACAAGGCAATATCTACCCGGCCGGGGAAAAAGAGCGCAGAAACTCTCTGGATTAAACTACCCGCCCGGGTACTTTTCAGTAAAAAAAAGTACCGGCCCGGGTAGTCCTTCTGGGCTAGAAAAAGAAGCAAAACAGGGGGTTTGTGCGTGGAGGGAAGAAAAGGGGCAAAAACCACTCCAAAGCTCAACCAAATGCAACCAAATTTAAGGCATAAGTTCATATACAGATATCCTACCATATATCTCAATTAGACATCAAAAGAACCAAGATATCATACATTAATTCATCAAGATCTCCATAAGAAACAATTAAATTGAATATGATCATTCATGCTCAAACTTTATGCAACGCTTTCTATAAATGCACAAAACCAACTCAAGATCATTATATATGATTCATATAATGTCATAAGAAGCAAAGAACCACAAAACCCTAGCATACTCCAAGCTTTACCATCATATATATACATACATAGCTTACCTTGAAGAGGAAGATGGAAGAGGATGGAATGGAAGAAGTATAGAGCTGGATATCTTGATGAAAATGGAGGAATTCCTTGGTCTCTTGCTTCTTTGGATGGCTCGGTTGAATGAGAAGAAAGGGGAAGAAAGGTTTTTTCATGTGAAAGAGATGAAGAAATAAGTGTATGTATGTGTGTGTATAGTTTATATCGGTCCAAGAAGAGAAGGAAATGGGAGAATTTGCTACTTGGTCCTTGGAAGAATTAAATGAATGCAATTAGGTGCCAAAGATATGAATGTGGCAATTAAGTCCTCAAGAAATTTATCAATTAAGTTCATAAGTTATACAAAGCTTCAATTAAGAACAAATAGGCATAGAATTCTCACTATTAAAATTAATTGAACACTTAATCATACTCGGGAAAATAAATATACAATTCACGTAATAAATTTCACAAAGACTAGAAAATTTAAATCATATAATTGCAGCTATTCAAGTCAAGGGAATTAAAATAACGCAATTAGGCAGAAAAAGGAATCAAGTAAATCCTAAATCTAAAACTCACACTCGTGGCGCGCGTACCTGTATAGCCGAGAAATCGGGGTGTCACAACCTCTCCCCCTTAAGAGGACCTGGTCCCCAGGTCCACTACCTCGAGTTCTGGACTCTTAAGCAGCTCTCGCGTGTTCATCCCATGCGGGTTAGCAACTCTCCGTCAGGAATTAGTTTGGAAAAGGTCTTCAAGCCACAAGGGGTCTTCAGTTGTTGTTAAGTCACGAGCCTTAACTCACCGAAGCCTTAACTCTCAGAATTCTATCAAACAAAGCAAGTAGTGCAACAAAAAGAGAGAGCCCCGCCTCTCAAACAAACAAAGAGAGAACCCCGTCTCTCGAACAGACAATGAGAGAACCCCGTCTCTCAAACACAAAGAAAGAGAAACTCTCAAGCTCTCAAAACAACACTCAAATAAACAATCACACAACAACCACACAAGAAACAAGTAGGGGAAATCAAATACATCAAGTATCAATCACATAAAAGCAGTTAATACAACAAGCAATCAAAGCACTTAACATTATAAGATTATTCGAATGAAAGTTGCATGTATGCATATGCCATGGATGCCTGATGTACCGTTCACCATTGTTCAGGAATCTTCCATTGTAGTGCTCCGATTAAATCACCTGATTTGCTCTTGGAGATTCCTCTACCATTTGTGTCATGTATTGAAAGCCCCTGTATGTTCATTACTTCAACGACCACTCAGTCTCCCTTCCATTATCTTTTCCTTTATCCTTTCTAAACAACGCGGTCTGAAACTCTAGATTTTTAGTATACCCTTGATCTTAACCCAATTACTTCATCCTTCTCTACGAATTATACTCAACCTCCTTGGATGCTTGAGCTAATCTTTAATGCTCGAATCCTAGCCTTCAAGTCTTAGATTCATCTTTGGTTCATCACGGAGAAAAGATTGAAAAATTGGCAACTTCTCTTGCTCATGTTGTGATCTCTTCTAGATTTTCCACTTCTATCTCTCGTTGAATTGACTCTCACTTCATCAACATGGAATATGATGATCGGAGCAGCTTTTGTGATACCCTCTTTACCAATTCTTGTAATTCCTTCACTGTCCTATCGTCTCCAACGCATGAGGTACGTTATGTCGTAAACGATCTTTTCAACCTTGTAGATTTAGTTTGTAAATCCCATAGTAAGAAATTAGCGAGGCTGATTCTCCAACCAAAGTTACCAATGATCAATTTGTTACCCTGACTTATAGTTTCAAATCCCAAACATTCCTTGAATTCGTATCTTTATCTTTCTAAGTACTTATCTCTTCTAAAATTATTCTGAAATCTTCATTCACTTCGATCTTGAAATTCCCTTGAACGCTAGACCTTCCATTTCATCTCTTGCCACTGGTATAGAATCTAGTTACTTGTTCACTCTTGTATTTCCATGGTTCTCACTAGGAGTGATCCATTCAAGCACAACCACGAATTTAAGTTATTTCCCGGTTAAGCTCTCCCCTTTAAGAATTCCTATCTCTAACCGTTGAACTCATTACATTGCTTCTTGAATTGAAGATTCTCAACTTCTTCAACTAGCTTCCTTGGTATAAATGGTCCTTGCTATTAAACGTGTTTGGTGATCTTACTCACATTCACTTTGAAGTGTTTGGTAGGGACGACAACCTACTTCCTTCATTCCAAGCTCCAGTTCTACTTTCCAGGCCTCCTTATTTTCCTTTCCCTTTCATTCCATATACCTTGCAATCCAACATTTTTCTTGTCTTGATTCGAGTAAGACCCCGTCGGACTAACACTTAATGAACGAAGTGGGAGAAATTTCCTACCAAGTAAACACTAAACAATGCATGTGGGATTAAGATGCTAATGCACGTAGCAAGCAATCAAAGATGCAACACATTGGGCCAATTATCAAGTAGAAATACACACATACGTATAATTAAAGGAGATTAAATAATTCAATACGACGCATGATGCACGTGCCATGAATGCAATACACCTGTCACCGTAGTGGTCAATTTTAGCTCGGTAACTTGTTCTTCATCTCCTAAATTACGGTTCGATTTGATCCTATTGATCATCTCTCGTTTTTCCCATGCTCTTCAAAATCTTCATAAGTCTTCCTTGTATCAATTTGCGAGTCTCCATAGCTCGAGATTACAACTTCTTGAAACCAAAGTCTTCTAAACCCATAGAATCGGTATTTTGACTTATTCCCAAGTATCGACCTCCAAAGAAGTTGCGAATCTTTACCTTGATTAACACCTTGATCAACGTTCTCTTGACTTATACTTTATGAGCTCAGATTGATAGAATGAACTAATTCTCCGATTGCTTAAACCCAATTTCACAATTTCCTCCAAAAGCTCTTTGCCTTTCTTTATCGTTTCCATTTGTTGTTCTATATCTCCCAATTCAACCTCACAGCACGACAATTCAGCTTGCATCTGGAAGATAAATTCCAATGCGACCGAGGACAAAACCTTTAGTAGTGTTGCCTTCCATATGTTTGCATTCACCATGTTGGATTGATTTTCTTTAACTCTTTTCAAATCCAGCTTCTTCCTTACTCGGAACCCGAAGTATCTCCATTTTCTCTTCTTTTCCTTCTTCCCAAACTCGGCTTCTAAAACTTGATTTATTTGGAAGTTCTACTTTGCCGATTCATCTCGCTCGCCATTCAAAAAAATACAGGTATATCCCGAATCTTCTACTCTAAACTTGAAACCAATTGGCTCGATTCACTTAGAGACTCATCCTTAAGGACCTTTGTTGCTTATCTCTCGAAAATCGATTTTGCCTCTAGCCCTCTTGATCACCATTGCCTCTTTGTTGATCCGAACTTCAAACTAAAGTACCTTTGAGATTTTCTTCACTCTATGCCTTGAGTTAGACAATCCCGTTGAATCTGGTTGATTAACTCTTATAATGTAGGTGTATTTGTTGATTCTTGTGAGTCGTAATCATCATACACCCAACTACTATTTCATTGAACATTCACCAACCACCACAAAACTTGTGAATTTTCCCAAAATCGACCTTCTATTCCCGATCCTACCTTCCAAACCGTAACTCCATTGAGGAATGGTCATGTTCCCCAAATTCTTGTATGAAATTCCCCGGTGCATTCCTATATCTTCCATGCTTGAAACAGAGCTTGTGATAGTTCGTTGTTGTCATAGAGATTGGCCGTGGTTTGTTATTATCTTCATAGCCTATAATTTACAACTCAATTCTAGAATAAATGCATATGATTTGAGCATGCTCATCACACATAATCAACACCAAGACCATGGATTGATGCAATACATAACATATAATCCAACAAGGTCTAGAAAGGAATCAAGTTCAAGGTTCAAGAGAAATGCAATGCGCACCTTGACAGGTGGTTCCTAAGCCGTACGACCTAGACTCGACAGGACACGACACTAGAACTCCGGTTTTACAACCTGGAGGTCTGATACCACCTTAGGATGTGACACCCTAGACGTAGGGCACCACATCCCCCGCACTATGAGCCCTGTCCACCCATGAAATGGAAAGTCCATACATGAACTAAGCTCATACCGAACGGAGACAGAAATAAAAAAAAAATAACCCTATGCTAGGCAGGACTAGACCCTACCAACAAATCAACGGGAAATGAGCAGCAGGAATAAGGCAGTCATGTATTCACAACCAATACATAAAAACAATACAAGCAGGAAAGTAAAACGGGTTCAACTAAAGAAAATACAACCTGTCCTAACCTGTCCCGAATTCAATAAAGCAAAAGTAGAATATATTGGCCGACAAGGCCTAAAATAAAGCAGGAAATGTGAATGCAGGACAATGTAGTGCGTGCTAGACCAAGACTCGAACAAGAACCTCAAAAGACTCCCACCTAACGACCACAGAACCTGCAAGACATGACTAAAAACAACGAGAGGGAGGGGTCATCCAACTTACTGAGTGAAGGGGGTACACACGCATATATATATATATATATATATATATATATATATATATATATAGGTAATCAGGCAGGCATAATTCCACTGTACATTATTAGTTAATAAAACAGGAGACAGAAATCAGAAATAAATCAATACGTACGGGTGGAATTATGTTCAAGCATGCAGGTCAGATAAACGGGGATATAATATGCATGTGTCGATATCCGTACGCCCTCTGTTGAAGCCTAGTTTACCTTGCCAATCCACGAACTCAGTTGTCGAACAGGGACTGGAAGCCTACCAGAAGTTACGGATATCTATGTTTAACATTTTAAGGGGACCTCGCGAGAACGGGTACTTATTCCACCCTGGACTCCACTTTTCACTTATTAAATGACAAGTATAAGCAGGTAATCAGGAAACAAGTAGGAAACAGGAGTTATAATTAATTATCAGGCGGGAAAAACAAATATAAAATAATCTCCTTTCTCCGGGTGCAATGTGGCCAGTAGCTAGCCTCCACATCCGCGCATCAGGGTGATCTTCAGGTTCATGACTCCCTCAGATCGGAGCCCCATCTCCCACCAAACCTCCTGGTGGGTATCCGGGTAGTCCAACAGGATGGGACCTGTGCAAGAGTTCACCGTCAGCCCGATGCCTCCCTGGTTCCCTCAATACGCAGGCCCCTGGGCCCCAGGAACAGGTACAAGATCCACACCGGCTAGCCCAGCGCTAGGAAAGCCGGGGGCAATCAGGAATATCTCACAAAATAGGCTAGGATTAACACTATGCAGTTTATAAATCATTTCCGGTACATAGCCGGTATAAAAGATATGGTTAACTTTAATATGAAAACCATGTGGCATACTTTTAATTCATGCAAGGTTATAGGTCGTTTATAAAGAAAACCCTCACCTCCATGTGCAAGAAAGACCCAGAGAGAGAGACCACGAATCCCAAACATCTCCACCGAGGAGATCATTGAATAAGAAAGAGGATACAATGTACTTGTGAGACACGACTCAAAATGGAACCAAGTAGGACGCACGGCAAGAATGTTTATGAAGTGATAAAACTTGTCATGACGTGTTTCAATATGAATAAAGCATAAGAATTTCATGGAATGGTGTGATCGTGTTCATATGCTCAATTACTCAGACGAGTTCAATTCATATATAAAGCACGAGTTCACACAATCAAGTTCAGGAAAGTAAAGACCAATGAGTGTCACATAAGAGCATAAATACCAACAAAGTAAGCATATAATTCATATAAGTCACATAAGGGAGCCAAAGGGGTGAAAGGAATGCAAGAAGAACGGTTTTGGCGAAGTTTAGGAAAAATAGTTTTCGGGGATGCACAAGCTGTAGGAAAATGGAAATATCTTGAGTTCGATAAATTAGAATTGGGTTTTGTTTGTTGGGAATGAAATTAGACACATATACCTTTAAAATGATATAGGGCACGAAATTTGGTTCAAAGTGAGGAGAAAATGGCTTAAGTTTAAACTTGGATGAAAGTAGATTTCGGGCTAAGTGGCGACACCAAAAATAATTGATTATATCTCACAAATGACAAAGGATATTGATATGATTCCAATTGGAGGTTTTTCTAGACTTCAATAGGTTTCCAACGGTTTAAAAATCAGGTCAATTGGAGTTCGGATGAGGGAGTACCCGGCTGGACAAAATACAAGGCAAAATCTACCCGGCCGGGGAAAAAGAGTGTAGAAACTCTCTGGATTAAACTACCCGCCCGGGTACTTTTCAGTACAAAAAAGTACCCGCCCGGGTAGTCTTTCTGGGTGAGAAAAAGAAGCAAAACAGGGGGTTTGTGCGTGGAGGGAAGAAAAAGGGCAAAAACCACTCCAAAGCTCAACCAAATGCAACCAAATTTAAGGCATACGTTCATATACACATATCCTACCACATATCTCAATTAGACATCAAAAGAACCAAGATATCATACATTAATTCATCAAGATCTCCATAAGAAACACTTAAATTGAATATGATCATTCATGCTAAAACTTTATCCAACTCTTTATATAAATGCACAAAACCAACTTAAGATCATTATATATGATTCATATAATCTCATAGGAAGCAAAGAACCACAAAACCCTAGCATACTCCAAGCTTTACCATCATATATATACATACATAGCTTACCTTGAAGAGGAAGATGGAAGAGGATGGAATGGAAGAAGTATAGAGCTGGATATCTTGATGAAAATGGAGGAATTCCTTGGTCTCTTGCTTATTTGGATGGCTCGGTTGAATGAGAAGAAAGGGGAAGAAAGGTTTGTTCATGTGAAAGAGATGAAGAAATGAGTGTATGTATGTGTGTGTATAGTTTATATCGGTCCAAGAAGAGAAGGAAATGGGAGAATTTGCTACTTGGTCCTTGGAAGAATTAAATGAATGCAATTAGGTGCCAAAGATGTGAATATGGCAATTAAGTCCTCAAGAAATTTATCAATTAAGTTCATAAGTTATACAAAGCTTCAATTAAGAACAAATAGGCATATAATTCTCACAATTAAAATTAATTGAACACTTAATCATACTCGGGAAAATAAATATACAATTCACGTAATAAATTTCACAAAGACTAGAAAATTTAAATCATATAATTGCAGCTATTCAAGTCAAGGGAATTAAAATAACACAATTAGGCAGAACAAGGAATCAAGTAAATCCTAAATCTAAAACTCACACGCGTGGTGCGCGTACCTGTACAGTCGAGAAATCGGGGTGTCACAAGGACTTAAGGGCTAATAACTATAAGTATGCAGGACTTTTATATCATACATACATAATTTATATCATATATCATTTACACATTACACATTACATTCATATCATGTAGCACCCGAGCGCAAGGTACCACATCCCCCGCACCGAGACCCGACCCGAATATGAAATGGACAATCCATACCCGAGCTAAATCTCGGCGAACGGGGATAAACACACACTCTAGGCTAGGCGGGACTAACCCTTGAACCATAAAATCAGAGTTAAATATTAAAGCGGAAGCAATAACTGAACATTTACCATGTATATACCATGAGCATCAAAGCTCCAAAAATAATTCATATACATCATCACATGCCATCACGGCCCAAAACATGTACGCTCCGCATCAATATTTCTATACAATGATCAAATGTAAGAGTATGCAAGTGTAAGACCAAAATACAAGAGCTAGAGACGAATGCAAGACCTATGACTCCAATTCCCGCCCAGCTCCTTGACACCTGCATAAAACAACTGAAAACCAAACGGGTTCAGTCCAAAAGGGACTGGTGGGTATAAAAATAGGGCATAAATATAACATTCACATGCAAGTAATAATCCCAAGTGAGGTTTTTAAAGATTTTCCCAAGTGGGTGAAATAGAGAAATCATCAAAAAGGATTATAACGATTCATTTACATTAGGTCATTCTTGGCCCGGCGAGTGGGCGTGCATTATCTCCAACCAACACCTTGTGTAATTCATTAAACATTCATTCTTTCTTTCTTTTCAAGCATAACATTCTTTCGTGCTCATTCATTAACATTTACACCTTCTTCCTCCGGATTGGTGGCGGGTTTGCAAGGCCCGACCACCCATTCATTGACCAAAAGGGGAACATGACTCCCCAGATGGCACTCAGCGTCCATTCCTTGCTAACTCCTAACGAGGTCCGATTACGCCGTTCATTGGTGGAACTGATGTGAGGGATCACCGTCGGCCCATGCCCCCCCGGATAGCCACTCACACTAAGTCCCTGGGCCCTATTCGTGCATTCATTCATTTCTCGCCAAAACATTTGGTAGGATTTATAAAATAAGGCCTTTACGTTGTAAACATTTACTCTTGAAACGACTCTATATACATATATTAATTTTGGTCGAAAACTTTACACATTGAAGGTATATAGGGTCATATAACTAAATAGAAGAGAAACCCACCTTAAAACGACAAAAGAAGAGCACAAGAGCCTCACGGACCGGCCTCATCTCCAACAAGATTAAAATCTGTGCAAGGAAGGTGAAGTGAGACTCAAAATGACCAAATAAGACGCTCGGCAAAAAAATGATCATGATATGAATGTATAAAAGAGTATTTTATGTAATGAACATGTTCATGTGCACTATTAATATCTTAAAGACATATAAACATTCATTCCCTTCCTTTCATGAAGCGTTTAAAGTCATTCAAGTTCATAACCTTCATATTTAAATCAAATTGATCCACAAATTTCAGATAACGATCATAACACGTAGTATAGCATGTTTACACTTAGAAAATAGGTAAATAGAAACATTTAAGTCATGTTCGGAAATTAAAAAACACGAAATAGATAATAATTAAATCCTAAAATTCAAATAAATTTAACAACACTATTAAATAATATAATATTAAACATTCATTTAATAATATATATATATATACAATCAAATCCATAACATATATATATTTGTACATAGATATACGCACAACACATGCCAACAATTACAAACACCAAAAGCATGCACAACTAAATTAAAATCAATGCATGCATTTAATACAAAACAATGAAATGGATCATCTATACTATATATTAATCGTGAGACCCAAGTTGTAACCGCTTTGGTCTCTTGGTGTCCTCTTTTTCTTTTCTTTTTCTTTTTATTTATTTATCTTTTATCCAACTTTATCTCTTCCACGTGCTGTTAATTTCTCTTTTCTATTTCATCACTTCTCTTCTTAGTTTCTCTTTTCTTTCTTATCGGTTGTATTTTTTTTTTTATTATAATTTTTATCACTTTACTTATAATTTAAATTTTTATAATTATTAATATCACATTATTTTACCTTATTTATTTATTTATTTATCATAAATTAATGATTATATTAAAAAATGATAGAGTATATATTTAATAAAAACTTTTCAATTTTAATATATTTATATAATAATTATTTTTTATTTGCACATGCATAGAATGTGCAAAATTGCTAGTATGAATTATGTGTGACTTAGGTGTGTATATTTATGTATATGACCATATGAATTATGTGTGATATGTAGCACCCGAGCGTAAGGTACCACATCCCCCGCACCTAGACCCGACCCGTATATGAAATGGAAGTCCATACACGTGCCAAATCCATGGCGAACGGGGACACAACACACACGCTATGCTAGGCGGGACTAACCCTTAAACCAATCAACTCAAGAAACATAAAATCAGAGTTAAAGAAAATTGCGGAAGCAATAATGACAAAGCATATACAGTGAGCCACCAAGCTCCAAAAATAGATATACAATAGCATTCAAATATGCAACAGCACTCACGGCCTACAAAATCATAACGCTCCAATCTATACTATGATCAAATACAAAAGTAGCAACAAGAGTATGAATATGAGACTGAAAAGAAGTGCTAAACATAAATGCAAGACCTAGACGACTTGTATTCCCTCCTAGCACTCCTATACCTGCACAAAACAGCTGAAAACAACCGGGTTCAGTCTAAAAGAGACTGGTGGGTATAAAAACGGGGCATAATATATATTATATCGCATAAATTAAACACATACATGCAAGCCCTAATCCCGTGTGAAGTTTGATAAGAATTTACCAAGTGGTTAAAACAAAAGAAAACATCAACGGGATTACGACGTTCATTTTCATTCATAATTGTTCATGAGGGTTTAAGCTGGGCGAGTGAGCGTGCACAATCTCCAACCTTCTCCTCGTGTAATCATATCATAATTATTGGTTGTCATACATATCTTTCGTGCACATACATAAATGATCATAATCATACATATACACCTTCTTCCTCCGGGTGGTGGACAAGTTAGCTAGACCTGACCACCGGTTCATACATAATGGCTAGTGAGGTACATGAATCCTCAAAAGCCCGACTAACATTTTCTCGTCAAAACTCCTAACGAGGTCCGTTTCGTCGTAAATTTGGTTGGAACTAGTGTATGGGATCACCGTCGGCCCTTGCCTCCCCGGATTGCCACATACACTAAGTCTCTGGGCCCGTGAACATAACATACATGCAATCTCGCCAAAACATAAGGTAGGATTTCATAATCAAAAGGGTCATAAGTTTGAAATCATTTACCCAAAATGACTCGATTTATATAAATATACTATTTTGGCTTAAAACTTTGCACGTAAGGGATTTATAGGGTTGTTTTAACTAGTAGAAGAAAAACCCACCTTTACCAAAGCAAAATAAAGGCACAAGCGTCTCAATGCTCGCCCTCGTCTCCGACCAAACCCGAATCTGTGCAAAAGAAAGGTATGAGACTCAATGACCACATATGACGCTCCGCAATGAAGTGCATATGACATGAATGCATAAATGATCATATTATATCATAAAAATGTTCATGTGCACGATTAAGGAATTTAAATCATATAATCAAATCATTCGTTCATATAATTCATTCAATTTCATAATTTCATAAATTCATATGTTCATATAAATTTCATAAATTCATAACATTCAAAACATTCATAATGCATATCAATTAATTCAAGAATTCATTTAATAAGCATAACACATAATATTCAAATTCACATTTAGGAATAAAATAAATAAAACGTTCAATCAAAAGTCGATAATTAAATACGCGAAATGGAAATCAATTAATTTCTAGAATTGAATTAAATCAAATAATATTTGAAATATATAATAAATATATATAATATAATATATATATATAATCATATATATAATAATATACAATATATATATAATATATACAAATACATACACGTACACACACCAACGTACTCATGCATGCATTATATATTACAATATATACAATATATACATTAAAGCATGCAACACTCCAACCATGCATGCAACTCACGCACACACCATGCAAATAAATTACAGCAGCAGCAACAGTAGCAACACACAAGCAAACGCAGCAAGACAGTTCAGAGAAAATGGCACCCTCCAAACCTAGACCGAGACACCCCCGTGTCTCGGTACAACAAACCCAGCCCACACAGCACCCCCGTTCCTCGCTGGAACGGGCAAAACGGCACCCCCGTGCCACGCACCAGCAACCCCTGTTCTCGGACAGCAACAGACGTGGAAAACAGGGCAGAAAAGTACGCAGGAAAAGCAGGCAACAATGGAAGCTAAACAAGGTATGAATTACAGCACAAACTCAGTCACAACACACACCACAAAGCCATGGAAGTGGACAGCAAAAGAGAGACGGAAACTCAGCAGTTTTGACAGCAAAAACCAGCGAGAAAACAGGGTAAAACGCGAAGAAAAACAGGGCAAGAACGAAACTCGTCATCTCCAAACAACCATATCAGTTTAGGCCAACAAATAAGCAGCAAAACAACATAAAACCAACAAGTAAATCAGTCCCAAACAAGCTCAAACAAGAAAGCAACCGTACGTGACATACATGTGGGATTTTCTCAAAAGATCATAAATGATATCTCATAAATATTTCAACCACCATGAAATCTATGATCATAAATGATATTAGGAAGTCAAAACAATCAATCTCAAGCTTGGAATCAAACAAAAGCATTGAGAATCGAAGGAGATCAAGAATTTGCCCAAAATCCTCTATTTTCGGAAAAACAGTCCAGGATGAAGAAACCATGCTCGAAATCATGAATGAAAGGATGAAAATGATCAGAATTAAACATATAATACAATCCTAAACTTACCTTGATGATTGGATGAAGTTTGGATGAGATTTGAGCTCCAAAATCTCCAAGGGATGAAGGGTTACGGGACTGGAATGAAGAGCAATAGCTTTGGCTGAGTTTTGGGGATTGTGTGAGGGTTATCTCGGTTAGGGCTTGAAATATCCTGATAGGTAGTTGAGTTAGGGAGCTAAGGAATCAAACCATGGTTAATTTGGTTATGGTTTGGATGACATATGGCTCATTTTGTACAGCAAGGTCAAATTGGTCGCCGATTCGTTTTTCGGTTGGATTTCGGAGTTTCAAACGACTTAGGAAAATGTAAGGCTAAGTTTACTAAACTCGAATTTTCGTTACGAGTTCAGAGGAGTTGACGGAACTCGAATCCGAGTTTTCGAGCTCAAGATATTAAATTCGGAACCAAGGGTACGCTAAGTGCTCGTTAAAAAATCAAATGAATTCGAAAATGTAAACCGAGCATAAAATCATGTACATAACACATATATATACGACATACTACAAATTCGTGGCAATTCGATATCATTTCATAAGAGAACGAAGCACAAAATGAATAATAAGCACATTGCATGCAAAAAAAAATATAATTTCCCATGCAAAAACATTTAAATAAATAAATTAAATCTAATATTAAATAAATTATATTAAGCACGTAATTAATTAACTAAAACATGATTAATTAACATAACATATAATTAGCATAATCATTAAATTAATACTAATATAAATAAACGTATACATATATACTTAAAGAAATAAATATCTATACATATATATAATACGATATATATATATTAGAATTAATAATATATTAAAATAAAATATAATAAAATAAAATAATAACAATTTATAATAAAATTAAATATGAAACACGTAAAAACAATTAATTCGCGCAAATAGGTAAACATATACGCCCTACCTTTACGTCCGAAAAGTCGGGGCGTTACAATCTCTCCCCATTAAAAGAATCCGTCCTCGGATTCATTGCTCACTCGAAAATAACTCGGGGTGAAACCTTTTTATCTTATCCTCCGTCTCCCACGTAGCCTCTTCGGTTTTATCACTTCTCCAAAGAACCTTGACTAGTGGAATACGCCGATTTCGAAGTTCCTGAAACTTTCGATCCAATATCTTAATCGGCCTCTGAACGAAGGTGAGATCCGGTTCTAATTCCACTTCTTCAACCGGTAGAACCTCGGACTCGTCTCGATAATATTTTCGGAGCTGTGAAACATAAAACACGTTATGAATTCCAGTCAAACTCGGAGGCAAGTCCAGTCGATAGGCCGTATCCCCAATCTTCTCCAAAATCTCATATGGTCCCATATACCGAGGGTTTAATTTTCCTCCTCGTCCAATCCTTGAGAATCCTTTTCGTGGGGAAGCCTTTAAGAAAACCTTATCTCCAATCTCAAACTCCAAATTCTTCCTCCGAAGATCTGCATAACTCTTTTGTTGATCCTGAGCAGCCTTCATCCGTTGTCTAATTATCTGGACCTTATTAATAGCCTCTTGTACAGTCTTAGAGGGTTTTTCCTTCTTTTCCCCTCTTTTAATCCCTTCTTACTTGGTCCAATTCCATTCCTCCAAGTCAAAGAAGAACGGTGATCGACATTTACGTCCATAAAGAGTTTCATAAGGGGCCATTTCAATCGAGGCTTAATAGCTATTGTAGTAAGTAAACTCGATTAACGGCAACTGCTCATTCCACGAGCTTTGAAAGTCCAATGTACATGCTCTCAACAGATCCTCCAGATACTTAATCAACCTTTCTGATTGTCCGTCGGTCTGAGGATGGAAAGCTGTGCTGAATTGAAGCCTTGTTCCCAAACACTTCTGTAATTCTTGCCATAACCTTGAAGTAAATCTGGGATCCCGATCCGAGACAATACTAACAGGTACACCATGAAGCCTGACAATCTCATCATTGTATCTCTTGGCCAACTTACTCACTTTATCGGACATCCTGATAGCAAGAAAATGAGCCAATTTCGTCAACCTGTCCACGATAACCCAAATTCCATCAAAACCTCCTCTCACTTTTGGTAATCCTGAAACAAAATCCATAGCTATTTGTTCCCATTTCCATTCCGGGATAGGCAATGGTCGAAGTAGCCCCGATGGCTTCTGATGTTCTGCCTTAAACACTTGACAAGTCATGCAGTCTTTCACGAAGTTGATAACATCCCGTTTCAATCCATTCCACCAATAGGATTGTTTAAGATCCTTATACATCTTGTTCCTCCGGGATGTATCGAATACCCTGACCGATGGGCTTCCTAAAAAACAATCCTTTTTAACTCTTCCGGGACAACAACTCTATTCTTGAATCTTAAAAGTCCCGTATCATCAAACCCAAACGGACACTCTGAATCAGCTCGAGCTTTCCCACCTAATTTCTGAACCTCGGGATCAATCCTCTGAGCATCAAATAACCTCTGTTTAAGATCTGGTCGAACCGTAATATTCCGAATACTAGCCCTCAATCTGAACAACTCATTCTCATATCCAATTTCCACTTTCACATCGGACACACTAGTTTTCCTACTAAGTGCATCCGTGACCAAATTGGGTTTGCCGGGATGGTATCGGATTGTACACTCATAATCCGCCAAAAGTTCCATCCAACGCCGTTGTCTCTTATTCAATTCCTTTTGCGAGAATAAGTATTGGAGACTCTTGTGATCGGAGAAGACCTCGAACGAAATTCCATAAAGATAGTGTCTCCACTTACCCAAAGCAAAGATCACTGCCGCTAATTCCAACTCGTGAGTGGGGTAGTTCTGTTCATGCTCTTTCAATTTCCTTGAGGCATAGGCGATTACTCTTCCATTTTGCATCAACACACATCCCAAACCTTCCTTTGAGGCGTCCGTATAAACTGTATATCCTTCTGTACCTTCGGGAAGTGATAATACAGGAGCGGTGGTCAACTTTTCCTTTTCAAGTTGAAAGCTAGCTTCATATGCCTCGTCCCACTCAAACTTAACCGTTTTCTTAGTCAATCGGGTTAAAGGAGCCGCAATCTTTGAGAAATCCTGAACGAATCTCCGATAGTAGCCTGCCAAACCCAAGAAACTCCTTTCTTCTGAAGCATTTTTCGGGCTTTGCCATTGAATAACCGTCTCAATCTTAGAAGGGTGTACCTCCAAACCTTTCCTTGAAATAATATGACCCAAAAATGCTACCCGATCAATCCAAAACTCGCATTTGCTAGACTTAGCATACAACCGATGTTCCCTTAAGGTATCCAACACAATTCTGAGATGCCTTACATGATCCTCCGGAGTTCTCTTCCCGGATCTTCAATTGATAATATCCTTGTCTCAAGTCCAATTTTGAGTAAACCCCCGAACCTTGTAACATGTCGAATAAATCCTCAATATGGGGCAAAGGATATTTATTCTTTACGGTCATCCGACTAAGCTCCCAGTAATCTATACACATTCTTAAGGTTCCATCCTTTCTTAACAAAGAGAAACGGAGCACCCCAATGTGACGAACTTGGCCGCATATATTCAACTTTGAGCAATTCCTCTAATTGAATCTTTAACTCTTTCAATTCAGCCGGATATTCTTTCCCTTCAATCAAAACTGAACACTCCCGAATCAACTGATCTGTCTGAAGACTACCACCCAGGGGCGAACTCACCAAATAATAAGAAGAAAGATAAATAACAGGCAAGCACAGAGTGGCAACTATATCACAAGAAATAAAGGAATGCGCGGCACCCGGATCAAAGAGTACATGAATGTTCATGTTATGTATGCATAGGGTACCTTCTACCACGGCTGTGGGATCAATCTCTGCATCTAGCTCCTCACCCTCGAGGGCATAAGCACGAGCCGGGATCATTGGCCTTTGAACTCGTCTTTGAAATTCGGGGTTCCTGTAGGGACATGTCTTCGCCATATGATCGCCTTTTGCACATATGAGGCACAATTTCAACCTTCTTCGACAATTATTGTAGGTATGGGTCGGTCCCCCTCAATAAGTACATGGAGGTACATCCGAGCGTGAATTTGTAGATGCCGGTGCCATAGGTAGAGCCTTCGGTCGAGTCGGTGCGGCCTGAGAACCTTGTCCTCCAAACCGAGGCTTCTTAAAAGGACCTTTAGGAGGGGGACTAGCTTGAATCATCGGCCTCTTTCCCGAATTCGATCCGGAACCTCTTCCCATTGGAGCTCTAAAAGTCGAATCCTTCTTCTTGAATTCCTGCTCTTGCGTAGTAAACTGTCGGACTCCAGATATCCTCTCTAATCGTATCAACCAACCCTCCGAGACCGCATCGTCAATGGAACCAAAAAATCGAGGGGGGTTATAGCTCAGAAACACCCCATGAGGATCTCTATTGTTATGGTTTAGTGGAGGAGCTTGTTGTTCTGCTTGTTGTGGTGGGGGAGCTGGAGCCCTCCGATGCTCGACATAGTTAAAAACTGCTTCCATAAAATTCCCCATGTCCATCGGTGGTGCTTGTGGTTGGGGTGGAGGCGTAGGAGATCGATCATGATGACAACGGTGTCCTGGAGATCTCTCACGGTGTCTACGTGGAGGCATCCTGTTCAAGAAACACTAAAATGCATGCTATTTTTAGTCCATGCATGCAAGTGAAATTAATTCGATCAAAATTCAAGATTTAAAGCACACAAGCACGTAAACTATGCATATGCAACACATTGACAAGTTGTTCCTAAAGCCGAACGACCTAACTGACTCAACACGACACTAGAGCCCGGGTTTTGCAACCCTAAGCTCTGATACCACTTAAGGATGTAGCACCCGAGCGTAAGGTACCACATCCCCCGCACCTAGACCCGACCTGTAACATCCCGACTGATCAGACTTTTCAGGTAACCTCTTATGTGCGCTATTCAATTATTTCCTTATGTGATATTTCATTTCTAACGTGAATTATTGAATTTATTTGAACTTATTTGCTTTAATATGATTTTGGTTACCCTTGAACGTTTAACTTTTCTTGTTGGGTATTTTATTCGTTTCGAGTTCATATTTAATTCTAATTTTTGGTGAATTCGTGATATTTGTTAATTATATGTTTTGTGAACTCGTTTACATGCTCGTTATATGTTTTGGTATTTGTTTTGGTTGCCTTTTGGGTTCGTTTTGGAGACGGGACCTAAAGGAGGCTAAAGAGTACTTAGCGCACCTTGGGTTCCGGGACGTGTATCTTAAGCTCGGGAATTCAGATTCGAATTCCGTCACCTCCATTGAACTCGTTTCGACGATTCGGGTTCGTTGGGACAAGCCTCACATTTTTCTAAGCTCGTTAAGACCTCCGTATTTCACCCGTAACGAGCCCCTTAAGCTTGGAAGCTACCTTTTGACCTTATGAGACCTTGTGGACCCTACTTGAACCTTATCTAAGCCTAGACCTTGGGTTATACTTGAGTTAGCTAACCATTTCAGCCCCTAAACCCCCCCTAAACCGACCCATTCTCTCCCTCTCTCACCAAATCGATCAGCAAAGCAAGAAGGAAGAAGGAAGAAAACCCCTTTGTTCATTTTCAGATTTTTTTTGGGCTCAAATCTTCATCAAAACTTCTCCAAATTGAAAGGTAAGTTCATGGTTGCAATCTACACTTACTCTTCTCTCTTTTATGTGATTTTGAGTTCAATTCTTTGGTTGGTTATTCAGATTTTACAAGCATGTGAATAGTAGTGTTGGTAGATTTGATTGATTCTTGCTCCTTTCATGTTTCCTTGAGATTTGTTATTGTTGGTATGCTCCTAGGACTTGTTTCTTAGCAATTGTTGCATTTCTTTGCTTGGTAATTAGAGCATGAGTGTTGGGTTTTTGTTTTGGGGTTGCTGAGTTACTGTTGAGCCGTCTGCGTTTTTCTGTACCGTGACACGGGGGTGTCACGGTTTGCCCTTTGTTGGTGACACGGGCGTGTCACCTTTTGATTTCGTTTTCGCTTTTCTGTACCGAGACACGGGGGTGTCTCGGCTTGCCTTGTTTCAGTGACACGGGCGTGTCACCTCCTAGTTTCCGTTGTTTAGTTCTGTACTGAGACACGGGGGTGTCTCAGCTTGCCTTTCCCGGGGGACACGGGCGTGTCTCCTAGGAACTCTAGTTTCGTTCGTTTTGTTTCCTTTCCGTTGTTTCTTGTTGTTTATTCTTGCCTCGTTTATGATATATGTTTGATTATGCTTTGAATGCTCTTAAATGACCTAGAGGTGGATTCATTTCATATCATTGGCATCATAAGCATACATACGCATGTACCGAGCGTCATTATGGTTCATATTGAGTCTAAGAGTGTCTCTTGTTGTTTGCCTTGTTCAGAGGATCTTCCTGTAGGGGACGAGCTTGCTCCGTAGGTGTCCGGTTTCCTCTTTTGACTCCGCTTCGTTCGTTGCCAAGGTGAGGTTTTGTTCTTTTAGTTATTCGACCTATAACCCTACTTGATTTGAAGCCTCGCGTGTGGATATGTATAATATATGGTAAATAAGTGTATGATACTTATGTTGTAGGATTTATCCCATTTGTTATAAGAATTTGAAAACGTTTGTATAAGTATATACGCTATTTTGCTTTTGTTTGAAAAGTTTAGTTTTCCGCAAGTGTGTATGTGTGTGAGCGAGATGTGGCTTTGAAAGATAAGCTTTGAGGTATATTTGTGTGACTTTCGTGATATGTTTGGGCCCCGGAGTGTGGTATGGTAATCTCGGGACGGCCGGGGGGTCGCCGAGCTCTTCCATCAACACCTCCATTTGAGAGTCTCGCCCAACCTTAAGAGGTTGAGGAAGGGTGTTTCTCTTGAGCCGGCGGAGGCAACCGCCGAAGGTTTCAAGGTAGTAATTAAACCTTGTCTCGTCTGTGTATGTGGATAGTTAGGGCCGATCAACCCTTCTATCAACCGGTGTTGGGGATGGATTCTGATTTGTTTTGCTTTGCTTTGTTCTTCGTATTTGGAAGTTGGGGATGTGTGTGACTCGTACTCGCCGAGTTGGTTAAGCTTTGTATGATCTACGGAACGAGAGTGGATTCTTAATTCACCTAAAACTTGGAGTCTTGTTTTGCCCTTTTCCCTTTCCTTTAACTTATATATATATCTATACCACGGGAATTAATTTGGCTTGCAAAAACCACTCTCGGTTCAAGGATCTTTCCTTTTGATTAAGTGCTTTGCTCTATATATTTATCGGGTGCGTGAGTTAGCCCCCTCACTAGTCGCTAGGACTAACCCTCATTGTTGTTTTCCCCTTTTTCCTTTCTTTTGAGTTTGCAGGTTCTTCCGAGTCAAGCTAGGCGGCAAGTGTCTTTTGGGTTTACTTGTGGTTTAGCTTGGGTCTTCATGCATTCGTAGTGGATTACTTCTACTCTTATTGTTGTATTTTGGATTATGTATTTATGATTACACTTACTCTATTTTGGGCCGAGATGGCATTGTTTATTCTGTTTATAAACTGGCGTGAATGGTTGACCCTTCCCCCCTTTTGAAATGTATATGTGATCTTGGGATATATGTTGATTATAAATTGCTTCCGCTACTCTGATTTTAATTCTTGCAGTTCTTGGAGGTCTAGGCCGCCTAGCGAGGGTGTAAGTTTTGTGTGTCTCCCGTTCGCTATGGTCTGATACGGGTGCGGACTTCCATTTCGCTACTCGTGTTGGACCTTAGTGCGGGGGGGATGTGCCACCCTTCGCTCTGGGGGTGTTACATCCTGGCGTGGTATCAGAGCTCTCGGTTGCAAAACCAGAGCTCTGGAGTCGTGTTGAGTCTGTCTAGGTCGTTCGGTATAGGAGTATGTGACTATTTACATTCATTCACATCTATACGTGACTTAATTGCTTAAATTGGTGATAATTGACTTCATGATCATGAACTGAACTCCATGCATCGATATCTTCTTGATTTGTGTATTTTCAGGATGCCTCCAAGAAGGAGAGCAGATAGGGAACAGACTCCTGATCTTAATCAACCCCCTCCACAAGCACCTCCACCTCCTCCGATGAATGCTGAGAATATTGTGCAGGCCCTTCTGAACCAACTTCAACAGAACCAAAGGAATAATCCACATTGGGAAGGACAAGGTGGGCAAGTAACTCCGGCCTTTAAGGAGTTCAGAAACAACAATCCGCCGAAGTGGTATGGAGGAGATGACATCCAAGCCGAGGAGTGGTTGTCGGAAGTTGCGGGAATTTGGGAAATTTGCCCCGCTCCTTCGCATGAGAAAGCTGTTTGTACGGCCCGGTTTGTTCAAGGTCCCGCATCCAATTGGCTCAAAGCTATGAGAGCTCGATTGGAGAGGAATGGAGAAGAGTTTGATTGGGAAAGCTTCGTGAGAGAGTTTCGTGATAAGTATGTTCCGTCAAGTGCTCGTGAGAGAAGATTGCAACAATTTACAGAACTGAGACAAGGGAATCGATCGGTTGAAGAGTATATCATGGAATTTGAGAGACTTGCACAGTATGCCCCGCACATCACCAATGATGATACCCAGAAGGCCCGGAACTTTATTCATGGTTTACGATATGAAGTTCAGGATGCTCTTAAGGCGGCTACAGTGGATACATGGGAGAAGGCTACGAGGAAGGCAATTAAGGTGGAAGCCAACAACAAGAGATTGAGGCCGACTTACTCTTCGGGCCAAGGTTCGAGCTCTAATTTGGGGAAGAGGCCTGTATCCTATAGTGGGCCTCCGGTCTTCAAACCCCAAAGTCCTCCTACTTCAGTCAAGAAAGCTCGACCTCTGGTACCGACGGCACTAGCTTTACCGGCCCCGATTCAGTGTAGTTATTGCAAGGGTCCCAACCACACCGAGGAGAATTGCCGGAAGAAATTGAGAAGATGTTATAAATGTGGAGAGCCCGGCCATATGATCAGTACTTGTCCTCAAGTGAGAGCACCTCAGCCTCGAGTTCCTCCGCCGTTGAATGTGATGCCTCCGAGAGCACCGATCCAAGCGAGAGCCTATGCTTTGGAGGGCGAGGAAGAGAATGTAGAGGTGGATGCCAATGCCGTTGTTGAAGGTACTATCTACATTCATGGCATTCCATTGCATGCATTGTTTGATCCGGGAGCAACGCACTCATTTATTGCTTCCCGGATTGCTTCTACTCTTCCCTTGCCTGTTGCTTGCCTAGATGATTCCTTTATTGTTTCTTCTCCCCTTGGTGCTACTTTGTCTACGAATTGTGTTTACCGAGGTTGTCCGGTGGTTGTGGAAGATCATGAGTATCCGGCATATCTGATCAAGATGCCTATCAAGAAGTATGGGGTAATTCTGGGAATGGACTGGTTGTACCGTTATCGAGCCATGATGGATTGTTTTGCTAAGAGGGTGACTTTGGGTTCTACAGTCTTTGCGGGTCAGAGGTTGAAGACCTGCCCGTTTATTTCCTTCATGGAAGCAAGTAGACTGTTTCGGGACGGTGCGACGGGCTATGTGGCCTACCTTTTGAATAAACCAAAGGATCAGGCCAAGCTCGAAAAGACGGAGATCGTGAAGGAATTCCCCGATGTATTTCCGGAGAACTTGGGATCTTTACCTCCGGATCGGGACGTCGAGTTTGTGATAGATCTCTATCCCGGAGCAGAACCGTATGCGAAATCTCCCTATAGGATGGCTCCAGCCGAGTTGAAGGAGTTGAAGACGCAATTGGACAAGCTCTTAGAGTGTGGTTACATTCGCCCGAGCACTTCTCCGTGGGGTGCTCCGGTCCTGTTTGTAAAGAAGAAAGACGGGACTTTGCGAATGTGTATTGACTACCGTGAGCTGAACCGGTTAACGGTTAAGAACAAATACCCGCTCCCTCACATTGAAGAGTTGTTCGACCTCCTGCAAGGTTCGAGGGTTTATTCCATGTTGGACTTAAGGCAAGGGTATTACCAGTTGCGTATCCGGGAGGGAGATATACCGAAGACGGGTTTCAACACGAGATATGGGCATTTTGAGTTTGTGGTCATGCCTTTTGGTCTGACCAATGCCCCAGTCGCGTTTATGGATATGAGGCACCGAATATTCCGGCCTTACCTCGATAAATTCGTGGTCATCTTTATAGATGATATTCTGGTGTATTCGAGGTCCGAAGAAGAGCACGCGCGGCATTTGAGTATTGTCTTGTCTACACTTCGGGAGCACAGATTGTTCGCCAAGTTCAGTAAGTGCGAGTTCTGGTTGGACCGAGTTTCCTTTTTGGGTCACTTCATTTCAGGGAATGGTATAGAAGTGGATCCTGCGAAGATCGAAACGGTGATGCTTTGGAAACCACCGAAGAATGCCTCGGAAGTGAGAAGTTTTCTCGGGTTGGCCGGGTACTATAGACGCTTTGTGAAAGATTTCTCGAAGATTGCCTCCCCGTTGACCCGGTTAACTAAGAAAGAGGTGAAATTCGAGTGGGATGAGGCGTGTGAGAAGAGTTTCCAAACTCTTAAGGAGAGATTGACTACTGCACCGGTTTTAACCCTACCCGAAGGTTCGAAAGGCTACTCAGTTTACACCGATGCTTCGAAGGAAGGACTCGGTTGTGTGTTAATGCAGAATGGTAAGGTTGTAGCCTACGCCTCAAGGAAGTTAAAGGATCATGAGAAGAACTATCCCACTCATGACTTGGAACTCGCCGCAGTGGTGTTTGCTTTGATGAAATGGCGGCATTACCTTTATGGAATCACTTTCGAAGTGTTCACCGACCACCAGAGTCTTAAGTATCTGTTTACCCAGAAGGATTTGAACGTAAGACAGAGGAGATGGATGGAGACACTCGAGGATTATGATTGTAAGATTCAGTACCATCCGGGTAAAGCCAATGTGGTGGCGGATGCTTTGAGTAGGAAAGTGAATGTTTCAGGTTTGGAAGCATGTTCTAGTAGACAGGGTTCAGTGGTTCTGGTTTCAGAGGCTCGATTGGCTAATATTTCGGTTCAGCCGGTTTTAAAGCAGAGACTGATAGAAGCTCAATCTGTGGATCCAGAGATTCAGAAATTGATAACGAAGTCAAGGATTGATCCTGAAACCGAGTTTGGATTTGATGATTCGGGATTGTTTCGATTTAAGGCTCGGGTTTGTGTCCCTGAAGGATTTAAGCAGTTGGTACTTGATGAAGCCCACAAGTCAGCGTATGCAGTACATCCCGGTACCACCAAAATGTACAAGGATCTAAGGACTTTATACTGGTGGAACGGCATGAAGAGAGACGTTGCTAACTATGTTAGGAGATGTCAAACATGCCAAGTGGTGAAAGCAGAACACCAGAAACCGGGAGGAACTCTCCAACCACTTTCAATACCCGAGTGGAAGTGGGAGCAAGTGACAATGGACTTCGTGTCCGGCTTGCCAAGGACCAAAGGAGGTTCCGATGGGATTTGGGTGATTATTGATCGGTTGACGAAGTCGGCACATTTTCTTAAGGTGAAGACGTCCGATAAGGTTCCTAAGTTGGCCCGGTTATATCGGAAGGAGATTGTTAGATTGCATGGTACCCCGGTCAGCATTGTTTCAGATAGAGATCCTCGGTTCACATCTAGTTTTTGGCAGGAATTACAGAAGTGTTTGGGGACGAAGCTCCACTTCAGTACTGCATTTCACCCACAGATGGATGGCCAGTCAGAAAGGCTAATAAGGTATCTTGAGGACATGCTTCGTGCTTGTGCCTTAGATTATCAGGATTCGTGGGATGAACAGTTGGATTTGATTGAATATGCCTACAACAACAGCTTTCAGTCTTCTATTGGCATGGCACCGTATGAGGCTTTGTATGGAAGAAAGTGCCGATCCCCTCTCTTTTGGGATATTGATGAATGGAGGTGGACCAAAGATGGAAAGCTCGAGAGAGCTAAGAAGCCTAAGGAAATTCAGGATACCATCGAGAGGGTGAATATGATTAAACAGAGGTTGAAAGTGGCTCAAGACCGGCAAAAGAGTTATGCAGATAGGAGAAGACGACCCTTAGAGTTCGAGAAAGGAGATAAGGTCTTTTTAAAGGCATCTCCTAGAAAAGGGTATGCTCGGATTGGTAAAGGCGGGAAGCTTAACCCTCGCTACTTAGGCCCCTTTGAGATCCTTGATCGAGTTGGGGAAGTAGCTTACAAACTTGATTTACCGCCGAGTTTGACCGGGATTCACAATGTGTTCCATGTCTCGCAGCTTCAGAAATATTACCCCGACGAGTCTTCTATTCTTCCAGTTGAGAAAGTTCAGTTAGAGCCGGATTTGACTTTTAAGAAGTATCCAGTTCAGGTGTTGGATCAAAAGATGCAAGTGTTGAGGAATAGACAGATCCCTCTTGTGAAAGTCCTGTGGCGTGATCAAGAATCCGAAGAAGCTACTTGGGAGACTGAGGATAAGATGAAACAGTTGTATCCGGATCTTTTCAAGACCTCACCTCGGACCTGAGGACAGGTCCTTTTGAAGGAGGGAGGGTTGTAACATCCCGACTGATCAGACTTTTCAGGTAACCTCTTATGTGCGCTATTCAATTATTTCCTTATGTGATATTTCATTTCTAACGTGAATTATTGAATTTATTTGAACTTATTTGCTTTAATATGATTTTGGTTACCCTTGAACGTTTAACTTTTCTTGTTGGGTATTTTATTCGTTTCGAGTTCATATTTAATTCTAATTTTTGGTGAATTCGTGATATTTGTTAATTATATGTTTTGTGAACTCGTTTACATGCTCGTTATATGTTTTGGTATTTGTTTTGGTTGCCTTTTGGGTTCGTTTTGGAGACGGGACCTAAAGGAGGCTAAAGAGTACTTAGCGCACCTTGGGTTCCGGGACGTGTATCTTGAGCTCGGGAATTCGGATTCGAATTCCGTCACCTCCATTGAACTCGTTTCGACGATTCGGGTTCGATGGGACAAGCCTCACATTTTTCTAAGCTCGTTAAGACCTCCGTATTTCACCCGTAACGAGCCCCTTAAGCTTGGAAGCTACCTTTTGACCTTATGAGACCTTGTGGACCCTACTTGAACCTTATCTAAGCCTAAACTTTGGGTTATACTTGAGTTAGCTAACCATTTCAGCCCCTAAACCCCCCCCCCCCTAAACCGACCCATTCTCTCCCTCTCTCACCAAATCGATCAGCAAAGCAAGAAGGAAGAAGGAAGAAAACCCCTTTGTTCATTTTCAGATTTTTTTTGGGCTCAAATCTTCATCAAAACTTCTCCAAATTGAAAGGTAAGTTCATGGTTGCAATCTACACTTACTCTTCTCTCTTTTATGTGATTTTGAGTTCAATTCTTTGGTTGGTTATTGAGATTTTACAAGCATGTGAATAGTAGTGTTGGTAGATTTGATTGATTCTTGCTCCTTTCATGTTTCCTTGAGATTTGTTATTGTTGGTATGCTCCTAGGACTTGTTTCTTAGCAATTGTTGCATTTCTTTGCTTGGTAATTAGAGCATGAGTGTTGGGTTTTTGTTTTGGGGTTGCTGAGTTACTATTGAGCCGTCTGCGTTTTTTTGTACCGTGACACGGGGGTGTCACGGTTTGCCCTTTGTTGGTGACACGGGCGTGTCACCTTTTGATTTCGTTTTCGCTCTTCTGTACCGAGACACGGGGGTGTCTCGGCTTGCCTTGTTTCGGTGACACGGGCGTGTCACCTCCTAGTTTCCGTTGTTTAGTTCTGTACTGAGACACAAGGGTGTCTCAGCTTGCCTTTCCCGGGGGACACGGGCGTGTCTCCTAGGAACTCTAGTTTCGTTCGTTTTGTTTCCTTTCCGTTGTTTCTTGTTGTTTATTCTTGCCTCGTTTATGATATATGTTTGATTATGCTTTGAATGCTCTTAAATGACCTAGAGGTGGATTCATTTCATATCATTGGCATCATAAGCATACATACGCATGTACCGAGCGTCAATATGGTTCATATTGAGTCTAAGAGTGTCTCTTGTTGTTTGCCTTGTTCAGAGGATCTTCCTGTAGGGGACGAGCTTGCTCCGTAGGTGTCCGGTTTCCTCTTTTGACTCCGCTTCGTTCGTTGCCAAGGTGAGGTTTTGTTCTTTTAGTTATTCGACCTATAACCCTACTTAATTTGAAGCCTCGCATGTGGATATGTATAATATATGGTAAATAAGTGTATGATACTTATGTTGCAGGATTTATCCCATTTGTTATAAGAATTTGAAAACGTTTGTATAAGTATATACGCTATTTTGCTTTTGTTTGAAAAGTTTAGTTTTCCGCAAGTGTGTATGTGTGTGAGCGAGATGTGGCTTTGAAAGATAAGCTTTGAGGTATATTTGTGTAACTTTCGTGATATGTTTGGGCCCCGGAGTGTGGTATGGTAATCTCGGGGCGGCCGGGGGGTCGCCGAGCTCTTCCATCAACACCTCCATTTGAGAGTCTCGCCCAACCTTAGGAGGTTGAGGAAGGGTGTTTCTCTTGAGCCGGCGGAGGCAACCGCCGAAGGTTTCAAGGTAGTAATTAAACCTTGTCTCGTCTGTGTATGTGGATAGTTAGGGCCGATCAACCCTTCTATCAACCGGTGTTGGGGATGGATTCTGATTTGTTTTGCTTTGCTTTGTTCTTCGTATTTGGAAGTTGGGGATGTGTGTGACTCGTACTCGCCGAGTTGGTTAAGCTTTGTATGATCTACGGAACGAGAGTGGATTCTTAATTCACCTAAAACTTGGAGTCTTGTTTTGCCCTTTTCCCTTTTCTTTAACTTATATATATATCTATACCACGGGAATTAATTTGGCTTGCAAAAACCACTCTCGGTTCAAGGATCTTTCCTTTTGATTAAGTGCTTTGCTCTATATATTTATCGGGTGCGTGAGTTAGCCCCCTCACTAGTCGCTAGGACTAACCCTCATTGTTGTTTTCCCCTTTTTCCTTTCTTTTGAGTTTGCAGGTTCTTCCGAGTCAAGCTAGGCGGCAAGTGTCTTTTGGGTTTACTTGTGGTTTAGCTTGGGTCTTCATGCATTCGTAGTGGATTACTTCTACTCTTATTGCTGTATTTTGGATTATGTATTTATGATTACACTTACTCTATTTTGGGCCGAGATGGCATTGTTTATTCTGTTTATAAACTGGCGTGAATGGTTGACCCTTCCCCCCTTTTGAAATGTATATGTGATCTTGGGATATATGTTGATTATAAATTGCTTCCGCTACTCTGATTTTAATTCTTGCAGTTCTTGGGGGTCTAGGCCGCCTAGCAAGGGTGTGAGTTTTGTGTGTCTCCCGTTCGCTATGGTCTGATAAAGGTGCGGACTTCCATTTCGCTACTCGTGTTGGACCTTAGTGCGGGGGGGATGTGCCACCCTTCGCTCTGGGGGTGTTACACGACCCGTATATGAAATGAAAGTCCATACACGTGCCAAATCCACGGCGAACGGGGAGACAACACACACGCTATGCTAGGCGGGACTAACCCTTAAACCAATCAACTCAAGAAACATAAAATCAGAGTTAAAGAAAATTGCGGAAGCAATAACGACAAAGCATATACAGTGAGCCACCAAGCTCCAAAAATAGATATACAAGAGCATTCAAATATGCAACGGCACTCACGGCCTACAAAATCATAACGCTCCAATCTATATTATGATCAAATACAAAAGTAGCAACAAGAGTATGAATATGAGACTGAAAAGAAGTGCTAAACATAAATGCAAGACCTAGACGACTTGTATTCCTGCCTAGCACTCCTATACCTGCACAAAACAGCTGAAAACAACCAGGTTCAGTCTAAAAGAGACTGGTGGGTATAAAAACGGGGCATAATATATATTATATCGCATAAATTAAACACATACATGCAAGCCCTAATCCCGTGTGAAGTTTGATAAGAATTTACCAAGTGGTTAAAACAAAAGAAAACATCAACGGGATTACGACGTTCATTTTCATTCATAATTGTTCATAAGGGTTTAAGCTGGGCGAGTGAGCGTGCACAATCTCCAACCTTCTCCTCGTGTAATCATATCATAATTATTGGTTGTCATACATATCTTTCGTGCACATACATAAATGATCATAATCATACATATACACCTTCTTCCTCCGGGTGGTGGACAAGTTAGCTAGACCTGACCACCGGTTCTTACATAATGGCTAGTGAGGTACATGAATCCTCAAAAGCCCGACTAGCATTTCCTCGTCAAAACTCCTAACGAGGTTCGTTTCGTCGTAAATTTGGTTGGAACTAGTGTATGGGATGACCGTCGGCCCTTGCCTCCCCGGATTGCCACATACACTAAGTCCCTGGGCCCGTGAACATAACATACATGCAATCTCGCCAAAACATAAGGTAGGATTTCATAATCAAAAGGGGTCAAACGTTTGAAATCATTTACCCAAAATGACTCGATTTATATAAATATACTATTTTGGCCTAAAACTTTGCACATAAGGGATTTATAGGGTTGTTTTAACTAGTAGAAGAAAAACCCACCTTTACCAAAGCAAAATAAAGGCACAAGCGTCTCAATGCTCGCCCTCGTCTCCGACCAAACCCGAATCTGTGCAAAAGAAAGGTATGAGACTCAATTACCACATATGACGCTCGGCAATGAAGTGCATATGACATGAGTGCATAAATGATCATATTATATCATAAAAATGTTCATGTGCACGATTAAGGAATTTAAATCATATAATCAAATCATTCGTTCATATAATTCATTCAATTTCATAATTTCATAAATTCATATGTTCATAAAAATTTCATAAATTTATAACATTGACAACATTCATAATGCATGTCAATTAATTCAAGAATTCATTTAATAAGCATAACACATAATATTCAAATTCACATTTAGGAATAAAATAAATAAAACGTTCAATCAAAAGTCGATAATTAAATACGCGAAATGGAAATCAATTAATTTCTAGAATTCAATTAAATCAAATAATATTTGAAATATATAATAAATATATATAATATAATATATATATATAATCATATATATAATAATGTACAATATATATATAATATATACATATACATACACGTACACACACCAACATACTCATGCATGCATTATATATTACAATATAAACAATATATACATTAAAGCATGCAACACTCCAACCATGCATGCAACTCACGCACACACCATGCAAATAAATTACAGCAGCAGCAAGAGTAGCAACACACAAGCAAACGCAGCAAGACAGTTCAGAGAAAATGCGGTGACACCCCCGTGTCACCCTCCAAACCTAGACCGAGAGACCCCCGTGTCTCGGTACAGCAAACCCAGCCCACACAGCACCCCCGTTCCTCGCTGGAACGGGTAAAACGGCACCCCCGTGCCACGCACCAGCAACCCCTGTTCTCGGACAGCAACAGACGCGGAAAACAGGGCAAAAAAGTACGCAGGAAAAGCAGGCAACAATGGCAGCTAAACAAGGTATGAATTACAGCACAAACTCAGTCACAACACACACCACAAAGCCATGGAAGTGGACAGCAAAAGAGAGACGGAAACTCAGCAGTTTTGACAGCAAAAACCAGCGAGAAAACAGGGCAAAACACGAAGAAAAACAGGGCAAGAACGAAACTCGTCATCTCCAAACAACCATATCAGTTTAGGCCAACAAATAAGCAGCAAAACAACATAAAACCAACAAGTAAATCAGTCCCAAACAAGCTCAAACAAGAAAGCAACCGTACGTGACATACATGTGGGATTTTCTCAAAAGATCATAAATGATATCTCATAAATATTTCAACCACCATGAAATCTATGATCATAAATGATATTAGGAAGTCAAAACAATCAATCTCAATCTTGGAATCAAACAAAACCATTGAGAATCGAAGGAGATCAAGAATTTGCCCAAAATCCTCTATTTTCGAAAAAACAGTCCAGGATGAAGAAACCATGCTCAAAATCATGAATGAAAGGATGAAAATGATCAGAATTAAACATATAATACAATCCTAAACTTACCTTGATGATTGGATGAAGTTTGGATGAGATTTGAGCTCCAAAATCTCCAAGGGATGAAGGGTTACGGGACTGGAATGAAGAGCAGTAGCTTTGGCTGAGTTTTGGGGATTGTGTGAGGGTTATCTCGGTTAGGGCTTGAAATATCCTGATAGGTGGTTGAGTTAGGGAGCTAAGGAATCAAACCATGGTTAATTTGGTTATGGTTTGGATGACATATGGCTCATTTTGTACAACAATGTCAAATTGGTCGCCGATTCATTTTTCGGTTGGATTTCGGAGTTTCAAACGACTTAGGAAAATGTAAGGCTAAGTTTACTAAACTCGAATTTTCGTTACGAGTTCAGCGGAGTTGACGGAACTAGAATCCGAGTTCCCGAGCTCAAGATATTAAATTCGGAACCAAGGGTATGCTAAGTGCTCATTAGCCCCCGTTTTGGTCCCTCAATCAAATTAAATTCGTTAACAAATCAAATGAATTCGAAAATGTAAACTGAGCATAAAATCATTTACATAACACATATATATACGACATACTACAAATTCGTGGCAATTCGATATCATTTCATAAGAGAACGAAGCACAAAATGAATAATAAACACATTCCATGCAAAAAAATATAATTTCCCATGCAAAAACATTTAAATAAATAAATTAAATCTAATATTAAATAAATTATATTAAGCACGTAATTAATTAACTAAAACATGATTAATTAACATAACATATAATTAGCATAATCATTAAATTAATACTAATATAAATAAACGTATACATATATACTTAAAGAAATAAATATATATACATATATATAATACGATATATATATATTAGAATTAATAATATATTAAAATAAAATATAATAAAATAAAATAATAATAATTTATAATAAAATTAAATATGAAACAAGTAAAAACAATTAATTCGCGCAAATAGGTAAACACATACGCCCTACCTTTACGTCCGAAAAGTCGGGGCGTTACATGATATATGTGCAAGTTGGGGTTTTTGTGGATTTAAGTTTAATATCCTACTCTTAAGTTTGTCTATGTATGAAAATATGCTTGTTTGTGGAATTATAGCATGTAATTTTGATTGGTTGGTTGAATATGGAATATGCAAATAATGAGGGTTTATATGTTGTATATATGATGATCTAGATATGTTTTGATGGTTCTTTTGATGCCTAATTAAAGTATTGTGTGTGTATGTATGCTACAAGTATTTGTTGCAATTTGGGATTGATTTGGAGTTTGTTTGTTGTGGGTTTTGCATGAACATGTAGCTGCCCTGTTTCTCGAGCAGACGGACCCGGCTAGGACCCCTTTTAGTGCAAAAACCATCCCGGATAGGAACTAATGTCAGGGGATCAACTGAGCACTGATCTCAGTCGGGACTATTTTCTGCACAAAATCAATCCCGGTCGGGATAGTTATGCAGGGGGTGTAGCTGTTGGGCTGTCTAGGCCGTGATCCTTTTCAGATCAAAAACAATCCCGGCCGGGATAGCTATGCAGGGGCTGTAGCGCCCGAGCATGAGATGCTACATCCCCCGCACCGAGACCGGACCCATATATGAAATGGAAAGTCCATACACGTGCTAAGCCACGGCGAACGGGGACTCACTCACTCGCTATACTAGGCGGGAGCTAAAACCTCGAAACTAAATAAGCAATTTGATAATCTAAATGTATGTGCGGAAGCAGAACATATAATTAATCACAATTACAAGCAATAAATGACTGGTTCAACTAGCATAAATACTTAGTCCCGAAATTCAAACATAAATCATAAATCATAATCCACCGGTTCAATATATCCCTAGAAGCCTATCCCGAATTCATATAGATATAAACATAACAATGTATACATCCCTTATACAATTCATTCAATGTACAATATGCGTGTGAAGTGACTCGGACTTAACCACAAGACCCGACAGACTCGAGTCCCCGCCTAGCACTCCCACACCCGCAAAAGAAAAACTGAAACAAAGCCGAGTTCAGTCTATAGGAGACTGGTGGGAATAAAACAAGACATAATATAATAATATTACAGAATTTAAACACCGACACATGCAAGCTATAATCCCGTGCGAGGTTTTTGAGATATTTCCCAAGTGGGTAAAACAAAGAAAGCAACGCTCGGGATTATAACAATCAATTTCATTCATTCATTCAATCATGAGGTCATTAAGTGAGCCCTGGCGAGTGGGCGAATTCTCCAACCTTCTCCTCGTTTGTGCATTTATTCATTCACTCATTCGTTAGTGATCATGCAATATTCATTCATTCATAATCAGTCATTCGTTCATAATCATTCTTAATCGTTCATTCATTCAATCAATCATTCATTCAATCACTTACACCTTTTTCCTTCGGTTGGTGGACGGACTCGGCCAAAGCACCGTCTACCTAATCATGTGGCCAGTGAGGTTCATGACTTCCCAAAGGCCCGGTTCCCATTCCTCACTAACCTCCTAGCGAGGGCCAGTATCGCCATCATGCGTTGGAAAGTGTGCACAGGTTCACTGTCAGCCCATGTTTTCCCGGATAGCCACATACACATCGTCCTAGGGCCTCCATTCAGTGCATTCGATCATGTCTTGCCAAAACATTAGGTTAGCGATTCAATAAATAAGAAAAAGGGGTTAAACGTGAAATCAATGACTCCTCTGAAATGACTCGATATAAATATATACATACTTTGGCTTAAAACTTACACATTGAGGTATATCGGGTCATTATTTAACTAATAGAAGAGAAACCCACCTGGCTACACCTTATCGAAAAAGACCAAGAGAAAGGAAAACTTTAAGGTAGCCTATGAACCTGGCATATCTCCGTCCTGGAGAAAACTATAGAAAAGATAACACCGTGTAATCGTTAGACTCAAGACTCTAAATGAACCACATATGACGCACGGCAATACATTAACATGGTAAGATATGCATGAGCAATAACTGTAACACCCCGCATTTTCGGAGCAAGATACGATGTTGTTTTCGTGCGATTAGATTGTTATTTATTTAACTCGGCTTGTGCTTGAATTGCCTTATTCATGTTTTAATAATTTAATTGACTCAATTGCGATCTTATATAAATATGTGAACCTAATTGAGATATGAGTTTAATTCCTAATTGCTCTTTAATTTAAATTATGAGGGCTAATTTGAAATTAATAAAAGTTGGGGATCATCTTTTAATTATAAGAAATTTAATTTGGACTTAATTGGACACCACTTTAAATTTTATAATTTCTAAAATCCGAATTTGGACTTACTAATACTTTCTTTAAAACCTTGGGGATGCTTTTATAATTACACAATCTGTAATTGGATTTATTTGAACCCTAATTGAACTATGTGAACTCAATCACAAGACTTGGACTCTCGAGGGACTTGTTTGCAATTTCGGAAGAATGGCCCCTTATACACCGAGAAAACCCTAGCCCCATCTCACTCTTTCATTTTCCCTCCTCTCTCTTTCGGCTTGAGCAGCAGCGCAGCAATCGCTGTGCCAACCACCACCACCTGCGACACCTTCTTCTCCGGTAAGCTCCGCCGCCGACCACCACTCCCTCACCCTCTCAAACTCTCTTTCTCTCACTCCAGCACAGCGGCGCTGGCATCTCCAACCACCAGCGAATCTGCCGCCGCTACCTTCTCCGACAAACCCATCACCATCATCCCCCCCAGATCTCCTCCTCTCACCACCGGAGATTCAGCACCTCGTCGTCGTCGCCTCCGTCTTCCACCCAACCGGCGAATCTCTCTCTCCTATTTCAGAAGACAAGCAGTAGCTGACCACCATTCTCGACGGCGACATAACTCCACCGCCACATCACCACCCTTTTGCTTTCTCTGCCTTTCATCTCCGGCCACAATCCCGGAGAACAACCACCCAGCCTCCTCGTCACTGAAAGATCACCACCGTGGCAGTCGACCACCATCCACCAGCTTTGGAAAGCCATGGATTCCGACAGCCTCTGATGAGATCCGGCCCCGACTTCACCTCCTCCGCTATCATCTCGCTGCAGCGCACCTCACCACCTACGGCAAAGAAGAAGGCCGCACTCCGCCACTGCAAAGCCATCGCAGACCACCACTTCCGTCGGCGAGCTTTGGGCTGCCATCACCCTCAACGCGCTCTCTCTCTCGTTCCAGATCTAAAAAGGGGGAAAAATCTGTAAAGAGACTAACCACCCCGACGACAATCAGATCCAGTTTCGATAGCTTCCTTTCCTCCAGTCACCGCTATTGCTTTAGTCGCTGGCGCCATTGATTTCATTCGCCGCCACCTCAACCGACGACCCACCCTGCTTCTCTTTTAATGTAATTCAACCTCCTTCCAAATTCACACTTTTATGCCATTCTGTACAATTTAAAATTAGATTGATGTATGAATCTGTAATATAACTTTTGATTAATTAGCTTGTCATTTAAGTTGGATTAATAGCTTCTGTTATGGTTTTGTGAATGTAAAGTGGTAACCGTATATTATTAAACTTATGTAAGATAGATCATATAAAATTGTTGTTGTATGTGTAATTGGTAAATTTGAGTTGTCTGTTGAAATTATGTGTATATGTGACTTCATGCGTTTAAATGTGAGATCTGGATAAATTAGTCGATGTATGAAGGCTGAGATGCTATATGTAACTATTCATATGCAATTAGATGTGTGAATTTGTATACTTTGGGACTGATAATGTGAGTTAATTTAATTAGATTATTTAGTTGGCTGAGAATCGGTACTGTGTAATTAAATTGGTTATTTGAGATAAATGGTAAGTTGTAATTGAATGAATTTAGCATATTCATTTCCTGGACTTGTTTTAATTTGAGAATTCTGCGTGTGTGTGTGCGTTAAATGCAATCTTATGTATAATTGTTTGGGGTTAAATACCTAACATGAAGTTGTATGTGTGAATCTATTTAGATGATGAATTAACGATATACTGTTAATTATTGAGAATTTGTGTAATTGATTTGGAAATCAAATTTATAAAAGAGTTTAGCTTATGCCTTTCTTGAATAACTAATTCAATCTGTACATATATATATATATATATATATATATATACATAAACATATATATTGTGTGAGTAATATTATATATATTTGGTATGCAATTGGTTATATCAACTACGTTTTAAAATTAAATAGGGTGCATTGGTGAACTTTAATTTATTTAAAATGTGAACCTGAATGTTTGCACATAATTATGAACATGTGCTTGTGGTCGCATATGTGTGATTAAATGTAGGATGGTTTTCAGTAAATTGAATTCTTGTGGATTCTTGAGAGATTTCGTAACAATAAATGTGTAATTGTGTATATACGCTGTATAAATTAAATTGGCTTTAAAAGTCGAGTGATTCCTTGTTTGAAGTATTTGTCTCTCCATGTATTGTATATTGATATGGCTTGATTGTTAATTTTGCAATTATGTTTAATTGCTTATTACTTGAGTATTATTTGACTTTCCGATTTAAATATAATAACTGTACTATAATTTGAATTACATGAATTACGTAGATAATAAGTGGCTCGTTTCGTATTAACTTGGTTTCCTTAAGGGCTGATTGGATTGTTCGGTATGTCATGAGATTATCTATATGCCTCGTGTGCAAATGTGGCCTTGTTGTACATTGATGTGCCTTAATTGACCACGACACCATATCTAAGCACAACATGAACACTTATGCATAACCACGATCATGTTGAGCAACGCCGTGCGTCTTGTTTGGTTCATATAGAGTCTAAGTCTGGGCTTCTGTATGTTTTGTCACAGCGTTTGGTGGCGCCGGTGGGCCTGAGGTTTAGAGTGTTTGGCCCTTCACACTCTCAGACTCTACTTTCACGAAGTGAGGTTTAGGATTTTGTATAGTTACGCGACCTATGGCCTTAATATGCTGATTTCAACCCTTGCATGCGAGTATATCTATTATAAATACGTATGTGTTGGATATGATATGTTTATGACCTTCTGAATCAACTCTATTTGGAAAATTAAATATCAAAGCATATATAAGATGTTTTGAAAAGTACTTTACATTATGTTCTGTAGCGAGATTGCCATGAAAGATTGGCGTATGTGATCCGTCGTGATCTGTTATGTTGTGATCCGTTGTGATCTGTGTGTGGATCGATCCTGGTGAGCTGCGGAATGGGTACCCCCGGGACGGTTAGGGCCGTCGGGGCATTTATCCTTTGCGTAGTTCCATTTGAGATATCATTGTGCGACCTTAAGGTGATGAGGGAGGCGTGATATCTTGAGCCTTCGGCTAAGGCCGGGGAGGACTCTTGTGGGTTCGCAACCCCTTGAGGGTGAGTTTATTTTAGACGGTTTATTCTCGATGGTATGGGGACGGTACATCTCCTCCATCATTGGTTTAGAGATTGGATTGATTTTGATTTATGTTATGAGGAGTTGAGGTTGGAAGCTCGTACTCGCCGAGCAGTTGATTATGTTATGTTATGGAATTATGAATCGGGATAGAGTCTTTCTGGAAAATGATTTCCAAACTTATATCTATATCTTATTTGGGTTCTTTCAAAATGTTTTGGTATGTAACACCTACTCCCGGTTCATGAGTCCATCCTTTTTATTCTGTGCTATGCTCCTTATATATATATTGTGGGTGTGCGTTAGCCCCCTCACTCGGTCAAGTTGACTGACCCCTCATTTACACTTTTAGTTGCAGGATTGTTGGCGTTTGCTAGGCGGAAGTGAGTCCTTTGAGTTGCACTTCGTCGGTCTAGTCTTTCTATTTGCATTTGTCTTTTCATACACTTTACTTATGCTTTGACTTGTAGACTTGAGATTATACTTTACTATTCGGTAGCCCTGCGTGGCACTCTCATTCGGCCCTTGTGGCACTTGATGATTATTACTTTATGTTGATATTCGGGATTAGGTATCTATGCTAGTTGAACCCGTCACCTGCTTTGTATGTTTTGTTTTAAATGCTTCCGCTATCTATTGATGTTGGTTTTAATTGCTTCCGCGCTCTGAGTTTTGGTCAAGTTAGATCCGCCTAGCCTAGTGTGTGAGTTGGTCTCCCGTTCGCTCTGATTCGGATTCGGGCATGGACTTTCATTTCATGCTTCGGGTCTGGGTCACAGTGCGGGGGATGTGGCATCCTCCGTTTGGGGTGTTACATCCTTAAGTGGTATCAGAGCTCTAGGTTGCAAAACCGAGCTCTTGAGTCGTGTTGAGTCTGTCTAGGTCGTACGACATAGGAATAACTGCGCATTGCATTTGTTTGACTTGATATTTTGATCCTTCGGCATGAATTGTTTCGTGATTATACGATTGTGTGCACATTGTGACTTTAATTATACAACATCTTATTTTATGTGCTTTATAAATTTCAACTAATTGTTGCATTTACGTGATGTACTTGTTACATTTCATTTACATCTTAATCCGCATGCATCGAATTTAGTGTTTGAATTTCAGGGTACCCTATGAGTCAACACTGAGGTTTCCCTCCGTCAATGCTACCTATTGGTACTACAAAGGAAACACGCCATAATTCGAAAATGAAAGGATTCCTCACCAAGATCAATACTTATGAAAAGGTTCAGAGTTGAAGGAATGAGATTTGCTATATTGACTTACTACTTTAAAGTCAATTGAAAGATGAAGTTTGACGAATTTTAACCTTGTTGATTCGTTTATTTGGAAGTAGTCACCTTGTTGAGGAAATGAGTCAATGGAGGAGAGTCTGATCAAGTAGAACCGTTTTAAAGGAGTTTGATGAGCTTTCGCCTTGATGATTCGTTTATTTGGGAGTAGTCACCTTGTTGATGGAAACGAGTTAATATAGAAGAATCCGATCAAATAAGATCCGATCAAGTTCAAGGGATGTGGATAGGTAACCGTGTTACATGAGCAACGAGTTACAAACCATCGGTGAGTGTTGAAGGATTTGGTGTCGTTTAGAGTTAACAAACGACAAAACAAGATTGGTTGCTAGCTCTCTGGGTGTCCTCTTTCTGCTGAGGTGGAAGATTCTGCTAAGATCGAAGACTCTACTGAGATGGGAATAGAACACTTAGATGCCGAAAGACTTTATCCAAGTTTCAGAATCATATACCATGGATTGATTTGGGAAGTGCTTAGCACCACGATCACTCAACGAAACTCTGAGGTACATATCTAATTGACAAACGAATCATGGACAACTCCTTGATGATGAGCAGACTAAGATTTAACACATAAATGAGAATTCTTGGGAGAAACTGAAGATGATTCTAGTTGAGCAAGGATTACGGTATAGTAAGGGGTTTGGTGATAGACGAGCTTTGTTGAGTTACCACTTTATGAAAAGACTCAAGACAAAGAGGTTCAGATGACGAGGGTTGCATCATTGTTGGCTTAATCAACTCCTACAATTTCATCTCAACTTCCTGTCAAGAGTTTGACACTACGGTGATCGGTACGCCAGGCATTCATGGCATTTGCATACATGTATCGCTTAAATACTCTTACCTTGTTTTGCTTGATGTGGGTGACGACCACTGTTGTTTTAATTGTGATAACTTGGATACCTGATCTAGTATTTATAACTTGAAATTTCTACTTGTTATGAACTATGCTGGAATGAATGAGTTATGTACTTGTGTAAACTATTCATGCCTAGGTGATTTTAAAATTCTCTTGATTGCTCACTAACTTCTCATATAACATACATACATACCGTAACCTTGTTTTACAGGGATTCCATCGCGATATCCCCCTTGAGTTGAGGCGTGAGCATTGAATCTATACTCAAGGGACACCGATATCAGTTGTATAAGGTACACCAAACATGCATCGCATACTTTTCGCCAAGTGTTACTATGATGTGTGTATGTATGAATAACTGATCAGTAGATTTATGTGCAAGAGAGACCTTAGGTTCCCTCTTTTTACGTGTTGGAGAGATGTAGGAGTCTCTCTATTTATGTGGTGGAAAGATGTTGGATTCTTTCTAAGTTTTGTGCACGAGAGATGTTGGATTCTCTTGTACTTAGATATTCGGAGATGTTGGATTCTCTTGAATCTAAGGGTTTGAGAAATGAGGGATTTTCTCAAACTAGAATGTTTGGGAGATGTGGAAATCTATCAGACTTAGGTTGAGAGACGGGGTTCTCTCAGTTGTGTGGTTGAGAGACGGGGTTATCTCAATTATGTGCGCGAGAGACGGGGTTCTCTCTCTTGTGTGTGCCGAGGGACGGGGCTCTCTCACTTTACGTGCCGAGAGATGGGATTCTTTCTTGTTTGTTGCGGTTGCGTTACGCTTTATCCTGTCTACGGTCTGCAAGTGACGAGTTTGCGATGCCATCGAAGTTGAGTGCAGTGACAACTATTCGTCTTATGGGAATGGTCGAAAAACTTGATGAAAAGCAACGGTCCAATACTCAAATGGAGCCCAATGACAACGAGACATCGTGAAAATGGTTCAGTAAAGACAATGAGAGTAAACTTCACAACGGAAGCTTTTCCAGCTCAGCAGTGGAACCTGGGGACCAGGTTCTCTTAAGGGGGGAAGGTTGTAACACCCCGCATTTTCCGAGCAAGATACGATGTTGTTTTCGTGCGATTAGATTGTTATTTATTTAACTCGGCTTGTGCTTGAATTGCCTTATTCATGTTTTAATAATTTAATTGACTCAATTGCGATCTTATATAAATATGTGAACCTAATTGAGATATGAGTTTAATTCCTAATTGCTCTTTAATTTAAATTATGAGGGCAAATTTGAAATTAATAAAAGTTGGGGATCATCTTTTAATTATAAGAAATTTAATTTGGACTTAATTGGACACCACTTTAAATTTTATAATTTCTAAAATCCGAATTTGGACTTACTAATACTTTCTTTAAAACCTTGGGGATGCTTTTATAATTACACAATCTCTAATTGGATTTATTTGAACCCTAATTGAACTATGTGAACTCAATCACAAGACTTGGACTCTCGAGGGACTTGTTTGCAATTTTGGAAGAATGGCCCCTTATACACCGAGAAAACCCTAGCCCCATCTCACTCTTTCATTTTCCCTCCTCTCTCTTTCGGCTTGAGCAGCAGCGCAGCAATCGCTGTGCCAACCACCACCACCTGCGACACCTTCTTCTCCGGCAAGCTCCGCCGCCGACCACCACTCCCTCACCCTCTCAAACTCTCTCTCTCTCTCACTCCAGCACAGCGGCGCTGGCATCTCCAACCACCAGCGAATCTGCCGCCGCTACCTTCTCCGACAAACCCATCACCATCATCCCCCCCCCCAAATCTCCTCCTCTCACCACCGGAGATTCAGCACCTCGTCGTCGTCGCCTCCGTCTTCCACCCAACCGGCGAATCTCTCTCTCCTATTTCAGAAGACAAGCAGCAGCTGACCACCATTCTCGACGGCGACGTAACTCCACCGCCACATCACCACCCTTTTGCTTCCTCTGCCTTTCATCTCCGGCTACAATCCCGGAGAACAACCACCCAGCCTCCTCGTCACTGAAAGATCACCACCGTGGCAGTCGACCACCATCCACCAGCTTTGGAAAGCCATGGATTCCGGCAGCCTCTGATGAGATCCGGCCCCGACTTCACCTCCTCCGTTATCATCTCACTGCAGCGCACCTCACCACCTACGGCAAAGAAGAAGGCCGCACTCCGCCACATGCAAAGCCATCGCAGACCACCACTTCCGTCGGCGAGCTTTGGGCTGCCATCACCCTCAGACGCGCTCTCTCTCCCGTTCCAGATCTGAAAAGGGGGAAAATCTTTAAAGAGACTAACCACCCCGACGACAATCAGATCCAGTTTCGATAGCTTCCTTTCCTCCAGTCACCGCTATTGCTTTAGTCGCTGGCGCCATTGATTTCATTCGCCGCCACCTCAATCGACGACCCACCCTGCTTCTCTTTTAATGTAATTCAACCTCCTTCCAAATTCACACTTTTATGCCATTCTGTACAATTTAAAATTAGATTGATGTATGAATCTGTAATATAACTTTTGATTAATTAGCTTGTCATTTAAGTTGGATTAATAGCTTATGTTATGGTTTTGTGAATGTAAAGTGGTAACCGTATATTATTAAACTTATGTAATATGGATCATATAAAATTGTTGTTGTATGTGTAATTGGTAAATTTGAGTTGTCTGTTGAAATTATGTGTATATGTGACTTCATGCGTTTAAATGTGAGATCTGGATCAATTAGTCGATGTATGAAGGCTGAGATGCTATATGTAACTATTCATATGCAATTAGATATGTGAATTTGTATACTTTGGGACTGATAATGTGAGTTAATTTAATTAGATTATTAAGTTGGCTGAGAATCGGTACTGTGTAATTAAATTGGTTATTTCAGAGAAATGGTAAGTTGTAATTGAATGAATTTAGCATATTCATTTCCTGGACTTGTTTTAATTTGAGAATTCTGCGTGTGTGTGTGCGTTAAATGCAATCTTATGTAATTGTTTGGGGTTAAAGACCTAACATGAAGTTGTATGTGTGAATCTATTTAGATGATGAATTAACGATATACTGTTAATTATTGAGAATTTGTGCAATTGATTTGGAAATCAAATTTATAAAAGAGTTTAGCTTATGCCTTTCTTGAATAACTAATTCAATCTGTACATATATATATATATATATATATATATATATATACATAAACATATATATTGTGTGAGTAATATTATATATATTTGGTATGCAATTGGTTATATCAACTACGTTTTAAAATTAAATAGGGTGCATTGGTGAACTTTAATTTATTTAAAATGTGAACCTGAATGTTTGCACCTAATTATGAACATGTTCTTGTGGTCGCATATGTGTGATTAAATGCAGGATGGTTTTCAGTAAATTGAATTCTTGTGGATTCTTGAGAGATTTCGTAACAATAAATGTGTAATTGTATATATATGCTGTATAAATTAAATTGGCTTTAAAAGTCGAGTGATTCCTTGTTTGAAGTATTTGTCTCTCCATGTATTGTACATTTATATGGCTTGATTGTTAATTATGCAATTATGTTTAATTGCTTATTGCTTGAGTATTATTTGACTTTCCGATTTAAATATAATAACTGTACTATAATTTGAATTACATGAATTACATAGATAATAAGTGGCTCGTTTCGTATTAACTTGGTTTCCTTAAGGGCTGATTGGATTGTTCGGTATGTCATGAGATTATCTATATGCCTCGTGTGCAAATGTGGCCTTGTTGTACATTGATGTGCCTTAATTGACCACGACACCATATCTAAGCACAACATGAACACTTATGCATAACTACGATCATGTTGAGCAACGCCGTGCGTCTTGTTTGGTTCATATAGAGTCTAAGTCTGGGCTTCTGTATGTTTTGTCACAGAGTTTGGTGGTGCCGGTGGGCCTGAGGTTTAGAGTGTTTGGCCCTTCACACTCTCAGACTCACTTTCACGAGGTGAGGTTTAGGATTTTGTATAGTTACGCGACCTATGGCCTTAATATGCTGATTTCAACCCTTGCATGCGAGTATATCTATTATAAATACGTATGTGTTGGATATGATATGTTTATCACCTTCTGAATCAACTCTGTTTGGAAAATTAAATATCAAAGCATATATGAGATGTTTTGAAAAGTACTTTACATTATGTTCTGTAGCGAGATTGCTATGAAAGATTGGCGTATGTGATCCGTCGTGATCTGTTATGTTGTGATCCGTTGTGATCTGTGTGTGGATCGATCCTGGTGAGCTGCGGAATGGGTACCCCTGGGACGGTTAGGGCCGTCGGGGCATTTATCCTTTGCGTAGTTCCATTTGAGATATCATTGTGCGACCTTAGGGTGATGAGGGAGGCGTGGTATCTTGAGCCTTCGGCTAAGGCCGAGGAGGACTCTTGTGGGTTCGTAACCCCTTGAGGGTGAGTTTATTTTAGACGGTTTATTCTCGATGGTATGGGGACGGTACATCTCCTCCATCATTGGTGTAGAGGTTGGATTTATTTTGATTTATGTTATGAGGATTTGAGGTTGGAAGCTCGTACTCGCCGAGCAGTTGATTATGTTACGTTATGGAATTATGAATCGGGATAGAGTCTTTCTGGAAAATGATTTCCATACTTATATCTATATCTTATTTGGGTTCTTTCAAAATGTTTTGGTATGTAACACCTACTCCCGGTTCATGAGTCCATCCTTTTTATTCTGTGCTATGCTCCTTATATATATATTGTGGGTGTGCGTTAGCCCCCTCACTCGGTCAAGTTGACTGACCCCTCATTTACACTTTTAGTTGCCGGATTGTTGGCGTTTGCTAGGCGGAAGTGAGTCCTTTGAGTTGCACTTCGTCGGTCTAGTCTTTCTATTTGCATTTGTCTTTTCATACACTTTACTTATGCTTTGACTTGTAGACTTGAGATTATACTTTACTATTCGGTAGCCCTGCGTGGCACTCTCATTCGGCCCTTATGGCACTTGATGATTATTATTTTATGTTGATATTCGGGATTAGGTATCTATGCTAGTTGAACCCGTCACCTGCTTTGTATGTTTTGTTTTAAATGCTTCCGCTATCTATTGATGTTGGTTTTAATTGCTTTCGCGCTCTGTGTTTTGGTCAAGTTAGATCCGCCTAGCCTAGTGTGTGAGTTGGTCTCCCGTTCGCTCTGATTCGGATTCGGGCATGGACTTTCATTTCATGCTTCGGGTCTGGGTCATAGTGCGGGGGATGTGGCATCCTCCGTTTGGGGTGTTACAATAACAATGTGCTAATAAGATGTTCATGTCATAATTAATGTCACTTAGACACGTAATCAAGCTATTCGTCCATTACACGAATAAACCGTGTCCGTTCATTACCATTCTTTCATTGAATATCAATCGTTCATTCAATATTAAATTCATAATACTTTATAATACATGTTAACAATACATACGAATCAATTAGAGGTGAAAGGAATTCATTTAACGTATAAGGAAGACATTGGATACGAGAAGAGTCACAATGTGGCATTTAAACGTTTATACATATATGTCACGTTTGTCCAACACAAATCAAGCCATAACGTTCATGAGCATATCATAACATGTCATTCAATAATCCATTAATATCATAAATACAAGTTTGAAGCACAAGAGATCAATTAAAACACATACGGAAGTCAAGGGCGTGAAAGGAACGCAAGGAAATGGATTTTGGCGAAAGTTGACAGTTTTTGGAAATGCAAATGCTGTAGAAAATTGGGAATATCGCGACATTTTGTGAATTCTAGCATGATCTCTTGTGTAATCTTTTGATATGAAGCATGTGTATTTTTCCTAAGACATCATTTATGATATATATGAACTTGCTTTGAGTGTTAATTGAAGAATCATGACTTTGCCATTTATGAGAATTGGAAGCTTGGTATGAACTTGATCTTTCTTCACCTCTAGAATGTTTTGATGCAAGTTTGGACCATTTAATGGATTGGAATGCATGAGTTTTTGTTACCCCAACTTACCTTACTATGTTAGCTTGGATTAGGATGGATTTTCTTGGGTTTTGGGGTGTGTTTTGCTGCTGCTTTCGCTGTTTTGCTGTTGCTGCGACCGAATTCAATGTATTTTGGGTAGCGGTTGTGACCTGTTTTTAGCCCAGTTTTGAGTTTCTGACTGCTTTACTTGTTGGTGTGAGTGTGGTCGCGGGGGCGACCAGAATTGGCTTGATTTTGGGCTAGTTTCGACTTGTTGATGCATGTTTTGTTCGTTAAGTGTTTTTCTTTCGTTTCGTTTGTGTTTTACGTGTTCCTTTTTGCTTCTTTTCACCTTGTATGCATGGATAACATATAATATTATGTGTTAGCATATATGTTATGAATTTATGGCTCGTTTTACTTGCTCGTTTCCGAATTATGGTCTCTTATGCCCTATATGATACCATATGTGCCTACTTGAATCAATGCTTCGCTTATTTGCCTCGTATGACCTCCTCTTGACACTTTTATGATAATTACGCATTGATAACATGTTTTAATATGTGTTAACTTGTGTGACATGAATTTGTGATTAAAGTTCGATGCTCGTTTACGATTTATGCTCTTTTACGCCGTTATGTGACTTAAGTGTTCTTCTACGTGCATAAATGAATTTGTATTTCGTTTAATTGTTTAATATGTTAATCTCTGGCTTCTTGCATGACTTGAGTGATATGTTAACATGTTAATTTATATGTTATCTTCATAGTATTGCATTTATGGATCTATTTAATATGAAAAACGTGAAATATGAATGCATGTGCCTTAAATGTTGCATTTCATATGCCTTTATGAATCATATACATTTGCCGAGCGTCTATATAGTACATGTTGAGTCTAAGATTATTCGTTGTTATCTCCTTTGTTCAGAGTTTGGTCCAGTAGGTAACGAGGAGGTCCCGTAAGCGTCCGTTGCATCCGTTCTTTATCCTTTTGCTCTACTACGTTGGAACGGTGAGGTTTTCTTTCCTTTAGCTAAGTGACCTACAACCCTTATATGTATTTTAAGCCCGCATGAGACTATATATATATATATATATACTTAGATATGTGTTTTGTACGTATTTTGTGGAAATTGGTCCCTTTGTTATGAAATCATTTGAAAATGCTTTTATGTACATACGTAGCCTATTTTCGTTTATTTGATTTGAAAATGGTTGGTGTGTGTGAACGTTTTTAAAATAACGAGGAATACGACTTTGTATATAAGTCGAAAAATTCTGAAATTTCGTAATTAATAAGACTGTGAATTCTGAATTATGAAATGGGCCCGAGGAAGTGGTATGTGATTCTCGGGTCGGCCATGTGGTCGCTGAGCTCTCTCATCAACACAACCCCAATTTGATGTACGAAAATTCGCCCAACCTCGGGAGTTCGAGGGGAAGACGGTTTATCGAATACCGGCGGTTAGAACCCGTCGGGGAGTGGGAAGGATCCCCCGACTCACACAGTTTGATGAGAAAGCGGGGTTAAGGAATGTAACACCCCCGGAGCGAAGGGTGCCACATCCCCCACACTAAGGTCCAACACGAGTAACGAAATGGAAGTTCGTACCCGTATCAAACCATAGCGAACGGGAGACACACAAAACTCACACCCTCACTAGGCGGCCTAGACCCTCAAGAACTGCGAGAATTAAAATCAGAGTAGTGGAAGCAAATCATATACCAAACATGATTCCCAAGATCACATATATACATATCAAAATGGGGAAGGGTCAAGTATTCCAATCAACAAGCTAGCTTATATACAAATGTACAATGCCATCACGGCCAAAATAGCATAAGTGTATACCGAATACATAATCTTAAAATACATAAGTAAAAGAAGAAGAAATCCACTACGATGCATGAAGACTCAAGCTATACCACAAGTAAACCCAAAAGACACTTGCCGCCTAGCTTGACTCGGAAGAACCTGCAAACTCAAAAGAAAGGGAAAAGTGAAAAAACAACAACGAGGGTTAGTCGTAATGACTACTGAGGGGGCTAACTCACGCACCCGATATATATATATAGAGCAAAGAATTTAATCAAAACGGAAAAATCCTTGAACCGAGAGTGGTTTTTGCAAGCCAAATTAATTCCCGTGATATAGATATAAATAGGTTAAAGCAAAGGTACAAGGCCAAAAGCCAAACTCCAAGTTTTAGGTAAATTAAGAATCCACTCTCATTCCATAGATCATACGGAGCTAAACCAACACGGCGAGTACGAGTCACCTACAACCCAACTTCCATATACGAAAATCAAAGCAAAACAAAACAAATCAGAATCCATCCCCAACACCGGTTGATAGAAGGGTTGATCGACCCTAACTATCCACATACACAGACGAGACAAGGTTTAATTACTACCTTGAAACCTTCGGCGGTTGTCTCCGTCGGCTCAAGAGAAACACCCTTCCTCAACCTCCCAAGGTTGGGCGAGACTCTCAAATGGAGGTGTTGATGGAAGAGCTCGGCGACCCCTCGGTCGTCCCGAGATTACCATACCACACTCCGGGGCCCAAACATATCACGAAAGTCACACAAACATACCTCAAAGCTTATCTTTCAAAGCCACATCTCGCTTACACACACACACTTGCACAAAACTAAACTTTTCAAACGAAAGCAAAATAGCTTATATACTTATACAAAACATTTTCAAACTCTTATAACAAATGGGATAAATCCCGCAACATAAGTATCATACACTTATTTACCATATATTATACGTATCCACATGCGAGGCCTCAAATCAAGTAGGGTTATAGGTCGAATAACTAAAAGAACAAAATCTCACCTTGTCAACGAACTTAGTGGAGACAAAAGTGTGACAACCGGACACGTACGGTGTTAGGAATAGTGCCCTAGAAAGGCGGTTGTATATCCGCTTTGTACTTTTCCTTATTGTAATCACGGACAATCTTTGAATAAAATAACGAATTGAGGCAACCCTTCTTTATATGCTCTTGTTTGGTATACGTTTACTTTATCTGTGCATGTATGAGAACTCCCCTAATCCTGATGACTTTAGGACTCTACCATTTAGGTGAAATGGTTCATGAAACGAGCCCTATATCACATAAGTCATGATTAGTAAAATACTCCAAGCCGATGAGTCTTACAGACAGTGGGAGTGTCAACCTGACTCCTCTAAGGCTTGCTTGTGGGATCACGCCCTTAAGAAGGACCACCTTGTTTCATGGAGGTGCAAAGTGTATAGTTTATACGTGCGTGATACATGAGGGTGCTTACTTTAATAAGTAAGTTCATTGAGGTGCCCCGTGTGAGAACATTCCTAAATGGGAAAGGAAGTTTCTATTTTAGGAAATGGAAACTTCCAGATTAGGAAATATCTCATGAGTCATTGATGTGATTAATTGATTCTTAGACTTGAGGTTCCTTGTCACTTTATGAGTTAACTCTGTAGTCTTAGGTATAAGCTTTAAAGGGTGTCGCCTTAGACAACTGATTTAAGGCTTATTGTGACACCCCGCTCGTCCGATGTGTAAGGTACGCCACGTTTCAACCCTTTAATGTGTTTAATTGTGTGATTTTATATTTTTTCGTGGTCCTATTTTGAACTCTTTTAGAGTTTAGGGGCCCCTTTGTAATTTTCTCTTTTAGGGGTCTTTCGGTCATTTCTCGTTCGATCGAGTTTTCGACTTTTTTGACCCCTTCAATGCGTTTGGGGCATCGAGACGAGTCTGTAGACTCTAAGTTTGCCCAATTCTGACTTCGTTAGCCCGCTCTTCCGACCGTTTTTACGTACGAGGACCCGAGATATATACCCCAGATCCTCGTTTTGCGTGCCAGAACTTCAGCTCCAGCCTCAGCGTATTTCTCCAGCGATCAGCACTATTCACATAATCAAGGTGTAATTACAGGCACAAGCCCGTTCTCGCTCATTTCTCGACGGAATTCGAATGTGAGCAGTGGAAATTTATCAGCTCGACGAGCCCGTCACAACCGTACCAAGATCGTGGCCAACCGATGACCCACGGCGGTGCAACGGCAGCCTGAAAGTGGCGGGTGGTGCCATAACTTCGTCGCCGGCCAACCGCTACCCTACCCTACATTTTTGGACCCTCCCATGTCGATTCCGGCCTCCGCGCAACTTGGAGGCGGCGGTTCGGCCTTTTCCGGTGAGCTTTTGACATCGGGCCCTTTACAAGAATTACTCAGCACGATGAGGCCAATTTTTCCATGTAAGTGGCGGCCTAAGAACCGGCCGTTAGCGGTGGACCGGTGGTGAACCGGCGGCGGACCATTTTTCCGACGGTTTTTCCGATGGTTTGGCTTGGGGCTTTCGAAGGCCTCGCTACGGGCTTTCCAACGGTATGCTCGGATTTCATTTTTGTTATACGGTTTGCATTTAATTTCGATTTTTGTATTAGGGATTTGGTTCGGTTTTTCATCAACGAAGTCCTGTGTGTTTGTTATTTTTTGAAATTATTTTGAGGGCTTTTGTCGAGTAGGCCGAGGTGCTCGTTTCTGTCCTTCCGGGGATTTTTCCGACCACCGGAGGTGGTGTTCCGGTGGCGGCCGGTGGCTGTTCGGCCGGCTACGGTGGCGGCATTCCGGCGACTTTCGGACAGTAGATCCGTTTCGTTGTGGTGAGTCCAACGCCACTTTCCGTTCGTCAATCGGATGTCCGGTTGATTTTATATAAATTTTTGAAGTTATTGTATTTATTTTCGTTAATTGTTTTAATTGTAATTTTCGATCTTGTATGAATTATAAATCGAAATTATGAGTTGTATGATACTTGGAAATATGTTATGATGTATGAAAGTTCGATTCGTGATTTATGGAATTTATTTGCCTCGTTTTAAGCCTATCTACTTGAGAATATTTCTTGTTTAGGGGATATTAATGCAATTTAAGGATCTAAATTATTCGTATTATTATGAGACTCATAATAATTAAATCACCAAAGTATGAGTAATGATCGATTTGAATAAATTATTTAAGTATGCTAATTGTTGAATATTGTGAAATATGTTAATATGTATTTACGTGTGAAATTGTTATGCATTTTGCGTTTATCCTTTCGAGAATTAGTGCATGATATGAATTGAATTCTTAATGTCTTAATTTATTTTATGTAATAAATGTTATGAATTTATAAGCTATGCATCTCTTGATATGTAATATGAATTATAATATGCTCTGAATGACTCGGTTGAATAAATATGGATTATATGTTGCATCATGTGTATTCGTGAGCATGGTCGTGCGTCTTGTGGTTGTGATTCGAGTCTGAGTCTTGTGTTCTGTGTGTTCAGTCGATCAGGGTTTTTCCAGGGCGTGTCTGTCAGCTATTTGGGTTCCAGTGGGACTTCTTGGCTTGTGTTTTCCGTTCTCGTCGGTGTAAGGTGAGGTTTTAGGATTTTTGTTTTAGTTACAATGACCTACAACCCTCTGTGCTCGTTTTCAAGCCTGCATGCGACTATTCTATTATATTTATATATAAAAGATATGTGTTTATATGATATGTTTATGAATTTGTTATACGATTAAAGGCTTTTGAACTATACGTACGAGCATATGTGAGCTTGAATTGTTTTGCAACGAGGCTATGCTCCAAACCGTGTGTCTTCAAGCTAGCTATGGATTAGGATGGCACGGAGAGGTACGTCTATAGCATATGCTAAGTTGCAAGGTAAGGTATGCTCTGATAAGGTACGTAAGTTACGATTATGTTTTGATAAGTATGATGAGCGAGTTATGATATGATTCGGTATGATATGTTTTGTTTAGTTTGTTGGGCCCTAGAGACGTGGGTAAGGGAGACCCGGGATGACCATGGGGTCGCCGGTTATGACCCCTGTGCACATCTCCATTTGAAGTACTGACGTGCGACTCTAGGAGGTTGAGGAGGCGTGGTGCTTTGAGCCCTCGGTTGATAGCCGGGGAAGGCACAGTGTGGGCTCGCTACCCCGTGTGTATTCGTATTGGATGTGGAGGTCTTTTCCTGGCTGGGCACCTTCGGGTTTAAATTCCAGCGGGAGAGACAAAACCCGTGCCTGGGCGCTTGCGGGCTTAAATTCTAGTGGCGGGACAATATCCACTTGGTGTTAGGGTTGGTTTATTGATATGATTTGTTTTGTATTTCGTTTTTGTTAGGAATAGTACCCTAAAAGCCGATTGTATATCCGCTTTGTGCTTTTCCTTATTGTAATCACGGACAATCTTTGAATAAAATAACGAATTGAGGCAACACTTCTTTATATGCTCTTGTTTGGTATGCGTTTACTTTAGCTGTGCATGTATGAGAACTCCCCTAATCCTGATGACTTTAGGACTCTACCATTTAGGTGAAATGGTTCATGAAACGAGCCCTATATCACATAAGTCATGATTAGTAAAATACTCCAAGCCGATGAGTCGTACAGATAGTGGGAGTGTCAACCTGACTCCTCTAAGGCTTGCTTGTGGGATCACGCCCTTAAGAAGGACCACCTTGTTTCATGGAGGTGCAAAGTGTATAGTTGATACGTACGTGATACATGAGGGTGCTTACTTTAATAAGTAAGTTCACTGAGGTGCCCCGTGTGAGAACATTCCTAAATGGGAAAGGAAGTTTCTATTTCAGGAAATGGAAACTTCCAGATTAGGAAATACCTCACGAGTCATTGATGTGATTAATTGATCCTTAGACTTGAGGTTCCTTGTCACTTTATGAGTTAACTCTGTAGTCTTAGGTATAAGCTTTAAAGGGTGTTGCCTTAGACAACTGATTCAAGGCTTATGCTGGGGCTGCACAAGTGATTCATGAAAGTGAATGAGAATCAAGAAAGGACCTACACTTGCATTTGCAAGGTGATCTCTTATTGTGTAAGTCATTCATATGCCATATGGAGTCCTTGGCCAAGGCAGTAGATCAAGACATCAAGAAAAGGGTTTCTTGGATTGAGATCAAATGGATATGAAATGCACTTAACTTTAAGACCGGATTATTAGGGTTCTGATTATTCCCTTGCCCTAGATCTTGGTTGAGAGATAGTAAGCAGGAGGATTGTATCTCACATGAATCAATGACTTAAAGGTTCTGTCGAATCCGAACATTCTAATTCAGCTAGGGGTTAAACACCTGTTGCTAAACTATGGTCGTTTAATCTGTGGACTGATTAATTAATTAGTGAATTAATTAATTAGGGGCACTGCCAATTGAATTGAGAACCTAGAGGGTCACACAGAACAACTTGGTTACATGAGTTGAGGCTTTAAAATGATTAAACGAATTAATCGGGCCAAGAGGGTTCCACACGTGTGAAATCACACGTCTGGCTCACGTGAGTGACACGTGTCACTGTGACACGTGTCACACACGTGTGAATATATATATATTATATATATATGTATTAAATAATTAAATGTGTTAATTATTTAATAGACTTTGGTTTAATTTTGAATTAAAAAGAAAGTCTTATTTTGGAGAAAATAATCTAGTTAATTAATTACGAATTAATTAATTAGATAAAAATAAGTTATTTATTTTATAATTAATAAAGTATAAAATTATCCAAAAATAGTTTGGATATTTTTAGCTCTCTTAAAAGTTGACTTGAATTAGAATTCAAAGTCAAAGTTGGAAAATACTTGATGATCAAGTAATAGGAGAGAGAGGAACCAAATCCTTGTCCAACAAGGAATAGGTTCGGCCGTCCCTCTCCCTTTCCTATATATAGGGGAGCTCATGCTCCCCTTTAGAGCGAATTGGCAATTCTTTTGGTTCATGTGTTGAACACCTTCCTTTCTCCAAGATCAAATAAACCCTAGGTTAAGCCTAAACACTAACTAGAGAACTAGCATCCTTACTAGTTAGATTGTGATCAAGTTGGTGGACTTTCTCTAGAGACTTCAAGTTAGAAGTTTGAAGATTCGACCTTTACCAAGGAGAGGGGATCGAGCCGCGAGAAGAGCGTTCTTGGGTGGCTTGAAACGCTTCAAGAAAGATCAAAAGAAAAGTAAGTTTTCTATCTCTACGAATTTGGTTACACGATTGCGAGTCCAAGGTCCTTTTGTTGGGAAATTTTTTTAAATTCCGCTGCTTTCTGATTCGTGTTTTCCAACAAGTGGTATCAGAGCCACCTCGTTAATCGTGTTTCTGATTCATCTCAATTGTTCTGAATTTGGTAGAAATTCTTAGGCTTAGATGCGAATTGAGTATTCTTGAGTTCTTTTAGAAAGCCTGAAATACGAAACTGTAAATTTTTCCTGAATTTCTAAAACTGTTTTTGAAAATCGTTTTAGTTGAAATTTATCAAAATCGAATTTTTAATTTTGGATGGAATTGGTTTTAAGAAACCTAGACACTAAACGAGACGCGAAACAAACGCGCGGGATTGGGACGTGCCAATGTGTAGCACGCCCCAGGCCTGCGCGCGCACGCCGCCCAGCCCCTCCCGCAACCGCGCGGGAGCCATCCCGGGCGTGCCTAGGCACGCCCGCCAAGTCTGTCCTGCAACCGCGCGGGACGCCTGTACAGCCCGCCTAGTCGCGGCGGGCGCTACTGCGCGCGGCGCACGCATGATGCACGCCCAGCTTGCGCACGCGAGCGGCAACTGCCGCGCGCAGTGCGTGCTGCTAACTCGCGCTGCTGCGCGGCTGGGCCGTTTTTGGGCTCATTTTCGTGTTTCGTGTTTTTCGTGTTTTCGGTCCTTAAAATCCCGATTTAATTTTATTTTAATTTTATCTTTGAAAATCAGTTTTAATAAAATAAAATTATTTTAAAATTTTGATTAAATTGGGATTTTTTGAGAAATTAAAGCCATTTGAATTTTGGAAAAATTACAAATTTTACTTTCTGAAAATAATGAAAGAATAAAATTATTGATTTTGGAAATTAATTGGAATTTTATTGGTTTATTGTTTTTTCGGGTTTTATTGAAAAGGCTCTTGAACAAGAATTGCATCTAAGTCGTGTTTTAAGTCATTAGGACTTGAAACGAGAATTTTAATTTATTGGTTAAATTTAAATTCTTGCAAAAGCATGTTAGGTGATCATGGGTTTAGATCTATGTATGGTTTTAATTTATGCACATGGATGGTTTAAATTGGGGTTGGAGCCCTATAATTGCATTTTTCAATTGAGGTTGGAGCCTCACTTATGTGAGTAATGTTATGTGATTTATTATGTGGCTTTCCATATTACTGTTTTTGAGGCCGGGGTATGCCCTGTGTAATTGTCTAAGGCCAATATGAAGATTGAGCCTTATTACTTTATGTCTTTTTCTTTTTATTGTAATTTGAGAGTAGAGATAGGTGGTGAGGTTTTATTTTCATTTTGGAGACAATGCACCCATGGAGTAAGATGGACCACATTCAAGTAACAAGGAGGCCATAAGTGAAGACCCCTCAAAATGTTAGAGAGGGGAATCTCAATTGTTAAATGTAATAGAGATAGGGCTCGTATTTTGTTACCGCTTTCCCTTATGTGATTTGAACTGTTTATGTGGCATGTATGTTAGAACTTGTGATTGTGGAGTGGCTCCCACATATCACGCATAAGATAGGTAGAACCCATGATCATTACATGTTAGTATCATGCTAGGACATGTTATCTGTTTATGTGCTTGTTTGAAATGCATTTAAATGTACTTGCGTTAATCAAGACTACTAAAATTGGATAACATATATGTTGGTGAGGTCGAACCGGACAACTCTCCGGTTGATTCGAAAATTCCCATTAAATATTAAGCTAATTTCGAACAAATAGGTATTTAATTCGAGATGCAAATTTTGAATTAAATTCCTTGCATTCCATCAATAGGTTTTAAGTTTAGTAAGTGAAGCTAGTTATTGTCCGCGAGTCGCGGGATAGCTAGTGGAGCTTATTAGTTCTAAGTTACCTAATTGATCATTTTAAATGATCAATATTTCATGATCGATTTTAGCAAGGGCGATGTCCGCAAGTCGTGGGTCGTTCGAACTAAGTTTTGGTCATGATCTTATGATTGATGGGTCTAGCTTAACGCCTAAGTAAATATGGATGTCGCACGAGTCGTGGGTCCATATTGAAAGATAGGTGATGGAAAAATAATTACTAAGAGTTCTAAAGGTGTTAGAATTGGCAAGTTGTACCTACCTAGGGTTCTTACTGAGAATGTCCGCGAGTCGTGGGTTCGAGGTAAAATGCCTAGGATCTTAGTACCCACTGGGAAACGTGTTCCTCTTAGATCTTTGGGAATTATAGATCTTTGAAAAACAGTGGGAGCTACAATAGATTAAAGACCTTATCTTTTGTATATCGTTATAATTCAGCATGCTCACTAGTTCTCTGTTTTACCATTTAGGTCGTAGATTCTGTGATTCTCTACGTGTTTTGAAATGGCAACCAAAAACCCTCTTGTATCGATCCTCGAGTCAAACAAGTTGACTGGTCCCAACTATTCTGATTGGCTGAGGAATCTAAAAATCATTTTACATTCTGAGAAGAGAACTTATGTTCTCTTCGAAGGGGAGCCCAGTCCCGAAGGGGAGGCTCCCACTCGGGCCGAGCGGGATGCGATTCAGAAGTGGAAGGATGATAATCTCCAAGGCTGTTGCCTTATGTTGGCTAACATATCTCCGGACTTGCAAAGGCAACATGAGGCCATGGAATTCGCTTGGGAGATTTACGACCACTTAGAGCAACTTTACCGCCCTCATGAACGTGTTACAAGGTATAACACTTCAAACGAATTGTTCCACTTGAGAATGAGGGAAGGTTCAAGTGTCCATGAACATGGACTCAAGTTTCTTGCCCTTACTGAGAAACTTGCTTCCATGGACATGCCACTGAAAGATGAGCTTTCAGTGGATTTGTTGCTAGCTTCGCTCCCACCATCATTCAACCCATTTGTCCTTAACTTCAACATGAATCATGCTGGTGCTACTGTAGCTGAGCTGATTAGTCAGCTTGTGACTGCTGAAAGCACGATCAAGAAGGACAATAAGGTTTTGATGGTGAATGCTCCATCTTTCTCTTCTAGGCCTTCTAAAGGTAAGGGCAAGAAAGCCCAAAAGAAGAAGAAGAAACCCCTTAGGCCCACTGGTGGCATTTCGAAGGGAAAGGCCCAAAAGAAGAAGCGTGATCAGAAAGAGGATGTTTGCTTCCATTGTGGCAAAGCGGGACATTGGAGGAGAAACTGCCCAGAGTACAAGGCTACTCTAAAGAAAGGTATCTTTCTCGTTGAAATAAATCTTTCTATTAATTCTAGTTCTTGGGTACTTGATACCGGTTGTGGAACTCATATCTGTAATGATGTACAGATGCTAAGTGAAGTCCAACAACTCAAAGAAGGAGAATGTGTCTTGAAGATCGGCGATGGCTCAAACGTTGAAGCTCGAGCTTTAGGCACAATTAGATTAGATTTAGGTAGTTTTGAGTTAGTCTTAAATAAAGTCCTTTATGTACCGAGCATTATTCGTAATATAATTTCAGTTCCAATATTAGATTGTGAAGGTTATGAAACTTATATTAAGAATGGTAAATAATTTATCAAACGGAACAACTCTTCCGTTCACATCGGTACTCTAAGTAATGGACTTTACCTAACTCAAAATATCGATATTATGAATATAGAACGAGAAACAAAGCGTAAGAGAGATGATAAAGTTTCAGCTCCCTTATGGCACGCTAGATTAGGACACATTTCCAAAAACAGAATTAGCAAGATAAACACTTTAGGATCATTCTCTGAAAATGATCTCAAAGAGTTAACTTCTTGCGAATCCTGTCTCAAAGGAAAAATGTCCAAAGTTCCTTTTAAAGGAACTGTGGAACGTGCCACTAAGGTTTTGGATTTGATCCATACTGATGTTTGTGGACCGCTTAGTGTAAGCACTAGAAACAATCATCAGTATTTCATAACCTTTACTGATGACTTTAGTCGGTATGGTTATGTATACTTAATGAAGTATAAATCTGAAGCTTTTGAGAAATTCTTAGAATTTCAAAAGGAGGTTGAGAACCAAACTGGTCATAAGATCAAAGCACCTCGATCTGATCGAGGAGGCGAGTATCTTAGTGAAGAATTCCTTAATCATCTCAAAGATAATGGGATTATCTCTCAGTGGACTCCTCCGGGAACTCCTCAGCTTAATGGAGTTTCTGAGAGAAGGAATCGAACCTTACTTGATATGGTTCGTTCCATGATAAGTTTCACTGACTTACCACCTTCTTTCTGGGGTTATGCCCTAGAAAGTGCAGCAAAGATTTTGAATCTAGTTCCCTCTAAGTCAATCCCTAAAACGCCCCATGAAATGTGGCATGGTAAAATCCCTAGCTATTCTTACTTAAGAATTTGGGGTTGTCCTGCTTACGTGAAGAGGACAGCGGGAGATAAGTTAGAATCTCGTTCTAACTTATGCTACTTTGTAGGTTATCCTAAGGAATCCATAGGATACTACTTCTATGATCAATCTGAGCAAAAGGTGTTCGTTTCCAGAAATGCCACTTTTCTTGAGGAACCGTTCCTTAAAGAAAAGAAAGGCAAGATCATAGAATTAGAAGAAGTACAAAGTAACCCCACGCCACCCACTGAAGAAACGTCCCCTACTGATCAACCACAACCCATCACGAATTTCGATACACATGTAAATCCTCCTCTAAGGCGTTCTGACCGCACTCCTAGACAGCCGGAGAGATGGTATGGATTCTTCCATGAAATCTCTCAAAAGGATAATGATCCTTCAACATATGACGAGGCACTTTCAGATTCTGACTCTGAACAGTGGATAAAAGCCATCAAATCCGAAATGGATTCCATGAACTCCAACCAAGTTTGGACCTTGGTAGATTTGCCTGATGGGGTCAAACCCATAGGTTGCAAATGGATCTTTAAGAGAAAGCTTGGAGTTGATGGAAGCATTGCAGCCTACAAAGAAAGACTGGTTGCAAAAGGATTCACTCAAAGACCCGGCGTGGACTTTGACGAAACCTTTTCACCAGTTGCAATGCAAAAGTCCATTCGAATCATGCTGGCCATTGCTGCATATTATGACTATGAGATATGGCAAATGGATGTGAAAACTGCCTTTCTCAATGGTGACATTGACAAAGACATTTATATGGAGCAACCCATAGGTTTCACATTCAGTGGGAGTGAGCAAAAGGTTTGCAAACTCCAAAGATCAATCTATGGATTGAAACAGGCTTCTAGGAATTGGAACATTCGATTTGATGAATCGGTCAAAGCGTTTGGCTTCATCCAAATTTCGAATGAATCATGTGTGTATAGAAAGGAATTGGAGACCTCAGTGCAATTCTTAGTACTTTATGTTGATGACATCCTTCTTATTGGGAATTCGAAGGATGACATGAAAGTAACTAAGTTATGGTTATCGAACCAATTCGAGATGAAAGATCTTGGTGATGCGCCCTATATCCTTGGAATTAAAATCTATAGAGATAGATCTAGAAGGTTAATAGGACTATCACAGTCGATGTACATTGACAAAGTATTGAAGAGATTCAATATGGAGTCAGCAAAGGTTAAGAACCTTCCTATGAGTGTAGGAACATGTCTTTCAAAGAAGATGTGTCCTCAGACTAACCTTGAGAAGGAGAGAATGACTCATACACCTTATGCATCAGAAATAGGTAGCATAATGTATGCAATGTTCTGTAGTCGACCGGATGTGGCTTATGCACTTAGTGTGACAAGTCGTTTCCAATCTGACCCTGGAGATGGTCACTGGGCTGCCGTGAAGAACATTCTTAAGTACTTGAAAAGTACTAAAGATTTATTCTTAGTTTACGGAGGTCAGAAAGATCTTACTGTCGAAGGATACTGCGATGCAAGCTTTGCATCAGACTTAGATGATTTTAAGTCAATGTAAGGATACATTTTCTGCCTAAACGGCGGAGCAGTGAGTTGGAAGAGTTCCAAGCAAACAACCACTGCAGATTCGACCACTGAGGCCGAATACTTAGCAGCAAATGATGCAGCTAAGGAAGGTGTTTGGATTAGAAACTCCATTCAAGAGTTGAATGTTATTCCTAGCATGAAAGACCCCATTACCGTGTTTTGTGACAACACTGGGGCGGTTGCTCAAGCAAGAGAACCAAGATCTCACCAACGGACAAAGCACATTATGAGGAAGTATCACCTAATCCGTGATATTATCAAAAGAGGAGATGTGCAAATTGAGAGGGGCACATCAGCAGAGAACGTGGCAGATCCACTTACTAAACCCCTTAGTCGAGAAGCTTTCCAAGGTCATCTTCAGAAGATGGGACTTAGAGTAGCTTTAGAATGGCTTTGACGGGCAAGTGGGAGATTGTTAGGAATAGTGCCCTAAAAGCCGATTGTATATCCGCTTTGTGCTTTTCCTTATTGTAATCACAGACAATCTTTGAATAAAATAACGAATTGAGGCAACACTTCTTTATATGCTCTTGTTTGGTATGCGTTTACTTTAGCTGTGCATGTATGAGAACTCCCCTAATCCTGATGACTTTAGGACTCTACCATTTAGGTGAAATGGTTCATGAAATGAGCCCTATATCACATAAGTCATGATTAGTAAAATACTCCAAGCCGATGAGTCGTACAGACAGTGGGAGTGTCAACCTGACTCCTCTAAGGCTTGCTTGTGGGATCACGCCCTTAAGAAGGACCACCTTGTTTTATGGAGGTGCAAAGTGTATAGTTGATGCGTGCGTGATACATGAGGGTGCTTACTTTAATAAGTAAGTTCACTGAGGTGCCCCGTTTGAGAACATTCCTAAATGGGAAAGGAAGTTTCTATTTCAGGAAATGGAAACTTCCAGACTAGGAAATATCTCACGAGTCATTGATGTGATTAATTGATCCTTAGACTTGAGGTTCCTTATCACTTTATGAGTTAACTCTGTAGTCTTAGGTATAAGCTTTAAAGGGTGTCGCCTTAGACAACTGATTCAAGGCTTATGCTGGGGCTGCACAAGTGATTCATGAAAGTGAATGAGAATCAAGAAAGGACCTACACTTGCATTTGCAAGGTGATCTCTTATTGTGTAAGTCATTCATATGCCATATGGAGTCATTGGCCAAGACAGTAGATCAAGACATCAAGAAAAGGGTTTCTTGGATTGAGATCAAATGGATATGAAATGCACTTAGCTTTAAGACCGGATTATTAGGGTTCTGATTATTCCCTTGCCCTAGATCTTGGTTGAGAGATAGTAAGTAGGAGGATTGTATCTCACATGCACTACAAGAAATTCGCCGAAATCCGACGGAAAATTCCGAGGGAAACAGGCCGTCGGAATTCCCGAGGGAATTCCGACCGGATTCCGACGGAATTTGTTTTTTTTTTTTAAATAAAAATTAAAAAAATCCGACGGAAATTCCGTCGGAATTCCATCGGATTTTTTAAAAAATAAAATTTATAAATAATATTAAATAATTCCGACGGAATTCCGATGGGATTCCCGTCGGTTTTTTTAAATATAAACTATAAAAATAGAAATTAAATAATTCCGACGGGCATTCCGTCGGAATTCCGTCGGATTTTTTAAAAATAAAAATTAAAAATAATATTAAATAATTCCGACGGAACTTTCCGTCGGAATTCCGTCGGATTTTTTAAAAATTAAAATTAAAAATAATATTAAATAATTCCGACGGAACTTTCCGTCGGAATTCCCTCGGATTTTTTAAAAATAAAAATTAAAAATAATATTAAATAATTCCGACGGAATTTTCCATCGGAATTCCGTCGGTTTTATCTATGCTTAAATTGAATTCTTATGACTTATTATAATATTTGTAGTTATAATTAATATTTTCTTAGAACTCAATTTTAAATATAGTCTACAAAATTTATGATTTTATTATTTCAAATGATATATAAATATTTGTATCAAACTAAACCAATGAATTGATCTAGCTCAACTGGTTTACCTCGGTTTCCATAAGGTCTTCCTACCGCAACGTCGGGTGTTCGAATCCCAGGGGCTCATTAAGTTTTTATTTTTCCAGTAAACGGAAATAATTAATTAAAATTTTTTTTTCCAGTAAATTCCGACGGAATTCCGAGGGAAATTCCGTCGAAAATAATTAATTAAAAATTTTTTTAAAGCAAATTCCGACGGGATTTCCCTCGGAATTCCGTCGGAATTTTTTAAATTTAATTTTTTTTTTATGATTTTTGTCCCTCAGAATTCCGTCGGTTTTCCGTCGGTTTTGAATTCCGAGGGAGGGTTTTCCTACGGCATGTGTCCCGTCGGAATTCCCTCAGAATTCTGTCGGAATTCACTATTTCCGTCGGATTTCCGTCGGAATTCCGTCGGAATTCCCTCGGAATTTTCCGTCGAAATTTGCAGGATTTCTTGTAGCGATGAATCAGTGACTTAAAGGTTCTGTCGAATCCAAACATTCCAATTCAGCTAGGGGTTAAACACCTGTTGCTAGACTATGGTCGTTTAATCTGTGGACTGATTAATTAATTAGTGAATTAATTAATTAGGGGCACTGCTAATTGAATTGAGAACCTAGAGGGTCACACACAACAACTTGGTTACATGAGTTGAGGCTTTAAATTGATTAAACGAGTTAATCGGGCCAAGAGGGTTCCACACGTGTGAAATCACACGTGTGGCTCACGTGAGTGACACGTGTCACTGTGACACGTGTCACACACGTGTGAATATATATATATTATATATATATGTATTAAATAATTAAATGTGTTAATTATTTAATAGACTTTGGTTTAATTTTGAATTAAAAAGAAAGTCTTATTTTGGAGAAAATAATCTAGTTAATTAATTACGAATTAATTAATTAGATAAAAATAAGTTATTTATTTTATAATAAAGAAAGTATAAAATTATCCAAAAATAGTTTGGATATTTTTAGCTCTCTTAAAAGTTGACTTGAATTAGAATTCAAAGTCAAAGTTGGAAAATACTTGATGATCAAGTAATAGGAGAGAGAGGAACCAAATCCTTGTCCAACAAGGAATAGGTTCGGCCGTCCCTCTCCCTTTCCTATATATAGGGGAGCTCATGCTCCCCTTTAGAGCGAATTGGCAATTCTTTTGGTTCATGTGTTGAACACCTTCCTTTCTCCAAGATCAAATAAACCCTAGGTTAAGCCTAAACACTAACTAGAGAACTAGCATCCTTACTAGTTAGATTGTGATCAAGTTGGTGGACTTTCTCTAGAGACTTCAAGTTAGAAGTTTGAAGATTCGAGCTTTACCAAGGAGAGGGGATCAAGCCGCGAGAAGAGCGTTCTTGGGTGGCTTGAAACGCTTCAAGAAAGAACAAAAGAAAAGTAAGTTTTCTATCTCTACGAATTTGGTTACACGATTGCGAGTCCAAGGTCCTTTTGTTGGGAAAATTTTTTAAATTCCGCTGCTTTCTGATTCGTGTTTTCCAACAGTTTTGCTTATGTATTATTCGTATGCGGAGCCCAGGATGGGATTTGTTGCTCGTACTCGCCGAGCCTTAGTCTGTTATTTTGACTATGAAACGGGATAGGAGCTTTCTCTTTTGATATGTTATGATTAAGCTCAGTATGTTTTGGTTTGAATAAGATAAGATATGTATAAGTTTGATTTGAAAATGGGTTTGGTATGCAAAACCCTACTCCCGGTTCATAATCTTTCTTTTGATACTGCTCCTTATTATGTATAGTGTGTGTGAGTTTAGCCCCCCTCACTCAGTCAGTGGACTGACCCTCGCCCCACCTATGTTTTTAGTTGCAGGTACCAGTTGTTGGAGTTCAAGCTAGGCGGCTTTGAGTCTGGTCTGTCGAGTCTGTGTCGGTCCATTTGATTTTGCTAAGTATTTTGTTCTGATTTATTTATGAAAATTAGGTACATAGTATGTTCTGTACAAGATGATACTTATGCTTTGATTATATGAATTTCGGGATAGATTAGGACATGGCTGAGATTAGTTGAACCCGTCTTTGTTGTATGTTTGAATTCGGGACAGGTTAGGACAGGTTCGTGGAATTAGTTGAACCCGTTTATTTATGTTTGTTGATTAAAGTTTTTGTTAGTTCGTATTTTGCATCGCTTCCGCATTCGGGTTCTTGGCACATTTTTCTTGTACAGGGTTTAGGTAACGCCTAGCTTAGGTTGGATTTTTCGTCTGTCACCCGTTCGCTGTGACTTGGTGCGTGTGCGGACTTTCCATTTCATGCCACGTGTCGGGTCATAGTGCGGGGGTATGGTGCCCACCGCTTGGGGTGCTACACTTATGCTGGGGCTGCACAAGTGATTCATGAAAGTGAATGAGAATTAAGAAAGGACCTACACTTGCATTTGCAAGGTGATCTCTTATTGTGTAAGTCATTCATATGCCATATGGAGTCCTTGGTCAAGGCAGTAGATCAAGACATCAAGAAAAGGGTTTCTTGGATTGAGATCAAATGGATATGAAATGCACTTAACTTTAAGACCGGATTATTAGGGTTCTGATTATTCCCTTGCCCTAGATCTTGGTTGAGAGATAGTAAGCAGGAGGATTGTATCTCACATGAATCAATGACTTAAAGGTTCTGTCGAATCCGAACATTCCAATTCAGCTAGGGGTTAAACACCTGTTGCTAAACTATGGTCGTTTAATCTGTGGACTGATTAATTAATTAGTGAATTAATTAATTAGGGGCACTGCCAATTGAATTGAGAACCTAGAGGGTCACACAGAACAACTTGGTTACATGAGTTGAGGCTTTAAAATGATTAAACGAGTTAATCGGGCCAAGAGGGTTCCACACGTGTGAAATCACACGTCTGGCTCACGTGAGTGACACGTGTCACTGTGACACGTGTCACACACGTGTGAATATATATATATTATATATATATGTATTAAATAATTAAATGTGTTAATTATTTAATAGACTTTGGTTTAATTTTGAATTAAAAAGAAAGTCTTATTTTGGAGAAAATAATCTAGTTAATTAATTACGAATTAATTAATTAGATAAAAATAAGTTATTTATTTTATAATTAATAAAGTATAAAATTATCCAAAAATAGTTTGGATATTTTTAGCTCTCTTAAAAGTTGACTTGAATTAGAATTCAAAGTCAAAGTTGGAAAATACTTGATGATCAAGTAATAGGAGAGAGAGGAACCAAATCCTTGTCCAACAAGGAATAGGTTCGGCCGTCCCTCTCCCTTTCCTATATATAGGGGAGCTCATGCTCCCCTTTAGAGCGAATTGGCAATTCTTTTGGTTCATGTGTTGAACACCTTCCTTTCTCCAAGATCAAATAAACCCTAGGTTAAGCCTAAACACTAACTAGAGAACTAGCATCCTTACTAGTTAGATTGTGATCAAGTTGGTGGACTTTCTCTAGAGACTTCAAGTTAGAAGTTTGAAGATTCGACCTTTACCAAGGAGAGGGGATCGAGCCGCGAGAAGAGCGTTCTTGGGTGGCTTGAAACGCTTCAAGAAAGATCAAAAGAAAAGTAAGTTTTCTATCTCTACGAATTTGGTTACACGATTGCGAGTCCAAGGTCCTTTTGTTGGGAAATTTTTTTAAATTCCGCTGCTTTCTGATTCGTGTTTTCCAACAAGTGGTATCAGAGCCACCTCGTTAATCGTGTTTCTGATTCATCTCAATTGTTCTGAATTTGGTAGAAATTCTTAGGCTTAGATGCGAATTGAGTATTCTTGAGTTCTTTTAGAAAGCCTGAAATACGAAACTGTAATTTTTTCCTGAATTTCTAAAACTGTTTTTGAAAATCGTTTTAGTTGAAATTTATCAAAATCGAATTTTTAATTTTGGAATGAATTGGTTTTAAGAAACCTAGACACTAAACGAGACGCGAAACAAACGCGCGGGATTGGGACGTGCCAATGTGTAGCACGCCCCAGGCCTGCGCGCGCACGCCGCCCAGCCCCTCCCGCAACCGCGCGGGAGCCATCCCGGGCGTGCCTCTGTCCTGCAACCGCGCGGGACGCCTGCACAGCCCGCCTAGTCGCGGCGGGCGCTACTGCGCGCGGCGCGCGCATGATGCACGCCCAGCTTGCGCACGCGAGCGGCAACTGCCGCGCGCAGTGCGCGCTACTAACGTGCGCTGCTGCGCGGCTGGGCCGTTTTTGGGCTCATTTTCGTGTTTCGTGTTTTCGGTCCTTAAAATCCCGATTTAATTTTATTTTAATTTTATCTTTGAAAATCAGTTTTAATAAAATAAAATTATTTTAAAATTTTGATTAAATTGGGATTTTTTGAGAAATTAAAGCCATTTGAATTTTGGAAAAATTACAAATTTTACTTTCTGAAAATAATGAAAGAATAAAATTATTGATTTTGGAAATTAATTGGAATTTTATTGGTTTATTGTTTTTTCGGGGTTTATTGAAAAGGCTCTTGAACAAGAATTGCATCTAAGTCGTGTTTTAAGTCATTAGGACTTGAAACGAGAATTTTAATTTATTGGTTAAATTTAAATTCTTGCAAAAGCATGTTAGGTGATCATGGGTTTAGATCTATGTATGGTTTTAATTTATGCACATGGATGGTTTAAATTGGGGTTGGAGCCCTATAGTTGCATTTTTCAATTGAGGTTGGAGCCTCACTTATGTGAGTAATGTTATGTGATTTATTATGTGGCTTTCCATATTACTGTTTTTGAGGCCGGGGTATGCCCTGTGTAATTGTCTAAGGCCAATATGAAGATTGAGCCTTATTACTTTATGTCTTTTTCTTTTTATTGTAATTTGAGAGTAGAGATAGGTGGTGAGGTTTTATTTTCATTTTGGAGACAATGCACCCATGGAGTAAGATGGACCACATTCAAGTAACAAGGAGGCCATAAGTGAAGACCCCTCAAAATGTTAGAGAGGGGAATCTCAATTGTTAAATGTAATAGAGATAGGGCTCGTATTTTGTTACCGCTTTCCCTTATGTGATTTGAACTGTTTATGTGGCATGTATGTTAGAACTTGTGATTGTGGAGTGGCTCCCACATATCACGCATAAGATAGGTAGAACCCATGATCATTACATGTTAGTATCATGCTAGGACATGTTATCTGTTTATGTGCTTGTTTGAAATGCATTTAAATGTACTTGCGTTAATCAAGACTACTAAAATTGGATAACATATATGTTGGTGAGGTCGAACCGGACAACTCTCCGGTTGATTCGAAAATTCCCATTAAATATTAAGCTAATTTCGAACAAATAGGTATTTAATTCGAGATGCAAATTTTGAATTAAATTCCTTGCATTCCATCAATAGGTTTTAAGTTTAGTAAGTGAAGCTAGTTATTGTCCGCGAGTCGCGGGATAGCTAGTGGAGCTTATTAGTTCTTAGTTACCTAATTGATCATTTTAAATGATCAATATTTCATGATCGATTTTAGCAAGGGCGATGTCCGCAAGTCGTGGGTCGTTCGAACTAAGTTTTGGTCATGATCTTATGATTGATGGGTCTAGCTTAACGCCTAAGTAAATATGGATGTCGCACGAGTCGTGGGTCCATATTGAAAGATAGGTGATGCAAAAATAATTACTAAGAGTTCTAAAGGTGTTAGAATTGGCAAGTTGTACCTACCTAGGGTTCTTACTGAGAATGTCCGCGAGTCGTGGGTTCGAGGTAAAATGCCTAGGATCTTAGTACCCACTGGGAAACGTGTTCCTCTTAGATCTTTGGGAATTATAGATCTTTGAAAAACAGTGGGAGCTACAATAGATTAAAGACCTTATCTTTTGTATATCGTTATAATTCAGCATGCTCACTAGTTCTCTGTTTTACCATTTAGGTCGTAGATTCTGTGATTCTCTACGTGTTTTGAAATGGCAACCAAAAACCCTCTTGTATCGATCCTCGAGTCAAACAAGTTGACTGGTCCCAACTATTCTGATTGGCTGAGGAATCTAAAAATCATTTTACATTCTGAGAAGAGAACTTATGTTCTCTTCGAAGGGGAGCCCAGTCCTGAAGGGGAGGCTCCCACTCGGGCCGAGCGGGATGCGATTCAGAAGTGGAAGGATGATAATCTCCAAGGCCGTTGCCTTATGTTGGCTAACATGTCTCCGGACTTGCAAAGGCAACATGAGGCCATGGAATTCGCTTGGGAGATTTACGACCACTTAGAGCAACTTTACCGCCCTCATGAACGTGTTACAAGGTATAACACTTCAAAGGAATTGTTCCACTTGAGAATGAGGGAAGGTTCAAGTGTCCATGAACATGGACTCAAGTTTCTTGCCCTTACTGAGAAACTTGCTTCCATGGACATGCCACTGAAAGATGAGCTTTCAGTGGATTTGTTGCTAGCTTCGCTCCCACCATCATTCAACCCATTTGTCCTTAACTTCAACATGAATCATGCTGGTGCTACTGTAGCTGAGCTGATTAGTCAGCTTGTGACTGCTGAAAGCACGATCAAGAAGGACAATAAGGTTTTGATGGTGAATGCTCCATCTTCCTCTTCTGGGCCTTCTAAAGGTAAGGGCAAGAAAGCCCAAAAGAAGAAGAAGAAACCCCTTAGGCCCACTGGTGGCATTTCGAAGGGAAAGGCCCAAAAGAAGAAGCGTGATCAGAAAGAGGATGTTTGCTTCCATTGTGGCAAAGCGGGACATTGGAGGAGAAACTGCCCAGAGTACAAGGCTACTCTAAAGAAAGGTATCTTTCACGTTGAAATAAATCTTTCTATTAATTCTAGTTCTTGGGTACTTGATACCGGTTGTGGAACTCATATCTGTAATGATGTACAGATGCTAAGTGAAGTCCAACAACTCAAAGAAGGAGAATGTGTCTTGAAGATCGGCGATGGCTCAAACGTTGAAGCTCGAGCTTTAGGCACAATTAGATTAGATTTAGGTAGTTTTGAGTTAGTCTTAAATAAAGTCCTTTATGTACCGAGCATTATTCGTAATATAATTTCAGTTCCAATATTAGATTGTGAAGGTTATGAAACTTATATTAAGAATGGTAAATAATTTATCAAACGGAACAACTCTTCCGTTCACATCGGTACTCTAAGTAATGGACTTTATCTCACTAAGAATATCAATATCATGAATATACAACGAGAAATGAAGTGGAAGAGAGATGACAAAGTTTCAGCTCCCTTATGGCACGCTAGATTAGGACACATTTCCAAGAACAGAATTAGCAAGATAAACACTTTAGGATCATTCTCTGAAAATGATCTTAAGGAGTTAAATTCTTGCGAATCCAGTCTCAAAGGAAAAATGTCCAAAGTCCCTTTTAAAGGAGCTGTGGAACGTGCCATTAAGGTTTTGGATTTGATCCATACTGATGTTTGTAGACCGCTTAGTGTAAGCACAAGAAACAATCACCAGTATTTCATAACCTTTACTGATGACTTTAGTCGGTATGGTTATGTATACATGATGAAGTATAAATCTGAAGATTTTGAGAAATTCTTAGAATTTCAAAAGGAGGTTGAGAACCAAACTGGTCATAAGATCAAAGCACTTCGATCTGATCGAGGAGGCGAGTATCTTAGTGAAGAATTCCTTAATCATCTCAAAGATAATGGGATTATCTCTCAGTGGACTCCTCCGGGAACTCCTCAGCTTAATGGAGTTTCTGAGAGAAGGAATCGAACCTTACTTGATATGGTTCGTTCCATGATAAGTTTCACTGACTTACCACCTTCTTTCTGGGGTTATGCCCCAGAAAGTGCAGCAAAGATTTTGAATCTAGTTCCCTCTAAGTCAGTCCCTAAAACGCCCCATGAAATGTGGCATGGTAAAATCCCTAGCTATTCTTACTTAAGAATTTGGGGTTATCCTGCTTACGTGAAGAGGACAGTAGGAGATAAGTTAGAATCTCGTTCTAACTTATGCTACTTTGTAGGTTATCCTAAGGAATCCATAGGATACTACTTCTATGATCAATCTGAGCAAAAGGTGTTCGTTTCCAGAAATGCCACTTTTCTTGAGGAACCGTTCCTTAAAGAAAAGAAAGGCAAGATCATAGAATTAGAAGAAGTACAAAGTAACCCCACGCCACCCACTGAAGAAACGTCCCCTACTGATCAACCACAACCAATCACGAATTTCGATACACATGTAAATCCTCCTCTAAGGCGTTCTGACCGCACTCCTAGACAGCCGGAGAGATGGTATGGATTCTTCCATGAAATCTCTTAAAAGGATAATGATCCTTCAACATATGACGAGGCACTTTCAGATTCTGACTCTGAACAGTGGATAGAAGCCATGATATCCGATGTGGACTCCATGAACTCCAACCAAGTTTGGACCTTGGTAGATTTGCCTGATGGGGTCAAACCCATAGGTTGCAAATGGATCTTTAAGAGAAAGCTTGGAGTTGATGGAAGCATTGCAGCCTACAAAGCAAGACTGGTTGCAAAAGGATTCACTCAAAGACCCCGCGTGGATTTTGATGAAACTTTTTCGCCAGTTGCAATGCAAAACTCCATTCGGATCATGCTTGACATTGCTGCATATTATGATTATGAGGTATGGCAAATGGATGTGAAAACTACGTTTCTCAATGGTGACATTGACAAAGACATTTATTTGGAGCAACCCATAGGTTTCACATTTAGTGGGAGTGAGCAAAAGGTTTGCAAACTCCAAAGATCAATCTATGGATTGAAACAGACTTCTAGGAATTGGAACATTCGATTCGATGAATTAGTCAAAGCGTTTGGCTTCATTCAAATTTCGAATGAGTCCTGTGTGTATAGAAAGGAATTGGAGACCTCAGTGCAATTCTTAGTACTTTATGTTGATGACATCCTTCTTATTGGGAATTCGAAGGACGACATGAAAGTAACTAAGTTATGGTTATCGAACCAATTCGAGATGAAAGATCTTGGTGATGCGTCCTATATCCTTGGAATTATAATCTATAGAGATAGATCTAGAAGGTTAATAGGACTATCACACTCGATGTACATTGACAAAGTATTGATGAGATTCAATATGGAGTCAGCAAAGGTTAAGAACCTTCCTATGAGTGTAGGAACATGTCTTTCAAAGAAGATGTATCCTAAGACTAACCTTGAGAAGGAAAGAATGACTCATACACCTTATGCATCAGCAATAGGTAGCATAATGTATGCAATGTTATGTACTCGACTGGATGTGGCTTATGTACTTAGTGTAACAAGTCGTTTCCAATCTGACCCTGGAGATGGTCACTGGGCTGCCGTGAAGAATATTCTTAAGTACATTAAAAGTACTAAAGATTTATTCTTAGTTTACGGAGGTCAGAAAGATCTTACTGTCGAAGGATACTGTGATGCAAGCTTTGCATCTGACTTAGATGATTTTAAGTCAATGTCAGGATACATTTTCTGCCTAAACGGCGGAGCAGTGAGTTGGAAGAGTTCCAAGCAAACAACCACTGTAGATTCGACCACTGAGGCCGAATACTTAGCTGCAAATGATGCAGCTAAGGAAGGTGTTTGGATTAGAAACTTCATTCAAGAATTGAATGTTGTTCCTAGCATGAAAGACCCCATTGCTGTATTTTGTGACAACACTGGGGCGGTTGCTCAAGCAAGAGAACCAAGATCTCACCAACGGACCAACCACATTATGAGAAAGTATCACCTAATCTGTGATATTATCAAAAGAGAAGATGTGCAAATTGAGAGGGTCACATCAGCAGAGAACGTGGCAGATCCACTAACTAAACCCCTTAGTCAAGAAGCTTTCCAAGGTCATTTTCAGAAGATGGGACTTAGAGTAGCTTTAGAATGGCTTTGACGGGCAAGTGGGAGATTGTTATGAATAGTGCCCTAGAAAGCCGGTTGTATATCCACTTTGTACTTTTCCTTATTGTAATCACAGACAATCTTTGAATGAAATAACGAATTGAGGCAAACCTTCTTTATATGCTCTTGTTTGGTATGCGTTTACTTTATCTGTGCATGTATGAGAACTCCCCTAATCCTGATGACTTTAGGACTCTACCATTTAGGTGAAATGGTTCATGAGACGAGTCCTATATCACATAAGTCATGATTAGTAAAATACTCCAAGCCGATGAGTCCTACAGACAGTAGGAGTGTCAACCTGACTCCTCTAAGGCTTGCTTGTGGGATCACGCCCTTAAGAAGGACCACCTTGTTTTATGGAGGTGCAAAGTGTATAGTTGATACGTGCGTGATACATGAGGGTGCTTACTTTAATAAGTAAGTTCACTGAGGTGCCCCGTGTGAGAACATTCCTAAATGGGAAAGGAAGTTTCTATTTCAGGAAATGGAAACTTCCAGATTAGGAAATATCTCACGAGTCATTGATGTGATTAATTGATCCTTAGACTTGAGGTTCCTTGTCACTTTATGAGTTAACTCTGTAGTCTTAGGTATAAGCTTTAAAGGGTGTCGCCTTAGACAACTAATTCAAGGCTTATGCTGGGGCTGCACAAGTGATTCATGAAAGTGAATGAGAATCAAGAAAGGACCTATACTTGCATTTGCAAGGTGATCTCTTGTTGTGTAAGTCATTCATATGCCATATGGAGTCCTTGGCCAAGGCAGTAGATCAAGACATCAAGAAAAGGGTTTCTTGGATTGAGATCAAATGGATATGAAATGCACTTAGCTTTAAGACCGAATTATTAGGGTTCTGATTATTCCTTTACCCTAGATCTTGGTTGAGAGATAGTAAGTAGGAGGATTGTATCTCACATGAATCAATGAGTTAAAGGTTCTGTCGAATCCGAACATTCCAATTCAGCTAGGGGTTAAACACCTGTTGCTAGACTATGGTCGTTTAATCTGTGGACCGATTAATTAATTAGTGAATTAATTAATTAGGGCCACTGCTAATTGAATTGAGAACCTAGAGGGTCACACACAACAATTTGGTTATATGAGTTGAGGCTTTAAAATGATTAAACGAGTTAATCGGGCCAAGAGGGTTCCACACGTTTGAAACTACACGTGTGGATCACGTGAATAACACGTGTCCTTGTGACACGTGTCCCACACGTGTGAGTATATATATATATATATATATATATATATATATATATATATGTATATATTAAATAATTAAATGTGTTAATTAATTAATAGACTTTGGTTTAATTTTGAATTAAAATGAAAGTCTTATTTTGGAGAAAAATAATCTAATTAATTAATTATGAATTAATTAATTAGATAAAATAAGTTATTTATTTAAAATAAATAAAGTATAGAATTATCCAAAAATAGTTTGGATATTTTTAGCTCTCTTGAAAGTTGATTTGAATTAGAATTCAAAGTCAAAGTCAAAGTTGGAAAATACTTCATGATCAAGTAATAGGAGAGAGAGAGAGACCAAAATCCTAGCCCATAAAGGACTAGGATTTTCGGTCCTCCCCTCATTATAAATAGGGGAGCTCGAGCTCCCCTTAGAGCTAATTGGCAATTCTTTTGGTTCATGTGTTGAACACCATCCTTTCTCCAAGATAAACGAAACCCTAGGTTAAGCCTAAACACTAACTAGAGAACTAGCATCCTTACTAGTTAGATTGTGATCAAGTTGGTGGACTATCTCTAGAGAGCTTCAAGTTAGAAGTTTGAAGATTCGAGCCTTACCAAGGAGAGGGGATCAAGCCATGAGAAAAGCGTTCTTGGGTGGCTTGAAACGCTTCAAGAAAGAATAAAAGAAAAGTAAGTTTCTTAACTCTACGAATTTGGATACACGATTGCGAGTCCAAGATCCTTTTGTTGGAAATTTTTTTTAAATTCTGCTGCTTTCTGATTCGTGTTTTCCAACATACGGTGCAAGCTCGTCCTGTATAGGGAGATCCTCTGAACAAGACAAACAACAAGAAACGCTCTTAGACTCAATATGAACCACATTGACGCTCGGTACATGCGTATGTATGTTTATGATGCAAATGATATGAAATGAATCCACATTTAGACCATTTGTAAGCATTCAACGCATATACGGACATATATCATAAACGAGGAGATAAAACAAAGCACAAATTCATAACATAAGGCTTAACACAAAATATAACAACTTGGTCACGCATACACACCAAAACGAGGCAAAAAGGAACAACAAGAAGCGACGGAAAGGAAGCAAAACCAAGCAAAGACGGACGAAAAACTAGAGTTCCTAGGGGACACGCCCGTGCCCCCTGGAAGGGCAAGATGAGACACCCCCGTGTCTCAGTATAGAAAAACGAACAACAGAAACCTGGAGGTGACACGCCCGTGTCACCAACAAAGGGCAAGCCGAGACACCCCCGTCTCTCGGTACAGAAAAACGAATAACGAAATCAAAAGGTGACACGCCCGTGTCACCAACAAAAAGCAAACCGAGACACCCCCGTGTCTCGGTACAGAAAAACGAAGACGGCTCAAACAGCAAACTCAGCAACCCCAATTAAAACTAAACACTCATACTCCAACTACCAAGCAAGGAAATGCAATAAATGCTAAGAATTAAGTCCTATGAGCATAATATCAACATCAAAACTCAAGAAAACAAGAAAGGAGCAAGAATCAACAATTCTCCCAACATCTACTATTCACAAGCTTGCCATAACTCATCAATCCACCATGGAAATGAACTTAAGAGCACATAAAAGAGAGAAGAGAGAGTGAAGATGACAACCATGAACTCACCTTTCAAATTTGAGAAGCTTGGGTGAAGATTTCAGCTCAAAATCAAGAAAATGGACAAAGGGTTTTCTTCTTCCTTCTTGCTTTGCTTGGCTGATCGGTTTTGGGAGAGAGAGAGGGGGAAATGGCTCGATTTTCAGCAGAAAAAGGTATAAGAGAGGCTCAACTCAAGGTATGACTCATGGTTAAGGTTTAGTGGGGTCCACAAAGTCATAGATAGGTCAAAAGGTGTCTCTCAAGCATAAGGGGCTCGTTACGGGTGAATTTCGAAGGTCTTAACGAGCTTAGAAAAATGTGAGGCTTCTCCCATTAAACCCAAATTGTCGAAACGAGTTCAACGGAGGTGACGAAATTCGAATCCGAATTCCCGACCTCAAGATACGCATCCCGGAACCCAAGGTGCGCTAAATGCTCTTTAGCCTCCTTTAGGTCCCGTCTCCAAAACGAACCCAAAAAGGTAACCAAAACAAATACCAAAACATATAACGAGCACATAACCGAGTCCATAAAGCATATAATTAACACATATCATGAATTCACAAAAATCAGAATTAAATACGAATCTAGAACGAGCAAAATAGAAAGTGAAGGAAAATTAAACGTTCAAGTTAAACAAATTCATACAAAAGCAATTAAGTTCAAATAACTTCAATTAATCCATGTTAGCAATTAAATATCACATAATCACTTAAAGAAATAATTAAATAGCGCACATAAGAGGTTACCTGAAAAGTCTGATCAGTCGGGTTGTTACAAACCTCCCTCCTTCAAAAGGACCTGTCCTCAGGTCCGAGGCGAGGTCTTGAAAAGTTCTGGATACAACTGCTTCATCTTATCCTCAGTCTCCCAAGTGGCTTCCTCGGATTCCTGATCACGCCACAAGACTTTCACAAGAGGGATCTGTCTATTCCTCAACTCTTGCATCTTCCGATCCAACACCTGAACTGGATACTTCTTAGAAGTCAAATCCGGCTCTAACTAAACTTTCTCAACTGGAAGAATAGAAGACTCATCGGGATAATGTTTCCGAAGCTGAGAGACATGAAACACATTGTGAATCCCGGTCAAACTCGGTGGTAAATCAAGTCTGTAGGCCACTTCCCCAACTCGATCTAGTATCTCAAAGGGGCCTAAGTAGGGAGGGTGTTAAGCTTCCCGCCTTTACCAATCCGAGCATACCCTTTTCTGGGAGATGCCTTTAAAATGACCTTATCTCCTTTCTCAAACTCTAAGGGTCGTCTTCTCCTATCTGCATAGCTTTTCTGCTGGTCTTGTGCTGCTTTCAACCTCTGTTTAATCACTTTCACCCTCTCAATGGTATCTTGAATTTCCTTAGGCTTCTTAGCTCTCTCAAGCTTTCCATCTTTAGTCCATCTCCACTCATCTATATCCTAGAAGAGAGGGGATCGGCACTTCCTTCCATAAAGAGCCTCATATGGTGCCATCCCGATAGAAGACTGAAAGCTGTTATTGTAGGCATACTCAATCAAAACCAACTGTTCATCCCATGAATCCTGATAATCTAAGGCACAAGCACGAAGCATGTCCTCGAGATACCTTATTAGCCTTTCAGACTGGCCATCCGTCTGTGGGTGGAATGCAGTACTAAATTGAAGCTTCGTCCCCAAACACTTCTGCAATTCCTGCCAAAAACTGGATGTGAACCGAGGATCTCTATCTGAAACAATGCTGACCGGAGTACCATGTAATCTAACGATCTCCTTCCGATATAACCGGGCCAACTTAGGAACCTTATTGGACATCTTCACCTTAAGAAAGTGCGCCGACTTCGTCAACCGATCAATAATCACCCAAATTCCATCGGAACCTCCTTTGGTCCTTGGCAAGCCAGACACGAAGTCCATTGTCACTTGCTCCCACTTCTACTCGGGTATTGGAAGTGGTTAGAGAGTTCCTCCAGGTTTCTGGTGTTCTGCTTTCACCACTTGGCATGTTTGACATCTTCTAACATAGTTAGGAACGTCTCTCTTCATGTCGTTCCACCAATATAAAGTCCTTAGATCCTTGTACATTTTGGTGGTACCGGGATGTACTGCACACACTGACTTGTGGGCTTCATCAAGTACCAACTGCTTAAGATCTTCCGGAACACAAACCCGAGACTTAAACCTGAACAATCCTGAATCATCAAATCCAAACTTGGTTTCAGGATCAATCCTTGATTTAGTTATCAATTTTTGAATCTCGGGATCCACAGATTGAGCTTCTATCAATCTCTGCTTCAAAACCGGCTGAACCGAGATATTAGCCAAACGAGCCTCTGAAACCAGAATCACTGAACCTTGTCTACTAAAACCTGCTTCCAAACATGAAACATTCGCTTTCCTACTCAAAGCATCCGCCACCACATTGGCTTTCCCCGGATGGTACTAAATCTTACAATCATAATCCTCAAGTGTCTCCATCCATCTCCTCTGTCTTACGTTCAAATCCTTCTAGGTAAACAGATACTTAAGACTCTAGTGGTCGGTGAACACTTCAAAAGTAACTCCATAAAGGTAATGCCGCCATTTCATCAAAGCAAACACCACCGCGGCGAGTTCCAAGTCATGAGTGGGATAGTTTTTCTCATGATCCTTTAGCTTCCATGAGGCGTAGGCTACAACCTTACCATTCTGCATTAACACACAACCGAGACCTTCCTTCGAAGCATCTGTATAAACTGAGTAGCCTTCTGAACCCTCGGGTAGGGTTAAAACCGGTGCAGTAGTTAACCTCTCCTTAAGAGTTTGGAAACTCTTCTCACACGCCTCATCCCACTCGAATTTCACCTCTTTCTTAGTTAATCGGGTCAACGGGGAGGCAATCTTCGAGAAATCTTTCACAAAGCGCCTATAATACCCTACCAACCCGAGAAAACTTCTCACTTCTGAGGCATTCTTAGGTTGCTTCCAAAGCATAACCGTTTCAATCTTCGCCGGATCCACTTCTATACCATTCCCTGAGATGAAGTGACCCAAAAAGGAAACTAGATCCAACCAGAACTCACACTTACTGAACTTGGCGAACAATCTGTGCTCCCGAAGTGTAGACAAGACAATACTCAAATGCCGCGCGTGCTCTTCCTCGGACCTCGAATACACCAGAATATCATCTACAAAGATGACCACGAATTTATCGAGGTAAGGCCGGAATATTTGGTGCATCATGTCCATAAACGCGGCTGGGGCATTGGTAAGACCAAAAGGCATGACCACAAACTCGAAATGCCCATATCTCATGTTGAAACCCGTCTTCGGTATATCTCCCTCCCGGATACGCAATTGGTAATACCCTTGCCTTAAATCCAACTTGGAATAAACACTCGAGCCTTGCAGGAGATCGAAAAACTCTTCAATGTGAGGAAGCGGGTATTTGTTCTTAACCGTTAACCGGTTCAGCTCACGGTAGTCAATACACATTCGTAAAGTCCCGTCTTTCTTCTTTACAAACAGGACCGGAGCACCCCACGGAGAAGTGCTCGGGCGAATGTAACCACACTCTAAGAGCTCATCCAATTGCGTCTTCAACTCCTTCAACTCGGCTGGAGCCATCCTATAGGGAGATTTCACATACGGTTCTGCTCCGGGATAGAGATCTATTACAAACTCGACATCCCGATCCGGAGGTAAATGTAACGCCCCATGTTTTCACACTTGTAGGTAAGTGTCACGTACGCATTTTTATTTAATTATGTGATTTGATAATTTGATTTGCTAATTCAATTCGTTTGTAATTTGATTTATTTGATTAAATTCTATATGAATTCCAATATGTGCTATGAATATATGAATGAATTTGTGAAAATGTGAGTTTTGTGAATTCGGTGTTATTTGAATGAAATTTCATGTTTCGTGCAACCCGTGGGTTTGATTGTAACTTATTTGAATGTTTTGGACTCAATTGGAAATTGAGTTTGGGCTTAATTGCCACTTTTTGAAAGTTTAGGGACCTATTTGTATAATAGGCAACCCTGAACGGTTTTCGCGATATCTTGAGCTCCAGACCTCGAAATCAAGATCCGTAACCGGCGTTGAACTTGTTTCGACGTTACCTATTCATTAAACTTGACCTCGTAGTCTTTCGATATCATTTGAACCTTCGAAAACAAACCTTTCCATAGCCTTTCCATAGCCTTTCCATACCCTTTTATCACTAAATATCAGCATTTGTTCCCTTATGCATCTCATTTCATCGATCATCATCATCTCAAGAGGCCAAGGAGAAGCCCCAAGAAAACCCTTATTGATCATTCAAACCCTAAGCTCAAGATCAACTTTCATCCAATCTTCTTCCAAGGTAAGGTATGGATTGTTTTTCCCTCATTCTCCTTTCCATTTTCTTCTGATTATATCTTGGTATGAGTTGGGGAATCATGTGTTATGAGAAAAAGCTTGAAATGATGCAAATGGTATGAATTCTTGGTTCCATGTCTTTCCTTGGTTTTAAATGATAGTTGATGCATGGAATGTGTTGCTTGTAGCTTCCTTATCATTTCTAGTTGCTAGGATTTTGTGTTGGTTTAATATAGCTTGACTTGCCATTGTTGAAGCTTGAAGCTTCCATGGATGAAAGTTTGTTATTGAATGATCTTTTGCCAATTTTGATTATGAATTCGTGTAAGTATGAATGAATTGCATGTTATATGTGAATTATTTGGATTGAAATCATGTCTAAGTGTGTATAAGAGCTTCCTTATAGCTGCCCCTGCTTTTTCAAGCATTTCCCACGCAAAAACAGGGCTTCTGCTCTATTTTTTTTTTTCGAAAACGATGAGATGACACGGCCGTGTTGGGCTCTCGACTTTGAATTTTTCTGATTTTAACCTCGGACACGGCCGTGTCAAGCTCTCGACTTTGAATTTTTAGATTTTTAAACCTCGGACACGGCTGTCTCCGTTTCCTTTGAAAACTCAACACGGTCGTGTCATTTGAAATGGCAGCTTTGGGGAACCTCTTTTCTTGCTTATATCTTGTTTATGGCTCGTAATGGTGGATTATATGTAACGTGATTATATTAAAGCTATGTTTTATGATTGATGTATGATATTGGTGACCATATGAATGCGAGTATGAAAGTATGAACGATATGACCGGGAACGAATACGATTTTTATCGTATAATGAACGAAACTTGTTGAATTATGTGTTTAATTGGATTTTATGACATTCATGACCATATTTGAACATATTATTGCATTTTGAGCATTCAATAACATGATATTGCATAGTCGAGCGTCAAATGTGGTCATATTGAGTCTCACACTACCTTTGTCACACAAATATTGATCCAGTGGGTGACGAGGTCAGGCAGTGAGAGCTTTGTCGAGTTCTTTTTGTCTACCAGGTGGGTTTTTCTTCTATTAGTTAACAATAAGACCCCGAACACCTAATGTGCAAGATTTTGGCCAAAACCCTATATATGTATTTATATCAAGTTTTAACGAATAAATGTTTTCGAACGAAAGCCTTTTTTATGATTATCCTACCAAAAAGTTTTGACGAGTAATGAATGTTCACAATGAATGGGGGCCCGGGACTTAGTGTATTGGTGAACCTGGGAAGCATGGGCTGACGGGAATCCACATATACTAGTTCCAACAATTTCGGTAACCTAGACTTCACTAGGAGATTAGTGAACGAAAGGGGACCCGCCCTTTTGGGGATTCATGTACCCCTCTAGCATTAATGAATGAGGGTTCGGGCCTTGCAAACCCGTTCCCTACCCGGAGGAAGAAGGTGGTATATGAACGATTGAATGAATGATCGAATGTATGTGCACAAAAGAATGAAATGTATGAATGAATGAATGAATGACTAATGGATTACACGAGGTGATGGTTGGAGATAATGCACGCCCTCTCACCGGGCCACTAATGACCTAATGAATAAAATGAATTGTTATAATCCTATTCGTTGTATTTTATTTCCCACTCGGGAAAAATGGTTCTAAACCTCGAATAAGGATTATAACTTGCATGTAAGTGTTTTAATTCCGCGATATATTGATATTATGCCTATCTTTTTCGTGTTGAGCCAGTAGGTCGTTCGGCTGTACTGGAGGATCCTGAGCCCTTCTATGTTCCACGTAGTTATATACCGCCTCCATAAAGTGCTCCATATTCATAGGCGGTTGTGGAGGATTAGGAGAACGATCACGGTGGTGATGACCCGGAGACCTCTCCCGATGTCTTCTAGGATACATCCTGTCACTGAACCACTAACATGCATGCCAATTTTAGTTCATGCGTGACAATGCAATAAATGCAATCAAACATTCGAGTCAAGAATCAAAACACCTTATCATATAAAATGCAAATGCTCCACATTACCAAGTAATTCCTACAGCCGAACAAGCTACTGACTCAACACGAAACTAGAACCCTGGTTTTGCAACCTTGGGCTCAACACGAAAAAGATAGGCATAATATCAATATATCGCGGAATTTAAACACATACATGCAAGTTATAATCTTTATTCGAGGTTTAGAAACATTTTTTTCCAAGTGGAAATAAAATACAACGAATAGGATTATAACAATTCATTTCATTCGTTAGGTCATTAGTGGCACGGCGAGAGGGCGTGCATTATCTCCAACCATCACCTCGTGTAATCCATTAGTCATTCATTCATTCATTCATTCGTTCATACATTTCATTCTTTCGTGCACATACATTCGATCGTTCATACAATTGTTCATATACCACCTTCTTCCTCCGGGTAGGGAACGGGTTTGCAAGGCCCAAACCCTCATTCATTAATGCTAGAGGGGTACATGAATCCCCAAAAGCGCGGGTCCCCTTTCATTCACTAATCTCCTAGTGAAATCCAGGTTGCCGAAATTGTTGGAACTAGTATAAATGGATTCCCGTCAGCCCAAGCTTCCCCGGTTCACCACTACACTAAGTCCCGGGCCCCCATTCATTGTGAACATTCATTACAAACCAAAACTTTTGGTAGGATAATCATAATAAAGGCTTTCGTTCGAAAACATTTGTTCGTTAAAACTTGGTATAAATACCTATATAGGATTTTGGCCAAAATCTTGCACATTAGGTGTTCGGGGTCATATTGTTAACTAATAGAAGAAAAACCCACCTGGTAGACAAAAAGAACCCGACCAAGCTCTCACTGCCCGACCTCGTCACCCACTAGATCAAGATCTGTGTGACAAAGGTAGTGTGAAACTCGATATGACCACATTTGACGCTCGGCTATGCAATATCATGTTAAGGAATGCTTAAAATGCAATAATATGTTCAATTATGCTTATGAATGTCATAGAATCCAATTAAACATATAATTCAACAAGTTTCGTTCATTATACGATAAAATCGTATTCGTTCCCGCTCATATCGTTCATACTTTCATACTTGCATTCATAAGGTTAGCAATATCATATATCAATCATAAAATACAACTTTAATACATTCACGTTGCATACAATTCACAAATAGGAGCAATAAACGCAAAACAAACAATAAAAGAGTTCCCCCAAAGCTGCCATTTCAAATGACACGGCCGTGTTGAGTTTACAAAGGAAACGGACACGGCCGTATCCAAGGTTTAAAAATCCAAAAATTCAAGTCGAGAGCTTGACACGGCCGTGTTGAGTTTTCAAAGGAATTGGACACGGCCGTGTCCGAGATGTAAATCAGAAAAAATTCAATGTCGAGAGCCCAACATGGCCGTGTCCATTTTCAGTTCAAAGCTGACACGGCCGTGTCAGCTCATCATTTTCAAAGAGAAAACAGAGCATAAGCTCTGTTTCTCGAGGGAAAAGCTTTGCAAAACAGGGTAGCAATAAGGAAGCTCAAATATTGCACTTAGACATGAATTCAATCCATATAATTCACATATAACATGCAATTCATCCATACTTACAAGAATTCACATTTTCACAATTCATTCATATATTCATAGCACACATTGGAATTCATATTAATTTTAAAGAAATAAATCAAATTAGAAACGAATTCAATTAGCAATTCAAGTTATAAAGTCACATAATTAAATAAAAGTACGCACGTAACTCTTACCTGCACGTGTGAAAACATGGGGCATTACAACCTCTCCCCCTTAAAGAGAATCCGTCCTTGGATTCATTGCTCGGTCGGAAACAATTCGGGGTAGAACTTCTTCATTTTCTCTTCCGTTTCCCACGTGGCTTCTTCCGTCTTATCACTTCGCCACAACACTTTCACCAAGCGAAATTGTCTGTTTCGAAGTTCTTGAAATTTCCGATCGAAAATCTTAACTGGTTTCTGAATGAAAGTGGGATTCGGTTCAAGCTCCACTTCTTCAAACGGTATGATCACTGATTCATCGGGATAGTACTTCCGAAGTTGTGATACATGGAAGACATTGTGAATACCCGTTAAACTTGGAGGCAAATCCAATCTATAAGTTGTATCGCCGATTCTCTCCAAAATCTCATAAGGTCCCAAATATCGGGGATTCAGCTTTCCTCCTTTTCCAATTCGGGTAAATCCTTTCCGAGGTGAAGCTTTCAGGAATTCCCTATCCCCAATTTCAAATTCAATATCTTTCCTTCGCTTATCTGCATAACTTTTCTGTCGATCTTGAGCTGCTTTCATCCGTTGTCGAATAATCTGGACATTTTCAATAGCATCCTGAATCGCCTTAGAAGGTTTATCTTTCCTTTCACCTCTTTGTACCCCTTCTTGCTTACTCCACTTCCATTCCTCCAAATCGAAAAACAACGGGGATCGGCACTTTCTTCCATAAAGAAACTCATACGGTGCCATTTCTATAGAAGCTTGATAACTGTTATTGTAGGCAAACTCAATCAAGGGCAGTTGTTCATTCCATAAACTCGAGAAATCCAATGCACACGCCCTTAACATATCCTCAAGATATCTGATTAACCTTTCAGACTGCCCGTCAGTCTGTGGATGAAAAGCTGTATTGAACTGGAGCTTAGTCCCTAGACACTTCTGTAACTCTTGCCAGAACTTAGCAGTGAATCTTGGATCCCTGTCTGAAACAATACTAGCTGGCACTCCATGTAACCGAACAATCTCATCACAATACCTCTTAGCCAACTTACCTATCTTATCTGACATCCGAACTGCAAGAAAATGTGCTGACTTGGTTAACCTGTCCACGATTACCCAAATTCCATCGAATCCACCCTTCACTCTAGGTAAACCCGATACAAAATCCATTGCTATCTGTTCCCATTTCCATTCGGGAATAGGTAGTGGCTGTAACAATCCTGACGGCTTCTGATGCTCAGCTTTCACTAATTGACAAGTCAGACATTGCTTCACATAATTCACCACGTCTCTCTTCAGCCCGTTCCACCAATAACACTGTTTCAGGTCCCGATAGATCTTGTTTCCACCAGGATGTACCGAATAAACAGTTTTATGAGCTTCATCCAAAATAGCTCTTCTCAACTCCGTTGGAACTACCACTCTGTTCTTAAATCGAAAAATTCTCGTATCATCGAATCCAAACGGACACTCGGAGTCTGATCGAGCCTTTTCTATCAACTTCTGCATCTCAACATCCGTCCGTTGTGCCTCAAATATCTGTTGCCTTAACTCTGGACGTACTGAGATGTTACCAATACGAGCCTTTATCTTAACCAACTCCATTGGTTGTCCAATATTTACCTTCAGATGGGATACACTAGCCTTCCTGCTCAATGAATCCATGACCACGTTAGCTTTACACGGGTGATACTTAATCACACAGTCATAATCCTCGACAGTCTCCATCCACCTTCTTCGTCTCCTATTCAACTCCTTCTGAGAGAATAAATATTGAAGAGTCTTATGATCGGTGAAAATCTCAAAAGAAGTTCCATACAAATAATGTCTCCATTTCCCCAAGGCAAAAATCACCGCTGCAAGTTCCAAGTCGTGAGTGGGATAATTCTTCTCATGCTCTTTCAATTTCCTAGAGGCATAAGCAATTACTCTTCCATTCTGCATCAAAACACAACCTAAGCCTTCATGGGAAGCATCTGTATACACCACCAACCCTTCACTACCATCCGGAAGCGCAAGTATCGGTGCAGAAGTTAACTTATCCTTCAAGAGCTGAAAACTAGCTTCACACTTCTCATCCCATTTAAACCGAACCTCTTTCTTGGTTAATCGGGTTAACGGAGCCGCAATCTTAGAGAAGTCCTTAACAAATCTTCGGTAATAACCGGCTAAACCCAAGAAACTTCAGATCTCAGAAACATTCTTAGGACTCTGCCACTGTGAAACTGCCTCTATTTTCGAAGGATCCACTTCTAATCCTTTGCTCGAAATGATATGTCCCAAGAAACTCACCCTGTCAATCCAAAACTCGCATTTACTGAACTTTGGATAGAGCTGGTTATCTCTTAAAGTCTCCAATACCAATCTCAAATGCCGAACATGATCCTCTTCTGACCGTGAATACACCAAAATATCATCGATGAAGATCACGACAAATTTATCCAAATACGGCCCGAAAATCCGATGCATCATGTCCATAAAAGCTGTCGGCGCATTAGTTAATCCAAATGGCATCACCACGAATTCATAATGTCCGTACGGGGTATTAAATCCTGTTTTAGGAATATCTTCCTGCTTGATCTTTAACTGATAATATCCCTGCCTTAAATCAAGCTTGGAATACACTCTTGACCCTTGCAACAAATCAAACAAATCCTCTATATTAGGCAATGGATATTTATTCTTTACAGTCATCCGATTCAACTCCCGGTAGTCAATGCACATCCTCAAGGTTCCATCTTTCTTCTTAACAAAGAGAACCGGCGCGCCCCACGGTGATGAACTTGGCCGAATATAACCGTTCTTGAGAAGATCTTTATAACAGCCCAAAACAGGGCCTGGATGAAAATGGTAAACTAAGGGCATTGGTAAAGCGTTTATAGACCGTGATCCAAGTTTATAAACCTTCATGCATTGCATTCTTACATGAACTTTGTGCTCATATGTGATCTGACATGTTTTAAGGGAGAATTCTTAACCTTCGACACAGTTTACTATTCATTTCCCAAGCCTATATTACCCAATGCTTCAACGGAACCCTATAGGTTCATATCACATGTTTTCCTATCCTTTGAACTTGTTTTCCAAGCTCCGGTAACCTTTCTTGAACTTCAAGGGCATTTTGGGAACTTACCGACCAAAGTTACTATTCATCTAAAAATGAGCTTTTGATTCTGATATCTTTCCTACCCAAGTTTACAGTCAAATCGATCCTTGAGTCGAGACGAATCTATTGAAATCATTCTTGACTTGAAAATCTACTCCGAGCTTTGTTTTATTGAAAACGTTTTCGAAAACCCTAGTTCACTATTCCTTCTACGAACGGTTTTCATTCAGAAAATGTTTTCTCTTCGGATTTGCACTACTTGAACTATTTCAAGATTTTTGAGATGTTTTACAACTCTTGATTCAAACCCCAGCTTGAAATTTTGAAGCTTATGTTCGTACGTAAGAATTCACTATTCACTCTACGTTTTTAACTTTCTATCGGTAACACTTTTTATAGTCGATTTTGGACTCAAAACGCTTCTCGATTTATTTCTTGAATTTTGGAAACAATCCGGACTTGAAAATCATTCTGGAAAGTCGTTTTTCACTCATGTCGAGTTTCGAGCTCAAAACTTTTATTCATTAAAACTAATGTATCTTTCAAACGGTAAATCCGATTTCGACGAATGAATATGCGTTTCAAAGCTAATTTTCTTTCCGTCAGAATGGTTATACTTCCAGCCACTTATCCTCGAGTCTTTTCCACGAAATTACTGAAATACCCCCCAGCAGTCCCATTTTAGCTTCAAGAACAAAGTTAGCTTCCAAGAGAAGTTTTACCATTTTGCTCTTCTACCCTTCCTTACATTTTATTTCCAAGGTGAGGGGCTTCCCAACACCTATAAATACCCCCCTCATGCCATTTGAATCCTTGCTCATTTGTTGTGTTAACAACTCCCTTTCTTTCTCTCCCTCTCCCCCTCTTGCTGTCTCCCCACCTTTTTGTTAGCTAGGTTAGTTGTTTTATTTTTTATGCTTTAGTTTATGTTATGTTTTAGTTTAGTTTATGTTTTTATGTTATGGTATGTTTATATTATGTTTAGGTTGGGTCTTAGGGTCTTCCCTAAGCCATATAGGATTTTATTTTATGCATTTATTATATAGTTTTTATGATATGTTTGTTAGTAGTGAATTATGATTTAATTGTTTAGTATATGCTATGAAATGTTGTGAATTGCTTTAGTATATGGTATGATCATGTTATGGAGCTATTATATGATGATAATTGATGCATGATTATGATATTTAAATTATGTTCAAGCATGTTATGCAATGGAATAGTAACCTATGATCAATTATATCATAACTTGTTAAATGTTACTATATGGTCTCAATTGATAAATATTACATGATTAATGGTCTTGATGTGCTATGACTTATGTCTATGATATGTTATTACATTGTTACAATGTTACATGACTCATATGTTATGACTTGAGCTTATGATATGATATGGATTAATGGAATAGTGCCTTGATCATATGTTATACACTTTGATAGTGTCACATGTTATAACCTAAGATAGAATAGTGTTTCATAACTTGATGTTATGCTTTAATTAGACTTCTTAACCATAGGTTATGCCTTTAACCTAGATCACACTTGCTTATAATAACATGAACTTGAAACTATAGGTTATAATCAAGATCATAATTGAATTAGGGTGTGTGTGTGCATGCCGTGTGTATGTGAGTGTGCTCGTGTGTGTGCATGAGTGTGTGGGTTTGACCAGACAAGTGAATAGTAATCTGGAATAGTAATTGTGAATAGTACTTTTGAATAGTAAAAGTGAATTATGTAACACCCCTAGACGGAGGTTGCCACATCCCCCGCACTAAGACCCAGACCCGGTCACGAAATGGAAAGTCCATGCCCGAATCCGAATCATAGCGAACGGGAGACCAAATCACACACTAGGCTAGGCGGGTCTAACTTGACAAACTCAGAGTGCGGAAGCAATTAAAACCAACAACAATAGATAGCGTAAGCAATTAAAACAAAACATGCAAAGCAGGTGACGGGTTCAACTAGCATAGATACCTAATCCCGAATAATAGATCAACAAACATAACAAGTGACGGGTTCAACTAGCATAAATCCCTAGTCCCGAATATCAACATAAATTAATAATCATCAAGTGCCACAAGGGGCTACCGAATAGTAAAGTATAATCTCAAGTCTACAAGTCTTAAGTATAAGTAAAGTGTATGAGAGGACAAATGCAAATAGAAAGACTAGACCGACGAAGTGCAACTCAAAGGACTCACTTCCGCCTAGCAAACACCAACAACCTGCAACTAAAAGTGTAAATGAGGGGTCAGTCAACTTGACCGAGTGAGGGGGCTAACGCACACCCACTGTATATATATATGGAGCATAGCACATATCAGAAGGGTGGACTCATGAACCGGAGATAGGTGTTGCATACCAAAGACATTTCCAAAAGTACCCAAAAGATAGTTATAAGTATAAGCTTTAGAAAACATTTCAGAAACTCTATCTCGATTCATGATTCCCAGACAGAACAGAACACATGCTCGGCGAGTACGAGCTTCCAACCTTTACTCCTCAGAATCATATCAGAACATAAAATACAAAATCAATCCAACCTTTACACCAATAATGGAGGGGATGTGCCGTCCCCAAACCATCTAGAACATACACACCCTCAAGGGGTAGCGAACCCACAAGAGTCCTCCCCGGCCTTTAGCCGAAGGCTCAAGATACCACGTCTCCCTCATCACCCTAAGGTCGCGCAATGATATCTCAAATGGAACTACGCACAGGTATATCCCCGATGGCCTTAACAGCCTCGGGGGCTCCTTACCCATAGCTCCATGGAACTACGCACAGGTATATCCCCGACGGCCCTAACCGTCCTGGGGGCTCCTTACCCATAGCTCCTCGGATCCACATACAAACATACATACATACAGATGCCAATATTTCATGGCCAACTCGCTACAGAACATAACGTAACATACTTTTCAAAACAGCTTACATATGCTTTCTTATCTAATTTTCCAAAACAGAGTTGTTTCACAAGGTCATAAACATATCATAGGCAACACGTACGTTTATAATAGATATACTCGCATGCAGGGGTTGAAATCAGCATATTAAGGCCATAGGTCGCATAACTATACAAAATCCTAAACCTCACCTGAGAAGCGACATGATACGATAACTGACAAGACAGGTGCGTGCTCGACCAGGTTGTCTCCGCCCTGGAGATCACTGTACAGAGAAGGAAATACAGTGTACTCATGAGACAAGACTCAGACATGAACCACAAAGACACACGGCGATGATTGTAAGATGACATGGAACAATATGACATGTTCATAGAAATTACAAGAATGTCATTGAAGGGCTCATGTACACAATTAATATTCCACGTTGTGATAAACATGTAATTAATCTCAAACAATTCACACAGACAAGCAAACTAAATAATAAATTCAACAGGTGTCAACCATGAATCCAATCAATTGGCTTAAGTGAATTTGGTCCAGAGTATGATTTAATAATTTATTAATAATTTAGGATACCATAGTTCACAAGGTATCCATACATAATATTTCAAAATTTCACAACTCAAGAGCTTGATTAAGAATCAAACAATTAATCATATAGGAATGTCTAATTCATAATAATACATTGTATATTCAATTCAAGATTTCACTTCAATTAACATACTCCTCTTCCAAAAGAATCACGATTCAGAATAACTAATTCATAAATCAATCGGCTAATAAAATCACTCAATTAGCATGAGAATTACACTTCAAGTACTAAATCTCCCAAAGGGTTTATATATTGCTCCACTCTCCAAATTAAGTACAAGGCACACCATCAAAATCATTCACATGCATGCAGTGGTATATCTATATATACATAACACAAAACACTTACACCTATTAATATATGTATATAAACAACACTTCATATATTCATAATATCGGCATACATGTACATATATATAGAATACAAAAGCTACGTGTATATTTACATATATATACACAACGCTCACAAACATACAAAAGCAGCATGTACTCAAAGCCACATAGATTACAAGTTAAACCTGTCACCACCAATTAACACATTTTAGAAACAATTCTTGTCATTCAATGTTTTAAGTTCGTAAATATATATATATATATATATATATATATATAAAGCAAAACTCACGCCCACAAGCAGCAACACACACCCACCGCAAGTTAACAATAAATTCCATTCCAATGACCACGAGCAACTTGCTGCAAGTTCATTAACAAAACAAAGTTTGTAGGTTAACCCTACAATTCAACTAAACATTTAAAAAGAACAAATCCATTCTTAGATTTCAAAAGTCCATTGCAAAGTATGAATACATATACGCACTATATAATTTCAAATCCAAACATTTATAGCTCATGAACAAACATGCATATTATCCTATCTCTACAAATAAGATCCACACTTACATATGGAATTCGGCTACAGTAGACTCATTACAATTACCACTATCAATTTAAGAATCAAGCAAATTCTAATTATGCAAGATGTGTCTAAAATACCAGTTCATAGTCACGTTTAATCTCATGTCCAAATCGTTTACATTTACAGATTCTATACAACTTTATTTGCAATCATACTGTTATAAACTTATATACCCAATTCTGAATGTTTATGAAAATCTCATAATATATTTACCAATCTTTATTTAACAAACTTTATTCGAGTATCAAAAGCCCAACATTACATTGAAATAATGTCCAGTTTATAAAAAATAACTCAAAAGAAATAATTAGGCTAATGCTACAATTGCAAAGCGTACAGAATTGGGAAAAGAAGGATTCGTGTCTCACAATTCGGCAAATTAGAGAAAAGAACAGTACTAGGCTGCTGAAATCACTGCTATTGCTTCATCCCTTCGACCTTGTTTCCCTTTTTGGTTTCTCTGTTTCCGGCCAGAAAGAGAGTGAGAGCAGGCTGACTGTGGCGGCAGTTTGGTGGTGCTGCGGTTTTAGCCTCCTTTCCAGACCTGGGCGGGAGAGAGAAGGTTGAAGGTAGTGGTGACGGGCTAAAATGGAGGGGAACAGAGGGTGTACAGGCTGTGGTTCAGTGATGGGGCTGTCGGATCTGGGGCGGAGATGGTGGTTGTCACCAGAGACAAGGCGGTGGTGTCTGAGCTGTGGCAAAGTGGTGGTTGGCAATACTCGGCTGAGATGATGGCGGTTGCTTTGAGCTGCAGCCTTGACGGAGATGACCCCCACCCCTAATCAGATCTGAACGAGGGAGGAGAGAACAGAGCTATGGTGGCGCTGGCCGAAGCAGCGACGGTGGCATCGACGGGGTTGCTGAGTGAGGAAGCTCTGATGACTGCCTCTCCCAGATCGAAGTCGGAGTGGTCAAAGGTGGAGTGGGGTTTCCGGATCTGAGCTACGACGGTGGCGGTGGTCGTTTGCCGGAGAAGAATACGTTTGCAGGCGGTGACGGCTAGCGTTGGCGGCGTATCGGTGAGAGGGGACCGAGAAGAAGCGAAGGAAGAAAGTTATCGGAAGGCATGGCTGATGGAGTGGTGGTCGGTGGCGGAGCTCGCCGGAGAAGAAGGTGTTGTGGTGGTGGTGGGGATTGACGCAGCAGCTGCTGTGTTGCTGCTTCTCGAAAGAGAGGGGAGGAGAGGAGGGAATGAGAAATGAAATGGTAGCAGCTAGGGTTTTCAGCAGATAAAGAGGGTTTTCTTCCAAATTGCAATCAAGTCCCTTAAAGGTTAAAGTTATACAATCAAGTCCACAGATTAAGTATGATTTAAATCAAGCCCAATTAAAGTTTCGATAATTATAAAAGCACCCCCAGAATTGAAAGATAAAGTCCAATCAAGCCCAAATTGAATTTCGCATAAATAGAAATAGATCCCCAATTTTAATTAATTTCAAATCAGCCCACATAATTTAAATTAAAGAGCAATTAAGAATGAAACGCATATCTCAATTAAGTTCACATATTTATATAAGATTGCAATTGAGTCAATTAAATTATTAAAACATGAATAACGCAATTCAAGCACAAGCCGAGTTAAATAAATAATAGTCTAATCGCACCAAAACGACATCGTATCTTGCTCCGAAAATGCGGGGTGTTACAAATTAAAACTTGTGCTTTCTTAATAGACATTTGCACTTAGGGTTTACAAATCCGGGGTCTAAAATATCTTTTCAAAATGTGTTTTCTTTTGAAGAGTTGTTTCATAACCTTAAGGTTTACGTTTAGGATTCATAATTTGATTAATTCCTAATCGATTATAGTAAGATCATAGTCCCACGTCAATGATAACTCACTTTAAGGATTCCTTTGTGTGTTATCCTTCTCCAATACCTTAAATGGTATTACTCTCTTGTCATTACATGTTCTGTACTTGTTTTATATGTTTATGTGCATCATGATAGAAGTGTGTCTTAGCTCACCTTAGTACACACTTACAGGAGTTAAGGTTGAGCACTGGAATCCCCAGGGCACTGCATAATCTATCCTACCTACTGTTACTAATAGGTGAGGTTATAAATGTTTTCAATTGGAACCATGAATACTTAATGATTCAATCGTTTTGAAACCCTAAGCCTTGTGTTTTACCATTCTTGTTTTGAAACACCCTTTATAGGGATGATTCTTCAAAGAACCTAATCTTATTCGTTATTCAATGATCAAAGGAACATGTTTTCAAAGTATTGCATCAATGGTTCAATGTTTTCAAAGTATTGCATCAATGGTTCATGTTTTCAAAGTAATGCATCAATGGTTCAATGTTTTCAAAGTATTGCATCAATGGTTCATGTTTTCAAAGTAGTGCATCAGTGGTTCAATGTTTTCAAAGTATTGCATCAATGGTTCAATGGTTCAATGTATATGTTCAATGGTTCATACATTCGGATTTATTCTGGATGTCATCAATGGTGCAAGCAATCAATGGTTAATGGTATGGGCCCGGCGGTTATTTGTAGAGGTGATGCTCGGGAGGTGAGCGCCAACGACATCACTAATACCGGCCGGCACACTAGGCGATTGATACCGACTTTAATCAGGAGGTTTGGTTAAGTCAGGACAATTGTCGGGAATGGACCGCAAATCTATTCCCAAATCAATGGTTAATGGTCACCTAGGGGTCGCTCCCCGAAGTGAAACTTGGTGGAGGATGGTGCATGTGTGTATGTGTTAGGGTGTTGTTGATCTCGGTCCGACACCCTATTAATGGTCATGTTTTCTGGAGTAAGGATGGAGAAGCCTAGCTTGCGGGCATCAATGTTTTCATAAAGTTGGTTCATATCTTGCAAAGTTGTTCCCTACCCTTATCCCGTTTTATGAAAATCATATGAACCAAATCATAGCATATGTGTGCGCGTGTGACAGCATTCATGAAAGTGTTTTGAAAACTCTCATTACTTATAGCATTGCATCAAAGGGTTTTATCACTTGAACTTATTCTTAAGTTCTTCTTCAAAGCTTTGCATTAAAGGTTTTACCTTGTGAACTTTACTTCAAACGTTTACTTTAAGTACTTTCTTTTAAAGATATCCCTCACTTAGTCACTTTGACTAACACCTCTACCTGTTTTCTGGCCTCATGGTTTCAGGTCTTGCAGCCGCAGTCTAGAGGTATCTTGAAGCTCTAGAGTGTTCATTTTGTTGAGTCAGGACTTTACTTTATTAATCTATTTTGTGTCCTGCATATGTTATATGGCTGCATTGATACTTTACCTTATGCTTTTGTAATAATCCTTCTACTACTTGGATACTGCTGCAATTGCTATCTTATGCTCCCGTGAAAACGTTCAATTGATACAGTAATGTTAATAGTCTCTTCTGCTTAACGATCAGTACTTCCTTGTTTATATGCCATCACGCACATGTTTTGAAAAGTTTTAAAATACTCTGATTTTCCGCTGCATAAGCCACATAGTTAAACACTATTTGTTAATCGTTAATGGATATGCCGTTCGCTGGGGTATTTCTTGAGTGATGGCTCACACCATTACTTGAGGGGTGCTTCAGTGCGGGGGTTGGGGCGCCGCCCTCTACCAGCAAAGTGGGGGCGCTACAATCTTCTAACCGAACTTATCCCGGATATAAGTCTATTACAAATTCGATCTCTCGATCCGTAGGCAAGGAACCTAAAACTTCGGGAAACACCTCAAGATATTCCTTCACCACTTCTGTCTCTTCGAGTTTTGCCTGATCTTTCGGCTTATTCAAGATATAGGCAATAAATCCCGTTGCCCCATTCCTTATCAACTTATGAGCCTCAGTATACGACAAAAGAGGAGCAATCTCTGATTCTTTTCCCACTGTCACTTCTTCTCCCAACTTCACTATCTTGGTGAAACAATCAACCGTGGCGTGATACCGAAACAACCAGTCCATTCCCAGAATAACCCCATATCTGTTCATCGGCATTACCACCAAATCTGCCTGATATTCTCTGCCTTCAAACCCAAACACACATTCTCTGACCACCTGATTCGTCTCAAAACTCCCACCCAATGGCGAACTCACCACATAACAAGCATTCAAACACATAATAGGCAAACACAAAGTACAAATTAATTTACAAGATATAAAAGAATGAGTAGCGCCAGGGTCAAATAATGCATGTATGTTCGTGTTATGGATGCATATCGTACCTTCCACCATAGCATTGGGATTAGCTTCCACATTTTGCTCTTCACCCGCAAGACCATAAGCACGAGCTGGGATCATCGGTCTTTGAGCTCCCGGTTGATAGCCTGGAGTCTTATCTGGACAAGTATTGGCCATATGTGTTGTTTTCCCGCAAATCAGACACTGTCCCAACCTCCTTCTGCAAGTGTTGTAGGTATGAGTCGGGCCTCCACAATATAAACATGGTGACCTATCATGTCGAGGATCAGAAGTAGCCGGAGGTGCTTGTGGCTTTGGCGGTGCAGTTCCTGCAGCTCTAAACTTCTTATTTTGCCCTTGAAATGGCTGAGGAGGAGATACCATAGGCCTTTTCCCCTTTCCAAACCCCGATCCTTGTCCCATTTGCATGCGAGGTATGGGGTCCTTTTTCTTGTACTCCTCTTCCAACACCAGTGCCCTCTGTACCGTATCAGCAAAAGACTCAAAGTTATGCCCTGCGTGCCCATGTCGAAGATCCTGTCTCAGTCCAGCTATGAATTTCTTCGCCTTTCTCTTTTCATCTCTTCTAATGTGGGATGCATATTTACCAAGCTTGTTGAAAAGAGAAAGGTACTGAGCCACCGTTCGAGTTCCCTGTTTCAAATCCATAAATTCTTGTTCTTTCCTTTCTTGAACGACTTCAGGGACAAAGGTTTCTCTGAATTCCCTTACAAAGACTTCCCAGTTGACTTCTTCTCCTTCCACCTCAAGCTTCTCTCGTGTACGTTCCCACCAATCACAAGCCTCCCCATCCAGTTGGAAAATAGCGAATTGAGCTTTCTCCTGAGAGGTAAATTGTCTGACATTGAAAATCCTCTCGATTCTGGTTAACCATCCCTCTGATATTGCATCATCCACAGAACCCGAAAATCTGGAAGGATTGTAACTCAAAAACAACCCATGATGATCTCTCGGGTTATTAGGAGGAGGTGCTTGATGTTCAGCCGGCGGTTGTACTGGAGGATCCTGAGCCCTTCTATGTTCCACGTAGTTATATACCGCCTCCATAAAGTGCTCCATATTCATAGGCGGTTGTGGAGGATTAGGAGAACGATCTCTATGATGATGATGACCCGGAGACCTTTCCCGATGTCTTCTAGGAGGCATCCTGTTCACTCAAACACTAACATGCATCCAAATTTTAGTTCATGCGTGACAATGCAATAAATTCAATCAAGCATTCAAGTCAAGAATTAAAACACCTTATCTTATAAAAATACAAATGCTCCAAAATAGCAAGTAATTCCTACAGCCGAACGACCTACTGACTCAACACGACACTAGAACCCTGGTTTTGCAACCCTGGGCTCTGATACCACTCAAAGGATGTAACGCCCAAGCGCGAGACGTCACATCCCCCGCACCATGACCCGACCCCTATATGAAATGGATTTCCACACACGAGCCGAACCATAGCGAACGGAGACACACACTCGCTAAGCCAGGCGGGACCAACCTATAACTTAAACCCCAACAACAACAACAACAATCAGAGTAACAGAAAGGCGGAAGCAATCATTCATATATATATACTGAGCTAGAGGCTCTAGGTACCAACATGTAGTCCATATATTGAGCTATATGCTCTAGATACCAACATTTAAGTCTGAATAAGATACATATGTACGCTCCATACATAAGCAAAATACAAAAAATATCAATAAAAGTAAACGTATGAGTGTAAAGAAAGAAAGGCTAGACACTATGCAAGACTCTCTCTCAGACTTGTATCCCGCCTAGCATCCCTTCCTGCAAAAACAACTGAAACAACTCCGGGTTCAGTCTGTAACGCCCCCGTTTTTCAGTTTAAGTAATGTGACGTATTTGTTTAAAAATTGCGCAAATTAAGTATTTAATTATATGATTAATTGTTTATAAGTGTTTTTATTTGATTTAAAACCGTAAACTTTTGTTATTTAATTGAATTAATATGGAATTTAAGTTTAGTAATTTAATTATAACAATATGAATTCGTTCATGCGCTTGAGTGTTTTATTTCTACTTCGTTTTTATATGAAATGATACTGGATTGGCGTGAAAATTTAACATGTCGTAAATATGTGTGTTATGAACGTGCCTATGTGCTCGGTTTATGTTTTCGGATTCAATTGACGTGTTTATGAATTTATTTTGATTTTTGGAACCAAGTCGGGGGCTAACGAGCAATTAGCGCACCCTTGGTTCCGTGCGTGATATCTTGAGCTCGGGAATTCGGATTCGAATTCCGTCAACTCCGTTGCCTTCGTATCGACGATTAGGAGACAATGGAAGAAGCCTCATACCTTTTTGAGATCATTAAGACCTCCAAAATCCAACCGTAACGGACAACTCGTGCAAGAAGAGCCCTTATGTTGACTAGTCTTCATGGTGGGACCCCATAACCCCTCTTAACTTAACCACACCTTAACCATGACTTATCTACCATGGGTTAACCCTTTCTCCTACCCTTTTAGCTGCAAAAACCGAGCCAAAATATCTCCTCTCATTCTGCAACTGATCGAGAGAAGGGAGAAGAGAAGAAGGAGAGAAACCCTTGGCCATCCTTTGTGATTTTGAGCTCAAATCACCATTTTTCTTCACCAAATCTTTAAGGTATGAATATTTATGTCTTCTCTACTCTATTATGTTTGATTTCATCTACTTAAATCATGTTTTGGATCAGATTTGATTAGGGTTTGAATTATGAGATTAGTATGAACTTTTAGGGATTTTTGCTCTTGTGACCTATATGTTTGTGTGGCTGAATTTCTTGCTTATATGTGATCATATGAACTTGTTTCTTGGCTTATTTCTTTCCTAACTGATAGTATATGATGTTATGAGGGTTTCATCTCTTGGTCCTTTTATGAAATTATGAGATATGGAGCTCCAAACTTGGTGATCAAACTATTTCCCCTGTTTTCGGACTGCTGTGTGAAATTTTGTGTTGTTGCATGATCATATGGCCTCCAATTCGTGTGAAAATGCATGGAGTTGATGTACACTCAGTGTTCTATATGTTAGCATTCATGCTTTAAGTATTTGGTTCCATTTGAAGCCTCAAAACCGAAATACATGGCCTGTTTCTATGCGTGCACCATGACAGATTTGTTGCTGTTGTGTTTGGTAAGTTGTTGGTCATCCTAATGTGCTTTAAATGGTACCATTTTGCATATATATGATGTATATAAGTTGTTTAGTATGTTATCATGCATTCCCCAAAGTTTCAGATCCAAATTCAAGCCCTAAGTACTTGATCAAGGCATGATAGAATCTTTAGGGCTCATATGTCCGATTGTAGCGACCCAGTTTTGTTTCACGGTTTCGATGATCTTAACATGTGATTTAGCTTTTGCACTCTAAATGAAAAATGTTCATAACATGCCAAATATGTTTTATATGAAGTTTCAGAGCATTTGGAGTTCATTTGGTATGTTTTTGGATTGAGTTTGTAAGGGATCAGTTTTGCCGGAAAAATTTCAAGGGTGATTAAGTTCTGTACCGTGACACCACCGTGTCTCATTTACTCATAAGAGTGAGACACGGGCGTGTCACACTCTCTGGGCAGCTCTGTACTGAGCCACGCCCGTGGCTCAGTTGGGCAAGGGTTGGTGACACCCCCGTGTCACTTCCCATGCGCAGCCTTCGTTACTTCCTCTTCGGTTTTTGATTTATTTACCCTCCTTAATGACTTTATCTCTTTTTGTGTTAAACTATGAACTTGTTTGGCTATGTGTTAGGAGTACTATGGTGCAATTTCATGATATTTGGATGAGTTATAGGTATGCTTTTGCTTATTGCCGTTTATGTGTGTTTATATGTCATTTATGAATTGCATCACTTATTTTCTATATCATGAGACTTCTTCTTGTTGTCAAACCTTGGATATATGCTATGTTATGTGATATGAAGTATATGGTAGCATTATGGAAGAGCTTGAACATGTTCTATGCTTCTATTTGAGTTCTTGAATAAATTGAATGGAGATATGAATTGAATGATCTATGATTGAACAAGTGAATGAATTGGTTATATGATTTTCATGACTTAATATGATCTTTATGCCTTCATATCATGCTTGAGCATTGCCGTGCGTCATATATGGTTCATTTAGAGTCTTGAGTCTCACAAACACGTCTTGTTGTCTTCGTTCAGTTTGTCTCCAGGGTGGAGAGCTTTTGATCGTTCAGGCACTTGGTGCTCGATCCTTGTTTCATCACGGTTCAGGTGAGGGTGGTTTTCGTTGTAGCTATATAACAAACCCTATAACCCTTATGTGCAAAGTTTTGGCCAAAAACCTTATGATTATATATATATGATTTCCAAACGAAGCTATCGAGTAAATCCTTCTGAATTATACGTATGAGCGTATATAAGCTTGAAAATGGTTTTGTAATGAGGCTATGCTCCAAACCGTGTGTCTTCATGCTAGCTATGGATTAGGATGACACGGAGAGGTACGTATATAGCATATGACGAGTTACACGGTAAGGTATGATTTCTTATAATATGTATCATATGTATGTATGGATATGTTTTGGCGAGAGTATGCAAATACGATATGTTCACGGGCCCCGGGACTTAGTATATGTGGCTAACCGAGGAAGCAAGGGCTGACGGGGATCCCATATACTAGTCCCACTATTAAACAGCGGTACTGGACCTCGTCAGGAGATTGGCGGGGAAAGGGAGCTGAGTGCCATCTGGGGAGTCATGTAACCCCTTTTGGTCAAAGACGGAGGTGGTTGGGTCTTGCAAACCCACCACCAACCTGGAGGAAGAAGGTTGGTATTGATATGATTATGTTTATGAATATGTTATGATATGATTATGCACCGTGCGGGAATGCCGGGAACCGGATCGCCCAAACGAATATGTTTTATGATATGATTTATGGTCTGTGTGTATTATAATATATTGCATGATCGCCTAATCAATATATTATCGATATTTGTCGTACACGGTCGGAGTTTGGATGGAGGTTGTGCACGCTCACTCGCCGAGCCTTATATTTATGTATGATTTGTGAATGAAATGAATTTAATATAAATTAGTCGTAAAAGTCGAGCATTGGTTATCTATTTTCTTGCCCTTTTTGGGAACTAAATTCAAATCAAACCTTGCTCGGGATTTATGACTTGCGTGTGCATGTTTATATATATGTATCGCTCCTGCTCACTCAGTCTTCTAGAGACTGACCCCTCTCCCTCCCCAACACTTTAGTGTGCAGGTGTGGCTTTGGAGTTTCGGGCTAGGCGGAGGTGTTTGAAGTATTTTAAGTTGGTCGAGTTAGGTTAGGAGGGTCTTTTCACTCATTCATGTATTGGATTTATGTTCGATTTGATTCTACAGTTTTATGAGCGGAATAATTATGTAAATATTACTGAATTACTTTTACTGGGTTTTGTTATGTTTTAAAAGAGGCCTGAAGAGCCCAAATTCCTTTTATGGTTGGTATGTTTGTGGTTGGGCTTGGCCATGCATTATAAATTGTGGATTGGCATTCGTTGCAGGGTCTAGCTCCGCCTGGCTTAGGAAGGTTTTTTTTTATGTTTGTCTCCCGTTCGCTAGGGTTTGATACGGGTGCAGATTTACAATTTTGTTACTCGTGTTGATCCTTAGTGCGGGGGATGTGGTGCCTCACGTGCGGGGTGCTACATCCTTAAGTGGTATCAGAGCCCGGTTGCAAAACCGGTGTTCTTGAGTCGTGTCGGAGTCAGTTTAAGTCGAACGGCATAGGGACTATGTGATATTGTGTGCATTGCATCGATCTTGAATATGGAATTTGGCTTCTCTTAAGAATTTTGTTGAATCACTTGTTGCATCTTATACGGATTCTTGTCTTTCGTATCGAATATGTGTCATGAGCATGCACTAATCGCATGCATCTATTCTTGAAGTAAGCTGTGATTTATAGGTTATAAAGATACTATCAAACCCTGGTCAAGTTCTACGACAAAGAAGATCGATTGCAAACTCTCTGAGACCTGGAAGATGAACAGGATACTCTGGGAAGAATGTAGAGAATTAGAGATGTGAGACTTCCCAAATGGAGCTAGAGTCAAGGATGAGGATTCGGGATGGGAAGATTGAATCTAGAGATGCGATGGCAGAGAGACATTTGGTGAAATCGGAATAGGAGATAATCATGGGATTGTTGGGACTCAGAAGACTAAATTATGAGAGTCTGCTACTTGGAGTGTTTTAATTGGATGCAGCAAGATTTGTCAACCTAAAGAATGAAGCGAACGAGTCTTGAAGATATTTGATCCCGGATGAGATCGTTGAAGAGGTCTCGATAGTTAGGAGAGACTCAGATAAAATGGGCCCGGTAGGAGCTGTGTACCTGGGGTCGACAAGAAGGATTTCTGATTAAGCCTATTGAATTGAAATTAAGTCTGTCGAAGTTAAGATCGGGAAGAATTGGACTTGGGTGCTCTGGATTTTGATCGTGATGGGAAACTCATAATCAATAGTCACGGTAATCTTAAGCAAGGTGTTGAGTGGGAGATGAGCTTGTTCTTCCAAAACCCAAGCTGAATTGCCATGTTGTGAAGTAAAAGGGAAGATATGAAGCAACAAATGGAAATGGTAAAGAAAGATAATCACTCCTTGCAAGGAAATCATGCGCTCGAATGAAAGCAGTTGGAGGTGAATTGAACTCACAAGGGATAGGCACGGGATTCTTGATTGAGACGACGATGGGAAGTAAAGGTCAAATTTAGAGAATAGATTGGATGCTAACTCCTTGGAAGTGGAAGATACAAGTTGATTTATAAAGATGCATGGAAATCTCGAAGACCGTGGGAAAGGCAATGAATAATTACCAAGTCAAAGTAACCGCGGAACTTGGAGTAGCAAGGAAAAGCTGTCGAGCTAACTACTTACCCCATTGGTGACAGGTTCCAAAGCATTCATAGCACGTGCATCATATTTTGCATTAATTATTTATTTTCTTGATCTTATGTTATCCGTACCTTTCTAATTGGTTTGGTTGCGCTAATGTGTGGTATAATTGCTTGGTGTAAACGTGACACATGCATTGCCATCTTTACCCAACATGCATTTTAGTGTTTACTTGATAGGAAAATCTGGCACCTCAATTGTCAAGTATATCCTCGTTCGAACCATATCTGAGTTATGAGGAAGGGAAATGGGATTTACTCATCGAGAATTTCGATAAAAGAAGAATCAATGGAGTTCAACCCGGGACAACAGAAATTTAAGGGGGAGAGCACAACCGAAGAACAAATTGGACGATTGAAAAGGTGCTCGGAGAAATGTTTTAGTGGGAATGACGAAATTACAAATTTAGGAAGACCTGGAAGTCCTATTAGTGATGATCGGAGATAACTAAGGTGGCGTGAATGGTTAAGTGTTAAGAGGAGAACTAAGTTATCAAATTCGGGTTGAAGTCCATCATTAGGAAGGAAGGAAATGGTTTGAAGAATGTTCCTATGTGTGGAACATGGATCTGGAGATAACAGAATTATAAGGGAGCGTCTGGAAACTCCTAAGTCAGAATTGACCACAGAGAGAGGGTTGAATCAAGTTGGTATATGATGGAATGATGGCGATCACGAGTAATCTAATAGGGTACAAAGAAGGGGTTCAATAATGACACTATTATCAAGTTCTCGGTTAGTCTCACGATACTTCGAAAGGAAATCTAAGAAGAAGCCAAACCGGGAAAAGGTGACCATTGGAGGATTTACATCAAACAACAAGAATCATCAAGAACCTTCTATCTTCAATACAAGAAATGTGGAGCCTGATGCCGAATGTAACCTTAAAGGGGTTAAAGAGAATGAATGGATAAAATGAACGGAAGCTAGAAAAGGATTCGTGTTACGGTAGATCCTAATGACGAATACCTCAAGGTAGGGATGGAATCGTCAAGGTTGTCCGGATTAGTTATCCTTGAGGGTATTTTAAACTCCGATACGGGTAAGAGGGTAGCTAGGGACATAACTTCGAGACGAATGGTCTAAGGGTATTAGGGAGGTCAAACTTGGTTAACTACAAAGAGTTGGTTGAATGAAGATTAAGGGAAATGATGGAGACTGGGAGCAGTACCAGGCAGAACGGATCCAAGAGATAGATCCTACACTGGACAACGGCAACTCTAAGTTCTAAATTTTGAAACTTCGGTGAACGGTACATATAGCATTCATGATACATGCATTCACGCAAATTTAACTTTTATAATTTCTATGTTAGGTGCTTTAATCTTGTATTGTGTTAAATTACTGGAGTAATTGGATATCAATGTGGGCGACATTTGTTACTTGCTTTGGGTGCCTTACGTGATTTTAAATTTGGTTTTTGCGTGGGTTGCTTGGGAGTATTGGAGACTTCCTTGCTTTATTTTCGGTTAAGAGACGGGGATTCTCTTATTTTTGTTTGAGAGACGGGGTACTCTCTTTGCTTGCGAGAGACGGGGTTCTCTCATTGTTATTGGAGAGACGGGGTTCTCTCATTGCTGCTTGAGAGACGGGGCTCTCTCCTTGTTGTTTGTGAGAGACGGGGAATCTCTCATTATTTGATTTCAAGCGTGTTTTGAATCCGAGGACGGATTCTTTTAAGGGGGAGAGATTGTAACGCCCCCGTTTTTCAGTTTAAGTAATGTGACGTATTTGTTTAAAAATTGCGCAAATTAAGTATTTAATTATATGATTAATTGTTTATAAGTGTTTTTATTTGATTTAAAACCGTAAACTTTTGTTATTTAATTTAATTAATATGGAATTTAAGTTTAGTAATTTAATTATAACAATATGAATTCGTTCATGCGCTTGAGTGTTTTATTTCTACTTCGTTTTTATATGAAATGATACTGGATTGGCGTGAAAATTTAACATGTCGTAAATATGTGTGTTATGAACGTGCCTATGTGCTCGGTTTATGTTTTCGGATTCAATTGACGTGTTTATGAATTTATTTTGATTTTTGGAACCAAGTCGGGGGCTAACGAGCAATTAGCGCACCCTTGGTTCCGTGCGTGATATCTTGAGCTCGGGAATTCGGATTCGAATTCCGTCAACTCCGTTGCCTTCGTATCGACGATTAGGAGACAATGGAAGAAGCCTCATACCTTTTTGAGATCATTAAGACCTCCAAAATCCAACCGTAACGGACAACTCGTGCAAGAAGAGCCCTTATGTTGACTAGTCTTCATGGTGGGACCCCATAACCCCTCTTAACTTAACCACACCTTAACCATGACTTATCTACCATGGGTTAACCCTTTCTCCTACCCTTTTAGCTGCAAAAACCGAGCCAAAATATCTCCTCTCATTCTGCAACTGATCGAGAGAAGGGAGAAGAGAAGAAGGAGAGAAACCCTTGGCCATCCTTTGTGATTTTGAGCTCAAATCACCATTTTTCTTCACCAAATCTTTAAGGTATGAATATTTATGTCTTCTATACTCTATTATGTTTGATTTCATCTACTTAAATCATGTTTTGGATCAGATTTGATTAGGGTTTGAATTATGAGATTAGTATGAACTTTTAGGGATTTTTGCTCTTGTGACCTATATGTTTGTGTGGCTGAATTTCTTGCTTATATGTGATCATATGAACTTGTTTCTTGGCTTATTTCTTTCCTAACTGATAGTATATGATGTTATGATGGTTTCATCTCTTGCTCCTTTTATGAAATTATGAGATATGGAGCTCCAAACTTGGTGATCAAACTATTTCCCCTGTTTTCGGACTGCTGTGTGAAATTTTGTGTTGTTGCATGATCATATGGCCTCCAATTCGTGTGAAAATGCATGGAGTTGATGTACACTCAGTGTTCTATATGTTAGCATTCATGCTTTAAGTATTTGGTTCCATTTGAAGCCTCAAAACCGAAATACATGGCCTGTTTCTATGCATGCACCATGACAGATTTGTTGCTGTTGTGTTTGGTAAGTTGTTGGTCATCCTAATGTGCTTTAAATGGTACCATTTTGCATATATATGATGTATATAAGTTGTTTAGTATGTTAGCATGCATTCCCCAAAGTTTCAGATCCAAATTCAAGCCCTAAGTACTTGATCAAGGCATGATAGAATCTTTAGGGCTCATATGTCCGATTGTAGCGACCCAGTTTTGTTTCACGGTTTCGATGATCTTAACGTGTGATTTAGCTTTTTCACTCTAAATGAAAAATGTTCATAACATTCCAAATATATTTTATATGAAGTTTCAGAGCATTTGGAGTTCATTTGGTATGTTTTTGGATTGAGTTTGTAAGGGATCAGTTTTGCCGGAAAAATTTCAAGGGTGATTAAGTTCTGTACCGTGACACCCCCGTGTCTCATTTACTCATAAGAGTGAGACACGGGCGTGTCACACTCTCTGGGCAGCTCTGTACTGAGCCACGCCCGTGGCTCAGTTGGGCAAGGGTTGGTGACACCCCCGTGTCACTTCCCATGCGCAGCCTTCGTTACTTCCTCTTCGGTTTTTGATTTATTTACCCTCCTTAATGACTTTATCTCTTTTTGTGTTAAACTATGAACTTGTTTGGCTATGTGTTAGGAGTACTATGGTGCAATTTCATGATATTTGGATGAGTTATAGGTATGCTTTTGCTTATTGCCGTTTATGTGTGTTTATATGTCATTTATGAATTGCATCACTTATTTTCTATATCATGAGACTTCTTCTTGTTGTCAAACCTTGGATATATGCTATGTTATGTGATATGAAGTATATGGTAGCATTATGGAAGAGCTTGAACATGTTCTATGCTTCTATTTGAGTTCTTGAATAAATTGAATGGAGATATGAATTGAATGATCTATGATTGAACAAGTGAATGAATTGGTTATATGATTTTCATGACTTAATATGATCTTTACGCCTTCATATCATGCTTGAGCATTGCCGTGCGTCATATATGGTTCATTTAGAGTCTTGAGTCTCACAAACACGTCTTGTTGTCTTCGTTCAGTTTGTCTCCAGGGTGGAGAGCTTTTGATCGTTCAGGCACTTGGTGCTCGATCCTTGTTTCATCACGGTTCAGGTGAGGGTGGTTTTCGTTGTAGCTATATAACAAACCCTATAACCCTTATGTGCAAAGTTTTGGCCAAAAACCTTATGATTATATATATATGATTTCCAAACGAAGCTATCGAGTAAATCCTTCTGAATTATACGTATGAGCGTATATAAGCTTGAAAATGGTTTTGTAATGAGGCTATGCTCCAAACCGTGTGTCTTCGTGCTAGCTATGGATTAGGATGACACGGAGAGGTAAGTATATAGCATATGCCGAGTTACACGGTAAGGTATGATTTCTTATAATATGTATCATATGTATGTATGGATATGTTTTGGCGAGAGTATGCAAATACGATATGTTCACGGGCCCCGGGACTTAGTATATGTGGCTAACCGAGGAAGCAAGGGCTGACGGGGATCCCATATACTAGTCCCACTATTAAACAGCGGTACTGGACCTCGTCAGGAGATTGGCGGGGAAAGGGAGCTGAGTGCCATCTGGGGAGTCATGTAACCCCTTTTGGTCAAAGACGGAGGTGGTTGGGTCTTGCAAACCCACCACCAACCCGGAGGAAGAAGGTTGGTATTGATATGATTATGTTTATGAATATGTTATGATATGATTATGCACCGTGCGGGAATGCCGGGAACCGGATCGCCCAAACGAATATGTTTTATGATATGATTTATGGTCTGTGTGTATTATAATATATTGCATGATCGCCTAATCAATATATTATCGATATTTGTCGTACACGGTCGGAGTTTGGATGGAGGTTGTGCACGCTCACTCGCCGAGCCTTATATTTATGTATGATTTGTGAATGAAATGAATTTAATATAAATTAGTCGTAAAAGTCGAGCATTGGTTATCTATTTTCTTGCCCTTTTTGGGAACTAAATTCAAATCAAACCTTGCTCGGGATTTATGACTTGCGTGTGCATGTTTATATATATGTATCGCTCCTGCTCACTCAGTCTTCTAGAGACTGACCCCTCTCCCTCCCCAACACTTTAGTGTGCAGGTGTGGCTTTGGAGTTTCGGGCTAGGCGGAGGTGTTTGAAGTATTTTAAGTTGGTCGAGTTAGGTTAGGAGGGTCTTTTCACTCATTCATGTATTGGATTTATGTTCGATTTGATTCTACAGTTTTATGAGCGGAATAATTATGTAAATATTACTGAATTACTTTTACTGGGTTTTGTTATGTTTTAAAAGAGGCCTGAAGAGCCCAAATTCCTTTTATGGTTGGTATGTTTGTGGTTGGGCTTGGCCATGCATTATAAATTGTGGATTGGCATTCGTTGCAGGGTCTAGCTCCGCCTGGCTTAGGAAGGTTTTTTTTTATGTTTGTCTCCCGTTCGCTAGGGTTTGATACGGGTGCAGATTTACAATTTTGTTACTCGTGTTGATCCTTAGTGCGGGGGATGTGGTGCCTCACGTGCGGGGTGCTACACAGTCTTAGACAGACTGGTGGGTATAAAAAGATAGGCTTAATTTCATAATATCGCGGAATTTAAACACATAAATGCAAGTTATAATCTTTATTCGAGGTTTAGAAGCATTTTTTCCCAAGTGGAAATAAAATACAACGAATAGGATTATAACAATTCATTTCATTCGTTAGGTCATTAGTGGCCCGGCGAGAGGGCGTGCATTATCTCCAACCATCACCTCATGTAATCCATTACTCATTCATTCATTCGTTCATACATTTCATTCTTTCGTGCACATACATTCGATCGTTCATACAATCGTTCATATACCACCTTTTTCCTCCGGGTAGGGAACAGGTTTGCAAGGCCCGAACCCTCATTCATTAATGAGGGGTACATGAATCCCCAAAAGCATGGGTCCCCTTTCATTCAGTAATCTCCTAGTGAAATCCAGGTTGCCGAAATTGTTGGAACTAGTATAAATGGATTCCCATCAGCCTAAGCTTCCCCGGTTCACCACTACACTAAGTCCCGGGCCCCCATTCATTGTGAACATTCATTACTCGCCAAAACTTTTGGTAGGACAATCATAATAAAGGCTTTCGTTTGAAAACATTTGTTCGTTAAAACTTGGTATAAATACCTATATAGGATTTTGGCCAAAATCTTGCACATTAGGTGTTCGGGGTCATATTGTTAACTAATAGAAGAAAAACCCACCTGGTAGGCAAAAAGAACCCGACCAAGCTCTCACTGCCCGACCTCGTCACCCACTAGATCAAGATCTGTGTGACAAAGGTAGTGTGAGACTCGATATGACCACATTTGATGCTCGGCTATGCAATATCATGTTAAGGACTGCTTAAAATGCAATAATATGTTCAATTATGGTCATGAATGTCATAGAATCCAATTAAACATATAATTCAACAAGTTTCGTTCATTATACGATAAAATCGTATTCGTTCCCGCTCATATCGTTCATACTTTCATACTTGCATTCATAAGGTTAGCAATATCATATATCAATCATAAAATACAACTTTAATACATTCACGTTGCATACAATTCACAAATACGAGCAATAAACGCAAAACAAACAATAAAAGAGTTCCCCCAAAGCTGCCATTTCAAATGACACGGCCGTGTTGAGTTTTCAAAGGAAACGGACACGGCCGTGTCCGAGGTTTAAAAATCCAAAAATTCAAGTCGAGAGCTTGACACGGTCGTGTTGAGTGTTCAAAGGAATTGGACACGGCCGTGTCCGAGGTTAAAATCAAAAAAAATTCAAAGTCGAGAGCCCAACACGGCCGTGTCCATTTTCAGTTTAAAGCTGACACGGCAGTGTCAGCTCATCGTTTTCAAAGAGAAAACAGAGCATAAGCTCTGTTTCTCGAGGGAAAAGCTTTGCAAAACAGGGCAGCAATAAGGAAGCTCAAATATTGCACTTAGACATGAATTCAATCCATATAATTCACATATAACATGCAATTCATCCATACTTACAAGAATTCACATTTTCACAATTCATTCATATATTCATAGCACACATTGGAATTCATATTAATTTTAAACAAATAAATCGAATTAGAAATGAATTCAATTAGCAATTCAAGTTATAAAGTCACATAATTAAATAAAAGTGCGCACGTAACTCTTACCTGCACGTGTGAAAACACGGGGCATTACAGATTCTCTTTAAGGGGGAGAGGTTGTAACGCCCCGTGTTTTCAAACGTGTAGGTAAGTGTTACGTGTGCATTTTTATTTAATTATGTGATTTGATAATTTGATTTGCTAATTCAATTCGTTTCTAATTTGATTTATTTGATTAAATTCTATATGAATTCCAATATGTGCTATGAATATATGAATGAATTTGTGAAAATGTGAGTTTTGTGAATTCGGTGTTATTTGAATGAAATTACATGTTTCGTGCAACCCGTGGGTTTGATTGTAACTTATTTGAATGTTTTGGACTCAATTGGAAATTGAGTTTGGGCTTAATTGCCACTTTTTGAAAGTTTAGGGACCTATTTGTATAATAGGCAACCCTGAACGGTTTTCGCGATATCTTGAGCTCCGGACCTCGAAATCGAGATCTGTAACCTGCGTTGAACTTGTTTCGACGTTACCTATTCATTAAACTTGACCTCGTACTCTTTCGATATCATTTGAACCTTCGACAACAAACCTTTCTGTAGCCTCGACTTTATAACTTGTTTTGAACCATTTTCTTAGCGAACCGGACTTGGACCGACCCGAATCCTACCCGTTTATCACTAAATATCAGCATTTGTTCCCTTATGCATCTGATTTCATCGATCATCATCATCTCAAGAGGCCAAGGAGAAGCCCCAAGAAAACCCTTGTTGATCGTTCAAACCCTAAGCTCAAGATCAACTTTCATCCAATCTTCTTCCAAGGTAAGGTATGGATTGTTTTACCCTCATTCTCCTTTCCATTTTCTTCCGATTATATCTTGGTATGAGTTGGGGAATCATGTGTTATGAGAAAAAGCTTGAAATGATGCAAATGGTATGAATTCTTGGTTCCATGTCTTTCCTTGGTTTTAAATGATAGTTGATGCATGGAATGTGTTGCTTGTAGCTTCCTTATCATTTCTAGTTGCTAGGATTTTGTGTTGGTTGAATATAGCTTGACTTGCCATTGTTGAAGCTTGAAGCTTCCATGGATGAAAGTTTGTTATTGAATGATCTTTTGCCAATTTTGATTATGAATTCGTGTAAGTATGAATGAATTGCATGTTATATGTGAATTATTTGGATTGAAATCATGTCTAAGTGTGTATAAGAGCTTTCTTATAGCTGCCCCTGCTTTTTCAAGCTTTTCCCATGCAAAAACAGGGCTTCTGCTAAGTTTTTTTTTCCGGAAACGATGAGTTGACACGGAAAATGGACACGGCCGTGTTGGGCTCTCGACTCTGAATTTTCTGATTTTAACCTCGGATACGGCCGTGTCCGTTTCCTTTGAAAACTCAACACGGCCGTGTCATTTGAAATGGCAGCTTTGGGGAGCCTCTTTTCTTGCTTATATCTCGTTTATGGCTCGTAATGGTGGATTATATGTAACGTGATTATATTAAAGCTATGTTTTATGATTGATGTATGATATTGGTGACCATATGAATGCAAGTATGAAAGTATGAAAGAATTGACCGGGAACGAATACGATTTTTATCGTATAATGAACGAAACTTGTTGAATTATGTGTTTAATTGGATTCTATGACATTCATGACCATATTTGAACATATTATTGCATTTTAAGCATTCCTTAACATGATATTGCATAGCCAAGCGTCAAATGTGGTCATATTGAGTCTCACACTACCTTTGTCACACAGATATTGATCCAGTGGGTGACGAGGTCAGGCAGTGAGAGCTTTGTCGAGTTCTTTTTGTCTACCAGGTGGGTTTTTCTTCTATTAGTTAACAATATGACCCCGAACACCTAATGTGCAAGATTTTGGCCAAAACCCTATATATGTATTTATATCAAGTTTTAACGAACAAATGTTTTCGAACGAAAGCCTTTATTATGATTATCCTACCAAAAAGTTTTGGCGAGTAACGAATGTTCACAATGAATGGGGGCGCGGGACTTAGTGTATTGGTGAACCGGGGAAGCATGGGCTGACGGGAATCCACATGAACGATCGAATGTATGTGCACGAAAGAATGAAATGTATAAACGAATGAATGAATGAATGAATGACTAATGGATTACACGAGGTGATGGTTGGGGATAATGCATGCCCTCTCGCCGGGCCACTAATGACCTAATGAATGAAATGAATTGTTATAATCCTATTCGTTGTATTTTATTTCCCACTTGGGAAAAATGCTTCTAAACCTCGAATAAGGATTATAACTTGCATGTAAGTGTTTCAATTCCACGATATATTGATATTATGCCTATCTTTTTATACCCACCAGTCTGTCTAAGACTGAACCCGGAGTTATTTCAGTTGTTTTTGCATGAAGGGATGCTAGGCGGGATACAAGTCTGAGAGAGAGTCTTGCATAGTGTCTAGCATTTCTTTCTTTACACTCATACGCTTACTTTTATTGATACTTTTGGATTTTGTTTATGTATGGAGCGTACATGTATATGGTACCTATATGTATCTTATTCAAACTTAAATGTTGGTACCTAGAGCATATAGCTCAATATATGGAATACATGTTGGTACCTAGAGCATCTAGCTCAGTATATAGTATATGAATGATTGCTTCCGCCTTTCTGTTACTCTGATTGGTGGTGTTGTTGTTGGGGTTTAAGTTATAGGTTAGTCCCGCCTGGCTTAGCGAGTGTGTATATCTCCGTTCGCTATGATTTGGCTCGTGTGTGGAAATCCATTTCATATATGGGTCGGGTCATGGTGCGGGGGATGTGACGTCTCGCGCTCAGGCGTTACAGTAAAGATCCCAAATTCTCCGGAAACACATCGGGGAATTCCTTCACGATCTCCGTCTCTTCGAGCTTGGCCTGATCCTTTGGCTTATTCGAAAGGTAGGCCACATAGCCCGACGCACTGTCCCGGAATAATCTACTTGCTTTCATAAAGGAAATAAACGGGCAGGTCTTCAACCTCTGACGCGCAAAGACCGTAGAACCCAAAGTCACTCTCTTGGCAAAACAATCCATCATAGCTCGGTAACGGTACAACCAGTCCATTCCTAGAATCACCCCATACTTCTTGATCGGCATCTTGATCAAATCTGCCGAATACTCTTAATCTTCCACAACCACCGGACAACCTCGGTAAACACAATTCGTAGCCAAAGTAGCACCAAGGGGAGAAGAAACAATAAAGGAATCATCTAGGCAAGCAACAGGCACTGGAAGAGTAGAAACAAGCCGGGAAGCAATAAATGAATGCGTTGCTCCCGGATCAAACAATGCATGCAATGGAATGCCATGAATGTGGATAGTACCTTCAACCACGGCGTTGGCATCCACCTCTACATTCTCTTCCTCGCGCTCCAATGCATAGGCTCTCGCTTGGATCGGTGCTCTAGGAGGCATCAGATTCAATGGCTGAGGAGCTCGAGGCTGAGGTGCTCTCGCTTGAGGACAAGTACTAATCAATGACCGGACTCTCCACACTTATAACATCTTCTCAGTTTCTTCCGACAATTCTCCTCGGTGTGATTGGGACCTTTGCAATAATTACATTGAATCGGGGCCGGTAGAGCTGGTGCGTCGGTACCGGAGGTCGAGCTTTCTTGACTGAAGTAGTAGGACCTTGGGGTTTGAAGATCGGAGGCCCACCATAGGATGCAGGCCTCTTCCCCAAATTAGAGCTCGAACCTTGGCCCGAAGAGTAAGTCGGTCTCAATCTTGTGTTGTTAGTTTCCACTTTGATCGCCTTCCTCGTAGCCTTTTCCCACGTACCCACGGTAGCAGCCTTAAGAGCATTTTGGATATCATATCTCAAGCCATGAACCAAATTACGGGCCTTCTGGGTGTCATCATTGGTGATATGTGGAGCATACGGTGCAAGTCTCTCAAATTCCAAAATATACTCTTCAACCGAACGGTTCCCTTGTCTCAATTCTGTAAATTGCTGAAGTCTTCTCTCACGAGCACTTGGTGGAACATACTTGTGACGAAACTCTCTCACAAAGCTTTCCCAATCAAACTCTTCTCCACTCCTTTCCAATCGGGCTCTTGTAGCTTTGAGCCAATTGGATGCGGGACCTTAAACAAACCGGGCCGTGCAAACAACTTTCTCATGCAAAGGAGCGGGGCAAATTTCCCAAATTCCCGCAACTTCTGACAACCACTCTTCGGCTTGGATATCATCTGCTCCATACCGCTTAGGTGGATTGTTGTTTCTGAACTCCTTAAAGGCCGGAGTTACTTGCCGACCTTGTCCTTCCCAATGTGGATTATCTCTTTGATTCTGCTAAAGCTGGTTCAAAAGAGCCTGCACATTATTCTCAGCATTCATCGGAGGAGGTGGAGGTGCTTGTAGAGGGGGTTGATTAAGATTAGGAGTCTGCTCCCTATCTGCTCTCCTTCTAGGAGGCATCCTGAAAATTCACAAATCAAGAAGATATCGATGCATGGGGTTCAGTTCATGATCATGAAATCAATTATCTGGAATTTAAACAATTAAGTCACATAGAGGTGTAGATGAATGCAAATAATCACATACTCCTATACCGAACGACCTAGACAGACTCAACACGACTCCAGAGCTCTCAGTTTTGATACCACGCAAGGATGTAACACCCCCGGAGCGAAAGGTGCCACATCCCCCGCACTAAGGTCCGACACGAGTAACGAAATGGAAGTTCGCACCCGTATCAAACCATAGCGAACGGGAGACACACAAAACTCACACCCTCGCTAGGCGGCCTAGACCCTCAAGAACTGCGAGAATTAAAATCAGAGTAGCGGAAGCAAATCATATACCAAACATGATTCCTAAGATCACATATATACCTATCAAAATGGGGAAGGGTCAAGTATTCCAATCAACAAGCTAGCTTATATACAAATGTACAATGCCATCACGGCCAAAATAGCATAAGTGTATACCGAATACATAATCTTAAAATACATAAGCAAAAGAAGAAGAAATCTACTACGATGCATGAAGACTCAAGCTATACCACAAGTAAACCCAAAAGACACTTGCCGCCTAGCTTGACTCGGAAGAACCTGCAGACTCAAAAGAAAGGGAAAAGGGGAAAAACAACAACGAGGGCTAGTCCTAATGACTAGTGAGGGGGCTAACTCACGCACCCGATATATATATATAGAGCAAAGCATTTAATCAAAACGGAAAAATCCTTGAACCGAGAGTGGTTTTTGCAAGCCAAATTAATTCCCGTGATATAGATATAAATAGGTTAAAGCAAAGGTACAAGGCCAAAAGCCAAACTCCAAGTTTTAGGTAAATTAAGAATCCACTCTCGTTCCATAGATCATATAGAGCTAAACCAACTCGGCGAGTACGAGTCACACACAACCCATCTTCCATATACGAAAATCAAAGCAAAACAAAACAAATCAGAATCCATCCCCAACACCGGTTGATAGAAGGGTTGATCGGCCCTAACTATCCACATACACAGACGAGACAAGGTTTAATTACTACCTTGAAACCTTCGGCGGTTGCCTCCGTCGGCTCAAGAGAAACACCCTTCCTCAACCTCCCAAGGTTGGGCGAGACTCTCAAATGGAGGTGTTGATGGAAGAGCTCGGCGACCCCTCGGTCGTCCCGAGATTACCATACCACACTCCGGGGCCCAAACATATCACGAACGTCACACAAACATACATCAAAGCTTATCTTTCGAAGCCACATCTCGCTTACACACACACGCTTGTACAAAACTAAACTTTTCAAACGAAAGCAAAATAGCTTATATACTTATACAAAACGTTTTCAAACTCTTATAACAAATGGGATAAATCCCGCAACATAAGTATCATACACTTATTTACCATATATTATACGTATCCACATGCGAGGCCTCAAATCAAGTAGGGTTATAGGTCGAATAACTAAAAGAACAAAACCTCACCTTGTCAACGAACGTAGTGGAGACAAAAGTGTGACAACCGGACACCTACAGTGCAAGCTCGTCCTCTACAGGGAGATCCTCTGAACAAGACAAACAACAAGAAACGCTCTTAGACTCAGTATGAACCACATTGACGCTCGGTACATGCGTATGTATGTTTATGATGCAAATGATATGAAATTTATCCACATTTAGACCATTTGTAAGCATTCAACGCATATACGGACATATATCATAAACGAGGAGATAAAACAAAGCACAAATTCATAACATAAGGCTTAACAAAAAATATAACAAGTTGGTCACGCATACACACCAAAACGAGGCAAGAAGGAACAACAAGAAGCGACGAAAATGAAGCAAAACCAAGCAAAGACGGACGAAAAACTAGAGTTCCTAGGGGACACGCCCGTGCCCCCCTAGAAGGGCAAGATGAGACACCCCCGTGTCTCTGTACAGAAAAACGAACAACAGAAACCTGGAGGTGACACGCCCGTGTCACCAACAAAGGGTAAGCCGAGACACACCCGTGTCTCGGTACAGAAAAACGAATAATGAAATCAAAAGGTAACACGCCCGTGTCACCAACAAAAAGCAAACCGAGACACCCCCGTGTCTTGGTACAGAAAAACGAAGACGGCTCAAACAGCAAACTGAGCAACCCCAATTAAAACTAAACACTCATACTCCAACTACCAAGCAAGGAAATGTAATAAATGCTAAGAATTAAGTCCTATGAGCATAATATCAACATCAAAACTCAAGAAAACAAGAAAGGAGCAAGAATCAACAATTCTCCCAACATCTACTATTCACAAGCTTGCCATAACTCATCAATCCACCATGGAAATGAACTTAAGAGCACATAAAAAAGAGAAGAGAGAGTGAAGATGACAACTATGAACTCACCTTTCAAATTTGAGAAGCTTGGGTGAAGATTTGAGCTCAAAATCAAGAAAATGGACAAAGGGTTTTCTTCTTCCTTCTTGCTTTGCTTGGCTGATCGGTTTTGGGAGAGAGAGAGGGGGAAATGGCCCTATTTTCAGCAGCAAAAGGGATAAGAGAGGCTCAACTCAAGGTATGACTCATGGTTAAGGCTTGGTTAAGGTTTAGTGGGGTCCACAAAGTCATAGCTAGGTCAACAGGTGTCTCTCAAGCATAAGGGGCTCGTTATGGGTGAAATTCGAAGGTCTTAACGAGCTTAGAAAAATGTGAGGCTTGTCCCATTAAACCCGAATCGTCGAAATGAGTTCAACGGAGGTGACGGAATTCGAATCCGAATTCCCGAGCTCAAGATACGCGTCCCGGAACCCAAGGTGCGCTAAATGCTCTTTAGCCTCCTTTAGGTCCCGTCTCCAAAACTAACCCAAAAAGGTAACCAAAACAAATACCAAAACATATAACGAGCACATAACCGAGTCCATAAAGCATATAATTAACACATATCACGAATTCACAAAAATCAGAATTAAATACGAATGTAGAACGAGCAAAATACAAAGTGAAGGAAAATTAAACGTTCAAGTTAAACAAATGCATACCAAAGCAATTAAGTTCAAATAACTTCAATTAATCCACGTTATCAATTAAATATCACATAATCACTTAAAGAAATAAGTAAATAGCGCACATAAGAGGTTACCTGAAAAGTCTGATCAGTCGGGATGTTACAAGGAAGGCCTCCTCATCCCCAACCGGAGAAGGAGGATTGTTTGTGAGTTTGTGTGTTTTGTTTTGAATATGATTATGAAAGGGAGTAAGTGGGTTTGAACTCGTTCTCGCAGAGTGGTTATGATTTTTGATTATGAATCCGGTTCGTGAAACGGGACTGGACTTCAATTTATAAAATTGGATGATTTTGGCCTTCAGCCTTAAAACTTTTCCCTATATATATAATATCACGGGAAAAATGATTTAGAATGCAAAAACCATGCCCCGATTTATGAACTCTTTTGCTTTTGAATATGCTATGCTCTAACTTATATGTATGTGTGTGTGTGTGTTAGCTCCCTCACCAGTCTTTAGGACTGACCCTCGTTTTCGTTTCTCTTTTTCCCCCTTTTTGTTTAAGTTGAAGGTACTTTTAGAGGTTCGAGCTAGGCGGTTGTCATTGTATAAGGATAGCTCGAGTCACATGCATTGTATTTCATTTATTTTATGCATTCAGAAAATTTTGATTTATGTATAAATTTGGTATTTAGAATCTGGCCTGGGATAAAGTTTTGTATACTTGTCTAGTAAATTAAATCGTATAAGTTGTTTATGATGATTTATAGCCTGCTATTGTCTGTATTTAATCGCTTCTGTTATCTTATGTTTATTACGCACTCTGTATTTTGGGTCTAGACCGCCTAGCTAGGGTGTGTATTTTGTTTGTCACCCGTTCGCCATAGCTTGATACGTGTGCGAATTTTCCATTTCGTTACACGTATCTAGCTTTGGAGCAGGGGACGTGGTGTCCTCCGCTCCGGGGTGCTACATCTTTAGTGGTATCAGAGCTCCGGGTTGCAAAACCGGAGCTCTAGCACCATGTCGGGTTTGTCTAGGTTGTTCGGCTTAGGATTACGTGTTTATTTGCATTCACTTTCATTAAATATTTGAATTACTCGAATTATTTGGATTATTTGCACATCGATATTTTGGAATCTTCTTTTTCTTTTATTTCAGGATGACTTCTCGACTACAAAATGCACCTTTGAAGGAACAACAATAAAAACAAGAATTTTCGGTATACAAGAGATTTAAAGAATTCAATCCACCGAAATGATTTGGAGATGATGAAGTTAGGGCCGAAGAGTGGTTATCCGAGATACTAGGGATTTGGGAAGATTGTCCGGGGGCATCACAAGAAAAGGTAAAATGCACTTCTCGTTTACTACAAGGTTTGGCTTCAAAATGGCTCAAAGAAGTGAGATCAAGGATAAAGGAGTCCGGGGAAGAGCTCACTTGGGAATGATTCATTCGAGAATTTTGCTACAATTACATCCCTCCAAGTGCAATGGTTAGAAGACTTCAAGAATTTTTAGATCTTGAGCAAGAATTGAAGAAAATGGACGATCTTTTAATGGAGTTTGCAAGTTCGGGAACCGGCAAGGATTGTCCTAATATCCGGAGTCATCTACAAGAATGCAAGGATAATATTATTCAAGTTTTCTAAGCTTCACCGGTGCATACATGGTTCGAGGAATTTAGAAGGACGGTTCAAGACGAAATGAATAACCAACAGATCGAGTCTCACACTCTATACATAGGAAAAGAATCGGGTTTGAGTTCTACCTCAAGCAAGAGATTCGTACTTCAAAAGAGGCCTCAAGCAAGAGATTCGTACATGTATCGTGTTTTGGTGGGGGATGTGGTGCCCTTCGCTCTGGGGTGCTACAGTAACTAGGGACCTAATGGGAATTTTTGACAAACAATTTTCATAGCGTATCTCAGGATAGTAAAAGCTATGATATGCATCTGGAAAATGTGGAATCTCACTTCCTAAAGCTTTAAGAGGAATATGTGAAGGTTTAAGTTCGGTGAATGAATAGTGATAGGTGTTTCATGGTGATTTACGAATCAAATTTGAAACGTAAAGGCATATGAAATGCATGTTGGATTTGAGACTATAAATGCTTTCCTCTTAACCCTCTACTTACCCTTGTCATTCTGATCTTGAAATCCGGGCTGTTACAACCTTCCTAATCTGGAAATTCTAATAATTTCACAAAAGTTTCAAAATTCGTACTTCATTAAGTACATACATCCATAATGATTAAACTAATGATTTAGTTTAGTGCTTACATTAAGCAATCCTTAATCATTAGTATGGATCGAGATCCATCAAACTTCGGGACGTGTTTCTCGTTTCACATAAATGAGGTTTCGGGAACGTTTCCGTCAAAATAGGATTCTTAGGAAGTTAAGTCTTTGAGCTCATTTTCGTAAAATGGTCCTAAGATGATTAACTTGCTAATCTTATTTAAGACGTTCCAAAGTTATTTGAAACTTTGTCATCTTACTTACTTATGCTATCTCATTGTATATATGTTCGGAACATCAATGCTATGAGTTTTGCACAACAGTTTGTGTAAAATTAACTCAAGACTAGTGAATTCTGATCCTATCGGAATTACCATAATGAGAGACATACAGAGTATCCTTATATCTTTGCAGTTCCTTTCCAAGGCCCTAGTTTGCCATTATGGAAGTTAAAGTCTGATCTTTCTCTCTTTTAGGCTTTCCCTTTACTCACCCCTCCATCGGGTTTCAGGGTTTTCTTCTTGTTTGGGCTAGATGCCTTTACCTCGTTAGGTTTAGAAGAAGAACTAATCATCATTACCTTTTAGTCCTTCATAAGGATGCTCTCTTAAGTTATCAACTAATTTGATCAACTATGCTACAATAGCATCATTTGAGCAAAAGGCTCTAAAATGATGATAGAAGCAATTTAACCAATCAGTAATCTAAGAACTCGTTTCTTAGTGTATTGTGTGGCTGCAAGGTCTTCCTCAGTGAGGACTTTCAGCCCATGTTACACATGTATTCCTTCATACAAATATGGAACAATTCCTTCGATGTGTTATAATTTGTAACACATTTGTAAGAGAGTACAATTGCTCTTAAGTGTTCCTATAATGTGTTATACTTTGTAACACATCTATGAGGGAGTACAATTTCCCTTAAGTGTTTGGAGAATTTCCTTTCACTTTTCAATTGCTTCTCTTAAGCCTAGGTTGAATTTTCACAATAGGTGAAAAGTTTGCCTTTTAGAGAACAATTTTCTCTTTTGGAGTCTTAAAATGGATTTTAAGATTCGAAGCCAATCAGGGTGGTTAGGACTTTAGTCAACTTGTTTGACTCAAGGATGGATACTAATGGGTCACATTTCAACTTGTAGACAATCACATAACTACAACCTAAATGCTAAGCAGAGAAAATGTGAGCATATTGAATAATAACGTAACACATTGGATTAGGTCTTTTATTGTATGTGGCTCCCATTGTTTTTATAAGGTTTATAAATCCCAAACGACCTTAGAAGAAACTTGTTTTCTCAATAGGTACTAGGATCCCAAGCATTCTTAGTTGTGGACCCACAACTCGTGAGACATCCAAAGGTCTAAGAATCTTTAGGTAGGTACAAAATTGTCAATTCCATCTCCATGGAATTCCTAGTAATGTTTTTGCATAACTGATCTTTCAATCATGGACCCACAACTCGTGAGACATCCATATCTACTTCAATGTTGAGCAGATCTCAATCAAACTTAGTCCGGAATGACCCACGACTCGTGAGACATCGCCCATTCTAAAATGACCAAGAAATGTCAATCACTTAAGGCGATCAATCAAGAAACTAAGATTTAATAGGTTGCACTAATTACCCCACGACTCGTGAGACAGCAATTAGTTTACCTACTAACTCTTAAATCCCATTGATGGAATGCTAGGAATTTTATTACCGTAATAGAATACCTATTTATTCGAGAGTTGCTCAATATTTTAATTAGGGATTTTTGAATTAACCAGAGAGTTGTCCGGTTTAGACCTCACCAACATGTACAGTTATCCATTTTTAATTGTCTTGATTAATGCAGTTTCATATAAAATGCATCACGTAAGCAATTAGCAGATAACATGTCCTAGCATGATACTAATATTAGATGATCATGGGTATCCTATTTTATATGCAATTATGGGAGTCCCTCCATAATTGCTAGTTCTAACATATATGCCACATAAACAGATATTTCACATAAGGGTGCAGTATTTAATGGAAAACTCTATTCTACTACATTAATAGAAACAACCTGATGGTGTAGGAAAAGGATTCCTAAAATGCAACCAACACTTTCAAGATTTGTTCTGTAGCACCCTATCCCCAAGGCACTACATCCCCCGCACTATAACCTCGATCCACATATGAAACGGACAATCCATACATAAACCAAAACTATAGCGAACGGGTGACAACCAAAATAAATGCGCTAGGCGGGACACTCCCCCAATAATCAAACCAAAACATGAATTTAAAAGCGGAAGCAATAAAACAATATACATATAGGTACCATATTTACCGATTAGATATATAATAGATACCAAACTTAACTATCAATACATTATCATCTCTTGATATTCTATACATGCTCAAGTATCCAAAATGTGAGACTGTGATTATAACATGAAAACGAGAAAAAGTTTATACATGAAAGGGACAATGCTAGACCCGTGCAATGCAAGACTTGACCAGACTCCCGCCTAGCACGACCACACTCTCAAGTACCTGAAAGGTGAAGTATCAGTCTACCGAAGACTGAGTGAGGGGCAATAAATATATGTATAACACATCACATCCAAGTCATAGTCTCGGGTGAAGACTTGAAAGGAAATAAATATATAGTTTAAGAAACTTGTTCTTTGCCCGAGATTACGACTAATCCTTTTAACATTTTAACTCGATCATTTCATGAACATGTGGCCCTGGCGAGTAAGGGCGATTCTCCAACCTTTACACCAAATGTGACAATACGTGCTTGCTTTATCAATTCAATACATGCTCATGAATTTCAATTTAGTGCTAACATAGACAATTTCATGCTTGAAACATGCAATAACCCGAGGATAACCCGACATGCCGGATTAATCCCCAGTCTCCTTCTTCCTCCGGGTGATAGTGGGTTTGCAAGGCCCGACTATCCACGCATGGTGTGTAGAGGGAACATGACTCCCTAAACACAGAACTCCTTCCACCACTAATCTCCTAGTGGCTTCGGGGGTGATCCCAACAATGTGAGGATAATTCAGGAGTTACCCGTCAGCCCTTGCTTTCCCGGTTGGCTCAAGAATTACCCTCGGGCCCACGTGCAATCATGTACTCGCCAACATGCTTGAAAATCATGACAATCATGGCTTGCTTGCTTGAAATGTTTATTGTTTTGAAAACGTTTATAGATATAATACGTTTTTGCCGAAAATAGCACATAAAGGTGGTAGGGTTCTAGGTGCCTAAAACAAAACCTCACCTTTTCCTTACAAAATATAACAAGGATATGCTCTACGGAGCCTGCTCCTCATCCACGACCTCGTGACCTGTGCAAACACGACGTGTATACGTGAGACATGACCTAAAATGGACCAAATATAACGAACAGCGGAAATGCAACGAGATGACGAGGAAAATGAAATGTGGCATGATAACATCTTATTTCAGTACATATTGGATTATATAATAGCAATTCGGGGTCAAAGAAGTCCTCGGATCGAGGGGCTAAAATCGTAATTTTATGTAGAGAATTTTGTTCTGCAAGTCAGGTGGGAATGGTCGTTCCAACTTCCCTTTGTAAATGGGAACGGTCTTTCCCATAAACCCCAAAATCGCGCCAACGATTTCCAATTTAAAATACCCTGAAGCTGGGAACGGCTCTTCCGGCACGCAGGCTAAAATGGGAACGGTCGTTCCCAGTCTCGGCCGCCTATTTCATTTGAAAAGGTGGGAATGCCCGTTCCCACAATGCCTTGAGGCTGGGAATGGTCGTTCCCAGTTCTGCAACTGGAAAGAAATAGAGAAGAACAGAGCAAGGCTAAGGGAATGATCAACAAAGCAACAAAACTCTAATTTTTGATCAACAAAGTTATGATTTTCTGGAAATATGATGTAATATGTTCAAAGAATGATAAAAGCACACTTAAACACACAAGACATGAAATATCATCAAGATTTCAAGGTTTCATGCTCATGTTGATATTGATCATCCAAGCTTCTATTTACAATAATTTCATGAATAAATCATGCCATAATTCATGATATGATCATATAATCATGCTTCCATCTCCAATTAATCCATCTAACATATAACTCTCAAACTCTAGCTCAATCAAATATGATCAACATCATCAATTCATGCAAAACCAACCTTGACAACAAAGAAATGAAGAGAATGGATAAAGATGATGATCAACTTCAATTCTTGGAATATTTCTTGAAATCTTGGACGATTATGATGAAAATTCCCTTCTCCCCTTTTCTTCCTTGGAACCGAGAGTGAAGGAGAGCAGATTGGTTGGGAAATTTTGGATGAAAATGAGAGTAAGGAAGCTTGGAGATGCATTACGTGAATCACCCTACTTGATTTTTGTGAAAAGTTTAAATTGCTATTTGATCCTTTAGTTTGTGAAATCATGCAAGCAAGTATGCAACAATTTGAAATATGCTCAATTAAGTCCTTGAAATGTTGAGCAATTAAGTCCCCAAATTTAAAAAGATGATCAAGTAGGGATAATTTGGTAGTTAAACACTCTCGGTTGTTGTTTTCCGTAATAAATATTTGCCATGACTTGAAGTAATTTTCCAATGTTGTGAAATCACATAATTCATATAAATAATGTTTCATGAATTTTATAAAAATATGAGATGACACGTTGGAAAATAGAGATTTAAAAGAATGAAAATAAATCCTACGCTCAAAATCTCACACGTGGCATGCTTACCTGTTCATCCGGAACCGGGGCGTTACAACTCTCCCCCCCCTTAAAAGAATCTGGTCCCCAGATTCTCTAGTCTTGCGTGAACAACTCCGGGTGGAACTGTCTCATCTTATCCTCTGTTTCCCACGTAGCTTCCTCGGTCTTGTCACTTCGCCACAAAACTTGAACCATGGGAATCCTCCGGTTCCTCAACTCCTGGAATTTCTTTTCCAAGATTTTAACCGGTCTCTGAACAAGTGTCAAATTCGGTTCCAACTCAACTTCTTCCACGGGGAGAATCGTAGTCTCATCGGGGTAATATTTCCTGAGTTGTGAAACATGGAACACGTTGTGAATCCCCGTAAGACTCGGTGGTAGGTCCAGCCGATAGGCTACCTCACCTATTCTTTCAAGAATTTCAAAAGGACCCAAATAACGAGGATTAAGCTTTCCTCCTTTCCCAATCCGGGTGAAACCTTTCCTTGGTGACACTTTCCAGAATACCTGGTCACCAACTACAAAATCTAGATCTCTTCGGCGCTTATCAGCATAGCTCTTTTGCCTATCTTGTGCGGCTTTCATCCGTTGTTGAATCATTTGAACTTTCTCAATCATATCCTGAACGACCTTGGAAGGTTTCTCAAATCTTTCACCTTTCTTTACCCCTTCCTGTTTTGACCATTTCCATTCTTCCAAGTCGAAGAACAACGGAGATCGGCACTTCCTTCCGTAAAGAAGTTCATACGGAGCCATCCCGATCGAAGCCTGAAAGTTGTTATTATAAGCAAACTCAATCAAAGGTAGCTGTTCTTGCCAAGAATTCTGGAAGTCCATCGCGCATGCCCGAAGTAGATCTTCCAAATACCTGATTAACCTTTCTGTTTGACCGTCTGTTTGCGGGTGGAATGTTGTACTAAACTTGAGCCTCGTTCGCAGAACGACCTGCAACTCCTGCCACAACTTAGATGTCAACCTCGGGTCTCGATCTGAAACTATGCTCACCGGAATACCATGAAGTCGGATAATCTCTCTATTATAGATCTCGGCTAACTTTGGAATCTTATAAGACATCCGGACCGCTAGAAATTGAGCAGACTTCGTAAATCTATCCACGATTACCCAAATTCCATCAAACCCGCCTTTAACCTTTGGTAACCCGAAAACAAAGTCCATCGTTACTTTTCCCACTACCATTCGGGAATAGGTAACGGTTGTACAAGTCCCGCGGGCTTTTGGTGCTCAGCTTTCACTTTCTGACAAGTCAGGCAATGTTTCACATACTCAGCCACGTCTCTTTTCATCCCATTCCACCAATATACTGCTTCAAATCCTTATACATTTTGTTTCCTCCTGGGTGGATCGAATAGGCTGACTTGTGAGCTTCTTCAAGTAGAACCCGTTTCAATTCCTCAGGTACTATCCACCCTGTTTTTAAATCTAAGCAAACCGGTCTCATCAAACCCGAAAGGACTCTCCGAATTAGCTCTAGCCTTGCCTACAAGCTTCTAAATTTCTGGATCATTATTCTGAGCTTCAAATAATCGATACTTCAATTCCGGCTGAATTGTGATATTCGAAACCCGAGCCTTTAAAACAATCGGAGCAACTTCCTCACTTTCCTTTATTTCCAAACTCGACATACTAGCCTTCCTGCTAAGTGCATCGGCGACCACGTTAGCGTTTCCTGGATGGTACTTGATCGTACAATCATAATCTTCTAACTTTTCCATCCAACGCCGTTGCCTCATATTTAAATCCTTCTGCGTGAATAAGTACTGGAGGCTCTTGTGGTCGGTGAAAATCTCAAAAGAAGTACCGTAGAGATAATGTCTCCATTTCCCGAGAGCAAAGATCACGGCTGCAAGCTCTAGGTCATGTGTCGGATAATTCTTTTCATATTCCTTTAACTTCCTGGAAGCATAAGTGATCACTTTTCCCTTCTGAGTCAAAACACACCCTAGGCCTACCTTAGAAGCATCTGTATACACTACATACTCCTCTGAACCCTCGGGAAGTGCTAACACCGGAGTTGAGACTAACTTTTCTTTCAAAAAGTTAAAGCTTTGATCACACCTCTCGTCCCTGACAAACTTGACATCTTTCTTTGTCAATCGGGTCAACGGTGCAGTAATCTTGGAAAAATCTTGAACGAACCTTCTGTAATACCCGGCCAATCCCAAGAAACTCCTAACTTCCGAGTCATTCTTTGGTTTCTCCCATTTAAGTACGGCTTCGATTTTCGAGGGATCGACTTCCAAACCTTTTCCCGAAATCACATGTCCCAAGAAAGCAACCCGATCGATCAAAAATTCGCACTTACTGAATTTGGCAAATAACTGATGCTCTTTCAACGTTTGTAGAACGAGCTTAGGATGTCTCGCACGCACCTTGGCTGATTTTGAGAAAACCTAAATATCATCGATGAAAATCATTACAAACTTGTCAAGGAAAGGCTTGAAAATTCGGTGCATCATATCCATGAAAGTTGCAGGGGCGTTAGTTAACCCAAACGGCGTAACCACGAACTCGTAGTGCCCGTACCGAGTATTGAATCCCGTCTTTGGAATATCCTCGGCTCGGATCCGCAACTGATAGTATCCCTATCTTAAATCCAATTTTGAGTAAACTTTGGAACCCTGAAGTATATCGAATAACTCTTCGATATGTGGAGGGGATACTTGTTCTTAATAGTCATCCGGTTCAACTCCCGGTAGTCGATGCACATTCTCAGAGTCCCGTCCTTTTTCTTTACAAATAAAACTGGTGCTCCCCAAGATGAAGAACTCGGCCGGATGTACCCAACTTCCAATAGTGCCTCAAGCTGAACTTTTGATTCTTTCAATTTGGCTGGAGCCATCCGGTACGGAGTCTTTGAATATGGCTCGGCATTCGGGTAAAGATCAATCACAAACTCTATCTCTCGCTCAGGAGGCAAAGAATGCAACTTCTGTGGAAATACTTCAGGAAATTCTTTTACCACTTCTGTATCTTCCAATTTCACCTAATCCTTTGGTTTGTTCAAAACATAAGCAATAAACCCGGTAGCCCCTTCTCTTACCAACTTCTGAGCCTCTAAGAATCAAAGTAGGGGTACAATCTTCGATGTACAACCCGTGATAACCTCTGAACCTAACTGCACTTTCTTTGCTCGGCAATCCACGGTAGCACAGTGCTTGTATAACCAATCCATCCCCAGTATAGACCCGTATGTATCCATCGGCATAACGATGAAATCCGTCAAAAATTCCCGGCCTTCAATCACCACTGGAACATCCATGTAAACCTGATCCGTCTCTCGCCTACTACCGAAAGGAGTACTAACTAAATAGCGCACAGAAGAGCACATAGCAGGCAAAGGTAGTGTAATAGCAATAGAATGCGCAAGAAAGGAGTGTGTAGCTGTAACATCCCGCTCGTCCGATTTATAAGGTATGCCACGTTCCAACCTTTTAATGTGTTTAATTATGTGATTTTATATTTTTCGTGGCCCTATTTTGAACTCTTTTAGAGTTTAGGGGCCCTTTTCTAATTTTCTCTTTTTAGGGCTCTTTTGGTCATTTCTCGTTCGATCGAGTTTTCGACCTTTTTGACCCCTTCAACGCGTTCGGGGCAGCGAGACGAGTCCGTATACTCTGAGTTTGCCCAATTCTGACTTCGTTAGCCCGTTCTTCCGACCATTTTTGCGTACGAGGACCCGAGATATATACCCCGGATCCTCGTTTTGCGTTCCAAAATCTCAGCTCCAGACTTGGTCGTCTTCCTCCAGCGATCAGACATTATTCATGCAGTGGAGGTGTGTTTTCACATAAATATCCGTTCTCGCTCGTTTCTCGACGGAATTCGACGTTTGAGTAGTGGAAATTTATCAACTCGACGAGCCCATCACAATGGTACAAGAATCGGAGGCTAAAAATCAGTGATGGTGGCGCTACGGCGAGCAGCAGGCGGCGCGGCTTAGAGCCGCCACTTCGCCGCCCATTCGCGGCGGCTTCCGGCAACGATTTTTCGACACGCGGCCCTGACCCATGAAGAGGACTCCCCGGCGTGTTTTTCAGGACAAGCGGCACCGCCATCGGGGCGGCGAGGAGGCCGCACGCACCGCCCAAAGCGGACGGCGGCGCTACTGTAGCGGCGCGATTCCGCCGCCTACGGCGGTTTTTTCGGTGAACTTCGACGGTTTCCAAGGTTTTTCGAGGCCCTGATTCCATTTCCGACCTCCTTTTTGAGCGAATCGCGGTGGAGATGGCTGAATCGGCGAGTGGCGCACCGACGGACTTTCGGTGGCGGTTTGGGACCTTTTTCCGATCGGTTTTGGTGGTGGTTCCTTCACGGAAGTTGCTCAGAATAATGGAACATAGCGGATGGCGTTGGCCCCTACTCGAGAACCGGCCGGCGGCGGCGAACCGGTGGCGAACCTGGGCTGGACCGGTGGTTCGGTTTTCCCATGATTTTTTCGGGGTTTGGCTTTGGGGCTTTTGTAGGGCTCGTTATGGGCTTTCCAACGGTATGTCCGGATTTTATTTTCGTTTTATCGGTTTGTATTTAATTTCAATTTTCGTATTAGGATTTTAGTTCGGTTTTTCGTCAACGAAGTCCGGCGTGTTGGTTATTTTCTGAAATTGGTTGAGGGCTTTTGTCAAGCAGGCCGAGGCGTACGTTTCTGTCCTTCCGGGGAATCTTCCGACCACCGGAGGTGGTGGTCCGGCGGCTTTGCGTGTCGGTCCGGCAGGTTCCGGAGGCGGCGTTCCGACGCCCTTCGTACAGCGAGTTCCTTTCGTCGTGGTGAGTCCAACGCCACTTTCCATTCGTCAATCGGATGTCCGATTGGTTTGTTGTGATTTATTTTGTACAAGTTGAATATTTGAAATTAATTGTTTAATTGCTAATTGCTTGATTTGTCGATCGAATTGTATTTCAATGTGTACGAAATTATGTATTAAATGAATTATGGATTATATTGATGCTTTGATATGCCATTTGAATTCCGATATATCGAATTGAGCTATTTGCTTATGTTGGAAGGGGGTGTATGTGTAATTTCGCTAAACATATAAATTGTATGACTTCAATTAATTAATCCTTGTCGATTGGTAAACAAATATGTTAATTATGATTTTGATTAAGAGAAATTATTACGCCTAAGCTTGAAGCTTTTAATTAGTCTAATCACTTAAATTGAATTGGAACTTATTATATGATATAAGAATTTGTTCTGTAATTTATGATTTGGCAAGAATGGAATTAGTATGTCTTGGATGATTTAATTTGAAACTTTGTAATGTAGGTTTAATTGTTTAATTTAAAATAATCCTATTATGCGATATATGAATTGTATGAAGCTTATATGATTAAATTAGAAACTTTTGTACGTAAGAAATAAGTTATTCGTACGAATATGAATTGGTTATTTGATATGTGAGTTTATATGAAATAATGTGAATTCCATTGCCTTTCGAGTTCCCTTAATTGCATTAATTGTGCTTATGGACATACCTTAATGTTTAGTTTTGCTTGAAGTTAATATGAATTTGAATCCTGCTTATGTGATTGCATTTGTCGTTCGTCCCTGTGTGGTTGTCTGTCTGAGTCTGAGCTTTGTGGTCTGTTCTGTGTGTTCAGTTGGTTCAGGTGCACCCGGGGTGGTGACAAGTGAGTCGTGCAGGTTCTGGGGTGAACCATCTGCTGTGTCTTCGGCTATGTTTGGTGCCAGGTGAGGTTAGGTTATAGTTAAACCCTAATGATCTGTGTCGATATGTATGTGAATAAAAGCCCTATGGGTACGCCTGATATGATTTATGTTCTAGAATCTGATTATGCTAGGATATGATATGATAGGATTATGAATATGTTATGGTTATGCCTATGCTTTGACTACTGATATGATATGCCTCTGATATGCCTCCGGATATGATTTGCGCTTGCCTTGGACCTTGTTGTGCCACTGATTCTGGTATGTTTCCGACTCTGCTTTGTTTGGGGCCCGGTGATTATGGGTAACGAGCCTCGGGGCGTCGAGTATTACTTTGATAACTTTAGGTAACTCCATCTTCAGCTTTAGGTAACTTTCCAAAAACTCTGATACTAACCCCAGATTTAGGTTAGTTTAGGCGTAGTTCTGTGTGTGAGGAAACTTTTAGGTCGCCAGGTCCAAACCGTAATCCTTCTTCTTCATTGAATTTCTGTTAAAAGCTTCATCTTCAAGAACAAGAGTCAGAAATGGCGGCCAATATCATAGACCATGTTAGGAATAGTGCCCTAAAAGCCGATTGTATATCCGCTTTGTGCTTTTCCTTATTGTAATCACAGACAATCTTTGAATGAAATAACGAATTAAGGCAACACTTCTTTATATGCTCTTGTTTGGTATGCGTTTACTTTAGCTGTGCATGTATGAGGACTCCCCTAATCCTGATGACTTTAGGACTCTACCATTTAGGTGAAATGGTTCATGAAACAAGCCCTATATCACATAAGTCATGATTAGTAAATTACTCCAAGCCGATGAGTCCTACAGACAGTGGGAGTGTCAACCTGACTCCTCTAAGGCTTGCTTGTGGGATCACGCCCTTAAGAAGGACCACCTTGTTTCATGGAGGTGCAAAGTGTATAGTTGATACGTGCGTGATACATGAGGGTGCTTACTTTAATAAGTAAGTTCACTGAGGTGCCCCGTGTGAGAACATTCCTAAATGGGAAAGGAAGTTTCTATTTCAGGAAATGGAAACTTCCAGATTAGGAAATATCTCACTAGTCATTGATGTGATTAATTGATCCTTAGACTTGAGGTTCCTTGTCACTTTATGAGTTAACTCTGTAGTCTTAGGTATAAGCTTTAAAGGGTGTCGCCTTAGACAACTGATTCAAGGCTTATGCTGGGGCTGCACAAGTGATTCATGAAAGTGAATGAGAATCAAGAAAGGACCTACACTTGCATTTGCAAGGTGATCTCTTATTATGTAAGTCATTCATATGCCATATGGAGTCCTTGGCCAAGGCAGTAGATCAAGACATCAAGAAAAGGGTTTCTTGGATTGAGATCAAATGGATATGAAATGCACTTAACTTTAAGACCGGATTATTAGGGTTCTGATTATTCCCTTGCCCTAGATCATGGTTGAGAGATAGTAAGTAGGAGGATTGTATCTCACATGAATCAATGACTTAAAGGTTCTGTCGAATCCGAACATTCCAATTCAGCTAGGGGTTAAACACCTGTTGCTAGACTATGGTCGTTTAATCTGTGGACTGATTAATTAATTGGTGAATTAATTAAATAGGGTCACTGCTAATTGAATTGAGAACCTAGAGGGTCACACACAACAGCTTGGTTACATGAGTTGAGGCTTGAAAATGATTAAACGAGTTAATCGGGCCAAGAGGGTTTCACACGTGTGAAATCACACGTGTGAAATCACACGTGTGGTTCATGTGAGTGACACGTGTCACTGTGAATATATATATATATATATTATATATATATATGTATTAAATAATTAAATGTGTTAATTATTTAATAGACTTTGGTTTAATTTTGAATTAAAAAGAAAGTCTTATTTTGGAGGAAATAATCTAGTTAATTAATTACGAATTAACTAATTAGATAAAAATAAGTTATTTATTTTATAATAAATAAAGTATAAAATTATCCAAAAATAGTTTGGATATTTTTAGCTCTCTTAAAAGTTGACTTGAATTAGAATTCAAAGTCAAAGTTGGAAAATACTTGATGATCAAGTAATAGGAGAGAGAGGAACCAAATCCTTGCCCAACAAGGATTAGGATCGGCGCCCCTCTCCCTTTTCCTATATATAGGGGAGCTCATGCTCCCCTTTAGAGCTAATTGGCAATTCTTTTGGTTCATGTGTTGAACACCTTCCTTTCTCCAAGATCAAATAAACCCTAGGTTAAGCCTAAACACTAACTAGAGAACTAGCATCCTTACTAGTTAGATTGTGATCAAGTTGGTGGACTTTCTCTAGAGACTTCAAGTTAGAAGTTTGAAGATTCGAGCTTTACCAAGGAGAGGGGATCAAGCCGCGAGAAGAGCGTTCTTGGGTGGCTTGAAACGCTTCAAGAAAGAACAAAAGAAAAGTAAGTTTTCTATCTTTACGAATTTGGTTACACGATTGCGAGTTCAAGGTCCTTTTATTGGGAAAATTTTTTAAATTCCGCGGCTTTCTGATTCGTGTTTTCCAATAGACCAAACGGTGGATGAGACAGAGGAGATGTCTGTGGGGAGTTCTTCTCCTCATGGTGATATTCCAACGGCTGTTCCAATAGCGAGGGTCTCCCCTGATGATGCAATCCCCACTACCATTCCATTGGCAAGGGCTCCCGTAGAGGCTGGGGATGAAGAGCTAAACGCTGCAGTTCAAGGGATGAACGAACGGGATCCCCAAGGGGTGGATCAGATTTTTGAGGAGATGAATTTGGTGATGGAGATGCAGAGGCAGGGGGAGAGGGTACTCCCCATACTGAATAGTGTTGTGAGGCCACAAGACCATCAAATTACAGTAGTAATTGCGGCTCCCGAGGACGGTGTAGGGCCTTCCGAGCATCAAGCTGGTGGAGAGACCCCCCGTAAGCGCCAAAGGAAGGGGAAGGAGCCTGCGACGTGAGTGAGGCAAAATAATCCCCACCAGACAGATAGATCATCGGATGACATTGAGAGCATATTGACGCTCGAAGATCTGAAGGATATGAAGGCTAAGGCGTACTAGGATGAAACTGTGTTCCCAATCCGCCTACCTACAGAGGGGGAGAGAGCCGACCGTCCGCCACTAGGGATGTTGACCGTCTATTTGGACTCTGTCCTGGCCGGAGGCTTGAGATTTCCCATTCCGACAGCCATCGCTAACATCTGCAACTATCTTGTCCTTAGCCCTTCTCAGATTCTTCCAACGGTATAACCTTATTAAACACTTTTATAATCCTGATGAGGGCCACAGGTCATGAACCCTCGATAGACAACTTCAACAGTTTAATTCAAGTGGCCCGCTCACCACGTTCGTCTCCGACAGACGGGTTTTATTATGCCCAGGCCAAGTCAGTGTTTAAGATGATAGATTCCCCTTCAACCTCATACGGCGAGAATTGGAAGGAAAAGTATTTCTTTGTGGGGGCGCTCGGGGGGATTTTCAGGGTTCATCGTTTATGGATAGTTCATGGAGAAGGTCCTCTGGTCAGAAACAGGTCCGAGAACATGACTTTCGAGCGTTGGGCAAAGAACTTAGCCCTCGCAATGAGAAATGAGAAGAGGCTAGTGAAGGCCAAAGATTTGATGAAAAATGAGGGCATATTGTTCCGATATGGACTCTCAAATCCTCCAAACATGATACTCAATCCTCCCGCTCAGATTATGGCCCTCGACGGTTAGATTCTAGGAACTAACACTTCTAACATTTAGAATAGCATCACTAACTTGTCTAAACTGTTACATTTTTATGACAAATATTCCAATTGCGCCTCTCTAACGCTCATTTTTCCTCTGCTTGTAGACGCAGAACTACTAATGGCTGGTCCAACTGCTGAGGGAATCCTTGCAATGATGCTCGCTCAAAGTGTCGGGGCCAACCAACAACAGCAACAACCTTCACATTACCAACAGGTCCCCAATGCTCCCCGGGGGAGGCGCGTTCTCATGCGAGGATCCGGGCATGGAACGAGCGGCCGAGGGGATGGCCAAGGCATTGGCCATATCAAAGATCTGACCCTCGAGGATGCCCAAGCCGTTACCTCCCCTGTTGTTCCTGTGGCGCCAGCTCCCGTGGGCTCGCATGCATCCAACAACAATCGCTCGGGTTCCGCAGTCCAAATCTTTTAGGTGGTGCGGGCCGAGTGTTCTAGAAAGAGGAAAAGGATGCCGAACGCTATCCCCATCACTGGAAAGGGGAAGGAGGTGATGGTGGGTCAACTTGGCGAGGGCGGTGATACCTCATCTTCTGAGGATAAAGATTTTTGGAAGGAGGGGTGCAACGGTGATGCTCGGTATAAGCGCCAGAGGCAAGACGGTCCTGTGCTCCTGAGGAGGTACTCGGCCACCCGCAATTTGCTTTTGGGAATTGTGAGCAATCCGTAATTCTCCGGGGACTATGACACGCTGAATGAGCGGGATGCTACCCAGGTAGCGGACGACGCCTGCTAGGCCCTCGTAACGGTACACCTTTGAACTTTCACTAAATAACTTTCACCCTCGAATTATCTCTGTAATAACTTCCATTTTTTCTGGCTTCTTAGGAGGTACTCCCCCGGTTGAAGAATCTGCAGAAGCGGGCGGAGGTCTATTCCGAGCACAAGGCCAAGTACAAGAGGTTACTGCGTGTCTCTGGTCCTAGTCAACTGCAAGAGGACTGCAACAATGTCTGCGCTCAGCTTGCGGCGTCCGACCTTGAGCAAGAAAAGCTGAAGAAGTCCCTCGAGCAATCGGAAGTGGCGTACTTGACTTTTGACGAGCGTCATAGAAAGCTCAAAGAAGAACATGACCAATTGAGGCTGGCCAACGGGGACCTAGGCAGACAGTTGGCCGAGAGCACCGAACAGACAGAAGAAACCAAGAGGGACCTGGCCAATTTAGAAGATAAGGTGGCCACTGTCGAGACGAGGGTAGCTTGGGATGCAATCACCAGGTTCGTGCGTTCCAAAGTGTTCGCTTTCGCAGCGAACCTGCACTGTCTTGACAACGCTCGCCTCTTCTTCTGGAAGTCCGTGGGCCAACTGATCAAGCTTGGCGTAGTGCCCCCATCTACCCGCAACGATGAGCGCCTGAGGGTGGATATGGATGAGAACTTCGAGCCCGTGGCTCCTAGCGATCCAAATGATGATCTCACCAAGCCGGAGTATAATGACTTGGTCGTTATGCTCCAAAACGAGTACATGGCGGCCAACCCCATTGACCTCGAGCCTCTGGCGATTGAAAAAGAAGGCCCCACCATGGACGCTCACGATGGCTCCGGTCCCAGCAACGCCCAAGCTTCTGATACAGGTGTCCTGGCTCTTGTTCCTCTATCAACTGCTCCCCCGGAACCCGAAAGTGAAGCTCCTTGATGCCCCCCATCTGCTCTCTCAAATTTCTGTCTGTTTATTTCTATTTCCATCATGAACATTTGACTTGTGTATTTGATTCTTTTACTTCTGATAATGCACTTTTAATTCCATTTTAGCGAAGTTTGATCTCTTTCAATGGTGAATTTTGAGCGTTATATATTTGTTTCTCTTGGTATCTGAATGTTGGTGATGGGATTGCATGTGTAACAGCCCAAAACAGGGCTTGGATGAAAACAGTAAGTTAAGGCAGTAGTAAAGCGTTTATAGACCGTGATCCAACTTTTTGAATCATCGTGCATTGCATTCTTACATGAACTTTGTGCTCGTATATGATCTGACATGTTTTAAGGGGGAATTCTTGACCTTTGATACAGTTTACTATTCATAACCCGAGCCTACCTTGTTCATATTGCTACTCGAACCCTAGAGGTTCATCACACATGTTTCCCAATCGTTTGAACTTGTTTCCCGAGCTCAGAAAGTCTTTCTTGAACCATAAGGGTATTTTTGGAACTTACCGACCAAAGTTACTATTCATCCAAAAATGAGCTTTTGTTTTTGATACATTTTTCTACCCAAGTTTACAGTCGAATCGATCCTTGAGTCGAGATGAGTCTTTTGAAATCATTCTTAGCTTGGAAATCTATTCTGGAACTTTGTTTTATTGAAAATGTTTTCGAAAACCCTAGTTCACTATTCCTTCTACGAACGATTTTCATTCGAAAAATGTTTTCTCTTCGGATTTGCATTACTTGAGCTATTTCAAGATTTTTGAAATGTTTTACAACTCTTGATTCAAACCCTAGCTTGAAATTTTGAAGCGTACGTTCGTACGTAAGAATTCACTATTCACTCTACGTTTTCAACTTTTTAACGGTAAAACGTTTTATAGTCGATTTTGGACTCAAAACGCTTCTCGAATTATTTCTTGAATTTTGGAAACAATCCGGACTTGAAAATCATTCTAGAAAGTCGTTTTTCACTCGTGTCGAGTTTCGAGCTCAAAACTTTTATTCACTAAAACTAATGTATCTTTCAAACGGTAAATCCGATTTCGACGAATGAATATGCGTTTCGAAGCTAATTTTCTTGCCGTTGGAATGGTTAAACTTCCAGCCACTTATCCTTGAGTCTTGGGGGACGAAATTACAGAAATACCCCCAGCAGTCCCATTTTAGCTTCATATGCCTAAAGCTTCCAAGAGAATCTATCCAAATTTTGCTCTCCTACCCTTCTCCACATTTTATTTCCAAGGTGAGGGGCTTCTCTTCAACTATAAACAGAGGGCTCATGGCATTTCATTCCTTGCTCAAAGTCTTGTGTTAAGAAGCACTCCTCTCTCCCTCCTTTCCCTCTTGGCCGTCGGCCTCCCCTGCCCTTTGCTAGGTTAGTTTGTTTTGTTTTATGTTATGTTAGTTTAGTTTATGTTTTTATGTTATGGTATGTTTATATTATGTTTAGGTTGGGTCTTAGGGTCTTCCCTAAGCCATATAGGATTTTATTTTATGCATTTATTATATAGTTTTCATGATATGTTTTGATAGTTGTTTATATGTTTTAATTGTTTAGTATATGCTTGAATATGTTATGAATTGCTCTAGTATATGCTATGATCATGTGATATGATTGTTATATTATGAGAATTGATGCATGATTATGGAATTTGAATTATGTTCATGCATGCTAGCTAATGGATTAGTGATTTACAATTTATTATGTCACAACTTGTTACATGTTGATATTGGAATTAAATTGTTACATGTTACATGCCCAAAGGTTCATGATATATGATATGACATGATATGAGATATGTTGTGACATGTTGTCACATTGTTATATGCTTCTTGAATTATGAATTGAGCTTATGATATGATTTGGATTAATGGATTAGTGCCTTGATCATATGTTATACACTTTAATAGTGTCACATGTTATAACCTAAGATAGAATAGTGTTTCATAACTTGATCTTATGCCTTAATTGGATCTCTTAACTATAGGTTATACCTTTAACCTAGATCACACTTGATTACATTAACATGAACTTGAAACTATAGGTGATAATCAAGATCATAATTTAATTAGGGTGTGTGTGTGTGTGTTCGTGCATGGTGTGTGTGTGTGTACCGTGTATGTGTGGGTGTGTGTATAGTAAGGGTTTGACCCGACCCTTTGACCCGACATGGGAATAGTAACCTGTGAATAGTAATCTGGAATAGTAATCTTGAATAGTACTTTTGAATAGTAAAAATGAATTAAAACTTGTGCTTTCTTAATAGACATTTGCACCTAGGGTTTCCATATCCAGGGTCTAAAATGTGTTTTCAAAATGTGTTTGCTTTCGTGGACTTGTTCCTTAACCTAAGGTTTGCGATAGGATTCATAATTTGACTAAAGCTTACTCGGTTATAATAAGATCATAGTCTAACGTTAAGAGTAACTCACTTTGACGTATTCCTTTGTGTGTTACTTTTCTTGGATACCTTAAATGGTATTACTCTCTTGTGTTACATGTTCTTTACATGTTCCTTGTTCATTTGTTTCTTGCATTTCATATGCATCTTGGTTAGTAGTGGGTCTTAGTTGTTAAGCTCACTCTAGTACACCACCTACAGGAGTTGAAGTTGAGCACTGGGAACCCCAGGGCACCGCATAATCTGTCTACCTGCCTTTTGTTACTATTAGCTGAGGTGAAGTTATAAATGTTTTCCAACTGGAACCACGATTATACTATCGTATCATATGTTTTGAAATTCAAAGCTAAACCTCGTTTTGAACTATCCCTTTTATCGGGACATTCTCTTGAAAGGATCATTCATACTTTAATAGTATACCTTGATCTACAGCACATGTTTTCCAAAGTTCTGCATTCTTGTTCAAAGACAGTTACATGTTTTGCATATGTTTTCAAAGTACAGTTTACAGACAGAATCACATGTTTTCAGACATAATCATATGTTTTACAGACAACATCATATGTTATAGTTACAGTTTCACATGTTATTGTTAGCATACTGGAGTGGTACTTTGGTCACTGCTAATTCTTAAATGCAAGCATACAGTTTACAGTTTGGGCCCGGCGGTTATGTGTGGAGGTGATGCTCGGGAGGTGAGCGCCAACGACATCACCAATACCGGCCGCGACACTTAGACAATTGAAACTGACTTTTAACAGGAGGTTTGTTAAGTCAGGACAATCTGTCTGGGAACGGACAGCAAATCTGTTCCCATTACATGTTTACAGGTCGCCTAGGGCTAGCTACCCGAAGTGACAACCGGTGGAGGATGGTGCATGTTTGTATGCGTTGGTAAGAGTTGTTGTTGACCTTGGTCCGATAGTCTACTATGTGCGGAGTTGTTGTTGACCTTGGTCCGATGCTCTACTATATGTGGGGTTATTGTTGATCTTGGTCCGATACTCTACTATACGTGGAATTATCGTTGATCCTGGTCCGATGCTCTACCGAATCATGTTTTCTGGAGTAAGGATGGAGGAGCCTAGCTTGCGGGCAAAATTCTGTTTCATAAAGGATGGTTCATATCTGGAAAAGTTCACTTTACCCTTATCCCGTTTTATGAAAGAACTATGAGCCATCAACAGCATATGTGTGCGCGTGTGATAGCATTCATGAAAATGTTTTATAACGTGCATTCTTTACAGCATCACATTCAAAGAGTTTTATTAACCAAACTTGTTTCGAGTTCTTCTTTAAAGCATTGCAATTAACAGTTTCGAACTTTACTTCAAGTTCTTTAATTCAGTACTTTCTTTAAAGTATTCCCTCACTTAGTCCTTTTGACTAATACCTCTCCCGTTTTCTTGCCTCGTGGTTTCAGGTCTTGCAGCCGCAGTCTAGAGGTATCTTGAAGCTCTAGATTGTCATTTTTGTCTCAGTCAGGACTTAGTATTACTTCCTCTTTTGCGTCCTGCATATGTTTTATGGCTGCATCACTTTATGTTTCTGAATACTTGAGTATCTTTGTTATACTCTTTCTGCTACTCTATTACCGATATCTTGAACTCTGTTGTATCGGTACTTATATGTGAATATGTTATATGTTCTGATATGCCGAGTCTCTCTTACACGATCAATATGTTCTTGCTTGTTACATGCCATCACGCACATGTTTTGAAAAGTTTTAAAATACTCTGATTTTCCGCTGCATAGCCACATCGTTGTACATGTATAGTTCTGATAGATAGCCGTTCGCTGGAGTATTTCTTGAGTGATGGCTCACACCATTACTTGAGAGGTGCTTCAGTGCGGGGGTTGAGACGCCGCTCTCCTCTTGTTCTGGTACGGCTGGGGGCGTTACAACCCGAGGTGGTATCAGAGCTTCGGGTTAAGTAAGAAGAGACTTAACCTAGATTGCTCTCATGTTGCATCATGGATTGTTCACGCATTGCATCCAGGATCATTCTCATATTGCATCGAGACAGGATATTTGGGGATTTCATGGTTCTGTTATCTGGATTTCATATCTGTGGTATCTTTTGTATAGCTATGGCAGTTCAGCCACACCAGGATCCTAATCAGCAGATGGATGAGGCTTTCTTTGAGCAGTTTGAGGCCCAGCGTACTGTGGCAGTTTCTCGCCGTGGAGGCACTCGTTTCTACACTTGGCGCAGGTCTAGGAACAGTGGCAGACCTGGGTATTCCTATCCTAACAGAGTTGTGTACTATCTCGAGTCTGAGAGAGATGGTTACTTTCAGGAGTATCAGAGGACCCGTGAGGTCAGGTTGGAGTCTATGCGCCATCAGGATCAGTCACTGCAGTACCAGATTGATAGGGACATCGCTCGTGAGCATGCTGCAGAGATGACTCATATTGCTGATCAGAGAGCTGCTCGTATTGCTGAGCTGGAGGCAGATCTTATGCAGATGACTATCGATCGCGACACCTCTATGGAGCGTCACCAGCACTACCGTGCCCGCGTGAGAGCTCGCCTGTATGATACCTATCACTTATCCGATGAGCAGGCAGTTGAGGAGGTCGAGGGTCAGGATGTCAGTCAGGCCTCTCAGGAGCCCGAGCCTATGCAGGATCAGTCTGATGGAGGTGATGGAGGGTCTGATGATGATGATGATGGCGGAGATGAGCCAGCAGGACACAGACAGGGTGAGGTCGTTGCTGTTTCTGATGACACCACCAGGGGTTCTTTGGACCACAGTTATCAGGGTTGATTGTTGATGGGAGATTTCTGTATATAGTACTGATGCATATATATCTATCCGTGGATGGCGGACGTATAGCCGGGACAGTTCAGGACTGACTTTTGGATGAGGGGATGTATAGCTCTGGTAGATGATCCCCGACTTTTGGCACCACGGATGACGGTTCAGATGACTTGGTACCTACTAGGTTATTTTCAGCAGGGTTGGACGGATTGGTAAGGCCTGTAAGGGAGTCAACTCGATAGTATCGGGTCCTTCCCATTTTGAATTAATACTGTTAACATGTGGCCTGTAGTAAATTTTACCAAACCTTGCACAGTTATAACACTTTCGGCTTTATGTTGAATATCTGTTTACTGCTTTCCATAACTGTCATTGCATGAGTCTTAGAGTTGCTTCAAGATACCATTAGGACCGTTGATAGGATCATGCCATTTCATTTATTGTTAGCATGCTATTATTCTTGATATGTTGAATACACTTCTGGATATGTTGATCATGTTACAGTTCTTGTTGTTATGACAGTACACGTTCTGTTCCCGTTTCACATGTTGATCAAGTTTTGGGATATGTTATACATGTTTCTGATATGTTGATATGTTACCCGAGCTTCTGTTCCCGTTTACATGTTATCTCACAATTGTTTCTGATTATATGATATGTTTGGAGATCTTGAATCTTTGCTGACATGTTGTTATGGGAATGTGTTGTTCTCATACTTATGTGTGACTACGTGAGAATGTGAATACGTGGTTACGGATTCTGTGAATCATTATATGTCATGCATCGAATATATGTATCTGAATGCTTATGAATTCAGTAACAACATGCCACTAAGAAGAGCACCCCGGAATCGTGTACCACCACTGCCACCCCAAAGAGAGATCACGCCACCCCAAAGAGATGTTACGCCACCCCCTGAACGGGAAGGAACTCCGGAATTAAGGGATGTGCTACGACAATTTATGAGGGCTTGTGCACCAAGAGATAACCCTCCTAATGAAAGATCATTGGAGAAGTTTCTGAGGATGAATCCACCTAAGTTCTATGGAGAACCTAACGACCTAAAGGCTGAGAATTGGATTACTAGTCTTGAGAAGATTTTCGAGGCTATGAAGATCTACCCAGAGGATCGTGAACGAGTTCGATATGCTACTTTTCTTATGGAAGGAGCTGCATACAATTGGTGGAAGCACGTTCAACACATGTGGATTGAAAATAACGTTGAAGGAAGTTGGGATGAGTTTATCAGAGAGTTTCAGCAGAAGTATACGCCTCAAGTGACTCGTGATGCACGAGAGGCTGAGTTTATGAGTCTGGTTCAGGGAACTATGAATGTGATGGAGTATGAGGCTAGGTTTGTGAGGCTGATCAAGTATGCGCCTCATATTCTGAATGATGAGCGTCGCAAGACGAAGAGGTTTATGGATGGACTGAAGCCCGAACTTCGGTTGGCACTTGCTTCTTTGGACATTGAGACCTACAACCAGGCTGTTGATAGAGCGCTAAGGGTTGAAGCTGCACACAAGGATATCAAGATAACTACTGCACGACAAGGACCTTCTAACCCTAAGCCTTATCAAGGGAATAAGCGACCATCCGGATCTTTTCCCCAAGGAAGTGGAAAGAGGCCAATGGTAGCACCACAGCGTCAGCAGCAGAACTCTCCACCGAAACAGCAAGCACAGAAGCAGAAAGCGCCACAGCAGTACCAGAGGGCGCCACAACAGCAGAGAGCACCTCAGCCAAGTCCAGAGGAAATTGTTTGCCGATATTGTCGCCGAACGGGACACACTGGGGAGAACTGTCGCAAGAAAGCTGGATAGTGTTTCGCGTGTGGTTCCCCTGAGCACCAGATGGATAGTTGCCCGCACAAGATCAGGAGATTTGGGGTCCAGGATAAAGGAAAAGGAGTGGTGGGTACGACGAACAAACCGGTGGTCAAAGGCAGAGCTTATGCTTTGGATGGTAAGGAGGAGGTTGATCCTTCGTCTGTTGTGAAAGGTATTGTGCACATTCTTAACATGCCAGTTAAGGTCCTGTATGACCCTGGTGCCACGCATTCATTTGTTGCTTCTAAATTATGTACGCATTTACAGTTTCCGCTTGAATACTTGCCATATAAATTTGAAGTGAGTTCTCCTTTGGGAACTTACCTTGTTACGGATCAAGTATATAAACGCTGCCCTATATGTATTGGTACCCGTTGTTACCCGACGGATCTTATTGAGTTACCGATGACAAGATACGATGTTATACTTGGTATGGATTGGTTGTCTAAGTACCGAGCTAAGTTGGATTGTTACAAGAAAAAGATCATCTTGGAAGAAGATGAAAGTAGGACATCAGAAGGGAAAGTTGAGAAGTTATCAGTGATTTCTTCGATGGAAGCTAAGAAGTTGATTCAGAAAGGAGCTATTGGATTTGTTGCTTATCTTTTGAATTAACCGAAAGATCAACTTAAGATTGAAGAAGTGGAAGTGGTGAACGAATTCTTAGATGTGTTTCTTGAGCATTTGGATTCGTTACCTCCTGACCAAGAGTTGGAGTTTACGATCGAAACGATATCAGGAGCTGAACCGTACTCGAAGACACCTTATAGAATGGCTCCAGCTGAATTGGATGAACTGAGAAAGCAATTGGACGAGTTGATTTAGTCAGGATATGTTCGACCAAGCACGTCGCCGTGGGGAGCGCCTGTGCTTTTCGTTAAGAAGAAGGATGGATCATTGCGTTTATGCATTGACTATCGGGAGCTGAACAGGATGACAATCAAGAATAAATATCCTCTCCCTCATATCGAAGAGCTGTTCGACATACTACAAGGATCGAAGGTCTACTCCAACTTAGATCTTAGACAAGGGTATTATCAATTGAAGATTAGGGAAGCAGATATTCCGAAGACTGCTTTCAACAGCCGATATGGACATTATGAGTTTGTAGTAATGCCGTTTGGTTTGACGAACGCACCAGCTGCATTCATGGATATGATGCACCGTATATTCAAGCCGTTTCTTGACAAGTTTGTAGTGATCTTCATCGACGATATCTTGGTATTTTCAAAGACACCAGAGGAACATGCTGAACATCTTCGAATCGTGTTACGCACTTTGCTGGATCACAAGCTATATGCAAAGTTCAGTAAATGTGAGTTCTGGCTTGAGAGTTACGTTTCTCGGACACATCATATCAGGATCTGGAATCGAAGTAGATCCCTCAAAGATCGAAACAATCATGGATTGGAAATCACCGAAGAATCCTTCAGAAGTGAGGAGTTTTCTGGGATTAGCTGGTTACTACCGGAGGTTTGTCCAAGATTTCTCGAAGATAGCTACACCTCTCACTAAGTTAACAAAGAAAGAAGGGAAGTCTGAATGGACGGAGAAGTGTGAGCAGAGTTTTCAAAGATTGAAGGAGATGCTAACAACTGCACCCGTGTTAGCATTACCAGAAGGAAAAGAAGGTTATACTGTTTACACCGATGCTTCGAAAGAAGGACTAGGAGGAGTTTTGATGCAGAATGGAAAGGTGATTGCGTATGCATCAAGAAAACTCAAAACGCATGAAGTTAACTACCCGACACATGATTTCGAGTTAGCCGCGATAATTTTTGCTCTTGGAAAGTGAAGACATTACCTGTATGGAGTTACGTTTGAGATCTTTACTGATCATAAGAGCCTGCGATATCTATTCACTCAGAAGGAGTTGAATATGCGACAAAGCAGATGGATGGAATTTCTGGAGGACTACGATTGCATTATTCAGTACCATCCAGGAAAGGCAAATGTTGTAGCAGATGCTCTAAGCCGGAAAGTTCGTTTGGCACAGATTTCTGCCAATCCCGAGACAGATAAAAGAGAAAGAATGGAGGTGATAACTAAAGCTCAAGTCGCGAACGTTGTGATGATATCACCTTTGAAAGAACAAGTGCTGGAGGCACAGAAGAACGACGAGTGGATCAAGAAATGTCTCGAATCTAAGGAAAAAGATGATGAGACCAAGTTCAAGGTTGATGAATGTAACATCCCGCTCGTCCAATTTGTAAGGTACGCTACGTTTCAATCTTTTAAGGTGTTTAATTGTGTGATTTTATATTTTTCGTGGCCCTATTTTGAACTCTTTTAGAGTTTAGGGGCCCTTTGTAATTTTCTCTTTTAAGGGGTTTTTCGGTCATTTCTCGTTCGGTCGAGATTTTGACCTCTTTGACCCCTTCAACGCGTCCGGGGCGGCGAAACGAGTCCGTAGACTCTAAGTTTGCCCAATTTGGATGTCGTTAGCTCGTTCGTTTGATCGTTTTTGCGTACGAGGACCCGAGATATATACTCGGATTTCCTCGTTTTGCGTGCCAAAGATCAGATCTCAGCCTGCATCGTCTTCCTCCAGCGATCCGTCACTGTTCACACAGTGAAGGTGTAATTACACACACATGCCCGTTCTCCCTCGTTTCTCGACGGAATTCGACGAATTGATAGTGGAAATTTATCAGCTCGACGAGCCCGTCACGATGGTACAAGAATCTCGGCCAACCGACGACCGACGGCGACGGAATCGCCGAATTTCAGACGCAGCGGCGGCTAGGCGGAACCCCCGCCACTTCGCCGCCCATTCGCGGCGGTCTCCGGCGGACTTCCGGCGACACGCGCCACCCACCTAGGTAAAGGAGCTCCTGGCGTGAATTTCTGGACAGACGGCGCCGCCAACGGGGCGGCGAGGAGGCCGCACGCGCCGCCTGAAGCTCGCGACGGCGGCGGCGGTTACTGTAGCGGCGTGTTTCGCCGCTTTCCGGCGACTTTTTCCGACGGGGTTTGGTGGTTTCCGGACGTTTTCGACCTCCTGAATCCATTTCCGGCATCAGATTGGGACGAATCGCGGCGTAGGTGGCGGTTCCGGCGAGTGGCGCACCGGCGGACGTTTGGCGGCGGATTTGGCCCTTTTCCGGTGGGTTTTTGGTGGTGGTTCCTTCACGGAAGTTGTTCAGAATATCAAAACGTAGCGGATGGCGTTGGCCCCAACCCGAGAACCGGCCGGCGGCGGCGAACCGGTGGCGGACCGGCCTGGACCGGCGGTCCGATTTTCCGGCGATCTTTCCGGCGATTTGACTTGGGGCTTTGGTAGGGCTCGTTACAAGCTTTCCAACGGTATGTCCGGATTTTATTTTCGTTTTGCGGTTTGCATTTAATTTCAGTTTCCGTCGTTGGGATTTAGTTCGGTTTTTCGTTAACGAAGTCCCGTGTGTTTGCTATTTTCTGAAATTGATTGAGGGCTATTGTTTAGTAGGCCGAGGCGCTCGTTTTTGTCCTTCCGGGGATTTTTCCGACCACCGGAGGCGGTGTTCCGGTGGCGGCCGGTGGCTGTTCGGCCAGCCACGGTGGTGGCTTTCCGGCGACTTTCGGACAGTAGGTCCGTTTCGTTGTGGTGAGTCCATTGCCACTTTCCGTTCGTCAATCGGATGTCCGGTTGATTTTATATGAATTTTTGAAGTTATTGTATTTTATTTGTTAATTGATTTTAATTGTGCAATTCGATCTTGCATGTGCTATAAATTGAAATTATGAATTGTATGATACTTGGAAATATGTTATGATGTATGAAAACTTGATTCGTGATTTATGGAAATTATTTGCCTCGTATTACGACTATTTACTTGAGAATAATTATTAATTAAGGGGATGTTAGTGTAATTTTAGAAACTAATTGATTATGAAGTTGTATGAAACATAAGAAATGAATTATGAATAGATACGTTGTATTTAATTTGAATAAATTGATCAAGTATGCCAATTGTTATTATAACGTGAAATATGCCAATGTGTAATTTATATATTTATTGTTATATAATTCATGTTAATTTCGTGAGACTTGGTGCATGATATGATTTGAATTCTTAATGTCCTACTTTATTTTATGTAGTTAATGTTATGAATTTTATAGGTATGCATCTTTTGATATGGAATATGAATTATAATATGCTCTGAATGACTTGATTGGATAGATATGGATTATATGTTGCATCATGTATATTCGTGAGCATGGCCGTGCGTCTTTGTGGTTGTGTTTGGAGTCTGAGTCTTGTGTTCTGTGTGCGTTCAGTTGTTCAGGGGTTTTCCTGGGAGTGTCTGTCAGCTGTTTGGGTTCCAGTGGGGCTTCTTGGCTCAGGTTTTCCGTTTCGTCGGTGAAAGGTGAGGTTTTAGGATTTTTGTTTTAGTTACAGCGACCTACAACATTCTGTGCTCGTTTTCAAGCCTGCATGCGATTATTCTATTATATTTATATAATAGATATGTGTTTATATGATATGTGTATGAATTTGTCATTCGATTAAAGGTTTTCGAACTGTATATGTACGAGCATATGTAAGCTTGAAATGTTTTGCAACGAGGCTATGCTCCAAACCGTGTGTCTTCATACCAGCTGCGGATTAGGATGACACGGAGAGGTACGTTTATAGCATATGCTAAGTTGCAAGGTATGGTATGCTCCGATAAGGTACGTAAGTATGATTTTGATTCGATATGATAAGTTTGATATGTAGCGAGTTATGATATGATCTGTTCTGATATGCTCTGTTATGATATGTTGGGCCCTGAGACGTGGGTAAGGGAGACCCGGGACGACCATGGGGTCGCCGGTTATGACCCCTGTGCACGTTCTCATTTGAGATATTTACGTGCGACCTAGGGAGGTTGGGAAGGCGTAGTATCTTGAGCCCTCGGTGGATAACCGGGGAAGGCACAGTGTGGGTTCGCTACCCCGTGTGTGTTTGTATCTGTATGAGTAGTGAGGGTTTGCTCCCCGAACTACATGGTGTTGGGGTTGGATTGTTTATGATATTTGTTTGTTTTCCGATTTGATACGTATGATTCGATATGGAAGTAAGGTGGGAGACCCGTACTCGCCGGGTATATGATTATGATATGTTATGTTGATTATGAAACGGGATAGGAGCTTTCTCTCTTAATAAAATATGAGTATGCTCAGTTTGTTAACTTATGAATAAGATAAGATATGTATAAGTTTGATTTGATATGATATGTATAAGTTCGATTTGAAAATGGTTTTGGTATGCAAAACCCTACTCCCGGTTCATAATCTTTCTTTTGATACGTGCTCTGCTCTTTATTATGTATAGTGTGTGTGAGTTCAGCCCCCTCGCTCAGTCAGTGGACTGACCCTCGCCCCACCTATGTTTTAGTTTGCAGGTTCAGTTGTTGGAGTTCGAGCTAGGCGGCTTTGAGTCTGGTCTGTCGAGTCTGTGTCGGTCCGTTTGATTTTGTTAAGTATTTTGTTCTGAATTATTTATGAATCTATGTATATAGTATGTTCTGTACAAGATGATACTTATGCTTTGATTTTATGAATTTTCGGGACAGGTTAGGACAGGGCTGAGATTAGTTGAACCCGTCTTTGATGTGTGTTTGAATTCGGGACAGGTTAGGACAGGTTCGTGGAATTAGTTGAACCCGTTTACTTATGTTTGTTGATTAAAGTTTTTGTTAGTTCATATTTTGTATCGCTTCCGCATTCTGGTTTTGCACAATTTACTTGTACAGGTTTAGGTACCGCCTAGCTTAGGTTGGATTTTTCGTTTGTCACCCGTTCGCTGTGACTTGATGCGTGTGCGGACTTTCCATTTCGTACCACGTGTCGAGTCATAGTGCGGGGGTGTGGTGCCCCACCGTTTGGGGTGCTACATCTTAAGTGGTATCAGAGCTACCAGGTTCAGAACCGGTGCTCTGGAGTCGTGTCGTGTCAGTTTAGGTCGTACGGCATAGGAATACTTGTGCATTGCATTTGGCAGACGTGAAATTTTGACTTGTATGTATGAATTGGTCTGAGCTTATGTGATTGTGTGCACACTATGATTACGGTTTTTGTAAAAAATTATTATTGTTATGATTAAATTTTATTAAATTGCGTATTGCATCTGCATTACTTAAGTGTTCTTAATTGCTTTCATTACTTGACATACCCACGTACTAACCCTCATGCATAAATAAATGTTCATTTGTGAATTACAGTGTGTTGCTCGATAACAAAATTGAAGTTGATCGTGACAACACTCCCCACTTCTACAAAATTATGAAGGAAGATTTGAAACTTCCGTTTTCTGACTACTTAGATGAGAAGCGAGTGGACCTCTACAAGAATTTATAACAAGGAATCAATGCTACTGCTATGGAAACGGGTATTATGCATACATGGCACGTGCATCATGCATTGGAGTAAATTTTAATTATTTTGGACATTTGTTCTACGTGCTTGACTGTTTTTTTTGCTGGATATGAGTGCACGCCATTCACATCCCTAACCCCACATGCATTAGCTCTGTGGTTATATTTAGGTGACTTCCTTACCTGTTCCAACGAGGATCGATTTTAGTGGAAGCAACATTGAGATTCGAACAGGGGTTAACCAGATGATGTATGATCAAGCTAACACAGTCAGGGTAGTGAATGGATAAAAGAAGATACTCGAATATGAGAGAGATAAGAGATCCTTTAACTATCAGGGTGCCCTCAGGGTAGGTACTTACTATTTGGAGGTGCTCGGGAGTACATGTTTTATAAGAAAGCCAGAATTTCTAACTCTGGATGGCGTGAAGTGACAATGAAGAGATCAAGGCAATTGTACCATTCAGAGAATTCCAAGCAGGAAATCAGGTTACTATTATAAAGACACTCACCAGAGTAGTTACACTTATACAAAGGAAAAAGGGGAAAGTTGTGCAAGCTGTGGAATTTTGTGCCGAGGTCATTGAAGAGCAACTTCACCAAATATTGAGGATAAGAATATCAACCACGACGACGGTGTACTAAGCAAGATTGTGTAATTCTTCATTTATCTCTCCACGATTGTCTTGAGAGATTTTACCGTGAAAGAATGGTGGTTTCCGATTACCGAGGATCCTATTGGGATTTCAAGAGATTACACGGATCACTATACTCCGAGAATCAAGTGAGACGATCCAAGATCAGTCGAGTACCCGAGACTCTGAAGGAATACTAAAGAATGCAAGTTTGAACGGGAAGTTGGAACTATGGCCAGTTAAGGAGTTGATTAACCTTTCAAGTTAAAGAAATTGCCAACCTCGACTCCACTACTACGGTGAACGGTACATTGAGCATCCATGGCATTTGTACTCATGCATTTCATAAGTAATTATAATTATTTTTGCTTGACATATGTGACAATATGTAATCTTTGATGTTGCTCGAGTTTAATAACGTGACTAACTGCTGTAATTTTCATAACTTTAAAATTGTTGTTGTTGTGAATTTTTGTAAACTATATGGATTACCTGCTTGCTTGAACTATCCGTGCTTCAGTGCTTATAATTTCTTTGGTTACTCACTAATCCTTCATGCACCTACAAGCATATTGTGATTTTATTTTACAGAGATTCCATCGCGATATCCCCCTTGAGTTGAGCATGGATGATGAGTCGATACTCTAGGGACACCGATATCAGTCGGGTAAAGGTACACTACACATGCATCCCATGTTTTGCATCATGTGTTATTTTGATGTGCGTATGTTTGAATCCTGTGTAAGTGAACTTGTGTGCTAGAGAGTTGTTGAAATCTCTCTTTTTGCGTGTTAGGGGGATGTGGGATTCTCCCTATTTATGTGATAGAAAGATGTTGGATTCTTTCTAATTATGTGAGCAAGAGATGCTGGATTCTCTTGGAGTTAGATGTTCGAGAGATGCTGGATTCTCTCGAATCTAGGGTTTGAGAAAGGCTGGATTTTCTCAAACTAGGATGTTTGGAAGATGTGGAAGTCTGCCAGACTTAGGATGAGAGACGGGGTTCTCTCGATTACGTGGTTGAGAGACGGGGTTCTCTTAATTCTGTGCCTGAGGGACGGGGTTCTCTCTTTTGATGTGCCGGGAGACGGGGCTCTCTCCCTCTTGTGTGCTGAGAGATGGGATTCTCTTTTGTTTGTCGCGGCTGAGTTTCGCGTGGCCTGTTGTTGGTTTGCAATCGACGAAGAAGCGACAGTTTCGAGCTTTGAGTGCAGTGGCCTAGTGGGGGATCGAACAAGTTTGAAGTGACCAACGGTCAACTGTTTGAACAAACCTCTGTGACTACGGAACTCTGCAGGGAGTTGATGCAAACAGTGGGAGTAAACTTCATAGCCAGGGCTATGACTCTACACGATTTCAGGAGATGGATTGAAGTATTCCAGTTCGAAGCTTTACGACTCAGTAATAGGACCTGAGGACAGGTCCTTTTGAAGGAGGGGAGTTTGTAACATCCCGCTCGTCCAATTTGTAAGGTACGCTACGTTTCAATCTTTTAAGGTGTTTAATTGTGTGATTTTATATTTTTCGTGGCCCTATTTTGAACTCTTTTAGAGTTTAGGGGCCCTTTGTAATTTTCTCTTTTAAGGGGTTTTTCGGTCATTTCTCGTTCGGTCGAGATTTTGACCTCTTTGACCCCTTCAACGCGTCCGGGGCGGCGAAACGAGTCCGTAGACTCTAAGTTTGCCCAATTTGGATGTCGTTAGCTCGTTCGTTTGATCGTTTTTGCGTACGAGGACCCGAGATATATACTCGGATTTCCTCGTTTTGCGTGCCAAAGATCAGATCTCAGCCTGCATCGTCTTCCTCCAGCGATCCGTCACTGTTCACACAGTGAAGGTGTAATTACACACACATGCCCGTTCTCCCTCGTTTCTCGACGGAATTCGACGAATTGATAGTGGAAATTTATCAGCTCGACGAGCCCGTCACGATGGTACAAGAATCTCGGCCAACCGACGACCGACGGCGACGGAATCGCCGAATTTCAGACGCAGCGGCGGCTAGGCGGAACCCCCGCCACTTCGCCGCCCATTCGCGGCGGTCTCCGGCGGACTTCCGGCGACACGCGCCACCCACCTAGGTAAAGGAGCTCCTGGCGTGAATTTCTGGACAGACGGCGCCGCCAACGGGGCGGCGAGGAGGCCGCACGCGCCGCCTGAAGCTCGCGACGGCGGCGGCGGTTACTGTAGCGGCGTGTTTCGCCGCTTTCCGGCGACTTTTTCCGACGGGGTTTGGTGGTTTCCGGACGTTTTCGACCTCCTGAATCCATTTCCGGCATCAGATTGGGACGAATCGCGGCGTAGGTGGCGGTTCCGGCGAGTGGCGCACCGGCGGACGTTTGGCGGCGGATTTGGCCCTTTTCCGGTGGGTTTTTGGTGGTGGTTCCTTCACGGAAGTTGTTCAGAATATCAAAACGTAGCGGATGGCGTTGGCCCCAACCCGAGAACCGGCCGGCGGCGGCGAACCGGTGGCGGACCGGCCTGGACCGGCGGTCCGATTTTCCGGCGATCTTTCCGGCGATTTGACTTGGGGCTTTGGTAGGGCTCGTTACAAGCTTTCCAACGGTATGTCCGGATTTTATTTTCGTTTTGCGGTTTGCATTTAATTTCAGTTTCCGTCGTTGGGATTTAGTTCGGTTTTTCGTTAACGAAGTCCCGTGTGTTTGCTATTTTCTGAAATTGATTGAGGGCTATTGTTTAGTAGGCCGAGGCGCTCGTTTTTGTCCTTCCGGGGATTTTTCCGACCACCGGAGGCGGTGTTCCGGTGGCGGCCGGTGGCTGTTCGGCCAGCCACGGTGGTGGCTTTCCGGCGACTTTCGGACAGTAGGTCCGTTTCGTTGTGGTGAGTCCATTGCCACTTTCCGTTCGTCAATCGGATGTCCGGTTGATTTTATATGAATTTTTGAAGTTATTGTATTTTATTCGTTAATTGATTTTAATTGTGCAATTCGATCTTGCATGTGCTATAAATTGAAATTATGAATTGTATGATACTTGGAAATATGTTATGATGTATGAAAACTTGATTCGTGATTTATGGAAATTATTTGCCTCGTATTACGACTATTTACTTGAGAATAATTATTAATTAAGGGGATGTTAGTGTAATTTTAGAAACTAATTGATTATGAAGTTGTATGAAACATAAGAAATGAATTATGAATAGATACGTTGTATTTAATTTGAATAAATTGATCAAGTATGCCAATTGTTATTATATCGTGAAATATGCCAATGTGTAATTTATATATTTATTGTTATATAATTCATGTTAATTTCGTGAGACTTGGTGCATGATATGATTTGAATTCTTAATGTCCTACTTTATTTTATGTAGTTAATGTTATGAATTTTATAGGTATGCATCTTTTGATATGGAATATGAATTATAATATGCTCTGAATGACTTGATTGGATAGATATGGATTATATGTTGCATCATGTATATTCGTGAGCATGGCCGTGCGTCTTTGTGGTTGTGTTTGGAGTCTGAGTCTTGTGTTCTGTGTGCGTTCAGTTGTTCAGGGGTTTTCCTGGGAGTGTCTGTCAGCTGTTTGGGTTCCAGTGGGGCTTCTTGGCTCAGGTTTTCCGTTTCGTCGGTGAAAGGTGAGGTTTTAGGATTTTTGTTTTAGTTACAGCGACCTACAACATTCTGTGCTCGTTTTCAAGCCTGCATGCGATTATTCTATTATATTTATATAATAGATATGTGTTTATATGATATGTGTATGAATTTGTCATTCGATTAAAGGTTTTCGAACTGTATATGTACGAGCATATGTAAGCTTGAAATGTTTTGCAACGAGGCTATGCTCCAAACCGTGTGTCTTCATACCAGCTGCGGATTAGGATGACACGGAGAGGTACGTTTATAGCATATGCTAAGTTGCAAGGTATGGTATGCTCCGATAAGGTACGTAAGTATGATTTTGATTCGATATGATAAGTTTGATATGTAGCGAGTTATGATATGATCTGTTCTGATATGCTCTGTTATGATATGTTGGGCCCTGAGACGTGGGTAAGGGAGACCCGGGACGACCATGGGGTCGCCGGTTATGACCCCTGTGCACGTTCTCATTTGAGATATTTACGTGCGACCTAGGGAGGTTGGGAAGGCGTAGTATCTTGAGCCCTCGGTGGATAACCGGGGAAGGCACAGTGTGGGTTCGCTACCCCGTGTGTGTTTGTATCTGTATGAGTAGTGAGGGTTTGCTCCCCGAACTACATGGTGTTGGGGTTGGATTGTTTATGATATTTGTTTGTTTTCCGATTTGATACGTATGATTCGATATGGAAGTAAGGTGGGAGACCCGTACTCGCCGGTATATGATTATGATATGTTATGTTGATTATGAAACGGGATAGGAGCTTTCTCTCTTAATAAAATATGAGTATGCTCAGTTTGTTAACTTATGAATAAGATAAGATATGTATAAGTTTGATTTGATATGATATGTATAAGTTCGATTTGAAAATGGTTTTGGTATGCAAAACCCTACTCCCGGTTCATAATCTTTCTTTTGATACGTGCTCTGCTCTTTATTATGTATAGTGTGTGTGAGTTCAGCCCCCTCGCTCAGTCAGTGGACTGACCCTCGCCCCACCTATGTTTTAGTTTGCAGGTTCAGTTGTTGGAGTTCGAGCTAGGCGGCTTTGAGTCTGGTCTGTCGAGTCTGTGTCGGTCCGTTTGATTTTGTTAAGTATTTTGTTCTGAATTATTTATGAATCTATGTATATAGTATGTTCTGTACAAGATGATACTTATGCTTTGATTTTATGAATTTTCGGGACAGGTTAGGACAGGGCTGAGATTAGTTGAACCCGTCTTTGATGTGTGTTTGAATTCGGGACAGGTTAGGACAGGTTCGTGGAATTAGTTGAACCCGTTTACTTATGTTTGTTGATTAAAGTTTTTGTTAGTTCATATTTTGTATCGCTTCCGCATTCTGGTTTTGCACAATTTACTTGTACAGGTTTAGGTACCGCCTAGCTTAGGTTGGATTTTTCGTTTGTCACCCGTTCGCTGTGACTTGATGCGTGTGCGGACTTTCCATTTCGTACCACGTGTCGAGTCATAGTGCGGGGGTGTGGTGCCCCACCGTTTGGGGTGCTACAATGAACATGGAATATTGAGGTACAAAGGTCGAGTATGCGTACCAACTGTTTTGAGGAAAGAGATTCTTGACGAAGCGCATAAGACTAAGTGCACGATACATCCCGGAGGCACTAAGATGTATCAAGATGTTAAGACGCATTTCTGGTGGAACGGAATGAAGAGAGACATAGCCAACTATGTCAAGAAGTGCTTAACTTGTCAGAAAGTTAAAGCTGAGCACCAGAAGCCGAGTGGAAAGTTGCAACCATTACCGATTCCGACATGGAAATGGGAGCAAATCACGATGGATTTTGTCACTTGATTACCCAAAGTCAGAGGAGGACAAGATAGTATCTAGTGATCATTGATCGATTGACAAAGTCAGCACACTTTTTGCTAGTTAAGACGACGGATAAGGTCAACACGTTGGCAAAGCTGTATCAACAAGAGATTGTTAGACTACATGGAGTTCCAAACAGCATAGTATCGGACAGAGATCCGAAATTCACGTCGCACTTGTGGAAAGAAATTCAGACTTTGATGGGAACAAAGTTGAACTTCAGTACTGCAGCGCATCCTCAGACGGATGGACAATCAGAAAGGATGATTAAGTACTTGGAAGATATGCTAAGAGCTTGCGCTTTGGACTTCTAGGAAAGTTGGAAAGATTGTTTACCTCTTGTGGAGTTTGCATACAATAATAGTTATCAAGCTTCCATTAAAGCTGCTCCATATGAAGCTCTGTATGGAAGGAAATGTAGATCCCCGTTATACTGGGATTTGGATGAAGCAAGATGTACTGAGGAAGGACCGATCAGAGTGAATTCAGCTAAATGGATAAGAGAAGCGACAGAAAAGATTCAGATCATTCGCCAGAGAATGAAAGCTGCCCAGGACAGGCAGAAGAGTTATGCTGATCGACGAAGAAGGGATTTGGAATTCGCAGTGGGCGAAAAGGTATTTCTGAAGGCATCGCAAAGGAAAGGATTTTCCCGAATTGGGAAAGGTGGAAAGTTAAACCCGAGATATGTTGGACCGTATGAGATACTAGAGAGAGTCGTATCGACTTCTTATAGATTGGATTTGCCTGTAGGTCTAACAGGAATCCACAACGTATTTCATGTATCTCAGCTTCGCAAGTGTTTCTCGGATGAGACAGAGGTTGTGCCGGTAGAGGAGATACCGTTGGAACCGGATCTAACTTATGTTTTGAAGCCCGCTAAGATTCTTGATAGGAAGTTTCAAGAGTTGAGGAATAGGAAGATTCCTTTGGCTAAAGTCCTTTGGAAGGGACATGGGACAGAAGAGGCAACCTGGGAGACAGAAGAGAAAATGCAGAAGCATCACCCTGAGTTGTTTGCAGTTACAGCGGAAGAATCTGAGGACAGATTCTCTTTAAGGAGGGGTGATTATAACAGCCCAAAACAGGGCCTGGATGAAAACAGTAAGTTAAGGCAGTGGTAAAGCGTTTATAGACCGTGATCCAACTTTTTGAATCATCGTGCATTGCATTCTTACATGAACTTTGTGCTCGTATATGATCTGACTTGTTTTAAGGGGGAATTCTTGACCTTTGATACAGTTTACTATTCATAACCCGAGCCTACCTTGTTCATATTGCTACTAGAACCCTAGAGGTTCATCACACATGTTTCCCAATCGTTTGAACTTGTTTCCCGAGCTCAGAAAGCCTTTCTTGAACCATAAGGGTATTTTTGGAACTTACCGACCAAAGTTACTATTCATCCAAAAATGAGCTTTTGATTCGGATACCTTTTTCTACCCAAGTTTACAGTCGAATCGATCCTTGAGTCGAGATGAGTCTTTTGATATCATTCTTGGCTTGGAAATCTATTCTGGAACTTTGTTTTATTGAAAATGTTTTCGAAAACCCTAGTTCACTATTCCTTCTACGAACGGTTTTCATTCGGAAAATGTTTTCTCTTCGGATTTGCATTACTTGAGCTATTTCAAGATTTTTGAAATGTTTTACAACTCTTGATTCAAACCCTAGCTTGAAATTTTGAAGCGTACGATCGTACGTAAGAATTCACTATTCACTCTACGTTTTTAACTTTTTAACGGTAAAACGTTTTATAGTCGATTTTGGACTCAAAACGCTTCTCGAATTATTTCTTGAATTTTGGAAACAATCCGCACTTGAAAATCATTCTAGAAAGTCGTTTTTCACTCGTGTCGAGTTTCGAGCTCAAAACTTTTATTCACTAAAACTAATGTATCTTTCAAACGGTAAATCCGATTTCGACGAATGAATATGCGTTTCGAAGCTAATTTTCTTACCGTTGAAATGGTTAAACTTCCAGCCACTTATCCTTGAGTCATGGGGGACGAAATTATAGAAATACCCCCAGCAGTCCCATTTTAGCTTCATATGCCTAAAGCATCCAAGAGAATCTATCCAAATTTTGCTCTCCTACCCTTCTCCACATTTTATTTCCAAGGTGAGGGGCTTCTCTTCAACTATAAATAGAGGGCTCATGGCATTTCATTCCTTGCTCAAAGTCTTGTGTTAACAAGCACTCCTCTCTCCCTCCTTTACCTCTTGGCCGTCGGCCTCCCCTCCCCTTTGCTAGGTTAGTTTGTTTTGTTTTATGTTATGTTAGTTTAGTTTATGTTTTTATGTTATGGTATGTTTATATTATGTTTAGGTTGGGCCTTAGGGTCTTCCCTAAGCCATATAGGATTTTATTTTATGCATTTATTTTATAGTTTTCATGATATGTTTTGATAGTTGTTTATATGTTTTAATTGTTTAGTATATGCTTGAATATGTTATGAATTGCTCTAGTATATGCTATGATCATGTGATACGATTGTTATATTATGAGAATTGATGCATGATTATGGAATTTGAATTATGTTCATGCATGCTAGCTAATGGATTAGTGATTTACAATTTATTATGTCACAACTTGTTACATGTTGATATTGGAATTAAATTGTTACATGTTACATGCCCAAAGGCTCATGATATATGATATGATACGATATGAGATATGTTGTGACATGTTGTCACATTTTTATATGCTTCTTGAATTATGAATTGAGCTTATGATATGATTTGGATTAATGGATTAGTGCCTTGATCATATGTTATACACTTTAATAGTGTCACATGTTATAACCTAAGATAGAATAGTGTTTCATAACTTGATCTTATGCCTTAATTGGATCTCTTAACTATAGGTTATACCTTTACCCTAGATCACACTTGATTACATTAACATGAACTTGAAACTATAGGTTATAATCAAGATCATAATTTAATTAGGGTGTGTGTGTGTGTGTTCGTGCATGGTGTGTGTGTGTGTACCGTGTGTGTGTGGGTGTGTGTATAGTAAGGGTTTGACCCACCCTTTGACCCGACATGTGAATAGTAACCTATGAATAGTAATCTGGAATAGTAATCTTGAATAGTACTTTTGAATAGTGCTTTTGAATAGTAAAAATGAATTAAAACTTGTGCTTTCTTAATAGACATTTGCACCTAGGGTTTCCATATCCAGGGTCTAAAATGTGTTTTCAAAATGTGTTTTCTTTCGTGGACTTGTTTCTTAACCTAAGGTTTGCGATAGGATTCATAATTTGACTAAAGCTTACTCGGTTATAGTAAGATCATAGTCTAAGGTTCAGAGTAACTCACTTTGACGTATTCCTTTGTGTGTTACTTTTCTTGGATACCTTAAATGGTATTACTCTCTTGTGTTACATGTTCTTTACATGTTCCTTGTTCATTTGTTTCTTGCATTTCATATGCATCTTGGTTAGTAGTGGGTCTTAGTTGTTAAGCTCACTCTAGTACACCACCTACAGGAGTTAAAGTTGAGCACTGGGATCCCCAGGGCACCGCATAATCTGTCTACCTGCCTTTTGTTACTATTAGGTGAGGTGAAGTTATAAATGTTTTCCAACTGGAACCACGATTATACTATCGTATCATATGTTTTGAAATTCAAAGCTAAACCTCGTTTTGAACTATCCCTTTTATCGGGACATTCTCTTGAAAGGATCATTCATACTTTAATAGTATCCCTTGATCTACAGCACATGTTTTCCAAAGTTCTGCATTCTTGTTCAAAGACAGTTACATGTTTTGCATATGTTTTCAAAGTACAGTTTACAGACAGAATCACATGTTTTCAGACATAATCATATGTTTTACAGACAGCATCATATGTTACAGTTACAGTTTCACATGTTATTGTTAGCATACTGGAGTGGTACTCTGGTCACTGCTAATTCTTAAATGCAAGCATACAGTTTACAGTTTGGGCCCGGCGGTTATGTGTGGAGGTGATGCTCTGGAGGTGAGTGCCAACGACATCACCAATACCGGCCGCCACACTTAGACAATTGACACCGACTTTTAACAGGAGGTTTGTTAAGTCAGGATAATCTGTCTGGGAACGGACAGCAAATCTGTTCCCATTACATGTTTACAGGTCGCCTAGGGCTAGCTACCCGAAGTGACAACCGGTGGAGGATGGTGCATGTTTGTATGCATTGGTAAGAGTTGTTTTGACCTTGGTCCGATAGTCTACTATGTGCGGAGTTGTTGTTGACCTTGGTCCGATGCTCTACTATATGTGGGGTTATTGTTGATCTTGGTCCGATACTCTACTATACGTGGAATTATCGTTGATCCTGGTCTGATGCTCTACCGAATCATGTTTTCTGGAGTAAGGATGGAGGAGCCTAGCTAGCGGGTAAAATTCTGTTTCATAAAGGATGGTTCATATCTGGAAAAGTTCACTTTACCCTTATCCCGTTTTATGAAAGAACTATGAACCATCAACAGCATATGTCTGCACGTGTGATAGCATTCATGAAAATGTTTTATAACGTGCATTCTTTACAGCATCACATTCAAAGAGTTTTATTAACCGAACTTGTTTCGAGTTCTTCTTTAAAGCATTGCAATTAACAGTTTCGAACTTTACTTCAAGTTCTTTAATTCAGTACTTTCTTTAAAGTATTCCCTCACTTAGTCCTTTTGACTAATACCTCTCCCGTTTTCTTGCCTCGTGGTTTCAGGTATTGCAGCCGCAGTCTAGAGGTATCTTGAAGCTCTAGATTGTCATTTTTGTCTCAGTCAGGACTTAGTATTACTTCCTCTTTTGCGTCCTGCATATGTTTTATGGCTGCATCACTTTATGTTTCTGAATACTTGAGTATCTTTGTTATACTCTTTCTGCTACTCTGTTACCGATATCTTGAACTCTGTTGTATCGGTACTTATATGTGAATATGTTATATGTTCTGATATGCCGAGTCTCTCTTACACGATCAATATGTTCTTGCTTGTTACATGCCATCACGCACATGTTTTGAAAAGTTTTAAAATACTCTGATTTTCCGCTGCATAGCCACATCGTTGTACATGTATAGTTCTGATAGATAGCCGTTCGCTGGAGTATTTCTTGAGTGATGGCTCACACCATTACTTGAGAGGTGCTTCAGTACGGGGGTTGAGACGCCGCTCTCCTCTTGTTCTGGTACGGCTGGGGGCGTTACAGCATGGGCGCGAGGGTGTTCCTTATGAGGGCACCCTGGCCTTATTCCAACATAAGGCCCCAAACTTGGACTTAGGAATCCACCAAGGGATATGCTAAGTGTCAGCCTTGAACGTGGAATGTATACAACTTGTTTTGAGTGTTCCAACAATTTAAAGCGGACTTAGAAATCACCCATAGAATTTGCTAAGTGTTGGACAATGGCGAGCGTAGTCGTAGCGTGAACTTTGGACTTAGGAATCCATGAGGGGATTGGCTAATCTGCAGGCGTACACACTCCCCATGAAATGAGGGTCTTTGAGGGGTTTACGAGCGCGAACTAGAGCGATCAGCATCTAGTTGGTGTAATTAAACATAGAGCAACCCCTGCAAGGACTCGCCCATTTAAGGGTCGGTGCACTTATAAACGTCAAGACATTTGTTGTTAGGGGGGGGGGGTCTACGATACCCTGGATGTTGACTTAGAGAAGGTCCGCTCATTTATAAGCCTGGACCAAATGGCTATCAAGCCGTTCGACGTAGAGGACACTCGACACGGAGTAGGCATTAAAATAATTGATAATTCAAATCATTAACTAAAACAAGTAAATTGTAAATAAGAATTTGGTAAATACTCACTGATATGCTTGTATTTCTTGTCAGAAGGAGATACAGTGTGCCCCTAGTGGGGAGTTACAAGGATTGCAGCTACACGTAGAACCGTCTAAGGTTACATGCATTCCATGGTCGAGGGAGACGCTCACCTTGTAAAGTCTCTAGCAGGTAGGTATTGTTCGCCCATACCTGAATGACCTTGAAGGGGCCTTCCCAATTGGGATCCAATTGGGACCAGATCCCCCATCTGGTAGGTCCTCTCCCTGACATGTCTGTTGTACTGACGGGCGACCGTCGCTTTATACTTATGAATACGAGCCCAAGCAGTGTTTCTTCTTTCATCAAGTACGTCTAGCTCGAACATCCGATTACCCTCGTTGAGTGCAGGCTCAAAATAAGTGATGCCCGCGGATTCCTGAGCAATTTCCGCAGGTACCATGGCCTCGGAGCCTTAAACGAGAGAGTAAGGGGTTTTCCCCGTCGTCGGTCGTGGGGTAGTACGATATGCCCAGAGGGCTCCTTGAAGCTATTCTGCTCATTCTCCCTTTTTACTTTCGAGCATCATTTTCAAATGCTGGAGTACGGTTCTGTTGGTTACCTCTGCTTGTCCATTGGCCTGTGGATGGCCTACGGACGTGAAGCGCTACTCGATGCCTAATTCGTAGCACCATATCTCGTGATCCTCAATGTGGATTACTTCGCCAAGTGGGCTGAAGCTGAAGCGGTCGCAAAAGGCCCACGGAGGTGAAGCGCTGCTCGATGCCTAATTCGTAGCACCATTCTCGTGTGTCAGCTGCAATGAACTGGGAACCGTTGTCTGAGAAGAGTACCCTCGGGATACCATATCTACAAATGATGTTCTTCCAAATGAAGTCTCTGACAACTTTGAATGTTATTTTTGCGACCGCTTCAGCTTCAGCCCACTTGGTGAAGTAGTCCACATTGAGGATCACGAACTTCTTTTGTCCGACCGCCATTGGCAAGGGTCCTACTATATCGATGGCCCACTGGTCAAAGGGCCACGAAACATCAATAGGGATCATCTGTGTGGCCGGCAGTTGAGGGGTGTTGGAATGAAATTGACACTTAGTTCTTTGAAGAACAGATGGCATCCTGCAACACTGAGGGCCAATAAAATCCACTCCTCAATACCTTCTTGGCTAGAATCCGACCACCAGAATGGTTCCCACAACTTCCACTATACACATGTTCCAACACTTTTTTAGCTTGCGAGGGTCTTAGGCACCTTAATGGTGGGCCTTGGACAAACCACTTGAAGAGTCTACCCTCGCTGTCTAATGAGAAGCGGGGGGCCTTACATTTGACCTTCCGCGCTTCCACTTTATCTCTCGGGCAGGTACCATCTTCCAGGTATCTGATGATGTCATCAAGCCAGCAAGGCTCGGTCTGATCTATCATTCTCACCTGGCCCGAGGCTTTCCCATCATTGATCAATTGTTCTTCCGTTCTAAGGAACGTGACGTGACATTCGCCAGACCCTTCCAGAGCTGATGCAAATTTTGAAAGGGCATCCGCACGCTCATTCTCTGCTCGCGGGACCTGCAGCAAGTGGAATTCCTTAAACTTAGATATAACCTCCTTGGCTTTTCTAGGAAGTGCACTATGGTGGCTTCTCGAGCCTCATAAGTGCCATCAATTTGACTTGCAATCAGCTGGGAGTCAACATAAGCAGTGACTCGAGGGGCCCCATTCTAAAGGGCGATCCTAAGCCCTTGGATGAGGGCCTCATATTCCGCCTAGTTATTGGTGACCTGAAACGCTAACTTGATTGCGTAGTCCACTTCATTCCCATGAGGATCCCTGAGGGTCACCCCGGCTCCCCCTCCCCCCCCTGTGAGGTCGAGGAGCCATCTGTGTGCAAAAGCCATAGCCCATCTTCTACTAGGGGTGTGATATTCAGACCGAAACACTCAACCAGCAGATCTGCCATGGCCTGAGCCTGTATCGTTGTGCGAGGCTCGAAGCTGATGTCAAATTGGCTGAGCTCAATTGACCACTTGATTAACCTCCCTGAGACGTCCGGTTTCGATAGTATTTGCTTGACGGGTTGGTCTGTAAGCACCGTGATGGAGTGGGCCTGAAAATATGGCCTTAACCTCCTGGAAGCATTAACGAGTGCAAAGGCGAATTTCTCTATCTCCATGTATCTCTTTTCAGCCCCTGCAAGGTTTTGCTCAGGTAATACATAGTCAAATGTTTACGCTAGCGGACCGTGACCAAGACAGCACTCGTGGCCGCTGATGAAACAGAGAGGTAGACAAACAAGCGCTCTCCTGTGACTGGCTTCGTTAGTAAAGGTGCGCATGAGAGGTACTTTTTCATCTCTTGCAAGGCCTTCTCACACTCCTAAGTCCAGGCAAAGTTGCGAGCGTTGCGTAAGATTTTGAAGAAGGGCAAGTTTATGTCTGCTGAGCGGGATATGAACCTGTTCAAGGAAATTATTTTGCCTACCAGTACTTGAACCTCCCTGACATTCTGAGGGGAGGGAATGTCCAAGATCCCTTTAATTTTTTCTGGATTGGCCTCGATGCCTCTTTGGCTAACAATATACCCCAAGAACTTCCCTCCTCGAACGCCAAATATACATTTCGAAGGATTCAATTTCATACCATACTGCTGCAAGATGTTGAACGCTCGCTTGACATCCTCTAGATGGGAATGTTGGCATTCACTTTTGACGATCATGTCATCCACATATACTTCCATGGACCTTCTAATTTTGCGCTCGAACATCCTGTTGACGAGGCGTTGATATGTTGCCCCAGCATTTTTGAGTCCGAACGGCATAACTTTGAAACCGTAGATCCCCACATGCACCACGAAGGAAGTTTTTGGGTGATCCTCAGGCGCCATGAAGATTTGATAATACCCCTAGCAAGCATCCATCATGCTCATGAGTTCACACCCCCCGTCGAATCTACTAGTTGGTCAATCCTTGGTAAAGGGTATGGGTCTTTGGAGCATGCCTTGTTGAGATCTGTGAAGTCATTGCACATGTGCCATTTACTTGTACTCTTGGGCACGAGGACAACGTTGTAGAGCCATTCTGGGGAAAGGATCTCCTCGATATATTGAGCCTCAAGATGTTTGTTCACCTCCTCTTCTATGACTTGCCTTCTGAATCCATGAACGTCCCTCTTCTTCTATTTGATGGGTTCAGGCTGGGTCTACGTTGAGCCTATGAATAATAACGCTCGGATCTATCCCCGTTGGGTCGGAGGCTTTCCAAGCAAAGACGTCTACATTCTCTCGCAAAAATTCGATCATCATGATCTTTGAGGGACCATCGAGGTTAGAACCTATCTGGGTGGTTTTGTCAGGGTTTCCAGGCTCCAATTCGATGGTCAAAAAAGTCTCCGTAGGCTCGATTCGTACTTCAAGCCTCAGGAGCTCGAGCGCCCTCTTTTTACCCGTGAGTTTATCACTGGTCTCCTCCGAGGGTTCATGACCCTCGCCCTCCGAGGAAGATCCCTCAACTAGTCCAAGTGGGCCAGCTTGGCTGTCTTTGGATCCGTTCGCCTCCCTCTTTCTATTCTTCTTCTTGTAAAGTTTGGACCTCTTGCGCTCAGGACCATCTTCGTCGAACTTGGGAAAATCCACAGATTTCTTCGTGGATCCTGGTTTGATGGCTTGCCTTGGCTTGTGACTTCTCAAGGACAGGATATAACATTCCCATGCCTCCTTGACATTGCACAGAACCTCACCTGTCCCCTTGAGGGTGGGGAATTTGACCTTCTGATGATATGTCGAAATAACTACTTTGAAATCGATGAGGGTCGGCCACCCGATAATGATGTTGTACGGGAGATCTACCTCGACAACTGCATAAAGAACGCTCAAAGTTTTTTGCTGTGGAGCTCGACCAAATGAGGTGGCCAAGCGAATTTGTCCACGAGGGACGATCTCGGAACCCCCAAAACCAACGAGGGCTGTCCTGAGGGGTTCGAGGGGAATGTTTGTTATATTCATTTTTTGAAACGTTGAGTAGGGGAGAACGTTTACTGAGCTTCCACTATCAATCAAAACCCTATTTACAATGTGGTTATGAACGTCTAAGCTAACCACCATGGGACAGTCAGAGGTTTCACCGACCCCATGAGGTGTTACAATATGCTCCAAATCCTTTTCAGTAAATCCTACCACATCATCCTCTTTCGAGCGCGAGGATCCTTCGAGAGAGTACACCGGCTTGGGTCTTGCAGACCTCTAATCATAGCTGCAGATATGACGGCAGCGAGAAGAGTTAGAGTCGCCCCCCGAGGGCCCACCGACGATCATGTTAATGACGGCGAAGGGTTACTTTTCGATGTCGGTGACCTTCTGCTTGCCGCGCTCGCTTGTTTCTGGGTGGTGGCGGCGCGGGCTCCTAGAGTGCGAGTGGCTCCTTCCTCTAACTCTCGCACGCTCGGCGCAGTGTTCATCATACCTCTGCAGCATCTTCACAAACTCTTTGAGGTGCCCCCCGGCTACGAGCCTCTGAATCTCACTCTCGAGTTGGCGGCACTCGTTTGTGTCGTGCCCCTTTTGCTAGTGGAAGGCACAGTACTTGCCCGAGCACTTTTGAGCCTCTGTTTCCCTCATTTTAGGTGGATTTTTGAATAGTTTTTTGTCCGCCATGGAATAGACTTCAGCGATAGGATGGTTGAGGGGGATGCGCTCGTATCTGTGAGGAGGCGGAGAATTTCTTCGAGCGGACACTGGGCTGCGGCGGCGATTCTTGAGCTCTCTCTTGTCTTCTATGCCTCGGCTGGCTCGAGGGGCATTTACAAGCTTCTGATCCCTCGCGATGTATATATCTTTGAGGGTGAAAAAGGAATCAGCTATATCATTGATCTCCATCAACGAGCGGGGCTTTTTCTTCGCTACCTCTTCCAAAAATTCCTTGCTAACATAATTTTTCATGTTGATTGCTCCAAAGAGTACGTGCCTCAAGAAATCCATTGAGGGTTTTTCCACCAGCAAGATCTCCTTATTGAACCTGCCCATAAAGGACCTAAGCATCTCGTTGGGTCCTTGTACCAGGCTATAGAGAGTCGTGGCAGCGGGCGCGGGCGTTTTCAAAGAACTGAAAGGACGCATGAAAGCATTGGTCAAGTCTTTATACACTCGGATGGAATGAGGGGGCAGCTTCTTGTACAACTCTTGTGCCATTCCCACGAGGGAAGTGACAAAGATCTTTGTCCAATAATGGCCGGAGTGCTCGTAGAGGTGCATCACATACACGAAATGATCTAGATGCTCGGCAGGGTCAGTGGTTCCGTCGTAGCGGTTGACGCATGTGGGGATTTTACCCATCCCTGCTCGGGCCATCAGAACTTCGTCAATGAGGGGCAAACCACCTGTCAGTGGCATGTGGTTCCCACCGTCTCTGTCATGCTAATCGTAGTCCTCCTCCCTCCAGCGGCGAGGGATATGGTCTCGTGGGTTGCGAGCGTCTCTGGCCTTGGACCTCTCATCCCCGACAAGGGGGACTTGAGGCCGCGCTCTAGAGAGCTGCTCCACTATTTGTTGTAATCCTTCAAGTTGGTTTTGGACAGCAGCCAGAAGAGGGTCGTTTCCCTCCCTCCTGTTCGTCCTTCCAGCGGCCCTAGACTGGACCTCTTCTTCAACATCTCCCCTCGCAGGAGGAGCTTTCTCCTTCTCTCCTGGTCACGGCTCCGGATCCGCCCTCGGGGGGGGGGGGAGGAGGCATCTTTTCCTTGCGCTGGAGGCGGTAGAGGTGGCCGGGCCCCTAGAACATTCTGGACCATCATAAGGGGATGGACTGGGAGACCTCCAAGCGGAAGGGCCACCCGTGAGCCCCACGTTTGAGGGAAGTAAGCGGAAGTAAAGTGACTCCAGGCGTTTTGTACGGCTTGTGCCTCGCACTGAGCATAGAGCGCCTAGAGGTGCTACCGTGCCATCTGTGGCATCTCCACCCCTTGGATTTCCTTGGCCATAGAGACGGGAAGCTGTAACGTGCCCACCTGGTAGGGCTGGATCATGGGCACCATGCCCGGCATCATTCCAGGAATCATGGTGGGTTGCACATATGTGAACCCTGGTGGCGGTATCGCCATGGAGTACACGGCGGGATTAGTGACGGGGGCGGCAGGAATAAGGGTTGCAGGAGGAGGAACAGAACCAGACCCCTCTGCTCTATTTCCTCTGGCGGCGAGAGCTCCAGCTACTGTTTCCTCGCCACCGGTTCCGTTCCCGGAAGCAGGCGGGGTCGCATCTCCGGCGGGTGCATGGCTCTCCAAGTTTTCCTCATTGAGAGGTGGCAGAGCACCTCTGTTGTCCAGCTTACCAAACCTAGTTGCAGTCACCATACTTTTTGCTGAAGGTGTTATATCTCAACTAGATTAAAGAGGAAGAAAATGATGAAAACGAAGGTGAAGATGATGGTTTCCCACAAACGGCGCCAAAAATGATGGTTCAGGAAAAGGATTCCTAAAATGCAACCAACACTTTCAAGATTTGTTCAAAGGAAAGGGAAGACTATCACAGGCTATAGTGCCTCAGGAACTGGGTTTCCTTGATAGCGTGGGTTCTTCCAGCTAGGATAACACCAAGGATGAATGTGTGGTGAAATGGTGAAGTATGCAAAGCTTGGATTATGCAGCAATGGAGAAAAACCCTAGTTCAGTGCAGGTGGTTTTTTTTGAAGAAGATAACTTGGGGCAAGAAAACATGTGTTTTTCCCTATTTATATGTTAGGGGTGAGGGTGCTTTGGGTAATTTAACCTAGTGGTCCCAAACCTGTGTTGGCCTAACATGTGGCGACTTGAGATGGTGTGAGAGTGATGGCTCTGAAAAGCCTGTAGCAGGGTAGGTACGAGGTGCGCGCCTCCGCTGTGTCAGAAGTGGTTAGTGAGTAGTGAGCGTACAGGTATCTAACCCTGCTTCCCGTACTCTGGAAGTGCTCTTGGAGGGGGCAGTCCATGCTTCAGGGACCGATCCTTGAAGAGAGATACCTTGGAGTACCAACCCGAGCGTTGGTTATGCTCGAGGGGCCCCTGGTGGCTCAATCTATGGCTCAATTCCTAAGTTCTACTCTCTTTACATAAATTAATATGGCTCAATCTATTGACCATAGACAAATACACGGGGCATACCCCGGCCCAAAAACAATAATAATGAAAGCCACATAATAAATCAAGCAAAGCGCCAACTTAAGTAGGGCTCCAACCCCAATTGAAATAACGCAACTATGGGGCTCCGAGCCCAATTGAAATTATCTATGTGCATAAATTAAAACATTCATAAGGCTAACCCATGATCACCTAAACTAGTATGCTTCTACTTGAATTTATATTTACCAATTAAATTTAAAATTCCCTTGACTTCAAGTTTCAATTAACTTAAGTAATTTGAATATTAGTTCATTATTCAAGAATTTATTCAAAAACGAACCCGGATCAATGACAAAACCTTAATTAATTCAAAATTAAATTTTTGTTAAAATATCATTCAAAGTGATATTTAATATTTTCTCGAAAAATAAGAACTTGACTTTAATTCACAAAAATCCCAAATTTTATAATTATTTCAAATAAATAATTTTGTAAAATTAAAATCAAAATTTTAAAATAAAATCAGATTTCATAAAATGGGATTTTAACGAAACTGAAAACACGACACAAAATCCCAGGATCAAACCAGACCCCGTGAGAGGCGCATGAAGCCGCCCATAAGGCGCGCTTCCGCCGCGCAGCTCCGTGTACACAGCCCACGTGGGCCTGCGGCGGAGACCTGGGCATTGTGCGCGCATGGCGTGCGCAATCCCCAGTAGTCTCGACACGACGCCGCATGAGGGCAGACATGGCAGGGCGGCTCCTGCCACCCCATGTGCAAATCGCGCAAGCTGCGTTGATCACGTGTGCGGTTATGCCCTCATTTTGATTTCGTATCGTAATTTCACAAATTCAACAATTCAGTTTCAAATTGAAATAGTTCAACACAATCCAGGTTATGACAGCTTAAAACAAGATTAATACGAAACAGTTTTTCAACAATTTTCAAGAAACACTTTAGATCCGACAGATTCGTACTACGAATAAATTCAATAATACATAATTGTCATCCAAATTCAAGAATTTTCTATCAAAATTCAATACAGTAACGTTTTGAAACGAAAGTTGCAAGGTGGCTCTGATACCACTTGTTGGAAAACAACAGAGTTAAAGCAGCAGAAGTTTAAAAATATTTCCAAACGGGATCGTGATCTTGTAATGTCCGTTTCAAAACTTGTGGGATTTCAAGAAACTTACACTAATTGAAGCTTTCTTGAAACATTTTGAGCCACCCTCAAACGTTCTTCAAGCGGCATGAATCCTCGTTTATTGAATGATACTTTCTTCGAGATTCCAAAGTAGAAATCCTCTAGAGTATTAATCCACACCAACCTAGATTCAAATCATGTTAGTGAGTATGCTAGTACTATAACATGTGTATTAAAGAAACAGAAACGAGAAAAAGAGAGCAATAGAATTATCCCCAAAATTCCATGAAGGTTGGACGTGATCTCCAAATCACGTGTAAGCCCTAATTTTCGAACCCCATGCCCCTTTTATAGGGTATGGTTCGAAACCTTAATACCATGTAGGAGATGGTCTCCTACATTGACTTTTTTTTCTATTCTTTCTTTCTCTCCAAATAAATAATGTCTTATCTAAAATAAGATATTTATTTTCTAGAGAAATAGCTCCTAACTAATTTACGAATATTTAATTATTCTAGTAATAATTAAATATCTTATCCTAATAATATTTATTCTAATCGTATTAGAATTAATACTCTATTAAAATAATAAAATAGAAGATATTTATTTATTTATTTATTCTAATCAAATTAGAACATGCAAATAATTAAATACTTAGAATTAATTCTTTCAAGGGCTTCAGAATTAATTCACTAATTAATTTTAACGGACTAAAATTAATTCTCCAATTAACTTTATTTGGATATATAATTAATTCTCCAATTAATTATATTTAGGGATTTATAATTAATTGGAGATTTAATTATATTTAGGGATTTATAATTAATTCTCCAATTAATTATATTTGGACTTAATAATTAATTCTACAATTAATTAACACATGATCCAATTCTGTAATTGGAGTCACATGTCCAAACGCGCTCTACACTCCCACACGTGTACCATACACACGTGGTCTCATTTTGATCAATTACTCGATCTTTCTATCAATACCCTTTAAACCCGGTATTTGTGTGAGACCCTCTAGGTTCAATTTCAATTATTAGTGAGCCTAATTAATTATTACACTTTATTAATTAATTACCTCATAGATCACACGACCATAGTCTAGCAACAAGTGTATGACCCCTACCCAAAATGTGAATGTATATTCGAAAGAACCTTTCAGTCAATGACATCATGTCGGATACGATCCTCCTACCATCCTATCTCTCGATTAAGATCTAGGGCATGGGAATATAGAGAGCCCTACTAATCTTAATCTTAAAACAAACTTCCCTTCATATTCCATTTGATCTCAGTCCAAGAAAACCCTATTTTCTTGATGTCTTGAACTAACCACCTTGCGCAAGGATTTTAAGATGGAACATGAATAACTTGTGTAATAAGAGATCATTTTGACTACAGCAAGTGTAGGTCCTTTATTGATTCCAACAATTCTCGTATGCTACTTGTGTAATCCTAACATAGGCCGTGGTTCAGTTGTCTATATGGCGACACCCTTTTGAGCCTATATCAAAGATTACAGAGTTAGCTCATATGAGAATATGTGGAATCCAAAATCTAAGGATTAATTCCTCACGTCATTGACATGTGAGATATTTCCTAATCTAGAAGTTCTAGTAACGTCCTTTCCCATTTACGAATCTTCTCATGCGGGGCACTCTTAGTGAACTTGTTCTTACAACAAGCACCCTTGTGTATTGTGTACGCATCAACTTATGCACTTTACACCCCATGAAACAGGATGATCCTTCTTAAGGACACAACTACACAAGCAAGTCTCAGCAGAGGCAAAGTAGACACTCCCCCTGTCTGTCGCCCTGATTGACTTGGAGAAGTTTTTAATCCTCGCCCATGGAGTTAAGAACTTGTTTCATGTGTCATTCCCATAATGACAAAGCTCTTAAAGGCCTCATCGGATTAGGGGAGTTCTAGACATGCACACGTAATGGAAACACTCAAAAAAGGTAATGGCACAGAAGAAGTGTTCACCTGTGATTACAATCATTCGTATATTATTCAAAGACTGTCTGTGATATAGAAAAAATCCCGAAGCATAACAGCTTTCTAAGACACTATTCCTAACACGTTAGTCCAAGACAGTCGTCACTGACCTGGCTAACGGCCGTTAGTGCTTTGTGAAGGAATTTGTTAGCCCCATCCTTGGGTGTGTGTGTTGTGTTTTCTCATTTCCTTTCTTCGTTGATTGTTTCCTTGGCTCGTTTGTGAGTTATATGATTTGTATACCTGTTAATATATTTGTTATGAGTAATATATCAAGTTTATGACTCATTCTGGTATGATTTATACAAGATATGAAACGTATGAGTATGGAACTTCCATGTATTGAATGTTTTGAATGAATTACATGTATGGCTTCATAACATGATTTATACCTCATGTACATCTCATATCATGAGCATAGCATTTTCGTGCATCATATATGGTCATGTTGAGTCTAACTCCACTCTCTTTTGCATAGATTTGGGTTTGGTCGGAGACGAGGGCGATCCTTGAGACTCCTGCTCTTCTTCTTTTACCGTTTCAAGGTGGGTTTCTCTTCTAGTACCTATAACGACCCGATATATTCCTTATGTGAAAAGCTTTAAGCCAAATTAGTATATTTATATATCGAGTCTTTTATGAGTAAATGATTTCAGACGTAAAGCCCTTCTTTATGTAACCCCACCTTATGATTTTGGCGAGACGTGTTTATGAACGTACGGGCCCAGGGACTTAGTGCATGTGGCTATCCGAGGAGGCAAGGGCCAACGTTGATGCCATGTACTAGTTCCAACCAAACTACGGTGATGCTGACCCTCGCTAGGAGATTGGAGAGGAATGGGAGTTGAGTGCCCTTGGGGGATTCATGTTAACCATTGGTCAATGTATGAGGTGGCCGGGTCTTGCAAGCCCGTCCACCACCCAAAGGAAAAAGGTGTATATGTATGATTATGATCATGATTATGAATGTGCACCTAAGTTAAATGTATGATAACCAATGAATTATGTTATCGTTACACAAGGTGTTGGTTGGAGATTGTGCACGCCCACTCGTCGGGCCATGAATATCCTAATGAATAAATATGATAGTGGTAATCCCGATGATGTCTTCCTTTATTTTACCCGCTTGGGAAATTGTTCTAAACCTTCATTCGGGATTATAACTTGCATGAATATGTTTAAATTCCACAATATTTATATTTATGCCCCCTTTTTGTACCCACCAGTCTCCTTTTGACTGAACCCGACTTGTTTTCAGTTGTGTTGTGCAGGTTTTGGGAGAGTGCTAGGCAGGAATATGAGTCGTCTAAGTCTTGCATTGGTGTCTAACACTTTTTCTCGCACTCATACTACTTTTTTTTTTTTGTTTATAATCATATACTTTGGGCGATTATGATTTTGTTAGGCCATGTGGGCTGTGGAATACTTGGATAATACTTGTATATATATTTTGGAGTTTGGTGGCTCATTGCATATGATATATGTTGGTGTTGCTTCCGCATTTTGTTAGTACTCTGATTTTATATTATCTTGATCTTGAATGGTTTAAGGGTTAGCTCCTGCATAGCATAGAGTGTGTGTTGTGTCCCCGCCGCCGTGATTTGGCATGTGTATGGACTTTCCATTTCATATGCGGGTCGGATCTCGTTGCCGGGAACGTGGTGCCTTGCGCTCGGGTGCTACATCCTTAAGTGGTATCAGAGCCCCGGTTGCAAAACCAGGGTTTCTAGCATCTTGTCGTGTCAAGTCTAAGTCGTACGGCATAGGAATAACTTGTCAACGTATGCACTGCATTGATCATTAGCATTGCTGTTGAAAATTGATACTAAATTTTGTTGACTTATTTGTTGCATTTTGCATCAAATACATACTCTTGGAGTTAATTATATGTCATATACACTTACTAACTGGTATACATTTATATTTGAGATGAGCTGCGATTGTAGGATATTCTTACAACATCAAACCACGGCCAATTCTCACGATCACAGCAACTCGCGATGAACACTTCTTTCAAGTGCGGATAAATTAAAGAAGACTCTAGGGATTTAGAGGAATTTGAGCAATTGGTGATTCTTATGACAAGGTTACAAGATGGGAACTAAACCAGGGGTGAAGAGTCAGCATAGATAAGAAATCAAGCCCATCAAGACAATGAAGTGATCGGAGATTTAGGGAGAGGTCAAGAGAGAAACCACAAGGGAGGATGTCAGTTCTCGGTAATGCTTTGAAGACTAACCATTATGATGCAGAATCTATACCTCGTTCAGGTTGAAGGTCGTGATTTACCAACTCCTAAGATTAAAGTTAAAGGAGGAGATCTCTTCGTTATGAAAAAAAGGTAGGAATCGGATTAGAAAGAAGTTATGAAAGTCAATCATCACGGTGAATGTAAACCTATGGAAGATAAAGAGGCTAGAATTTCTATCTTCGCTCGGATTGGAGTTATTTTCCAATTCCAAGCTAAATTATTATGTTGTGAGGTCAAATTGAGAGATATGGAAATGATAAAGAAAGGCAAATAGCTTTCGGAGAAAATTGAGTGATCAAGTGTAAACAATTAGAGAATGATTCCTTCATTCAATTTGAACTCACGAGAGAAATTGAGGGAACTTCGATGAAGGTGATAATAATGGTAAAGATTCGGACGATATTTAATGACCGATACTTAGAAAGAAGTCAAAACACTGATTCCATGGGTGTAGAAGAATTTGGGTTCAAGAAATCACAATCTCGGACTATGGAGACATATAAGTTGCTAAAAGAAAACTTTAAAGATTTGAAGACAATGGTAAAATAAGAAATGAACAACAATTCGAGGCAAGATGTAATTATAGAAATGAAGAACAAGTTGTTGAGCTAAAGCTTACTACTACGGTGACAGGTCTAATACATTCATGGCACGTGCATCATACGTTGCTTTAAATTATTTCAATTTCTTTACCTATATGCGCACTTCTAATTGATATATCTGCTCCAATATCGTACATTTAATTGTTTGCAAGTGTACCATGTGCATTAGCACCTTAACCCGGCATGCGGTTTAGTGTTTACTTGATAGGAAGTTCTTCCACCTCACTTAACAAGCATTAGTTCGATCGAGCCACATTCGAATTAAGGTGGGGAGAAATAATTGGGTTGTATATTGTGAATCAAAAGGGAAAAGAATGAATACGGGGGCCCGAAAGAGTATAACTGTAGTCTGGAATTTATGGAGAAGAGGACTTCGGCGTAACTTCAGAAAGTAAAGGGGTTTAGATTTGACTTCGGGTTGTTTAAGTCTAGCAAGAAAAGAAAATGGGATTTAGATTTTTAGGGATAAAAGCAGAGAAGTTGAAAGGAAAAAGATTTAGGACTACTACTCCGATTAAAACCCTCCCTAATGAGAATTGCTCATCAAGAATTCCGAGTAAAGGAGGATAGACAGAGTTCAACATGTAAAAGAGGAAATTTTAAGGGGGAGAGCACAACCCAGAGCTAACCTTAAAATTCAAGGTTCTGCTCGAAGAAAATAATTTAGTAGGAACAACTAAAATGCAAGCCATGGAAGACGTGGAAGCCCTATGATGGTGATCGGAAAAAGGATAAGACAGCCTCAGCGGGTAAACCATCAAAGTGAGAGTTAATTCACTGGATTCGGGTTAAAGATTACCATAGAAGATAATGGAATCATGAAGGAGCTTCTGTGGGACCGTTATGTCAACTCGAGGAAAAGAGATTGAATCAAATTATCTTTTCGCGATGGCATCCCTAGAAGTTAATTTAGCTAAGTATTGGAAGGGTACGGATAACAAATAAAACCCTATTAAGTCGTCAGTCATTTTTTCACGATGACCGAGAAGGAATCTAAGAAGAGAGAAATTGGAAGAAGTACATATTGAAGAATTTGAGTCGAGATTCAGGAAATTTCAAGGAGGTTTTATCTTCGAGTAAGAATCAATAGCCTTGACTTGGTTATGAAGGAATTCAAGTGAACCCGGATGGGGACTATCCACAAGAGTGTGATCGAAAATTAAGAACATCAAGAGTAGGTATTTTTTAGCAGAGTATACTAATACGAACAAAGATAGAGAATTTGAAATCCAAGAACTTTACCATATAAAAGAAGGTTAGAAGCAGTGAAAGTTAGAATGGAATAAAGAATCGAATTGTTAAAGGGCCTATCATCTTGTCATTGGGCACACTAAAGATATTAGAGACAAGTCAAGTGTCGAGCCATCTTTTGGGCCATATCACGTCTTGGATAAAGAAGCTACCAACTTCAAAACTCTTCACTGTGGTGACTGGTGCATAAAACATTCATGGCATATATATAAATGCAATTAAATTTAAAGGATTTCTTGATGCGAGATGCTTTGTTAACTGATTATATTTGTATTCCTTACTATGGTTGTAACTAATACATGCCCTTATGTGACCTACGTGATTAATTGTTATAATTGATGTCCTGCTACCTTCTTCCTAGTATTAGCTCCTTGTTGTAACTGTACTTTTGTGTCTTAGACCTTTTTGTATTGTTGTTCGAGAGACGGGGTTCTCTCCTTGTTATTCGAGAGATGGGGTTCTCTCCTTGTTGTTCGAGAGACGGGGTTCTCTCCTCGTTGCTTGTGAGAGAAAGGGTTCTCTCATTGTTTGCTCGGGAGACAGTGGACCTGAGGATAGGTCCCTTTTAAGGGGAAGAGATTGTAACGGCCCGATTTTTCAGTTGTATAAGTATGACGTATGTGTTTACCAATACGCAATTAGATTAATTATATAGGCAATTATTTATTATCTCTTTTATTAAATGTTATTATTTGAATAATTGACTATGAACTCTTGAAACGTTTATGCATATACGATTGTGTTTGAGTGTCGTCTCTACTCGAATTGATTTTCGGTTTCGTGCAAACTTTATATGAGTGAAATATGTGCCTTATGATCATGTTTATATTCTCATTGCATGATTTCATTCTTGTATGTTTGAGTTTTGGGTTCGTTTGTGTGATCGGAACCGAAAAGGGGCTAAAGAGCATTTAACGCACCTTGTGTTCCGAGCAGCATAACTTGAGCTCAGGAACTCGGAATCGAGTTCTATCACCTCCATTAGACTCGTAAAAATGATTCGGATCCGATGGAACAAACCTCATATTTTTCTAAGACCATGTGGATCCTCGAATTTCAACCGAAACGAGCACCTCACGCTTAAAATGACAACCATTGACAATTGTAAGCCTACGGACCTACTCTATTGCACCTAGACCCTAACCTAAGACCTAGACCACTTACTACTCTCTCTCTCTCTCTCTCTCTAATCATCCCCCCACCGAACCAATTATTTGGACTTGTTGCTACTCTGTGCTTCCCTGTTACTTGCTTGAATTCTTGTTATGTGGTTAGTTCCCCTCTCGGGGGAAGTCTTGGGATAGGCCAGGTTGTTCGAGGGTGTTTGGTGAGGTTGGATAGCAAAGATTATTCTATAGACTTCATTGTGATGCCGATGAGAAAGTATGGAGTTATTTTGGGTATTGGTTCGAAGACGGTACCCTCTTGTCTTTTGCTGAGGTTCACAAGTTAGTGAGAGACGAAGCCACGGGATTCATCGCTTATCTCCTTAATAAGCCGAATGACCAGTCACTGTTCGAGGAGACAACCATTATGAAGGACTGTCTCAACATTTTCCCTGAGAATCTGGGTTCCTTACCACTAGATCGGGAGATCGAGTTTGTGATAGATTTGTACCCGGGAGCAGAGCCCTATTCTAAGACTCCCTACCGTGTGGCTCCAGCGAGCTGAAGGAGTTGAAGATTCAGCTCAAAGAACTTCTCAATATTGGATATGTTCGACCGAGTTCGTCACCATGGGGTGCACCGGTTCTCTTTGTCAATAAGAAGGATGGGACTTTCAGAATGTGCATCGATTACCCAGAGTTGAATCGGATGACTGTGAAGAACAAGTATCCTTTACCCCACATTGAGGATTTATTTGATCTCTTACAAGTTTCAGGGGTGTATTCGAAATTGGATTTGAGACAATGATACTATCAGCTGAAAATCCAGCAAGAAGATATTCCGAAGACAGGATTCAACACCCGGTATGGGCATTATGAGTTCATAGTGATGCTGTTTAGATTAACTAATGCCCCAGCAACTTTCAAGGATATGATACGCAGGATTTTCAATCCATATCTCGACAAGTTTATTGTTATCTTCATCGATGATATTCTTGTGTACTCGAAGACCCCGGAAGATCATGCTCGACATCTCAGAGTGGTGTTGGATAACTTGAGAGAGCACCATTTGTACACCAAGTTCAGTAAGTACGAATTCTGGATCTATCGGGTTACTTTCCTAGGCCACATTGTCTCGAGTAGAGGTCTAGAAGTAGATCCTTTGAAGAGTGAGATGGTCTTACAGTGGCAAAGTCCGAAGAATGCCTCAGAAGTTAAAAGTTTCTTGGGTCTGCCAGGTTATTATCGGAGATTCGTGCAGGACTTTTCGAAGATTACTACCCCTCTGACCCGATTGATTAAGAAAAAGGCTAAATTTGATTGGGATGAGGCTTGTGAAGCGAGCTTCCAACTCTTGAAAGAGAAGTTGATGACTGCACCAGTGTTAGCACTTCCCGAAGGCACTGAAGGGTATACAGAGCATACAGATACCTCAAATGACGGCTTAGGTTGTGTTTTAATGCAGAATGGAAAAGTGATTGCCTATGCCTCTAGAAAGTTGAAGGAGCATGAACAAAACTATCCCACTTACGATCACGAATTAGCAAAGGTGATCTTTGCTTTTGGAAAATAGAGACATTACCTTTATGGAGTCTCATTCGAGATTTTTTTCGATCACAAGTATTTGGTCTCTCAGAAGGAGTTAACTAAGAGATAACGGCCTTGGATGGAGTTTCTCGAGGATTATGAGTGTACAATCCGATACCATCCCAGCAAAGCCAACGTGGTTGCGGATGCGCTTAGTAGGAAGGCTAGCGTATCGAATCTGAAAGTGGATATTGGGGATGAGTTCGAGCTAATTAAATTAAAGGCTCGTGTCTCTAATATTTAGGTTCAACCAGATTTTAAGCAGAGATTGTTCGAGGCTCAGAGAGTTGACCCCTAGGTTCAGAGATTGATTGAGAAGGCTGGGGCCAATCTAGAGTGTTCGTTCGGGTTGAGATAGGGCTTCTTCTAAGGTTCAAGAACAGAGTGGTTATACCCGACGAGTTGAAACGGGTATATTCTTGAAGAAGCTCACAGGACAGCTTATTCGATTTATCCCGGAGGGAATAAGATGTACAAGGATCTAAAGCAGTATTATTGGTGGAATGGACTGACGAGGGATGTGATCAACTTTGTGAAGCATTGCAGGACCTGCCGGGTGGTGAAGCCAAAACATCAAAAGCCGTCAGGGCTACTTCAGTCGTTAGCTATTCCGGAGTGGAAGTGGCAACAGATCACAATGAATTTCATCTTGGGACTACCAAGGGTAAAAAGAGGTATTGACAGGATTTGGGTGATAGTGGATCGGTTGATGAAGTCAGCTCATTTAATTGCCATCCGGATGTCTGACAAAGTGAGCACGCTAGCCAGAAGTATTGTGATGAGATTGTTAGACTTCATGGGGTACCGGTTAGTATTGTGTCGGATAGAGATCCAAGGTTTACTTCAAGGTTTTGGCAAGAACTTGAAAAGAGTTTGGGGTCTAGACTTCAATTCAGCACAACTTTCCATCCTCAGACAGATGGACAGTCCGAGAGATTGATCAGGTATTTGGAGGATATGTTGAGAGTGTGTGCTTTGGACTTCCAGAGCTTGTGGAATGAGCAGTTGCCTTTGATCGAGTTTGCTTACAACAATATCTATCAAGCCTCGAAAGGAATGGCACCGTATGAAGTCCTTTATGGTAGAAAGTGCAGGTCTCTGTTGTTCTTCAACTTGGAAGAGTGGAATTGGATGAAGCAAGAAGGCGTGTAAAGAGAGGAGAAGAAGAAAAAATCCTCTAAGGCCGTACAAGATGCAATTGATAAGGCCTAACTGATAAGACAATGGATGAAGACAGCTTAAGATGGTCGAAAGAGCTATGCTGATCAACGAAGAAAGAATCTTGAGTTTCAGGTTGGAGATAGGGTCTTTTTGAAAGCCTCTTCACGGAAGGGATTTGCAAGAATCGGTCGAGAAGGCAAGTTAAACCAATGGTATTTGGGTCCGTTTGAGATTTTAGAGAAGATCGGGGATACAGCCTACCGTTTGGATTTGCCTCTGCGTTTGACTGGGATTCATAATGTGTTTCATGTTTCTCAACTGCGGAAGTACTACCCGGATGAGTCAGAGATTCTTCCTGTTGAAGAAGTCGAACATGAGCCTAATCTCACCTTCATTCAGAAGCCAGTTAAGATATTGGATCTGAAGTTTCAGGAACTCAAAAATTGGCATGTTCCATTAGTTAAAGTCTTATGGAGAAGTGATATGACGGAAGAGGCTACGTGGGAAATGAAGGAGAAGTCCATCCCGAATTATTTATGGGCGAGCTGTGAATTCGAGGACGGATTCTTTTAAGGGGAAGAGGTTGAAATAAAGGAGAAGATGACGTATGTGTTTACGTAAGTGCGAATTTCATTATTTAATTATGTTATTATTTATATGTTATTTCGTTATTCTTTTAATTATATGAATATTTGTTATGAATTTTTGAATTCTTAAAGACTTCCTTGTTATACTTTCTATCTACTTGGAATAGCTCTTAACCTGACCTATGATCTTACTCAGTGTGAGCTAAGAGAGAGGACTTGCTAAGGCAGTCGCAGCAGAAACGTTGAAGAAGCAGTAGTTTAAGGCATTGATCCATTCGTTGATCCTGCAGCTTATCTAAATAAGCACCGATGGACAGAGGTAGATACAGAGCCATAGGCAGACCTTTAGATAGCCTAATGAATACAACCCTAAATGAGTGTCGTTTGTATCCGAATTGATTTCTGATTTTTGTGAAATTATGGTATACTTGAGATATGTGTATTATGATTGTGTTTTGATGCTCATTACTTGATTTCGGACTTGTTTGAGTTAGTTTCAAATTTATTTTGTTTCATGGAATCAAAAAGGGGTTAAAGAGCATTTACCACACCTTGGGTTCTGGGCGTCGTAACATGAGCTCGGGAATTCAGATTCGAATTTCGTCACCACCATTGAGCTTGTATCGATGATTCGGGTTCAATGGAACAAGCCTTATATTTTTCTAAGCTCGATCGGACCTCCGAAATTCCACCGAAACAAGCTTCGTCCGTAGATTTGCCACCCTTAGCCTTTTTGCACATAACTTTTTCAATACTTAGTTACTCAAACCTTGGCCCCACAAGTTCACAACTTGAAGCCCTAGCTGATTTCTACCCCTTTCATTTCATCCCTCACACCAAGAAAGGAGAAAAGTTCTGCCAAAAGCAAGGAAGAAACCCTTCTCCACCACTAATCATCCCACCGCCATTTTGAGCTCATGTCTTCTTCAACTTTCATCCAATCCAAAAGGTAAGCATATATTTTGACCTCCACTTCCTTGTGGTCGTTTGAAGCTATAGTTTGCTAGTTTTCATGGAGTTTTGATCATGTTTTGATGAATTGAATTAATAGTATGGGTTTTTATATGAATTCTTGATCATATACATTTCTTTGAGTTTTTAGTTAGTTTGAAGCATGATTATGGACCACTTTTACACCTATGTTGCATTTATGAACTTGTCTTTGTTGGTTGTTGAGTATTGAATGGGATACCATTAATGAAATTTGAATTTCTTGAAGATAAAGATGAATGATTGGTCCTCCTTTCCTTTTCTTTTCTTGTTCGGTTGTGTGCATGTGATTGTGGGTTGAATTTACCTTATTATATGACCATTTTCATGCCTTGAAGTATAGCCTAAGGATGACTTTAAAGCTGCCCTGTTTTCTAAGCTTTTCCCTCGCGAAACAGAGCCATGCTCTGCTCCAAGTTTTCGAGCACGAAGCTTGACACGGCCGTGTCCTGATTGGTCTAAAAATGGACACGGACATGTTGATCTCTCAGAACTCAAATTTTATTTTTAAAAAATCAAACACGGCCGTGTTTATTTACAAAGGAAACCTGAAACGGTCGTGTTCATCTTTCGCACTTGGAATTTTATTTTCTAAAATCGGACACGGCCGTGTCCAACCCCTTTGAAAACATGACACGGCTGTGTTACACTACTTGGCATCTTCGAGGTGTTCTTTCATTGCTTCTCGTTATGTTTTCCTACCCCATTTTTGACTTGTATACAACATGAACTAGTTGAACTATGAATATGATTGTTATACAAGATTATGAATTGATTCGATAATGATTATGAAAGCAATGAACGTGAATGAATGAACTTGCTTGGTTATATGAACATCTTCATAACATGATTATATCTCTTATACATTAATACCATCTTCATTGAATTGTCATGCGTTGTATTTGGTCATTTTGAGTCTCACTTCACCTCTTTTACACAGATTTTGTTTCGGACGGAGGGAGACCCGTCCTTGAGGCTCTTGCACTATTTCTTTTGCTTTTCAGGGTGGGTTTCTCTTCTATTAGTTAAGTAGACCCAATATATCCCCAATGTGTAAAGTTTTAAGCCAAATTATTATACGTATATATCGAGGTTTTTGAAGAGTAAATGATTTTGAACGTAAAGCCCTTTCTTTAATGAATGCCCTACCTAATGTTTTGGTGAGATTGAATGAATCTACTGAATGGGACCCTGGGACTTAGTGTACATGGCTAACCAGGGAAGCATGGGCTGACGGTGAACCCCGTATACTAGTTCCACCAAAACTACGACTATACCGGCCCTCGTTAGGAGGTTAGTGAAGAATGGGAATCGGGCTCTTGGGGATTCATGTACCCCACTAGCCATAACGATTGAGGTGGCCGGATCTTGCAAACCCGTCCACCACCCGAAGGAAAAAGGTGTATGTGAATGATTATGATTGATCGAATGATTATGCACGAAAGATTATGTGTGTGATAACGTAATGAATAATGATTATGGTTACACAGGTGAAGGTTGGAGACTTAGCCCTCTCATCGGGCTCACGAATAACCTATTGAATGAATATGATTGTTATAATCCTGTTTGATGATTTTCTTTGTTTTACCCACTTGGGGAAATGTTATAAAACCTCTTATGGGATCATAACTTGCATGAATGTGTTTCAATTCCACAAAACTTATATCTTATGCCCTGTTTTATACCCACCAGTCTCCTTTGGACTGAACCCGCTTTGTTTTCAGTTGTTTTGTGCAGGTGTGTAGTGTTAGGCGGGAACCCGAGTCTTTAGAGTCATGTGTTTGAGTCTAGCACTTTCCTTTACACTCATACTCTCATACTTTTGGTTATTATTATGATTGTGATTATTGGAGCGTATCATTTTGTATATGTAGGTCGTGTGGGCCGTTGAATACTTGATTTGTAATTATATTTTGGTATTTGGAGCTTGAGGGCTCAATGTAAATGTTTTAGCTTATGAAATGCTTCCGCTTCATTGTCTTGCTCTAATTTAATTAATCTCTCGTTCTTGTATGGTTTAAGGGTTAGCTCTCGCCTAGCATAGCTAGTGTGTTGTGTCCCCGTTCGCCTTCATTTGACACGTGTATGAACTTCCATTTCATATACAGGTCGGGTCTCTGTGCGGGGGATGTGCCGTCTCGCGCTCAGGTGCTACAAAAATTATCCCGAAAATGAAACTTTTTTAGAGTTATGGGTTGATTTTACTGTCCAAAAAAATATATGTCATAAAAATGCTAATTGAGAGTAGTTGGTGTCCCATTTTTGCATTTTTCTCTTTTGTTTTGTTTTGTTTTTTTTTTTGGGCCACGAGACTTGCTAGCTCTCTCGTCCTATCTTCTGATTGGTTGATGTTGTTGAGACATACCCTTTAGTTTTTGTTGTCTTTGTTTCTCAATATTGAGCTACAAATAATGTTGTTTCAAATAAAGTATCCTTATAATATTTATGAAGGTAGATAAAACTTTCGGGCTTCTTCAAGGGGGTTTTTTGTTGGAGTCCTTTATGGTAAGGTGCTTTTCAAGAGAGGAGAAAACGAGTGACGAAACCAAGATGACTAAATTTTAATTCTTGAAACATTATATTGGTGTATAATGAAGACCTTATCACATTAAATTTAGAATTTAGAATTAGGGTATATGACAATTAGACTGCTTGGAGTTTGAGGTGCTTACACCTAGATTCCTTTTAATTTAATAATATACTTTTGATTTCAGAAATTAAAATTTATTAATAAATTTTTCCTTGGGTTCTTTTAGGAATTAAAACGTTATTCTTTATAATTCTTTAGTGCAGTACTAGTGTACTTCATCACTTGCAGTTTAGCACTGCGAGTTCTATATTTCCTGGTGATGACTGTAACTATATACTAATTTAGATAAGATATAGGTCGTTTAAAACATATTATTTAAAAAGATTTTAGTAGTCTCGATAGCTTAATAAGGATCACTTGCTTAATGGTGTAAATGACTTTATATTGATTATATTTTGTATGTTTTAGTACTACATATTAAAATTTTAATAAAAAAACATTGTAATCTACTCTCAAACTATAAAAGATGCAAGTGTTACATTTTGCACTAAAGGGGCTCATGTGCAAATATACCTAGTCAAAAGGGCCCACATGTAATTTACTTTTAAAAGAATCGATTTTAAAACTATATATACATATATTTTAGGGTTAGTTACTCTGAACCCAAATTAGATAGGGTAATTATAATTGATATCCCACTTTTAGATATAATTACAGGCAGCACCACTCTGTAGTTTGTTTATTACAATAACCCTCAAAATTACTAAGAATTTGATGATATCAGCAAAAAAAATTGTGAAAGCCTGAAATTAACCCTGTTAACTTCGGTCAAATTTTTATTACCGATCATGTCCTTGGGGGGTTCACTGCAATATAGTAAATTAAAATGGGGGGCTATGTGTAATTTTTATGTTAAATTTTCGATTAGATTTTTGAGTTGAAATTAGTTGTTGCAACGGCTATGTGACACCCCGTCTCTTCGGTAATCCAGGTATGACGTCATGAGTGAGTTTAATTATGTAATTTAATTATTTTAATTGAAAATATGTGAATTACGTGACATCGCATGCTCTTAGTGTCAAAATGACCTTTTATTTCAAGTTACATGATGCCCTAGAATTTCATTATAATTTGATTGAACTCAATTGTCCATTTTCGGAAGTTTAGGAACCTAATTGTAATTAGGGTTTCTGAGCCGTTTTTCGGCTAACTTGAGTTCGAGAATTCAGATTTGAATTCCGACATCGCCATTGGATTCATTTTGATGATTCGGGTTCAACGGAACAAGCCTCATATTTTTCTGAAGCCGTTTGAACCTATTACCATTTTAAAATTTGAAACAAACCGGACCGGTTTTTCTTGCCTAAAAACTGACCAACACTCTCTCTCTCCCTCATTCTTGTCCAAAACGTTTCAACAAGAGGATAAAGAGAAGAAAAAGGGTTTTCCCCCATCTTGAAGCTTTGAGCTTAAGTTTCGTCTCCATTTCTCGTCCGATCAACGATCCAAGGTAAGCTATGGATTCCTCTCTTCTCAAACTTCGTTTCTATCCGATTAAATCTCATTTTATTTGCTTGATACTTGAGTATGGAGAAGACGATTAATAGCATATATATTTATGAAAATTTGCTCCCATGACTTCATACTTGAATTATTTAGTCTAAGATTGATATGTGTAGTTCCCGTGAGCTCTCTTGTCGTTTATTTGTTTAAATTTTGATCGTTGGTTGATTCGTGCTTGAAATGCATTGATGGAGCATGAATGTGCTTAAATGGGAACTCAATTTATACTAGATTTCATGCTTTAATATTATGCCTAAGTGTTTATTTAAGCGATAAGGATCAAATACATGCATAAAACTTGAATAATGGTGAAATTTTAGGGTGTTTGTTGTTACTTGCCTGTGCTACGTGAGGTTGTTGTTGTTCCCTTCTTCATTCAGCCATTTTATGGATGAACTTGAGGTTTTCATACCTGTGGGGAGACACCTTCAAGTTTTTAGACACGACTAAGTATGGCCTTTAGCATTGGGGATGAACTTCGGATTTAAGCCACACCCATGGCTTCTTTTGCTTTATAAGGGGTCACCCCCATGACCCCTTTAAGGGAGTTAATCTCCTGACCTCAGCCACCCCCGTGGCTGAGTGTTGTGAAGTAAGGGGTCACCGGTTTGTAGTCATACATACGTTGTTCTGCGGTTTGTTTCGTATGCTCTTTTCCCTCCCCGAAATTGATCCTAACTTCTTTTATGCACCTAAATGAATATGAATTGATGCATTATGATGTGTTATATAAATTTATGGTATGTTATTAAATGTTAAAATGTGTTATGTGCATGAGAAAGCTTAAATACTACCATGTGTCATCTCATTTGCATCAATTGCATACACGTATCACTTGAACCCTTTCTTAACTTATTTTAAGGTTATGAATGAATATGATATGCTATGTGATGCCTTTTATTATATGAAATTTATATGAAAATGGGTTGCACCTACGTGATTACATCTCTTACATGCATAAGCATACGCCATGCGTCTATGTGGTTCATTCTTGAGTCTAAGTTCGTGTTTGTGTTCAGTTTTTTCATATGCACCCGGGGCGGTGTTTCGTTAGCCGTGTTGATTCTGGGGTGGATCAATAGTCTTATTTTTTGCTTCGTCGGTGTAAGGTGAGGATAGGATTATAGTTATAACCTTATCTTATGTGCTCATTTTTTAATGCATGTGGTTTATAAGCCTAAGTATAAGTAAATACGCGCATGGTATGTATTTTATGACTTAGTTATAAGTTTACAAGTATGATACGCTATGTACAAGCCTACGTATGCTTGTTATGATTTGATTTGATTTGTTAAGTTTTGCAACATTAAGCTATGCTTCAAAACGTATGCCTCTTATGAGCCGAGAGCTATGAGCAAAGGATATGTTATGGATTTGACATGGAGAGGTATGTAAAGCATAGATGTTGCAAGATAAGATATGTTACTGTTAATATGATACAATATGATAGCGGGTTAAGATATGGTACATTCTGATATGGTATGGTATTCTGTGGTATTTTTGGGCCCCGGAGGCTACATGCCAGGACGCCTGGAACGATATCGGGCCGTTGGATTGATCTTGGGTGAAGCTCCATATGTTGGATCACCTTTGAACCCATCAGGAGGTTGGTAGGGGATGGAATCCAGAGGGTTTGAGTCGTGTGCCCCCTCACCTGTATAGATGGCTAGGGGGAATACACCCTTCCATCATTTGAGTGAATCAGGTAAGTTAAGACAAGTATGTATGTTTTATGATTTATTTTTTATACGATATGATTTGGTATGATATGAGAAGGAGGTTGGTTTATGATGCACGTACTGTTAGGAATAGTACCCTGAAGGTCGATGTAATAGTCTGCTTTAGTACTTTCCTTTTGTAAATCATAGACAATCTTTGAATAATACAAATTAAGGCAACACTTCTTTATATGCTCTTGTTTGATTGTGTGTTTCCTTTTGACTGCGCACGTATAAGAACTCTGGTAATCAATATGACTTCAAGGACTCAACCATTTAGGTGAAGTGGTTCATGAGACGAGCCCTATATCACATAAGTCATGATTAGAAATCACTCTAAGCCGATGAGTCCAAAAGACAGTGGGAGTGTCAACCTGACTCGTTCGAGGCTTGCCCCTGTGATCACGCCCTTAAGAAGGACCACCTTGTTTCATGGGGTACAAAGTGTATAGTTGATACCTGCATGATACATGGGGGTGCTTACTTGTTCTAAGTAGGTACACTGAGGTGTCCCGTGTGAGAAGATTCCCAAATGGGAAAGGAAGTTTCTATATCTGGAAATAGAAATTTCCAGAATAGGAAATATCTCACGAGTCATTGATGTGATTAAGTGATCCTTAAACTTGAGGTTCCATTGATACATTATGAGCTAACTCTGTAGTCTTAGGTGTAAGCTTTAAAGGGGTTTCGCCTTAGACAACTGATTCAAGGCTTATGTTGGGGTTGCACAAGTGGCACATGAAAGTATATGAGAATCAATAAAGGACCTACGCTTGCATTATCTAGATGATGATGTCTTATTGTGTAAGTCATTCATATGCCATCTAGGAGTCCTTGGCCAAGGCAGTGGATCAAGACATCAAGAAAAGAGTTTCTTGGATTGAGATCAAATGGATATGAAATGCACTTAACATTAAGATCAAGATTATTAGGGTTGTAATTATTCCCTTGCCCGAGATCTTGATTGAGAGATGGGACGTAGGAGGATTGTATCTCACATATGTCAATGACTTAAAGGTTCTGTCGAATCGAGACATTCTTATTAAGCTAGGGTTCAAAACACCTGTTGCTAGACTATAGTCGTTTGATTTGTGGACTAATTAATTAATTTGAGAATTAATTAATTAGGGTCACTGCTAATTGAATTAAGAACCTAGAGGGTCACACACAACAACCCGGTCACGTGGGTTAAGGCTTGAATCGATTAAACGAGTTGATCAAACCATTAAGAGAATGGTGGGACCCACACATGTGAAGCACACGGGTGGGAGGCGTGAATGACACGTGTCCGTAGTCACGTGCAATTATGTGTATATATATTAAATAATTAATGTGTTAATTATTTAATGGACTTTGATTTAATTTTGAATTAATATTAAAGTTCTAATTTGGAGAAATAAAGTCTAACGAATAATTAATTATGAATTAATTAATTATTAGTCTTCAAGTTATTTATTATTTAATAAATAAAGTAAAATAAAATATCTAAGAGAGTTAGATATTATTCTTGCCCAACCAGTTGGTCAAAAGGTGTACTTTTGGTCAAAGTTAGAAACTTAGTCTCCTAGCAAGAAATCCCTTTCCAAAAGAGTTTGGAATTCCTTGTCCAACAAGGAGTGGGGTTCGAACCCTAGCCTCATAAATACAGGGGTTCCAACCCCATAGGGAGATGATACACAATTCTCCTTCTCCATAATTATACACTAAACCCTAGAGCCTAAACACCGAATATAGAACTAGCATCCTCCCTTTTCGGATCGTGGTCGCGGTTGGTGGACTATTTCTCTAGAGGGCTAATATAGTGAAGTCTTGAAAGATTTAAAGGAGCTTTTAGGGATCAAGCCGCGTGAAGAGCGTTCTTGGGCGGCTAGAACGTATTAAGAAAGCTACTATCCAAGTGAGTTTCTTGATCACTACGAATTTTAGAATAGGAATTGTAAAATTCGATCCTTGCTTAGTTAGGAAAATTTTAAATTTCCACTGCGTTTCCCTTGTGTTTTCCTAACACGTACCCGCCGAGCTATACGTATGTATGTTATGCTAAGGTTTGTGAAATGGGGATAGACTCATTAATAAGATAAAATATGATTATGTTTTGAAAATATAAGATGAGCTAAGTTACGACTTGTTAAGGTACGATATGAATCCATACATTACGATTTGTATAAGTTGTGTAATATTTTATTTCGCTTTGTTAAGCAACCCCTATACGTATATATAACGGGCAAAAGTTTTGGTGGGCAAAAACTATCTCCGGGTTCATGAACATTATGATTTAAATGTGTTGTGGTCACCTTATATATATGTAGTGTGTGTGGGTAGCTCCTCACTCAGTCAATGTGACTGACCCTCTACCTGTAGCACCCTAAGCGGTGGGCAACACATCCCCGCACTATAACTCCACAGGTGTAATGAAACAAAGACTCCGCACAAGCACCAAGTCATAGCAAATGGACAAAAAAACAAAAAAACACCAGGCCTAAGCTAGGTAGTACCTAACCCTGTACAAACGAAAAGATGCAAAATATGAAAGCCGAAGCAATGCGAAATGCAAACTTTTAAAAACATTCATTCATCAAGTGTGACAGTGCAATCCATACATCATAATCAATTGCAAGGGTTCAGCTAATCCAAAGAACCTGTCCTATCTTGTCCCAAATGATCATATAACGAAACGGGTTCAACTGGCCCTGGAAACCTGTCCCGAATAATTAGGCAACAAAACAGGTTCAACTAATCCAAGAACCTGTCCTAACCTGTCCCGAATAGCACAACTCAGCGAATAACTTAAACTTATATATTTAACAACGTAAATCAGATACAAATGAATGCAAAACATATACAAATACAAAGTTCGACTCAACTCGAACAAAATGAAAGACTCGACTCAACCGCCTAGCTTCAACGAACTCCAAAAGCAAACCTGCAACTCAACAAATAGAAGGGGGAAAAAGAAACAACAAAGAGGGATCAGTCTTAACGACTGGTGAGGGGGCTAACACACTCACACGTACATATACATAAGCAGAGCATATTAAAAGTAAGAGGATTCATGAACTGGGGTGTGGTTTTTGCATTCTAAACATTTTAACCCATGATACTATATATAAGGAAAAAGGTTTAAGGCCGAAGGCCAAAATCAACCAATTTTAATAATTAGGAGTCCACTCCGGTTTCACGAATCAAGTTCATAATCAAAATCACACAACTCGGCGAGCATGAGTTTCAAACCACCTAACTCCATTCATAAGCATGATCAGAATCATAAATCATATGAAAGCATAATTCAAACATACGTACCTCTACTCCGGGTGATGGAAGGGTGGTACCTACCCTAACCATCGATCATACAGTATGGGTCATGAGTTTCATGCACTCACGCCCGATGACTCCTTCCCCCACCAAGCCTCCTAGTGGGTTCAGGGCTGATCCTTAAGTGTGGAGACCATGCTAGGGCCTACCCGATGGCCCACACAGTCCCGAGTCTCCTTCGCACGAATCTCTCGGGCCCAATTCATAATTCATAGTTCAAAAATCATAAGTTCATAATTTTCGAAATTTCATAATTTTATGGACTCATATCCCAAAGTTCAAATCTCACTATTTAAAAAATAACACACACCAACCCTTTTTCAAAACAAATAAATGAAAATATTACTTACGTATACATAAAAGCGTTTTTCAAACATTTCATAGCAAACGGGCCAATTCCCACAAAATACGTATCGAACACATATCTAAATACATATATTCATACATAGGTCGCAGGAGGGCTTAAAGCTCATTTAGGGTCGTAGGTCATAATAACTAAAAGAAAGAAACCTACCTGGCACCAAACGAAGCTGAAGACAAAGCAAACGGTTCACCCCTGGTGCACCTGAACCAACTGGACATACAAAACACAACACAGAGCTCACACTCAGACTCAGACAATCACACAGAGACGCACGGCAATGCTCAAGCACTTAAGAAATGCAATCATATAAGCAGGATTCAAATTCATATCAATTACATGCAAAAGAAAACATTATATAGTTCAATGAAATCATATTAAACATTAGGGCATGTTCATGTACACAATTAATGCTAATAAAAGAAATTAAAAGGCAATACAACTCACATTATTTCATATCAATTCATTCATCACGTAACCAATTCATATTTTTATGAATAACTTATTTCATACTTGCAAAAGTTTCTAATTTAATCATATAAGTTTCATTCAATTCATATATCACATAATAGCTTAAAATTCAATTAAGTAATTAAACCTTAATTGTAAAGTTTCAAGTTTAGGCATATTGACTTCTCTTAACATAACCAAAATTATCATATTTATTTATCAATTAACAAAGCTTAATTAATTCAAGTCACACAATTTACATATTTAGGAAAATTACACATACACCCCTTCGAACTTAAGCAAATAGCACAAATACGACATATCGGAAATCAAATTAAAGTTCAAAGCATTAATACATATCACAATTCATTTAATACAAGATTTCGTATACATTGGAATACATTTCGATCAAGGAATCAGGCAATTAGCAAATGAAACACATTTAAGCAATTAAATCAAATATATCAAATATATCAAAATAAATCATAACAATTAAACCGAGCGTCCGATTGACGAACGGGAAGTGGCGTTGGACTCACCACAACGAGCCGGACAATCTTTCCGAAGCCCGCCGGAACGTCGCCACCGGAGCCATCGGAACAGTGACCGGCCACCGCCCGGCCCCGCCGGAACGTTCCGAAAAAATCCCGAAAAATAACCCGTGCAAGTACTCCTCGTGGTCGATCCAATTCCTCGATCAATTTCTGAAAATTCCAAGCCAATCGTCTCCAATTTCAAATCAAAGAATATGAAAACCCTAATATCTTCAAATCCAAATTACTTCCAAACGGGTGAACAAAAATCGAATCCGTAAAAGGCATTGTCTTACCTGTGACGAGGCCTTCGAAATGTCCAAGGTAATGGCCGAAAAATATCACTGGAGCTGACCTCCACCGCGAACTGCCATGTGCCGCCACCAAACGGCCAAATCTGAAGTCGGGTGAACAAAAACAATAAGATCTCATCGTTCCGAATAACTTTCGTGAAGAGCCCGTTGCCAGAAGATCGACGGAAAAGGCCCCCGATGGCCGTCAAAGTTGTTGCCGCCGCTGTCATGCCGGAACCACAACCTACGGCCAAAATTAGCTCAAATGAAGGCCGAAAATGAACTCAGGGGGTCGAAAAACCTTGGAAAACACTAACCTTAGTCGGAAAAAGTCACCGGATCGCCGGCGTACTACTGTTCATGCGTGGCCGCCGCCGTTCGGTGACCGTTGGCTGCGCCGCTAAGGTAGAAAGGACCACCCAGAAGTCTTCTTTCAGAACCCGAGGTGTGTGTCAAAGAAAGGTCACTGGAAACCACCGGCAAAGTGGAGGTTCCGCCACCCCCTTCCAGCCGCGCCTGAAAAATGGTGATAACTCCGCCACCATTCGTCCTTTGGTCGAGATCTTAGTATGGTTGTGTTCGCATCGTCAAGCTCTTCGAAATGGACTATTCATTCACCGAAATCAATCGAGTATCGGCCGAGTTCCAATGTGTGCATGTGTTTAGTGTGTGTTATGGTGTTTGGCTCGTGAGGGGGAGAGAGAGAGCTGATCGGTTGGTTTGGCTCGTCTAACGAGGATTTGGGTGTTTTATCCCAGGTTCTCGCATGCAAAATGATTGGTAGGAGGGGCTAACGATGTCAGAACTGGGCAAACTCCGAGTCTACGGACTCGTTTCGATGAGCCGACCGCGTTAAAGGGTCCAAGAGGTCAAAATCTCGTTCGAACGAGAAATGACCAAAAAACCCCTCAAAAGAGAAAATTATAAACAGGCCCCTAAACTCTTAAAGAGTTCAAAATAGGACCACGCAAAACACAAAATCACACAATTAAACACATAAGAAAGTTGAAACATGGCGTACCTTATACATCGAACGAATGGGATGTTACACTACCTCCCCAACGTTTTTGGCTTGCAGGTTTCAACACTGGAGTTCGAGTTAGGCGGCGTGAGTTGAGTCTTGGAGTCAATCGGTCATGTTAAGGCTTTTGTATGAGTTCGGGTCTTTCTGCATTCACTTTTGTAACTCAGTTAAGTATGTACGAACGTAAGTATGATTTATTTTGTTATGTTATGATTTGAATTTTTGAGAAACGCTTCTAAGGATAGTATGAATCCGTTGTTTTTATGTTTATCGTTGTTATTCGAGATTAGGTATCTATGCTAATTGAACCCGTCAAATGTTGTTGTAGGAATTAATTTGGTTGTATGTTTTCGTTTCAGCACTTGCCTATGTTGTTTTGATTTCTTTTGAACTCAGGGTCTACGTTCCGCCTAACTTAGGTGTGAGTTTATCTGTCTCCCGTTCGCTTCTGCTTGGTTCATGTGCAGGCTTTCCATATCCTATATGGATTGGGATTTGCTGTGGGGGATGTGGTGACCCACCGTGCGGGGTGCTGCAGGCTTCTTCCATGCTTCATATGTCCATAACTGGCATAATTTGAAGCCAATAAATATTGAGTTTCACAAAAAATATACAAACCAATAATTAATCTCTCCCATGGTTTCAAGTAGCTTTTCTTCAAATAATCGAGCACTAAAATATCGGAATAAGATGTGTCGAACGTGTGGCTACCTTGATAGTTGTATAATTTTCACATCTTCAACTCAATATTTATAGGCATGGAAGTGTCTTATTAGGTATAGAAGTAGCCGTTGCATCAACTAATTTCAATTAAAAAATTCTAATTGAAAATTTAACATAAAAAATTACACATAGCCTCCATTTTAATTTACTAAATTACAATGAACCCCCAAGGATATGATCGGTGATAAAAATTTGACAAAAGTCAACAAGGTTAATTTAAGGCTTTTATAAATATTTTTGTTGACATCATCAAATTTTTTGCGATTTTGAGGGTTAAGTGTAATAAACGAACTCCAGAGGGTGGTATCTGTAGTCATATCTAAAAGTGAGGTAACAACTATAATTACCCTATCTAATTCGGGGGTCAAGTGTAATTAACCCTATTTTTTAAACCAGAAGTTGAACAAAAATTTTGATCTGAGACACACACGTACAGTTGTACAGAAAGGCTATATTAATTCTTATCAATTCTTAATACAATTTAAACCATAAATTTTAAGAATAATCCATATCTTGGACCACACTTTGGTGTTCTTCGCTGAATAATTATTGCCATACCCTGAGTCCATGTTCTTTGTAATAATCACGAGCTTTTGTGGAACAACACAAGATAATCTAAAGAAGTCTTGCTTTCAAATGATTATCAATTGTGTGTTTCCTAATGAAATGGTTAAGTTCTTTTCTTTCTTTCCTTTATTGGAGTAAGTAAAACAGTAGGACAGTTTGATCTGGGATCTCTCAAAAAGTATTGTGAAAAATTAATTATGAGTAATTGTATTATTATCTCCAAGCTGTTTTGATCATTAATCTTACATGTGTAAGAGGTGGATACATGAAGAAAACTATGCATATAATCAAGTTCATCACTAACTATGATTGTGTCAGCAGGCACGAGCAGCATCACACAAGGACATATATAGTCTACGGTTACATATCTTTCCATATACATATATAGATTCTCACAAAACGTATTGTGAAAAATTAATTATGAGTAATTATATTATTATCTCCAAGCTGTTTTGATCATTAATCTTACATGTGTAAGAGGTGGATACATGAAGAAAACTATGCATATAATCAAGTTCGTCACTAACTATGATTGTATCAGTAGGCACGAGCAGCATCACACAAGCACATATATAGTCTACGGTTATATATATCTTTCTATATATATATATATATATATATATATATATAGTCTACAATTACGTACATGGATAAGGCACGAAAAAATAAAAATAACACGATATGAGTACTATAATATAATTTTTTTCAAAATTTATCATGTGAGAGATATTTAACACGATATAATAATATAATATTTTTAAAAGTATCATGCACAAACCAATCTCCATTTTAAATGCTCATAATAAGGACATAATAGGATGTCATTATGATAACAACAGTTTCATTAAACTATTTTTAACTTACATATACCATGATCAAGTGTATATTTCGTGTTTGCTATACTTCGTCTCTGAGTTTATTACATTCAAAATATAATGTTAGGTCTAATTAAAATTAAATAAATTATATTATTAAAATATATAAAAATTAATTTTTATATCAATATATATTTTATAATTATTTTTAATATAAGTATTAAATTATTATAAATAAATAAAGAACATAAGAATATAATATACCATACAACACTATCTTTAAAAAAAAAAGAAGATAAACATTATACAAAAGATAAAAGAAGTGAGGAGAGAAAATAAAATTAAAAAAACATTGTTGGCATACTAAAATAAATAAAAAAAGAAAAAAAAAGTAAAAGAAGAAAACAAAAAAAATTACCATATATATTTAGAGTTAAACCTTGAATAGAACTTGAATTTTAGTGCCCTTTCCAATAAATTTTTTAGTTAATTCCCTAATTATTCTAAAACAACCTAATTATCCATCGTTTACCCATATTGTTGAATAACAAGATAATTTCTCATGATTTTCAATATAGTTCTACAATTAAATAATATTATACTTCATATTTTAAAAAAATATGTATATAATAACTAATGGTTGCGTAATAAAATAATTTCTTAAAATGCATTAAAAGAAACGTTTTTCATTTAACATTTAATGGTCTCATAAAATAATAATTCTTTAATATTTAGAGATAAATCTACAAATTCAAATATAAATACTTCATATTAGGAGAAGAGTTTTTCAGTTAACATCTAATTGTTGCATAACACAATAATTGCTTAATATTTAGATATAATTGTACAAATTCAAATATAAATACTTCATATTAAGATAAAATTAAAGTTCTTCATTTAATATTAACCGTTGCATAACACATAGTTCTACAAATTCAAATATAAATAATTCATATTAAGAAAAAAAATTCTTCATTAAGTCATTCTGTAGCACCCCAAAAAGTGGAGATGCCACACCCCCGCACTATAGGTCGATCCATGCACGAAACGAGTGATCCGTGCATGAACTACCCTATAGCGAACGGGTGACAATAAAAGAACAAGCTAGCTAGGCGGGACTAGACCCTCAAGTAAAGTAAATCCAATACATGAAATTCAAAAGTGTAAGCATAATATTATCATTTCCTCATATCAATACATTATCATCTTCCAAATAACATTCACATATAACTACCTAAAACTACTAATATGATACTCTGAAATGCTAATACAATGGAAGTAATGCTATGCTAGACTCAGCTGGATAAAAGACACGACCCGACTCCCGCCTAGCACGCCACGGACGAAACCTGAAAGGTGGACGCGTCAGTCTGTGAAGACTGAGTGAGGGGCATAAATATATATAAACACAAGTAACATGCATGCTATAACCTCGGGTAACGCTTTTGATATATAAACAATATAAGTTCAACGATATAATATACATCGCCTGAGATTATAACTACCAAGTTTAACACATTAATTACTTTTATTTTAACAATCAGTGGCCCTGGCGAGGGGCGTGCACGATCTCCAACCAAACCCCGACAGTGAACAAAATTACCCTTTTTACTTAATTAGGTTATCACACAAATCATTATAGTGCACACGATCAATAACACGAATTCCAACCTTCTCCAATGGAGAATGACTCCCACATACGGGACTCCTTCAACCACCAAATCTCCTGGTGGATTCAGGGGGCATCCCCACGGTTTGAGAGAGAGGTAAGAGTTAACCGTCAGCCCTGTGCTTTCCCGATTGGCTCAAACACTCACTCTCGGGCCCATAATGCACGATACACGTTAATTCGCCAAAACATGATCACGATTTAATCACAGTAACACGGTACACGGCTCGCTTTTCATGAACACGATTAGCCTTTAATAACACGGTTTACTTTTAAAGAACACGACTTGTAACACAATACACGGCTAGTTGGTAAATCATTTGATTGTTCTTGGGAAAACGGTTATGAAGACATATATAGATGTAATTTGGCCGAAATCCATGTAAAGGTTGTATGGTTCTAGATAACTACAACTAAACCTCACCTTTACCGACAAAATTCAAGTCGAGACACGGCCTACGACCCCTGCTCCACATTACGGGAAGCTGATCTGTGCAAGGGATACATGTATACATGAGACTTGACTCTAAATGGACCAAATATGGCAAACGGCGAACATGCAATGAGATGACGAGCCATTAACAATGTAGCATGAAAATATCTTATTTTGACACATATTTAATCATATAATAGCAATTTGGGATCAAAGGATGAATTGGATCAACATGCTAAAAATCGGATTTTATGCAGTAACTTTTCTTCTATCAGACGTATGGGAACGGCCGTTCCGGCTTCCCTTTGAAAATGGGAAGGGTCGTTCTCGTGCCCCTTTAAAACGTGTCAGAAACTTTTGATTTAAAAACGCGCCTTTGCTGGGAACGGCCCTTCCGTGTAGGCCAAAGTGGGAATGGCCGTTCCCAGGTTCGCCAACCCGCTTTGATTTAAAAGAGTGGGAACGACCGTTCCCACAATGCCTTAAGGTGGGAAGGGCCGTTCCCAGCTTCTGCAACTGGAAAACAGAGTAGAAGCAGGGCATGGCTACGGGAACAACAACCAAAGCAACAAAGTCATGTTTTAATCCTCCAAAACTCATGATTTCTGGAAAAATAAGATGCATACATATTCATAGTATCATAAAACACAAAAGAACTCATCAAACCATGCTTCATCATCCAAGTTTGCCACTTTCAAGCTCATATATACAAACACCACATAACCTCAAATTTTGCAAGAATTCATGTATCAAATTAGGTTATAATCACATATTCATGTTTCAATCAACAATTAATCCATTTATGTTATAAATCACAAACCCTAGCTAGCTCATATTTGATCAGGAATCATCAAACCATGCAAACACCCACCTTGAAGCTAAAGAAATGGAGAAAATAGATGATGATGATGATTGTGCTCTAAACTTGAAATATTTCTTGAAATTCTTGATGGAAAAGATGAAAATCTCTTCTTCCCTTTTTACTTGAAGAACCAAGAGCAAGAGGAATGGATATGTTGGTGAATTTTGGATGATAATGATCTTGGGTAGCTTGGAGATGCATATACCGATTCATCCCATTTTGAAATGTGTGAAATGCCACAATTTGCCATTTAATCCTTCAAGTGTTCAAGTCATGCAATGGAGGATATGTAGTTTTGAAATATGATCAATCAAGTCCTTGGGAAATTATGCAGTTTAGTCTCTAAATTTAGAAAAATGAATAAGTAGGGACACGTTCGTAATTAAAGCACTCTCGGTAATTATTTCATGCAATAAATGTTTTCAAGCTATGAGATAAATTATAAGTTTAATTTGAATTCATGAAATTTCATGAGAGTATGGTAAAATATAATTTATAAAATTATAATAAACATACGAATTTGGTAAATGGAAATTGGGGCGTTACACATTTAAATATCAATTGCTAAATAACACAATAGTTTCTCAAAATGCAGGTATTATTCCACAAATATATAAGTGAATACTTCACATTAACATAAAAATTCTTCATTCAATAACAAATTATTGCGTATCACAATTGTTCTTCAAAATTAAAAAATAGTTCTACAAACTCAAATGTTAGTACTTCATATTAACAAAACTAAGGATAAAATAGATAATTTATATTAATAGGGAACAAACTAAAAATTTATTTCAATGGTGAATGAACTAAAAGTTTTAGGTTAAACATGAAATTTACTCAAAAACTCCCCAAATTTACACCAAAATTTACCAAAGTAATTACTATTTAACTGTCTCGATTAATATAATAATATAGATAACAAGCAACCTTAGATTTGAAAAAAAAAAACTGCTCACTTGTCACTACTCACAACCTCATGTATCGATCAAGTATAAGTTGAAAAGTCAAATTCCAAGATTAACCCTTGTTTATATTTTTTGAAAGTCAGTTAGTAGGGTTTTATTTACGACTTTTGAAAAATTAAGATTTTCTAAACATTTTATTAATGTTGTCTAGGGTCGATTACGATGAAAGACTGAATTCCACTTAACAGGCTATAGTTCTCCATGTGAAATGTTATAACATAAAATTTTCCGCATTTTAAAAAAAAAAAAAAAAAAAAGAAAAGAAAAGAAAAGAATAAAAGAAAAACAACAATTAAGGGCGAGTTTACTTTGAGAGTTAGCAAAACACCACGAGTGGGTTAAAAAATATAAAAATTCTGGGAATATACCCAGAATTCTCATTTACTTTAATCGATAAACTTCCGTTTAAATAGCCTTAAATTCTCACATTTTTACTTTTCTATTTTATAATCATTATCTTTCCAGATTTGCCCTTATCTTGTTTCACTAAATAATTGCTATTGATATCCAAATATTCTGTGATATTAAACTAAATTAGGGACACGTTAATTTACGTTTACCACCAATGGGCAGTTGACTCAAGTGGATAGGGGTTTGAGTTCACTTAAGCAAGGTCTCGGGTTCGAATCTTGTGGATGTAAAAAACTACGTTGGGAGAGGTCCACGCAATAAGCGTCTTCAGCTACCTCAGGAGATTAGTTCTTCACTCAATTGGGTGGGGGAAACTCTGAGAGATCAAAAAAAAAAATTTACGTTGGCCAAGGATATCTCTCACATGCTTTACTTTTTCTCATACAAAAAAAAATTAAAATTAATGATGCTCGACAATTATAATGAAATTAATGATGCTTAGCAATTAATAATAGTAATTAATAATGCTTAACAATTAATAATAAAATTATAGATAATAGTATTAATTATAGATAATAGTAATTAATAATGCTTAGCAAGTGACCAAGAAGAGAAGCAGATATATTTCTAGCGGGGAAATTATGCGGGGAAAGAAAGTGGGGAAAATTTTCAGCCAAATTATCTCCGAAAGAAGAACTTGATATCTAGATACGAGGAAAAAAAAAGGGTATTACAGTAAAAACACTCTCCCAGAAAAAGCTGATTATTTAACGGCCACTTTTTAACAAGATTATATAGTCAAGTTTTTTCCATCCTTATCCCGGGGCTCCAAGAAAAGAACATATTTTTTTTCTATTAAAGTAAAGCGTTGAATAAGGGTCTTTATTTTACCAAACCCACGCATTCTTATAAAGTAAACTCGCCCTAACAAGTAACAACATCAGCATTTCCGCATGCATTGAACATCTCACATAGAAGGTTGGAAAATTACTCTTGGACTCCTCTAAATTGCTTAGGACACGGTTTTATCTTATTAACGTTAAATTTTCTCACCACTAATATGAGGTAATCTCCACTATTATGGCATAAATATTATTATGATATAAAATAAATATTGATCCACTTATCTTGATAAAATTTTATTTTATTAACATTATATTTTCTCTTCACTATTATCATGTAATTTCCATCATTATGACATATAATAAATATTAATCCACTTATCCTATTAATTTCAAAATTTTAGAAGTTATCGGTGGAATTACAACTAGTAAAAAAAAAAAAAAAAAAAAAAAGAAAGCCCTAGCTAATGTCCTCAAGCACAAAATAGTATCGAAACAAATCTATGTGGTTGTGAAGCTCTCAATGGTTAGAAAATTGTCAGAGAAAATTATTCAAAAACAACAATGAATTATTTTGGTGGATCCATCAGGTTCTGAAACTTTCGGTACTTAAAAGATTCTTAGAGGTATCGACGAATTACTATGGTGGATCCACCAGGTTGTGAAAGTTTTAGTGCTTAGAAAATTTTTAGAGAAAACTATATTTACTTTTGTAGATTTATCAAGTTGTGAAACTTTCAGTGCTTAGAAGATTTTTAAATAAAACTATTTAATTTTTTGTGGATCCATCAAGTTGTGAAACTTTCAATGCTTAGAAGATTTTTGGAAAAAATTATTTAAATGTATCGGTGAATTATTTTGGTGATCATGAGACGAGAGTTATTTCTCTTTAAATTTTGTTGTGTAAATTTATAATCAAGTATTTATATGAATTTAAATTTATGACCTACACAGAAAACTCATTTCCCCCTAAAAACATAATTTCAAATTTGTTGTAGCAAAACTAATTAATTAGTTCGAACTAGTGACCTAAAATTGAAAACTCTTTCCTCTAAATTTTTTTATTTCAATTTTTAACGTCACTCTCTCAAATTTCTTTAATTATGCAGCCATGGTGTGGATGGATATCTTCAAGGCGAATTTAGTAATTCTATCAAAAAAAAATATTAAGAGATTTACTTTACTTTCGAAATTTGAATCCATTTCTCTTTCTCCTTCAACAAGTTGGAATCATTCCTGTCAAAGCAAAAGTCGAGGGCCATATGTATAAAGAAGTAAATAAACAAAAAAAGGGAGCCCTTTGCCAACCTATCTTTCAGTCAGAAAAGTTTTACTCAAATCATTCTTTCTTTAACATCTCCAACAAATGACCTTCTTAAGTCTCTTTCTCCATCTATCTCATACTCGCTATCTGCTTTGTTCATGCAAGATCCTAAGAACTCACACACAAGGTAACTCCTCTCTCTCCCTCTCTCTGTCTGTCTGCATAGTTTCTCCTCCAAAAATGACTTCTCCGGTCGGGGAACGCATGATTTACCTAAACCATGCTAAGAATAGCAAGGATTTCCGAAAGAAGATGCCATTCGTTTGATGAGAAATAAAAAGGAATATCGAAATCTCCCTTTGGTTTTCTTTATCATTATTCGAACCAAATAGAATCGAAATCTTTAATTGATTAGGGCGAATTACTGCATTGAAATATTTGTTTGTTGATCAAGAGAGTGAGTAGCTTCAATTTCACACAAATTAACACAATGCATTATAAAATACTATGTGATATTTGCCAAAAATTGACTAAATACCAATATGATTTGTATTTGGGAAATTGAGACTTAATCAAGCTGCAAAAACAAAGATAATTAAAAAGAAACACTGAATTGAATAAAAACTGAAAATAACGATGAATTAAAAGGAAATATGAAATTTCTTGTGATCTTCTATCTTCTGAGAATAACGTCTTTTGAGTACAATCAAATTCTGAATAGCGTAATCTCTCTCTCTCGAATGATAATGGCAATTACAGTAGATGAGGAGAAAAAGAATGAAAAAATAAAGCTGCAGAGAAGTTCTTGAAGTTGAGGACTGCTAGGGTTTCTGTCAGAGTACGTAAAATGAATCTCGCCTTCTTTTTCTCTCTTCTCTTCCTTTTATCTCTCCCCAGAAAGTGGTTATCTCTCTCCCTAAAATATTGGCACGTGAGACTCTTTTAATTTCAACACCTTCAGCACGTTCTCCTTCCTTTCCCCATTCTTCTCAACTTCTCTTCTTTTTTCTCTCAATAATAACAATAATCCTATTATTGAATATTTAATTCAATAATAAAATAATGTACAAAATTAGCCCACATCATCACTCCCCCCTACTCTTGCAGTCGAACAGTGTGGACGACTGTGAGAGTAGTAAATTTTGGAGAACAACTCCAGCGGTTGAATGTGTTAAACCGGCTGAACTCCCTTCGTGGGTACGGTGATTGCCTCATTAAAAACCTCACTCGGGAAAACCACGTGGGACAAAACCCTAGTGAGTAAAAAGAGTGCAACCGTTGCGTCCCGTACCCAAGGTTTACTTTCGGTTCTGCTTCGGCGATTGGCTCAACATTCTGCTTCTTAGAACCCCCTTGACTTTCTACTTAGTGTCTTTGTCCCTTCAGCTTGTTGCTCCTTCCAGCTTAATTGACTTTCAGCTTAATTGATTTTCACGTGTTGCTTTCTACTCACGTGTTTCTTTTCCTTCCTGCTCGCTTAGTTCCCTTCTGCTATTCTTTCCTGCTCGCCACGCTTCCTTCTGTTTTATTACAAACGTTTCTTCTTCTCCAAAGTTTGGCAGGAATACGTTCCTGCCATGTATTCTTAAGATGTAATATGTTTCAAAGTATGACCATATCTTAATTTCTGAAGACAATCACCCAATATTCTCAGAATAATTTATCATAGACACTATATCGATTTTCAACACGAATGAGATAATTTCCTAAAAATCAAAGTTGTAAAGATAGTTGCTAAAAAGTATCAAAATAACTCTCTTAAATTGATTATGGTAATTATTTAAGGAAATTATCAAAAAATTCCTAAGCTTTTTCCAACTATGGTTGAATTCGAAATTACCATCATGTCCTTAAGAGAGTAAAATAATTACTACGTGATTTCAAAATAAACCCTCCAATATGATAAGATAAATCCTCGGATAAATGAGATAAACCTTTATAATCTTAGGAAACTGCCAAGACTACTCTTTAAATTATTCTTACGCACTTAGTGTTCATAATTACCATAAATCAAAGTAACAATTCAGAGAAAAACAAAGTGGAGATAAGGAAAGGTATCACCAGTTTCCAAGGAATTCTTATGACATAAAGTCATTTCCCACTTTTCCATCGCATTTCTCCAAGCCACCATTCTGCTCAGGTAAGCTTCTCAAGATATCCTCACATTGATAAAATAATTCCTCATATTTTCATCAGGAAAGATAGTTACTTGTCACAAGAGTGCAGAAATGTAAGAAAATTAAAAGAGAAGGGAATGATGTCACCAAATGAAGCCCACTTAGATTTCTTCTACATCCTTGCCAGCAGCCGCCTTTGTCGTTGGTGCACCGCCGCCGTGCCACTGCTTCGCCACCATGAGTCCGCCATATCAGGTAAAGGAGCCGTTCTCGGCGTTCCTCCCCCTTTCTTTTTTTTCTTTTTCCGTGATTTTTCGTTAGAATCAGAGCTTGGGGGTTGTAGATCTGACCTCCCTCTTCGTGTCTTCATAGCGCCGCCGCTTCGCCACTGCGTGTCCGTCACAGAGCCACCGTTCCGCCGCCGTTCATCGTCGGTCACCGCCGTACAGGTAAGGGTGTTGAGAGACCCTTATTCTCTTCTCGTTTTTTGGTGATTTTTCTAGCGAATCGGGGCTTGGAGGTTGTGGATCTGAGCTCTCTCGTATTCTCGTAGCTCCGCCGTTCACCGCCGCGAGTCCGACGCGTAGCAGCCGCCGACCTCGCCACCCCTGCGAGAAGGTAATGTCTCGCTTTCTCCTTCGTTTTTCTTCTTCCCCTTTTCGTCTTTGCACCGTCGGATCTGGAGAGTAAGGGCTCTCGCGGTAGACTTGCTCTCAGCCAGCCATCCAATCAATCTTTCTCAACCGCTTGTCGTGGTCGCGTTTGGGTGGCGGCGTTGCTATGCGAGCCGCGGCTCCGTTCTTGGCGGTCGCGCTTGGGTGGTGCGCGTGTGTCTGGAGTTTTTGGCTTAGATCTAGCCACGTCACCACCGCTCCCAACGCCGATCGCCGCCGCATTGCGGGTTGCGCCACCACTGGGTCCGCGGTGCATCATCTTGATCTTGGCTATTTCTCCATTTTTTGAGATTTTCGCAGCATTCCCTGTTCGATTCATATAGTTACCGCTAAAAGGAATTTGCTTGATGCTTGCAGATCCGGATCGAGAACAGGTTCGTCGCCAGTTATTCCAGTCGCAATCTCCTCCATTGAGTAGAACTCCCTCTCAGGTGAGCATTTTGTGCACTATGACGGACTGAACTTGCTTTGCCAATCTGCTAGATGCATTCATTTGTTGGAAGAAAATTAATTCTTGAAATTCTTGTTGAAAAGAATCTGAAATTCGGCTTTCTTGCTTGCTCAGTGATGCTTTGATGTCGCTGCTCGTGGCTGAATCGATGGAGTTGATGGGGTTTGTCGGCGTGTGATACACTTCCAGCTCCTTGAAGATGAAGATTGCTGTTTTTTCTACTGTATCTCGAGCATGTATATGTTGAATTTGTTGGATTGTTGCCTTGTTGTAATAAAGACCACTTGTTGTTTTCTTCTTGCAATAAAAATATGTTGGAATTGGTTTTACGAACTTTGTTGGGTTGTCCGTCTGGCTTACTTGTTTGCTCCCTTCTACTATGCTTGGACATTCTTTCACCTTTCCTAAAGTAGAGATTTTGATGTATCTTTGTAATTGTCTCTTCTTGTGTTGGGTTACTGCTTCGCACTTCCTGCTTTAGCTGCTACTTTAATTCAAATAAGTTCCAATTTCTTCTTTCTAGCTTGTTGCCTTGTACCCTGTTAATGATTTGGGTTGAATTTTAGTGACACGTTGAAAAGTGATTGTTGTCTTTCCTTCCCGCATCAGCAGGATGTTGAGATCAACAACTCAATCAGCAGGATGTTGAGATCAGCCACTCAGCAACAGGTTGTTGAGATCAGCAACTCAGCAGCCGGTGGTTGAAATCAACAGCAGGAACTGCCTCCTGCCGAGCTTCTTGTGAAACTTCTAGCCAATGTCCGAATGTACCCTTCAGGTGGAGGCTTCCACGTTCAGCAGCAAGCATTGCAGCTAGGTTGGGCAGCTGTAGGGATAAAGCTGGACAGCTGTAAGCAGAAGGTTCGACTCCCCCCTATTGGTACTTTTTCTGCTAGCACTCCTTTCCGTCTGTCGGAGCAGCTAACTTTCCAGCGAAATCAGTGATGTAAGGGAGGTTTAAGCTCCTTTGAATTTTCTGAACCTGCAAAGACTTTAAAATTTTTTCTAGCGTTTGTTTTTAAATTTAGTTCGCTAGGCTGAGCTCGGTTCCTTTGAGCTGCACGTTGAGTTTTTCTCTTTCTTTGTTGCCCGGAACATTTTAGGGCTTTTTGAATGGAATAGATGGTTGAACACTTGGCTTTTCTCTTTTGGCACATGTTTGTTGTATTGAATGGGCATCTGGCTGCGTTAGCTTTTCTCTTCTTTCATTTTCTTTTCAACCTACTGGCAGGGAGCAGACAGCCTAAGGAGAAGGTTTTAATACGGTTCTGGTGTGGGCCTTCTCCTTGTTCTACTTGCTGCTTTTCTGTTCATTTGAGAATTTGTCCCTCCTGTCAGGTTTTCACGGTACAAGGCTGCCAGAGCCGTTCGTGCTGAGGGTATTCTCTCCGACCCTAGCAATAGCTGCCTCCTTCCAGCTAGGTGGCCAACCCGACTGGTGGTGGCAGGTGGAGAATCACTCCCAAGAGCCTTTCTTCCAGCTCTTCCCAAGGCGTATGCGTAATCAACGCGCCTTCCCAAGAGGGACTTATTTGTGTGCCCCCTTCATCCCGGGTAATCATTCATCGAAAATATTCAGATTTTCGGTAATATTGCCGCGGAGGCTTTGCATGTGCCTGTCTCAAGTGTCAGATTAATAATAATACGGTGCACTCAGAGCATAACCCAGCATAAGTCATTTTTTCTTCCTCCCAACGCGCATGCGTCGAGGGCATAGCACGAGCTGGTTCTTTTTCTCATCATCATGCATTCTCACAAATCCCATAAAGTCAGTTATTCAAATAAACATAAGCATGAGACATAATCTTCTTCATTCGCATGAATCAAAATGCATGAAATTCTATGTAAATAACCATCAAAAGCACAAACAGTAACTTTGGAACCTGGAAATTCTGATAACCCGTTCCTCCTTGTGCTCTCCTTCCAGGTGTGTAGGCTGCGTGTCTGCTTAACAGAAAAAACCCCTTCAGGTTTTGATTGGAAAGTGGCAGTTCTGATAATACGTTCCTCCTTCTGCTCTCCTTCCAGGCGCGGGCTGAGCGCCTGCTTAGCAGAAGAACCTTTTTAGGTTTTGCACGTTCCAGGGTCGTGATAGCTTCTTTCCGTTAGCATCCTCCAGCTCATAAGCTCCTCGACCCACGATCCTTACGACTTTGTAAGGCCCTTCCCAGCTGGGGCCTAGTTTGCCAACAGGTTTCAAGGCATCTGCCCTCCTAAGCACCAAGTCCCCCACCTGGAAGTCGCGCGCTTTCACCTTCCTATTGTAAGCTGCCACCATTTGGTTTTTATACCTCGTCATTCGTATAAGTGCTCGATCCCTTGCCTCTTCTATAGTATCCAAGTTTTCCCTCATTAACGCTTCGTTCTCTTCTTCATTATAGGCTTCCACTCGTGGCGAGGGCATGCCTATCTCAGCAGGAATGACCGCCTCGGCACCGTATACCAGGTTGAAAGGTGTCTCTCCCGTGGTCACACTTGGAGTGGTTCGGTGAGCCCACAGGACTGTGGGTAGCTCGGTAGCCCATTTTCCTCTAGCTCCTTCCACTCTAGTCTTGATACCATGTAAGATGAGTCGGTTCATTACCTCCGCCTGTCTGTTTGCCTGCGGGTGAAAGACCGCTGAAAAGCATTATCGAATCCCTAGCTGCTGGCACCATTCCTTCAGCTGCGTTCCTATGAATTATCTCCCATTATCCGAGACCAGCTCTCTCGGGACTCCAAAACGGCACACGATATTTCGTTGTAAGAATTTTATCACTTCTTTCTCCGTGATCTTCACTAAAGCTTCCGCTTCCACCCACTTGCTGAAGTAATCTACGGCCACGATCATGAATCGTGTTTGCCCTTTCCCAGGGGGAAGCGGGCCAACTATATCGATGCCCCATTTGGCGAAGGGGCATGGTGAGTACATAGCCGTGAGGGGCTCAGCTGGCTGGTGCAGGAGGGGAGTATATTTCTGACATTGCTCACACTTTGCAACGAACTCCTTAGCATCCGTTTTGATGGTCGGCCAAAAATATCCCGCTCTCAACACCTTTCCCGCTAGCGAGGTCCAGCCAGAATGACTTCCACAACTTCCTTCGTGTATCTCTAGCAGCACATAATGGCTTTCCTCCGGCGACAAGCATTTGAGCAAGGGCATTGTCACCGATCTTCTATATAGGAAACCTCGCATCGCCACAAATCGGGCAGCTTTTCATTGCACTCTCAGCGCTTCCTTCCTGTCAGTTGGAAGTATGTCATGTAGCAGGTAATCAAGAATCTCCTCCCTCCAGTCCTGCTCTTCCTGCCCTATCAGCACTTCCTGGTCTGCATTCGCGTCCTGCTCTAGCGCCCCAGCAGGGAGTGTCAGAACCGTAATCTTCCTGGTATGGACACCCTCGAACGAACTAGCCATCTTGGCTAGTCGATCTGCTTTCTTGTTCTCATCTCGTGGTATCTGCTCCAGCTGGAAGGTAACAAATTCTGTCTTCATTTCATTCACTTTAGTTAAGTAGGCCTTCATCCTTTCTTCATGAGCTTCATACTTTCCCTCCACCTGACAGGATACCAGATGGGAGTCTGAATACACCACCAGGTGCTGCGCTCCAGCTTCTTTGGATAGCTTCAGCCCCATGATCACTGCCTCGTACTCCGCCTCATTATTGGATGCTTTGAAGTTGAATCTGATAGCAAACTCGAATTCATCTCCTTCGGGGCTGGTTATCACCACTCCAGCTCCGCTCCCCGAGCTGGTGGATGAACCATCAACGTGTAGCAGCCACCTGCGCCCTTCCTGCTCGGGCGTCGTGGTCATCTCTGATATGAAGTCCGCCAGGACTTGTGCTTTGATTGCTGTCCTTGGGGAATACGATATATCAAATTCCCCCGGCTCCATGGCCCATTTGATTAGCCTTCCTGATGTCTCCGGCTTCCCGAGCACTTGCCTCATGGGATAATTCGTGCGGACCACTATTGCGTGCGATAGGAAGTATGGTCGCAACCTTCGCGCTGTAACCATGAGTGCCAATGCCAGCTTTTCCATATCCGGATACCGCTGTTCTGCTCCTTTGAGCATCTTGCTAACATAATACACCGGCTTCTGGGTTCCTCCCTCCTCCCGGAGCAGAACGGAGCTGACAGCCTGGCCTGATACTGCCAGGTATACGTATAGAGGCTCTCCTGGTACGGGCTTGACCAGGAGGGGTATTCCTTGCAGGTACGCCTTCAGGTCTTCGAAAGCCTTCTGGCATTCCGGACTCCATGCAAACTTGCACGCCTTTCTCAATACTCCAAAGAAAGGGAGGCTTTTTTCTGCTAGCCTCGAGATGAAACGGCTCAGAGCTGCCATCCTCCCCGTCAGGCATTGTACCTCATTCGGTGTTGTCGGGGCCTTCATGTCTCGTATTGCTTGGATTTTTGTAGGGTTTGCTTGAATCCCCCTCTTTGTGACTATGTAACCGAGGAATTTTCCTCCCTTTACCCCAAAGGAGCACTTTAAAGGGTTCAGCTTCATGTTGTATTTGCGCAGGACCTGGAAGGCCTCTTCCAAATCTGCCAGGTGAGTGTCTGACTTCCTGCTTTTCACCAGCATGTCATCTATGTAAACTTCCACGTTTCTCCCTATCTGATCTTTGAACATTCTATCTACCAGGCGCTGGTAGGTTGCTCCTGCGTTCTTCAGCCCGAAGGGCATGACCACGTAGCAATATGTTCCTCCTGCTGTGATGAAGCTCACTCTTCTCTGATCTGCCGGATCCAAAGGGATTTGATGATAGCCCTGCGAGGCGTCCATCATACTGAGGAGCTCACACCCGGAGGTGGAATCCACCAGCTGATCTATGTTAGGCAGCGGGTAAAAATCCTTGGGGCATGCGTTATTCAAGTTTCTGAAATCCACGCACATGCGCCACTTGTTCTCCTTCTTCGGGACCAGGACTACATTTTAGAGCCACTCAGGAAACTGAATTTCCTTGATGTGACCGGCAGCTAGCAGCATGTCCACCTGGTCTTGTATGATCTTATCCCTTTCAGGTCCGTGCGTCCTCTTCTTCTGTTTCACCGGGCGGATCTTTGGGTCTAGATTCAGCCTATGAACCGCCACAGAGGGGTCAATCCCCTCCAGCTGATCATCGGTCCATGCGAAAACATCCACATTCTTCCTGAGGAAACCTGTCAGCTCCTACTTCAAGTTGGGGTCCAGCTGCGATCTTATCCTTGTTGTCTTTTCGGGATCTCCGGGGACCAGCTCGATGCTCAATAGCTCTTCAGCGGGCTCTATTTTAGGGTGAGGTCCTTCCTGCTTATCTTCCTGCTCGGTTTCTTCCAGCTTTCTTTTTTTATCACTTCGAGCTCTTTTCTCTCCCTACTTCTTAGCTTCCTGCCTGTCTGCTTGTTGGACAGCTTTGACATAGCACTTCCTGGAGGAATGCTGGTCCGCCGACACCTCTCCAACTCCCTCCATCGTTGGGAACTTTATCTTCATATGGTAAGTGGAGATAACCGCCTGGAAAGAGTTCATAGCTGGTCTCCCGAGTATGGCATTGTAAGCCGAGGGTTTGTCCACCACTAGGAACCTCACCATCCGGGTCATCGTCCTAGGCTTGGTTCCCAACGCGACCGGTAGGCAAATCATCCCCATAGGCCGTACCACCTCTCCTCCAAATCCGAACAAGGCGGTCTTTACGGGTTCAAGCTCAATCTTTCCTAGGTCCATCTGTTCATATGCCTCTCGGTAGAGGATGTCTGCTGAACTCCCGCTGTCTATAAAGACCCTTCCCATGCCATAGCTAGCAATGTTGGCTGTTATGACCAGAGCATCATTATGAGGGGCCTGAATTCCCTCCAGGTCTTCTGGTCCAAACTGAAACGTGGGTTGCGGTCCTGCCTGATCGACCTTCATGATGAACGATCCTGCCTGCGTGTGAAGGGCAGCCTCCTGCGTGTGTGCTCTTCTAGCCCGATGGGAGTTCCCATCGGCCGGCCCTCCTATTATCATGTGAATGAAGCCTTTCTGCTGTGGGGCTTCCTCCTGCTCGCGCCTTCCCGCTCTTGCTGCTTCAGCTGGGGGTGCCTCAATCAGTGGCCTATGAGGTGAGAGGTGCCTTCTTTGCTCCCCTCCTCTTGGTTGGTGATCTCTTCTGCCGTAGTTCTGCCTGGGAGGATTCCCTCCTGGTATCCTCCATCCTGGTGTACCCCTTCCAAGTCCGTTCCTTGCCGGTGGATTTCTTGCAGCTTGGCTCCCTCCTGCTGCATTCCTCTTTGGGAATACCTCCCAGCCTTTTGCCCGATCTCGGCATATCAGTTCCTGCAAGTAGCCTTCCTGAATTAATCTCTCAATTTCATCACGCAGGTGGCGACATTCATCCGTGTCATGTCCATAGTCATTGTGAAACCGACAAAACCTCTCTGAGGGGGGCTTGAAGGGCCCATTTTCCGTATTCCGGGGCCAATTCAAGAGGCCCGTTCCTTGGATCTGCATAAGAGTTTGAGCGGGTGTCGTACGCAGTGGGGTATATCGGTCATATCGGGGCCCAAGACTCAAAAGGTGCTCTCTCCTTTCAGGTATTCTGATCCTTTTAGCTGGAGCGGGCAGTCGCCCGTCCTCCTTTCTTTCCCTCCTCCTGTCAGCTACTAATGCTTCGTCCTTCCCCGCTTCTGCTTCTTCCGAATTGATGTACTTTTCCGCCCTGGTTAGGAGATCATCCCAGCTGGTGGGCGGCTTCTTGGAGAGCGAGGTGAAGAACGCTCCTTTCCTCAAACCCTCTTGGAAGGCACTAGCTCGCACTTCCGCAGTAGCAGAAGGGACTTCCAACACAGCTTTGGTGAACCTGTTGATGTAGCTCCTTAAAGACTCCCCCTCTCTCTGCCTTACCGCCAAAAGAGCATTTGGAGTTTTCTGGTAGCCCCTGCTGCTAGCGAACTGATGTAAAAACAGTGCAGCAAACTGGTCAAAGGAATGTATAGATCCGGGCTCAAGCTGCCGAGCCCATTCTTGCGCATTGTCCGTAAACGTGGTCAAGAATACTCTGCATTTCACCCCTTCACTGTACTGGTACAGGAGGGCTAAGTTCTCGAACCGATCCAAATGCTTTTGGGGATCCGTTACACCATTGTACTCCGGCAGCCCGGATGTCTTGCAACCTGGCAGGAGTTCGTCAGCCAGGACCCTTTGGCTGAAGGGTCCGCCTCTCCTGGTCACCCTAGAAGGTCCTGCTCTCATTTGCCTCTCCATCTCTTCTAGCCTCTGCTGTAACCTGGCAGCCCAGTCGGGCTGCTCAGGGAGGCCTGGCTCTCTTCTTCCCATCTGGTAATTTACGGGTGGCGGTGGCGCCATTGGCTGCCATGCAGCTCTGCCTGCTGCCCCGTTTCCTATCCCGTCTGCTCCTGGCAGCACCAAGGTGTCCCCAACTGGAGGTAAGCCTTCTCCAGCTGAAGGGGGTATCATTCTTCTCATGGTCGGTTCTGTTTCATGCAGCGGCGGGGCTGTTCCGCGCCCCTGTGCCAACGGCTGGTTCGCTGCGCCGAAGCAGCAGCTACAGCCGCGTTAATCCACTGCTGGAACTCTCTAGCTGTAAGGTGAATGGGCGCGTCTGGCGGTAAAAAGCCACTTCCTGATCCACCAGCCCCGTCGGCTGCTCGTTTAGCCTGAAACTGCATAGCAGCGGCGCTGCTCCCCAACGGCACCCCTCCAGGTATATGTGCCACCCTGGTAGTCTGCCGGGGGTTGAAGTTAAGGTTCAGCAATGCCTCCAGCTCTTCCTTAGACGGCTGGTTGCCCGCCTGCCTGTCTGCCCCCACAGGCGGGTTCAGTCCTTCAGGCAGGGACGTCCTTCCAGGTGAGGAGCCTCCTGCACCTGGAGGGGTCAGCCGGCCTGCACCTTCAACTTCGAGGTTATCGCTTCGCGGATTCTTCAAACCTCCCGTCAAGCTGGATTCCGGAAGATCCGCGCAGTCCTTGGTTAGTGGCGCGCCTCCCGTAACCGTAACGACGGTGGAGTCGGTCAACACGGGAATACTTCCGATGAATAGCGGATTTGAAGCACTCCCAACAGCTTTTTCAGTGCCCGTCGTTGCCGGAGCGGACGGGTTGATTGGAGTTGACACACCGCTAGATCCGATCTTGGATGCCATGAAAAACTACGAAAACTCACGCCTTTTGCTCGATTTAATCGCTTTCCCACAGACGGCGCCAGATGATATTTGCCAAAAATTGACTAAATACCAATATGATTTGTATTTGGGAAATTGAGACTTAATCAAGCTGCAAAAACAAAGATAATTAAAAAGAAACACTGAATTGAATAAAAACTGAAAATAACGATGAATTAAAAGGAAATATGAAATTTCTTCTGAGAATAACGTCTTTTGAGTACAATCAAATTCTGAATAGCGTAATCTCTCTCTCTCAAATGATAATGGCAATTACAGTAGATGAGGAGAAAAAGAATGAAAAAATAAAGCTGCAGAGAAGTTCTTGAAGTTGAGGACTGCTAGGGTTTCTGTCAGAGTACGTAAAATGAATCTCGCCTTCTTTTTCTCTCTTCTCTTCCTTTTATCTCTCCCCAGAAAGTGGTTATCTCTCTCCCTAAAATATTGGCACGTGAGACTCTTTTAATTTCAACACCTTCAGCACGTTCTCCTTCCTTTCCCCATTCTTCTCAACTTCTCTTCTTTTTTCTCTCAATAATAACAATAATCCTATTATTGAATATTTAATTCAATAATAAAATAATGTACAAAATTAGCCCACATCACTATGTATATGCATATGTATGCTTCTTAAAGTAAAGTTGAATGGTTGGGCATGGTGTTGAGCAGATTATATTTGACTTTATTTCATTGGATTGTTATAGTTAGTCATCCCATTTCCATAATTTTCGTTTTCCTATAGTGGCACAACACCCGAATTCTCCCACTATTATTTATGCTTTGTCAATGAAAAAAATAATAATAAAAGTTTGTTTTAAACTTTTTAATTTAGTGTGCTGAAAACTAGAAAATTTTATAATGTTTCCTGCAAACTTGGTCCTAGAAATGTCAATTTTTAAGAGTTACGGGATATTTATGCAACAACATAAAAAAAGTATTACAAAAATGCAAGTGGGGTCCACTTAAGTTCCTGAAGTTTCAAAATTTCCAAATGTTGTTTTATCAATTCGGTCCTCCTCCCTCAAATAAAATTTTGTGTCCGTCATTCATTTCTTATCTAGCTCAATGCTGAACAAAATGTAGTTGATTAGACCTGGAATGGAATTTTCTTCTCTCCACAGAATTTTAAAGGTTCATATATTGATAAAAAAATTTATGATAAATTCTGAACATTTGGAAGCTGATATTCGAAATTATAGCTCCCTTGTTGCGGCAAGATTGAGAAGCATTTTAATATAATCGAAATTTTATAGTTTCCTTGCATATATATAATTTTGGATGGAAGTTCTTGTAATAATTTCTACATTCCCAATCTAATTTCCATGATACAAGATTGTCAAAATTAATATCGGATACATATATATCTTAATACAACCAACTATAACTTATACATATTATGTTATATCATTGCAGGAAACCTTGGTACCAAAGAGCACTGGAGATGGCCACATTGTGGAAATTATCCCTACAAAAACCTCCCCAAAACCCCACAAAAAAAAACTCTCTTTGGAAAAGCATTTCTAACACAAATGATCATCACAAGATTCCCACCACAAATGCTACTACAAGGAAGCTAAGAAAATCCACATCCTTGAGGGTGGCAACAATATCATTATTCACTCGCGTTTGTCTCTACGCGCCGATCTCTTCCTACACTGAGGTCTTTCAACCCGACGTTGTCGCCCCTCCGAGGAGGAGTTATAGTTATCCGAGATCGAAAACTTCATTGATCCAACCCCCAGAAAAAATGATCATAAGAAGTACTGATACTAGTACTACTACGAGTGCACGTATGAGCTTTGAAGGGAGAAGAATTTTTCGCGGAAAATCTTTGAGAGATGATGTTTTGATGAGGAGATTTGTTGTTGAAGAAGAAGCAATGATGATGCAAGTTAGACGAAGAAACGAAATGGAAATTATTAGGAGAAGAAGTGCTATGAGGAGGAGAAAGATTGGAGCAAGTCCCTTGAGTAGAATGGTCTTGGCTGAGGAGGAATGGTGAGCATTGTGGAGGTTCCATAGTGTTGTTCCTTTCTACGTAGAGTTGAGTTGGGCTTTCTATTTTGTGTTTTTCAATGGGTTGTGCTTTTTTTCAGCAATTTTTGATTTGTCTATATGAATTTATCTAGAAAAATTACCCAAGAAAAAATGGAGAGCTAGTGGAAATGTGGAATATGGGAAGCCTAGGATGTCAATGTGTCGGATTTTGATCCAAATCCGATTTAAATTTTAGCATATTGGTCCGATAAAAATGTCCGATGGATTATATTCGATTATAAATATTCGTTATCCGGAATAAATGGAGCGAATATGGATTTAAGAAATCCGACATATTAAGAATCCGAATCCGATGTTATATATAATATTTAATCAAATAAATTATTTACTAATACATAAGTAAAATATTAAAATTAAAAATTTCACATATTTATCACTTTAAACAATAATAAAATTTAATTTTTTACACTAAAAGTATATATTTTCTTTTGTTAATAAGTTTAAATGAACCTATTTTAAGTAAGTATAAACAAAATTATCAAATAATCCATTAAATAATAATTATTTATTAAATATTATGTAATCACATTTGTTTTTATATTAAATTTGTTATTTAAAAAATAAATTTTATTGCTAATCAAATCGAATCTTTTATCGGATCTGATTCGACCCAATTATGTATGTATTAAAAAAAACTGAATCTGAATCCTATAGGATTCGAATTCAGATTCAATTATCAGATTTTTCTTATCGGATTCGACTACGAAATCTTCTGATTCAATCCGAATCCAACTAGTGGCCCTAGGGAAGCTCATTTTATGGGAAAAAATAATTAACAAATAAACTAACCAAAATTGATTGATTCTGAAATAATCGAGAAAATTTATGGAGAAAGATATGACTTTTAATCTTGATTCCAATAGAAAGTGGCAACACGGGTGCAAATATTTGTCTGTATTAATGGGTAACTCTAGACCAAACATAATTCTAAATCAATGTAATGAGACAAAAATTGTTTAACATAAATTTCAAACTTTTTTCTCTCGTATGAGGACTTTTATTTCTCTCGTATAAGGGCACCGTCCGCCGCAACCCTAAATCCGCTGATAGTTTCTCCGATCAAAGTCGCCAAGAGTGTTGTTATTCGCTCCGTTGTCATAGCCGGGGCCTTTCTCCATTCCTGGATTCTGAACTTCTGGGTGATTTTTTCTCTTCCATAGGCTTCCTTTATGCTAATTTGTGTTTTTCTGTTTACAGGTTACAAAGAGAATTTTGTTGAGCCCTCAGATTTATATCCTTATGGCCCGTGGCTCAGATTCCATCCCACAACCGGTTCCTCTTCTGATACGGTGTACCTGACTCCTACCTCAGTCTCTCCCTCCTCAAGCCACCATCCTCACATGCCATCCGTTAGCGACGGCAATGATCCCATCAATCCTCCAATACAAACCCGCTCCCCCCCCCCCCCCCCCAGCCAACACTTACTCCGCCTCTAAGCCCCAAATTTGAATCTCGTAAGCCATTATCCCTTCCCAAAAGCAAACTCTCTTAGTCAAAGTTCGTTCGAGTAATAATGCCCAGATGAACCAGCCTCTCAAGATTGTTGGAAAAAAAAAAACAAGAAACAGTAACGCAGCGAATTTAAAAATTTTCCCAAAAGCAAGATCGAACTTGCAATTTCTATTTCTAATCTTAGAAGTTTAAGAACTTACAAGAATCGACTCTTTCTTGACACGTTTTGAGCCGCCCTCAAACGCGCTTCATGCGGTATTGGCAACCCTCGTCCCTCGAAATTTTCTTTCTACTTTACATTCCATAGTAGGTTTCCTCTAGAGTAATAATCCACACCAACCTAGATTCAAATCATTTTAGGGAAAGTGCTAGCGATATAACATGTGTAAAGAAAGAAATATAAAACGAGAAGGAAGAGAGCAAGAGAATTCTCCCAAATTCTTGAAGCCATGTAGATTGGGTGTGCATCCCAAGTCACTCTTGGCGACTTTGATCGGAAAGAGCTAGCGATATAAAATGTGTAAGGTGAAAAATTCGAACCCCTTGGCTTATTTATAGCCTAGGGTTCGAACTCCATACCCTAATTGGAATCGGATTCCAACTTTGACTTTTCTTCTATTTTCTTTCTCTCCAAGTAATAGGTCTTATTCAAAATAAGATATCTATTCTTCTAGAAAGAGAGTTCCTAACTAATTAGGAATATTTAATTATTCAAATAATAATTAAATATCTTATTCCAATAATATTTGTTCTAATCATATTAGAATTAATATAAATAGAAGATATTTAGTCTTTATTTATTTATTTATTCTAATCAAATTAGAACAACTAAATAATTAAATACTTAAAATTAATTCTCTCAATTAATTCCATGAAGGGCTTTAGAATTAATTCTTAATTAATTCTAACGGGCTCAAATTAATTCTCTAATTAATTTTATTTGGCATTATAATTAATTCTCCTAATTAATTATATTAGGGATTTATAATTAACTCTCCTAATTAATTATATTTGGGCTATATAATTAATTCTCCAATTAATTAACATATGCTCCAATTATGCAATCGGACCACACGCCCCAAACCTCTCTCAAGTGCCACACATGTACTTTACACATGTGGTCTCGTTTCGATCTACTATTTGATTTTTCCTCTAATACCCTTTGAATCTGGCATTTGTGTGTGACCCCTTAGGTTCATTTTCAGTTAGTAGTGAGACTAATACGCTTTATTAGTTCACAGATCATACGACCATAATCTACCAACAGGTGTATGACCCCTACCCGAACAATGAATATATATTCGAAAGAACCTTTCAGTTAATGACAACTGTGAGGTACGATCCTCCTAGCAACCCATGTCTCGATTAAGATCTAGGCATGGGAATAATGAGAGCCCTAGTAATCTCAATCTTAAAGCTAAGTTCATTTCATATCCATTTGATCTCAATCCAATAAACCATTTTCTTGATGTCTTGATCCAGTACCTCGGTCGAGGGTTTAATATGGGATATGAACGACTTATGCAATAAGAGATCTTCTTGCATTAAGGCAAGTGTAGGTCCTTTATTGATTCTCACATGCTTCCATGTGGCACTTGTGCAGCCCCAGCATAAGCCTTGAATCAGTTGTCTAAGGTGATGTTGGAAAACACGAATCAGAAAGCAGCAGAAATTTAAAATTTTTCCAACAAAAGGATCTAGGACTCACAATCGTGTAACCAAATTCGTAGGGATTCGAAACTTACTTTCTTATTTAACTTTCTTGAAGCGTTTCAAGCCACCCAAGAATGCTCTTCTCGCGGTTTGATCCCCTCTCCTTGGTAAATCTCGAATCTTCAAACTTCTAAGTTGAAGCTCTCTAGAGATAGTCCACCAACTTGACTACAATCTAACTAGTAAGGATGCTAGTTCTCTAGTTAGTGTTTAGGCTTAACCTAGGGTTTTGTTTATCTTGGAGAAAGGATGGTGTTCAACACATGAACCAAAAGAATTGCCAATTAGCTCCAAGAGGAGCTCGAGCTCCCCTATTTATAAGAGGGAAGTGGCCAAAAATCCAGTCCTTATGGGCTAAGGATTTTGGTCCCTCCCTCTTACTACTTGATCACCAAGTAATTTTGACTTTGACTTTGAATTCAAATTCAAATCAACTTTCAAGAGAGCTAAAATATCCAAACTATTTTTGGATAATTTTATACTTTATTTATTTAAAATAAATAACTTATTTTTATCTAATCAATTAATTCATAATTAATTAACTAGATTATTTTTCTCCAAAATAAGACTTTCTTTTTAATTCAAAATTAAACCAAAGTCTCTTAAATAATTAACACATTTACTTATTTAATATATATATATATACAATATATATATTTACACGTGTGGGACACGTGTCACAAGGACACGTGTCACTCACGTGACCCACACGTGTGGCTTCACACGTGTGGAACCCTCTTGGCTTGATTAACTCGTTTAATCATTTTAAAGCCTCAACTCATGTAACCAAGTTGTTGTGTGTGACCCTCTAGGTTCTCAATTCAATTAGCAGTGACCCTAATTAATTAATTCACTAATTAATTAATCAGTCCACAGATTAAACGACCATAGTCTAGCAACAGGTGTTTAACCCCTAGCTGAATTGGAATGTTCGGATTCGATAGAACCTTTAAGTCATTGATTCATGTGAGATACAATCCTCCTACTTACTATCTCTCAACCAAGATCTAGGGTAAGGGAATAATCAGAACCCTAATAATCCGGTCTTAAAGCTAAGTGCATTTTATATCCATTTGATCTCAATCCAAGAAACCCTTTTCTTGATGTCTTGATCTACTGCACAATAAGAGATCACCTTGCAAATGCAAGTGTAGGTCCTTTCTTGATTCTCATTCACTTTTATGAATCACTTGTGCAGCCCCAGCATAAGCCTTGAATCAGTTGTCTAAGGTGACACCCTTTAAAGCTTGTACCTAAGACTACAGAGTTAAATCATAAAGTGACAAGGAACCTCAAGTCTAATGGATCAATTAATCACATCAATGACTCGTGAGATATTTCCTAATCTGTAAGTTTCCATTTCCTGAAATAGAAACTTCCTTTCTCATTTAGGAATCTTCTCACACGGGGCACCTCGGTGAACTTACTTATTAAAGTAAGCACCCTCATGTATCACGCACGTATCAACTATACACTTTGCACTTCCATGAAACAAGGTGGTCCTTCTTAAGGGCGTAATCCCACAAGCAAGCCTTAGAGGAGTCAGGTTAACACACCCACTGTCTGCAGGACTCATCGGCTTGGAGCATTTTACTAATCATGACTTATGTGATATAGGGCTCGTTTCATGAACCATTTCACCTAAATGGTAGAGTCCTAAAGTCATCAGGATTAGGGGAGTTCTTATACATGCAAAGATAAAGTAAACGCATACCAAACAAGAGCATATAAAGAAGTGTTGCCTCAGTTCGTTATTTCATTCAAAGATTGTCTGTGATTACAATAAGGAAAAGCACAAAACGGATATACAATCGGCTTTCTAGGGCACTATTCCTAATAGGTGACACCCTTTAAAGCTTATACCTAAGACTACAGAGTTAGCCCGCAAAGCATCAATGGAATCTCAAGTCAAAGGATTACTTTACTCACGCCATTGACCTGTGAGATATTTCCTAATCTGGATGTTTCTATTTCTAGGTATAGAAACTTCCTCTCCCATTTAGGAATCTTCTCAAACGGGACACCTCAGTGTACCTGTCTTAATAACAAGCACCCTCATGATAGCGTACACATCAACTATGCACTTTACAGCCCATGAAACAGGATGCTCATTCTTAAGGACGCAATCCCCCGAGCAAGTCCCAACTGAGCCTAATCAACACTCCCACTATTTGTTGTACTCATCGACTTGGAGTGGTTTCTAATCCGGCCTTGAGTTAGCGCTTATTTCATATGCCATTCACCTAATGACAAAGTCCCTAAAAGCCTTATGGATTAGGGGAGTTCTAATACATGCGCACGTAATGGAAACACACAAAACACGTATTGGCATATAAAAAAGTGTTTGCCTATGATAATAATCAATCGTATATTATTCAATGATTGTCTGTGACAAAAGAAAAGTCCCAAAGTAGATTACGACGAATCGGCTTTCTAGGGTACTATTCCCAACAAAGATTACACCCTCAGTCCCCTCATGTCGGTGCCCTCTCTGACATTACTAATATAATGGCAGCGGTTGCTAGGCAGCGCTACTGAGAACAACGAGTTGTTTAAGCTGGAACTGCCAGAACACGGGGCGTCCCTGGCTAGTTTATAATCTTCGGTCTCTTTTACGAGAACATAACCCCTCAGTGATCTTTCTTTCTGAAACTAGATGTAATCAACGTTGTATTGAGTGGTTAAAACTTAGTCTGGATTTGAATGGTGTTAGCGTGGATTCTATAGGTCGTAGTGGAGGTCTAGCTCTGTTATGGCGTAAGAATGTTGATGTTACTCTTCTCATATTCTCTTTAAACAATATCGATGTTCTGGTATCGGGTGTCTATAATGAGCGCAACTGGCATTTCACTGGTTTTTATGGTATTCCAGATTGGCAACATAGAATGAAATCGTGGGACCTTCTCCAAAGGTTGAAACGGGCTTCTTCTGCCCCCTGGTTAGTAAGTGGTGATTTTAATGAAATTTTGGACAGTGGGGAAAAAGAGGGTGGCAATGAACGTCCCGCAAGGCTTATGGATGCGTTTGCCGATGCTCTTAGGGATATTGGTTTATCTGATCTTGGTTTCTCGTGGGTTTTCCGTTTACTTGGACTAGGAGCTCCATAACTCCTTTCACTATCCGAGAGGCTGGACCGTTCTGTGGCCTCGGATTCATGGAGGGCTCTTGTTCCGATTGCTTATGTCACATACCTTCATGCATCATGTTCCGACTATAACCCCATCCTCACAATCTTAGCACCTCAGCATCGAGAGCGGACTCGGAGAGTCAGGCCTTTTAAGTTCGAAGCTTGGTGGGTTAAGTCTGAGGATTACCGTCGAATTATTAGGGATTCTTGGGACGGTTCCCTCGCTGATTCAGCAGTGGGCTACGTGATTCAGGCGTCGGAACAGTGTAAGGTTGGTCTGTTGAAATGGAGATAACATGTTAGACGCGATAAAGAGTTGACCCTGGATCAACTTGAGAATCGATTGAAGTCTTTGAAGGAAAGTACTATTACTCGGGAACTGAAAGTCGAATTAAACTTCTTCAGGAAAGAATTGGGATGGTGCTGTTGCAAGAGGAGATAGCCTCGAAATAAAAGGCAAAAGCCCAATGGCTCCGGGGAGGGGATCGTAACACGAAATATTTACACTCTAAGGCAAAGCAGCGTGAGAAGACAAACCACATTGTTTTACTTCGGGATGATTCCGGTACGAAGTGTCGTTCTGAGGATGGTATTCGGTACATCATCGAAAAGTATTTTGGTAGCATCTTTACCTCCAGTTACTGCTCGAATTCGATTCTTGACAATGGTCTTTACATTGTTCCCACCAGAATCAGTGATGAAATGGCACAATGTCTTCTCCTCCCTTCTCGCCCGATGAGGTAAGTTGTGCTCTTAAATGTATGTATCCCCTTAAATCCTCGGGCCCGGATAGCCTTCCTCCGTATTTTTTTCAACATTATTGGGATATTGTGGGTAGTAATGTGGTGGCCTGTGTGTTGGATTTTTTTAATGGAGGAAATTTTGATAAGAAACTTAACTTTACCCATATTGTTTTGATTCCGAAGTGTAAGTCGCCTGAACATATTACACAATTCTGACCCATTAGCCTGTGCAATGTCATTTATAAAGTCTCTTCCAAAGTCCTAGCTAACCGGATTAAACCTCTTCTTAACACCCTTATCTCTTCGAGCTAATCTGCTTTTATTTCCAATCATTTGATCACTGATAATATCTTAGTAGCTTTTGAGATTAATCACTTTTTGAAGCGAAAGAATTTAGGAAAGAAAGGTTACTATAACCTGAAGCTTGATATGAGTAAAGCTATTGATAGGGTCGAATGACGGTTCCTCGAAAGGCTGCTGATCAGGTTAGGTTTTCCCAAGTTGTTTATTTCTTGCATCATGCTTTGTATGTCTATAGTTTCCTATTCTTTTATGTTGGATGGGTGTGAATTTGGATCTCTGGCCTTGGAGAGAGGAATTCGTGAAGGCGACCATCTCTCCCCTTATTTGTTTCTCTTCTGTGGATAGATTCTTTCGATTATGTTGCAGGAGGAGGAGAGGAGTGGACGGATTACGGGGGTCGAGGTTTGTAGGGGGGCCCTAGCGGTTTCTCATTTGCTTTTTGCAGATGATATGATGATCTGTGGGAGAGCTAGTGCTTATGGGATGGAATGTGTGAAAGAGGTGCTTGATCGTTATAGTATGCTCTCGGGCCAAACTATGAATTCCCAGAAGTCCTCTATTATGTTTAGTAAGAATGTGGAGGCTAGTGTTCAAAGTGAGTTGGCTATTGTTCTTCGGGTGAGATGTGTGGAAAAATTGGATCTCTATTTGGGGCTGCCTTCAGTGGTGGGCAGATCGAAAAAGGAAGTGCTTTCAGGAATTCTTGAGAAGGTGAAGAAACATGTTAGGGTTTTCTTAGAAAAATTTCTTTCAAAGGCGGGGAAAGAGCTCCTTATTAAGGCGGTGTTGCAAGCTATTCCGACCTATGCCATAAACTGTTTTAAGCTACCAGATGTTCTTTTAGATGGGGTTAATTCTACCATAGCTCAGTTTTGGTGGATTAATCGGGATAGTAAGAAGCTTCACTAGCTTGCTTGGGATAAGCTTTGTGTTGGAAAGGGTGAAGGTGGCTAGGGTTTCCGGTCGTTTAAGTTTTTCAAATAGGCTATGTTGGTGAAACAATTGTGGAGAGTTGTGAGATTCCCGAATAGTTTGCTCATCCGTATTCTTAAGCCGCGGTACTACCCAGACTCGAACATATGGAATGCATCATTGGGGCGGTCTCCGTCCTTGTAACAACCCGAAAACCCGCCTGTCGATATTGTCCGCTTTGGTGGGCTAAGCGACACCACCCTCACGGTTTTGTTCTTCCCGGTGGAATTTAAGCCCAAAGGCGCCCACCTAGGAAAAGGCCTCAACAAGGGAAAGGTATCCACCCCCTTATAAAGGAGGCTTTGTTCCCCTCTCCAACCGATGTGGGACAAGCACCTTAGGCTATTACAGTCCACCCCCCTAAGAGGGCCCAGCGTCCTCGCTGGCACACCGGCCCGGGCCCGGCTCTGATACCATTTGTAACAGCCCGAAAACCCGCATGTCGATATTATCCGCTTTGGTGGGCTAAGTGACACCACCCTCACGGTTTTGTTCTTCCCGGTGGAATTTAAGCCCAAAGGCGCCCACCCAGGAACAATAGCCTAAGGTGCTTGTCCCACATCGGTTGGAGAGGGGAACAAAGCCTCCTTTATAAGGGGGTGGATACCTTTCCCTTGTTGAGGCCTTGTCCCACATCGGTTGGAGAGGGGGACAAAGCCTCCTTTATAAGGGGGTGGATACCTTTCCCTTGTTGAGGCCTTTTCCTGGGTGGGCGCCTTTGGGCTTAAATTCCACCGGGAAGAACAAAACCGTGAGGGTGGTGTCGCTTAGCCCACCAAGCGGACAATATCGACAGGCGGGTTTTCGGGCTGTTACAGTCCTTTACGTGGAGATGTCTCTTTGAAGCCAAGTACCTCTTAGCTACCGGTACGAGATGGAGGATTGGTGATGGTCATTCTACTCATGTGTGGCGAGATATATGGCTCCCTCAAGGCCCGAACTTTAGGCCCCGGTTCCTTTAGGATGCAAGCATCTTTCCCGAGTGGGTTTCGGATCTTTTTAAGCCAAGTTTATTGGGGTGGGACGAAGAGTTAGTAAGGAATGCCTTTCACGAGCGAGACGCGAGGATGGTGTTGAGTATCCCGCTAGGAAGCACTATTAGAAGGTCGTTAATTTGACATTACAACAAGAACGGTTGCTTCTCAGTTAGAAGTGCCTACAAGCTAGCGTTGGATATTGCGAATAGGGAAGTAGCCTCCTCGGCGAGCTCTTTTTCTCACCCAAGTTGGAAGGCAATTTGGAGTCTTAGATTGCAATCTAAGATAAAAAATTTCCTCTAGCGGTGTAACCATAATATCCTATTAACAGGGGAGAACTTAATAGGCGGCATTGTGTGTTGGATGTGGTTTGCGTGCGTTGTGGAGCTTCGGGTGAGGAATTATCACATGTACTGTTTTGGTGTCCCTATGCGAGGCAGGTTTGGGTTTTGTCAAATGTTCCTTAGCGGGACATCCAAGAGATGGCGACGGACTTTGGTGAGGGGCTGTTGCACATTGTTAAGTCCCTCTCTCCCCAGGATTGCGAGAGAGCAGCTACTGTGCTATGGTCCATTTGGAGCGCTAGCAACCGCAAGGCAGTGACGATGATAGATGGCAGCCGCATGAAACGTTTGTTGGGATTAGTGCCCTGAATATCTAATTTCTTTGTAAATACTTCGTATTTTGTTGGATTAATAAAACTGAAATTATTGCAAGTTATGAGTATACTAACATAATTAATAACGTGTGATGATATTCTTATATGAAATGTGTTTCATAGGAAAGGACTTTGGATATTGAAATCACGTGTTATTAAAGTTCTAGTTGGTAAGATAAGAATGAGTTCTTATCGAGACTATAATGTGTTATATAAGATGATTAGTCTTTCGTCATAGGGAAATGGAGTTTCCAGTTATAACACATTGATGATTTTCAATAGATTTGGAAACATCGCACTGGACCACTAAGATAGTTCATTTTAAACTACTATCTAAAATGAACAAATCTTATGGAGCATTGAACTCTTAATCCTGGTAGTATTTCGACTTTAGGCATGTAGTGCTAATCATTGTAACTTGCTCATAAGTGAGGTCTCGATATCGAATGACCGAAACCTTTGTACGTTCGGTGATTACATGAAATGTGATGAAGAGAAACATTGATCGAGGAATCTGTGGCTTTGCTGAAAAGTTAAAAGATATCCCTGAAATAGATTTGCAAAGTTCGAATTAAAACTTTGGGTAAACTACTTCGTGTGATGCGTCACTGAAGTTGTATGTTGAATGTATTTCACGTACAAGAAATTTGAACTTAAGGCGAATCACGAGATTTCAGATTAGAAGTGAAAAATAAATGATAGTAGTATTAATTTATTTTTCATGGATATCTACACCTAGGAGTAAAATGCAAAATTATTCTAGATCGAGAAATTCGCGAATAATTTAATTAACTTTAGAGTGCACCAATATTTATTTAGTGGAATTAAATATTGTTAAACGACAATTAATTATTATCATGGGATGATAATATATTAACCCATTTGGAGCTAAAATTAATTAGTCATGCAGGTCCCCCTGCAAGCCCCAATCGAAAACCCGAAGATAAAACGTTAAAGGGAAAGAGAGAAATAAATTTTCAAAGTGTTTGAAATTAGCCAAGGGATTTATTTAAGAAAATAAATCAAGTTCCAAAGAGTTGGAAATACCCGAAATTTCATTTTGGAGAAAATGGAAATTTATCAATTTTATTAAAAAAAAAAAATTGATGACGTGGCAAGTGGCTGATGTGTCAGCCCATATCAACGCCTGAGGGTGAGGGGGCGCTGACTCAGTGCCAGCTCAGCGCCACGTGTGACAAAAACCCTAGAGGGTCGAAGGTGTAACACGCGCGCCACCTTGTGGCCCCGCGTGAGGGCCCGTGAGGACTCCGATCGGCGCGTTCTCGGAGGCATTGGACTCGTGGTGATGAGTGCTACGACGCAAGTGGGAGGTGAAATTACCATTTTGCCCTCGGTTTTTCCCTATAAATAGGGGGCTTGGCTTCTCATTTTTACACACAACTTTTGGGAGAAGTTTTGGCTGAGTTCTTGGCTTTGAAACCATATCCCTTTTCTCCTAATTAATTCCTTATCATTTTGGGATTAATTTTAATTAGGTGTTTATATATTTAATATATAAAACACTTAATTTCGGGAGAATAAACTCTGAAAAGAGTTTTCTAGTTTAAAGTTTTATTTTCTCTAAGTATTTAGAGAAATACTTTCGGAGCCCACACTTCGAGGTTTCTGTGGGGATATTGTATGGAAGCTCTACCGATTTCACGAGGAGATCGGGTATCGGGTTCTCGGGAGGTGAAATCGGGGCGCAGTAGCCATCTTTGGTGAAAGGTATTTTTATATTATATTTTGTTAAAGCATGATAAATTAGGTGCTCTTAAGTGTTAATTGCATACTTTATTTATCTGCTTTGTGATTTAAAAGTTATTATCAATTGCATGTATATACTTGAGTAGTTCCGGCTAGTCTCTCGCTGTTTGTATTTAAATATTTTAGAAATATTTTGATACCTGTATATTAGAGAAAATTTTTAAAGTACTGTCCAGGAACAGTACTATTTCAGGTCCCTGTACCAGCAAGTGGTATCAGAGCCGTGCTCTAGTTATATACATGCATTGATATGATGCATGTGATACATAATTTTAAATCTACTACTGTGCACATAAATTCTGTCAAAGGAGGCTAGTTTTTAAGTGGGACAATTTGTGACCCCTCCAGTGTTTGCTAGGAATTTACGTGGAATGGTATTTCTTTGGGAAACAATTCAATTGCTTTTCCTGAAAAATTACAGAATCAGTAAACATGATTTAAATTATGTGATAATTTATTTATAGCATGTTTACTTTATGCCATTTATTTTAAGCATGATAATTATGTGATAATTATATGCAAGCATGCTTAATTGTTTTATTTTATGGCATGACGATGATAATATGAGATATTATCCTATTTTCAATTATGCATATTTTATTTAATATGATTAGATAAATAGTATTTAATAGAGATTGAATGCAATGCATAATTGGACTAATATTTTTCGGGCTAATTAATAATGAGTCACTACAAAAAAATTCATTTATTATGACAAAATATTTATGAGAAAATTCAATTTTGTCACATATTAACATTGTATTGTGAGTAATTATGTATTTGTCATATTAAGTTGTGTTTTTTGTAACAAACTTCAATTTTCTCGTAATTAGGATAAGCTATTGTGAGAAAATATGATTTTTCTCACAAAAAGAATTATTTTTCCTCACAATAACTTAAACAACGTAATGTGAGAAAAATAATTTCTCACTAAATGTTAAAAAAAAAATAAAAAATCCCGGGTACCCCCAGATTCCCCCCCCCCCCCCCCCCAAAATTCCCTCCGATTTTTCTTTATTATTTATCACAAAAGGAATTTCATTTTTCTTTTTACATCAAAACGACGTAGTATCGCTGAATCTCTTAGAATGTAACTCGAATGTCTGATTTCTCACTTCTCACTTTCACTCTTTACTTGCGCCTCAATTTCTCTGTCTAAAATTCAACCCTAAATTTCGCTTTCTATCTGTAAAATCCGACGTGAAATCCGGAAAATCTCAGTTGAAATCCAATGTCGTCTTTCTCAGGTGTGATTTCTATCTCTTCATCACGCACTTTTCTCATGAACTATTTCTGGTTTTCTTTTTAGCAGCAGTAGTTATTTGTTGTGAATCCGACATCGGTTTTTCAGGGATGATGAAAGAAGACCAATAGACCGCTCGCTCTTAGCCAGGTTCTTCTTCTTCGTCTTCTTCGATTTTACCTTTTTGGACAAAAAGTGTTTCTACCGACTTATTTGTTGCGTTTTACGTTTATGATTTTCTTTCTACAATGGTTGGTTTGGATTTGATTGATGACATTCAGATATAACGTCCACTTGAAACAGAGCTCACGTTGATGCCATTATCTTTTTCTCGAATCCAAAATACTAACTCGAAACTAAATCTGTTCACAAAAACCACGAGACTGTGTTTTGATTTAAAGTTGGAATTTTGATTTCTGAGCAATTTTGAAAAGACTGTGTTTTCAGTTGTGATCTTGGATTTGGGTGTATGGTTTTAGTTTTTTGATTAAGGTTGTCTTGATAAAGCTGGTTGACTTTTAAATTTTCTTCTAAAGCTGTTTTCAGTAGTGTATGTTCTCTAAAGGAAAAGACTATAGCACAATGGTCCAAAGGTTATGAATCTTTTTGAAATTGTGAGTTGCATAATTAATCGTGATTTGTTTCTATTTTAGGTGTTCTGCTTTTGTTTTTAGTTTTAATTTCTAGTTTATACTTGGAATTATAGTTTCTTTGGCTTACAACGTCTTCAGATTCGTGCAGAAAATGGTTATATATGTTTTGGCAATAGTTTTTGTCATGTTGCTTGGAGCAATAGGGGTTGGGAATGCTTGTTTTACTTTTTTTTTTTTTTTTTTGGCTTCTATACTTTGTTTTTGAATAATATAAACATTAGATTAATTAAAATTTAGGTAGAATTTGTGTGTGTTATGATATGAGTCTGGCTTTTAGCTACAAAATTATGGATATCATTTGTAGCCCATATAGAATCGCCTTTCTTCTGAATCTGTGAGTGATAATTTCCTCTAGCATCCAACTCTATTTCTCTGAATTTAAACTATTTCATTTTGATGCTTAATTACTGAATTTTTGAAGAAGCAATTCTGGGTTGGAGCTAATTTTGTGAATCTTGGAAGTGAGTTTTCTGTTGATCTTTCTTATCAATTCATTAACCACTAGGCTCTAGATATTGCTATTTCTTTGGCTGTGAATTGTTTTGTCTAGTTCAATGCGTATAGATGGGGAAACCCTTGTTTTACGAGATTTGGGAAAAGCCAACTACAAGTTGTATAATTGGGATATGCAGTTTGATTTGGTTCATAATTCAGAAAAAGGGCATTGGTTATTCACATGTGGTTTTGAGTTTTGATAGCTATAGTTAAAGTTTGGTACCTTCGATCTGAATTACACCATGTTAGCAAGCTAATTTCATAAGATTTTGTAAGCTTGAATTAGTCATAAAACAGTGTATAGAGAAACTTGATCAATCTTGATTGAATTGTTGATTTGATTGGATTGAGGTATGGATATCTAATTCTTTATGTGTTATACATGTTCAGAAACATTGTGGGTAAGATTAGGGGATATGTTTTGATTTTTTCGGATGAGTTTTGCATGATTAAGAGTGTGGAGTGCATAAACCGAAACTTTGACAGCTAATATGCAGAGAACTCAGATGTAGATTTCGAACTCATACGATCTTGGTTTTCAAAACTGTTTTAACTGGATATTCCTAATATATTAAGGTTTATGTCTGTCAAATTTTATGTTAATCCGAGTCCATTTGATACCCGAGAAAAATTCGAAATGACTCAGCTGTCCCCTGTTTTTTGGTCTAGATTAATGGCTTGATCAGAGTGAGTAAATGTATGAATTTCTCAAAACTTCTTTACACGGATGCTTATGAATATATTTAGTATATTCCCGTAAAATTTTAGATTAATCCGAATTCGTTTGATAGGGTAAACATAAATTTCTTGGAAATGTTTTTCTGCAGTGATATTTCTGTTTTTATTCGTCTTTGCTCTGAAATCTGTATTAATACAGAAACATATAGGGATTGAGACCTATACCATTTGAAAGCTCTACATATCTAGTTTAGTAGGATTTTTACGGATCGTTAAGATCCCTTCCGAGCAAAGAGTTAGAACGTTTTTCCTACGAAGTGTACTTTCAGGAAGTTTTTGCACAATTGTGTTTATTTAAATTCTCTGCTGAACATTGTTATTATGTTTTGCTAGCCCATTTTTGTGACTTTCCTTTATCTCTTTTCCAACCCTTAAGCCTTAAACCTACCATCTGAATGCAGTATGATATGTAATTAAATGATATACCTTGTACTCGTTCCGTTTGGTTTGTTTTTCAAGAGATGCTTTGGGCACTTAAACTCACCAGGGGTGTAAGTGTAATATATTGAAACTGTGAAATCTTATTCTAAACTTGCTCAATTGTTATGTACTCTTAACGAATGGTGTTCTTATACCGAAATGTGATTAACTGTATGCCTTATGATTCAAAACGCCTATATGATGCCATATGATTTCGCTGCGTGCCTTGTTGCCATATTTTTCCAGGATTACTCATCTTAGATACGAATATGATTTGTTATCACATTATAACATGCATACTTGCATAATTTGCATTTGTTTCACGCCATGTGTCATATGTGCTTCATATAGAGTCGAGTCTTACGTGTCTTTGTCCGGTTGTACAGGCGATCATCAGGGAGGTGATAATCCAACTGAGTAGGTGTTTGTGGCATCTCCCTTTTTGCTCTTTTGTCAAGGTACGGTGAGGTTTTGTTTTCGGTTATTAGTTAAAGTATTGTATCAAATATATATAACCCGTACAACCCAATATTATTTTTTTTTCAGACCCGCATGCTTATTCTATATGTATAGTATGTGCGATTTATTCGTATTTTACCCATATAAAATTTTCATTTTTACCCTATCTAAGCCTATATTTCCATACGACTACATTAAAAATTAACTAAAGTAAAATACCTTGTATTTTCTATAAATAGCCATACAAATCCTTTGGTCATTAATTGGTCAAGAACTTGTATTATAATTTAATACTATAAACTCTGGCAAATAAATACATTATAAATACTATAGTTGCTCATATAGGTCGAGGGGTAGAATTCTCAGGTCAGTAATATTTCATGATCATTAGGTGGGTCTTTGATTTAATTTTGAAAAACAGGGTGGCTGTTTGTTAAACTATGACTGGGTTTTGGATGCCAAATAACCTAGGCAAAGGATAGACAAATGCATTTTGGTCCATACAAAAGTATAATGACAGGCATTATAGTCGGTTGAACATATGTAGTTGAAGTATTAAATCAAGATATTTACGTTGGCTTTATAATTGGAAAGAAGAGAATCCTCAAGCTCAAAATTCAATATTCCCTTTTACTGGCATATACCTTTTCTCTTGCCGCAAAATCAAATGATTGTTTGGTCACCAGGCTATTCATGTACGTCTCAAAATTACGTTATTTATCCTCACCATCAATTTACTGCAAGCTGAGGAGAAAATACTTAAAGGTCCACATGAAGACTTGTAGAGCTATCTTCAAGCAATTGATCAATTAAGGAATAATATTCAATTTTTCGGCAACAACAAAAGTTTCAAAAGCAGTGATGGAGTTCTCAATCACACAAATACCTTACTTGCCAAGGCTATATTGAAGCTGGAAGAGGAGTTTTGGTTCTAGCTATCCGTTGGAATGTTTAGTTTTGGTTCTTAGCTTTTTGATTGCATTGTCTTTTGCTGTGGTCATTGGGTTATTTTATATTTTGCTAGATAATTTACTCATATACAGATTAATATGATGTTAAATTGGTACAAAATGAATCTTAAGGCTTTAGTGAGGAACCTTAACTGAGCACTTTTTTCAACATGATAATGGGAAAATTGGTATTGTTGGTATGCTTATTGTTCAAGGACTGTTTTGTGGATCATTTTTGCAAAAGATGTATGTGAATCTACTGATGTTATCTTTAAAATTTTTTTTTCTAAACTGTAAGTGTTGTGGAACTTTTGTATGTTTCTATTTGTTCAATTTGGTTTTCATAAAGGGATATATTTCAATATGGCGAATATCTCCTTTTCTTGTTTGTTGGTGTTGTGATTGATTGCAGTTTCTGAGATTAATTAAATGAAATTCTTTTAAGTCATGAAGTGAGATCAATTTTGAAAGAGATGTAGGAGGTGCGTGGAGGAGGTTGGATTGAGTATTATTAAAAATCATCCAAAGTAACTTCTAGTTTGGTTGTATAACTAATCAATTGTGAACTAATATGTTTCTATTTCTACCTGAACAGATTGATCCTCTAAAGTACAAGAGCATGGTATCAGGATTTGGAGTATTACTCAAGGAGCAGGGAGTTGAAGTTTCTTTAGGTGCTTCCTTCTATTTGCTGGTCTATTGGTAGGGTATGCAGATATATAGAACTTATTTTGTCTTGCTCATGACAACATATTGACTATATGTAAACTACTTATTTTTGATGATATGAGTATATAGATTTGGTTGACTAACATGGAGTAAGTTCTAAATGTGTTATTTTTAGATGTGATTGGATTTTTTAATCATAATGGTGCAAATATAAATGCATTATTTATAGAAATGCTAAATTAATATATTATTGTTCTAATTATATCTTATTTGTGAGGAAATAATTCCTCACAGTACGATTTGAATAAGAATTGTATCTAAATTAAATATAAGACAAATGTTTTGTCATAATTGTCAACAAGCTATTGTGGGAAAATTTTATTAATTGTGAGGAAATTATTTGTCATAAAAACATCAATTTTAAATTATTCAACTACTTTTTGTGAGAAAATCAATTTTTATGTGACAAAATTTTAAGATAATGTGACGATAAATTTATCACAAATAACTCAATATTGTGAGGAAATTTATTTGTCACATTAACATTTACGACGAAATAGAAAATTTGTCACAATAACCTAATGCGAGGGGGATATTGTGAGGAATCTGTGACAAAAAATTTTCATCATAAATTGTATTTGTGATAAATTTTTTATTTTTCCCAACAAATAATTTCCTCACGATAAATCAATTTTTTTGTAGTGAGTTATTAAATAGATAAAAATATTATTAGAATTATAAATGTGATTTATCAATCCTAGTGGGGGCATATTAATTAGATTAATCACTTCCGATTATAAGACGCCAAATAGATTATGTGATAATCAAAGATAATCCACAACTCTAAAAATTCTAATGTGAGCAAGATGAAAAAAGTTGGATTCTCACTGTAACGCCCCAACTTTTTAGTCGTACAGGTATGGCTTATGTGATAATTACGTGTGCGTTTAAAGTAGTTTAAATATGCAATTATATAATTTACTTTTATTATTATTTCAATTCTTGAATAATTGAATTATTCGAAATTATTTGAATTTGAATTTATACGAAATTTTGAAAGATTTGCACTTGTATGACTCGTTTGCTTGCCGTTTCTATGTGAATTGAATTTGAAATTTCGTGGAAATTTAATATGTTAGAATTATACGTGTCATGAATATGGATATGTGTTCATTTCATGTTTTCGGATTCATTTGATTGAGTTTTGAATTTATTTTGAATTTGGAATCCAAAACGGAAGCCAACGAGCAATTAGCGTACTATTGGTTGCATATGTGATATCTTGAGCTTGGGAACTCGGAATCGAGTTCCGTCAACTTCGTTGAACTCGTATCAAAGATTCGGGTTTGATGAACTTATCCTTATATTTTTCCAAAATTATTTGGACTTCCGAAATTCAACCGAAACATGTTACGTTCGCAAAAACTGCCACCTTTTACCAAAATAGCTATAACTTTCACAAACCTTGACCAAATTAACCATGGTTGGATTCTTTGGAACCCTAACTCAACTCTCTAGCAGCCCTTAACCAACCCTCGACACTTAGAGAAATTTCAGCAAAAACCCCTGCTCTCCAGTGTATTCCTGTAACCCTTGCCAAGCTTGGAGATTCAAGGCTCAAATCTCTTCCAAACTTCATCCAATCCACAAGGTAAGCTTAGGGTTGTAATATACATTCATTTTGGGTCATTTTGAACCATGCATTCCCAATTTTGAGCATGCTTTCATGGGATTTTGGAGAAGATGATGTAATAGTTAGGTTTTATGTCATTTTGTTGATCTCATGTATCCCTTGATGGTTTTGGTTGATTTAAAGCATGAAAGTGGTTGCCTTAACTCCCTTTTTTCATTTATGATCATGAATTATATGGTAGTTGAAGAATTTATGAGTTACCATTAATGAGTTTGGGAAGAAAATAGAAGAAATGATCACTAGCATCTCTTTCTGACGTATGGCTTGCTTTGATGCATGTTTGGATGTTATTTTGGGACTAAATTGATGCATATTTATTGCTTAAATGGAGCTCATCATGTTAGCATCTTGTTGGTTGTGGCTTTGGTTCGTTTGCCCCTGTTTTTGGATCTGTTTTGCTGCTGGTGCAAGAAGGTCGCGGCCGCGATCGAACCATGAAGGAAATTGGCAGCGGCCGCGACTCACTCACACATTTGGAGTTATTTCAGGTCACGCCCGCGACCTGAATTTCATGTATTTAATATCGCGACCGTGGCTTAAAATGAGGCTGCTCACGTATTCTTGAAAATTGGATGAAAATTCGAACAAAAATAGGGTAGCGGCCGCTACCATTTTATGAAGAAAATGGGTTGCGGTCGCGACCCTTCACACATCTGCATGGATTTTTGAAATTTAAACGTAAATTTCATGGTTTCCTTAGCTCGTTTTTGGCTCATAAACTTCATTGACATGTTATATAATGTGTTATTTTGTGTGTTATGAAATTTTATGATTTTTCATGGAATATTTTAAGAGTTATGTCTCAACGTGTTCTCTTTGCCCTAATATGTGCATTCATGAACTTTTGCTTTTAATTTTAACCCTAATTGCTCATGTATTTCTTAATTTATGACTTTTATGATATGTATACATGGTATACTTTGTGTTATGGCCGTTATTTGAATTTCTTGGATTAATTTGGTATGAAATATGGAAGTGATGATCTTAAACGAATTGTATGATTCTTGAAACGAATGAAATGAAAGTTTATATGTCCTTAAGCTATTAATCGTGCACATGAACGTGTTCATTACATAATATCCTCTTTTATGCATTCATATCATGATCATTACATTGTCGAGCATCTTATATGGTCATTTTGAGTCTCACTTCACCTTCCTTGGAAAGATTTTGATCCCGTTGGAGACGAGGCCCGTCCGTGAGGCTCTTGTGGTCTCTTTTTGTCGTTCTAAGGTGGGTTTCTCTACTATTTAGTTAAATGACCCTATATACCTTCAATGTGTAAAGTTTTCGGCTAAAATTTATTATATGTATATAGAGTCGTTTCAAGAGTAAATGATTGCAACGTAAAGCCTTTATTTCATGAACCTTACCAAACGTTTTGGCAAGAATGAATGAATGAATGCACAGAATGGGGCCCAGGAACTTAGTGTAAGTTGCTATCCGGGGAGGCAAGGGCCGACAGTGATCCCTTACTCTAGTTCCAACCAAACTACGGTGATACCAGACCTCGCCAGGAGATTGGCGAGGAATGGGAGATGAGTGCCATTAGGGGAGTCATGTAACCCCTTTTGGTCAATGAATGGGTGGTCGGGCCTTGCAAACCCACCACCAAACCGGAGGAAGAAGGTGTAAATGATAATGAATGTGCACGAAAGAATGTAATGCATGAAAAGAAAGAAAGAATGAACGCTTCATAAATTACACAAGGTGTTGGTTGGAGATAATGTATGCCCACTCACCGGGCCATGAAAGACCTAAGGGAAATTGGTTGTTATAATCCCTTTTGATGATTTCTTTAACTCACCCACTTGGGAAATTCTTTGAAAACCTCATTTAGGATTATAGCTTGCCTGTGGATGTCTAAATACTGTCTTATATTATACTTATGCCCTGTTTTTATACCCACCAGTCCCTTTTGGACTGAACCCGTTCGGTTTTCAGTTATTTTGTGCAGGTGTCAGGGAAGTTAGGCAGGAATTCGAGTCGTATCTCGCATTTGTCTCTAGCTCTAGTATTTTTGCATTTTACACTTGCATACTCAAATTTATGGTTTATTTATATGACTTATGATATGGAGCGTACATGTTTAAGTTGTGATGGTTTGTGAATATTGTATATGATCTATTTTTGGAGCTTGAATGCTCATTGTTTATATCATAATCAATTAATGCTTCCGCTTTATTGTTTACTCTGATTTTATGGTTTAAGGGTTAGTCCCACCTAGCATAGCGTGTGTGTTTGTCCCTGTTCGCCGTGATCTAGCTCGGGTATGGAGTATCCATTTCATATTCGGGTCGGGTCTCGGTGCGGATGATGTGGTACCTTGCGTTCGGGTGCTACACTCATGGTCTCCATTACCCGTCTATAGTATAGTGGATACGTACTACTCCCTTCGGCTGGGTACGTGTTCACGGTATACAAGATTGGACTTCTTCGGATAGAATGAAATACGAGGAAAGTCAGCACGACCACGCTTCCGTGGAGTGTCTTGACCTACTAGTAAGAATTTCTAGGTAATGGTGTACATTTGACTGAGTGATGTATTAACCTCCCTTCGGAGCTATATTACACTCACTTAGAGACCAAAGGCTGACGTAGTGGATTAACATAGTTTGGTAAGAGTTTCCTGGATGATATGTTAATTAAGAATAGTTCTTGCTTTCCTAAGTAGTTTTCGACCTCGCTTCCGGGGAGCTTACTTCGGTTAGTTAAGTCATCATTGTGTAAATCAAAATGCTTATGTGGATTTCATTTAATGGTTAGACGCTAAAGTAGTACTATACAGATTCATAACTTGCGCGTATTTTAAATATTTCAATTTTAGAATAATGACGACCGCTAACCCGCTTCAATCAATTATTAAGGAAAATAGGCTTGAAGGTTCAAACTATGCTGATTGAAAAATGAATCTTGATATCATGTTTTGACACGAGGGTTTAAAATATGTGCTCACTGAACCTTGTCCGGGGGTATCGGAAACCACGGCCACCCAGGCTATAAAAGATACTTATGCCAAGTGGATCAAGAATAATGATTTGGCTATGTCTTACATCATGACATCTGTCTCAAATGTTCTTAAACATCAAATGCATGAGATGCCTACTGCGAAGAACATGATGGAACATCTCCATCAGATGTTTGGTGGACAAAATCGTACACGTAGGCACGAGTTGATGAGAAGGTTGTTGGTAACTAAGATGTCTGAAGGATCACCTGTTCAGGATCATGTTATGAACATGATGGCTTATCTGAACGAGATTGAGAGCCTTGGTGCTAAGACGGATAATCTCAGCAAATAGGACATGATCCTGTTCCCTCTTCCAAAATCATTTGATACGTTCAGGCAGAATTATTCTATGAATAAGTTGGATTTCAAGCTGCCAGAACTAATGAATGAACTCAAGGTGGCAAAAGGGGTAATGAAAGCTAAGGGAACGGTTCTCCTGCCACAGGCATCGACTTCCACGGCTCCAAAAGCGAATAAGTGAAAGAAAGGAAAGGGCAAAGTTTCCAATCCTAAAGGAAAAGTTCAGAAGAAGAAAGCTAAGCCAAGGAAGGGAAAATGTTTCCATTGTGGAGGAAATGGGCACTAGAAAAGGAATTGCCCAAAATATTTAGCGAGGTTTCCTGCTAAGTCGTCCTCACAAGGTATGTAACAACCCGGATTTCGGGGCCAAGAAAAATTCCTTCTAAAGTCCGTAGTCACTATTCATTCCTAAACGTAGAAATTTTCCAAGCCTCCTTTACCTATCCAATATTGGGCTCAAATGAATCCTTACAAAATTTTATGAATTTTGATAGCTTTCTCAAACCCTAATTTTCATTATAACTACCGTAATAACCAAAACCGGCCAAAAACCCTACTTTAACAGTAAATTTAGAGATTTCCCAATTTCAACGTTTTTCGTATTCAATATTATAGTCAAAACGATCCTTGAATTATTTTGTGAATTTTCATGCATTTACCAAAACTTGATTCCAATCATAGCATATTTTATAAATATTTTCCCTTTTAAAAATTATTATTTTATTTTAAAACAATTAGCTTTCATTTAATATTCAAAATTTTACTTAAAACGTTTCTTGAATTTGTCTCTAAGCTATGATAATTTTTCCAACCTTTAAACTTCGTCATAGCTTCGTTTACATAATTTTACCATGATTTTTATCATATTTAACGTTCATGACTTGTCGTTCTTTCATTAATTTACTACTTCAAGTTTTCATCTCTCGACTCTTGAATAAATTTTATACCATTTGATATTTATTTTTAGACCTTCTAGAAAGTTTAAATAAATGGACATATTTTCCCCACGTTTCCTATCTAATTACCAAGCATATGTCTAAAATATAATTCATCCATATTACCGAAGTAGCAACCAAGCATTTGTCTAGGATATGAAGCTTCCACATCTCCCCTAAACTCTTAGAAATTGCAAGGTAAGCACCTAAATCCGAAGTATAAATACCCCTCCAAGCTCATTTCCAAAACTACACCAAAATCATTCACTTTCTCTCCCTAGTTCGGCCACTTCTCTCTCTCTAAGGTATGAGTCTTGTTCTTTTATTATTTCATGCTTTATAATACGTTCTTAGGGTGTTTATGAGTATAGCATGCTTAGATTTAATTAAATTATGCTTTAGGAATTTATTTTATGAAATGTATGCTATTTATGCTAGTTTAGGAAAAATGTGATAACATATATGCACTTTATTTAATTAAATTCATGAGTTATGGTATGATATGATATCAATATGTGTTTAAATAATTATGATCTTGTTTGATTAAAATCATGTCAAGAATAATTTATTTAGAATTATTTTTCATAGAGAATTAATATATTTTGCTATGTTATGCTTCAAATTCTATGTTATAAATATGAATATGATCAAGTTTGTTACATACCTTCTTTGAATATTCAAATAGGCTCAAGAACATGTTCATGTTGTTCTTGAACAATTTTAAGTGCACGTGTGATAGTTTGTGAGTGTGTGTGTTCGATTTTGTGTTATAAGGTGTTTAATTCATAAGAAATTGAACAGTAAATGTTTTCAATAGTAATTTTGACTTTTTGGTCAACACATATACAATTAATTCCGAAAATTAATTAAAAATAGTTATAAAATTAGTTTTGGAATTTTTAAATAAAGATTTTATCCGAATTTTCTAAAAATCGGTAAATTGTGAATTATTTTCAAAATATAACCTACATTGTAAAATTAAATTCTAAATTTCATTTATAATGTTATAATTAGGATTATAATGTGATTAATAAATATTTAAGTGGTTAAAGAATTCATGAAACCTGATTAATTACTTAATTTCCCTTAAACGGTTAAAATTTGAGTTTACCGGGAATTCTCTAACATGATATAGTTTATGTGTTTACTTGATTAGAATAATGTGTAATCCTTTTATGCATGAACATTATGTGTTTTATGTGCTTATTTAATTAAAATAAGGAACCTAGTTCTAAGCCTATAGTAGTTAATACTTTCAGGCGCACTGGAATCCACATTACAATGTCTGACTACCAGTATAGGTGAGGGTTAAAATGTTTTCAACTGGAATCATGCCTATATCTATGTATCTATATAAAAAATATTTTCAAGACTACCTATTATTTATGATTTACTACCCTATACACATATTATTGTACTACAATGTCCCTCTTAAGGGAAAAATACTTTCATGCCGGAATCCACGTTTACTAAGACATTATATATTTCAAGTCCACTTTATCAAAACATTGATTCCGGGTTATGCAAGCAAAATATTATTCTTGATTCATGTCATGGACCCCGGCTGTATCCGTAGCGAGCAATTGCCCGGAAGGTATCGGGCCGAGGGTATTGTTGGTGCTGCGGACTGCCACCATCTCTTGGTAGTGGTTTAACTGGAGGTTAGTTACTCCACACCAAGGGATGAGGGAGAGATAGCTGCCTACCGAATCGTGTTCGTGGTCTCTCAGGTTTGATTCCCTATTGACATCAAGGAGTAGTGGAGTTAATATTCTTGGTTTTATTGAAGTATCGAAGCTTGATCAGCCCGATACTATTTTACCAATTGTTTAAGGAGTTATGGATTGTAACGCCCCAGTTTTTATTAGTACATCATGATGTATGCGTTCAACAAATTGCGCGAATAATTATTATACGTATTTATTTTATATTAATTGTAATGTTATGAATTTTATTGTTGCATTGTTTATGAGCCTCCTTTACGTGCTTCGTTTCTATTTAATTTGATACCGAAATTTCGTGCAAATTTAATATGTTGGACTTATATGTGTCTTGTATATGAATATATGTTCGTTTCATGTTTTCGGATTTAATTGATTGAGTTTTGGAATATTTGAATAATGATATTAAGTTTTTAGGTTGAAGTTTTAAACGTTTAAATCCTTTTTGAACCGTTTTTTATTTGTTTAACTCCGTTTTCAATTCCGATTTTTGTGCCAACTTGGTATACTTGAATTATGTGATTTATGAATGTGTTTGCATGCTCGTTTTATGTTTTCGTGTTCGTTTGTCGAGGTTTTAAACCTTTGGTACTTGACGAGGGACATGAGGGCCTAACTAGTTTTAGCGCACCTCGTGTTCCGGAGGCCAAAACTTGAGCTCGGGAATTCGGATTCGAATTCCGGAAGATGCGTCGGACTCGTGACGAAGAAAGGAAACTCTTGATCTTGGTTTGTTAGTGTTATAAACCCTTTTGGACCCTCGTTTTTCGACCGGAACGAATAGCTTGTGCTTAAGCCACCTTCTTTGACTAGTCATGTACTTGTGGGGCCAATTTAACTCAACCTAAGCCTAACCCTTGATATCTTGCCTTGAGTTAAGTCTCTCCCTCTCCCTTATCAGCTGAAAACCGAGCCAAACCCCCCCCCTCATTTGTGCTTCAACTGATCGAGAGAAAAGAGAAGAGGAGAGGAGAGGAAAGCTTTGCCCCTTTTGTGAATTTTGAGCTCAAGTCATCATCTTTCTTCCCCAAATCTTCAAGGTGGGTATATTTTTGTATTCTCTACACTTTTATACAAGTTTTGATCCCTTTAATACTTGTTTTGCATCAGATTTGATTAGGGTTTGGGCAGGAGCATGAATAAGGACTTTTGGGGATTTTTGCTCTTATGAGCTAACTTGCTTTATGGCTTATTCCCTTGCCTTAAACTGAATATTTGGACTTGTTTCTTTGCCTCTTTGATGCTCAACTGATATTATATGATGTTAGGATGGTTTGTTCTTGAGATCCTTTGATGAAATTATGAGTTTTTGAGCCTCAAACCTAAGCTAGAAAATCTGCTCCCCTGTTTTGGAACTGCTATGTGAATTGATGCTTTGTTGCTTGAGTTAATGACTTCCAATGCGTGTGAATTTGAATGGAGATGTTGTATACTAATTGGTTTATATGTTAGCCCTGCTCTTGCAAGTTTTTAGATCCATTTTCAGCTCCTCAATCGAAGCATGATGGCCTGTTTTGTATGCTATGCGCGAACCGTACTGCTGCTGTTGCATTTTGTGATTACTTGGTGGTTCTAATGTGCTCCATGTGACGCCCCGAGTTTTTCACACGTGCAGGTAAGTGTTAGGTGCATATTTAAATTTAATTATACGATTATGTATTTTGAGTTGTTAATTGAATTCGTTTATAATTTAATGTATTTGTTTAAAAATTTCTTATGATTGTCTATATGAGCTACGAATATGTGATCAGATTGTGAAAATGTGAATTCCGTGAATGTGGTGTTAATTGAATGAGATTATGTGTTCCGTGTAATCCGTGGGCTTGATTGTTATGTAATTGAATGTTTGGACTCAATTGGAAATTGAGTTTGGGCTTAATTGCCACTTTTTGAAGTTTAGGGACCTATTTGTATAATAGGCCACCCTGAACGGTTTTCGCGAAATCTTGAGCTCCGGACCTCGAAATCGAGATCCATAAACGGCATTGAACTTGTTTCGACGATACCTATCCATTAAACATGACCTCGTATCCTTTCGACATCATTTGAGCCTTCGATAATGAACCGTTTCATAACCTCGACGTTATAACTTGTTTGAACCTTTTCTTAAACGAACCGGACTTGGACCAACCCGTATCCTACCCATTTTCTTACTAGATATCAGCAATTGCTCCCTTTTCCTCCCCATTTCATCGATCAAATCGGCCAAGGCAAGAGCAAGGAAGAGAAGCCAAGAAACCCTTGTTTTGATCAAACCAACTTTGAGCTCAAGATCATCCAATCCTTCATCTTCTTCCAAGATAGGATATGTATTGTTTTCTCCTTGTTCTCCTCTCCATTTTCTCCCGATTGTATCTTGTTTTGAGTTGGAGAAGCATGTGGTATGAAGAATAGCTTAAAAATGAATAAATGATATGAATTCTTGGTTTCATGTTTTTCCTTGGTTTAAAGTGAGGTTTGATGCATGCAAGTTAATGTTTGAAGCTTCCTTATCATTTCCTTATGCTTAGATTTCATGTTGGTGGAGTATTGTATGAGTTACCATTGTTGAAGCTTGAAACCTTCATGGATGAAAGCTTGTTTTGGGTGGTCAATTGCCAATTTTGAGAAGGAATTCTTATATATATGAATGAGTTATGTTATTTGCATGAATTTTGTGGCTTGAAATCATGTTTAGGCGTGGTTTGAGAGCTTCTTGGTGGCTGCCCTGTTTTTCTAAGCTTTTCCCTCACGTAACAGAGCTACAGCTCTGTTATTTCTTTCAAAATGACGAGCTGACATGGCCGTGTCAGCTTTGAACTGAAAATGGACACGACCGTGTTGGGCTATCGACTTTGAATTTTTTCTGATTTTAACCTCGGACATGGCCGTGTCCAAATCATTTGAAAATGTAACACGGCCGTGTCAAGCCCTCGACTTTGAATTTTTGGATTTTTAAACCTCGGACACGGCCGTGTCCGTTTCCTTTGAAAACTCAACACGGCCGTGTCATTTGAAATGGCAGCCTTGGGAAGTCTCTTTTCTTGCTTGAATTGCATGCGTGGCTCGTATTAGTGAATAATATTGAACGTGACTTCAATTTAAGCTATGTTTATGATTGTTATATAAATGCAAGAATGAAAGTATGAAAGTATGAAAGAATGAATATTAAGAACGGGAATGAATATGATTTTATCGTATATTAAACGAAACTTGGTGAATTATATGTTTAATAGAATTCTATGGTATTCATGAGCATATTTGGACATGTTTTATGTTTCAAGCATTCCATAGCATGTCATTGTATTGCCGAGCGTCTTCTATGGTTGTTTTGAGTCTCACTTCACCTGTCTTGCACATATTTTGATTCAGTTGGAGGCGAGGCCGACCCGTGAGGCTTTTGTGTATTCTTTTTGTCTACCAGGTGGGTTTTTCTTCTATTAGTTAAAATATGACCCCAAACTACCTAATGTGTAAGTTTTGAGCCAAAACTATATATGGGTATATAGCGAGTTTTAACGAACAAATGTCTTCAAATGAAAGCCTTTATTATGTTACCCTACCAAATGTTTTGGCGAGAAAGAAAGAATGAATGTTATGCACGAATGGGGCCCAGGGACTTAGTGTGAGTGGCTTTCCGGGGAGGCATGGGCCGACGGTGATCCCTCACATTAGTTCCATCAATTTAATGGCGTAACCGGACCTCGTTAGGAGTTAGCGGGGAGTGGACGCTGAGCACCATCTGGGGAGTCATGTAACCCCTTTTGGTCAATGAATGGGTGGTCGGGTCTTGCAAACCCGTCACCAACCCGGAGGAAGAAGGTGTAAATGTTAATGAATGTGCACAAAAGAATGATTGCATGAAAAGAATGAAAGAATGAATGTTTAAATGATTTACGCAAGGTGTTGGTTGGAGATAATGCACGCCCACTCGCCGGGCCACTAATGACCTAATGTTAATGAGTCGTTATAATCCCTTTTGATGATTTCTATTGACCCGCTTGGTAAAGTTTTAAACACCTTACTTGGGATTATAGCTTGCATGTGGTTGTTTAATTACCGTCATATATTCTATTTATGCCCTGTTTTATACCCACCAGTTCCTTTTGGACTGAACCCATTTGGTTTTCAGTTGTTTGTGCAGGTGTTGAGGGAGCTAGGCGAGAATTCGAGTCCTAGGGTCTTGCATTCGTCTCTAGCTCTTATATTTTGGTGTTGCACTAGCATACTCATACTTTTGGTTATTGTATATGAATGTTGTTTTGGGCCGTGATGGCACGTGTATGTGGTTTATGATTTGGAGCGTATTTGAATTGGATTAACCCCGTGAACTTAACTGTTGGTACATAGAGCATAGAGCTCAATATATGGAATAACTGTTGGTACCTAGAGCATATAGCTCAATCTATGATATATGACTTATTGCTTCCGCTTTTCCTATTACTCTGCTACTTTGGTTGTTGTGGTTATTGGGGTTTAAGTGATAGGCTAGTCCCGCCTGGCTTAGATGTGTGTCCCCGTTCGCTATGACTTGACACGTGTATGGAAATCCATTTCATATACGGGTCGGGTCATGGTGCGGGGGATGTGGTACCTTGCGCTCAGGTGCTACACTCCAATTCATGTAAATTTGCATATACATGGATTATATTTGTTTCTTATCATGTTATTATTCATTCCTTAAAGTTTCAGCTTCATATTCAGCCCCTAAGTACTTGATCATGGCATGATTGAACCAATCGAGCTCATACGTGCGGTTTTGACGCCCCAGACTTGCTGCATGGCGTCGGTGCTCTTAACGTGTAATTTAGCCTTTGCACTCTAAATGAAATATGATCCTAACATGCTAAATATATTGTATATCAAGTTTCGTGAGATTTGGAGTTGATTTGGTATGCTTTTTCACTAATTTTGTATAAGGTTTGTTTTGCCGGTAAGCTTTGCTTGTGTTTTTTGATCTGTACCGTGACACCCCCTTGTCTCATTTGCCTTGAAAGGTGAGACACCCCCATGTCATTCCCTTTTAGCATGACTGTACTGAGACACCCCCGTGTCTCAGTCTATTCAAATTGAGGGACACGGGCGTGCCCCTCTCCTGCGCAGTTCTTGTCTTTTCCTTTTCGGTTTTTGGATTATTTCAGCTCTTTAATGCCTTTATCTTCATTTGTGATACTATAAACTTGTTTTAGTATGTGTTGGGAGTATTGTGGATTAATTTCATAACATTTGGATGAGATTTAGGCATGCCTTTGATGAATGCCGTTTATGTACGTTTTGTGGCGTTTGTGATTTCCGTAACCCATTTCTCCTATCATATGAATTCTTCTTGTTCTCAAAATTTGGAAATATGTTACATTATGTAATATGAATACGTTTTAATGTGTGTTGAACTTAATTTACTTCAATGCTCTTAATTTCCTAAATGTTGGATCTTGTGCTTTGAAATTCTTGAATTGATTTGGTTGAAAATGTGAATTGGGGAATTCGAATCAAAGTGAACGAATGATTGAATGACTTGATAATATGATTTAAATTCCTTTGACGTGAAATATGAAGGATATGAACTCGTTTCAATACGAATGCTTTATTGAATGAATGAATTGAATGTTTATATGTCTTTAAGACTTTAATAGTGCACATGAACGTGTTCATTACATTATAGCATCTTTTCTTCATTCATATCATGATCATTACATTGCCGAGCATCCTATTTGGTCATTTTGAGTCTCACTTCACCTTTCATGCACAGATTTTGTTTCCGTTGGAGACGAGGCCGGTCCGAGAGGCTCTTGTGTTCTCCTCTTTGCGGTTTAAGGTGGGTTTCTCTTCTAATTAGATAATGACCCTATATACCTTCAATGTGAAAAGCTTTCGACCAAAAATGAATATATGTATATAGATTCGTTTTCAAGAGTAAATGTTTTCAACGTAAAGCCCTTAATTTATGAATCCTACCTAATGTTTTGGCGAGAAATGAATGAATGAATGTTCACAATGAATGGGGCCCAGGGACTTGGTGTGAGTGGTGACCCGAGGAGGCAAGGGCTGACGGCGATCCCTCACACTAGTCCCACCAATGAACGGCGTAACTGGACCTCGTTAGGAGTTAGCGAGGAATGGACGCTGAGTGCCATCTGGGGAGTCATGTTCCCCTTTTGGTCAATGAATGGGTGGATGGGCCTTGCAAACCCGCCACCAACCCGGAGGAAGAAGGTGTAAATGTTATTGAATGCGCACGAAAGAATGATATGCATGAAAAGAATGAATGAATGAATGTTAACGAATTACACGAGGTGTTGGTTGGAGATATTGCACGCCCACTCGCCGGGCCACTAATGACCTTGACCTAATGTAAATGAATGGTTATAATCCCTTTTGATGATTTCTATACACCCATTTGGGAAATTCTTTAAAAACCTCACTTGGGATTATAGCTTGCATGTGATTGTTAAATACCGTCGTATATTATATTTATGGCCCGTTTTTATACCCACCAGTCCCTTTTGGACTGAACCCGTTTGGCTTTCTGTTGTGCTGTGCAGGTGTCAAGGGAGCTAAGCGGGATTTCGAGTCATAGGTTTTGGAGTCACTTTTAGCTCTTGTATTTTCGGTCCTACACTTGCATATGGTACTGTTGATCCTTGCACATGAATAATAATGGAGCGTACTTGTTGTTTTGAGCCTTGATGGCATTGGATAATGTTATGATTGATTTTTGGAGCTTGAATGATCATTGTTTAAATATTGGCCAGTTAATGCTTCCGCAATTGTATTTACTCTGATTTTGTGGTTCAAGGGTTAGTCCCGCCTAGCGTAGAGTGTGTGTATGCCCCCGTTCGCCGTGATTTAGCTTGGGTATGGATCGTCCATTTTCATATTGTGTGTATGCCCCCGTTCGCCGTGATTTAGCTTGGGTATGGATCGTCCATTTCATATTCGGGTCGGGTCTCGGTGCGGGGGATGTGGTACCTTGCGCTCGGGTGCTACATGGATGGAGAGGCCAAGCTTGCGGGCATTAATGTTCTTGTTACCAACGGTTCATATTTCTACAAATATTCCAAACTGCCCCTATCCTTGTTTTACAATTATTATGAACCGTTTCCTATTTGTTATATCCTATTGTTAATATTTCAGATTAAGATCTTCTTGATCATATACATATATGTATATACATATATCAATAAGTTATTATACCCCCCTTCACTTAGTCACTTTGACTAACCCTCTCGCCTATTTTTAAAATGCATGATTTCAGGAATCAATGAACGACAACTAGAGGTATCTTGAAGCACTACAACCGTAGGTTGGATCCGATCCTAAGAGTACATTGTCTTGAGCCTACTCTCTGTAGAAACAAACCATCCCATACTTTGTCCTTGCATGTCAACCTATTGTACTCTTTTGCGAACTACTTTGATCAATAATGATAATCCTTGCTCATTATACGTTATCCTCCCCGTTCATTGGTAAAGTTGAATCTCTTTATCTTCCGCTGCACTGTGTCACATACTCCATTCATATATTATCCTGACCGTTCGCCGTAGTATTTCCTGAATGTTGGGTCTAACCTCCACTCAGGGAGTATTGCGGTGCGTGGTTGTAGTGTTGGGGAGGCACTACAAGGTATGACGATGTCTTGTTTATTAGAAGTATGTTTAATTGGAAGTCCACCAGATTCCTGGTGTGTGGACTCAGGTTCAACTAATTATATATGTAATTCATTGCAGGGATTCAAGCTAACTAGGAAGCTTGAAGATGGCGAGATACAGCTACTGCTCGGAGATAATACTAGTATAGCTGTATTAGCAGTAGGGACTGTAAAATTATATTTTCGTAGTAGGGTTTTGGTTTTAAAAGACACTTTATATGTACCATCTATACACAGAAATCTGATTTCTGTTAGTTCTTTAATGAATAATGGTTTTAGTGTTTATTTTGAACGATGTTTAACAATTAAGCATAATAAAAGGTTTATTTGCTCTGGTACAGTAACCGATGGTCTTTCTTATTATACCCAGATAAAAACCCTAATTCCGAACTTAACACTGCTAAACTTGACTTACCATCCAAGAGAAAAACTCCTATGCCTAACGAGGCTTACAAGTCGCACCTACGCCTTGGTCATATTAATCCAAATAGGATCCAAAGACTAATTTCGGATGGACTATTACATCCTTTGAACTTGACAGAACTTCCAGTCTGCGAATCCTGTTTAGAAGAAAAAATGACCAAGAGGTCTTTCAAGACTAAAGGTAATCGAGCCACTGTAAAAACCAGGATTTCGGGGCTAAGAAGAATACGTTCTAAAGTCCGTAGTCACTATTCATTCCTAAACGTAGAAATTTTCCGAGTCACCTTTATCTATCCAATATTGGGCTCAAATGAATCCTTGTAAAATTTTATCAATTTTGATATCATTCTCAAACCTTAATTCTTATCGTAACTCCCTTAGTAACCAAAATCGGTCATAAAACCCTAGTTTTGACCAATTGAGGGATTTCCGAATTCTAACATTTTCCTTATACAATATTATAGTTAAAATGATCCTTGAATTATTTTATGAATTTTCATGCATTTACCAAAACTTGATTCCAACCGTAGCATATTTTATAAATATTTTCCTTTTTAAAAATTGTCATTTTATTTTAAACAATTAGCTTTCATTCGATATTCGAAATTTTACTTAAAACGTTTCTTGAATTTTTCTCTAAAATATGATAATTTTTACAACCTTTAAACTTCGTCATAGCTTCGTTTATATAATTTTCTTATGATTTTCATCATCTTTAATATTCATGATTTATAAACGAAAATTCAAAATATTCCACATTTATAATCAAAACGAAGCTTATTTTTCACTCGTTCATTCATTAATTTACTACTTCAAGGTTTCACCTCTCAACTCTTGAATAAATTTTATACCATTTTAGCCACAGAGTTGCTTGAGTTAATTCATACGGATATGTGTGGTCCTATGAGTATTCAAGCAAGAGGAGGTTTTGAGTATTTCATCACTTTTACGGATGATTATTCCAGATACGAATATGTTTATTTGATGAGACATAAGTCTGAAGCTTTTGAAAAGTTCAGAGAATATAAGGCTGAAGTCGAGAATCAAATTGGAAAACGTATCAAGGCACTTCGATCGGATCATGGTGGAGAGTATTTTTCTACATAGTTTCTAGAATTTCTCACTGCAAATGGGATTAAGTCTCAGTTATCTGCACCGGGTACACCCCAGCAGAATGGTGTTGCATAAAGGAAAAAATAGAACTCTAATAGAAATGGTAAGATCCATGATGAGTCATGCTACCCTACCAAGTTCGTTTTGGGGGCCTTGCTCTCGAAACGGCGACCCACATATTAAACCATGTTCCATCCAAGTCAGTTCCTAAAACACCAATGGAACTATGGCGAGGGCGGAAGCTTAGTATCTCCTATCTTCGGATATGGGGAAGCCCAACCCATGTCTTAAGAAAGGATCCTGACAAGTTGGAATCAAGAATAGAGGTTTGTTTGTTCATGGGTTATCCTAAAGGAACAAGAGGGGGGATATTTTACGATCCGAGAGATCACAAAGTGTTTGTAAGCACTAATGCTAAATATCTCGAAGACGATTTCATAAATGACCACAAGGGTAGAAGCAAAATAGTGTTAGAAGAAATGACAGTATGAGATACTGAACTCCAAGAACCCATAATAACTGAAAATGTGTTGGATACATATGATGTACCTGTAACGCCCCAGTTTTTCCGTTATTCAAGTATGACATATATGTTTACCAAAATGTGTAATTAAATTAATTTTATATAATTTCAATTATTATTTCTCTAATTAGTTTAATTTTGAATATGAATTCTTGAAACGTTTATACATATGTGTTTGCGTTTGGGTGTCGTTTCTATTCAATTTGATTTCCATTTTTCGTGAAAACTTGGTATGAGTGAATTATGTGTATTATGATTGTATCTTTTTGCTTGTTTTATGTTTCCGGATTCTTTTTCTTGAATTTTGAATTTATTTTGAGTTTTGGAACCAAAACGGGGGCTAACGAGCAATTAGCGCACCTTTGGTTCCGTATGTGATATCTTGAGCTCGGGAACTCGGAATTGAGTTTCGCCATCTCCATTGGACTTGTATTGACGATTTAGATCCGATGGAACAAGCCTCACATTTTTCGAAGACCATTTGGATTCCCGAATTTTAATCGAAATGAGCACTTTGCGCTTAAAACGAAAATTCTTGACTTTTCCCAAGCTACGGACCTAAAATACAACCCTAGACCCTAAACTCTTGACCTAACCCCACTTGCACACTCTCTCTCTCACCCCAATCAGCCCCAAACCGAGATTCCCTCCCTCTCACTTAAACATTTCAGCGAAAAAGCAAGAAAGAAAGAAGAAGAAAGAGAAGAAGAAGAAGAACTATTTTCCCCAAGTGAGAATTGAGCCCATCTCACCTCCATTCCTTCTCCAATTTGAAAGGTAAGCCCATATTTGTGTATTATATCTCCTTGTGGTTCTTTCATGTCCAATATTGCATGATTTCACCATGTTTTGAACTAGAATTGATATATATGATGAATAGTGAGGGTTAGATGTATTTTGTGGATTCTAGCTTGATTTCTTAGAATTTCCTTGAGTTGCATGAGTTATATATAACCTTAAAGAATGTATTTATGATTGGATGGATTTATTTTGGTTGGTGGTTGAGTATTAAAGGATTTGCCATTTATGAACTTTGAGGTTTTGGAAGAAAATGATTTATGATCATGTCTCTTGCATGTGTAACTTGTTTTAACTCATTTCTTGGCATGAATTACTTGAATTCTTGGTGTTTGAACTTATCTTAATGTGTTAGCTTGGAGTTGGGTATGTTTGGTAGAGGTTTGAGTTGGTTTCTTGCATTTTTGACCCTTTCCCATAACGTTACCTTGTTTTCTGTTTTTTTTTTTTGCCACTGACAGAAATCCACGGGGTTGGATTTGAGTCAGTGGGTTTCTGACCAAAATCCGTGGGGGTGGATTTTTCCCTTTAGAAAAATCCATGGGGGTGGATTCTGTCCAGCCAGTTTCTATTACTCCGATTCTGTTTTTCTTGTTTTTCTTCGCTTATTTATTCTTCTTCTACCTTATTTATCATTCTTTTGCTTTATTAACATGTATTATGGCTATGTTATCAAGTTTATGGATTTAATTGATGTGAAACGTGCAAGATATGATCTTGTAAATCCTACGTGCTACCTCTTTCAATGCCCTTACCTCTTTTATGTTCTACGTTGTTTCGTGGAGTATTATATGATCTCTCATACCTTGTTTATGAATCATGTACTTCATTAACTTGATCCATTGCATGTTATGCTCCTCATTATGGATTTATGATATGATTTTGGTGTTATGATATGAATGACCATGATTGGACACGATTAATTCGTGTTATGAAGGATTGAATAATTTACGGGCCTAAGTGTAGCACCGCAACCGGAAGGCGCCACATCCCCCTGCACTGTGAGCCTGATCCACACATGAAATTGAAAGTCCATACATGAACCTAGCTCACAGCGAACGGGGACTCACTCACACTCTAGGCTAGGCAGGAACTAAACTTGCAACTAATTAAAACAATTTCAATAAAGCAAACGCATTTGCGGAAGCAAGATATATAATCAATCATAGATACAACGAGCAATTGACGGGTTCAACTAACAAAGATACCTAGTCCGGAAGATTCTTACATAAACATTTCCAAATATACATTCTTGTGAGCTATCATGTGTACAAAATGCGTATGAAGTGACTTAGACTTAAATATGAGACTTGACAGACTCAGAACCCCGCCTAGCACTGCAAACCTGCAAAAGAACTGAAAACAAAGTCGGGTTCAGTGTATAGGAGACTGGTGGGTATAAAATGGGCATAATAATATAATACTACAGAATTTAAACACCCACGCATGCAAGCTATAATCCCGTACGAGGTTTTTAGAATATTTCCCAAGTGGGTGAAAACAAAATAAAACAACGCTCGGGATTACAACTATCAATTTAATTCAATCATTCAATCAGTGAAAACGTGAGCCCGGTGAGGGGGGGTAAAATCTCCAACCTACACCTCGTGTGTACAAAACTTCATTCATTAGTGATCATGCGACAATCATTTCATTCATTCGATCTTTCAATCATTATCATTCATTCATGCATAACAATTACTCATTCTTCCTCCGGGTGGTGGACGCGCCGTTCAGGGTTGAAGTGTACCTTTCCGTCCCAACGATATTGTCCTCACTGGACAGGTTTTGTTCCTCCCTGCCGTGTACCGACCCAGGAGGACGCGTCTACCCATTCATTGACCAAAAGGGGTTACATGAATTCCCCAATTGGCACTCAGCTCCCATTCCCCGCTAAAACTCCTAGCGAGGGCAGGTACCGCCGTTACAATGTGGTGGGACTAGTACAAGGGATCACCGTCGGCCATTGCCTCCCCGGATAGCCACATGCACTAAGTCCCTGGGCCCGTGCAATCAATCATGTCCTCGCCAAAACAATCGATAAGTGTTCATAAAAGATAAAGATTTAACAATCAAAATCATAGACTCCTTGAAAACGACTCGATATATATATATATATATATTACCTTTGGCTTGAAATATACACATTCGATTATATTGGGTTTGTTTTATCTAATAGAAGAGAAACTCACCTGTCTTGAGAGTACCAACCAAAATTAAGAAGAAGCAAGAGGACTCGGAAGTGTCCTAGGAACCCGGCAATTCTCCGCCCTGGAGAAAATTTTAAAAAGGACAATGCAATAAATTCGTGAGACTCAAGACTCCAAATGAATCAAATATGACGCACGGCAATGAATTGATCATGATATGAATGCAGAAAAGAATATATTATGTAATGAACATGTTCATGTGCACTATTAATAAACATTCATTTCAAGAATCATTCACATTCGTTAAAGTTCATCACTTCCAAATTTCATACCAAATTAATCCAAGGAATTCAAATAACGATCATAACACGTAGTAGCATAACATGTTCACACTTGGAAAATAGGCAAATAGAAACATTTAAGTAATAATCAGAAATTATATAACACAAATTAAAATAACACTTAAATTCTAAAATTTAAATAAATTAAACAATAATTAAATATATATAACATTAAACCTGCATTAAATAATATATAATATATATATCAATCTAATTATATATATATAATATAGTATTGCATGCATTTACTAAAATAATATTAATTAAATCATAAAAGGCATGCATTAAATTAACAAAACGAATGCAATTATTACATGCATGCAACAGCCATTAACAATTAAAACCATGCATGCAAAAGAAGGAATTTTGGAAAGCAATTAAAAGGCCATGCATTGTGTTGAAAATGAAATTTTTTGTGCAGAGAGCAGGGGTCGCGGCCGCGACCCATTTTCTTCATGAAATGGTAGCGGCCGCTACCACAAAAATTCAGAATTTTCCTCCAAATATGCAGAATACGTGAGCAGCTAAAATATGAGTCGCGGGCGCGACTCCAATTCCAAGCAAATCAAAACACAACAGCAGCAGCAGCACGAAGGAAGAAGGGGAAAAAACTCAATTTTCATTCGAAATTCATTAATGGTAACTCAACCAATTCTCAACTACCATAACATACATGTCCGTAAATGAAATAAGGGAGTCAAGATGATCTCTTTCATGCTTGGAATCAATCAAATTCATCAAGAAATAGAAGAGATCAACATAAGTGCTCAAGCCTAACTATTTCTTCAACTCAGCCCAAAACCATGAAAACATGATCCAAATTGGGGATGAACGTATTAAAATGACCCATATTGAATGTATATTACAACCCTAAGCTTACCTTGTGAATTGGATGAAAGATGAAAGAGATTTGAGCTTGAATCTCCAAGGTTGGGCATGGTGACGGGACTGGAACTGGAGCAGAGACTTGGGACTGATATTTATCTAGTTTGTGAGGGTTAGTTCGGTTTAGGGGGATAAGGGTCAGATAGAGGGTTTAACTAGGGTTCCATAGCCTCCAACCATAGTTAATTTGGTCAATGTTTGAAGGAGATATGAGGAAAATGGCCAAGTGTGGCAATCTAGCGGCCGTCTTGTTTTTCGGTTGAATTTCGGAGGTTCAAATGATCTTAGAAAAATATGAGGCTAAGTTTATTGAACCCGAATTTTTATTACAAGTTCAACGGAGTTGACAGAACTCGATTCCGAGTTCCCTAGCTCAAGATATCACATACGGAACCAATGGTGCGCTAATTGCTCGTTAGCCCCCCATTTGGATTCCAAAATCAAAATAAATTCGAATCGTATGCAAACGAACCCGAAAACATGAAACGATCATATATTCATATTCCTAACACGTATAATTACAACATATTAAATTTTCATGAAATTTCGGTATCAAATCATATAAAAACGAAGCACGTTTATATCACTCATGAGCAATGCATTTAAATAAATCCATACATTTCATAATAATATAAAATTTAAATTCATAAATAAATTATAATTAAAAAATGCATGAATTAATTATGCATAAAAAAAAAAACAATTTGAATGATTTCATTTAAAGTCAAAATGTACAAATTAAAATACATTAATTCAAAGTGCTACCAATTTATTTAATTTAAAAACCATTACACGATTTAAATATATATATAATTAATAACATTAAAATTATTTATCAACTAATTCATATATATATAATATTAATTAACTTAATAGATATATAAATTAACATTTAATATATAATATTAAATATATAAAACACGTATAAACAATTAATTCGTGCAACTTGTCACGCAAATGCAAATCGACCAAGAATTCATATAGTTTCAAAATTGAAATAAAATTTAAGAATCCATTTTAAATATTTATAAATATATAACGAAATGCATATAATGGAGAAATTAGTGAAAGTTACAATTGGTAATTATCAAAAATGATTAATTAAACAATTAAATAATTTAAACGCATAATTAAGGAGCACACAACTTATTCATATTATTCCAATTCAATTATTGCATATATTTCAATTAATCACATATTTACCAATTGAACACAAAAATTTAAATATAGACAACACATGTAGCCAATTAATTTGCGCAAATTTGTAAACACATACGTCATGCTATACGACTGAAAAACTGGGGCGTTACACTAAGTGACACTAATTCTATACGTGAACCTTTCTTGGCACGTTATTACTTCATATGCATGCCATACCATGTTAATGTATTACCGTGTATCTTATATGGTTCTTTTAGAATCTCAAGTCTCACGACCACACTACGTTGTCCTTTGTAGAGTTTTCACCAGGGTCGGAGACATGCCTGGTTCATAGGTTACTTTCAAGCCCTTCTTTTCTTCATGGTATTGTTCGGTAAGGTGTAAAGGTGGGTTTCTCTACTATTTAGTTAAATGACCCTATATACTCCCAATGTGTAAAGATTTCGGCCAAAATTATTATATGTATATAGAGTCGTTTTCAAGAGTCAATGATTTCAAGGTAAAGCCTTTCATTTATGAACCCTACCGAATGTTTTGGCGAGAAAGAATGAATGAATGGACAGAATGGGGCCCAAGGACTTAGTGTAGGTGGCTATCCGGGGAGGCATGGGCTGACGGTGATCCCTCACACTAGCTCCAACCAACGTACGGCGTAACCGGACCTCATTAGGAGTTAGCGAGGAATGGACACTGAGTGACATCTGGGGAGTCATGTAACCCCTTTTGGTCAATGAAGGAGGTGGTCGGGTCTTGCTAACCCGTCCACCAACTGGAGAAAAAAGGTGTAAGTGATCATGATTGTGCACAAAGAAAGAATGTAATGCATGAAAAGAAAGAAAGAAAGAATGTTTAATGAATTACACAAGGTGTTGGTTGGAGATAATGCACGCCCACTCGCCGGGCCATAAAGACCTAATGGAAATTGGTTGTTATAATCCCCTTTGATGATTTCTTTATCTCGCCCACTTGGGAAATACTTTGAAAACCTCAAATGGGATTATAACTTGCATGTGAATGTTTAAATATTTTCCTATATTATACTTATGCTCTGTTTTATACCCACCAGTCTCCTATAGACTGAACCCGGATTTGTTTTCAGTTCTTTCGCAGGTTTTGGAGTGTTAGGCGGGATTTTGTGTCTGTTAAGTCTTGTGTTTAAGTCGGAGTCTTTCCACACTCACATTGTAATTTGTTTATGTCATATTGTAACATGTATAAATGCTGAGCTTATGTTTTATTGATTCGGGACAGGTTTCTAGGGATAAATTGAACCTGTGGTTATGATTTATGATTATGTTTATGTTTGAATTTTCGGGACTAGGTATTTATGCTAGTTGAACCCATCAACTGCCACATGTATTTATGACTGATTACATGATATGCTTCCGCACGTGCATTTTCTCCTATTGAATTACTTATTTGGTTTCGAGGTTCTAGCTCCCGCCTGGCATAGCGAGTGAGTGAGTCCCCGTTCGCTCTGATTTGGCACATGTATGGATTTTCCATTTCACATACGGACCGGGTCTGAGTGCGGAGGATGTGGCGCCTTCCGTTTGGGGTGCTACATCCTTAAGTGGTATCAGAGCCCGGTTGCAAAACCGGTGTTGTAGTGTCGTGATTGAGTCAGTTTAGGTCGTACGGCATAGGAACAACTTGTTTACGTATGCATTGCATTGATCTTCATTGCCAGATTGCTACCAATTGTTTAAAATTACTTGCTACACGTGACTTGATTTTAATTTTGATGATTTATGTGCTGCATTTTACATCAAATATGTTCTCTTGGTGCTAATTACGTATAATATGCACTCACTGACCGACATGCATTTATATTTGAGACGAGTTCTGATTGTAGAATATTCTCACAACCTCAAACCATGGCCAATACTTATGATCACAACAACTCGCCATAAACTCTATTTTCAAGCATGAAGGATGTAAGGAATGCACCGGAGATTTTATACAAGAATTCGAGAGTCGTGGCCTTTCTCAATTGGGCTATGATTCGAATGAGGGAATCTGAGATGGAATAGGAGTAATTGATAAGTTCTACCAAGGTTGAGGAGTATTCGAAAGGATAGTTGTAATGCCCCGGGTTTTCCATTCATGTGTTATGTGTTATTATGTAGCACCCCAAGCGGTGGGGCACCACACCCCGCACTATGACCCGACACGTGGTACGAAATGTAAAGTCCGCACACGCACCAAGTCACAGCAAACGGGTGACGAACGAAAAATCCAACCTAAGCTAGGCGGTACCTAAACCCTGTACAAGAAAAAAATATGCCAAGAACCCGAATACGGAAGCGATACAAAATACGAACTAACAAAAATTTTAATCAACAAACATAAATAAGCGGGTTCAACTAATTCCACGAACCTGTCCTAACCTGTCCCGAATCCAAACATACAACAAAGACGGGTTCAACTAATCCAAGCCCTGTCCTAACCTGTCCCGAAAATTCATATAATTAAAGCATAAGCAGATTCCTGTACAGAACATACTATAAACATAATTTTCATAAATAAATTAGAACAAAATACTTAGCAAAATCAAACGGACCGACACAGACTCGATAGACCAGACTCAAAGCCGCCTAGCTCGAACTCCAACAACTGGTACCTACAAACTAAAAACATAGGTGGGGCGAGGGTCAGTCCACTGACTGAGCGAGGGGGCTAAACTCACACACACTATACATAATAAGGAGCAGAGCACGTACCAAAAGAAAGATTATGAACCGGGAGTAGGGTTTTGCATACCAAAACCATTTTCCAAAAAGAGCTCATATTTACACATATATTCATATCTTCTTAAGTTTGAAAACTCATAGGGATACGTAGATTCAGAAACGCATATGGATTCATATTAAAACTCATAGGGATTCATAATTATAAACTCATAAAGATCCTTATATTCATAATGATTCATAACTCAGCGTGGAAGTCTCATATTGAAAACAAACTCTCCTATCCGGTTTCATAATCATCATAACAAAAGAATTCAAATACCCGGCGAGTACGGGTCTCCAACCTTACTCCTTAAACAAAAGACTCAAAAGATTCATAAGGAAGCATAAATTCATAAAATTCATAGGATTCATAAATTCATAGATTCATATTCCCGTATTCTAACCTTTCTCCGGAAGTCTGCACGCGGGTTACGGGCCCACATCGTGCAACTCAATATACGTGGGGTAGCGAGCCCACAACGTACCTTCTCCGGCCTCAACCGAAGGCTCAAAGCACCACGCCTTCTCCATCTCCCTTAGAGTCGTGTGTAGATACTTCAAAGGAGCGTGTGCACAGGGGTGATAACCGGCGACCCCAACAGCCGCACCGGGTCTCCCTTACCCACACCTCCGGGGCCCAGGGATTCATAAGATTCAAAAGGATTCATAAGACTCATAAAGAAATATACCTAACTCGCGAAACCTAGAAACATACGATTCATACTTAAGAAACATATCATAAGAAACATACCTTACCGTGCAACTCGGCATATGCTATACACGTACCTCTCCGTGTCTTCCAAATTCATAATAAGCTGAAGGAGACCCATAGTTCGCTTGCAAATACACGGTTTGGAGCATAGCCTCGTTGCAAAACCATTTTAAGCTTATATACGCCCATACGTATAATTTCAGAAGGATTCATATCAAATCGAATTAACAAAATTCATAACATATCGTAAGACACATATTTAATATACATATAGTATATATATTCGCATGCGGGCTTGAAAACGAGCATATAGGGTTGTAGGTCGCTTTAACTAAAGCAAAAATCCTAAAACCTCACCTTACACCGATGAGAACGGAAAATAAAAGCCAAGAAGTCCCCACTGGAACCCAAACAGCTGACAGACACTCCCTGAAGAAACCCTGAACGACTGAACACACAGAACACAAGACTCAGACTCAAATCACAACCACAAAGACGCACGGCTATGCTCACGAATACAAATGATGCAACATATAATCCATATCTATTCAATCAAGTCATTCAGAGCATATTATAATTCATATTCCATATCAAAAGATGCATAACTTATAAAATTCATAACACTAATTACATAAAATAAAGTAGGAAATTAAGAATTCAAATCATATCATGCACCAAGTCTCACGAAATTAACATGAATTACATAACAATAAATATATAAATTACACATTGGCATATTTCACGATATAATAACAATTGGCATACTTCATCAATTTATTCAAAATTAAATATAACATATCATTTCATAATTCATTTCTTATGTTTTATAAAATTTCATAATCAATTTAGTTTCCAAAATTACACTAACACCCCCCTCAAACAATAATTATTCTCAAATAGATGGGCGTAAAACGAGACAAATAAATTCGATAAATCAAGAATCAAATATTCATACATCATAGCATATTTCCACGTATCATACAACTCATAATTTCAATTTATTGCACATACGGGATCGAATTGCACAATAAAAATCAATTAACGAATAAAATACAATAGCTTCAAAAATTCATATAAAATCAACCGGACATCCGATTGACGAACGGGAAGTGGCGTTGAACTCACCACGACGAAAGGAACCTACTGTCCGAAAGTCGCAGGAATGCCGCCACCGCGGCCGGCCGAACAGCCACCACTCGCCACCGGAACACCCCCTCCGGTGGTCGGAAAAATCCCCGGAAGGACAGAAACGAGCGCCTCGGCCTACCAGACAAAAGCCCTCAATCAATTTCAGAAAAAGCTAAACACTCCGGACTTCGTTGATGAAAAACCGAACCAAATCCTTAATACGAAAATCGAAATTAAACGCAAACCGTAAAACGAAAATGAAATCCGAGCATACCGTCGGAAAGCTTGTAACGAGCCCTTCAAAAGCCCCAAGCCAAAATGCCGGAAAAATCGCCGGAGAATTGGACCGCCGGTTCAGCCCCGGTCCGCCACCGGTCCGCCGCCGCCGGCCGGTTCTTGAGCCGCCGATGCCATCCGCTATGTTTCGTCATTCCAAGTAACTTTTGTGAAGCGACCACCACCAAAACCGGCCCAGAAAAGGGCCCAAATCGCCGCCGAAGTTTCTGCCGCTGCGTCACCGCCGGAACCACCACCTACGGTCATCGGTTGCTTGATTTGAGGTCAGAAATGGACTTAGGAGGTCGAAAGAGGTCGGATAGGGTCAAGCTCCGCCCACAAAACTCGCCGGAACACCTCGGAGCCGCCGTGCTACAGTAACGGGCGTCCGCCACTGCCATTTCGGGCGGCGCGTGCACCGCCGTCCGGCCACCGTTGGCCACGCCGTTTGAACTGGGGTTGCCTCGAGATGTCTCCTAACTGATGGGGTGGCGCGTGTCGAAGAAAGGTCGCCGGAGACCGCCACAAAGAGGCGGCGAAGTGGCGGGGGTTCCGCCTAGCCACCGCTGTGTCTGAAATTCGCCGATTCCATCGCCGTCGGTCGTCGGTTGGCCGAGATTATTGTACCATCGTGACGGGCTCGTCGAGCTGATAAATTTCCACTAATGGTTCGTCGAATTCCGTCGAGAAACGAGGGAGAACGAGCATGTGTGTGTAAACACACCTCGAGTGCATGTAAACAGTGACAGGAACGGGTTTGATCGCTGGAGGAAGAAGCTGGAGCTGAGATCTGATCTTTTCACGGATTACGAGGATCAGGGGTATTATATCTCGGGTCCTCGTACGCAAAAACGGATGGAAGAAGGGGTTAACGAAGTCAGAATTGGGCAAACTTAGAGTCTACGGACTCGTCTCGATGCCCCGAACGCGAAGAAGGGGTCAAGGAGGTCGAACTCTCGACCGAACGAGAAATGACCGAATAACCCCTTAAAATAGAAAATTACAAACAAGCCCCTAAACTCTAAATGAGTTCAAAATAGGGCCACGAAAAATATAAAATCGCACAATTAAACACATTAAAAGGTTGAAACGTAGCATACCTTACAAATTGGACGAGCGGGATGTCACAAACTCCCCTCCTTCAAAAGGACCTGTCCTTAGGTCCTGTTACTGAGTCGTAAAGCTTCAAACTGGAACATTTCAATCCATCTCCTAAAATTATGTAGAGTCATAGCCCTGGCTGTGAAGTTTACTCTCACTGATTGCATCACCTCCCTGCAGAGTTCCGTAGTCACAGAGGTTTATTCAAACAGTTGACCGTTGGTCGCTTCAAACTTGTTCGATCCGCCCACTAGGCCACTGCACCCAAGGCGCGATACCATGGCTTCCTCGTCGATTGCAAACCCACAACAGGCCACACGAAACTCAGCCGCGACAAACAAGAGAGAATCCCATCTCTCAGCACGCAAGAGAGAGAGAGCCCCGTCTCCCGGCACGTCAAAAGAGAGAACCCCGTCCCTCAGGCACAGAATTGAGAGAACCCCGTCTCTCAACCACGTAATCGAGAGAACCCCGTCTCTCATCCTAAGTCTGGCAGACTTCCACATCTCCCAAACATCCTAGTTTGAGAAAATCCAGCATTTCTCAAACCCTAGATTCGAGAGAATCCAGCATCTCTCAAACATCTAACTCCAAGAGAATCCAACATGTAACGCCCCGATTTTCATTTATTAATATTTTGTGTCCAAAATAATTTTATAAATTATATTTTATAATACTTTCATGCAATTTGGTCCCTAAGTTTAAAAGAATGGACAAATAGGGCAAGTTGACAATTAAATCATTTTCGGTAATTATTTCACGAAATAAACATTTTCAAGTTATGAGATAAATTATAAGTTTAATATGAAGATGGCGAAGTCATAGTAGAAGCACTCCCTGAAGCCGATCTATTATTCGGAGACTTCTTCTTTTTAGGTCTTTCCGGAGGTGGTAGAACCGAATCACTAATGGATCTTTTCATTATATTAGAATCTGGTCTTGATCCTGAGACTAAGTCCTCAAAGGTTTTCATGCAATTTGGTCCCTAAGTTTAAAAGAATGGACAAATAGGGCAAGTTGACAATTAAATCATTTTCGGTAATTATTTCACGAAATAAACATTTTCAAGTTATGAGATAAATTATAAGTTTAATATGAATTTCATGAAAGTATTATAAAATATAATTTATAAAATTATTTTGGACACAAAATATTAATAAATGAAAATCGGGGCGTTACACAACATCTCTTGCTCACATAATTTACAAAGAATCCAACATCTTTCTATCACATAAATAGGGAGAATCCCACATCTCCCTGACACGTAAATAGAGAGATCTCAACACTCTCTAGCACACAAGTCCACTTACTCAGCAATCAAACTTACACACGTCAAAATAACACCGGATGCAAAACTGGGATGCATGTATAGTGTACCTTTACACGACTGATATCGGTATCCCTAGAGTATAGACTCATCATCTATGCTCAACTCAAGCGGGATATCGCGATGGGATCACTGTAAGATAAAATTATAATATGTATGTATGTGCATGAAGGGTTAGTGAGCCAATAAGGAAATTATAAACACTAAAGCACGAACAGTTCACGCAAGCACGTAATCCACTCAGTTACAAGAATTCACAACAACAATAAATCTCAAGCTTACGGAAATTAAATCCATTAGCCACATAAAAAAAACAAGACAGCAACACGTATTCCATGTTGTCACAATAGCCAAGCAAAATAAAATAAAATACAATTACTTATTAAATGCATGAGTGCAAATGCCATGAATGCTCAATGTACCGTTCACCGTAGTAGTGGAGTCGAGGTTGGCAATTTCTTTAACTTGAAAGGTTAATCAACTCCTTAACTGGCCATAGTTCCAACTTCCCGTTAAAACTTGCATTCTTTAGTATTCCTTCAGATTCTCGGGTACTCAACTGATCTTGGATCGTCTCACTTGATTCTCGGAGTATAGTGATCCGTGTAATCTCTTGAAATCCCAATAGAATCCTCGGTAATCGGAAATCACCATTCTTTCACGGTAAAATCTCTCAAGATAATCGTGGATAGATAAATGAAGAATCTTTACACAATCTTGCTTAGTACACCGTCGTCGTGACTGATATTCTTATCCTCAATATTTGGTGAAGTTGCTCTTCAATGACCTCGGCACAAAATTCCATAGCTTGCACAACTTTCCCCTTTTTCCTTTGTGTAAGTGTAACTACACTAGTAGGTGTCTTTATAACAGTAACCTGATTTCCTCCTGCTTGGAATTCTCTGAATGGTACAAATGCCTTAATCTCTTCATTGTCACTTCACGCCATTCAGAGTTAGAAATTCTAGCTTTCTTATAAAACATGTACTCCCCAGCACCTCCAAGTAATAAGTACCTACCCTGAGGGCACCCTGATAGTTAAAGGATCTCTTGTCTCTCTCATATTCGAGTATCTTCTTTTATCCACTCACTACCCTGACTGCGTTAGCTTGATCATACATCATCTGGTCAACCCCTATTCGAATCCCAATGTTGCTTCCACCAAGACAGCACTTAGTTGATCAGGTAAGGAAATCACCTAAATATAACCACGCAACTAATGCATGCGAGATTAGGGATGTAAATGGCATGTACTCGTGTCCAACAAAGAAAACAGTCAAGCACGTAGAACCAATGTCCAAAATAATTAAAATTTACTCCAATGCATGATGCACGTGCCATGTATGCATAATACCCGTTTTCATAGCAGTAGCATTGATTCCTTGTTATAAATTCTTGTAGAGGTCCATTTGCTTCTCATCCAAGTAGTCAGAAAACGGAAGTTTCAAATCTTCCTTCATAATTTTGTAGAAGCGGGGAGTGTTGTCATGATCAATTGCAATTCGGCGCCGAGATATCACCCTACAATTCAGAAATTGGACAATTATCTATGCATGAGGGTTAGTACGTGGGTATGTCAAGTAAGGAAAGCAATTAAGAGCACCTAATTAATGCAGATGCAACAAGTAATTTACTAAAATTTAAAGCACAACTATGATAATTTTTGCAAAAATCATAATCATAGTGTGCACACAATCACATAAGCTCAGACAAATTCATACAGAGAAGTCAAATTTTCACGTCAGACAAATGCAGTGCACAAGTATTCCTATGCCGTACGACCTAAACTGACACGACACGACTCTAGAGCACCGGTTCTGAACCTGGTAGCTCTGATACCACTTAAGATGTAGCACCCCAAGCGGTGGGGCACCACACCCCCGCACTATGACCCGACACGTGGTACGAAATGTAAAGTCCGCACACGCACCAAGTCACAGCGAACGGGTGACGAACGAAAAATCCAACCTAAGCTAGGCGGTACCTAAACCCTGTACAAGAAAAAAATATGCCAAGAACCCGAATGCAGAAGCGATACAAAATACGAACTAACAAAAACTTTAATCAACAAACATAAATAAACGGGTTCAACTAATTCCACGAACCTGTCCTAACCTGTCCCGAATCAAAACATACAACAAAGACGGGTTCAACTAATCCAAGCCCTGTCCTAACCTGTCCCGAAAATTCATATAATTAAAGCATAAGCATATTCCTGTACAGAACATACTATAAACATAATTTTCATAAATAAATCAGAACAAAATACTTAGCAAAATCAAACGGACCGACAGAGACTCGACAGACCAGACTCAAAGCCGCCTAGCTCGAACTCCAACAACTGGTACCTGCAAACTAAAAACATAGGTGGGGCGAGGGTCAGTCCACTGACTGAGCGAGGGGGCTAAACTCACACACACTATACATAATAAGGAGCAGAGCACGTATCAAAAGAAAGATTATGAACCGGGAGTAGGATTTTGCATACCAAAACCATTTTCCAAAAAGAGCTCATATTTACACATATATTCATATCTTCTTAAGTTTGAAAACTCATAGGGATACGTAGATTCAGAAACGCATATGGATTCATATTAAAACTCATAGGGATTCATAATTATAAACTCATAGAGATCCTTATATTCATAATGATTCATAACTCAGCGTGGAAGTCTCATATTGAAAACAAACTCTCCTATCCGGTTTCATAATCATCATAACAAAAGAATTCAAATACCCGGCGAGTACGGGTCTCCAACCTTACTCCTTAAACAAAAGACTCAAAAGATTCATAAGGAAGCATAAATTCATAAAATTCATAGGATTCATAATTTCATAGATTCATATTCCCGTATTCTAACCTTTCTCCGGAAGTCTGCACGTGGGTTACGGGCCCACATCGTGCAACTCAATATACGTGGGGTAGCGAGCCCACAACGTACCTTCTCCGGCCTCAACCGAAGGCTCAAAGCACCACGCCTTCTCCATCTCCCTTAGAGTCATGCGTAGATACTTCAAAGGAGCGTGTGCACAGGGGTGATAACCGGCGACCCCAACAGCCGCACCGGGTCTCCCTTACCCACACCTCCGGGGCCCAGGGATTCATAAGATTCAAAAGGATTCATAAGACTCATAAAGAAACATACCTAATTCGCGAAACCTAGAAACATACGATTCATACTTAAGAAACATATCATAAGAAACATACCTTACCGTGCAACTCGGCATATGCTATATACGTACCTCTCCGTGTCTTCCAAATTCATAATAAGCTGAAGGAGACCCATAGTTCGCTTGCAAATACACGGTTTGGAGCATAGCCTCGTTGCAAAACCATTTTAAGCTTATATACGCCCATACGTATAATTTCAGAAGGATTCATATCAAATCGAATTAACAAAATTCATAACATATCGTAAGACACATATTTAATATACATATAGTATATATATTCGCATGCGGGCTTGAAAACGAGCATATAGGGTTGTAGGTCGCTTTAACTAAAGCAAAAATCCTAAAACCTCACCTTACACCGACGAGAACGGAAAACAAAAGCCAAGAAGTCCCCACTGGAACCCAAACAGCTGACAGACACTCCCTGAAGAAACCCTGAACGACTGAACACACAGAACACAAGACTCAGACTCAAATCACAACCACAAAGACGCACGGCCATGCTCACGAATACAAATGATGCAACATATAATCCATATCTATTCAATCAAGTCATTCAGAGCATATTATAATTCATATTCCATATCAAAAGATGCATAACTTGTAAAATTCATAACATTAATTACATAAAATAAAGTAGGACATTAAGAATTCAAATTATATCATGCACCAAGTCTCACGAAATTAACATGAATTACATAACAGTAAATATATAAATTACACATTGGCATATTTCACGATATAATAACAATTGGCATACTTGATCAATTTATTCAAAATTAAATATAACATATCATTTCATAATTCATTTCTTATGTTTTATAAAATTTCATAATCAATTTAGTTTCCAAAATTACATTAACACCCCTCCTCAAACAATAATTATTCTCAAATAGATGGGCGTAAAACGAGACAAATAAATTCGATAAATCACGAATCAAATATTCATACATCATAGCATACTTCCACGTATCATACAACTCATAATTTCAATTTATAGCACATACGGGATCGAATTGCACAATTAAAATCAATTAACGAATAAAATACAATAGCTTCAAAAATTCATATAAAATCAACCGGACATCCGATTGACGAACGGGAAGTGGCGTTGAACTCACCACGATGAAAGGAACCTACTGTCCGAAAGTCGCCGGAATGCCACCACCGCGGCCGGCCGAACAGCCACCGGTCGCCACCAGAACACCCCCTCCGGTGGTCGGAAAAATCCCCGGAAGGACAGAAACGAGCGCCTCGGCCTACTAGACAAAAGCCCTCAATCAATTTCAGAAAAAGCTAAACACTCCGGACTTCGTTGATGAAAAACCGAACCAAATCCTTAATACGAAAATCGAAATTAAACACAAACCGTAAAACGAAAATGAAATCCGAGCATACCGTCGGAAAGCTTGTAACGAGCCCTTCAAAAGCCCCAAGCCAAAATGCCAAAAAAATCGCCGAAGAACCGGACCGCCGGTTCAGCCCCGGTCGACCACCGGTCCGCCACCGCTGGCCGGTTCTAGAGCCGCCGATGCCATCCGCTATGTTTCGTCATTCCAAGCAACTTTCGTGATGCGACCACCACCAAAACCGGCCCGAAAAAGGGCCCAAATCGCCGCCGAAGTTTCTGCCGCTGCGTCACCGCCGGAACCACCACCTACGATCACCGGTTGCTTGATTTGAGGTCAGAAATGGACTCAGGAGGTCGAAAGAGGTCGGATAGGGTCAAGCTCCGCCCGCGAAACTCGCCGGAACACCGCGGAGCCGCCGTGCTACAGTAACGGGCGTCCGCCACCGCCACTTCGGGCGGCGCGTGCACCGCCGTCCGGCCACCGTTGGCCACGCCGCTTGAACTGGGGTTGCGTCAAGATGTCTCCTAACTGATGGGGTGGCGCGTGTTGAAGAAAGGTCACCAGAGACCGCCGCGAAGAGGCGGCGAAGTGGCGGGGGTTCCGCCTAGCTGCCGCTGTGTCAGAAATTCACCGATTCCGTCGCCGTCGGTCGTCGGTTGGCCGAGATTCTTGTACCATCGTGACGGGCTCATCGAGCTGATAAATTTCCACTAATGGTTCGTCGAATTTCGTCGAGAAACGAGGGAGAACGAGCATGTGTGTGTAAACACACCTCGAGTGCATGTGAACAGTGACGGGAATGGGTTTGATCGCTGCAGGAAGAAGCTGGAGCTGAGATCTGATCTTTTCACGGATTACGATGATCCGGGGTATTATATCTCGGGTCCTCGTACGCAAAAACGTACGGAAGAAGGGGTCAACGAAGTCAGAATTGGGTAAACTTAGAGTCTACGGACTCGTCTCGATGCCCCGAACGCGAAGAAGGGGTCAAGGAGGTCGAACTCTCGACTGAACGAGAAATGACCGAATAACCCCTTAAAATAGAAAATTGCAAACAAGCCCCTAAACTCTAAAAGAGTTCAAAATAGGGCCACGAAAAATATAAAATCACACAATTAAACACATTAAAAGGTTGAAACGTAGCGTACCTTACAAATTGGACGAGCGGGATGTCACATATTATATTAATCTTCCTAATATTATATGCACTATATATTCATGCAATTATATGAAAATGTTGTCAATGTGAAATTTATATGAATTAATTGATAATGTGACTAATTGTTCATATATGACTTTAATTGTTCTTTATCTAAATGTGAGGACTTAATTGCATAAATTCTTTGGACTTGAATTGGTGATAATGAAATGCATGAATATTATGCTTCCGTTTTATTATTTATGCATGATGGTATTAATTAAGGGTTAGCCCCGCCTAGCTAGTGGTTTATTTTCTTTTATCACCCGTTCGCTTTAGTCTTAGTTCATGTACGGATCATCCATTTCATATGTGGATTGAGCTATAGTGCGGGAGTGTGGCATCTCGGCGTTTCGGGTGCGACATCTTAGGTGGTATCAGAGCCCGGTTGCAAAACCGCGGTTCTATTGTTGTGTCTCGTGAGTCTAGGTCGAACGGCATAGGATTATTTAATATTTGTGAGTCTTGCATCTTATTTGAACTTATGTGACCTTACTTGAATTCTTTGAACTACTTAGGTTATGTGCTTTCTTTGTATCTTGTGGTCTTATTTATACTCATTTGCATTCATTAATCAAACATGCATATCTAGTGTTGTAATTTCAGGATGCTTCGAGGTCGTCCTCGTTGTGAGCACTCACCCGGTTATAGGAGACATCACCGGGATCGTTCTCATAGGGTTTCTCCACAACCACCCCATCCAACTCAACCACAAGGTTTCCTTAATTCTATAGTTCGACTTGTCGATCAGAGGATAAGAGATTTTATTCCTCTAGCACCACCCCCACAACCAACACAGATTTCGGATGTACTCAGGGAATTCCAAAACCAGCAACCCCCAATGTTCTACAAGGCAAATGATATACAGGCTGAACAATGGTTGAAAGTAGTTGAAAGAATTTGGGAGCTGATTCCGTGTGAGTCTCAGGAGAAGGCTCGTTGTACCATTTCTCTTATTCAGGGTGAGGCTTACTCGTGGTGGGAGAGTGCGAAGATTGTTTTAGATGCCGTCGGTGAAGAGGTAACAGAAGTATTCGTTCGAGAATTTAAGAATAAGTTCATTCCTCCATCTTCTCGGACTCGTAGACTGAAGGAGTTCACGGAACATAAACAATGAGGATGGTCTGTAGCAGAGTATATAGCCGAGTTTGAGAGGTTATCCAAGTATGCGCCCAACATTGCAAGTGACAACTTCCATAAAGCCATGCAATTTGTGCAAGGATTGAGGCCCGGTATACAAGCAGCAATTGAAGCCGTCAATACTAGTACTTGGAGGAAGGCCACCTCAAAGGCTCTTAAGGTTGAGGATTTGGTGAATGCAAGGAGGCCTATTGCTTACCCCGTACAGGCTACAAGTTCAGAATTAGAACATGACTTTAACAATGGAAAGAGGTCTATCCAATATCATGTTCCGTTACATCAAGAAGGGTCTCATAAGAAGAAGAAAAAGAAGAAGAAGAATCGAGCCATTGGAACGGGTTTGAGAGTTTCACATACCTCGTCCTCAATAATACCTTAGGGGAAGCCTTTTTGTGCTTATTGTGGACGGGATAATCTTATTTTTTAGGGTTGTAGATGGCGGTTGGGTTTATGTATGCGTTGTGGGAGCAAAGAGCATCAAGTAGATACGTGTCCGAAGCGTCGAGAGATGACTTTTAGGGGTCCGAGACCGTTTATTCAAGCCCGTCCAAATGCTCTAGAGAGAAAGCTGCAACATGCAAACGTGGACCCGACTATAGAAGTGGAAGATACCAACTATAATTATGGCACAACCAATGGTGAACGGTACACTTAACCATGCATATCACGTGTATCACGGATTTCGTTGTTGTTGTTATATTTATTTTCTTGTTAGTTGTAATTTAATTGTGTATAAATGTTAGTTATGTGATTAACGCGTTTCTACTTGCCCTATGTGACATTTATATAAATGTTTCTCTAAGTGTTTCCTTGAATCGTTATTTGGGGTGTGTTTGAGAGACGGGGTTCTCTTATTTCTTGTTTGAGAGACGGGATTCTCTCATTTCTTGTTGGAAAGACGGGGTGCTCTCATTTTTTGTTAGGGAGACGGGGCTCTCTCATTATTTATCTAAGAGACGGGGCTCTCTTATTGCTTGTGCATCATTTTGAAACTCGACAGCGGACCTGGGGACTAGGTCCTTTTAAAGGGGGGAGAATTGTAACGCCCCAATTTTTCCATTCATGTGTTATGTGTTATTATATTAATCTTCCTAATATTATATGCACTATATATTCATGCAATTATATGAAAATGTTGTTAATGTGAAATTTATATGAATTAATTGATAATGTGACTAATTGTTCATATATGACTTTAATTGTTCCTTATCTAAATATGAGGACTTAATTGTATAAATTCTTTGGACTTGAATTGGTGATAATGAAATGCATGAATATTATGCTTTCGTTTTATTATTTATGCATGATGGTATTAATTGAGGGTTAGTCCCGCCTAGCTAGTGGTTTATTTTCTTTTGTCCCCCGTTCCCTATAGTCTTAGTTCATGTACGGATCATCTATTTCATATGTGGACTGAGCTATAGTACGGGGGTGTGGCATCTCGGCGTTCCGGGTGCTACAATAGTAGTGTGTGCCCGATGTCTACCATCCACAAGATTAACATATACGTCTTCACTATCGGGGTTAATTAATTGGATTCCTTAGGATTACTTAATTCAAGAACGAATCAAAGGAAAACCTCAAAGGTACTTCATTTCGAGGTTTGGACCGGCAAAGAGGTGATGATAACCAAGAGGACTTAAGGGTAAATAGATTGGCTTAAAAGTGAGCAACGGAGATCGTCGAGGAAGAGCTTTCGAGTAAATCAATTCATTAGAAATTAAGTCCGGGGAACAAGGAAAAAGAAGTGGTGACTTGGCATACTTTAGAGTCCAGACAAGGTAGGAATCGAAATTAGAGAAGTTAAAGAAAGTCAAGCAACAAAAGATATGAAGCAACAAGTGGAAACGATAAAGAAAGACAAAGAGCTTGTGGAGGAGATTGTGAAGCCAAGTGTAAGCAATTGGAGGGCGAGTGCATTCTACCGATTTGAATTTATAAGGGATAATTTAAGAGAACTTCGAACAGAGTGAAAATCAAGATGAAGATTCGGACGACCTCTGGAGATCGATACTTGGGAGTGAGTCAATATGCCAATTACATGGGCATAGAAGAAGTTGGGTTTAAGGGATTTGATGCAAAGAAAAGATAGGAAGAAGAATTGAAGAATTCAACCCGCATCATCTTCGTGGGACTTCGGGACATGGTGATATAAAGAAGCAAGGAAGGATGAGAAAGCATTACCAACGATTGAACAATGTTCAACCTTGCAAACTATGCTCACGATAATGGAATCAAAGGACAAGATATCGTGCTAAAGCCACCGCTACGGTGACAGGTTCATAGCATTCATAGCTCGTGCATCGTACATTGTAATTAATTATGTAAATCCTTGTCGTATGTGTTTTAATATTCTAATTGTTAAAGTTGTTGGATATTCCTTTGTGGAATGATGTGCCTTAGGTGTTATAATTGATGACTGGATGTTACATTTCTTTTGTTGAAAATATGCACTACATGCACTTAGCATCATTACCCAACATGCATTATTTTAGTGTTTACTTGTTAGGTTATCTTTTCCACTTGATGCTTCAACTACTATCACAATCAGAACTTAACCAAACCGAATTGAAGAAGAATATTTAGATGATGAAGTTGAGACAGAGATGGAAATGGAAATTTCAGGAAGTAAAGGGGTTTAGAGTTGACATCGGGGTGTATGGATCGAACAAGATTTGAGAATGGTGTTCTGTATTTATGACTGATTACATGATATGCTTCCGCACGTGCATTTTCTCCTATTGAATTACTTATTTTGTTTCGAGGTTCTAGCTCTCGCCTAGCATAGCGAGTGAGTGAGTCCCTGTTCGCTCTGAGTTGGCACGTGTATGGATTTCCCATTTCACATACGGGTGGGGTCTGAGTGCGGGGGATGTGGCGCCTTCCGTTTGGGGTGCTACAGTACCAGATACAACATATAATGTAGGGACAAGTACACAATAACCCCGTCGTAGTGGGAGGATTGCCAGGGCACCTGACAGATTCATAGGATTAACCCAAGTGGTTGAATCTGACATATCTGATCCTATCACATATGATGAAGCTATAAAAGATATAGATGCTGACCGGTGGGTGAAAGCCATGGAATTTGAGTTAGATTCAATGTATTCTAATAAAGTCTGGGAACTTGTAAAGGTGCCTGAGGGCATTAAACCTATTGGATACAAATAGTCTACAAGCGAAAGAGAGGAGTGGAGGGAAAGGTAGAAACCTTTAAATCAACGCTTGTGGCAAAGGGTTTTACCCAGAAAGAAGGTATCGATTATGATGAAACCTTCTCGCCCGTAGCAATACTTAAATCCAAAAGAATTCTTCTCTCCATTGCAGCTCATTATGATTATGAAATCTAGCAAATGGATGTAAAGACTGCCTTCTTGAACGGGCACCTTCAAGAAGAGATATACATGGCTCAACCTGGGTTTTATAGCCAGAAATCAAGAACATATGGTATGCAAGCTTAATAGATCAATCTATGGTCTTAAGCAGACGTCTAGATCATGGAACATCAGATTTAATGAAGCAATTAAATCCTTGTCTGATGAACCATGTGTGTACAAAAGACATCAGAGTAGTGTTGTAACATTTTTAGTCATGTACGTAGACGATATTTTGCTAATTGGGAATGATACAAGAGTATTATCAGCAGTCAAGATTTGGTTGTCAAATCAGTTTGACATGAAAGACCTAGGTGAGGCCAGTTATATTTTAGGGATCAGACTTTGTCATGATCATAAGAATAAGATGATTGGTTTATCACAAGCAGCATATATAGATAAGATGCTAGCAAGATACAATATGGCTGACTCCAAGAAAGGTTCATTACCTTTCCGACATGGAATTCATCTGTCTCGAGATCAGTGTCCCAAGACAGCTGAAGAGACAGAGGAAATGAAAAATGTTCTGTATGCTTTGGCAGTCGGAAGCCTCATGTTTGCCATGTCATGTACAAGGCCAGATATCTGTTATGTTGTAGGTATGGTCGGCAGATATCAATCAAACCCTGGACCCCAACACTGGATAGCTGTAAAGCATTATTGAAGTACTTGAGAAGAACTCGGGATTATATGCTTATTTATCGCAATGATGAGCTCATTCCCTTAGGATACACAGATTCAGATTTTCAATCTGATCTAGATTCTAGGCGTTCGACGTCTGGATACGTGTTTACTCTGGGAGGAGCAGCCGTAAGTCGGAGGAGCATTAAGCAAAGTTGCATTGCTGACTCCACCATGGAAGCCGAATATGTGGCAGCTTCGGAAGCAGCCAAAGAAGCGTATTGGTTTCGAAATTTCCTGATGGATTTAGAAGTCGTCAAAGATGGACTTACACCGATCACATTGTACTGTGACAACGTTGGAGCGGGGGCCAACTCCAAGGAACCTCGAAGTCATAAACGTGAAAAGCACATCGAGATAAAGTTCCACATTATTTGAGATTATGTGGAACGTCGAGAAGTGGAAGTGGTAAAGATTGACTCGGTAAACAATCTGCCAAATCCCTTCACAATGACTTTGGTGCAAAAGAGTTTTAATAATCATGTAGAAGGGATATGGGGGCTTAGATGTGTAGCCAATTTGATTTAGGGCAAGTGGGAGATTGTTGGGATTAGTGCCCTGAAAATCCAATTTCCTTGTAAATACTTCGTATTTTGTTGGATTAATAAAACTGAAATTATTGCAAGTTATGAGTATATTAACATAATTAATAACGTGTGATGATATTCTTATATGAAATGTGTTTCTTAGGAAAGGACTTTGGATATCAAAATCACGTGTTATTAAAGTTATAGTCGGTAAGATAAGAATAAGTTCTTATCGATACTATAATGTGTTATATAAGATGATTAATCTTTCGTCATAGGGAAATGGAGTTTCTAGTTATAACACATTGATGATTTTCAATAGATTTGGAAACATCGAACTGGACGACTAAGATAGTTCATTTTAAACTAGTATCTATAATGAACAAATCTTATGGAGGATTGAACTCTTAATCCTGGTAGTATTTCGACTTTAGGCATGTAGTGTTAATCATTGTAACTTGCTCATAAGTGAGCACTCGATATCGAATGACCGAAACCTTTGTACGTTCGGTGATTACATGAAATGTGCTGAAGAGAAACATTGATCAAGGAATCTATGGCTTTGCTGGAAAGTTAAAAGATATCCCTGAAATAGATTTGCAAAGTTCGAATTAAAACTTTGGCCAAATTACTTCGTGTGATGCGTCACTGAAGTTGTATGTTGAATGTGTTTCACGTACAAGAAATTTGAACTTAAGGCGAATCAGGAGATTTCAGATTAGAAGTGAAAAATTAATGATAGTAGTATTAATTTATTTTTCATGGATATCTACACGGAGGAGTAAATGCAAAATTATTCTAGATCAAGAAATTCGTGAATAATTTATTTAATTTTAGAGTGAATTGTTAAACAATAATTAATTATTATCATGGGATGATAATATATTAACTCCGTTTGGAGCTAAAATTAATAAGTCCTGCAGGTCCCCGTACCAGCCCCAATCAAAAACCCAAAGATAAAATGTTAAAGGGAAAGAGAGAAATAAATTTTCAAAGTGTTTGAAATTAGCCAAGGGATTTATTTTAAGAAAATAAATCAAGTTTGAAAGAGTTCGGAATGCTCAAAATTTCATTTTGGAGAAAATGAAAATTTATCAATTTTATTTAAAAAAAAAATATTTGATGATGTGGCATGCTGACGTGGCAAGTGGCTGACGTGTCAGGCCACGTCAGTGCCTGAGGGTGAGGTGGCACTGACTCAGCGCCACGTGTAACAGAAACCCTAGAGGGCCGAAGGTGTAACACACGTGCCACCTTGTGGCCGCGCGTGAGGGCACGTGAAGGCTCCGATCGGCGCGTTCTCGGCGGTGTTGGACTCGTGGTTATGAGAGCTACGATGTAGTCACCTCGAAATTCATGTCCAAGTTGTGCACGCAAGTGGGAGGTGAACTTACCATTTTATTTGGGGTTTTCCCCTATAAATAGGGGGCTTGGCTCCTCATTTTTACACACAACTTTTCGGAGAGGTTTTGGCCTAGTTCTTGGCTTTGAAACCATATCCCTTTTCTCCTAATTAATTCCTTATTATTTTGGGATTAATTTTAATTAGGTGTTTATATATTTAATATATAAAACACTTAATTTTGGGAGAATAAACCCTGAAAAGGGTTTTCTAGTTTAAAGTTCTATTTTCTCTAAGTATTTAGAGAAATACTTTCGGAGCCCACACTACAAGGGTTTCTCTGGGGATATTGCAGGGAAGCTCTGCCGGTTTCACGAGGAGATTGGGTATCAGGCTCTCGGGAGGTGAAATCAAGCCGAAGTAGCCATCTTCGGTGAAAGGTATTTTTATATTATATTTTCTTTAAGCACGATAAATTAGGTGCTCTTAAGTGTTAATTGCATGTTTATTTATCTGCTTTGTGATTTAAAATTTATTATCAATTACATGTATATAGTTGAGTAGTCCCGGCTAGTCTTCCGCTGTTTGTATTTAAATATTTTAGAAATATTTTGATACCTGTATATTAGGGAAAATTTTTAAAGTACGGTCCCGAAACAGTACTATTTCGGGTCCCTATACCAGTAACGTTGGTCTTTGAGGCGAGCCATGTAGGCTTGACACAGGCGATTGATGATGAAGGTATCCAGGCAGGGGGCGAGAGACTCGGATGGCAGGTGGAAGAAGCCAGCTAGGAATTGGATCAAAATTAATTTTGATGGCACCGTCTTCAAAGATTCGGTGGCCATAGGGATTGGAGTGGTTGCTCGGGATATAGATGGCAATGTTATTGGTTGGGAGACCGATAGGAAGCTTAACACTATCTACCCTTTGGTGGCTGAGGTTAAAGCGGCTCTATCCGCTGCTCGGCTAGGTCGGGATTTTAGCTGGAGGTAGGTGGTGATTGAGGGCGATTACTTAAATGTTATTAACCTCCTTCGTGGTGATCATGAGGATCTCTCGTATATTGGGAATATCATCAAAGAGATAAAGATCAAATTCTTGATGCTTCGAGAAGGTTAGATTCTCCTTTTGTGGTCGTGGTGCTAATGTTGTAGCCCACAAGCTTGCTCATAATGTGGCGTATGCCAGCGTTGGTTCTTCCGATTTTCCTTCCTTTGTTTCGGATGCTGTTAGCTTAGTTTGGCCGTGTTAGCCCCCCATAAAAAAAAAAAAATTATTTAACATACAACCGTAGGATTTGATGTAAATTTTAAAGAAAATGATTAATCAAATAAAAAATATAATATGACTTCACTCTTTATTTTTTAAGAGAGTAAAGTTAATTGAAATTTCGATCCGCGGTGGAGAATACTGCTTTATCATCGGATCGGTCCAGATCTACTCTGTCGCTAACATCTCAATTTTATTCTGCCGCCAGTATTTGTCGTCATCTTCTCAAATGTGCCTCTACCATTTCAACTTTGTCGCTATCCTCTCAGATTTGCTTCGGCGCTACCTTCTCAAATTTATGCTCTAGCAGATCTGACTTTTTGGTGATGTTGGTTGAATCAACCGTTACAACAAATACACTCTTTTCATCGATCAACATCCAGTACTTTTTTAAGTTAAGTTATTTATTGAACCTTCTGTATGGAAGTTTAGTTTTCTTGTTAGTTTCCTATGGAAGTTGATATTTAGCGTGACGTTAATTGTGTAGCCTATTCTGTAGCACCCCGAACGATGGGCGGCACATCTCCAGCACTAGAGCCTGACACGTATAACCAAATGAAGCATCCGCACACAGGCCAAACAATAGCAAACGGGAGACAAACAAAACTCACTCCTAATCTAGGCGCTCTAGACCCTCTATCAAACTGCCCAAGGAAATCAAACAATAGCGGAAGCGACTAATATATATATATATCATAGCATGCTAGCAATACCATAACGAGTAAATATTCATCATAATCAATCCATATGTATGGACCAGGTATCAAGTGCCCATCCCGAGCCAAAACTAAGTATCAAACTTCATATACATATCCAAAAATATAAAAAATACATAAAGATAAACCACTAAGAATGCATGAGACTCGAGCTACCCACAAGTACGACATTACGATAACTTGCTGCCTAGCTCAAACCTCCAAAAGTACCTGCAACTCAAAGAAAAAGAGGAAAAAGAGAAACAACAACGAGGGTCAGTCCTAAAGACTGGTGAGGGGACTAACTCACCCACCCATATATACGTATAGAGCAAAGCTTGTAACAAAGTCATAATGATCCATGAATTGGGGATGGTTTTTTGCAATCTAAAACGTTTCCCGTGATAATAGGTATATATACTTAAAGAAAGTTAAGGTCCAGAGGCCAAAGCAACCAATTTTAAATATTTAAGAGTCCATTCCCATTCCATAGATTCAAAACAAGTCAATCTAACTCGGCGAGTACGAGTTTTCCCCAAGCTTCTGAAGTTTAAGTCATATACAAATTCAAAACAAGAACGAAGTCCAACCATGCTCTAAGTGGGGAAGAGAGACGCGTTCCCTCAACCCCCAAGTCAAGTACATCTATGAGACGTGGGCTAATTACTCCTACCCGCTCCTTCGACCTCCCAAGGTTGGGTGAATTCTCTCAAATGAAAATGTGCATAGGAGGTGTGTCCGGTGACCCCATGGCCATCCCGAATGCTCCTTACCCACATTCCCGGGCCCAAGCAAGTTAAGATCAAGTGGTCTTTCTTTCAAGGCCAAATCTCACTACAAACGCACGCACGCTTCAAATCTTTTCAAAACAAATGAAGATATAGCTTACATACGTATAAAAATGTTTTCAAGGTCTTAAATGTAACGCCCCGACTTTTTGGCCGTACAAGTATGACGTCAAGAGTGGGTTTAGACTTCAATTGTTCCCCTATTAAATCTCGGGACCCTAATTGAGCACTTAAATGGTTGAGGGACCAAAGAGCAATTTTTTCCTTTTTCCCTCTTGTTTTACACGATGAAACCCCCTCCCCTTGCTTCATTCTTCTTCTTCTTCTTTCTCTTTCAAGAGACACTCCAACCCCCATTTTTTTTCATCTTCTCTTCAATTGGTTCATCATCAAGCAAGAAAGGCAAGAGATTTAAGCTTCATTCTTCTCCATTCAAGACAAGAACTCAAGATTTCATATCTTCTTCTTCTCATCCTCTTTTCCAAGGTATAATGTGGATTTTGTGTATATATGTTGAACAAGTTAGGATTTTGTGATCTTTACCTAGCAACTTGAATTATTGTGTTAAAATACATGAATACATGTTAATCCATGAGTTTATGTTTGGTTGCTTGAATTCTTGGAGCAAGATATATATATATATATGTTGTATATATATATGTGTGTATATAAATGTGTATATATATATGTGTGTGGGTTTATGAAATTTGATGATTTAATTCATGAATTTATGAGTGATATGTGTATATATGTTGGTTTTTGTTATGTGATTTTGGATGAATTGGGAGCTCCTTTGGCCTTCTTAAAGCCATTTTTCGTCACTCTCCTGTTTCTTCTCGGTTTTCAGCTGAAAACCCTCTACCGGGCGGGTAAATTCATGATGAAAAACTACCCGGGCGGGTAGAGCTTGTGCAGAAAGTTTTCTGCACAAGTTTTCCCCGGCCGGATAGATTTTGCCTTGTATTTTCCCCGGCTGGGTACTCCCTCACCCGAGCTCCGATTGACCTAATTTTTGAACCATTGGAAACCTCTTTTAGTTTAGAACAACCTTCAATTGGAATCACTTCAATATCTTTTTCCATTTGTGAGATATTATCAATTCCTTTTGGTGTTGCTACTTTTCTGACAATCTGCGATCACCCAACTTCGGACCATATATCATTTGAAAGGCCTGTGTGTCTAGTTTCTTTCCCAACAAACAAAACTCCATTACAAATTCTAGAACTCAAGATATGTTCAATTCTTTACAGCTCGTGCTTTCCCGAAAATTGTCAGCTCTCATTAAAAGCTTGCCCAATCCGTTTTCTTGCTTTCCCTCCACTTCCTCGGACTCCATATATGGTTTGAATGAATTGTATGCTTTTTTATTTGATTATATGATATATATCGTGAGATGATTATGAATTTTATGCTTTGAATTCAATGTATAAACGTGAAATGACAACATGAACGTTTATGTGCTACTTTTATGCATGCGTGAATGGTTTGCTTCGTTTAATTGTTTGGTATGCTGTGAATAGCTTCTTCCATGACTTTTATTTTTTTTTAATATTTTATATTATGTGTTAACTTGTATATTATGAAATCATAATGTGATCTTGTTAAATATTTTGTGAATTATGATCCAATATGCCTTCAAATGCTCTCTAGCTTGAATGTATGAATTGTTCCTCCATTTATTGGCCTCATATGATAATTTCTCACTATATTTTGACTCGCATGCAGTGTAATCATGTTATAATATGAGTTATGATTACTGTATAAAGCTTATGGCTCGATTTGAAGCAAAATATGAAAGATATGAAACACATGAATATGAAACCACCATGTATTGAATGTTTTAAATGAATTACTTGATTATATGACCTCATCACATGATTCATGCTTCTTATGCATCTCATATCATGTGCATAACATGTCGTGCGTCTATGTGGTTTCATATTGAGTCAATTCTCACGAGTACACATTGTTCCTTCTCTTATACAGTTCGTTTCTAGGGCGGAGACTTCCGAATTGAATAGGCACCCGTATTACTCATGCTTTATGTCTCGTGGTCTTCCAGGTGAGGGTGTTCTTGCTTTAGCTATGTAACAAAGCCTACAACCCTAATGTGGCAAGTTTTGGCCAAAACCTTATGTATATATATATATATAAATATATATATATATATATATATATGATATTTTCAAAGTAGAGTCATCGAGTAAATTATGATCGAGTAACCCCTTTTCTCATGAATTATGAAATATGTTATATTTCTTATGAGTCAAACGTTTTGGCGAGAATATGACTACGAACATGATTATGAATGCACACGCCCAGGGACTTAGTGCAAGTGGATATCCGGGGAGGCATGGGCCGACGGTGATCCCTTGTACTAGTCCCACCACATTTACGGTGATACCGGCCCTTGCTAGGAGGTTTAGCGGGGAATGGGAGCTGAGTGCCCTTCCGGGATTCATGTACCCCTATTGGCCTATGTATGGATCGGTGGTCGGGTCTTGCTAACCCGTCCACCACCCAGAGGAAGAAGGTTGGAACTTATTTTATGATTATGTTTATGTATGATTGTTATGCACCGTACGGGAAGGCCGGGACACGGATTGCCTAAACGACTATGTCCTATGTTATGTTTTGTGGCTTGCATGTATTATAAGGTATTGTGTGATCGCGTATTCAATAGAATAATGATATTTATCGTACACGGTTGGAGTTTGGTTGGAGATGATGCACGCTCACTCGCCGAGCCTTATTGATTATATATGATTTATGAACTTAATGAACTTAATATGAATTAGTTGTAAAGTCCGAGCACTGCTTAGTTATTTTCTTGCCCTTCGTGGGAACTACCTTTAAATAAAACCTTGCTCGGGATTTATGACTTGCATGCGCATGTTTCTATATTTATGTGTAGCACCCAAAGCGCGGGCCACCACATCCCCCGTACCTAAACCCGAACCCGCATATGAAATGGGAAGTCCGTACATGAGCCCAAGTCTAGGCGAACGGGAGACCACACACTCACTAGGCTAGGCGGAGCTAAAACATACTCAGAGCGCGTGACAAAAAGACAAATAGTGGAAGCTAGGAGTTCTAGTAATATAAAATTCAAGATTAAACATAGGCACTAAGTATCCAAATATACAAATCCGTATCGAATCATAATTACATAAAAAAATATAAATTAAGATCAAATCATTAAGTACACATCCAAAATGAAATGCAATGCACCTAGCACGACCTATACTCAAAAGTGAGACTCGAACGACCCACTTCTCCGCCTAGCTCGTGCTCCAAGACCTGCAAACTAAAAGTGGGAAAAGGAGAGGTGTCAGTCATATCTCGACTGAGTGAGGGGGCTAACGCACACCACACACTATACATATAGATAGCAAAGCACATAAAAGATAAAGGTTATGAACCGGGAATAGGTTTTGCACACCAAAACATTTCAAAGGACATTACAATTCATATTCCTTAACAAAAACATTAACATAAAGTCTCTATTCCCGTTTCATAATCCAACCATTTCATTAAGCTCGGCGAGTACGAGCATAGATCCCATCCTGGGCTCCTCATTACATTACATTACATAAAACAGAAATCACATTCAATCCCCTTCTCCGGTGATGGAAGAGTCCGTCGACCCTAGCCATCCATTACATTATACATTCCTCGAGGGGTGATTAACCCACACGAGTGCCATTATACATTCCTCGAGGGGCGATTAACCCACACGAGTACCATTACATAATACATTCCTCGAGGGGTAGCTAACCCACACGAGTCCTCCCCGGTTCATTCTGAAGGCATCAAGAGCACCACGACTTTCCCAACCTCCCTATGGTCGTACGTAGTACTTTGGATGGAGAACGTGCACAGAGGTCATAACCGGCGACCCCATGGTCGTCCCGGGTCCCCCTTACCCACATCTCCGGGGCCCAACATTACCATTACATTACCTTACCTTACCTTACCTTACCTTTCATTGCATTCTCGCTCATTACAAACCATTAACATTACAACATTAGCATTACACTTCCATAAACATTAAACATTCATTAAAACATAAGCTTATATATGCTCATAGATATAGCCCTTTCAAAAGTCAAAACTTGATAACAAGATCATAAACATATTGTACATTACACATATTTAACTATATATATAATATATAGTCGCATGCGGGTTAGAAAACAAACATTTAAGGGTCTTAGGTCGCTTAACTAAAAAGAAAAGAACCTAAACCTCACCTTGAACAAAAGTGTAGTGTTGTGCGAGAAAACGATCCCAAACAATTTAAACTCCGGGCACGACTCCTCCCGGAAGCACCCCTGTGACAAACAAACGCAATACTAAAGACTTAGACTCAAACATGTACCACTTAGACGCACGGTGATGCATATGGATGCAATGAATGCAAGGAAAGTGGCATAAGGTGACATTTAAAACGTTCAAGTTCATAACAAATAAAATTCATATCAAATGAATCCATAAAATTAATTCAAGACATTTAAAATATATTATCACATGTTTTCATAACATATAAGTCATGAGCAATTAAAAGAAGGCATTTAAAGAGCATGAAATGAATTACGAAAATCGTACATGCGAGATCGAATTATTTAAAATCATAACATATATAAATTTAATATAACCATTTCCATAATTAAAAACATAATATATAAATTACATTATAATATATATATATATATATATATATATACTACACATAATACAATATATATATCCATACACGTACAAACAAACATGCATTAAAATTACGTATTACATATATATATAATATGCATGCACTCACGTACACATATATAATTATAATATACAAACATATATATATATATTTATATACACACATGCATGCAAAACACAACACAAGCATAGACATGCAAAATCAATTCCATATTTGCATTACAAGCACACACACACACGCAGGTATGTACAAACACAACACATCTCATGCACAAGCACCATTCAATTCGTGGAATGCAACAACCATGCATGAGAAGGAAGCAACACGACACATACATACACAAAAAAAACAGGAGAAAAGATGCACAACGTTCCTGCATAAAAGTGCCCGGCCGGGGACATCTCTTTGCAAATTCTCCCCGCCCGGGGAGACACATAACAACAGCAACAGACTGCATCAGAAGCAGCTTAAAACAGGGGAGGAATGCAGGGAAACGTAGCAGCAAAAGTGCAGGCAACAAGCAGCAGTTTAAGGACCAATTTCATGCATAAATTCAAGTCACAACATCCCAAAGATAGCAGCTCAGTCACGCAGCAACTAGAAGCCCATGACAGCAGTTTATTTAAGCACAAATTCACCAATTATGATAGCTGAAAAAGAAGGGAAAAACAGGGGAACAACTCATCACAGCAGGGCAGCCAAGTTCAGATAATTTCCATGAAATTCATGCATAAAACTCATGCAAGAACTCTCAAAATCAGCAGCATAACCGAAGCAACAAAAAGCCATTATAGCAGTTCATTTTATACCAAAAATCCCCTGTTTTTCTTCATGAAACAAAGCAGTACGAGTAGCAGCATGTAGGGTTATGAAACAATAGCTAAATCACACAAATCAGGCTCAAGAATCATGCAAATCAGCCACACACGTACATGCTAACATAGATATTCAAGAATTATATTTTTAACCTAACTATTCATCAAGTATGGCTTAATCATGGATTTTCTGACAAAATAAATTATTCAAGTAGGGAAAAATAATCACAAGAACATGGAGATTAAGATTCATACCTTGATCTTGAAGAAGAAGCAAAGGATCGGATGGATTGAGCTCAAAGAATGGCCAAAGATGGAGGTTTCCCTTCTTTCTTTTTTTTCTTGCTTCAATTTTCTCCTTCTTTCTTGGTATGGATCGATATCAGCAGCAAATGAGAGAGAGAAGGATGATTTAGGGTGTAAATAAGTCAAGGAAATGATTAGGGATAGGTCTTATAGCTCAATATAGGTCATAGGGGTGTTTTAGGGTACGTGGGGCTGAGATCTGCTTCGTCGGAACGACATCAAAAAATTACGAAACTTGTTCCATGGCATCCGGGTCATCGAAAGGAGTTGAACGCCGCAAACGGGACTCGAATCCGAGTGCCGTAGCTCAAGATATAAATTAAAACGTGCACACATGTACTAAAATGGCTCATTTTTCAAATGAGTCCAAAACTTTCAAAAAGTTGCAAATAGGTCCAAATTCGAAATTCCAATTAAGTCCAATAATTTTAAAATCATACAATTACATCCTTAAATCACGTATTTCACATAATTCACGAAATTAGCATGCTCGGGAATAAAATTCACATATCATAAATTCATAATTTACAAGAATTCACATTATAATCTAAATTCGGGCATATTCTTGACATTTAAATCACATATTTCATATTATTTCAAATAATTCATATAAGAAACAATTAGAAAGAAATAAGAATGCATCAAATAAAAATGAAATTAAATACAATTACGGAAAATAAACTCACACGTGGTACAAACCTGTACGTGCGAACGAGCGGGGTGTCACATTATGTATTGCTCCTGCTCACTCAGTCTTCTAGAGACTGACCCCTCATTCCCACTTCTCAGTTCTTGCAGGTTTTGGCTAGGCGGGAGTCGAGTCATTACAATTTTCTTCGAGTCACACTTGTACACTCGAGTCGCATTTCATATTGTTACGTTTTAATTATAGTTGCTTTATGTATGTATTGGGCCTGTGTGCCAATTATGATTATTGTTGGATATTGATTCGGGACAGATTGCATGTTTAGTTGAACCCGTTGTTAGGTTGCATGATGGATTGAAATTATATATTAGAATTGTCGGACTTGTTGCCATTGTTGAATTGTATGAATTACACATTGTTGCTTCCGCATTGCACTCTTGGTTATTTTGATTTAATTGGTACAGGGTTAGTTTCCGCCTATCTAGGTACTTATTATTTTGTCTCCCGTTCACTATGAGTCCGGTTCATGCTTGGATTAACCATTTCACGTGTGGACTAGACTTGTAGTACGGGGGATGTGGTGCCTATCGTTGTGGGTGCTACATCCTTAAGTGGTATCAGAGCCCTAGGTTGCAAAATCGGGGTTTCTTGTGTCGTGTCATATCAAGTGTAGGTCGAACGGCATAGGAACAACATGTCAACGTGTGCACCGCATTGATCATGAGCGTTGTTATTGAAATTTGACATGGAAAATTTATTATTAAATGTGTTCAACTTAAATTTTGTTAATTTACGTGTTGCATTTTGTATTAATGTGTGCTTTTGATGTTAATTATGTGTCATATGCACTCACTAACCGACATGCATTTATATTGGAGATGAGCTGTGATTGTAGGATAGTACAACATCGAACCACGTCCAATTCTCACAACTACAACAACTTGCTATGGGTTATTTTTCAAGTGTGGGTGATTGAAGAAAACTTCGGGGACTTAGAAGAACTCGGGTAATTGGTGATCCTTATAATAAGATTATAGGTTGAAAGTTTGGGCTTGGGATAGGAGCTAAATTTTAGGCGAAGACTTGGCACGGATAAAACGTCATACTCATTAAGGCAATGAAGTGATTTACACATTGTGGAGAAGTCAAGAGAGATGGATTGAGCATTATTCTTCAAGGCACAATATACTGTTGGATGGCACTGGAGACTTCTCCATTTCGCTCGGATCAACATAGACTTTTGGTTCTACAATTAAGATTGTTACTACTTTACTTTATACCTACGATAAATTGATTAGTAAATACACCTATGTAATGGCCAATTGGGACCACCTGATTCAGGAAAGAAGTAAAGGAAAACCTTGAAGGTACTTTAGTTTGAGGTTCGGATCAACGAAGAGGTGATGATAATCAAGTGGACTCGAAGTAGAATCGATTATCGAGAGATAAGCAGCAAAGGTGATCGAGAATGAGTTTCCAAGTGAACCAAGCTAATTGGTTTCAAGTTCGAGGTAGAAGGTCGACATATACTAAGATATGTGAATGGCGAGCGAGGCAAATCGGCAAAGCAGAACTTCCAAATAAATCAAGTTTTGGAAGCCAAGTTCGGGAAGAAGCTGGATTTGAAAAGAGTTAAAGGAATCAATCCAAAACGGTGAATGCAAACCTATAGGAGGTAACAATGTTTACGGTTTTATCTTCGGTCGGACTGGAGTTTATCTTCCAGATTCAAGCTGAATTGTCGTGTTGTGAGGATAAATTGGGAGACATAGAACAACAAATGGAAATGATAAAGAAAGGCACACAGTCCTTAGAAGGAAATCCTATGATCAAGTGTAAATAATTAAATGACAAAGATCTACAACTGATTTGAATTTATAACGGAAATGAAGGGGACTTCATTCAAGGTGAACACTACGAGAAGGATTTGGGATAACCATGGAGAAGATTCGGGCAACAATTGGAGACCCAATCTCGGGAAGTATTTGAAATACCCAATGCCATGAGTTTAGAAGACTTTCGGTTCAAGAATTGTAATCTCGGCCACGGAGATACACAAATTGCTACCAAGGAGACTTTGAAGATTTAGAAGATCGTGGGTAAACAATGAAAAGAACAACGAGCTCAAAGCAAGCCGTAAGTAAAAAAGTGAAGAATAAGTTGCTGAGCTAAAAGCTTACCACCGCGGTGACAGATTCAATATATTCATGGCACGTGCATCATGCATTGCTTTAAATTATTTAATTTCTTTTATCTACATGTGCTTGCATCCTTAATTGATTTAATTTCTCCAATGTGTTGCGTCTTCAATTGCTTGCCACGTGCATTGGCATCTTAATCCCACATGCACGTCTTAGTGCTTAATTGATAGGGAATTTCTCCCACTTCATTTATCGTGTATTACTCCAACCGGGTCTTATTTGAATCAAGAAAAGAAGAAATATTTGGGTTGCAGAGTGTGTATCAAAAGAAAAGAGGGATATTGAGGATCCGAAAAGTAGAACTGGAAATTAAAATAAAGGAAGTAGGTTGTTATCCCTACCAATCATTTCAATTGAGTGTAAGTGAGATCACCGGCCATGTAACTTGGTTAGAACCACCGATATCGAGGAAGCCAAATTGAAGAGGTCGAGAATCTTTGATCCGAGAGGCGGTAGAACAAGTTCAAAAAGTAGAATTGAAATTCTTAAGGGGGAGAGCCTATCCGGAAGATGATTTAAATCCAAGGTTATGTTTGAACAGGTCACTACAAAAAGAAACAATGGAAATGTAAGAATCAGGAAGTAACGACACTCTACCAAATCAATATCACGGGATGAATTGAGAGATTTTAACATCCAAGGGACTTCGAGATCAAGGTGGGACAAGGTTTTAAGAATAATATTAAAGAGACACTATTTCAAGGAATGAAGAGATGTATTCAAATAGTATTTGGGAATTAAAATAACAAGAAAGGGAAAAGGTTGATCGACAACAGTCTTGAGTGCAAAAGCAACACTGTTAGTACTCTTACTACAAGACATGCTTGAACTCAATCCCCTAAGATCGGAAGGATCGTGTCTATATCACGTGTATACCTTGAAGACGATAGGACTGTGAAGGAATTTTTAGAATTGGTAAGGGAAGTATGGGGTAAAGGGGAAACCAATCGGATCATCATATTCCGTGATGGGCAAAGTGAGAGTCAATCCAATCGGGCGCTGAGAGTGGAATATTGGATCGTGGTGATTTGGTGAGAAGAAGGCAATAGATCAAAAGATAGAGATCGAGTGGTCACTGAAGTGCAAACACATCGGGATTCCGAGGCATAACACTTTGGCTAGAGAAACCTTCAATAATGCATCAAGTGTTGGGACGAATCACTACGATGGAAGATTCTCGAACATCGGTGAACGGTACATCAAGCATCCATGGCATATGCATACATGCAATTTTAGTCTGAATACTTATATACTGCTAAGTGCTTGGAGTGCTTGTTGTATTAACTACTTTTGTATGATTGATACTTGATGTATTTGATATTTTGTACCTGTTTCTTATGTGGTCTATTCGTGCTTGTGTATTTATTGTTTTTTTTTTTGGGCTGTTGTGTTGTTGTTGAGAGACGGGGTTCTCTCGTTGTTACTTGTGAGGGACGGGGTTCTCTCCTTGTTGTTCGAAAGACGGGGTTCTTTCATTACTTGCTACCTGCTAAGATTTTCGAGTGCGTAGACTTTGGTGAGTTAAGGGTCGTGACTTCACAGCAATCGAAGACCCTTGTTGCTTGAAGACCTTTTCCGAACAAATTCCTGACGGGGAGTTGCTAACCTGCGTGGGATCAACACGGGAAAGTTCACGCGAAGTTCAGAATTCAAGGCAGTGGACCTGGGAACCAGGTCCTCTTAAGGGGGAGAGGTTCTAACGCCCCGACTTTTTGGTCGTACAGGTATAACATCACGAGTGGGTTTAGAACGAGAGTTATGTGACTTATATGTGTTTTAATTGCTAAGTGATTATTTAATTTACTAATTTCATGAACTAATTGCTACTAGATGATTTTTATGTCCTTTAAGTGCCACTTGGATGTTCTTGAATTAATTGCCATTACATGATCTATATGAATTATGTAATCTGTGACTATGTTATTTAAATTTAGCTGTTACTTATATATTCGCTAATTAATATTTTGTCTCGATTATGTACTTATTTGATATTATATGAAATCCTTGGACTCAATCGAATTTTGATTTGGACTTCAGTGGTTCCCCTATTAAATCTCGGGACCCTAATTGAGCACTTAAATGGTTGAGGGACCAAAGAGCAATTTTTCCCTTTTTCCCTCTTGTTTTACACGATCAAACCCCCTCCCCTTGCTTCATTCTTCTTCTTCCCCTTTCTCTTTCAAGTGACACTCCAACCCCAATTTTTTTTCATCATCTCTTCAATTGGTTCATCATCAAGCAAGAAAGGCAAAAGATTTAAGCTTCATTCTTCTCCATTCAAGATAAGAACTCAAGATTTCATCATGAACTTCGTCTCATCCTCTCTTCCAAGGTATAATGTGGATTTTGTGTATATATGTTAAACAAGTTAAGATTTTGTGATCTTTACTTAGCAACTTGAATTATTGTGTGAAAATACATGAATACATGTTAATCCATGAGTTTTATGTTTGGTTGCTTGAATTCTTGGAGCAAGATGTATATATATGTGTTGTATATATATATGTGTGTATATAAATGTGTATATATATATGTGTGTGTGGGTTTATGAAATATGATGATTTAATTCATGAATTTATGAGTGATATGTGTATATATGTTGGTTGTTGTTGTGTGATTTTGGATGAATTGGGAGCTCCTTTGACCTTCTTAAAGCCATTTTTCATCACTCCCCTGTTTATTCTTGGTTTTCAGCTGAAAACCCTCTACCCAGGCGGGTAAATTCATGAAGAAAAACTACCCGGGCGGGTAGAGCTTGTGGAGAAAGTTTTCTGCACAAATTTTCCCCGGCAGGGTACATTTTGCCTTGTATTTTCCCGGCCGGGTACTCCCTCACCCGAGCTCCGATTGACCTGATTTTTGAATCATTGGAAACCTATTTTGGATTAGAACAAACTCCAATTTTAATCACTTCAATATCTTTTTCCATTTGTGCGATATCATCAATTCCTTTTGGTGTCGCTACTTTTTGGACAATCTGCGATCACCCAACTTCGGACCTTCGCCATTTTCGCATCGCTTTGAACCACGATTCAGGCCATATATCATTTGAAAGGCCTGTGTGTCTAGTTTCTTTCCCAACAAAAAAAACTCCATTCCAAATTCTATAACTCAAGATATGTTCAGTTCTTTACAGCTCGTGTATTCCCGAAAACTATCAACTCTCACTAAAAGCTTGCCCAATCCGTTTTCTTGCTTTCCCTCCACTTCCTCGGACTCCATATGTGGTTTGAATCAATTGCATGCTTGTTTAATTGATTATATGTGATATATCTTGAGATGATTATGAATTTTATGCTTTAAATTCAATGTATAAACGTGAAATGACAACATGAACATTTATGTGCTACTTTTATGCATGCGTGAATGGTTTGCTTCGTTTAATTGTTTGGTATGTTGTGAATAGCTTCTTTCATAACTTTCATATTTTGTTAATATTTTATATTATGTGTTAACTTGTATATTATGAAATCATAATGTTATCTTGTTAAACATTTTGTGAATTATGATCCAATATGCCTTCAAATGCTCTCTAGCTTGCATGCATGAATTGTTCCTCCATTTATTGGTCTCATATGATAATTTCTCACTTTATTTTGACTCGCATGCATTGTAATAATGTTTTAGTACGAATTATGATTATTGTATAAAGCTTATGGCTCGATTTGACAGAAAATATGAAAGATATGAAACACATGAATATGAAACCACCATGTATTGAATGTTTTAAATAAATTACTTGATTATATGACCTCATTACATGATTCATGCTTCTTATGCATCTCATATCATGCGCATAACATGCCGTGCGTCTATGTGGTTTCATACTGAGTCAATTCTCACGAGTACACATTGTTCCTTCTCTTGTACAGTTCGTTTCCAGGGCGGAGACTTCCGCATTGAATAGGCACCCGTATTACTCATGCTTTATGTCTCATGGTCTTCCAGGTGAGGGTGTTCTTTTTTTAGCTATGTAACAAACCCTACAACCCTTATGTGGCAAGTTTTGGCCAAAACCTTATGTATATATATATATGATATTTTCAAAGTAGAGTCATCGAGTAAATTATGATCGAGTAACCTCTTTTCTCATGAATTATGAAATATGTTATATTTCTTATGAGTCAAACGTTTTGGCGAGAATATGATTATGAATGTACGGGCCTAGGGACTTAGTACAGGTGGCTATCCGGGGAGACATGGGCCGACGGTGATCCCTTGTACTAGTCCCACCACATTTACGATGATACCGGCCCTCGCTAGGAGGTTTAGTGGGGAATGGGAGCTGAGTGCCCTTGGGGGATTCATGTACCCCCACTGGCCTATGTATGGATCGGTGGTCGGGTCTTGCTAACCCGTCCACCACCCGGAGGAAGAAGGTTGGAACTTATTTTATGATTATGTTTATGTATGATTGTTATGCACCGTGCGGGAAGGCCGGGACACGGATTGTCCAAACGACTATGTCCTATGTTATGTTTTATGGCTTGCATGTATTATAAGGTATTGTGTGATCGCGTATTCAATATAATAATGATATTTGTCGTACATGGTCGGTGTTTGGTTGGAGATGATGCACGCTCACTCGGCGAGCCTTATTGATTATGTATGATTTATGAACTTAATGAATTTAATATGAATTAGTTGTAAAGTCCGAGCACTGCTTAGTTATTTTCTTGCCCTTCGTGGGAACTACCTTTAAATAAAACCTTACTCGGGATTTATAACTTGCATGCGCATGTTTCTATATTTATGTATTGCTCCTGCTCACTCAGTCATCTAGAGACTGACCCCTCTTTCCCACTTCTCTGTTCTTGCAGTTTTTGGTTGTGCCAATTATGATTATTGTTGGATATTGATTCGAGAGAAATTGCATGCTTAGTTGAACCCCGTTGTTAGGTTGCATGATGGATTTAAATTATATATTGGAATTGTCGGACTTCTTGCCATTGTTGAATTGTATGAATTACACATTATTGCTTCCGCATTACACTCTTGGTTATTTTGATTTAATTGGTACAGTGTTAGTTTCCGCCTAGCTAGGTACTTTTTATTTTGTCTCCCGTTCGCTATGAGTCTGGTTCATGCTTGGATTAACCATTTCACGTGTGGACTAGACTTGTAGTGCGGGGGATGCGGTACCTATCGTTGTGGGTGCTACATTAAAGATAAATGGGACAAGTCCTCAAATACATATCGAACATATATCTTTTATATACATACAATATTGACATGCGGGCTTCAAAACACGTAGGGTTGTAGTTCATAATAACTAAAAGAACAAAATCTCACCTTCGAGACGTAGCGGGAACAAAAGAGATCAAACGGACGCCTATGAAACCACCTCCTCACCAACGGGATGATCCTCTAAACAAAACAAACAACAAAAGACACTCTTAGACTCAATATGAACCAATTAGATACTCGACAAATGCATATGAATGCACATGATGCGTATGAAATGAAACAAGGTAGCACTTAGATCTTATTAGTTCATATGTTGCATATTTCAAGTCAAATGGATCCATAAACTTAATAAAATAATTATAACACATAATTTAACATGTTAAAAATGTATACGAATCATAAACGAAGCAAGAAAGATCATGTAATACACAACAAAGTAAGAAACAAACAAACAACGCCGTAGGGACATCTTGGCCGTGACACCAATCATGCATGAAGAGGTCGCGGCCGCGCAGCAACTTCAGATGCTAATCTGCATGAAGGTCGTGGCCGTGACACCAAAGAGAAGGAAAAGGGTCGCGGGCGCGATACCATTACAGAAGCAAATTTGAATTTGCACCGCGGCTGCGACCAAGTTTGCACTTGGCGAGATCGCGGTCGTGCCCCTGGTACAGAACCTACAAGAATGAGGCAAAACAGGGCAAAAGTGTTAGAGTAATGCCCTAGAAGAACCAAAATAGTGTAGGTCTCTTTTTGTAAAATACTCTTGTTAGCAGCAATTTATGACACTAATGAAATAATAAATGTAACATTTCATAGTCATTTAATTCTATGTGGCCAATTCATAATATCTCATTTAAGTTTATTAATTGCATATTATAGTTGTTTGTGTATGGATGAAACCCCAAGGTCATATTAAGCTACCAGACTTGACCTCACATAGGGATATATGTTATCAAACAAGTCTCTATGGCGTGACGTAAACCAACTCCAAGTCGAAGAGTCTAATAAGCACGGGGATGTTGACTTGACTCATTTGAGACTTACTCATATGACGTGCCTTTGAGAAAGGTTACTTTGTTTCCTAAGTATTGAATGTAGAGACATTCACACGGGTATGAGGGTGCTTTTTGTTAGAGTTCAGAGAGAACATGATTTCGGGAATAATTCTTGTATTACTGAATTCTGTATATAACACTGTACAATGATACGGTATAAGTAATTACAAGCTATCAATTAATAAAGGTAAGTCAACTATACTATATACTAAGGGGATCCCTAATTTCCAGCTTTCCTAACACTCCCCCTAAAGTCGAGCGTCGGGTCATCGATACTCAACTTGCTCAAAACATCGCTGAAAATCCTTCCATTTACTGCTTTGGTTAGGATATCTGCCAATTGATCTTCAGATCTTACAAACGGAATATTAATCACCCGTTCTTTCAACTTTTCCTTAATGAAGTGTCAGTCAACATCCACATGCTTCGTTCAATCATGCTGAACCGAATTTTTTGATATGCTGATCGCTGCCCTGTTATCGTATTTCAGCTTGCAAGCATCTTTCGTTGGAAATCCAACTTCTTCAAGCACCTTTCTCAACCACAAGACTTTGGTTACTCCCCGTGCAATTCCCTTGAACTCCGTTTCTGCACTAGACAATTCTACCAGTTTCTACTTCTTAGATTTCCAAGTTACCATGTTTCCTCCAACCAGTGTGAAGTACCCCGATGTTGATCTCCTGTCTATTGGATTCCCAGCCCAATCTGCATCAGTGTACGCCTCAATGTCTAAGTGCTCGTGTTTCTGATACAGAACACCTCTTCCCGGATGTCCCTTCAGATATATGCACACCCTCAGTGCCACTTCCATATGCTATTTTTTAGGCCGGTGAATAAATTGGCTGAGCACCCCAACCGCAGAGGCTACATCTGACCGAGTATGTGACAGATAAATCAACTTCCCCACTAAGCATTGGTACTTCCCCTTGTCATCCTCTCCCCCATCTATTATCTGTAATCCATGGTTTACCACCCTTAGAGTACCAGCTGGCTTACATTCAAGGAGTCTAACCTCAATGAGCAAATCAAGAACAAAATTTTTTTGGGATATGAAGATGCCTCGCCTCGATCTAAGCACTTCTATCCCAAGAAAGTACTTTAGCTCCCCTAAATCTTTCATCTCAAAGTCCTGGAACAAGTTCTGTCGAAGATGAGCTATTTTCTCTGAATCATCCCCTGTGATAATCATATCATCCACATAGATGATCAAGGAGGTGACTTTTCCACTCCTTTTCTTGAGGAATAAGGTATGGTCTGAGTTTCTCTGGTGGTATCCATGTCCTCTCATGGCCACAATAAATCTCCCAAACCAGGCTCGTGGTGACTATTTCAGACCATACAGAGTCTTCTTCAACCTGCATACTTCTCCCCCCCCCCCCCAAATCATATCCCTCTAAGAAACCTGGGGGTGGTACCATATACACTTCTTCCAGTAAATCAGCATGCAAGAAGGCATTTTTAACGTCAAACTGATGCAGTGGCCAATCCTGATTTATTGTTATCGACAATAGAACTCTGATGGTATCTATATTTGCCACTGGGGAGAACGTCTCTGAGTAGTCTACACCATATGTCTATGTGTATCGCTTAGCAATCGCTCTACACTCCCATCTGCTCTATGTTTGACAGTGTATACCCAACGGCACCCTACTGCTCTTTTCCCCTCAGGTAACCTGCAAATGTCCCATGTACCATTCTTCTCTGAGCTTCCATCTCATCCCTCATGGCTTGAATCCATCTGTTATCAGTGAGTGCCTTCTCTACTTTAGTGGGGATCACAATAGAGTATACGGATGTAGTAGAAGCCCGCGCTTGACGTGATAAGATCCTTTGTACCACATTACCACTGGATATCTCGAGGTTTTGTTCCCAAATTCTGGTTCGTATCTCTTGGGTGGGATGCCTCTATTGGCTCGTGGTGGTGATACATATCTGGATTCTTCAGGTTCTGAGTTATGTATCTCGCACTCTCCCTGACTGCCTGCACTATTAGGTTCATGCTCACTTATAGGACAAGAAATACTAGAACCTGAATTACTATCCCATACCTCGGGGATATCCACCGGGTTGAGTGGAGGCGTGGTAGATGGCGTGGTGGTGGTGGCGGTGGGCTGTACGATAGGAGAGGTAGGTTCGTTGGTTTCGCCTACTTACTCTGTTATGACTGTGTCTGGCCAAGAGGGCAACCAATCTAACCAACCTAGTGACTCCTGTTTTGGTGTCTCCCCCTGAGCGCTGGGTTGGTGAAAGAAGTACTCTGTTTCAAGAAAATTACAATCCATTGTCGTATACTGACGACGAGAAGATTGATGATAACACCGATAACCCTTCTGATTGACCCCATACCCTACAAAAACACACTTGAGAGAGTAAGGGTCGAATTTGGTTCATTCTGACTTAGGGATATGAATGAAGACAGAGCATCCGAATACCCGTGGAAGAAGAGTTAAAGAGGAAGGTATGCTGACCTGATTGCCCAAAAACTGGAGTGGAGTTTGGAACTGTAATGGTTTGGTGGGAAGGCGATTGACAAGGTACACGACAGTTGCTACTGCCTCTGGCCAAAGGTATTTAGGAAACTGGGACTCAAGCATAAGGGCCCTAGACATCTCAAGGAGTTGGCGGTTTTTACGTTCAGCTTCCCCGTTTTGTTGAGGAACATGGGAGCAAGTGGTTTGAGGAATGAGACCATTTTCTTGAAAGAAATTCATTAAAGTGGAGTTAACAAATTCCCCCCCATTATCAGATCTAAGTATTTTAATTCGGGCTTTAAACTGCGTTTGCACCATTTTAAAGAATTCTACAAACTTTAGAGGTACTTCAGACATATTTTTCAAAAAATAAATCCACATCATTCGAGAACAATCATCCACAAAAATAATAAAATACTTCGGGGCAGGCCCCCAGATATCTGAATGAATCAAAGAAAAAACATCTTTTGCCCGAGAGTTCGAGGGCGAGAAATGTTGTCTATGACTTTTAGAAAGAAAACATATCTCACAAGACAACTGACTGTTCTCAGGAAAAAGCTTAGGGAATAAAGTCTAAAGATAACCTAATGATGGGTGACCTAACCGGCGATGCCACAACCATTGTTGGCAGTCCAATGTCCCGTGAGCAAGCGCTGCAATCCCTTGGTGAGCCACCTCATCCACGTAGTACAACCCATCCTGCTCAGTACCACGCCCAATCACTCTCCCGACTGAATATCCTGCAACAAACAAAAAGTGGGATATATCAAGGCCATGTAGTTCAATTCTTTCGTTACATGACTTATAGACAGTAATTTGCAGGACAGACTAGGCACATGAAGATAATTGCTTAAGTTAATCGAGGGAGAAATTGAAATATTTCCCATTCCCTGAACCGGGGAAGATCCACCATTCGAACTTTGGATAGAAAATTTCTTGGCCAGTATATAATTTGACAAGTCACCTTTGTCATATGTCATCGTATCCAACGCCCCACAATCAAAGAGCCAACGTGTCTCTTTATCATTGTGTTGTACATCAACCTGTTGAGAAATATATGCCACATTCTGTCCACCTTTTTTATTACAGATACAAGGGGAATTATCACTAATTATTGGGGTATGGCAACAGGGGTCATGATACGATTTTGAAATGGGGGAAAAGCTAGGATTAAAGTTAAAATTGAGGGGAGGGTAGGATGGGGATTCCACCCGCCCCATCCCTTTACCTAATAGCGCTTTCCCTTTCTTCTCTCTACCATCCTTCGCCTCCGTCTACTGACTGTTATCTTTTCCACCTCCATTCTCCCTCACGGTGGCCTGATGTGCTGCTGCAAATTTTCGTTCGCCAGCGTAGCCCAGCGCTGTTTTGTCTCACCATCGGCTACGCCAGCCTTTCGACCACCCTATAAGCTCAAAGCACCCTCCTTTCTTATCACCCGGACGCCCACAGTTCGCACAGGTGATGGGGTTTTGATCGCCGTCTCCTGGGTTAGAAGTGACGGTCCCTCTTGTGTCTGAGTCTGCGGTTCGCGGTGCTGAAACTGGTCTGAATCGAGAGTTTTCTCCTGGGGAAGTTGACGAGGGCTTTCCTCGTTCCCTAAATTCCTGTATTGCAAAGCCGGCACCTACACCGGAGTTACCAGATTTCCCCATAGATGATGCAATCCGATCTCTTCCCAAAATTTCTCTTCGTGCTAATTCTCATCGGATGGTGGCATATGTTTTCTCCACCAACGGTAGGGGGTCTTCCTTCAATACATCCCGCCGTTTCGTGTCGTAATGATCGTTTACCCCGGTGAGAAATCGAAAGAGACAGGTCTCGGATCGGAGGCGGTTAAATATCCCAATATCACTTTCTCAGGTCACTGGATTTGGTTGCCTAGCTTCGATTTTTTTGCAAATCCGTTGGAGATTGCTGTAGAATTGCTCGATTGTGTCGTGCCTTGTTTCATGTTGTTTGCTTGGACGGTAGGATAAAAGATTTGGAAGCTATCTGCTCTGGATCCGTATGTTGCCATTAATCTGTCCCATAGAGCTTTTGTCGATCGGTATTCGGCATAATTCCTTATCAGGTCTGATTCCATGTTTTCGAGCATCCATGAACAAACAATTAAATCAGTTTGTTCCCATCTATGGTAAGTTAGGTGATCAATTGCCAGCGGTGCAGGTACGCCGGTGATGTGACTGAGTTTCCCCCTTCCCCTGATTGTCATCTTCATTAATCGAGAGCAAAGGGAAAAATTGAATTGGTTGAGTTTGATGTTTATGTTGACTGATTGAGGTATGTGGAACTGATTAATTTCTGGTTGTGACTGCTGCTGTAGGGTTTGGAATTTGGTTTCGATGATGCTTGCTAATTGGGTGGCTAAGGAATCGACGGGTTGCTGTGATTCCTTGTCGGAACTGGCTATGCTGTCGTCGGCCATGCCCAAGAGGGGCTGAGGTACGTGATGAGCAAGGGTCGGATCGGTTAATGGATCGTCGCCCACTCTGATACCATGTTAGAGTTTAGAGAGAACATGATTTGGGGAATAATTCTCGTATTACTGAACTCTATATATAACATTGTACAATGATATGGTATAAGTAATTACAAGCTGTCAATTAATAAAGGTAAATCAACTATACTATATACAAAGGGGATCCCTAATTTCCAGCTTTCCTAACACTTGTTTGGGAACAAGAACACTGAGGATCCCGATGGGAACACCTCAATGGGGTAAGGCTTTTATGCCTTAACGACGAGGATGTTTTCCTAGTTATGGTAGTGTCTAAATGGTCCTTAGACTGGAGTCTCCATTTATGCTCTGTGCGTGACAAGGGCAATGTTTGATATGCGCCTAGAGATTCATGGATCTCGCTATGGTTGTATGTTGGCATTGTCCGAATCATGTAAGGGTGTGTATGAGATGCCAACATAGAGTTTATTGCTCGTCTAGGAGAACGAGTGAATCACTCATGAATTCTATTGTAGCACATTCCACTCAAATCCTTGTGCAAGGTAGTGAGATTTGAATTAGGAAATGGGTTTCTTAGTGTGTTAGATCAAACAGAATTGCTATTAGAATTAATTCATAACATTAGGACTGATAGGGTTCTATTATTCTCATGCCCTAGATCTTAATTGGGGATTAGACGATAGAAAGATCTTATCACACGGTATCCATGAGAGTGAAAGGTTCACAGCATAAACTTCACCTGTTAGATGGGTGGTCATGAGCTTGTCACTAGACATCGATCATGATCTGTAGGTTGTGATTTATTAAAAGGAGTTTTAATTAAACAGTGATTAATTGAAAGGGTTCAATTAAATCAATAAGATAAATAGTTATCTAAAATACCACATTAAGAATGTGGGCCTACTGCTATTCATTGGTGAACCTAAGGGGTCACACAATGACTCGAATTAAACAACGTGATTATCTAAAGATCAATAGAGATTGATCGATAAATTAAAAGAGTTTATTTTATAATATGAGAGAGTAATTAATTAATACTGATATTAATTAATTTATGCTTAATTGTTAAGTTATTGAAAATAAATGTTAAAGAGTGAACATTAATTTATCTAAGTGTATTTAAATTAATTGGACTTGAAATTTAATTAAGAGTAATTAATTTGTAAGTCCACCAATTTAATTAGATATTGGATTTGTGATTTAATTAATGTAATTAAATTAAGTCCACTAATTAAAATGAACATTGGGTTTTTAATTTAATTAATAGTAATTAAATTAAAGCCCATGACTAGCCCATAGGGTTCTTGACCTAGGGTTGAATATTTAAGCAAGACTTGGTAGATGAAATAAAACATCGTTATTTTCTTCTTTTAAGCTTTCTCTCCAAGTCTTCTTTTTTCTCTCCTCTCACATATCTCTCAATATCATATTGACAATACTATTAGATAATCAATATCTAATTAATGTTCTAGTGTGCTAATTGAATAATTGTTCAATTACGGGTCGTGGACTACCTTAGAGGAATTTCGCGTGGAATTCTTGGAAGAAGATCGGATAATTGGATCTTCATCACCATCAACCGGAAGTGAGAGAGGTAATTGGATCTTATTCTCTTGCTTAAATCGTAAATTAGAATCAAAGGTGATCTTGTTTGGAATTCCAATAAAACTGATTTTATTATCCCCAAAAAATTTAATTTTCACTGCGTTGGGGCCAACAAATTCCAACAGTGGTATCAGAGCCATACTTTGATTGATTTACGATTCTTAGTTCCTTATATTAATTTGATTAATATGTTGATGTGTGTCATGCTTGTTTTAATTGGAAATTCGTTTGGGTAAAGTTTTAAAATTTGAAGAAAAGTTCTTGTTTTAAAAGTTTTATGAAAATCATGAGATTTTGTGAAAATCGAAAAATTGTTTTTCATGATTTCATAAAATTATAATTTTTATTTATATTTTATTTTAAAATGGTTTTAGAATAAAATTATAAAAAATAAAAATAAAATAGGACTGCAATGCACTGTACAGTCTTGTTTTGGTGTGAAGGTTAGCTGCCAGATTAAGGGTAGTAGCGGGTTGGGCTGCCAACAGCAACTCGCTGGGCTACTGCACACCCGTTGCTGGACCGTGCTGTGCGTCAGCGAAGTTGGGCTGCACAGATTTAGGCGAAGCCCATTTGCAAGCCAAGACTAGGCTAACCCATGTCCTCTTTAAGATTTTCTGCAAAAATGTATGGCCTGGGTATCGAACCCAAGACCTCATGTGAAAGAGTGGAGCACCCTTCCAACTGAGATACTGATCTTAGTTGACCTTTCCCGGTAGAATTTTTTCTTGACCATAAACTTGCACAGTTTCAAAAAATGTTTTAAAAACAAAATTTTTGTAATTAATTTTGCAAAATTATTTTACTTGAAAATTAATTAATTTTGCCCAAATTAGAATTGTTAAATTAGAAGCATGATTGATTAGATAGAGACCTCATCGAAATTAAATTTGATTGGAGAATTCAATTTAATTAAATTCGAAGGATTAATTTAATTAGTGAATTAAAAGATAATCCTTGGTCCATAAATAATTTTAATAATTATTTAAAGACCTTACATTGCATAATAACTATTTACTTGGTAAATTTATTTTATGCAATGCATTGAATGTATGGTAGGATCAATCATGGGCTTTATTTGCTCTATGTTTGGTTTTATTTTATTTATGCATTTTGATATTGATTTTAAATGAGAGTCTGCGATCCTCTTATTCAATTGTTGTAAGCATTGTTTTTCTTTTTCTCCCCCTTAAAATGTAATCCCCCTTTCTTTTGTAAAGAGAATTATTTTAGGGTGAGATCTCTAATTAGATTAGGTGATGAAGAAACAAGACGGAGCAAGCAACAGAATAAGAAGTCCATCAAGGCCCCAAAAGTGTTTGGGTGTGATTGTTTTAATGTAATAGAATAGGATTCTATTTGAGTGCTCTCTTTGTGTGTTTAATTCCGTTTGTTGTATGAATGGAACTATGGTCCATAAAATGGCTATTATGGACCATGCATAGGAAGCCCATGATTCTCCATGTTGTAGAAGCATGCTAGGCTTTTATTATCTTGTTATGAATATTATCTTTATGTGCATAAACGTGTTCATGCATTAATTAAGATAAAATAAGATAATAATTACAATTGATGAGTCTTAATGGAACTTTTGAAATTCTTAAAGCCCGAACCGTCTTAGACAGTCTCAGACAAAATAAATATTGAATCCAAACGGAAGTTGAAGGATAAAATTCGATTTTATAAATTTCCAAGCATTCCATCAACAGAATTATTTGTTTTAGAATTAATCAAATCATTAAGTATTGGCCACGAGGCGTGGGATACAAAATGACGAGATTCATTGAACTAAAATAATTCTTTGCATAAAAGATGTAATTTTTCAAAGTCAGAATTATGGTATTGGCCACGAGGAGTGGGATATTCATAATGGTGAAGAAGAAATCTTAGGGATTGATGGACCGGATTTAAATACTGATTAGTATTGATGTCGCAATAGTCGTGGGTCTATATGAAAGGTAATGCAAAATAATATTAAGAGTTGTAGAGAGATACAATTGATGATAAGATTGTCTACGTTGAGGCTTAAAGTCGAATGTCTCACGAGTCGTGGGTCCGATGATAAGTGCTTGGGGGTCTTAAGACCCACAATTTGAAAAATATGATTTTTCTAAAATTATAAGGGGGTCAAAGGAGTTTGGTTAAAATAGACGGAGACAACATTTGATAAAACTCCATATCATTTGTAATTGTTATTATTTCATATCAGTCACTCATACTACGTTTTCTGCTTGCATGTAGATTTTCTGTTAAAATCGTGATGTCTAAAATCCACTTAGTGTTATCCTTGAGGTCAATAAATTGACTGGCTCGAATTATGCTGATTGGCTTCGCCATCTCAAGATTGTCTTGGATTCCGAAAAAAGGACCTATGTTTTGAAATAGTCTCCTCCCGATGTCATACGTGATGACATGGCAGATGATGAGTGGGAAACAACTTTCTAGTGGCAAGAAGATGATCTACCGGCTAGATGTCTAATGCTTGCCACTACATCTCTCAAGTTGCAGAGGCAGCATGCTGAGATGCGCCACTCGGCTCAGATCCATCTTCACTTGGAATAGATTTACAAGCCAATCAATAGGATTGATCGATTCGCAGTATCTATCGAGTTAGTCTCACTTAAGATGGCTGAGGGATCGAGTGTTCATGAACATTGCATTAAGGCTTTAGGCCTTATTGAGAAGCTTGCAAGTCTCGAGGTGATCATGGATAATGAGCTTTACGTAGATTTGATCTTAACCTCTCTGCCATCTTCGTTCAAACAGTTCATAATAGACTTTAATATGAATGGAGCTAAAGTCTCAGTTGAGGAACTGATGAACATGCTCGTAACTGTCGAGCGAACTATGAAGAATGATAAGGCTGTTTTCTTAGTAGGTTCATCTTCATCCTAAACTAAGGCTGCAAAGCCAAAGAAGGGTAAGGGAAAGGGTTTCCAAAAGAAGAAAAAGACTCTTAAGCCCACTAGTGGGGTTAAGAAAGCAAACAATAATAAATAGACTAATCAAGCTGAGGATCAGTGCTTCCATTGCAAGAAACAAGGGCATTGGAAAAGGAACTGTAAGGAATACTTAGCTACCCTTACGAAAGGTATAAATCTCATCGAAATTAACCTTTCATTCAATTCTAATAATTGGTTATTAGACTCTGGATGCGCTTCTCACATCTTTAATACGTTACAGGGAACGAGGAACGTCCGTGAGGTTGATGAAAGGGAATATGTTCTTTAAGTGGGCATTGGTGCAAGAAGAAATCATATGATAAGGGAAATAGGTTACGGAAATCATAAACGCCACAAAACGCACATAAACGGTATTCATCAAAAGCATGCCTAAATCTCACCCAAAGGTTAAGAAATTAAACCACAATACTACCAACACATAGTAAAACAAGTTCATAGTTCATCACAAATGAAGATAAAGGCATTAAAGAGGCGAAACAATCAAAAACCGAAAAGGAAAAGACAAGAAATGCGGAGGGGGAGTGACACGCCCGTATCCCTCAACTTAAGTATACTGAGACACAGGGGTGTCTCAGTACAGACAGGCAAAAAGGGTGTGACACGGGGGTGTCACACAATACAAGGCAAATGAGACACGGGGGTGTCTCGGTACAGACCCAAAAATGAAAACAAGGTTTTACCGACAAAACAAGCCTTATACAAAATCAGTCCAAAAGCATACCACATCAACTCCAAATCATATGAAAATTAATATACAACATATTTAGCATGTTAGGAGAATATTTCATTTAGAGTGAAAAGTCCAAATCACACGTTAAGAGCACCGAAACCGAGCAGCAAGTCTGGGGCGCCAAAATCGCACATATGAGCCCTATTACTTTAATCATGGGATCAAGTACTTAGGGGTGGAATTTTGATCTAAAACCTTGGGGAATGAATTCTAACATACTAAAAAACTAATATACATCATATATATGAAAAATGGCACGAATTGAAGCACATTAGAATGACCAACGAACCACAAAATGCAACAGCAACAGGTCTGTCATGGATTATGCATAAAAACAGGTCATGTATTTCGGTTTTGGGGCTTAAAATGGATCCAAAGGCTTGTAATATGAATCCTAACATATAAAACAATGAGTGTACATCATCTCCATGAAAATTCACACGCAAAGAAGGCTATTTGATCAAGCAACAAGGCATAATTCCACACAGCAATCCCAAAACAGGGGAGGCAGTTTTGATCATTAAGTTTGGGGCTCTAAATCACATGATTTCATCAAAGGGTCTAAAGAGAAAATCATCCTAACATCATATACTATCAGTTAGGAAACAAATAGGCCAAGAAACAAGCTCAAATCATCATGTATAAGCAAGGAAATCAGCCACAGAACTAGATAAGTCATTAGAGCCAAAATTCTTATCAAGCTCATAACTCAAACCCTAACCAAATCTGATCCAAAATCAGAAATAAATGGATGAAATCATGTATAAAAGAGTAGAGGATACATAAATATTCATACCTTGAAGATTTGGTGAAGAAAGGAAGTGATTTGAGCTCAAAATCACAAAGGTAGCTAAGGTTCTTCCACTTCTCTTCTCTCCCTCTCTCTCGATTTGTTGCAGCAGAAAATGAGGGGGTTTGGATCGGTTTTGGCTGACCAAAAAGGGGGAAGAAAGTCTTATCTCTAGCACACTAGTCATGGTTAAAGTATGGTTAGGTTAGAGAGGTGTTAAGGGGTCCCACCATGAAGACTAGTCAACAAAAGGGGTTCTTCTTGCACGAGTTGCTTGTTAAGGTTGGATATCAGAGGTCTTAATGATCTCAAAAAGGTATGAGGCATGTTCCATTGTCTCCGAATCGTCGATACAAAGGCAACGGAGGTGACAGAATTCGAATCCGAATTCCCAAGCTCAAGATATGACGTCCGGAACCCTGGGCGCGCTTAAAAGCATTTTAAGCCCTATAAGTTCTGTCTCCAAAAACCGAAATCAAAATTAAATCAAACGAGCTTAAAATTACAACGTAAGCATGTAAACACGTTAATAACTCACATAATTTAAGTATACCAAGTTGACACAAAATCGGAATTGGAAACGGAATTAAACAAATCAAAAACGGTTCGAAAAGGATTTAAACGTATAAAACTTCAAACCTAAAACTTAATATCGTTATTCAATTATTCCAAATAATTCAAATTATCGCATGCTTAATAATTAAATGCACACTTAGCACATCCGTAACGTCGTACTTAGAAGATCGGAGGATCGGGGCGTTACAACCACTCCCCCTTAAAAAGAATCCGTCCTCGGATTCACTATCTGCCTGAAAACAATTAATGGAGGAACCCCGTTCCTCACAAACAACAAGGAGAGAATCCCCATCTCTCAAACAACAATGAGAGAACCCCGTCTCTCAAAAGCAACAAAGAGAGAGAACCCCGTCTCTCAAAAACAACAAAGAGAGAACCCCGTCTCTTAAAAACAACACCCGTCTCTCAAAAAAAAACAAAGAGAGAACCCCGTCTCTTAAAAACTACAAAGAGAGAACCCCGTCTCTCACAAACAGGTAGCGAAGTTCAAAATACAAAACACAGCCACAACGAAGAACAAACACCAAGGAGAAAACATCAAAATAACCAATTACGACAACTTAATCAAAACAACCACATAAAGCCAGGGAACTATTATCACTTGTTTAAATCCAGTATCGATTATACAACAATTGTTAGCACATCAAAGATTCAAAGCACAGATTATCAAAATTATTTAAATTAACCATGCGTGTATGCATATTCCATGGATGCCTGAGGTACCGTTCACCGTGGAAATGAATTTGAAACCCAAAGCCTTCTTGGTCCCGAGGTGTGGTCTGAACCCAAAAGCTAGCTCGACTCTTGGCATATCTTTAATATCTTCAATGTGTCCCCCCCCCCCTTATTCCATTTCTCGGTTATACGTTAACCCGGATCCAATCAACCTGCCTTTCCAAAACAAGTTTTACCCTACATCTTCAGATTTTGGACCGGTCTTCTTCACGGTTCGCGTTTCCTTCTATAGTTTGGTGAACCTCTGAAATTCAATAACCCTTTTTGATTAATAGTCACAACGTTCTTGACGAGTTCTTTCCAAACCGGGTTGTGATCATCGGTTCCCAAAAATTTGGCTTACTCTCTTTGTGGATCGTTTTCTTACTCCTTCACTCTCCCAAAGCCATGAAGCGTGCATTAGATTTCGGTCCACCCCAAATTTCTAATCGAGCGGCAACTTCCTTGATACTTCTGAAGATTCAATTCAAGTCCTTCCACAGTCACTTCTTCCTGCTTCCTTTCTGCTCCCTAAGGTGATTTAATGGTCTCGTAGAAGCTCTTCCATAATTCCATTAGTTTCCAAAATCTAAATCCCTTGTATAGAAATGTTCGACAAACCATCTCCTCAATATCTCATGGTGGCCTTCAACATGATCTTAATACTTAATGCTAACTTTACGGTTTAACCGTTAAAGCTCTTTTATTTATTTTCGATCACCACCATTAGGACCTCCAGGTCTTCCTTAATTTGTAATTCCGTGCTCTTACTGAAATATTTCTTCGATCACCACTTCAATCTTCCAATTTGTTTCTCAGTCATGCTCTCCCCCTTAAGTTTCTATTGTCACGTGTTGAACTCCATCGATTCTTCTTTTGTCGAAATTCCTTGACGAGTAATTTCCATTAGGAGGAGTTTTAATCACAATAACAATCCAAATCCTTTGCCCTTCACTTCTTATCTAATTCTCAGAACCCCATCTCCTAATCCTATTAGATCCATGCACCCCGAAATCAACTCTAACCACCTCTTTCTTTCCAAGATTCCATCTCTATCTCTATCTCAACCTCATTATCAAAAGATTCTTATTCGACTCGGTTCGGTTGATCTTCGATTGGGATAATAATTAGAGCATCATACGGGAAGGACAACCTAGCATGTAAGAACTGGAACGATGCATGTGGGGTTATAATGCTAGGTGCATGTAGTAGATATTTTAAACAAGGAAATGCAACATCAAGACACATAATTCAACAATTAAGTATATAACAATAATTTAACAATTAAAGTATTAAAACACATATTATAAGAATTTAAATAACGAATTTGCGATGCATGGTGCACGTGTTATGGATGCATTGAACCTGTCACCGTAGTGGTATCTTTGGCACGACATCTTGTCTTTTGATCTCGATGTTGTGAGCATAAGTCGTAAGGTTGAACATGGTTCGATCGTTGATGATGCTTCCCATAGTCCTCAAATCTCCATAGTCCAAGATCACGATCTCTTGAACCCATATTCCCTAAATCTTCAAAGTTTCCTTGTATCTGCTTATGTGTTCCCACTACCCGAAATTGAATCCCTCGAACCCACTTCTTTTACGCCTATAGAATTGGTATCTTGACTTCCTTTAAAGATTGATCGTAAATGATGTTCCAAATCTCATTTTTAATCGTCTCTCTGCTCAAGGTTCTCTTAAGTATTCTTTATGAATTCAATAATTGAATGAATTCATCTTCCAGTTGCTTACACTTGAGCACATAGTTTCCTTTCAACAACTCTTTGCCTTTCTTTATCGTTTCCATTTATTGCTCCATGCCTTCTAATTCGAATTCACAACTTGATCATTCAACTTAAGTCTGGAAAGCAAACTTAAATCCAACCGAAGATAGAGCCTTTGGCATCCTAGCTTTCCATGATCTTGAGATCTCCATATCGATCGGTTCCCACTAACTCTTTTCAAGCTAACTTCTTCCTTGCCCGAAATCCAAGTGTCTCAATTTACATCTTCTTCTCCCTTGGGCCCGAATTTGGGTTCTCTTGAAGGCCTTCGTCTCCTTGCTGGTAACATCCTTCCTTGCGGTTTTTATTCTGACTTTTCTTCCGGTAAGACTCTTTGAAACGATAAGAGGGCTTTGGTGCGCCGTTATAGGGACACTAACGAACATGACTTCATTTAGAAAAGACCACGATCCCCTGATCTTGAAGGTAATCCTACCATTTATCCCGAGGTGGAGTGATGGAATATACCTCCATGTTGATAGCCTTGAAGAGTTAACACACGACTTTTTAATCTCTTAATTCCATAGCCTCTTCATTGGTGTGATAGAAGGAACCCGTTGTTGAAGTTGGTAGTAGCTTCATTAACATGACAATAACCTACAACCAAAGATTCCACTCGAATATAGATGCATGTAAATTAGCATATGCTTATGGCACATATTTAGATCAATCAGGACACATAGGATGCAAATGCAACACCTAAGACAACGAAATTGAAAATAAATCACCTACATCCAGAAAATTCGAGTAATGAATAACAATTTAACCATGGAAATTCAATGCAATGCATACAATGACAAGTTGTTCTTATGCCGAACGACCTAGACTGACCCACACGACACGAGAGACCGAGTTTTGCAACCCTAGGCTTTCATACCACTTAAGGATGTAGCACCCGAGCGCAAGGTACCACATCCCCCGCACCGAGACCCGACCCGAATATGAAATGGACGATCCATACTCGAGCTAAGTCACAGCGAACGGGGACAAACACACACGCTATGCTAGGTGGGCTAACCCTTAAACCATAAAATCAGAGTGATCACAAATGCGGAAGCAATAATTGGCCATAATATAAACAATGAGCAATCAAACTCCAAAAATAGTCCATATACATTATCAAATGCTGTCAAGGCTCAAACAACCAATACGCTCCATTATTAAACAATACAATGATCCAACGTGCAATATGTGAGTGTAAGGCCAAAATACAAGGGCTAAAATACGAAAGTAAGACCTATGACTCGAAATCCCGCCTAGCTCCCTTGACACCTGCACAACACAACTGAAAGCCAAACGGGTTCAGTCCAAAAGGGACTTGTGGGTATAAAAGCAGGGCATAATATAATATACGACAGTATTTAAACAATCACATGCAAGCTATGAGGTTTTGAAGAATTTCCCAAGTGGGCGAATAGAAATCATCAAGAGGGATTATGACAATTCATTAACATTAGGTCATTATTGGCCCGGCGAGTGGGCGTTCATTATCTCCAACCAACAACTCGTGTAATTCATTAACGTTCATTAACATTCATTAACATTCATTTATTCATTCTTTTCATGCATTTCATTCTTTCGTGCGCATTCAATAACATTCCACCTTCTTCCTCCGGGTTTGCAAGGCCCATCCACCCATCCATTCCTCGCTAACTCCTAACGAGGTCCGATTATGCCGTTCATTAGTGGGACTAGTGTGAGGGTTTCCCGTCAGCCCATGCCTCCTCGGGTCCCCACTCACACCAAGTCCCTAGGCCCCATTCATTGTGAACATTAAAAACATTTACTCATTAAAACGACTCTATATACATATATATGCTTTTGGCCGAAAACTTTTCACATTGGGAGTATATAGGGTCATCTATCTACATAGAAGAGAAACCCACCTTAAACCACAAAGAGGAGAACACAAGAGCCTCTCGGATCGGCCTCGTCTCCAACGGAAACGAAATCTGTGCAAGAAAGGTGAAGTGAGACTCATAATGATGAAATAGGACGCTCGGCAATGTAATGATCATGATATGAATGAAGAGAAGATGCTATAATGTAACGAACACGTTCATGTGCACTATTAATGTTTTAAAGAAATATAAACATTCAATTCATTCATTCAATGAAACATTCGTATTCAAAAAAGTTCATATCCTTCACATTTCACGTTTTCAATCAATTCAATTCAAGAAATTCAAAGCACAAGATGCAACATTTAGGCAAATAAGAGCATTGAAGTAAATTAAGTTTAACACACATTCAAACGTATTAAACCTTTCAAAAAACTTTACTACATACATCATCTTACATAATGTAACATATTTCCAAAGTTTGAAAACAAGAAGAAATCATATGATAAGGGAAATAGGTTACGGAAATCATAAACGCCACAAAACGCACATAAACGACATTCATCAAAAGCATGCCTAAATCTCACCCAAAGGTTAAGAAATTAAACCACAATACTCCCAACACATAGTAAAACAAGTTCATAGTTCATCACAAATGAGGATAAAGGCATTAAAGAGGTGAAACAATCAAACACCGAAAAGGAAAAGACAAGAAATGCGCAGGGGGAGGGACACGCCCGTGTCCCTCAACTTAAGTATACTGAGACATGCGGGTGTCTCAGTACAGACAGGAAAAAAGGGTGTGACACGGGGGTGTCACACAATACAAGGCAAATGAGACATGGGGGTGTCTCGGTACAGACCCAAAAATGAAAACAAGGTTTTACCGACAAAACAAACCTTATACAAAATCAGTCCAAAAGCATACCAAATCAACTCCACATCTTATGAAACTTAATATACAACATATTTAGCATGTTACGAGAATATTTCATTTAGAGTGCAAAGTCTAAATCACACGTTAAGAGCACCGAAACCGAGCAGCAAGTCTGGGGTGCCAAAATCGCACATATGAGCCCGATTAGTTCAATCATGCCATGATCAAGTACTTAGGGGCGGAATTTGGATCTAAAACTTTGAGGAATGCATGCTAACATACTAAACAATTAATATGCATCATATATATGCAAAATGGCACGAATTGAAGCACATTAGAATGACCAACGAACCACAAAATGCAACAGCAACAGGTCTGTCATGGATTATGCATAAAAACAGGTCATGTATTTCGGTTTTGGGGCTTAAAATGGATCCAAAGGCTTGTAATATGAATCCTAACATATAAAACAATGAGTGTACATCATCTCCATGAAAATTCACACGCAAAGAAGGCTATTTGATCAAGCAACAAGGCATAATTCCACACAGCAGTCCCGAAACAGGGGAGGCAGTTTTGATCATCAAGTTTGGGGCTCTAAATCACATGATTTAATCAACGGGTCTAAAGAGAAAATCATCCTAACATCATATACTATCAGTTAGGAAACAAATAGGCCAAGAAACAAGCTCATATCATCATGTATAAGCAAGGAAATCAGCCACAAAACTAGATATGTCATTAGAGCAAAAATCCCCAAAATTCATATCAAGCTCATAACTGAAACCCTAACCAAATCTGATCCAAAATCAGAAATAAATGGATGAAATCATGTATAAAAGAGTAGAGGATACATAAATATTCATACCTTAAAGATTTGGTGAAGAAAGGAAGTGATTTGAGCTCAAAATCACAAAGGTAGCTAAGGTTCTTCCTCTTCTCTTCGCTCCCTCTCTCTCGATTGGTTGCAGCAGAAAATGAGGGGGTTTGGCTCGGTTTTGGCTGACCAAAAAGGGGGAAGAAAGGCTTAACTCTCGCACACTAGTCATGGTTAAAGTATGGTTAGGTTAGAGAGGTGTTAAGGGGTCCCACCATGAAGACTAGTCAACAAAAGGGGGTTCTTCTTACACGAGTTTCTTATTACGGTTGGATTTTGGAGGTCTTAATGATCTCAAAAAGGTATGAGGCTTGTTCCATTGTCTCTGAATCGTCGAAACGAAGACAACGGGGGTGACGGAATTCGAATCCGAATTCCCAAGCTTAAGATATGACGTCCGGAACCCAGGGCGCGCTTAAAAGTGTTTTAAGCCCTATAAGTTCTGTCTCCAAAAACCGAAATCAAAATTAAATCAAACGAGCTTAAAATTACAACGTAAGCATGTAAACATGTTAATAACTCACATAATTCAAGTATACCAAGTTGGCACAAAATCGAAATTGGAAACGGAATTAAAAAAATCAAAAACGGTGCGGAAAGGATTTAAACGTATAAAACTTCAAACCTAAAACTTAATATCGTTATTCAATTATTCCAAATAATTCAAATTATCGCATGCTTAATAATTAAATGCACACTTAGCACATCCGTAACGTCGTACTTAGAAGATCGAAGGATCGGGGCGTTACATATATATGTTCATTAATGATATATAAATCAATAACATGTAATATTATTCATATGTAGAACCCACTGCACACTGAATGTTAATATTCAACAGATTACATTTTGTCTTTAATCAATTTGAGCATAGGACAATAGTCATGAATATATATGCACATATAGGCGTGGACACATACACATACACGAATGGTTTAATGATTGAGGTATCATAATTATAACCTACAATAGTATCGTTAATATTTAAATATTAGAGGTGCGAGTCACATCAGTCATAGCACTACCATTCTTAAGGAATTATCAATTTTCATGGGTTTAATTTAATTAACACACAATAATTAGTTTATGAAAGGGACTATGCATGTACAGGAAAGTTAATAATATAGAAATTATTTATATTTTCTCCTAATATCAATACCTATATATATTCATGTGTCCAACATAAAAATTATTTCTTCTGTAACTCTGGGTTTCGTAATTCTACTTAGACAATTATATAAAGTTCAAAAATTAAGTTGATCACACTTTAGACTTGTAGGTAAATCATATCACATATTTCTTAAGGACAATTTAAATCAGAAAACATGAAATTGAAGTATTAAACAAATAATACCCTAAAACAAAAGCACATAAATTAACATCCAAATAAAATATATCTGATTAAATAGATCGTGTTACTCACTATAAACGTTATGCTGAAACTGGAGAGTTTCGGCCCAACTAGATGGACGAAATTCTTCTAATTTTTACCAAAAATCTTTACTCCTCTTGTGTCCGTTTCTCTCTTCCTAAAATGCATGTATTTCAGTTTCTCTAAAGTGATAAAACTTCCTATGTCTTAATGGAAATAATGCAGCAAGATTTTAATACGACAAATTCCTTCTATTGGTTGGGTGTGCAGGTTGAGCATTATTAAAAGAAAGAATATCTCACATCTTAGACATTAAACTAATAATATCAGCCAAGTTTTCTAAAAAGATTGACAGGTAGATGAGTTGTTTTTATTTGGATGCCACTTGTCTATTTGTCATTTAATTGAAATTATGACTAAGTTATTCCCATTTTGCAACATTTATTGGGAGGAGGAAATTATCATGAACACCCTTAACAATTAAGTTTCAAATTCCCAAGCATCATTTGCATACCTATTATAATATACATATATTTTGGTGAAATCTCACTAATTATATTAATACACACACACATATATATATTTATTTCAAGGATAAACATGTATACGTTCCGAACACTTATTTGGGGTGCATGGTCTCTACTGCTAACATATAATAATAATAATAGCTTTCAGATGAGACAAGCAATTATAATTAAATAATTAAGATAAGTCACACATATATGTGGCAATTTAATCCTTTTTTTTTTAACCAATCATTGCATATCTTAGTCCTAATAATTGCTAAGTTGAAGTTAATTAAAATAATTTATTATAAAATAATGTTTAAAATATAAATTGTACGATCGAATTTCTAAACACGTCCCGCTATCTCAGTCAACTTACCCATTTTGGTTTGGTTCAAAGTTCGGGGTTGTTACACATAAGCCCTCACAGATCCGAGGAGAACTATTAGACCGCCAGACCGACTTAATAAACTAGCTGAAACCGGTCAATCGGATAGCGATCCGAGATTATATGATGATGCAATATCGGATAGAGATTCGATAAAATGGCAGCAAGCCATGAATTCCGAAATGGACTCTATGTACTCCAACAAGGTATGGACCTCGGTAGATCTTCCTACAGGCGAGAAAGCCGTAGGATGTAAATGGATCTACAAGCAAAAGCTTGGAGCTGATGGAGAAGTGGTGACATAAAAGGTTGGTTGCTAAGGGATACTCTCAAAGGCCAGGTGTTGACTTTGAGGAAACGTATTCCCCTGTAGCAATGCCTAAACCCATTCGGATACTTCTAGTCATAGCTGCGTACTATGCTTATGAAATATGGCAGATGGATGTGAAAATAGCTTTTCTAAATGGAGATTTAGATAAAGACATTTATATGGAACAACCTGAAGGCTTCATATCCAGTGGGAGCACTACAAGAAAAATTGCTTTTTACTACGAAAACTTTTACTACGCCATTTGAGACGTAGTAAAAACTACTTATTAACTACGTAAAAATTACCGTAGCGAATACTTGTAAAATAGGACGAACAATTACTACGATATTTGAAACGTAGCAAATAATTGATTAAAACTACGTAGTTTTAATATTATTACTATTAATATATTTTTTTTAAAATTAAATTTACTATTAAAAATAAAAAGTTATAAGAACTTTGTGGCATAAAATTTTGGCTCCAAAAATATCTCTTTCCCTCGTTTTTTACCATTTGCAAAGTACAAGTGATTACTCTTCTCCCCAAAATAGAAATAAGACCAATAAGATGTTCCTGATTTCATTACAAGGGTTTCATTTCCAAATTAGAAGTCTGAGAGAAGGGTTCTATTCAGAAAACACATTTCGTGATTTCCAGACATCTGCAATTTGGGTCTTCCGTCACGACTCCTTCTCTTGCGCTTCTCTGAAAATGACGGCTTGGGTGGCTTCTATCACTTCTCCGGTGCTATTTCAGGAAAGACGGTAATTTCCCATCTCCAGCTATTTCGAGAACCGCGGCAGTAAAACTGTTCGAGCAGGGTTTTTCACACAATTGGAAGATGACAACTCTCCTTCTCCGGCTCTCCTCCAAGGACGGCAGGTAAGGGTCTTGTTCCAACTTTCTCTCACTAAAGTTTCGCCAACGTAGAATCCTGAAATGGGTCTTTGAATTCAGCTCGAATTTCAGCTCTCAATCCAGCTAAGAAAATACCTGGTTTCGTTCTTTTGATATTTTAGCAGAAAAAATTATGTTATTTGCCTTGTATGCTTGCTGGTACCCAAATCATCATCTTTTTGTTATGGGTTTGCATTCAAGCTTTGATCTTTTGGGATTTTTATTTTGGTACTGCTGCTTTTGTTTGAATCCGTTGGAGAGAGACACAAGAGGGAAAAAACTTTATTTTTGGTTTTGATTGTCAATCTGGTTGAAGAGGGTGGAAATTTTAGTGTTGATGTGATTAAATTTGAGAAGCTTTGTAATTGATATGCCCAATGTTGATTGTTATGAAACTGTTGTGATATGCGAATCTTCATTAGTTGGTGGCATGGGAAGTTCGGTTGTTCTATATTATGGGGGGTTTTCCACTGTTGAGGATCTTAGGATTGTGGGAAGTTCGGTTGTTCTATAATAACATGATGAAATAATCTCATTTCAAATGCTTTGGGCCTTTTTTGGATTTTGGTTTATGTTTGCAAATGCTTGATTTATGCTAATTTGTATAATGGGCTATATTAGAAGGGTAAACTTCATGGAGAGTGATTTTGATTTAATACCCACTGATTTTCGTGAGAGAAATGAAGAGTTCACACTAAAGATTTCACTTGTTACATCTTGTTAATGGAGTTTTTGTTTTGCTGCAAAAATCAGAGTCATAAACTATGGCATGTGGAGACGAAAGATAATTGATGGAATTTGAGTAATATAAGCTTAAGAAGATCGAACACACACACACACACACACACACACACACACACAAAAAAAAGAAAGAAAGAAAAGAAGAGATTTTGCGAGAAAAAAACTAATTTGTGAAAAATTGTAACCGAAAAATGGTACCGATATTGAATTTCTTGGAGCATTAATTGAGCAAGGTATCATATATGTGGCTGCAATATTCAAAAAAACTTTGTTATTGATCTGGATTGCACCTTGTGTCTGTTGCAGGATGGGATGAAGGAGTGCTAGGAATGAAAGTTGGAGAAGTTGCACGATTACGGGTAATAGGCTGACCTTTTTGTTATGTGCAGTCAATCATTAGCTATAATAATCGGAGTAGTTGGAGAAGTTGCACGATTTTGGTAAATGAGCTAATTTGTGTTGGTAAAAGTCTCCAATCTAATTTGACTTATGCTTCATACCGAACAAGTATGAATAGAAAATAGTAGCATGGACAACATTAATTCCCATATCACCATCAAGTAGATGTTCTTTGGTTGGCTGTCAATGTTATTATTAATATTAATGACATATATACGCCATCCCAGGTTACAACCCCATTCCAATTATGAAAATCATGTGCCTCATTTCTTCATTCTATTATTTTCTTTTTATTTAACTATATAATATTTAAAATATTGATTCAAATCTGTGGTTCTTGTAATTAGGAAATGAGGGGTTTCAAATTAGTTATTTTTGTAACAGATCTGATTTTGCTAAAAAGAGTATCCTACAATATTCGTACACCTGAAATCAACATTTTTGTTGTAACATATATGCTCTTTAATATGACTTCAATAATAAGTTGAACTAAGGTAAACTTGAATATTCACCTTCAAGAAGGTATTTCAACCATTTAGATTTTTCCTTTCATGTCTTAATTATGTGAGCTGAAATTATGAGATTAGGGATACATGTATATTGGTTATCTTGATGAAATCATATTAATTTTGCTATGTTCAACATGTTTCTTGCTCATTCCTTTGATTCTATTGAAGTTTGTTGGAATTCTTGATTATGTGAGTATGTGAACTTTAGGTATTTTATGAATTGAGCTATGAGTTATGATCATACCTATGTTAATGGTGGAAATTAGATGAACAAGGCATGCTTAAGTGATCTAGGAACAAAGACACATGTTTATGCCAATTCTCCAAAATTTCCTTGGTGTGACTATCTCATAGAACAGTGAATTGTGGGTTGTTGAGTTTGAATCTTTTAAAACTGTTTTAACTGGGTACTCTTGACATATTAGAGATGTTCTCTGAAAAAATTGGTTCCCATCCGATTTGATTTGAGTCCCGAGAAAAATAGCAACTTCCCCTGCTGTCCCCTGTTTTCAGAATTCGGTTTGTGGCTTGAGCAGAGGGACTAAACGATGGAGTTTTTGAAAACTGTTTTTCTGGTGTATTTCTGTGCATGTTAGGAGTATTACCACCAAATTTCAGATTATTTAGACTTCGTTTGATAAGGGAACAACGATCATCTTTCACAATTAGTGCTGCAGGAAATTTTCTGTTTTGTGTCGTGTTCAAACGAAAACTGGTATTTACTCATAAAGAACTAGAATTTGAGCCTTATATCACTGGAAAGATATGCTAGTCTAGTATTCTAGGAATTTTACGGCTTGTTAAAATTCATTCTATGCAAAGAGTTATGGTCGTTTTTCTACAATGCGTCAGTTTAAAATGTTTCTGCACAATAAGCCTATATGAATACTTGATGAATTATGTTGTGGAGCTTTCCTAATCCGTTTTCGTGCTTTCTCTTCGTATCTTTCCAACTTTTTCAGACCTGTACTTGTGCTTAGTATGTAATACAATGTATGAATACTTGAATTAGCTTGTATAAGACCCGGTAATCAGAATTCTGTCGGTCTATTTAACTAATTGGAATCCAATAGGGGGTCTATGTGTAATTAGATGAATCCAATAAATTGATGTATGATAAGAACTTATCTACTGATGAGCCTTTCGTACTAGCAAGTCAAGCACAACAAGTTTGGTACATTGCTGATCAATTGGAACCTGATTGGAATGTGGTGGTATCAGTGTCAAGAAGAGATAATTATGATGTGTATTTTACGGAAGTTGACCCTTACAGAAGTATACAATTAGATGAAAACATTGTAAGCTCGAGTGAGGATTCTTATTGGGTGCGAGAAGGAGTTGAAGGAGTTCTCGTTGATGCGGGGAGTGCACCTATGGAAGAAGATAAAACATAGATATGTTGTAGCCTCAAGTTTGTATTTCAAAATTTAATCATTTGTTATAGTGTATGCAATCACTTGAATATTTTATGTCATCGTGTCTTTCATGCACATTTGTTTTCATATAACAAACTAGTTGAATGACCTCATTCTTCTTATGGTATGTGCAGATATGACTGTACCGAGGAAGAGGCAATACAATGAAACTTTGGAGAATATGCAGAAAAGAAGCGACACACAACAACATAGAGGTAGTAACTTCACTTAATAGAAAATAATTTTCCTTTTCTTATGATAAATATTTCAACAAATATTAAGTTGTTTATATTTGTAGGTCAAAGTATGTCAGATGCACAAATTCAAGAGAACTTGAGCCAAACACAAGTTCAAGCGAGCTCAAGTCAAGTAGTTGAAAAAGGTAATTTTTCTGATTTGTATATCAAATATGATATAGTTTCCTTTTTAATAAATGTGTGAATAATACCAAAAATAACATTTTATGTGAAATTGCTGAAAATGCTCAAGTCAAAACTGGGAGGGGTGCAACAAAATTTCCTAAAGAATGGGATACGGGAAAAAAGCTTAAAGTTTTCCTTGATAGAAATGGAAGCGTGGCCGGAACTGACTATCAAAAGCTTGTCACCGCGATTGGATGCTTGGCTCGTATCGGGATTAGGCTACCAATAACTAGTGTGGCTTTCAGTGATATACCACAATATAATAGAGATATGATTTGGGATGAGGTCAAGGTTAGTCAAGTTTCGTTGCTGATATATACATAATATATATCAGACAAAATTATAACATTTTGTATTTTCAAATTGTTAAATACTTAGGCTAATACCAGACTACCTCCTGAAGCAAAGAATGTTGTGATGAGAACAGTTGCTGACATTTGGAGAAAATGGAAGAACAATGTCAAAAAAAAATACTTCTCGCCATACGAAGACGATGAAGTGTTTCCTAAGACACCACCTAGTGATGAAAGAATACAAGTAGATCAATGGTGGGAAATGGTCACGTACTGGAAAAATCCCAAAGTGCAGGTTTTCAGTTACTCTTAACACTTGATTTGTAATTCTTTTATGAAGTAAAAAATACTTTTTAAAATTTTATTTTAATGTTATATAAACTATAGGAAGTTGCAAAGCAAAATGCATCAAATGTTTTACAGAAACAATGCCTCCACCGGACTGGACGAACGCCATTTTCTGTATTAGAGGAGGAGGTAGGATATTTTCCCAATTTTAAGGGGTCTAAAATTTTTAAATGAATGTTATTATTATTATTATTATTATTATTATTATTATTATTATTATTATTATTATTATTATTATTATTATTATTATTATATTTTTGGAGTCTGAATGTCTATTAATTTTCTATTGTAATGAAAATTTTAGATGTCTAAAAAAGGAGTGAAAGATCCCTCTCGGTTAGATGTTTGGATGGAATCACGTTCTCGTGGAAATGGGATTGAAGATGATGAAACAACATCAAATGTGCATGTATGTAAAGGACTCTTACTTATATTGATAATTTATTTATAATGGCTTTCTTTTGACCGTATGGATTTTTAAACTTTGAAGGGCCAACTAACTAGAGAGCTTACAAAGAAGTTAGAAGAAGAAAGAACGAAAGAATATAAAGATGAACTTTTCTTCACAGCGATGGGGAAAGACAAGCACGGTCATATTAGATGTGTAGGAAGAGGTCATATCATCAATCAAACACGGTCTAGATGTATGTCAAGAGATGACAGATTGTTATCGAACAATCAAGACGAATTACAGAAGCTTAGGGATGAGTTCGATAAACAAAAGGATGAGATGAAGGAAATGAAAGAAGAGTATATTCGTGAGAAGGAAAAATTGCTTGTGGAGCAGGAGAAAACAAGCATGCTGAACCAAAAATTAGAAGCTCTCCTTACTCAATTTCCTTCCATCTCATCTACTCCGTTGCATGGATCCCAGGTTACATATACATTATTTATATTATATTTATTGATTTTTCACACTTTATTTTATTATAACAGAAGTTGATAAAATCACAGGTTCTTAATCCCTTAAAAAAAGCTCGAATTAATGGAGAGCATCAATCTAGTGTTCTACAAGAGGCTCATTCTATTCCAGATCATCAGGTTCTATAATTTTTGCATTATATAATTTAGTGCATTATGTAAATGATAATACTGTAATTTCGTCTATTGATGTTATAATTGTAGGTTGCTGGTGACAAATGTAAAGAACAAGTAATTGGACATGGTTATAATTTGAAGGTGGTTTTATTTTTTTCAAAGAGATTTGAGAATAATAATCAAAAAGGATGTTTCAGTTTCAATATTTTGTGCAGTTTCAATTCTTTGAAGATATCATATTTTTATTTGCTTTCATATTTTAGGTTGGGGCTCAAGTATATTTACATTGCCATGGAATACCAAAAAAATTGTGGCAAAAGGTATTCTTATGGGATTTATTGAGTGTCCGGGACATGAGCTTAAATTTTGCAAGGTTAGGGTGACAAAAGCATTTGAAGCAAGTGAAAGATTAGTGAAACCTCATAAAGATATTGTAACTATCGGACAAGCTGTTAACAAAGTTGTTCAATGGGAGTTTGTAAATGTATGTAATTTATGCATTTCAAGATTTAGTGAATGAACAATTTTCATATTTCATGTCAATTTGAAGATCGTAATTGTTCTTATTTGTTTTTGGTCACAGGTTAGTGAGGTGTAGATAAAGATTTGGTTGGTTTTGCTAGTACGGTATGCTAATTTTGAAGGGAGAAGAATGTCATTTTGGTATGATTACAGGTTAGTAAGGTGTAGATAAAACTTTATGCAATTGAATGTCTGTCTTTTAATAAATGTGCAGAAGTTTCGAAAATCTTTTAGGGAAAATATGAGGACTTGATTCCACATTGTTGAATACCAGACTTTGTAGATAAATAGCTAATAATTTTTACAGCATAGATGAAGCAATGTTTAACTTTTCTGTTGAAAATCTGGAAAAGAAATTAAATAGATTAGTTTGATTGGGCTTCCTTGGTGTAAGCTGATTATTTTTCTGTATTTTTTTAATTGTTGAGAGCTAGGTTATGTATTTTTTTTCTTTGTGAATGAGTTCTTGGAGAATGATTGGTGAGGCATAAATTGGTTAAAACTATTAAGGACAATAGTAAGGCTACAATTTATGTTATAGAACAATTTGTTTTAGTAAACCTTTGTTTTGTTTATTTTGAAAGTCAGCATTGTGGCTTTTGTTTCAGGATGAGTTGGAAAATTATTCAATGAAAGGCAGTTGATATGCACTCAGGCTATTTTATGTTATGGAGCAATTTGTTTTAGTAAGACAATTGCTTTGATTAGTTTGCTAGTATGTGGCAGTGAATGGATAATGAATTAGTTCAAAGTTTTATCGCTAATGAATGGAAAATCTTTGTTGTTTATTGAAGATCATAATTGTTTCTATTTGTTTTTGATTGCAGGTTAGTGGGGTGTAGATAAAGCTTTTGATGGTTTTGCTATTTTGATATGCTAACTTTGAAAGGAAAAGGTCATTTTGGTATGATTGAAGAAGTTGATTTAATCTCTAGGCTTTCATTTTGGTGTTATTGAAGAAATTGTTTCAACAGTTAGTGTTAAATACTATGAGTTTTGCTTGTTGGGGAGAATACTGATGATCATATATATTTACATGTATCCCCTTTTGAATATTGTATATGTATGGATGATGTTTATATTTCAATATAATTTTGATATTTGTTGGTCATATATATATTTTTTTGAAGGCATGAATTAATATTATTTATTTGTAGGTAAATTATAAAAATATATTACTAAACTAAATGATTTTTTAAATATTTACTACAAGAAAGTGCCCGTAGTAAAAGGTTGGAAAAATTAATTATATTCATGATAAAATATTCGCTACGATATTTTGGCTGTAACAAATGCTCTATCTAATTACACGAAACGTTTGCTACGGCGATCCATTCGTAGGTATTAATATCTTTTTGTTACGGACAAAACCAACGTAGCAAAAAGCTTGTATATTTCCTACTGTATTTACTACGGAGATCGTACCGTAGCAAATGAAAAAATGAACGTAGTAAAAACTATTGCTATGAATTTCGCTCATTCGCTACATATTTTCGACCGTAGCAAAAGGCAGTTCTTTTTGTAGTGGAGAACAAAAAGTCTATAAACTCCAGAGATCCATATATAGACTCAAACAGGCATCTAGAAGTTGGAACATCCGTTTTGATGAGACAGGCAAATCGTTTGGCATCATCAAGAACGAGTATGAACCATGTGTTTACAAGAAAATTGATGGGCGAGTTGTGTAATTTTTGGTGTTGTACATAGACGATATCTTACTCATTGGGAATGGGAAAGATGTGCTGCAAACAACAAAGACTTGGTTGTCTACTCAGTTTTCGATGAAGGACTTGGGAGAAGCTTCCTTTATTCTCGGTATAAAAATCTATAGAGATAGATCACAGAGATTAATAGGCATGTCCCAAGTTCAGTACATAGGCAAAGTACTGAAACGGTTTAGTATGGAGGAATCTAAGAGACGATTCCTGCCAATGAGACATGGGTTGATCCTCTCTAAATTAATGTGTCCTAATATTGAAGAGGAGAAGGATAGGATGTCTCACATACCCTATGCATTTGCAATAGGGAGTATAATGTATGCTATAGTGTGTACTAGACCAGATGTCGCATACGCTTTGAGCGTTACAAGTCGATCTTAGTCAAACTTTGGTGAGAGTTACTAGTCTACCGTGAAATCCGTCCTTATGTACTTGAAAAGGACTAAGGATTTATTTCTTGTATACGACGGAAAGGGAGAACAGAAATTAGAAGGATACACCGACTCAAGCTTCCAGTTGGATGTAGACGACTTTAAAGCCACATCTGGATTCATATTTCGGTTAAATGGTGTGTTAGGAATAGTGCCGTTAAAGCCGATTGTATATCCGCTGTAGTACTTTCCCTTTGTAAATCACAGAGAATCTTTGAATAATAAATGAACTTTGGCAACACTTCTTCATATATGCTCTTGTTTGATTGTGTGATTGTTTTAACTGCGCATGTATAATTATGTATAATAACTCACCTAATCAATATGGCTTATAGGACTCAACCATTTAGGTGAAATGCTTCATGGAACGAGCCCTATATCACATAAGTCATGATTAGAAATCACTCCAAGCCGATGAGTCGTAAAGACAGTGCGAGTGTCGACTTGACTCGTTCGAGGCTTGCTCGTGTGATCACTACAAGAAATTCGCCGAAATCCGACGGAAAATTCCGAGGGAAACAGGCCGTCGGAATTCCCTCGGAATTCCCGAGGGAATTCCGACGGGATTCCGACGGAATTTGTTTTTTTTTTTTTAAATAAAAATTAAATAAATCCGACGGAAATTCCGTCGGAATTCCATCGGATTTTTTAAAAAATAAAATTTAAAAATAATATTAAATAATTCCGACGGAATTCCGATGGGATTCTCGTCGGTTTTTTTAAATATAAATTATAAAAATAGAAATTAAATAATTCCGACGGGCATTCCGTCGGAATTCCGTCGGATTTTTTAAAAATAAAAATTAAAAATAATATTAAATAATTCCGACGGAATTTTCCGTCGGAATTCCATCGGATTTTTTAAAAATAAAAATTAAAAATAATATTAAATAATTCCGACGGGATTTCCGTCGGAATTCCGTCGGTTTTATCTATGCTTAAATTGAATTCTTATGACGTATTATAATATTTGTAGTTATAATTAATATTTTCTTAGAACTCAATTTTAAATATAGTCTACAAAATTTATGATTTTATTATTTCAAATGATATATAAATATTTGTATCAAACTAAACCATTGAATTGATCTAGCTCAACTGGTTTACCTTGGTTTCCATAAGGTCTTACTACCACAACGTCGGGTGTTCGAATCCCCAGGGGCGCATTAAGTTTTTATTTTTCCAGTAAATTCCGACGGAAATCCGAGGGAAATTCCGTCGGAAATAATTAATTAAAATTTTTTTTTCCAGTAAATTCCGACGGAATTCCGAGGGAAATTCCGTCGGAAATAATTAATTAAAATTTTTTTTCCAGTAAATTCCGACGGAATTCCGAGGGAAATTCCGTCGGAAATAATTAATTAAAAAATTTTTTTAAAGCAAATTCCGACGGAATTTCCCTCGGAATTCCGTCGGAATTTTTTAAATTCAATTTTTTTTTTATGATTTTTGTCCCTCGGAATTCCGTCGGTTTTCCGTCGGTTTTGAATTCCGAGGGAGGGTTTTCCTACGGCATGTGTCCCGTCGGAATTCCCTCGGAATTCCGTCGAAATTTACTATTTCCGTCGGAATTCCCTCGGAATTTTCCGTCGGAATTTGCAGGATTTCTTGTAGTGGATCACGCCCTTAAGAAGGACCACCTTATTTCATGGGGTGCAAAGTGTATTGCTGATACGTGCGTGGTACATGGGGGTGCTTGCTTATTCTAAGTAAGTGCACTGAGGTGTCCCGTGTGAGAAGATTTCTAAATGGGAAAGGTTGTTTCTATTTCTTTAAATAGAAACTTCCAGATTAGGAAATATCTCACGAGTCATTGATGTGAATAAGTGATCCTTAGACTTGAGGTTCCATTGATACTTTATGAGCTAACTCTGTAGTTTTAGGTATAAGCTTTAAAGTGTGTCGCCTTAGACAACTGATTCAAAGCTTATGCTGGGGCTGTACAAGTGGCACATGAAAGTATATGAGAATCGATAAAGGACCTACACTTGCATTAGCAAGTTGATCTCTTATTGTGTAAGTCATTCATATGCGATCTAGGAATCATTGGCCAAGGTAGTGGATCAAGAAATCAACAAATGAGTTTCTTGAATTGAGATCAAATGGATATGAAATGCACTTAACTTTAGGATCGAGATTATTAGGGTTCTTATTATTCCCTTGCCTTAGATCTTGATTGAGAGATGGGACGTAGGAGTATTGTATCTCGCATATGTCAATGACTTAAAGGTTCTTTCGAATTGAGACATTCTTATTCAGCCAGGGGTCATGCACCTGTTGCTAGACTATGGTCGTATGATCTGTGGACTGATTAATTAAATAGGAATTAATTAATCAGGGTCACTGCTAATTGAATTAAGAACCTAGAGGGTCACACATAATAACCCGGTCACGTGGGTCAAGGCTTGAAATCGATTAAACGAGTTGATCGAACTAATGGGAAATTGGTGGGGTCCACACGTGTGGTTAATGAAGTAGAAATCTGAGGCTTTTGCTAACGACTTTATAACCTTCATAACCTTTACTAACGACTTTAGTTGTTATGGTTATGAAAAAATCATCAGTACTTCATAACCTTTACTAATGACTTTAGTCGTTAGGGTTATGTGTACTTAATGAAGTACAACTCTGAGGCTTTTGAGAAATTCTTAGAATTTCAAAAGGAGGTTGAGAACCAAACTGGTCATAAGATCAAGACACTTCGATCTGATCAAGGTGGCGGGTATCTTAGTGAAGAATTCCTTAGTCATCTCAGAGATAGTGGAATTATCTCTCAGTGGACCCCTCCAGGAACTCCTCAGCTTAATGGAGTTTCTGAGAGAAGGAATCGAACCTTGTTTGATATGGTTCATTCCATGATGAGTTTCATTGACTTACCACCTTCTTTCTAGGGTTACGCTCTAGAAAGTGCAGCTAAGATTTTGAATCTTGTTCCTTCAAAATCAGTCCCTAAAACGCTCTATGAGATGTGGCATGGTAAAATCCCTAGTTATTCTTACTTAAGAATTTGGGGTTTTCCGGCTTATGTGAAGAGGATAGTGGGAGATAAGTTAGAAGCTCGTTCTAATTTATGTTACTTTGTTGGCTACCCTAAGGAATCCATAGGATACTACTTCTATGATCAAACTGAACAAAAGGTGTTTGTTTCAAGAACTGCAAATTTTCTCGAGGAACCGTTCCTAGAAGAAAAGAAAGGTAAGATCACAGGACTCGAAGAAATTTGAGATAATCCCCTGTTCGATATCCCACAACCATTCACGAACTTCGATACACATGAAAATCCTCCTCTAAGGCATTCTGAACGCACTCCTAGATAGCCTGAGAGATGGTATGGTTTTCTCCATGAAATCTCTCAAGAGGATAACGATCCTCTAACATATGAGGAGGCACTGTCAGCCTCAGATTCTGAGAAGTGGAAACAAGCCATGAAATCCGAAATGGATTCCATGTACTGGACCAAGTTTGGACCTTGGTTGATTTACCTGATGGGGTAAAGCCCATAGGTTGCAAATGGGATAAAGGCCTCACTCAAAGGCCCGGTGTGGACTTTGATGAAACCTTCTCACAGGTTGCAATGCAAAAGTCCATTCGGATCATGCTTTCCATAGCTACATATTACGACTATGAGATATGGAAAATGGATGTGAAAAGTGCCTTTCTCAATGGAGACATTGATAAAGACATTTATATGGATCAACCCATAGGTTTCACATTCAGTGGGAGTGAGCAAAAGGTTTCCAAGCTCCAAAGATCAATCTACGGATTGAAACAAGCTTCTAGGAATTGGAACATTCGTTTTGATGAAGTGGTCAAAGCGTTTGGCTTCGTTCAAAATTTGAATGAGTCCTGCGTGTATAGAAAGGAATTGGAGATTTCAGTACAATTCTTGGTGCTTATGTTGATGACATCCTTCTAATTGGGAATTCAAATGATGATATGAAAGTTACCAAGTCTTAGTTATCAAACCAATTCGAGATGAAAGATCTTGGTGATGCATCCTACATTCCAGGTATAAATATCTATGGGGATAGATCTAAGAGATTGATAGGACTATCTCAATCGATGTACATAGACAAAGTACTGAAACAGTTCAGTATGGAGAATGCGAAGAACAAAGTTCTTCCCATGAGTGTAGGAACATGTCTTTCTAAGAAGATGTGTCCTAAGACAAACATTGAGAAGGAAAGAATGACTCATGTGCCTTATGCCTCAGCAATAGGTAGCATAATGTATGCAATGCTGTGTACTCGACCGGATGTGGCATATGCACTTAGTGTTCCAAGCCATTTATAATTAGACCCTGGAGAACATCACTGCACTGCCGTGAAGAATATCCTAAAGTACTTATGAAGCACTAAGGATTTGTTCTTAGTATTCGGAGGACAAAAAGAACTGGTAATTGGAGGATACTGGATTCAAGTTTACATCTGACTTAGATGATTTTAAGTCAATGTAAGGATACATTTTCTTCCTTAACGGCGGAGCAGTGTGTTAGAAAAGTTCCAAGCAAACAACCACCACAGATTCGACCACTGAGGCCGAATACTTAGCTGCAAATGATGCATCTAAGGAAGGTGTTTGGATTAGAAACTTCATTCAAGAATTGAATGTCGTTCCTAGCATGAAAGACCCCAGTACTGCGTTTTGTGACAACACTGGGGTGGTTGCTCAAGTAAGAGAACCAAGATCTCACCAATGGACCAAGCACAATATGAGGAAGTATCACCTAATCCGTGATATCATCAAACAAGGTGATGTGCAAATTTAGAGGGTCGCATCAGCAGAGAACGTGGCAGACCCGCTTACTAAACCCCTTAGTTGAGAAGCTTTTGAAGGTCATCTTGAGAAGATGGGACTTAGATTAGCTCATGAATGGCTTTGACGGCCAAGTGGGAGATTGTTAGGAATAGTGCCCGTAAAGCCGATTGTATATCCGCTTTAGTACTTTCACAGACAATCTTTGAATAATAAACGAACTTTGGCAACACTTCTTTATATGCTCTTGTTTGATTGTGTGATTGTGTGATTACTTTAACTGCGAATGTATAAGAACTCCCTTAGTCATTATGGCTTATACAACTCAACCATTTAGGTAACATGGTTCATGGAACGACCCCTATATCATATAAATCATGATTAGAAATCACTCCAAGCCGATGAGTCTTAAAGACAGTGCGAGTGTCGACTTGACTCATTTGAGGCTTGCTAGTGTGATTACGCCCTTAAGAAGAACCACCATGTTTAATGGGGTGCAAAGTGTATTGCTGATACTTGCATGGTACATGGGGGTGCTTCCTTATTCTAAGTAAGTACACTGACATGTCCCGTGTGAGAAGATTCCTAAATGCGAAAGGAAGTTTCTATTTCTTGAAATAGAAACTTCCAGATTAGGAAATATTTCACGTGTCATTGATGTGATGAAGTGATCCTTATACTTGAGGTTCCATTGATACTTTATGAGCTAACTCTGTAGTCTTAGGTACAAGCTTTAAAGGGTGTCGCCTTAGACAACTGCTTTAAAGGTTATGCTGGGGCTGCACAAGTGGCACATGAAAGTATATGAGAATCGATAAAGGACCTACACTTGCATTAGCAAGTTAATCTCTTATTGTGTAAGTCATTCATTTGTAATCCAGGAGTCCTTGACCAAGGCAATGGATCAAGACATAAAGAAATGAGTTTCTTGGATTGAGATCAAATGGATATGAAATGCACTTAACTTTATGATCGAGATTATTAGGGTTCTAGTTATTCCCTTGCCCTAGATCTTGACTGAGAGATGGGACGTAGGAGGATTGTATATCACATATATCAATGACTTAAAGGTTCTGTCAAATTGAGACAGTCTTATTCAGCTACGGGTCATGCACCTGTTGCTAAACTATGGTCGTATGATCTATGGACTGATTAATTAATTAGGAATTAATTAATCGGGGTCACTAGTAATTGAATTAAGAACCTAGAGGGTTACACATAACAACCCGGTCACGTGGGTTAAGGCTTGAAATTGATTAAACGAGTTGATCGGACCAATGGGAGATTGGTAAGGTCCACACGTGTGGAACACATGTCCCGAGTGACATGTGTCACGTGTGTATGTGTTAGTTAAATAATTAATTTTATTAATTATTTAATGTATTTTAATTTAATTATGAATTAATATTAAAGTTGTAATTTGGAGAATATAAGTCTAAAATAATTAATTGTGAATTAATTAATTATTAGCTTCAAGTTATTTATTATAAAATAAATAAAGTAAAATAAAATATATCTAAAAGTGTTAGATATTATTCTTGCTTGACAAGTTGGTCAAAAGGAGACTTTTGGTCAAAGTAAGAGTCTTTCTCTCCTAGAAAAGAATATACTAGATAGTGGGTCAAAATCCTACCTCTAATAGAAGATGTAGTTCGAACCCCGTAGCTATAAATATAAGGGGTTTGAACCCCTTAGAGATTGATAGACAAATTCTCCTTCTCCAATGTTATACAGTAAACCCTAGAGCCCAAACACCAAATATAAAACTAGCATTCTCCCTCTTCGGATCGTAGTCAAGGTTGGTGGACTAATTCTCTAAAGGGCTACTATCCTGAAGTCTTGAAAGATTTGAAGGAGCTTTTGGGGGTCAAGCCACGTGAGGAGCATTCTTGGGTGGCTAGAACGTGTCAAGAAAGCTACTATCTAAGTGAGTTTTTTGATCACTACAAATTTGGGAATAGGAATTGGAAGATTCGATTCTATCTTTTGGGAAAAAATTTTATATTTCCGCTGCGTTTCTGTTTCGTTTTTCCCAACCTGGTGGTGCAGTAAGTTGGAAGAGTTCCAAACTGTAAACTACTGCCAACTCCACTTGTGAAGCGGAGTACATAGCTACATCAGAGGCAACCAAAGAAGGTGTGTGGATGAAAAACTTCATCCAAGAGTTGGATGTAGTGCCTAACATTGCTGACCCAATCGTTGTCTTCTGCGATAATAACAGAGCGATTGCATAATCAAAGGAACCAAGAGCTCATCAACGGTCCAAGCATATCCTAAGAAGATTTCATCTAATTAGAGAAATCGTGGAAAGAGGCGATGTTATTGTGGAATGTGTACCCTCGACATAAAATGTAGCAGACCTAATTGCTAAACCCCTTAGCCAAAAAGGTCTTTGAAGGGCATCTCCAGGAGATGGGCCTTAAGGCAATGGGCAATTGGCTCTGAGGGCAAGTGGGAGATTGTTAGAGTAATGCCCTAGAAGAGCCAAAATAGTTTAGGCCTCCTTTTGTAAACTACTCTTATTGGCAGCAATTTATGACATTAATGAAATAATAAATGTAATGTTTCAAAGTCTTTTAATTCTATGTGGCCAATTTATCATATCTCATTCAAGTTTATTAATTGCATATTATAACTGTTTGTATATGGATGAAACCCCAAGGTCACATTAAGCTATGGGACTTGACCTCGTATAGGGATAGAGGTTATGTAACAAGTCTCTATGGCGTGACCTAAACCAACTCCAAGTTGAGGAGTCTAATAAGCACGGGGATGTTGACTTGACTCATTTGGGACTTGCTCATATGGCGTGCCTTTGAGAAAGGTTGCTTTGTTTCATAAGTATTGAATGTAGAGACAATCACACGCGTATGGGGGTGCTTGTTAGGGAACAAGTACACTGAGGATCCCGATGGGAACACCTCAATGGGGTATGGCTTTTATGCCTTAATGATGAGGTTGGTTCGCTAGTTATGGTAGTGTCTAAATGGTCCTTAGACTTGAGGCTCCATTGATGCTCTGTACGTGATAAGGGCAATGTTTGATATACGCCTAGAGATTTATGGGTTCCATGAATCTCACTATGGTTGTATGTTTGCATATTCCGAATCATGTATGCGAGTATATGAGATGACAACATAGAATCTATCTCTCATCTGGAAGAACGAGTGAATCACCCATGAATTCTATTGTAGCATATTCCACTTAAATCCTTGCGCAAGGTAGTGAAATCTAAATTAGGAAATGGGTTTCCTAGAGTGTTAGATCAAATAGAATTGCTATTAGAATTAATTCATTGCATTAGGACTAGTAGGGCTCTATCATTCCCATGCCCTGGATCCTAATCGGGGATTGGACGATAGAAAGATTTGATCTCACGGTATCCATGAGACTGAAAGGTTCAAAACATTAACTTCACCTGTTGGATAGGTGGTCATGAGCTTGTCACTAGACATCGATCATGATCTGTAGGTATTGATTAACTAAAAGGAGTTTTAATTAAACAGTGATTAATTGAAAGGGTTCAATTAAATCAGTAAGAAAAATAGTTATCTAAAATACCACATTAAGAATGTGGGCCTACTGCTATTTAATGGTGAACCTAAGGTGTGACACCCCGCTTTTTCGACAAGCCAGGAATGACTTCACGAGAGGGTTTCCAATGTTTTAATCTCACGTTCGATTCAATTTATACGTTGATTTAATTGTTTAAGTGACTTATATGCCTTAAATGTTTAAGTTTTAGGTTATGGCTCCCGTATGTAATTTCTACTACATGATTTTAATTCCTGAACTTCGTGAATATGTGATATACTTGAATTATATGATTTATGAACTCGTTTACGTGTTTATTTTATTCGTATATACTTGTTTGACTTGGTCGGAGACCATTTTTTTATTTTTGGGATTCGAGGGCCTAATGTGTTTAGCGCGCCTTGGATTCCGAACGGCATATCTTAAGCTCGGGGATTCGGATTCAAATTCTGAAAGTGGCAATGGACTCATAACGAGATTTACTAGTTAAGGAACCTAGCCTCACATTTTTCTAAGCCCGTTTGGTACTCCGAATTTTTCCCAGAAAACCGACTCGCATAAATATGACCACCTTTCACCAAATTGCACTTTAGTCCTTCAATTTTCAACCTTTTCACATAATACTTGGTCCCACCATCCACTAAATCAATACACTATCAATCCTGTCTTTCTCCATCTCGGTTCATTAAGGAAAAAGGGAAGAAATAGCTGCAAAATTTGGAGAAACAAGAGCAATCTCGCCACTATTCACCCTGGGGGATTTTTGAGCTCCAAACTCCATTTTCCTCTATCATCTTCAAGTGGTAAGTACATATTTGACATCGACATACTTATGTGATCATTTTCATCCAAGAAACTCAGATTCTGAACCATGTTCGATTGAGTTTTGATCCAAGACATGAATAGTTAGGTTTTAGCTCAAATTTGAATTACATGACTTCCTTGGTGTTTCTTCTTGATTTGGTGCTATAAACTTGATCACTTTTGCCTCATGTATTATTGTTTATACCTGATCTTCTTGGTAGTCGAAGTATGAGGGAGTTACCATTATTGTTCTTGAGGTTTTGGAAGAATTACGCATTAGTTTGGTTTCATTTTCCTCTGCCATACTTGTTGTTCGAATTTGCCTTTTTTGTTGAAATAATTGTACTGATTTGTTGCCCTATTTCATGCCTTAACATGCCTAGATGAGTTGGTTGAGGATTGGTTTAAGTTGCAGGGGCTGAAACCGGATGGGAGGGGGGGAAGGGAACCTTCCATTTTCGCGACTGACATGTCTCCGGCCGGGTACTTCTATGCAGATTGATTTTTGCATGAAAGTCCCCGGCAGGGGACCTTTTAAGTGCAAAATCTCCCTGGGAGGGGAGATGGGGTGGAAGGGCTTTGATCCTTTGTTTGTTTTTCCTTTGGTTCGCACCCTATTTCCTTGTTCCGAGCTTGTTTATTGAGTGTTATTTGATGCATTATGATATGGTATGGATATGATTGATTAAATGTAACCCTCTTTGGAATTTTAAAGCATGAATCTTGACCTCTATGTATTGTTATAAGATTGAATTATATGTAATGACTTGTGCATTGAATTTATGGAATGATTTGGTACGTTTTATAGGAGCTACGAACGTAAGTGATCTAAGTGATGTATTCTTGCATTTCATTTACATCCATTGCATTAGTATGCCTCACCGTGCATCTAAGTGGTTCATAATCGAGTCTATGTCTTGAGTATATGTTTGTTTGTCTCAGATTTGGGTTCGAGAGGTGTTAGATCCACCATTTAACTTCTTCTTCTTGGTCGGCAATGCTTTTTCGGGAGCACTTTTGGTAGAAGGTGAGGTTTAGGACCTTTTCTTTTAGATAAGCGACGTATGGCCCAAACGTGATGATTTCTCACCCGCATACGAATATAATATATATATATATATATCTAGATACTAGATACGTGCCTTATGATACATTTATGATCTTATCTTATGATTAACGTTTTGAAATATAAGTATGAGCGTACATAAGCTTGAAAATGTTTTGCAATGAGGCTATGCTCCAAACCGTATGTTGTTACGCAAGCTAGGATCTACCTCAACATCTTTTGATTAAGGAAGATACGGAGAGGTACACGTATAGCATATGCCGAGTTGCAAGGTAAGGTATGTTCCATAAGGTATGCAAGTTATTTTAAGTTATGTAGCTAGTAAATTACGCTAATAAGTTAATTGGAAATGTATTGTTTCGTATTGGTATTGTTGGGCCCCTGAGCCTCCGAACCAAGATGCCCGGTACGGCAGCAGGCCATCGGGTTAAGCCTGGGCGTAGTCTCCACTCTGATAGGATTACCCCTGAACTCACCAGAAGGTTTGGTGGGGGATGGAATCCTCGGGAGTGAGTGTCATGAAACTCACGACCATACATAACGTAATGGATGGTTAGGGTCGAGCAACACTTCCTTCGCCGAAAGGGAGGATAATGTGTAAGTATATTGTACGTTTCATTTTTTCTGCTTGAATGATTAGTCGGAAGAGCCCAGGATGGGACTAGGTGCTCGTACTCGCCGAGCTTTTGTATGATTCGTTGATTATGAAACGAGATAGGAACTTCCTTTAAACTTTAGTACATTTTGCTTTGATTAGGAAATGTATAAGTTTTTTTTGAAAATGGTTTGGTGTGCGAAACCCTATCACGGTTCATAATCTTTTGTTCAATAAGTGCTCTGCTTTATATTTATTTTATGTGTGGGTGTGCGTTAGCCCCCTCACTCAGTCAAGTTGTGACTGACCCCTCTCATTTTCCCTCCTTTAGTTACAGGTTGCTCGAGTTAAGTGGGGAAGTGCGTCTCGTGTCGTACTTAGCGGTCTAGGTTGAGTCGCATGCATATTTGCTTTCCTCTTGTTATTTTGGATATATATTTTGAACTTAAAATATGTATTTGGAGGTTATGAAACTACTTGATGTATTCATGTAAACATTGGATTTATTTTAGGCCGAATGGCAACTTTATATGTCTTTTGTTAAGGTTTAGTGGATTTATTTGCTTTCCGCACTTTGTATATCTGTTTTTGCGCTCTCTATCTTTGTTTAGCCCCGCTTAGCCTAGTGTGTACGTGTAGGTTCCCGGTCGCTTAGACTTGGACTCATGTTTGGACGTCCATTTCATATGTGGGTTTGGGTCTAGATGCGGGGGATGTGGTGGCTCATCGCTCCGCGCGCTACATCTTGAAGTGGTATCAGAGCTCTGGGTTGCAAAACCTAGGCTCAGAGTCGTGTTGTGTCGGTCTAAGTCGAACGACATAGGACAAAATGACCTTGTGTGTGCATTTGTATCCTGATTTGTTATGATATGCGTTCTAATTCTATCACTTTGTTGCTTATTATTATTATTATTATTCGTGATGCATTACATTCCTACTTGCTCTTAGTTGATTCACTTATGTATCATTCTCACGTACTAACCGGCATGCATATATCTATATTATGGTTGTTGAGAATTTTAGGATGTCACCACGTCGACAAGATTTTGGTTAATCATTAAATCGACCGCATTACAATCAGGACCAAAGTCATGCCGAGATACGACCTATGAACCCGTTGGCCATGTTATATAGTGAATTCGGGGTATTCGACCCTCCCCAATTTAGGGAAGGTGATGATCCGAAGAGTGGATTTCAGAGATAGAAGGTATATTTGAACTGTGGTCGTGCAACTCTCAAGACATGGCTCGCTTTACTATATTGCTCCTATAGGGACAAGCAAGACACGGTTGGAAAAGGGGTTGCCCCGTAAATTTAAGTTAGTAGCGAAGGGTTGACATAGGATGACTTTGCTCGAGAGTTTAGAAGGAGGTATAACCCGGCCATTTTACGAGACCGAAGGCTCCAAGAGTTCCGTACCCTAAAACAAGGAAACCAAGCGGTCATGGAATATATCGAAGAATTCGAGGGGCTATGCACTTACGTACCTCATATTATGAGCAACGAAGAGATGAAGACTTGGTACTTCATGGAAAGTCTGCGGGGAGAGTTCAAAGAGGCCTTAATTGCGGAAGATACGAGTTCATGGGGTAAAGCTACGATAAAAGCCTTAAGGGTGGAAAATCGAAGGATAACAAAAGGGAAAGAAGAAGAGGATTCAGCACCGAGAAGGGAATTAGGATTTTGCTCAAACCCACAAGTGGGAGAAAGATCCCATCAACGTGGTACTCGAGCTAAGAAGGTCCGAGGAAAGAAGTCTAAGATCCAAGATTACCCGAGACTAAAGGAAGAGCCTGACCGTGTGCTTATCGTGCAGGAGACAATCATACTTATGAGGCGTGTTGGGATAGGCTGAAGAGATGCTACGCGTGTGGATCAATGAAGTATATGGTTTTCGACTGTGAGCAATTGAGAGATAACAGGCAATGGAAGTATGATCAAAATCTTCAAGTTGGAAACCAACTAGAATTCAGAAATAGAGGTATCCGCATTCATAGAACGTGCATCCACAACATATTTAAATTCTATACTTATTTATTTGGGTGCCATAATTGTTTTTTGTAACATTCCTACGTGTTTAAATGAAAATTATGTGATGCATAGCATCGGCATACTTAACCCGACATGCATGCTTAGTGTTTATTTCTAGAATGGTTCCCTCTACAATGTCAAGTATGATCAACGTTATTGGACGTAATGAAGGCGGAATTGAAGACCTTCTTGGGAATACAAGGACGTAAATGAATTGAAGTCTCTATTCCCGTTTCGCAATCCAACCATTTCATTAAGCTCGGCGAGTACGAGCATAGATCCCATCCTGGGCTTCTCATTACATTACATTACATAAAACAGAAATCACATTCAATCCCCTTCTCCGGTGATGGAAGAGTCCGTCGACCCTAGCCATCCATTACATTATACATTCCTCAAGGGGTGATTAACCCACACGAGTGCCATTATACATTCCTCGAGGGGTGATTAACCCACACGAGTGCCATTACATTATACATTCCTCGAGGGGTAGCTAGCCCACACGAGTCCTCCCCGGTTCATTCCGAAGGCATCAAGAGCACCACGACTTCCCCAACCTCACTAGGGTCGTACGTAGTACCTTGGATGGAGAACGTGCACAGGGGTCATAACCGGCGACCCCATGGTCGTCCCGGGTCCCCCTTACCCACATCTCCGGGGCCCAACATTACCATTACATTACCTTACCTTACCTTACCTTTCATTGCATTGCATTCTCGCTCATTACAAATCATTAACATTACGAACATTAGCATTACACTTCCATAAACATTAAACATTCACTAAAACATAAGCTTATATATGCTCATAGATATAGCCCTTTCGAAAGTCAAAACTTGATAACAAGATCATAAACATATTGTACATTACACATATTTAACTATATATATAATATATAGTCGCATGCGGGTTAGAAAACGAACATTTAAGGGTCTTAGGTCGCTTAACTAAAAGGAAAAGAACCTAAACCTCACCTTAGCAAAAGTAGAGACAAGAAACGGGGCAACCGGCAAAGAACCACCTAAACCTTGGGCTTAGCAATGTCCGGAAGCGGCTCTGAAACAAAAAGGGGATAAAACCCGAGACTTAGACTCAAGTATGAACCATATAGACGCTCGGCAATGCTTATGCATGCAAATGAAATGAAATGAATGCATACTTAAGTCATATGAGGGCATACAAGGCAAATACGAAAAAAAAATATCAAAATTAGAAGCATAAAAAAATAGGTATAATTCATAACCAGAAGCTTAAAATCTCAAATAATAAGTTCACATATTTATGAATATTAAATGAACCATATGAAGCAAAGAAACGCACGCGAAACACGAAAAAAAACAACTGAAAAATAAAAAGGGGGGTCGAGGTCTCTACCAAATTTGCACACAAACTGGTCGAGACCTCTAACCGCAAGTCGTAGCGAAAAAAACAGGTGGTCGCGACCTCGACCAAAACAGTAGCAAAAACGGTCGCGGCCTCGACTGCCTTGGCGAGAACAGGGCAAAGTTACGTTTCCAAGCCAAAAATCACCCCAAACCAACATTAATCAAATCCCAACTCAACATAACACATATTAGGATGAAAATACGACAAGAAAACATAAAATTCATGGAATCTTTAAGCCTAAGTATGAAGATAAATGAAGAATCAATGCAAGAAATACACACAAGTTCATATTTCACCAAAAACTTTAAAAACCCCAAAATGAAAACCAAGGAATTCTAGCTTCTCATGCAAAACTCAGCTCATACATATACATATGGTTGTCTTAGGACCAATAAAGATGCAAAGCTTCCAACAAAACTCCAAGAGATCACCCAAATTTCATCAAATAGCCAAAACCTACACTATTCACATAATTCTCCAAACTCAAACAAAATCACATTCTCAAGAGAAAACAATCGGTAGATAGATGGAGGATGTCGTGGAGAGTTCGGAACTTACTTTGGATCGATAATTGATCAAGAAATAGAGGAGATATGGTGATTCAAAGTGACCAAAGCTTGGGAGTAAGGGGAGAGCTTCTATTCCTTCTTCTCTCTTGTTTAACGTGGAAATGGGGGAAGAAGAGGGTTCAAGGCTTTAAGTCTTGGACCGGTTCGGTTCAAGGGGGTTCGGTTTCGGTTCAAAGTTTCCCGGTTCAATTGGTTTGGTTCAAAAGGTATTGGGTTCAAGTCCAAAATTATCATAAATTCAATATAATCAAATTTCACATAGGTTCAAATAGATTTAAATAGAACAAGTAAGAAAATTATAAGAAATAAAATGACAATTAAATCACATAATTCACGTAAAGTATAGAATTAAACTCTCTCGTGACGCCGTACCTGGAATGCCGAAGAGGCGGGGTGTCACAAACTCTCCCCCTTAAAAAGGACCTGTCCTCAGGTCCGGCTTGGGACCTCAAACCACTCCGGATACAACTTCTCATCATCTCATCGATCTCACGAGTTGACTCTTCGATTTTCGACCTCTTGCCTTCTTTGATCTTGCACCTCAAGTCTTACCTCTTCTCAATGGCTCTAACAGGTTGACAAGGGAAGCTCGACCCTCAAGCTTACCGAACAGTCCCGTCAAAGAAATCTCACTAAGAACTCTCAAAAGGAACTCATAACAAGGTCATGCGCAAGTAATAGGGCGTACAAGAGAGTGAAAACAAATACAACAACAATCACAACAATGCATCCCGAAAATAAATGCATAAACGGTCTCGGGATCGACCAATGCGTGTGATGTTATGCCATGAATGCAATTGTACCTCCCACCGCGGCATTTTGATTAACCTCGGCTGCTCTTTCTCCTTCTCCCCTCAAAGCATACGCCCGAGCTTGATTCGCGGGCCTTGGATTTCCTCCCGGCACATATTCCGGCCTCTTTCGTGGGCATTGATCTAACATATGCTCCGGTGACCCACATCCGAAGCACTTCCGGTGAAGCTTCCAATAATTCTCCGATAAATGGTTTGTTCGATGGCAATGTACACACTCGGGACCCTTGATAGCCAAAGGAGGATTTAGATTTGTCGGTTTGGGTTGCTTGTTTTGAGGATTAGGAAGTGGATGAACTTCGTACACCGGTCTCTTTCCAAGAATTGATGGAGTATCCGAGCTAGAGCTTTGGACGGTGTGTGAACTCTTTCTTCTCATAACCACCCGGTCTTCAACTCTCAAAGCCTTGTCCGTCACTTTAGCCCACGTGCTAGTATTTGAAGCTTCTAATGCATCCTTCATATCCTCCCGAAGCCCTTGGAGAAATTGGGAGGCCTTACTCTCCTCGTCATTTGCAATACTAGGGGCATAGCGTGAGAGTCTCTCGAACTCGTTTATGTAGTCCGTCACCGACATCCCTCCTTGCTTGAGGTCCATAAACTCTCTCAAGTGCCTATTCCGTGTAGCTTTCGGGATATACTTCTTCTTAAACTCTTGGATGAACACTTCCCAAGTGATTTCTTCCCCGGAGGCCCCCAATTTCCCTTGAACACTTAACCACCAATTATAAGCTTGTCCTTGTATCATGGTGAGGGTGCATTGAAGTTTCTCATCCGGTCCACAAGGTATAAGATTCCATATCCGGTTTGTTTGGCCCAACCATTTTTTGGCTTGAATATCATTCCCACCAATGAAAACCGGTGGGTTTTGATTCTTGAATTCCCTGAGGGTGGTTGTAATAAGAGCTCCTCCATGATTACCGATCGGCGGGGCATTATTCCTTTCTTGGTTACGTTGCTCTAAAAATACCGCGAGCCTTTCCATAAAGTTCCCCGGATCCATTTGCGGTGGTGGTGGATTGTTATTCCCTTGTTGAGGAGAGTGATCCCGATGATGACGATGCTCGGGAGATCTATCTCGATGATGATATCTTCTTGGAGGCATATTTCTGCAAAAGTTCAAGAATTTCCAATATATATGCGTGCGGGTCAATTCATGTTCATGTGCACAATTAACAAAAAGATAAACAAATGAGCACATAAAATCACATAACCACGTTATCCTATGCCGTACGACCTAGACAGACTCAGTACGACACTAGAACTCTGGTTTTGCAACCCGGAGCTCTGATACCACTTTAGGATGTAGCACCCGGAGCGCGGGCGACCACATCCCCCGCACCTAAACCCGAACTCGCATATGAAATGGGAAGTCCATACACGAGCCCAAGTCTAAGCGAACGGGAGACCACACACTCACTAGGTTAGGCGGAGCTAAAACAAACTCAGAGCGCGCGATAAATAAACAAATAGCGGAAGCAAGGAGCTCTAGAAATATAAAATTACAAGATTAACATATACATGGTGATCAAATATACGAAGCCAAACGATACGTATTTCCAACATAAACTTCATAACATGATCAATACATTAAATACAAGACAAAATGAATGCAATGCACCTAGCACGACCTAAACCCAAAAGTGAGACTCGAACGACCCACTTCTCCGCCTAGCTCGTGCCCAAAAGACCTGCAACCTAAAAGTGGGAAAAGGAGAGGTGTCAGTCATATCTCGACTGAGTGAGGGGGCTAACACACACCCACTGTAACGCCCCAGTTTTTCAGTTTATAATAATGTGACGTAATTGTTTTTCAATTGCTCGATTTAATTAGTTAATTATATGATTTATTGTTTATAAATGGTTATGTTTGATTCAAACCATAAACTATTTCTATTTTAATTTAATTCATTTTATTTTACTTTGATAATTAGTGTTTAATTTCTTAATTGAGGTTTCACGTACCTTAACTGCTTCGGTAATTTCTTTAATTAATTATAACATGTTATTAGTTTGTTTAATTTATTTAAAATGGAATTTAAGTTTTAGTAATTCATTTATAACAATATGAATTCGTTCTTGCGCGTGAGTGTTTTATTTGTGCTCCATTCTTATATGTAATGATATCGGATTGGTATGAAAATTTAATATGTTGTAAATATGTGTGTTATGAACATGCCTATATGCTCGATTTATGTTTTCGGATTCATTTGACGTGTTTATGAATTTAATTTGATTTGTGGAACCAAGTCGGGGCTAACGAGCAATTAGCGCACCCTTGGTTCCGTGCGTGATATCTTGAGCTCGGGAATTCGGATTCGAATTCCGTCAACTCCGTTGCCTTCGTATCGACGATTCGGAGACAATGGGACAAGCGTCATACCTTTTTGAAATCATTAAGACCTCCGAAATCCAACCGTAACGGACAACTCGTGCAAGAAGAGCTCCTTTGGTTGACTAGTCTTCATGGTGGGACCCCATAACCCTCCCTAAACTTAACCATACCTTAACCATGGCTTGTATACTTGAGTTAAACCCTTCTCTTATCCTTTTTGCTGCAAAAAAAACCGAACCATACATCTCCTCTTGCAGCTGGAACTGATCGAGAGAGAAAGAGGGAGGAGAAGGAAGAAGAAAACCTTGGCCTTTTGTGATTGTGAGCTCAAATCACCATTTTTCTTCACCAAAACTTCAAGGTATGAATATGTATGTCTTCTCTACTCAATTATGCTTGATTTCATCTATTTAAAACATGATTTGGATCAGATTTGATTAGGGTTTGAATTATGAGATTGGTATGAACTTTTAGGGATTTTTGCTCTTGTGACCTCTAGGCTTGTGTAGCTGATTTCCTTGCTTAAACATGATCATATAAACTTGTTTCTTGACCTATTTCTTTCCCAACTGATAGTATATGATGTTAGGAGGATTTCTTCTCTTGCTCCTTTTATGAAATTATGAGATAAGGAGCTCCAAATTTGATGATCAAACTATTTTCCCCTGTTTTCGAACTGCTGTGTGAAATTTGGTGTTGTTGCATGATCATATGGCCTCCATTTCGTGTGAAAATGCATGGAGTTGATGTACACTTATTGTTATGTATGTTAGCACTCATGTTTCAAGTATTTGGATCCATTTGAAGCCTCAAAACCGAAATACCTAGCCTGTTTCTATGCATGCACCATGACAGATTTGTTGCTGTTGTGTTTGGTAACTTGTTGGTCCTTCTAATGTGCTTTAAATTGTACCATTTTGCATATATTTGAGGTATATTAGTTGTTTAGTATGTTAGCATGCATTCCCCAAAGTTTCAGATCCAAATTCAAGCCCTAAGTACTTGATCAAGGCATGATAGAATCATTAGGGCTCACATGTCCGATTATAGCGACCCAGTTTTGTTTCAAGGATTCGATGATCTTAACGTGTGATTTAGCTTTTGCACTCTAAATGGAAAATGTTCATAACATGCCAAATATGTTGCATATGAAGTTTCAGAGCATTTGGAGTTCATTTGGTATGTTTTTGGATTGAGTTTGTAAGGGATCAGTTTTGCCGGAAAAATTTCAAAGGGGATTAAGTTCTGTACCGTGACACCCCCGTGTCTCATTTACTCATAAGAGGGAGACACGGGCGTGTCACACTCTCTGGGCAGCTCTGTACTGAGCCACGCCCGTGGCTCAGTTGGGCAAGGGTTGGTGACACCCCCGTGTCACTTCCCATGTGCAGTCCGGGTTGCTTCCTCTTCGGTTTTTGATTTGTTTCACCTCCTTAATGACTTTATCTCCCTTTATGTTGAACTATGAACTTGTTTTGCTATGTATTAGGAGTATTGTGGTTTAATTTCATGATATTTGGATGGGTTTTAGGTATGCTTTTGCTTAATGCCGGTTATGGGTGTTTATGTGTCGTTTATGAATCGCCTCGCTTATTTTCTATATCTTATCACTTCTTCTTGTTGCCCAATCTTGAATATATGTTATGTTATGTAATATGAAGTATATGGTAACATTATGGGAGAGCTTGAATATGTTCTATGTTTCTATTTGAGTTCTTGAAATAAATTGATTGGACATATGGATTGAAGAATTTGAGTGATTTATGATCGAACAAGTGAATGAGTTGGTTATACGATCTTTATGCCTTCATATCATGCTTGTGCATTGCCGTGCGTCATATATGGTCCATTTAGAGTCTTGAGTCTCACGAACACGTCTTGTGGTCTTTTGTACAGTTTGTCTCCAGGGTGGAGAGCTTTTGATCGTTCAAGCACTTGGTGCTCGATCCTTGTTTCATCACGGTTCAGGTGAGGGTGGTTTTTGTTTTAGTTATGTAACAAACCCTACAACCCTTATGTGAAAAGCTTTGGCCAAAACCGTATGATTATATATATATGATTTTCAAATGGAGTTATCGAGTAAATTCTTCTGAGTTATACATATGAGCGTATATAAGCTTGAAAATGGTTTCGTAATGAGGCTATGCTCCAAACCGTGTGTCTTCATGCTAGCTACGGATTCGGATGACACGGAGAGGTACGTATATAGCATAAGCCGAGTTACACGGTAAGGTATGATTTCTTATAGTATGTATTTATGAATTATGATATGTACTTATGAATTGATTGTTTGGCGAGACACATTTCGGATTTCTGACGGAACGGGCCCCGGGACTTAGTATATGTGGCTAACCGAGGAAGCAAGGGCTGACGGGGATCCCATATACTAGTCCCACTACTAGACAGCGGTACTGGACCTCGTCAGGAGATTGGCGGGGAAAGGGAGCTGAGTGCCATCTGGGGAGTCATGTAACCCCTTTTGGTCAAAGACGGAGGTGGCCGGGTCTTGCAAACCCACCACCAACCCGGAGGAAGAAGGTTGGAATTAATTATAATTGACTGATTGATTGACTGAGTGAATATCGATTGATAGGCACTGTGCGGGAAGGCCGGGAACCGGATTGCCCAAACAATATATTTAGGGCTTAAACTATGGTCTGCCTGTATTATGATTTATTGCATGATCACCTAATCAATATAATATTGATAATTGTCGTACACGGTCGGAGTTTGGATGGAGGTTGTGCACGCTCACTCGCCGAGCCTTATATTTAAGTATGATTTACGTATGGAATGAATTTAATTTGTCTTAGGCGTAAAGTTCGAGCATTGATTATCTATTTTCTTACCCTTAGTGGGAACCAATTACAAAATAAAACCTTGCTCGGGATTTATGACTTGCATGTGCATGTTTTATATATATATATCGCTCCTGCTCACTCAGTCTTCTAGAGACTGACCCCTCTCCCTCCCCACTCTTTTAGCGTGCAGGGTTGATCTTTGGAGTTTCGGGCTAGGCGGAGGTTTGGAGTTTTAAGTGGGTCGAGTTGTGCTAGGAGAGTCTCTGCATTCTCATCTGTATTGGAATTATGTATAACCCATTTCAGTTATGTCACGAAATTTGATACCTATGTATTTATTATGAAATTGGCTTTACTGGATTTTGTTATGAATTAAAAGAGGCCTGAAGAGCCCGAATTTCGTTTTGGCTTGTATTATTGAATTTTGGGCTTCGCTATGCATTATATTTCGTGGATTGGTAAACATTACAGGGTCTAGCTCCGCCTGGCTTAGGAAAGTTTTTATGTTTGTCTCCCGTTCGCTAGGGTTCGATACGGGTGCGGATTTACTATTTCGTTACTCGTGTTGAGCCTTGGTGCGGGGGATGTGGTGCCTCACGTGCGGGGTGCTACATCCTTAAGTGGTATCAGAGCCCGGTTGCAAAACCGGTGTTCTTGAGTCGTGTCGGAGTCAGTCTAAGTCGAACGGCATAGGGACTATGTGATATGATGTGCTTTGCATCGATCTTGAATATGGAATTTGGTTTCTCTTAAGAATTTTGTTGAATCACTTGTTGCATCTTATATGGATTCTTGTCTTTCGTATCGAATATGTGCCATGAGCATGCACTAATCGCATGCATCTACTCTTGAAATGAGTTATGATTTCCAGGTTATAAAGATGATATCAAACCACGGCCAAGTTCTAGGACAAAGAAGATTGATTGCAAACCTTTCTGAGACATGGAAGATGGGCAGGATACTCTGGGAAGAATGTGGAGAATGCTAGATGCGAGACTTCCCAAATAGGGCTAGAGACCAAGGATTAGGCTTCAGGATGGGAAGATTGAATTTAGAGACGCAATGGCAGAAGGACACTTGGTGAAATAAGGATTGATTGTGGGATGGTTATGATCTAGAAGATTGACCGATATGGCTCTGTCACATAAGGTGCCTTGGATTGGATGCACGGGATCTTTCAACCTAAAGAATAAAGTGAACGAACCTTGAAGATATTCTGATTCGGGACTTGATCGTTGAAGAGGTATCAATAATTAGGAGAAACTAAGATAAGATGGGTCCGGTAGGAGCGGTGCACATGGGGTCGATAAAGAAGGAATTCTGACTAAGCCTAGGAAATTGAAATCAAGTCTGTCGAAGTTAAGACCGGGAAGAGTTGGACTTGGTAGCTTTGGGATTTCGATCATGAAGGGAAACTCATAAATAGTATTCACGGGAATCTTGATCAAGGTGTTGATTGAGATATGAGTTCGTTTTTCCAAAACCAAGCTGAATTGCCATGTTGTGAAGTAAAATGGAAGATATGAAGCAACAAATGGAAATGGTAAAGAAAGGAAATCATGCGCTCAAATGTAAGCAGTTGGAGGTGAATTGAACTCACAAAGGATAGGTACAGGATTCTTGATCAAGGTGACAATTAGAAGTAAAGGTCGAATTGCGAGGAGAAGTGTGGATGCTAACTCAGTGGACGTGGAAGAAGTAAGGACCAAGAAATTGCAATCTCGGATAGTAGAAGATACAAGTGATGGACTCATGGAAAACTTGAAGACCGTGGGAAAGGCAAGGGATAATCACCAAGTCAAAGTAACCTCGGGATTGGAGGAACGAGGAAAAGCTACCGAGCTAACTACTTATCACCTTGGTGACAGGTTCTAAAACATTCATAGCATGTGCATCATATTTTGCATTAATTGTTTATTCTTTTCACCTTATGTTTATCTGTGCATTTCTAATTGGTTTCGTTGTGCTAAGGTATTGTATAATCGCTTGATGTATACGTGGCACATGCATTGTCATTTTAACCCAACATGCATTTTAGTGTTTACTTGATAGGAAGTTCTTTCGCCTCAACTATCAAGTGTCAGTTCAACCGAACCATACCTGATTTAAAGGAAAGGAAGTAATGGAATGTTCGGATCGGATAAGAATAGGAAAGAAGGATTGAGGGAGTTCGACATGAAAGAGCAAAATTTTAAGGGGGAGAGCACGACCGAGAGATAAAATGGAGGATGGAAATAGTGCTCGAATAAATATGTCAATAGCAACAACGGGGATGCAAATTAAGGAGAATCCGGATATCCTAATGGTGGCCATTGGAAATGAATAAGAGGATGGTAATGGTTAAGTTGTTAAGAGAGAAGTGACGATGCCAAATTCGGAGGAAGATTTTTCGAGATATAAAGAAGAAAGTTTATTGAATGACTCTATGTCTGGAATTCCAAATTGGGAGTGATGAAATTATATGGGAGTTTCCGTGACCTCCTAAGATGGAATTAACTAAAGGAAAAATTTGATCAATCTATTAGATGAGGTGATGTTGTCGACCAAGATTTATTTAGCAGAAGTATTAAGGGATCCGAGACAACATTATTAAGTTATCGGTTCTATCAAAGGTGATCCGGAAGGAAATCCACGAAGAAACCAAACCGGAGAAGATGATCATTGGAGGATTTACATTGAACTCCAAGAGTCGTCAAGAATATTCTATCTTCGATTCAAGAAATATGGAGCTAGATGCCAAATATAACCTTAAGGGGTCAAAGGGTATGAATAGATAACATGAACGGAAAATGGAAAAGGATTCGTGTTAAGGTAGATCCTAATGACGAATATCTCTAGGAAGGGATTGAATCGTCAAGGTTGTCAGGGGTAGTTATTCTTGGGGGTTTTCGGGAGGTCAAGCTAGGATGAGTAAAAAGAGTGGGCTGAATGGGGATTAAGAGGAATGATGGAGACGGGGAGCAATACCGGGCAGAAGGGATCTAAGAAGTGTAATCCCTGAAGGCTTCATTAATTGTTTCATTGGGGTATCCTGAAGAGGTTAAAGACAAACTGAGCACTGAATCTATCTTCGGGACAGATGATGCACTGAACAACGACAACTCACAATGTTAAGACTTCGTGACTACGGTGAACGGTATTTATAGCATTCATGAAGCATACATTCATGCAAATTCAATTTAATAGTTTCTTTGTCATATACATTGTTTTCTTGTCAAGTTAAATTACATGAAGTAGTTGATGATTAACGTGGATGATATCTGATGTTTACCTTGAGATGGCTTGTGTGATTTTGAATTTGGTTTTGTGTGAGTTGCTTGGGAGTATTGGAGACTTCCTTGCTTTATTTTCGATTAAGAGACGGGGATTCTCTTATTTTTGTTTGAGAGACGGGGTACTCTCTTTGCTTGCGAGAGACGGGGTTCTCTCATTGTTGTTGGAGAGACGGGGCTCTCTCATTGTTGCTCGAGAGACGGGGCTCTCTCCTTGTTGCTTGTGAGAGACGGGGAATCTCTCATTGTTTGTTTTCAAGCGTGCTTTGAATCCGAGGACGGATTCTTTTTAAGGGGGAGAGATTGTAACGCCCCAGTTTTTCAGTTTATAATAATGTGACGTAATTGTTTTTCAATTGCTCGATTTAATTAGTTAATTATATGATTTATTGTTTATAAATGGTTATGTTTGATTCAAACCATAAACTATTTCTATTTTAATTTAATTCATTTTATTTTACTTTGATAATTAGTGTTTAATTTCTTAATTGAGGTTTCACGTACCTTAACTGCTTCGGTAATTTCTTTAATTAATTATAACATGTTATTAGTTTGTTTAATTTATTTAAAATGGAATTTAAGTTTTAGTAATTCATTTATAACAATATGAATTCGTTCTTGCGCGTGAGTGTTTTATTTGTGCTCCATTCTTATATGTAATGATATCGGATTGGTATGAAAATTTAATATGTTGTAAATATGTGTGTTATGAACATGCCTATATGCTCGATTTATGTTTTCGGATTCATTTGACGTGTTTATGAATTTAATTTGATTTGTGGAACCAAGTCGGGGCTAACGAGCAATTAGCGCACCCTTGGTTCCGTGCGTGATATCTTGAGCTCGGGAATTCGGATTCGAATTCCGTCAACTCCGTTGCCTTCGTATCGACGATTCGGAGACAATGGGACAAGCGTCATACCTTTTTGAAATCATTAAGACCTCCGAAATCCAACCGTAACGGACAACTCGTGCAAGAAGAGCTCCTTTGGTTGACTAGTCTTCATGGTGGGACCCCATAACCCTCCCTAAACTTAACCATACCTTAACCATGGCTTGTATACTTGAGTTAAACCCTTCTCTTATCCTTTTTGCTGCAAAAAAAACCGAACCATACATCTCCTCTTGCAGCTGGAACTGATCGAGAGAGAAAGAGGGAGGAGAAGGAAGAAGAAAACCTTGGCCTTTTGTGATTGTGAGCTCAAATCACCATTTTTCTTCACCAAAACTTCAAGGTATGAATATGTATGTCTTCTCTACTCAATTATGCTTGATTTCATCTATTTAAAACATGATTTGGATCAGATTTGATTAGGGTTTGAATTATGAGATTGGTATGAACTTTTAGGGATTTTTGCTCTTGTGACCTCTAGGCTTGTGTAGCTGATTTCCTTGCTTAAACATGATCATATAAACTTGTTTCTTGACCTATTTCTTTCCCAACTGATAGTATATGATGTTAGGAGGATTTCTTCTCTTGCTCCTTTTATGAAATTATGAGATAAGGAGCTCCAAATTTGATGATCAAACTATTTTCCCCTGTTTTCGAACTGCTGTGTGAAATTTGGTGTTGTTGCATGATCATATGGCCTCCATTTCGTGTGAAAATGCATGGAGTTGATGTACACTTATTGTTATGTATGTTAGCACTCATGTTTCAAGTATTTGGATCCATTTGAAGCCTCAAAACCGAAATACCTAGCCTGTTTCTATGCATGCACCATGACAGATTTGTTGCTGTTGTGTTTGGTAACTTGTTGGTCCTTCTAATGTGCTTTAAATTGTACCATTTTGCATATATTTGAGGTATATTAGTTGTTTAGTATGTTAGCATGCATTCCCCAAAGTTTCAGATCCAAATTCAAGCCCTAAGTACTTGATCAAGGCATGATAGAATCATTAGGGCTCATATGTCCGATTATAGCGACCCAGTTTTGTTTCAAGGATTCGATGATCTTAACGTGTGATTTAGCTTTTTCACTCTAAATGGAAAATGTTCATAACATGCCAAATATGTTGCATATGAAGTTTCAGAGTATTTGGAGTTCATTTGGTATGTTTTTGGATTGAGTTTGTAAGGGATCAGTTTTGCCGGAAAAATTTCAAAGGGGATTAAGTTCTGTACCGTGACACCCCCGTGTCTCATTTACTCATAAGAGGGAGACACGGGCGTGTCACACTCTCTGGGCAGCTCTGTACTGAGCCACGCCCGTGGCTCAGTTGGGCAAGGGTTGGTGACACCCCCGTGTCACTTCCCATGTGCAGTCCGGGTTGCTTCCTCTTCGGTTTTTGATTTGTTTCACCTCCTTAATGACTTTATCTCCCTTTATGTTGAACTATGAACTTGTTTTGCTATGTATTAGGAGTATTGTGGTTTAATTTCATGATATTTGGATGGGTTTTAGGTATGCTTTTGCTTAATGCCGGTTATGGGTGTTTATGTGTCGTTTATGAATCGCCTCGCTTATTTTCTATATCTTATCACTTCTTCTTGTTGCCAATCTTGAATATATGTTATGTTATGTAATATGAAGTATATGGTAACATTATGGGAGAGCTTGAATATGTTCTATGTTTCTATTTGAGTTCTTGAAATAAATTGATTGGACATATGGATTGAAGAATTTGAGTGATTTATGATCGAACAAGTGAATGAGTTGGTTATACGATCTTTATGCCTTCATATCATGCTTGTGCATTGCCGTGCGTCATATATGGTCCATTTAGAGTCTTGAGTCTCACGAACACGTCTTGTGGTCTTTTGTACAGTTTGTCTCCAGGGTGGAGAGCTTTTGATCGTTCAAGCACTTGGTGCTCGATCCTTGTTTCATCACGGTTCAGGTGAGGGTGGTTTTTGTTTTAGTTATGTAACAAACCCTACAACCCTTATGTGAAAAGCTTTGGCCAAAACCGTATGATTATATATATATGATTTTCAAATGGAGTTATCGAGTAAATTCTTCTGAGTTATACATATGAGCGTATATAAGCTTGAAAATGGTTTCGTAATGAGGCTATGCTCCAAACCGTGTGTCTTCATGCTAGCTACGGATTCGGATGACACGGAGAGGTACGTATATAGCATAAGCCGAGTTACACGGTAAGGTATGATTTCTTATAGTATGTATTTATGAATTATGATATGTACTTATGAATTGATTGTTTGGCGAGACACATTTCGGATTTCTGACGGAACGGGCCCCGGGACTTAGTATATGTGGCTAACCGAGGAAGCAAGGGCTGACGGGGATCCCATATACTAGTCCCACTATTAGACAGCGGTACTGGACCTCGTCAGGAGATTGGCGGGGAAAGGGAGCTGAGTGCCATCTGGGGAGTCATGTAACCCCTTTTGGTCAAAGACGGAGGTGGTCGGGTCTGGCAAACCCACCACCAACCCGGAGGAAGAAGGTTGGAATTAATTATAATTGACTGATTGATTGACTGAGTGAATATCGATTGATAGGCACTGTGCGGGAAGGCCGGGAACCGGATTGCCCAAACAATATATTTAGGGCTTAAACTATGGTCTGCCTGTATTATGATTTATTGCATGATCACCTAATCAATATAATATTGATAATTGTCGTACACGGTCGGAGTTTGGATGGAGGTTGTGCACGCTCACTCGCCGAGCCTTATATTTAAGTATGATTTACGTATGGAATGAATTTAATTTGTCTTAGGCGTAAAGTTCGAGCATTGATTATCTATTTTCTTACCCTTAGTGGGAACCAATTACAAAATAAAACCTTGCTCGGGATTTATGACTTGCATGTGCATGTTTTATATATATATATCGCTCCTGCTCACTCAGTCTTCTAGAGACTGACCCCTCTCCCTCCCCACTCTTTTAGCGTGCAGGGTTGATCTTTGGAGTTTCGGGCTAGGCGGAGGTTTGGAGTTTTAAGTGGGTCGAGTTGTGCTAGGAGAGTCTCTGCATTCTCATCTGTATTGGAATTATGTATAACCCATTTCAGTTATGTCACGAAATTTGATACCTATGTATTTATTATGAAATTGGCTTTACTGGATTTTGTTATGAATTAAAAGAGGCCTGAAGAGCCCGAATTTCGTTTTGGCTTGTATTATTGAATTTTGGGCTTCGCTATGCATTATATTTCGTGGATTGGTAAACATTACAGGGTCTAGCTCCGCCTGGCTTAGGAAAGTTTTTATGTTTGTCTCCCGTTCGCTAGGGTTCGATACGGGTGCGGATTTACTATTTCGTTACTCGTGTTGAGCCTTGGTGCGGGGGATGTGGTGCCTCACGTGCGGGGTGCTACACCCACACACTATACATAATAGAGCAAAGCACGTAAAACATAAAGGTTATGAACCGGGAATAGGTTTTTGCATACCAAATCATTAGCAAAGGACATTACATATCGTATATGTATACAATTCATATTCCTTAACAAATACATTAACATAAAGTCTCTATTCCCGTTTCGCAATCCAACCATTTCATTAAGCTCGGCGAGTACGAGCATAGATCCCATCCTGGGCTTCTCATTACATTACATTACATAAAACAGAAATCAAATTCAATCCCCTTCTCCTGTGATGGAAGAGTCCGTCGACCCTAGCCATCCATTACATTATACATTCCTCGAGGGGTGATTAACCCACACGAGTGCCATTATACATTCCTCGAGGGGTGATTAACCCACACGAGTGCCATTACATTATACATTCCTCGAGGGGTAGCTAGCCCACACGAGTACTCCCCGGTTCATTCCGAAGGCATCAAGAGCACCACGACTTCCCCAACCTCCCTAGGGTCGTATGTAGTACCTTAGATGGAGAACGTGCACAGGGGTCATAACCGGCGACCCCATGGTCGTCCCGGGTCCCCCTTACCCACATCTCCGGGGCCCAACATTACCATTACATTACCTTACCTTACCTTACCTTTCATTGCATTGCATTCTCGCTCATTACAAATCATTAACATTACGAACATTAGCATTACACTTCCATAAACATTAAACATTCACTAAAACATAAGCTTATATATGCTCATAGATATAGCCCTTTCGAAAGTCAAAACTTGATAACAAGATCATAAACATACTGTACATTACACATATTTAACTATATATATAATATATAGTCGCATGCGGGTTAGAAAACGAACATTTAAGGGTCTTAGGTCGCTTAACTAAAAGGAAAAGAACCTAAACCTCACCTTAGCAAAAGTAGAGACAAGAAACGGGGCAACCGGCAAAGAACCACCTAAACCTTGGGCTTAGCAATGTCCGGAAGCGGCTCTGAAACAAAAAGGGGATAAAACCCGAGACTTAGACTCAAGTATGAACCATATAGACGCCCGGCAATGCTTATGCATGCAAATGAAATGAAATGAATGCATACTTAAGTCATATGAGGGCATACAAGGCAAATACGAAAAAAAAACATCAAAATTAGAAGCATAAAAAAATAGGTATAATTCATAACCCGAAGCTTAAAATCTCAAATAATAAGTTCACATATTTATGAATATTAAATGAACCATATGAAGCAAAGAAACGCACGCGAAACACGAAAAAAAACAACCAAAAAATAAAAAGGGGGGTCGAGGTCTCTACCAAATTTGCACACAAACTGGTCGAGACCTCTACCCGCAAGTCGTAGCGAAAAAAACAGGTGGTCGCGACCTCGACCAAAACAGTAGCAAAAACGGTCGCGGCCTCGACTGCCTTGGCGAGAACAGGGCAAAGTTACGTTTCCAAGCCAAAAATCACCCCAAACCAACATTAATCAAATCCCAACTCAACATAACACATATTAGGATGAAAATACGACAAGAAAACATAAAATTCATGGAATCTTTAAGCCTAAGTATGAAGATAAATGAAGAATCAATGCAAGAAATACACACAAGTTCATATTTCACCAAAAACTTTAAAAACCCCAAAATGAAAACCTAGGAATTCTAGCTTCTCATGCAAAACTCAGCTCATACATATACATGTGGTTGTCTTAGGACCAATAAAGATGCAAAGCTTCCAACAAAACTCCAAGAGATCACCCAAATTTCATCAAATAGCCAAAACCTACACTATTCACATAATTCTCCAAACTCAAACAAAATCACATTCTCAAGAGAAAACAATCGGTAGATAGATGGAGGATGTCGTGGAGAGTTCGAAACTTACTTTGGATTGGAAATTGATCAAGAAATAGAGGAGATATGGTGATTCAAAGTGACCAAAGCTTGGGAGTAAAGGGAGAGCTTCTCTTCCTTCTTCTCTCTTGTTTAACGTGGAAATGGGGGAAGAAGAGGGTTCAAGGCTTTAAGTCTTGGACCGGTTCGGTTCAAGGGGGTTCGGTTCGGTTCAAAGTTTCCCGGTTCAATTGGTTTGGTTCAAAAGGTATTGGGTTCAAGTCCAAAATTATCATAAATTCAATATAATCAAATTTCACATAGGTTCAAATAGATTTAAATAGAACAAGTAAGAAAATTATAAGAAATAAAACGACAATTAAATCACATAATTCACGTAAAGTATAGAATTAAACTCTCTCGTGACGCCGTACCTGGAATACCGAAGAGGCGGGGTGTCACAACGGGGGCCTTTTCCGGTATCTTTTGGCCTCGGGCCCTTCACGAAAGTCGTTCGGAACGACGAGAACTAGTGGCCTTTTATCACACGACTTCTGATTCAGTCAATTAGCGGCGGATCACGGCGGTGCAGCGGTGGCTTAACGGCGCTGCCACCTCCGGGGATTTTTCCGGTGACAAAGCTTAGGGCTTTCGTAAAGCACGTCACGAGTAAGCCGATGCCTCTTTCGGATCTCATTTTGGTTCACCGGTTTGAAAGTAATTGAAGTTTGAAGATTCTAGGGTTTTCGTATTCTTGGTTTTGAAATTGGAGACGATTGGCTTGAACGGGTGATTTTTCAAGATTTTTTCGGCACGCTCCGTCGGCGGCCGAGAGGCGGCCCGCCACTATTCCGGCGTCTCCGGTGGCGGCGATCCGGTGGGCTTCGGACAGAATGTCCGTCTCGTTATGGTGAGTCCGTTGCAGCTTTCCGTTCGTTAATCGGACACTCGGTTTATTTTCTACGTATTTATTTGTGTATTTGGGATATATTTAAACTAATTGTTTAAATGCGAATTAATTGCTATATGTTAGAATTGTCGATCAAAATGTACTCCTATGTGTATGAAATCATGTATGATATGAAATATGATAAGTATGGACTTTGTAATTTGTAAATTGAATCCCGATTTATTGAATTTATGCTAATTGATTAGATTAGATGGGGTGTTTGTGTAATTTTGAAACAGGATGAATTTGTTTGATTTGATTAGTTCAACCCTGATAATTGAATCCATTATGTAACATATGATTTGGGCAGGCCACGTAGGAAATATATGAACTTAGTACGATTGGAATTTGATATTTAGCCTTGTGAGATTTATATAAAATTCGGAGCTTGCTATTACGATTTGTTTAGCTTTGTAATACGTGCAAATTTGTATGAAATGTTATATGTGAATTCCATTGCCTTTCGAGTCCCCTTAATTGCATTAATTGCGCTTATGGGCATGCCTTAATGTTCTGTTTTGCCTGAAATTAATATGAATTTGAATCCTGTTTATGTGATTGCATTTGTCATGCGTCCCTGTGTGGTTGTCTGTCTGATTCTGAGCCTTGTGGTCTGTTTTGTGTGTTCAATTGGTTTAGGTGCACCCGGGGTGGTGACAAGTGAGTCGTGCAGGTTCCGGGGTGAACCATCTGCTGTGTCTTCGGCTGTGTTTGGTGCCAAGTGAGGTTAGGTTATAGATACACCCTAATGAAACATGATCGTTATGTTTGCATGCGAATATAAGCCCTTTTATATATGTACGTATGTGCGAGCTATGAATATGCTGAAATCTGAATATGTTAGAATCTGAATATGCTAAGACTATGAATAGGCTAAAATTACGAATATACTATGATTATGCCTGTGTTATGACTAGAAATATGATTTGACTTTGGTTTGACTCTGCTTTGCTTGGGGCCCGGTGATTACGGGTAAGGAGCCTCGGGGCGACAAGTATTACTCCTGTGCATGATCATCGGGATGTGGGTAAGGAGCCTCGAAGCGACGAGTATTACTCCTGTGCACATTTCTCCTCTGGTTTGTTGGTTTGACTCTGCTTTGTTTGGGGATTGTGGGTAAGGAGTCGCTCCTGTGCACATTTCCCCTTTTTGTTTGAACGTTTGCTTTGTGTGTTTGATTTCCGTTAGGCTGGTTTGTTAAGAAATTATTCGGGAAACGGGAGTGGATTTCTAATTAATAAAATTTGGATTGTTTTGGCCTTTGGCCTAACTCTTTTACTCCCCTATATCTAGTATCACGTGAGAAATGTTTTAGAATGCAAAAACCACGACCTGGTTCACGAACTCCCCTATATGTTATGTGATGTGCTCCGTATACGTATGTAGTGTGCGTGTGTTAGACCCTCGCTCAGTCTTTGGACTGACCCCTCCCCTTTTATGTTTTTAGTGTGCAGGTTTCGGTTTTTGGTTCACGTTGGAGTTCGTGCTAGGAGGCGTGTGTCGTGTCTTTTGAGTCTGTGTCTGCACGTTTCAGTTTGTTAAGTATTTTGTTCTGATTTATAATTTGTAAATTTTGCATAAGATATGTTGTGAGCAGGTTTCAAGTATGATTTGATTGATGGGATTTCGGGACAGGTTAGGACAGGTGCTTGGATTAGTTGAACCCGTCTTGCTGTGTAATTTTTCGGGACAGGATAGGACAGGTTTGTTGGATTAGTTGAACCCGTGCAGTTGATTTTATGCTTAATGCGTGGTATGTTTAAAGTATGAAAAGTTTTTGGAAAGTTGGCTTTTTGCATTGCTTCCGCTATCATGTTATGCATCTTTTCATTCCTACAGGGTTAGGTACCGCCTAGCTAGTGGGTGCGTTCTTCGTTTGTCACCCGTTCGCTATGACTTGGTGCGTGTGCGGACTCTCCATTTCATACACGTGTCAGGTCATAGTGTGGGCGATGTGGCGCCTCACGTGTGGGGTGTTACAGTTGGGGTCAAGTGGGTCCCACTTTGAGGCAAAAAGGTGAAGAAATGAGATAGATATGGTCAAAACATCAAATGTATGGGGCTCGGTTCGACAAAGTTTTGGAGGTCCAAACGGGCTTTGAAAATTACAAGGATTATTCCATTGGATTTTTATCTTTGATACAAGCCCAACGATAGTGTCAAAATTTGAATCCAAATTCACGAGCTCAAGTTATGCCTCCAGGAACCCAAACGTTTCAGGCCCTTAAGTCCCCTTTCTACACAAACGGTCCAAAACCTCAACAAACGAGCTCGGAAACATGCAAAGAGCATAAATGACTCAAATATCTCAAGCATACCAAGTTTTCAAAAAAATCGAAATCAAATTCTGATGCAAACGGTTCAAGTTCGAAGTCATACGAGCATAAACGTTCAAAATTTCAACATATAACCTTAACAATATTTCATATAAATTCAAGAATATCATATAAACATTATAATAAACATATAATTTCATAAATAAATAATTTAAATGCGCGAGTATCACACTCGTGATATCATACCTTTACGGCCAAAAAGTCGGGGCGTCACAGATTCGCTTTCGACAATTGCAGTTTTGGCTAGCATGTGTTCTTCGCTGATTCAGTTTGTATTATTCTGTCTTATGTAACGTTGGTTGTACTTTTTGATTTGATAATATGGGAAAATTACATTTTTAGTCCCATTCGGTTTATATCGTTGCAATATTAATGTCACTCGTTTCAAAAATCCAAATATGGTCCTATACTTTAAGAAAATATTGCAATAATGGTCCCATCGTTAACTAAATAAGAGAAAAAAAAACATGTTGAGAGACCATATATACTGCTAGAAATCTATCAATGTAAATAAAAATGTTATTTTAATTAACGAGAATCACGCTTTTTCAAAAAAATTGAAAGAAAACATGAAAACTTAAACAATAAAAAAAACCATAAAAGCCTAAACTTTCAAAGAAAATAAAAACATTATATGGTTTGGTGGTGGACGCTGTGTAAGGCTTGCAAAATGACATCTGGCGCACTACTCCGGTGCATTTAATGTATGGTCGACCACTTATCCTATAGAGGAATAGTGGACCACGTAACCACTTATCGAGTTGGATGATCCGAACCCTCAATTGAATGAAGATATAAATACGATTACCTTCAATGGTTCCCGATATAATTCACCATAATTTTCAATATTAAATTTGGAGAGTAAATCATTAGCTAAAACTATATTTCATGGCGTATCTAATTAAATATTTTTTCGCCGTATCTAATTAAATATTTTTTCGCCATCCTTAATGATATTAGCCGGAAAAATCGATTAACACCAAAATAATTTATTGGTTTATGGAAATGAGATTTCACCAAGCTGTAGTAGAATAATTGATTAGAACATTAACTCTTGAATAATTAATAATTGAAAAGAGATAAGAAATTAATAATAAGGATAAAATAGAAAAAAATATGCAGTAATGGTAATCTTCAAATCTTATGTCTTCTGCGTACAATAAAACTCTGAAAGAGAATCTAAACACCGTGAATTTATGGAAATTCTACAAGAAAATAGTGAAAAGGAAGGATAAGAATTATGGCGGCTCTAGAACTCTTTTTCAAGGTGACTTTCAGAAGTTAGACTGCTAGGTTTTCTTAAAAATCTGAATACTGCGTAATGTCCCTTTTTTTCTCTTTCCTGCGCTTTTATCCTATTCCGAAATCAGTTGCCACTCCTCCCAAAATTCTTGGCACGTTCCAATTTTGAAATCTCCAGCATGTTATCTTGACCTCTTCTTTCCCACTTTGCTCAACCTCTTCCTTTCTTCCAACCTACATAATATCTCCTGTAGCACCCGGAGCGCGGGCCACCACATCCCCCGTACCTAAACCCTGTAACGCCCTGTGTTTTTGTCGTTCAGGTACACGCGCCACACGTGTGAGTTTGAGAGTTAGAATTGTTAAGCATGCTTAATTGAATTATGTGAATTATGTGATTAATTGCCTATTTGCCTATGTGATAGTTTTATTTTCATTTCATATCATTTCATAACATATACATACTTCATACATTTCATAAACATATCATGTTTATACTTCATTTATTTCATGCATTATATATATATATATATATAAGAGCACTAAGAGGTTATATACATATTATATTCATTAATATCTTACTTTTAACTTTATACATATATACCATATATCTATACATATATTACTTACATTATAACTTATATACACAAAACTCACACACACAACATACACAAAATCTCTAACACACACACTAAACCCCTTTAGCTCATTTCATCACATTAATCCTTGAGCAAGAAGAAGAGGAAGAGTTGGATCATTCACCAAGAAGCATTCTCATCATCTTCACCATCTCATCATTTCCTTTGCATCATTTTCATTCCAAGGTTGGTTCATGGGTTGGTGTTATATGTGTGTTCATATGTGTATGTGTGTGGATGAGTTGTAGGGCTTCGTGATTTATATACTTATATCTTGTTGCTAGTTGATTTTGAGCATGAATACGTGATATCTTATTGATTTGGAGCATAAACTTTGAGTATTGGATGAAAATTGATCAAGTTGATATATTTGAGGGTTTGTGGATTGAATTCTTGATGATCTTAACATGTTTGCTTGGATTAATTGATGTATAATTCAAGTATTAGATGTATATTGGTGTTATATGCTAGTTTTGAGATGTTTAATTGTTGTATATTGGTTTTGGAAAGGCTTGGGAGCCAATTCCCATGCATTCCCCTGTTTTTCCCCTATTTTTTCATTCAGCGGCACTCCAAATGCCCGTGTGGCCCCTTAGTTCAATTATGAAACGCCCTTTTGGGAAGCATTTGTCTCACCCGAGAGCTTCCAAACGCCCGTTTCTGCTTTCAGTATATTTTTCAAACGGCTGTTCACCCCCTCAAAATTGATCCGATTGACCTGAATTTTTAACCACAAAACCTTTTGAAGTCTAGAACATTCTCTAATTAGAATCACCTCAATATCCCTTGTAGTTTGTGAGTTATAACCATTTTAATTTGGTGTCGCCACTTTATCGGAAATCTGCATTCCTCCACCTTCGGACCTACGCCATTTCCTCCTCGCTTTGAACCACGATTCGATCCATATATCATTTTAAAGGTTTATTTTTCTACTTTCATATACAACAAACAAAAATCAATTTTAACTTCTAGAACTCAAGATATTCCCAATTTCCCACAGCCTGCGTGTTTCTAAAATTGTCAGCTTTTGCCAAATTTAGCCAAAACACCTCTTCTTGCATTTCTTTCACTCCATTGGCTCCCGTTTGCGATTTATATGGAGTAGATGCTTGCTTAATTGATATTACTTTAATCATTATGAAGCATTAATCCTGCATGAAAATTCTCATGAATTATAATTATCATCATTCCATATCATGAGCACGCCGTTCGTCGATTACTTGGTTCATTTGTCTAGAATCTTATGTACACCCGTGTTTCTTGCACGGAGTTCGATCCGGTTGAGGAGCAGGGTCAGTAAGCTTCCCATTTCTTCTTCCTTTTGTCAAGGTGAGATTTTATTTTAGTTATTTAGAACCTTACTATCTTGTCTGATCCTTTTAAGCCAAAATGTATTAAGTATATGTATACTTTCGAAAATGGTTTAAGTATGAAAGGTGTTCAAATGTTTTCATGAAAATGTTTTGGCGACAATCATGCCCATGTTTTTGGGCCCCGGGGAATTATGTGAATGGAGACTAGTACGACATCGAGTCGTTGGATAAGCCATTGCGTATAGTACCCTTTGAGAGTATCTTACGCGACCGTGTAGTGTGGGAGGTGAGATACTCTTGAGCCGGTGGTTAAGCCATCGAAGGAGCGGGAAGGAGTCATGATCCTTGCGAACCCTTCCATCGCCCTGGAGGTGGTTTGGGCCTTGCGAACCCTTCCATCGCCCTGGAGGAAGAAGGATGGAAAACTATGTATTTCTCACGATTATGATTATGATTATGATATGATTATGTTATGTATGAATGCCTAATTAAGTTTTAATCACACACTATGGGAGTATGGTTGGAGAATTGCCCTCTCGCCTGGCTACACCAAGTTATGTTTTGTCAATTAATAATATGATATCCGTAATTTCGAGCAATACTTCTTTTAAATTACCCGCTTGGGATTTTCTAACACTTCACTTGGAATTATGGATTGCATGCGCATGTGATATACTTATTATGTCCCTCACTCAGTCCTTGGACTGACACCCCCACGTTGTTTTAGTGTTTTTGCAGGATTTGCTAGGGGGGGGGGGAAATAAAGTCGTCTTGAAGTCTTTATTTTTTGTCCTAGCATGTTATACTCTTTTAGCGTCTCATACTCATACTTTAATTATCTATTGATCTATTTTGGAGATTATTTGTAAATATTTGGTGGTCGTGTTGGCTGATGATTGTATCATGTGATTGTATGCTATATAATGTATTTATGCTTCCGCTTTACTACTTGCATTGTTTATAATTTGGTTTAAGGGTTAGCCCTGCTTTGCTAGGGGAGTTATTTTACTTGTCACCCGTTAGCCACGTGTTCGATTGGTGTATGGAAATTCATTTCATACATGGATTGGACTATTGGTGCGGGGGATGTGGTGCCTTTCGATGTGGGTTCTACAAACCCGAACCCGCATATGAAATGGAAAGTCCATAAACGAGCCCAAGTCTAAAGAAATGGGAGACCACACACTCGCTAGGCTAGGCGGAGCTAAAACTTACTCAGAGCGCGCAACTAATAATCAAGTAGCGGAAGTAAGGAGTTCTAACAACATAAATTTCATAATCAGACATATGCACGTGTGTGGAGTTTGCAAGGCGAGCTTCTCCCTCGACCATGGAATGCGTACAACCTCAGAAGGTTCTATGTGTAATTGCAAACATTGTAAAACGCCCGCTCCGGACACTGTGTACTTTCTTTTGACAGAAATACAAACCACGTGCATTTGTATGCATTTTTCATACAGTTTTATGTAATTATCTTGTGATAATCTACTTTGCCTTATATCAATGCCAACTCCATGTCGAGGGAACTCCACGTCGAACGACTTGGTATCTTATTCATATGGATCCCTCTTAAAATGAGGGGATCCAATTGGGATGCTATTATTACTATTAAGGCCAACTAGACCCATCGCTCTAGTTCGCGCTTGCGACCCCTGAACGGATCCCTCCTCTGACGTACGCTCGTGGTAAATAAACACTTAGAAAATTCCTTTGTTAATTTCTAAGTTCGATTTGTACTACTGCTATGCTCGGAAAGTATCAGACACTTAGAATAATTTTCACCTAAGGTGTTACTTTCTTGTCCAAATTTTACGCTGGTCATGGCCAAGATATCCCTCGAGCGGAGACCCTCGTGCCCCGAATACTTATACACTTTCCACAATCCTCCCAACAATCAAGAGAAGACATCATCCAAAGCACAACAACATAAACAGAAAAAACCAAATTCCAAATATATATACCGATAACGAATCATAACTACATAACAAAATACAATTCATGATCAATTCTTTATATACAAGTCGAAAATGATGCGATGCACCCAGAGTGTAACGCCCCGTGGTTTCATACGTACAGGTATGACGTTACAGGGTTCGATACTTACACTTTTAGTTATTTAAGTATGCCTTTGTTCATTAAATTTAATGTTTTTATGCTAATTGAATTTATATGAAATTAGTTGTTGATTTATGAATAGGAATTTTGAACGTTTAACTTCTATGACTTTGTTTTCGATCCGTATGTGTCCGAATTTAATTATGGCTTTTGTGACAACTTTCTATGCGTGAGATATATGAGTTATGAATGTGTTTTAATGCTCGTTGCTTGATTTTGATCTTGCATGTTTGAGTTTTTGGTTCGTTTAAGTGATCAGAAAGAAAAAGGGGCTAAAGAGCATTTAGCGCACCTTGGGTTCCGGGCGGCGTAACTTGAGCTCGGGAACTCGGAATTAAGTTCCATCACCTCTGTTGGACTTGTGTCAATGATTCAAAGCCAATGGGACAAGCCTCATATTTTTCTAAGATCATTTAAACCTCCAAAATTCAACTGAAACGAGCACCACGTACCTAAAATGACCTTTGTTGACTATTCTTGAGTTTCGGGCCTATCCCTACACCCCTAACCCTTAACTTTTGACCTATGCCCACTTGGTACACTCCTCTCTCCTTCCCCACTCAGCCAAATTGAACCACACACCCCCAAGAGCTTGAAAAAGTGCAGCTAAAGAAAGAAGAAAGAAGATGGAAGAAGAAACTATTCATTCCTTGAGTTTTTAGCTCATACTCATTCTATTTCTTCTCCAAATTGAAAGGTAAGCTCATTTTTGTAATCTACATCTCTTTGTGGTTTTTTCAACTTATAATATGCAAGATTCCACTAAGATTTGATTATGGTATGATCTATATGATGAATAGTAAGGGTTATATAAATTTTGGAGATTTAAACTTGTTTCCTTGAAATTTCTTTGAGTTTCATGAGTGATTAATGATATTTATTCATGGATTTATACTTGTATGGAGTTATATTTGTTGGTGGTTGAGTTTGCATAAGTTTTGTGTTGCCAATTTGCTTCCTTACACATTCTCTGTTGGTGCTACGAACTGGAGATGTTTCCCAGCTGCCTTGAGTAACCCCTGTTACCCCGTTTGCACTTAAATTTGGTAACCCCAGTTACCTTGTTCCTTTGTTGAGGGGAAAAGCACCTGCCTTTGGTAATCCCCGTTACCAATTTTTACCTTGGAAAGGGTAACCCCCGTTACCCCCTTTTTTGCTCTTGTAATGTTTGTCTATTGTTTTGTCCTTTCATTCTTTCTTCGTCCTGGTTTCATTCTCTGTTACCAATCCAAATGAGCTTCGATTGACCTAAATTTTTAACCTCTTAAACCTATTGAAGTCTAGAGCATTCTCAAATTAGAATCACCTTAAAATCATTCCTTGATTTTCAGATATAAGCGATCCATTTTGGTGTCACCATTCCACCAAAAATCTGCTTTCATCCAACTTCAAACCTTCGCCATTTTCATATCGCTTTGAACCAAAATTCAAACTTTATATTGTCTGAAAGCCCTGTTTGTCTTGTTTCATTTCCAATAAACAAAACCTAATTCCAACTTCTAGAACTCAAGATATATTTAATCTTCTACAGCTTGCGCATACGAAAAACTATCAGCTTTCACCAAACTTGCTCAAAGCTATTTTCTTGCTTTCCTCCCACTTTCCCGGACTCCATATGTGGTTAAATGAATTGTATGCATGGTTAATTAATGATATTTGATATATTTTTATATGTTTACGGATTTTATGTTGTGAATCCATTGTGTAAACATGAAATGAAAACGTGAACGTTTAGGTGCTACAATATGACCTTCTTTGCTACTCTTGCATTCTTTATGTCTTTAATGGATTCATTTCACCTCTAAATGATTTATTTGATTTATTATCATGCATTATAACTTGTTATGAATTGAATATTGACTGAACGATTAATATTGAATGATAATGAATAAGTACGATCTATTAGTGTAATAAATGATTGCAACGTTTATGTATCCAAGTGGCATTAATTGTGGACATGAACATCATCATAGCACATTGTTACTTCTTATGAATGTCAAATTTATTTCATTATCGTGAGTCATATATGGTTCATTTCGAGTCTTCAGTCTCACGTTTGCACTGTGTTATCTTTTGTACAGTTTTCTCCAAGACGGAGGCATGCCGGGTTCATAGGGTATCTTCAAGTCTTCCTTTTTTCTTGATTTTAGTTCGGTAAGGTGTAGCCATGTGGGTTTACTACTATTAGCTAAATTGATCCAATATACCGCTTATGCGAAAAGTTTTAACCTAAAGTAGTATATTTATATATTAAGTCTCTTTAGAGTAAATGATTTCAAATGTAAAGCCTTTCTTTTTGTATCCCTACCTAATGATTTTTGGCGAGAGCATGAATGGAAGCACGGGCCCAGGGACTTAGTGCATGTGGCTATCCAGGGAGGCAAGTGCCGAGGGTGATCCCATGTACTAGTTCCAATCGAACTACGGTGAAACTGACCTCGTTAGGAGATTTAGCGAGGATGGGGAACTCAGCTTTTGAGGATTTATGTACCTCACTAGCTATAATGAATGGGTGGCCAGGCCTTGCACACCTCTCCACCACCTAGGGGAAAAAGGAGTATATGAACGATTATGAATGATCGAATGAATGTGCACAAAAGATTATGTGTCTGATAACGAATGATTAATGTTTTATGTTTAACACAAGATGTAGGTTAGAGATATGCATGCCCACTCACCCATAGATATCCTAATAAATGAATATGATAGTCGTAATCCCATTGATGCCTTTCTTTGTTTTACCCACTTGGGAAATTGTTACAAAACTTCACATGGGATTATGACTTGCATGTATATGTTTAAATTCCATAATATTTATATATTAGGCCCTATTTTATACCCACCAGTCTCCTTTAGACTGAACCCGTGTTGGTTTAAGTTGTGTTGTGTAGGTCTTGGAAGTGCTAGGCAGGAATATAAGTCGTCTGAGTCTTGCATTTTGGTCTAGCACTTTCTTTTACACTCACCCACACTCATATTCTATTTTGTATCATGATTATGTTAGGAATAGTGCCCTAGAAAGCCGATTGTTTATCCGCTTTGTGCTTTTACATATTGTAATCACAGACAATCTTTGAATGAAATAACGAATTGAGGCAACACTTCTTTATATGCTCTTGTTTGGTATGCGTTTACTTTATCTGTGCATGTATGAGAACTCCCCTAATCCTGATGACTTTAGGACTCTACCATTTAGGTGAAATGGTTCATGAAACGAGCCCTATATCACATAAGTCATGATTAGTAAAATACTCCAAGCCGATGAGTCCTACATACAGTGGGAGTGTCAACCTGACTCCTCTAAGGCTTGCTTGTGGGATCACGCCCTTAAGAAGGACCACCTTGTTTTATGGAGGTGCAAAGTGTATAGTTGATACGTGCGTGATACATGAGGGTGCTTACTTCAATAAGTAAGTTCACTGAGGTGCCCCGTGTGAGAACATTCCTAAATGGGAAAGGAAGTTTCTATTTCAGGAAATAGAAACTTCCAGATTATGAAATAACTCACGAGTCATTGATGTGATTAATTGATCCTTAAGACTTGAGGTTCCTTGTCACTTTATGAGTTAACTCTGTAGTCTTAGGTATAAGCTTTAAAGGGTGTCTCCTTAGACAACTGATTCAAGGCTTATGCTGGGGCTGCACAATTGATTAATGAAAGTGAATGAGAATCAAGAAAGGACCTACACTTGCATTTGCAAGGTGATCTCTTATTGTGTAAGTCATTCATATGCCATATGGAGTCCTTAGCCAAGGCAGTAGATCAAGACATCAAGAAAAGGGTTTGTTGGATTTAGATCAAATGGATATGAAATGCACTTAGCTTTAAGACCGGATTATTAGGGTTCTAATTATTCCCTTACCCTAGATCTTGGTTGAGAGATAGTAAGTAGGAGGATTGTATCTCACATGAATCAATGACTTAAAGGTTCTGTCGAATCTGAACATTCCAATTCAGCTAGGGATTAAACACCTGTTGGTAGACTATGGTCGTTTAATCTGTGGACCGATTAATTAATTAGTGAATTAATTAACTGGGGTCACTGCTAATTGAATTGAGAACCTAGAGGGTCACACACAACAACTTGGTTACATGAGTTGAGGCTTTAAAATGATTAAACGAGTTAATCGGGCCAAAGGGTTCCACATGTGTGAAACCACACGTGTGGGTCACGTGCGTGACACGTGTCCTTCATGGACAGGTGTGCATGAGCGTGAATATTTAATTTGGTGATTAAATAATTAATGTGTTAATTATTTAATAGACTTTGGTTTAATTTTGAATTAAAAAGAAAGTCTAATTTTGGAGAAAATTAATCTAGTTAATTAATTACGAATTAAATAATTAGATAAAATAAGTTATTTATTTTAAATAAATAAAGTATAAAACTATCCAAAAATAGTTTGGATATTTTTAGCTCTCTTGAAAGTTGATTTGAATTTGAATTCAAAGTTAAAGTCAAAATTACTTGATGATCAAGTAATAGGAGAGAGGGACCAAAATCCTTAGCCCATAAGGACTAGGATTTTTGGTCCTCCCCTTCCTATATATAGGGGAGCTCGAGCTCCCCTTAGAGCTAATTGGCAATTCTTTTGGTTCATGTGTTGAACACCATCCTTTCTCCAAGATAAACAAAACCCTAGGTTAAGCCTAAATACTACTAGAGAACTAGCATCCTTACTAGTTAGATTGTAGTCAAGTTGGTGGACTATCTTTAGAGAGCTTCAAGTTAGAAGTTTGAAGATTCGAGCTTTACCAAGGAGAGGGGATCAAGCCGCGAGAAGAGCCTTCTTGGGTGGCTTGAAACGCTTCAAGAAAGTTAAATAAGAAACTAAGTTTCTAATCCCTACGAATTTGGTTACACGATTACGAGTCCTAGATCCTTTTGTTGGAAAATTTTTTAATTTTCCGCTGCTTTGTGATTCGTGTTTTCCAACAAGTGGTATCAGAGCCACCTCGTTAATCGTGTTTCTGATTCGTCTCAATTATTCTTAATTTGGTAGAAATTCTTAGGCTTAGATGCGAATTAGGTATTCATGAGTTCTTTTAGAAAGCCTGAATTACAAAACTGTAAATTTTCTTGAATTTCTGAAACTGTTTTCTTAAATTGTGTTTTTGAAAACCGTTTTGATTAAAGTCTATTTAAATCGTATTTTTCTAATTTTTGGATTGAACCGGGTTTTGGAGAAACCCAAAATACGAAACGGAACACGAAAAGGATGAGCCTAGGCATGCTAGCACGTTTCACGCCCAGGCCCGTCGCCGCCGCCCAGCCCTCCCGCAACCGAGCGGGAGGCCCTCCCGTTCCACGCCTAGGTGCGCCCGCATGTCTGTCTCGCAACCGCGCGGGAGCACCCGCCCAGGATCGCCCGTACGTGAGCAGTAGCAAGCTGCGCACGTTGCGCGTAGGGGGCGCGCCCAGCGCGCGTGGGCTGGCAACGCGAGCTGCCGGCACCGCGCGAGGCTGGCACGCGCGCCTAGAGCGACGCTGCGCGGTGAGCTGTTGCTCGTTCTGGGCGGTTTCGGTTTTCGCGTTTTCATGTTTTTCGTGTTTTCGGTCCTTGAAATCCCGATTTAATTTTTCTGTAAAATTTTGTTTTATTAAATTTGAATTATTTTTGAAATAATTGTTTAAATTGGGATTTTGAAAATTTTAAGCGATTTAAATTTTGGAAAAATTACAAACTCTATTTTATGAAAATATTGAAAGAATAAAATTATTAATTTTTCATAAATTAATTAGGATTTTATTGGTTTATAGTTATTTGGGTTTTATTGAGAAGGCTCTTGAACAAGAATTGCATCTAAGTCGTGTTTTAAGCTATTAGAGCTTAAAGCGAGAATTTTAATTTATTGGTTAAATTTAAATTCTTGCAAAAGCATGTTAGGTGATCATGGATTTAGACTTATGTATGGTTTTCATTTATGCACATGGATGGTTTAAATTGGGGTTGGAGCCCTATAGTTACGTTTTTCAATTGAGGTTGGAGCCTCACTTATGTGCGTACTGTTATGTGATTTATTATGTGGCTTTCCATATTACTGTTTTTGAGGCCGGGGTATGCCCCGTGTAATTGTCTAAGGCCAGTATCAAGATTGAGTCTTATTACTTTATGTCTTTTTCTTTTTATTGTAATTTGAGAGTAGAGATAGGTGGTGAGGTTTTATTTTCATTTTGGAGACAATGCACCCATGGAGTAAGATGGACCACATTCAAGTAACAAGGAGGCCATAAGTGAAGACCCCTTAAAATGTTAGGGAGGGGAATCTCAATTGTAAAAATGTAATAGAGATAGGGCTCGTATTTTGTTACCGCTTTCCCTTATGTGATTTAAACTGTTTATATGGCATGTATGTTAGAACTTGTGATTGTGGAGTGGCTCCCACATATCACGCATAAGATAGGTAGAACCCATGATCATTACATGTTAGTATCATGCTAGGACATGTTATCTGTTTATGTGCTTGTTTGAAATGCATTTAAGTGTACTTGCATTAATCAAGACTAATAAAATTGGATAACATATATGTTGGTGAGGTCGAACCGGACAACTCTCCGGTTGATTAGAAAATTCCCATTAAATATTAAGCTAATGTCGAACAAATAGGTGTTTAATTCGAGATGCAAATTTTGAATTAAATTCCTAGCATTCCATCAATAGGTTTTAAGTTTAGTAAGTGAAGATAGTTATTGTCCGCGAGTCATGGGATAGCTAGTGGAGCTTATTAGCTCTTAGTTACCTAATTAATCATTTTAAATGATCAATATTTCGTGATCAATTTTGGCAAGGGCGATGTCCGCTAGTCGTGGGTCGTTCGAACTAAGTTTTGATCATCGTCTTATGATTGATGGGTCTAGCTTAACGCCTAAGTAAATATGGATGCCGCACGAGTCGTGGGTCCATATTGAAAGATAGGTGATGCAAAAAAAAAAAAAAAACAATTACTAAGAGTTCTAAAGGTGTTAGAATTGGTAAGTTGTACCTACCTGGGGTTCTTACTTAGAATGTCCGCGAGTCGTGGGTTCGAGGTAAAATGCCTAGGATCTTAGTACCGATTGGGAAACGTGTTCCTCTTAGATCTTTGGGAATTCTAGATCTTTGAAAAACAATGGGAGTTACATTAGATTAAAGACCTTATCTTTTGTATATCGTTATAATTCAGAATGCTCACTATTTCTCTGTTTTACCATTTAGGTCGTAGATTCTGTAATTCTCTACATGTTTTGAAATGGCAACCAAGAACCCTCTTGTATCGATCCTCGAGTCAAACAAGTTGACTGGTCCCAACTATTCTGATTGGCTGAGGAATCTAAAAATCATTTTAGATTCTGAGAAGAGAACTTATGTTCTCTTCGAAGGGGAGCCTAGTCCCAAAGGGGAGGCTCCCACTCAGGCCGAGCGGGACGCGATTCAGAAGTGGAAGGATGATAATCTCCATGCCCGTTGCCATATGTTGGCTAACATGTCTCTGGACTTGCAAAGGTAATATGAGGCCACGAAATTTGCTTGGGAGATTTACGACCACTTAGAGCAACTTTACCGCCCTTATGAACGTGTTACAAGGTATAACACTTCAAAGGAATTGTTCCACTTAAGAATGAGGGAAGGTTCAAGTGTCCATGAATATGGACTCAAGTTTCTCGCCCTTACTGAGAAACTTGCTTCCATGGACATGCCACTGAAAGATGAGCTTTCAGTGGATTTGGTGCTAGCTTCGCTCCCACCATCATTCAACCCATTTGTCCTTAACTTCAATATCAATCATGCTGGTGCTACTGTAGCTGAGCTGATTAGTCAGCTTGTGACTGCTGAAAGCACGATCAAGAAGGACAATAAGGTTTTGATGGTGAATGCTCCATCTTCCTCTTCTGGGCCTTTTAAAGGTAAGGGCAAGAAAGCCCAAAGGAAGAAGAAGAAACCCCTTAGGCCCACTGGTGGCGTTTCGAAGGGGAAGGCCCAAAATAAGAAGCGTGATCAGAAAGAGGATGTTTGCTACCATTGTGGCAAAGCGGGACATTGGAGGAGAAACTGCCCAGAGTACAAGGCTACTCTAAAGAAAGGTATGTTTCTCGTTCAAATAAATCTTTCTATTAATTCTAGATCTTGGGTACTTGATACCGGTTGTGGAACTCATATCTGTAATGATGTACAGATGCTAAGTGAAGTCCAACAACTCAAAGAAGGAGAATATGTCTTGAAGATCGGCGATGGCTCAAACGTTGAAGCTCGAGCTTTAGGCACAATTAGATTAGATTTAGGTAGTTTTGAGTTAGTCTTAAATAAAGTCCTTTATGTACTGAGCATTATTCGTAATATAATTTCAGTTCTAATTTTAGATTGTGAAGGTTATGAAACTTATATTAAGAATGGTAAATACTTTATCAAACAAAATAACTCTTCCGTTCACATCGGTACACTAAGTAATGGACTTTATCTAACTCAGAATATCAATATTATGAATATACTACGAGAAACTAAGCGTAAGAGAGATGACAAAGTTTCAGCTCCCTTATGGCACGCTAGATTAGGACACATTTCCAAGAACAGAATTAGCAAGATAAACACTTTAGGATCATTCTCTGAAAATGATCTTAAAGAGTTAACTTCGTGCGAATCCTGTCTCAAAGGAAAAATGTCCAAAGTTCCTTTTAAAGGAACTGTGGAACGTGCCACTAAGGTTTTGGATTTGATCCATACTGATGTTTGTGGACCGCTTAGTGTAAGCACCAGAAACAATCATCAGTATTTCATAACCTTTACCGACGACTTTAGTCGATATGGTTATATATACTTAATGAAGTATAAATCTGAAGCTTTTGAGAAATTCTTAGAATTTCAAAAGGAGGTTGAGAACCAAACTGGTCACAAGATCAAAGCACTTCGATCTGATCGAGGAGGCGAGTATCTTAGTGAAGAATTCCTTAATCATCTCAAAGATAATGGGATTATCTCTTAGTGGACTCCTCCGGGAACTCCTCAGCTTAATGGAGTTTTTGAGAGAAAGAATCGAACCCTACTTGATATGGTTCGTTCCATGATGAGTTTCATTGACTTACCACCTTCTTTCTGGGGTTATGCCCTAGAAAGTGCAGCAAAGATTCTGAATCTAGTTCCCTCTAAGTCAGTCTCTAAAACGCCCTATGAAATGTGGCATGGTAAAATCGCTAGTTATTCTTACTTGAGAATTTGAGGTTGTCCTGCTTACGTGAAGAGCACAGTGGGAGATAAGTTAGAATCTCGTTCTAACTTATGCTACTCTGTAGGTTATCCTAAGGAATCCATAGGATACTACTTCTATGATCAATCTGAGCAAAAGGTGTTTGTTTGCAGAAATGCCACTTTACTGGAGGAACCGTTCCTTAAAGAAAAGATAGGCAAGACCATAGAATTAGAGGAAGTACAAAGTGACCCCACACCATCCACTGAAGAGACGTTCCCTACTAATCAACCACAACCAATCATGAATTTCGATACACACGAAAATCCTCCTCTAAGGCGTTCTGAACGCACTCCTAGATAGCCGGAGAGATGGTATGGATTCTTCCATGAAATCTCTCAAAAGGATAATGATCCTTTAACATATGAGGAGGCACTTTCAGATTCTGACTCTGAACAGTGGATAGAAGCCATGAAATCCGAAATGGACTCCATGAACTCCAACCAAGTTTGGACCTTGGTAGATTTGCCTGATGGGGTAAAACCCATAGGTTGCAAATGGATCTTTAAGAGAAAGCTTGGAGTTGATGGAAGCATTGCAGCCTAAAAAGCAAGACTGGTTGCAAAAGGATTCACTCAAAGACCCGGCGTGGACTTTGATAAAACCTTTTCGCCAGTTGCAATGCAAAAGTCTATTCGGATCATGCTTGCCATTGCTGCGTATTATGACTACGAGATATGGCAAATGGATTTGAAAACTGCCTTTCTCAATGGTGACATTGATAAAGACATTTATATGGAGCAACCCATAGGTTTCACATTCTGTGGGAGTGAGCAAAAGGTTTGCAAACTCTAAAGATCAATGTATGGATTGAAACAGGCTTCTAGGAATTGGAACATTCGATTTGATGAATCAGTCAAAGCGTTTGGCTTCATTCAAATTTCGAATGAATCATGTGTGTATAGAAAGGAATTGGAGACCTCGGTGCAATTCTTAGTACTTTATGTTGATGACATCCTTCTTATTGCGAATTCGAAGGATGACATGAAAGTGACTAAGTTATGGTTATCAAACCAATTCGAGATGAAAGATCTTGGTGATACGTCCTATATCCTTGGAATTAAAATCTATCGAGATAGATCTATAAGGTTAATAGGACTATCACAATTAATAGGAATAACCAATTTTAATTAATTAAAAATCCACTCCCATTTCACGAACCATTACAAACTTAACAAAACTCGTCGGGTACGAGTGGAAACCAACCAAACTCCTCACTTACATTTTTCAAACAAAATCTAAGTCAAACAAACATACCTCTTCTCCGGGTGATGGAAGGGTTGTACATACCCTAACCATCTGCACAAATATGTCAGGGTCGTTAGTTTCATGACACTCATGTTCTATCCCCTAGTTAGCTCCTAGTGGGTTCCAGGGTATCCTAAGTATGGAGACCGTACTCGGGAGTAACCCAACAGCCCATCACCATCCCCGGGCTCCTTTGCACCAATCTCCGGGGCCCGAGGTAATGTGCTAAATGCAAAGTTTCACGTCCCGCTACCGACAGACATAACACATGCATAGCGTACTTATTATATCGTACGTACAAATCACACATACTGACCTCAAAATCATATCAAACCGAAACTAAGCATACATAGGCTCATACATAGCGTTTATACCTTCAAACATATAGCAAACACATCAAAGTACATATTTCGCACATATTTACTTATACATAGGGCTTATAAATCACATGCATTCAAAAATGAGTACATTGCAATAGGGTATAACAATATCCTAACCTCACCTGGTACCAAACGAAGCCGAACACGAAGCGAATGGTCCACCCCGAAACCTGCACGACACACTTGTCACCGCCCCGGTGCACCTGAACAACTAAACTAAAAAAACAAAGACTCAGACCCAACAATAACCATAGAGTGACGCACGACAATGCTCACGAATGGACATTCACAAAGCAACCAATTTAAATTCACGTATTACAAGCCCAAATAATTCATATAATAACATGCCACAAATTTCATTTAATTCACGAAGTCACAGATTAAATTCTAACTAAGTCATGAAATGCACAAACGAAGGATAAGTAAGTTATTTAACCATTCAAGATTTCATAAAATTTATACAACACATAACCAATTCATATATTATAGAATAGATTGAATTCCAATTTACGTGATTAAATCTTAATTGCATTGTTCCAAGTTTAGTTATCTAAGGCATACCAATTTCTCTTAATCGAAATCATGGTTAGCATATTTATTTATCAATTGACAAGGTCTAATTAATTCAAATCATACAAATTTACATATTTAGGAAAATTACACAAACACCCCTTAAGCTAAACAATTAATATAAATTCATCATATCGGATTCCAATTTGCAAATTAAAACATCTATACTTATCACATTGCATTCCATACAGTATTTCTTATATGTTGGTATACATATAGATCGACAATTTAGGAGACGGAGGGGAGTCTGAGTATGATCGCTCTGAGATGACTGAGGAGCAGTTTCAAGAACATATTGACAAGATACACCTTTCTGTTGGCTGGCACGCCTTCCTTCTCGGTCCTAATGACAGACCGAACAGGCTACCAGGGGGGTCAGCCTGTTTTTTTATGAATAGGTGGATGCGGGGCTACTCTTCCCTGTCCATACTTTCCTGGCAACTATGTATAATGATCTGCACCTAAGCCTAGGCCAACTCTGCCCCAACGCTGTGAGTTTTTTATCCAGCTACTTTGTCCTTAAGGGCTATTTGGGGGAGCTTCTATAGGCCATGAATTTTCGTGATTACTTCTAACTGCGCATGAATTCCTTGGGATTCTACTACTTTACTCCTCGGACAAAGCCCACCTTCCTGCAAGCTCCTGATTCCCCCAAGGATTAGCATACCCAGAACATTTTTCTACGCCCGCCGGATGGGTCGTAGGCTGTATATACCACCTGGCGTTCTCAACCCTCCACTGCTTCTAGGGTTCCGCAGGTGGATATTTCATTAAATTCCAAGGCCCACCGAGGCAGATTGCAGGAGTATTGTTGTTCTGTTGGGAGATTAGGCGGTGACCCGCTACTCTCCCACTTCGGACTAATCCATCAGATGGTGGCTCTTGAAAAGCCACTTGGTAGCTCATTTGTTTTTCCTCCTTTATGATATTATACCTGCTTTACGTACTATTTGTATTTCTTATTTTCTACCTATCACCTGACAGTTTGTTCTTATTCTAATTTGCAGAGAAGATAATGAGAAAGTATTACATGCTCAACCGCCAGCCTCCTGCTGCTTCTGAAGAGAACTCCCCAAAGAAATGCTCTCCTCCTAAGTCAGGTCTCCTAGGCCCCATTATCCTCCTGCTCATTAGGCAGGTCGTCAGCGCGACCCTCCTGCTGGCGACCACTGTATGCGCTCCTCCCATCATTCTGAAGGGTCTAGCAAGAAGCGTAAGGAGAAGTGTAGATCCATTAGCCTTCCGGCCATTGAGCAGGAAGACAGCGGTCGCAAGGGCAAGGGGTATCCTCAACCTTCTTGTAGCGCCCCTTAACACTACAACCCCGCACCGTAGTACTCCCCGAGTGGATGTGAGACCTAGCACTCGAGAAATACTCCGGCGAACGGACCAGACTATGCAATACCAGAGTATGAAATTTAAAGGCAACGGAAAATAAACTTGAACAAATAAAAGGGGACAATACATAACAAAGCACATATTATTAAGTTGGATAAGTGTTTACAGCAAAAGTTCTGACTTTAGAGAAGAGTGCTTATTGTAAGATGTACATGCACTCGTGATTACTCTAATTGACTGGAACGTGACACCTTAAAGCTTCAAGATACCTCTAAGGCGTCGTTGTATAGATTCCTGAAATCATGAATTGAAAGAACATGAGGGTTAGTCAAAATGACTAAGTGACGGGGGTTGAGGGTTATGATTGTAAGCAAGATTTTTGAAGTGTTTTGACCAAGAAAGTCTTGGTTTGAAATGTATATACTATATAGTAACAAATAAATATATGACAATAATATCCGGTTCATATTGTTTTGAAACAATAGGAGTAGGGGGAATATAGGCTATACTTTAGAAAATCTATGAACCGTTTTGAAAATGATTTTGATGCCCGCAAGCTAGGCGTCTCCAACCTTAACTCCTTAAAACCAAGAATATTCGTAACGACATTGATCAAGATGTCGTTACTCAGTAAAAAGAAATACAACAATACCATCCTTCTTCCTCCAGTGTCACCTCAGGGAGCTACCCCTAGTGACGATATACATGAATTTGGGAGGGACGTACCTTTTCCCGTCACTTGGTGTGGAATAACTAGCCTCTAGTTAGACCACCACCAAGATCTAGTTGGCGGCTGGTATAATTGTAGACCTCGGCCCGTGCCTCCCGGACTACTACTTCTACCAAGACCACCGGGCCCATAGGAAAAACAATAACTTTGCTTGCAAGACGAGAATATTTACCCGTAAGAAAGTACTAAGTACTTTTCGGGTAAATGTATGGTTTCAGTAATTAACAAGAATTGTTTTCCCATAAAGGGGAAGGATAACTTGAAAGAAATTCAAGAAATAAAGTAAAGTAATTTTATCATGATTTCAGTTGAAAAGATTTAAAACCCTCACCGGTACCGAGATTTAAGTGGAAGTGTGAGGATTCCACTCTTCGATCCTAGGTTCGCCTGAAAGTAATAACTACTACTGGCTTAGAACTAGGTTCTTAGTTCCTAACTAACTAATTACACACAATACTACGACGAAATGCTTAGAGAAGATACACGTTGTGTAATGCGTTAAAGATTTCCCCGTAAATCCTAAATTTACCCGTTTAAGGGAATTTGATTAACAAATTAGGGTTTATGGGATCTTTAACTAATTAAATATTTATCAACCATACTATAATTCTAATTGTAAGATTTGAAATGAAATTCAAGGTTTAATTTGACAATGTAGGTTATCTTTTGAAAAATATTACATAGTTTATTGATTTTTGGAAAAATTTAGGAAAAATATTTCTTTAAAAATTCCAAAACTTATTTTATAATTATTTTTGTAAAAATTTCGAAATTATAAGTATTTTGGTTGACCAAAAAGTCAAAATTACTATTAAAAACATTTACTATTCAATTTCATATGAATTAAACACTTTATAACACAAAATCAAATTCACACACACACACACATTGATCACGGCACACACATGCACACACACATATTCAAGAACATTATGAACATGTTCTTGAGCTTATTTGAATATTCAAAGAGGGTGTGTAACATGTTCTATCACATTCATATTCATAACATAAGATTAAAGCATAATATAGCAAAATATATGAACTTTCTATGAAAAATAAGTCTAAATAAATTATTCTTGGCATGAATTTAATCAAACAAGATCATAAGCATTTAAATACATAATCACATTACATCATATCATAATTCATGCATATAATTAAATAAAATTCCATAATGTGCTCACATTATATTTAAACTATCAACTATGCACATATTTCATAAAATAAATTCCTAAAGCATTATTTAATTAATCCTAGGCATGCTACTATTATTTCTATACTAAGAACATTATATAAAGCATGAAATAATAGAAGAAAACATGCCTTAGAGAGAGAAGAGGGAAAGTGGCGTGAGGTTTTGGGCAGAGGGAGAGAGTGATTTTTGTGTGTTGAATGTGAGGTATAAATGAGGCTTAAGGGGGGTATTTATAGGTAGTCATGAGGGGTTTCTAAGCAATAAATGAGAGTTTATGGGAGATGTGGTTGCCTAAGGTTTCAACAAATGCTTGGTAATTAAATTGGAGATGTGGTTTAATTTCATGATGAACAAATGCTAGGTTATTAACTAAGAAATGTGGAGAAATTATGCTCATTTGTTCAATTCTTCTAGAAGAGCATGAGGTCATGGATGATGTCATTTGGAATAAAAATAAATGTAAAAATAATATAAAATTTATTCAAGAGTCGAGAGGTCAAATTTTGATGTAGTGAATTAATGAAAGAATGATTGAAGAATGAGCTTCGTTTTAGTTATAAACATGAAATATTTGGAGTTTTTGTTTATAGATTATGAACATTGAAGATGATGAAAATCATGAGAAAATTATATAATCGAAGCTAGGATGAAGTTTAAAGTTTGGGAAAAATCACTATGTTGTAGAGAAAAATTCAAGGATCGTTATAAATATAATTTCGACTATTGAATAAAAGCTAATTATTTTAAAATAAAATGATGATTTTTAGATAGGAAAATATTTATAAATATGCTATAGGTGAAATCGAGTTTTTCGTAAATGCATGAAAATTCATGAAATAATTTGAGGGTCGTTTTGGTTATAATTTTGAATATCAAAAGGTAGATGAATAAGGTTTTATTGATGATCGAATCATAAGCTAGGGTTTTTGCCGGTTTTTGATACTACGGGAGTTAGGATGGGAATTATGGTGTAAGGAGAGTATCACGATCCTTGAAATAATGTGAGGATTATTTTGGTTAAAATATTGGGTAGTGAAAGTGTTTCGGGAGATGTAGGAATATTTTTGAGCTGTAGGGGTATTTTCGTAATTTCCAACCTAAAACTGTAGGAATGGGTTTTGAAGCATATGAAGGGTTTTTAGGTTCTAGAAAGGAATGATTACTAGAATTCTAGGATTTTATGAGAAGAGTTTCAAGGCATGAGTTAAAAGAATTAAATCTATGAACATTTAGTAAAATGTAACACATAAAAACACATAAGTCACATAAAATGCAATGCATGAAGTGAGTTAATAGGGATCGAGATTATAAACGCTTCCTGAGTTACCCTTTACTTACCTTTCTCGACTTGGCCCTGAGTAGGGCTGTTACAATCTTCCCCCCTTTAAAAGAATCTGTCCTCAGATTCTATTACTGTCCTTGAACAGTCCTGGGTAATGTTTCAACATCTTTTCCTCTGTCTCCCAAGTCTGTTCTTCTGTACCATTTCTTTTCCACAAGATTCTAACGAGCGGAACTCTTCGGTTTCTCAACTCTTGGAATTTCCTATCCAAGATTCTGACTGGCTTCACTTCGTAAGTAAGGCCAGGTTCCAGTGATACTTCTTCAACAGGTAGGATATGTGAATCATCAGCAAAGTACTTGCGGAGTAGGGACACATGGAATACGTTATGTATTCCAGTAAGACTTGCTGGTAGATCTAGGCGATAGGCTGTTGGACCGATACGTTCCAGTATTTCAAAAGGTCCAATATATCGAGGGTTTAGCTTTCCTCCTTTCCCAATTCGTATAAACCCTTTTCTTGGAGATGCTTTCAAGAATACCTTTTCGCCTATTGCAAATTCTATGTCCCTTCTTCGATTATCAGCATAACTTTTCTGCCGATCTTGGGCAGCTTTCATTCTTTGTTTGATGATTTCAACTTTCTTTGTTGCTTCTTCTACCCAACTCTTAGTAATATTCCCTTGGGATTTCCTTTTAATTTCCTTGGTTTCATCCATATCCCAGTATAATGGAGATCTGCATTTTCTTCCATATGGGGCCTCATAAGGTGCAGCTTGGATTGAGGCTTGATAACTGTTATTGTATGCAAACTCCACAAGGGGTAGGCAATCCTTCCAATTATCTTGGAAATCTAAGGCGCAAGCCCTTAACATATCTTCCAGGTATCTGATGGTTCTTTTAAACTGCCCATCAGTTTGAGGATGTGCTGCTGTGCTGAAGTTTAACTTGGTACCCATCATTTCTTGAATATTCTGCCAAAGTTGTGAGGTGAACTTTGGGTCTCTGTCTGAAACTATTCCAAGAGGTACTCCATGCAACCGAATAATTTCTTTTTGATAAAGCTTCGCTAACGAGTTAACATTATCCGTTGCTTTGACAGGTAAGAAATGTGCGGATTTTGTTAATCTATCGATGATAACCCAAATACCATCAAATCCTCATTTTACTTTGGGTAATCCGTAAACAAAATCCATGGTTACCTGATCCCATTTCCAAGTAGGGATAGATAATGGTTGCAACAATCCTCCAGGTCTTTGATGTTCTGCTTTAACTCGCTGACAAGTCAAACATTTCTTGATGTAATTGGCTATGTCTCTTTTCATACCGTTCCACCAGAAATGCTTTTTGAGGTTTTGATACATCTTAGTTCCTCCAGGATGTATCGAGTAACGAGTTTTGTGTGCCTCGTCCAATATTTCCTTTCGAATGATACTAGGCACGCAGGCCCGATTCTTGTATCTCAAAATCCCTTGATCATCGGTTTTGAATTTTTCCTCAAGATCCTTTTCTTTGGATTCGAAACATTTCTGAATCCACTCATCCTGAGCCTGAGCTTCTTTTATCTTTTCATTTAGTGGTGGTAGTACCACTAAATTTGCTAATCGAGCTCTTGAGATTATTTTCACAGCTTTTCGTGGGTTACTTGAAGGCTTTCTTGAGAGTGACGCTAAACTTGACTTCCGACTTAAAGCATCAGCCACTACGTTAGCTTTTCCTGGATGGTACTGGATTACACAGTCGTAATCTTCCAGGAATTCCATCCATCTCCTTTGCCTCATATTCAACTCTTTTTGGGTAAAAAGATATCGTAGGCTCTTATGGTCAGTGAAAACTTCAAAAGTTACCCCGTAGAGATAATGTCTCCACTTGGTAAGAGCAAACACAATTGCTGCTAATTCCAAGTCATGAGTAGGGTAGTTTTCTTCGTGGGGTTTGAGCTTTCTTGAGGCATAGGCTATAACTTTTCCGTGCTGCATCAATACACAACCTAGTCCTTCTTTAGAGGCATCGGTATAAACTGTATAACCTTCCTTCCCTTCAGGTAAGGTTAGTACTGGTGCAGAAGTCAATCATTGCTTTAATTCTTGAAAACTTTGTTCGCACTGTTTGGTCCATTCAAATTTTCTTTCCTTCTTTGTTAGCTTTGTGAGAGGTGTAGCTATCTTGGAGAAGTCCTTTACGAACCTGCGATAATAGCCTGCAAGTCCTAGGAAACTTCTCACCTCTGATGGGTTCCTTGGTACTTTCCAATTTGTAATTGCTTCAATCTTTGAAGGATCTACTTCAACACCTGATCCCGAAATTATGTGTCCAAGGAATGCAACTTTTTCTATCCAGAACTCACATTTGCTGAACTTAGCATATAGCTTATGATCTCGCAAAGTACTCAACACTATACGGAGATGTTCAGCATGTTCCTCAGGCGTTTTGGAAAATACCAGTATGTCATCGATGAAAATGACCACAAATTTATCTAGACATGGTCGGAATATCCGATGCATCATGTCCATGAATGCAGCAGGTGCATTGGTCAATCCAAAAGGCATTACTATGAACTCAAAGTGTCCATAGCGGGTATTGAAAGCTGTTTTAGGGATATCCTCCTCCCTAATCTTTAATTGATAGTACCCTTGCCTTAAGTCTAACTTTGAATAGACTCGAGATCCTTGAAGGACATCGAATAACTCCTCTATATGGGGTAGAGGGTATTTATTCTTTATGGTCATTCGGTTAAGTTCTCGGTAGTCAATGCACATCCGTAATGACCCATCTTTCTTCTTTACAAACAATACTGGTGCTCCCCAAGGTGAGGTACTGGGATGGATATATCTTGATTCGATCAAGTCATCAAGTTGTTTTCTCAACTCCTGAAGTTCAGCTGGGCCATCTGATAAGGGGTTTTAGAGAAAGGCTTTGCCCTAGGGATTGTATCGATTACAAATTCCAACTCGCGGTCTGGAGGTAACGAGTTTAGATGTTCTGGGAAAACGTCGAGAAACTCATTTACCACTTCTACTTCCTCAACCTTAAGTTGATCCTTTGGCCTATTTAGGAGATAGGCAATGAATCCTATGGCTCCCTTCTGAATCAACTTCTTTGCCTCTGTTATAGAAATCATTGCTACTGATCTCTTATCTTCAGGAATCCAACTTTCATCTTGTCCTAAGATAATTTCTTTCTTGAAACAATCCAACTTAGCATGGTATTTGTAGAGCCAATCCATTCCCAGAATGATTCCATATCTTGTTATCGGAAGTTCGATGAGGTCCATTGGGTAGTAACGGTCACCGATTTGTATAGGGCAGCGTTTATATACTCGATCCGTTATTAAACAAGCTCCCAAAGGGGAACTTATCTCGAAATTATATGATGAACATTCAAGGGGAAAATTTAAACGCGCATATAAATTTGATGCAATGAATGAATGCGTGGCACCAGGGTCATATAGGACCTTAACTGGCGTGTTTAGAATGTGTACCGTACCTTCGACAACATCCGAAGGATCTGGATCCTCGTTTCCTTCCAACGCGTAAGCTTTTCCCTTGACAAGTGGTTTTCCGGACTTTCCCACGGCTTTCTCCTTTTCCTTAAATCCCGGTCTCTTTGGGCATGTGTTAAACTGATGGTTAGGGTCTCCACACCACAAACAAGTGCTAGCTTTCTTTCGACAATCTTGTTCAGTATGTCCCGGTTTGTGACAATATTCACAAGTGATCTCTTCTTGTGAATTAGACGAGACTGACTTAGGCTTTTGCTGGCCTGCTATGGGTTTCTTCCCAAAGTTCTGGTTAGATGGTCCAGCGGGACGTTTCATTCCTTGAGAGGGCTTATTTTGAGGGGGAACAGGGCGATTAGCTGCCTGGCGAATATTCTTGTGAGTTGCTTCAGTTTTCAGGGCTTTATCGACTGCCTTGTTATAAGTTTCAATATCTAATGAAGCTAAAGCCCATCGAAGGTCTAGCTTTAATCCATCAATAAATCGCTTGGTCTTTCTTCGTTCGTCATTCAGAATATGTGGAGCATACTGAATAAATCTCACGAACTTTGCCTCGTACTCAGCTACTGGCACATAACCCTGAGTTAAAGTCATAAACTCAGCCTCTCGAGTATCTCTTACCACTTGAGGAATATATTTATTCTGAAATTCCTTCACAAACTCCACCCAATTGTAATCAGTTCGATCTTCTATCCAGGTCAACTTAACGTGCTTCCACCAACTCAAAGCAGGTCCTTCTAGGAGAAAGGCTGCATACTGCACTCGTTCCCGTTCCTCGGGAAATATATCCATAGCCTCATAAATCTTTTCCAAACTAGCTATCCAACTTTCAGCCTTCAGGTCATTAGGTTCTCCAAAGAATTTTGGGGGATTCATTTGGAGAAACCTCTCTAAGGATCGCTCGTTGGTAGGGTTATTCCCAGGTGTACATGTTCGAACGAACTGCCTTAAAGCTTCTACAAGTTCGGGGTGTCCGGGCGGATCTTGTGGCGATGGGGAGTTATTTCGTGGTGTTCTTCGTAGAGGCATTGTGAATACTGAAATCACAATTATATAGGAAATATAATGCATGCAGGATTAAGAATGTCTCAACGATCATCACAGAACAACAATCACCAAATAACATCAATCATCAAACATAGAGTGCAGAAAGAAATAACATTAATACTCACGGTCCTGCTGGTATCTTGAAGCGACTCTAAGACTCATGATGCAAAAATGTAAAGCAACATGAAATAACAGTGTAAGATGATCAAAATGTGTCATATATATATATATGCATCATGGTTAGTATGCTTCTCTCTATCTAAACCTGATGCTCTGATACCACCTTAGCTGTAGCGCCCCTTAACACTACAACCCCGCACCGTAGTACTCCCCGAGTGGATGTGAGACCTAGCACTCGAGAAATACTCCGGCGAACGGACAAGACTATGCAATACCAGAGTATGAAATTTAAAGGCAACGGAAAATAAACTTGAACAAATAAAAGGGGACAATACATAACAAAGCACGTATTATTAAGTTGGATAAGTGTTTACAGCAAAAGTTCTGACTTTAGAGAAGAGTGCTTATTGTGAGATGTACATGCACTCGTGATTACTCTAATTGACTGGAACGTGACACCTTAAAGCTTCAAGATACCTCTAAGGCGTCGCTGTACAGATTCCTGAAATCATTAATTGAAAGAACACGAGGGTTAGTCAAAATGACTAAGTGATGGGGGTTGAGGCTAATGATTGTAAGCAAGATTTTTGAAGTGTTTTGACCAAGAAAGTCTTGGTTTGAAATGTATATACTATATAGTAACAAATAAATATATGACAATAATATCCGGTTCATATTGTTTTGAAACAATAGGAGTAGGGGGAATATAGGTTATACTTTAGAAAATCTATGAACCGTTTTGAAAATGATTTTGATGCCCGCAAGCTAGGCGTCTCCAACCTTAACTCCATAAAACCAAGAATATGCGTAATGACATTGATCAAGATGTCGTTACTCAGTAAAAAGAAATACAACAATACCATCCTTCTTTCTCCAGTGTCACCTCAGGGAGCTACCCCTAGTGACGATATACATGAATTTGGAGGGACGTACCTTTTCCCGTCACTTGGTGTGGAATAACTAACCTCCAGTTAGACCACCACCAAGATCTAGTTGGCGGCTGGTATAATGGTAGACCTCGGCCCGTGCCTCCCGGACTACTACTTCTACCAAGACCACCGGGCCCATAGGAAAAACAATAACTTTGCTTGCAAGACGAGAATATTTACCCGTAAGAAAGTACTAAGTACTTTTCGGGTAAATGTATGGTTTCAGTAATTAACAAGAATTGTTTTCCCATAAAGGGGGAGGATAACTTGAAAGAAATTCAAGAAATAAAGTAAAGTAATTTTATCATGATTTCAGTTGAAAAGATTTAAAACCCTCACCGGTACCGAGATTTAAGTGGAAGTGTGAGGATTCCACTCTTCGATCCTAGGTTCGCCTGAAAGTAATAACTACTACTGGCTTAGAACTAGGTTCTTAGTTCCTAACTAACTAATTACACACAATACTACGACGAAATGATTAGAGAAGATACACGTTGTGTAATGCGTTAAAGATTTCCCCGTAAATCCTAAATTTACCCGTTTAAGGGAATTTGATTAACAAATTAGGGTTTATGGGATCTTTAACTAATTAAATATTTATCAACCATACTATAATTCTAATTGTAAGATTTGAAATGAAATTCAAGGTTTAATTTGACAATGTAGGTTATCTTTTGAAAAATATTACATAGTTTATTGATTTTTGAAAAAATTTAGGAAAAATATTTCTTTAAAAATTCCAAAACTTATTTTTAATTATTTTTGTAATAATTTCAAAATTATAAGTATTTTGGTTGACCAAAAAGTCAAAATTACTATTAAAAACATTTACTATTCAATTTCATATGAATTAAACACTTTATAACACAAAATCAAATTCACACACACACACACATTGATCACGGCACACACATGCACACACACATATTGAAGAACATTATGAACATGTTCTTGAGCTTATTTGAATATTCAAAGAGGGTGTGTAACATGTTCTATCACATTCATATTCATAACATAAGATTAAAGCATAATATAGCAAAATATATGAACTTTCTATGAAAAATAAGTCTAAATAAATTATTCTTGGCATGAATTTAATCAAACAAGATCATAAGCATTAAAATACATAATCACATTACATCATATCATAATTCATCCATATAATTAAATAAAATTCCATAATGTGCTCACATTATATTTAAACTATCAACTATGCACATATTTCATAAAATAAATTCCTAAAGCATTATTTAATTAATCCTAGGCATGCTACTATTATTTCTATACTAAGAACATTATATAAAGCATGAAATAATAGAAGAAAACATACCTTAGAGAGAGAAGAGGGAAAGTGGCGTGAGGTTTTGGGGAGAGGGAGAGAGTGATTTTTGTGTGTTGAATGTGAGGTATAAATGAGGCTTAAGGGGGGTATTTATAGGTAGTCATGAGGGGTTTCTAAGCAATAAATGAGAGTTTATAGGAGATGTGGTTGCCTAAGGTTTCAACAAATGCTTGGTAATTAAATTGGAGATGTGGTTTAATTTCATGATGAACAAATGCTAGGTTATTAACTAAGAAATGTGGAGAAATTATGCTCATTTGTTCAATTCTTCTAGAAGAGCATGAGGTCATGGATGATGTCATTTGGAATAAAAATAAATGTAAAAATAATATAAAATTTATTCAAGAGTCGAGAGGTAAAATTTTGATGTAGTGAATTAATGAAAGAATGAGTGAAAAATGAGCTTCGTTTTAGTTATAAACATGAAATATTTGGAGTTTTTGTTTATAAATTATGAACATTGAAGATGATGAAAATCATGAGAAAATTATATAATCGAAGCTAGGATGAAGTTTAAAGTTTGGGAAAAATCACTATGTTGTAGAGAAAAATTCAAGGATCGTTATAAATATAATTTCGACTATTGAATAAAAGCTAATTATTTTAAAATAAAATGATGATTTTTAGATAGGAAAATATTTATAAATATGCTATAGGTGAAATCGAGTTTTTTGTAAATGCATGAAAATTCATGAAATAATTTGAGGGTCGTTTTGGTTATAATTTTGAATATCAAAAGGTAGATGAATAAGGTTTTATTGATGATCGAATCATAAGCTAGGGTTTTTGCCGGTTTTTGATACTACGGGAGTTAGGATGGGAATTATGGTGTAAGGAGAGTATCACGATCCTTGAAATAATGTGAGGATTATTTTGGTTAAAATATTGGGTAGTGAAAGTGTTTCGGGAGATGTAGGAATATTTTTGAGCTGTAGGGGTATTTTCGTAATTTCCAACCTAAAACTGTAGGAATGGGTTTTGAAGCATATGAAGGGTTTTTAGGTTCTAGAAAGGAATGATTACTAGAATTCTAGGATTTTATGAGAAGAGTTTCAAGGCATGAGTTAAAAGAATTAAATCTATGAACATTTAGTAAAATGTAACACATAAAAACACATAAGTCACATAAAATGCAATGCATGAAGTGAGTTAATAGGGATCGAGATTATAAATGCTTCCTGAGTTACCTTTTACTTACCTTTCTCGACTTGGCCCTGAGTAGGGTTGTTACACTTCTACTGAACAAGTGAGGACGAACTAAAGAGGTAAGGATAGATTTGACCCTTCTGCTACCGGGACCTCTCATGCCCGTCCTTCGCCTGTCCATCCTGATGCCTTCAACTCGCATGTTCCCGCTTAGGATGTGTCGTATCTAGACTCGATTTACTCCAATTCTCACGAGGACGTAGGGCTGAGGGTGCTGTGGATGAGATTGCCCGGGAAAAATTTCCTGTTGAGGCCGCTCTCCACCTTGACAAGTTATATTATCCATTTTTTTTATTATCGCAACAGTTTTGCTATCTTTCCTTTATTTAATCGACTCCTTCACAAGTGGGCATGATCTTAGGGTACTGGCACGATCTAAAGCTGGACATTCCTGCTGCTGTCATCGAGGAGCTGGAAAGCCTTCAGCAGTAGCGGGATGCTCTTCGTCGCGAGCTGGCAGGGGCGTAGGACTTGAGAAAGAAGGCTGAGGGGAAAGTTATCGTCCTGGATACATAGCTGAAGGATCTGAAGGTGGCTTATCATCCGGATAAGAAAGAACATCAGGTCGTCCCCGTATAGCAGCAAGTCTCTATTCAGGCAGCAGAGCGGTTCTCGGGGACTCTAGCAGGAAGGAGCCTTTTGGAGGGTTGCTTGCTGACCCACCAGGCTTAGTACCTAAGTTTCGTAGAGTTGCAACAGGTGGTTTATGATGCCGCTCAGGAGAGAGTTCAAGAAGCTTCAGCCTCGGCCTTCGGTCGGGCTTTCGTGCCGCGTACACTGAAGCACCCCAAACGGAAGGCGCCACATCCCCCGTACCAAGACCCGACCCGCATATGAAATAGAGAGTCCATACACAAGCCGAACCCGAACGGGGACTCACTCACACACTAGGCTAGGAGGGAGGTAGAACCTTGAAACCAAATAAACAATCTCATGAATTAAATGCGAGTGCGGAAAGAAAACATATATTTAACCGCGAGGTATATCATAAAAGACGGGTTCCACTAGCATAAATACCTAGTCCCGAAAATTCAAACATAAATCATAAATCACAAATTTACGGGTTCAACTATCCCTAGAAGCCCGTCCCGAATCAATATAATATAATCAACAATTCGTACATAAATCCATAACTTATTCAATTTACAATATGGGTGAAGTGACCCAAACTTGACCACACAACTCGACCGACTCGAAATCCCGCCAAGCTCTCCAACACCTGCAAGAAACTAAAAACAATGTCGGGTTCAGTCTATAGGAGACTGGTGGCTATAAAACAGGGCATAACATATATAATAATATCGCAGAATTTAAACACCCACATATGCAAGCTATAATTCCGTACGAGGTTTTTAAAATATTTCCCAAGTAGGTAAAACAAAGAAAAAATTGCCCGACATTAGAACCTATAAGTTCATTCATTCATTACAATCATGTGGTCAGTACGTGAGCCCTGGCGGGTAGGCGAATATCTCCAACCTACTCCTCGTGTGTGCATATAATTTCAATCTTTACATTAGTGATCATACACATTATTACATAATCATACGTTTCATAATCATTCATGTTCATTCATTACAATCACAATCACTTACACCTTTTTCCTCCGGGTCGTAGACGGGTTAGCAAGACCCGGCCACCGGTCCATAGGCCAATGGGGGTACACGAATCCCCCAAGGGCACTCAGCTCCCATTCCCCGCTAATCTCCTAGTGAGGGCCGGTATTGTAACACCCCAAGCGGTGGGGCACCACACCCCCGCACTATGACCCGACACGTGTATGAAATGGAAAGTCCGCACCCGCGGCAAGTCACAGCGAACGGGTGACAAACGAAAACACACACACTAGCTAGGCGGTATCTAACCCTGTACAAAGTAGATATGCAAAGCCAGAATGCGGAAGCGATATAATATACGAATTTTAAAAAACATTCCTACATGAAACATATTGAGCAATACAAAAATGAAAATCATCTACACGGGTTCAACTAATCTATCGAACCTGTCCTATCCTGTCCCGAACAATTACAAAGCAAAACGGGTTCAACTAATCCGAGCACCTGTCCTAACCTGTCCCGAATTCCAATCAATCAAATCATACGTGCAACCTACTCACAACATATCTTATACAAAATTTACAAATTATAAATCAGAGCATAATACTTGACAAACTGAAACGTGCAGACACAGACTCAAAAGACACGACACACCGCCGCCTAGCACGAACTCCAATGCGAACCCAAACCGAAACCTGCACACTAAAAACATAAATGGGGAGGGGTCAGTCCAAGGACTGAGCGAGGGGCTACCCACACACACCTATATATATATAGAGTACAACACGTAGAAGAAGCAACGTTCGTTTTTAACCCGGGGTTAGTTTTTGCACGCCAAAACATTTTCCCGTGATAATATACATATAGGGTGACTTATCAAAATAGAACGAACAGAATTTAACTTATGCATATCTCAAAACATACGTTCAAACTCATGCAGACTTAGCACACGTATCAGAACATAACTTATTAGGTTAATAACAAAATCCAATTTTTTTATCTTAACTTAAGAGTCTACCCCCGTTTCACGAACTTATAACCGACAGACATAACGAAACTCGGCGGGTACGAATACACATCCAACGAACTCCTTCTTATCCCACATAAGCATAAACAGACGAAATCAGAACAAACGTACCTCCTTCACACCGGGTGATGGAAGGGTTGTACATACCCTAACCATCCACGCATATACGTCAGGGTAGTGAGTTTTGCGACACTCACTTCCCAAGGACTCCGTCCCCCACCTCCCTCCGAGTGGGTTTCGGGTTGATCCTAACAGAATGGAGAAGTGCACAGGGGTTGTAACCGGCGACCCCATGGCCGTCCCGGGTCTCCCTTACCCACAACTCCGGGACAAACACACACATATATCGGAAACTTAACCCGCCACACACAGACAGATAGACAGACATATCTCATGCATATCGTACTTATCATATCGTACGTACATATCACGCAGACTTACCTCGAAATCATAACAGAACTGAGACAAAGCATACATAGGCTTATACATAGCAATTCGTACTTTTCAAATCAAATCATATGACAAAACCAGCAAAATACGTACTTCGCACATATCTACATATACATAAGGCTTATAAACCGCATGCATTCGAAAACGGGCACGTTGCAATAGGGTATAACTATATCCTAACCTCAGCTGGTACCAAACACAGCCGAACACAAAGCAGAAGGTCCACCCCGAAACCTGCACGACTCACTTGTCACCACCCCGAGTGCACCTGAACCAACTGAACACACAAACACAACACAGGGCTCAGACTCAAACTCAGACAACCACACAGAGACGCACGACAATGCTCAAGCACTTACGAAATGTAATCACATAAGCAAGTTTCAAATTCATATTAATTCTATGCAAAACAAAACATTAAGGCATGTTCGTACGCACAATTAATGCAAATTAGTGAAACTGGAAGGTAAGGCAAATCATATCATTTCATTTACCACACAAACAATTCATAGATCACATTTCATGCAAAATTCTCATAATAGCATGTTACGAATTTTCCGTTAAATCCACGAGGTCACATGCAGATTCCAACTAAGTCATATAATCATGTAAGGTCTCATATAATTTTTCCGGTGCATAACAAATTCATATCTATATATATATATATATATATATAGCAAAATAGATTAAATATATATATATATATAGCAAAATAGATTAAATTCCAATTTACGTTATTAAATCTTAATTCAAAGATTCAAGGTTAGGCATAACAACTTCTTTTAACACAACCGTGATTAGCATATACTTATTTACCAAGTGACAAGGTTTAATTAATTCAAATCAAACAAATTCATATTGTTCCCGAAATTACACAAACACCCCTTCTAGATTAAACAATTAGCACAAATTTAATATATCGGGATTCAATTTGTAATTCAAAGCATCAATACATATCACATTTCATTAAATATAAGATTTCGTATACATCGGAGTTCATATAAATCCATAAGTCAAGCAAATCGCAATTAAATTACAATTAGAACAAATAATTAAATATTCACAATTATACAAATAAATTCACAGAAAATAAACCGAGTGTCCGATTAACGAACGGAAAGCGGCAACAGACTCACCATAACGAGACGGACATTTTGTCCGAAGCCCGCCGGATCGCCGCCACCGGAGCCGCCGGAACAGTGGAGGGCCGCCACTCGACCCGCTTCCGGAGCGTGCCTGAAAAATCCTGAAAAATCACCCGTGCAAGGATTCGGCGTGCTCAATCCAATTCTTGGATCAATTTCTGGAAAATCCAAGCCAATTATCTCCAATTTCAAATCCAACAATACGAAAACCCTAAAATCTTCAAACTTCAATTACTTTCAAACCGGTGAACCAAAATGAGATCCGAAAGAGGCATCGGCTTACCCGTGACAAGCTTTACGAAAGCCCTCAGCTTTCTCGTCGGAAAAAATCCCCGGAGGTGGCGCCGCCGTTAAACCGCCGCTGTGCCGCCACGATCCACCACCAAACGGCCAAATTGGAAGTCGCGTGATCAAAGGCCAGTAGTTCTCGTCGTTCTGAACAACTTCCGTGAAGGGCCCGAGGCCAAAAGATGGCCGGGAAAGGCCCCCGTTGGCCTCCAAAGTTTCTGCCACCGCACGCCTCCCCGGAACCACCACCTACGGCCAAAATTCATTGAAAACGATGCCGGAAATGGACTCAGGGGGTCGGAAAAGGGTAGGAAACACCAACCTTCGTCGAAAAAGATCACCGGAGAGGCGAAAACACCGCCGCTATGGTGACGATCGCCGCCGCCGCAAGCTTCAAGCGGCCCGTGCGGTGCCATCGCGGCCCCGATGGCCACGCCGCCAACGCCATCCGCTGCGTCGGAGGCCCTTCTTCCTGGGTGTGGGGCGCGTGTCACCGGAAAGTGGCCAGAAGCCGCCACGAAACGGCAGCGAAGTGGCGGCTCCGCTACCTCCTCCAGCCACGTCTGAAATTCCGTCGTATCTCCGGCACCGCTCGTCGGTTGGTCGAGTTCTTGGTACGGTTGTGACCGCGTCGTCGAGATAATCGAAATGGACTATTGGTTCGTCGAATTCCGTCGAGAAACGAGCGAGTTCCGGGTTGTGCATGAAATCACACCTTGGGTGTGTGTGTACAGTGAAAATCACGGGAGAGAGGGAGAGACTGAGGTCTGCTGCGTTATGGCACGTTAAACGAGGTCCGGGTGTTTTATCCCGGGTCCTCGTGCGAGAAGCGAACGGTAGAAGGGGCAAACGACGTCAGAATTGGGCAAACTTAGAGTCTACGGACTCGTCTCGATGCCCCGAACGCGTTGAAGGGGTCAAAATAGTCAAAATCTCGTTCAAACGATAAATGACTGAAAAACCCCTAAAAAGAGAAAATTACAAAGGGGCCCCTAAACTCTAAAAGAGTTCAAAATAGGGCCACGAAAAACATAAAATCACATAATTAAACACATAAAAAGGTTGAAACGTGGCGTACCTTATAAATCGGACGAGCGGGATGTTACAGGTATCACCGTAGTTTGGTTGGAACTAGGGCATGGGATCTCCGTAGGCCCTTGCCTTCCCGGATCGCCACATGTACTAAGTCCCTAGGCCCGTGCAATTTGAACCATGTCTCGCCAAAAATCATAAGGTAGGAATGCATAAAAGGAGGCTTTACATTGGAATTCATTTAATCTAAAAAGACTCGATATATAATTATAATATTTTGGCTCAAATCTTTCACATAAGGAATATATAGGGTCATCGTAACTAATAGAAGAGAAACCCACCTGTTACACCTTACCGAACAAAACCAAGAAGAAATAAAAACTTGGGAGTAACCTATGAACCCGACAAGTCTCCGCCCTGGAGAAAACTGTAAAAAAGACAATGTAGTGTACTCGTGAGACTCAAGACTCCCAAATAAAACATGTGTAATGCTCGACAATGAAATGAGTATGATATGATATGCATAAGAGGTGATATTATGTCATGGAGACGTTCACGTGCCCGATTAATGCCTTTATGACATATAAATAAGCAATTCATTTATTATAAGTAGCGTTCAAACTCATTCAAGTTCATAACTTCACATTTCATATCAAATCAACCCAAGAATTTCATATAACAATCATAACACATACTAATTCATGTTTACAATTAGAAAATAGACAATTAAAGACATTCAAGTCATGATCGAAAATTAGGCCCTGCAATTATAACTAATCAACAAGACATTAAGTAACATAGAACTAAAACCAAACACATGCATTGGCTACAGCCTGCAGAAATTAAACACATGAATCACAAGCAAACTTGGGCTCCTCAGGCCTCTTTCAATTCATAACAAAGTCCAGCAAGGTAATTCAACAACAAATACATAAAGATTCAAGTTCATAATGTTACAGGGTCGAATCATACGCAATTGAAATACATAGGTGAGTGCAGAGACTCTTCTAACTTAACTTGACCGACTCAAAGACTCAAACAACTCCGCCTAGCTTGAACTCCAAAGCCAAACCTGCGCACTAAAAGGTTGGGGAGGGAGAGGGTCAGTCTCTAGAAGACTGAGTGAGCAGGAGCGATATACATAAATATAAAACATGCACATGCAAGCCATAAATCCCGAACAAGGTTTTCTTTAAAGTTAGTTCCCAAGAGGGCAAGGGAATAACCAAACAATGCTTGGACTTTACGACTAATCATATCAAATTTATTAAGTTTATAATTCATACATAGCATAAAGGCTCGATGAGTGAGCGTGCATCATCTCCAACCAAACTCCGACTGTGTACGACACATATCATTAATACAGTAAATAGGTGATCATGCAATATATCATCATACACTCAAATCATATATCATAACCTAAAACATATTCGTTTGGGCAATCCGTGTCCCGGCCTTCCCGCACGGTGCCTATCAATCATAACATAGTCATAATCATAAAATAAGTTCCAACCTTCTTCCTCCGGGTGGTGGACGGGCTTTCAAGACCCGACCACCTCATATATTGACCAAGAGGGGTTACATGACTCCCCAGATGGCACTCAGCTCCCTTTCCCCGCCAATCTCCTGGCGAGGTCCGGTACCACCGTTAAACATAGTGGAACTAGCACATGGGATCACCGTCGGCCAATGCCTTCCCGGATAGCCACATGTACTAAATTTCTGGGCCCGTGAACATAACATACATACATAATCTCACCAAAACATTTACTTCATACTTAGGATACATACTATAAGAAAACATACCTTACCGTGCAACTCGGCATATGCTATACACGTACCTCTCCGTGTCATCCTAATACGTAGCTAGCATGAAGACACACGGTTTGGAGCCTAGCCTCGTTGCAAAACCATTTTAAGCTTATATACGCCCATACGTATAATTTCAGAAGAATTTACTCAATGACTCCACTTTGTAAAGATAACATATACATACATAAGGTTTTAGGCCAAAACTTGTCACATAAGGGTTATAGGGTTTTATACATAACTAGAACGAAAACACCCTCACCTGGAACAAGTCGATACAAGGATACTAGTTACCGAGTGCCTAGTTGATCAAGATTTTCTCGGCCCTGGAGATAACTGTACAAGAGATAACGTAATGTGTTCGTGAGACTCAAGACTCCAAATGAACCATATGAGACGCACGGCATGCAATGAACATGATATGAATGCATAAAAGATGAGGTTAGGTCATGAACATGTTCATGTGCACTATTAATGCACTTAAATCTCATAAACGAGCCATACATTTGTTCAAGGAAGAGTTCAAAATCATTTAAGTCATGAATTTCATGTAACAATTAAAACTCAAGTAAATCAAGTTTTCAATTGTAAAATTAAATAAAACGAAGGCATTTAAATCATTTGAATATGTAAAACATAAAATAGATAACAATCAATTCCATAAATTAAGTCCATAACTAAAAAGTCACATTTCATGAAATAATATCATACCACTTTAGTCTCATATATTTATTTCACATTCATATCTCACGTTTGCAATTATAGAATAGACAAATAAATACATTCAAATCAAGATTGGAAATTAAATAGGAACATGAAATAAATAAAATTTAATTTTTACCAATCGAATAAATCAAATAATATGTAATATAATATAAACATATATATATATATATATATATATATATATACATACATATACGTACCATTTCAAAGGAAATCAAACATGCATGCAAATTAAATTTAAAAGGCCATGCATGCATCTTCAATTATTCCTTGCATGCAAATTATTCATGCATGCATATAACAATTCACTATATATATTTATACGTATATATAGAATGCACGCAAGAACAATTTAATTAAAATATTTCATGAGCATGCATGCAAATATCTTTATAAAATTACACTTAAATACCCATGCACATACACATAACTGTACATGCATGCAAACATTTAACGTAATATTACATACACAATAATTAACATATCACATGCAATTGAATTGAAGAAGGAAAGAAAGGAAGAAAATATAGCAGCAGCAGCACTCTGTTCCAGACCCAATCTCCCCGCCCGGGGAGATCTTGCGCTGTAAAAGTCCCCGCCCGGGGAGCTTCGTGCAGAAAGCTTCTGCACAAAGGCTACCCGGCCGAGCCTTTTCACGGCCAAAATCTCCCCGCCCGGGGAGATCCATTCCAGTACGTAGCAGCAGTTCAAACGCACGTATAACCCCTGTTTTCTTGGCATGAATTACAGCAGCAGCTAAGGCAATACTCAGGCAAGTTATGCAGCAACAATATGATACCAAGAACTCCTACCAAACTGATAATATTAGCAGCTAAGCTAGGGTAACACACAGCAGGAATTGACAGCAAGAATACGCAACATTTCACGAAAGAAAACAGGGGCGAATGAGTGCAAAACAGAGCAAGAACACATACTAGATTTCAAACAACATTTAGACACATAAGGATTAATGAAAGAGCAACAAACAACAGCAATTCAGGCCCCATAACAGCCCCAAGTCACGCAGCAGCAGCAGCACAAAAGCAAGGAGGAAACGAAGTCATTTTCATACAAGGTTCATTAATGGTATCTCAGTAAATCTTCAACTACCACATTATCAATGATCATAAATGAGAAGAGGATGTCAAAACAATCAAATTCAAGCTTGGAATCAAACAAATCCATCAAGGAATGAATGAGATCAACACAATTGCTCAAAACCTAATGGTTTATCAAATTCAGCCAAAACTCATGAAATCATGATCAAAATTGGGGATGCCTAGCTTACAATGACACATATTGAATGTATATTACAACCCTAAGCTTACCTTGTGGATTAATGGAGGTTTGGAGGAGATTTGAGCTTTGAATCTCCAAGGTGCACAAGGGTTACGGGAAAACTGGAGAACATAATGTTTTGGCTGAGTTTTCTTTATGTGATGAAGGTTATCTCGGTTTGGGGTGTTTAAGCCTGGTTAGAGGGTTGAGTTAGGGTTCTAAATCCAACCATAGTTAATTTGGTCAGGGTTTGAACAAGTTATGGCCATTTTGGTTAAATGTGGTTGTTTTGATGTCGTTTCTTTTTTCGGTTGGATTTCGGAGGTTCAAATGATTTCGAAAAAATATACGGCTAAGTTTATTAAATTCAAATCTTTGATACGAGTTCAGCGAAGTTGACGGAACTCGAATCCGAGTTCCCGAGCTGAAGATATCACAAACGGAACCAAGGGTGCGCTAATTGCTCGTTAGCCCCCGATTTGGTTCCACCATTCAAATTAAATTCGTTAATGCATCAAAAGAGTTCGAAAACACAAAACGAGTATATAGACATGTTCATAACACATATATTTACGACATACTTCAATTTCACGACATTCCGATATCATTTCGTATAAGAACGATACACATATTCATAAAATTCTACACATGATAAGTTATAACTAACATATGAAATTCTAAAATTAAATACATTCAAGGTCAACGGACTATCATAATAATTAATTAGTAAATATGATTAAAGCATGATTAATTAGCATAACGCTTAATTAACATTAATCATTAAATTAACAATAAATTTAAAATAAATACTTAAAATAACGTAATATTTTAAAATAATATTAAATTAAAATAAAATATAATAAAATAAAATAATAACAATTTATAATAAAATTAAATAGAAAATACGTAAAAACAATTAATTCGTGCAATTTAATAAACACATACGTCACATTAGTAAAAATGAAAAACCGGGGCGTTACAATTCTAAGCACAAGTTTAATCAAACAAGAACATAATTATTTTAATACATAATCATATTATATCATATCATAATTCATGCATTTAATTAAATAAAATTCCATATTGTAGGCTCATTACACATAAAGCTAATAATTATGCATATATCTTATAAAATAAATTCCTAAAGCCTAATTTTATTAAACCTAGGCATGCTACTAATATTATTATATTAAAAACATAACGTAAAGCATGAAATAATAAAAGAAAGGCACACCTTGCTTAGAGAGAGTGAGATTGTCGTGGCTTTTGGGAGAGAGAGAGATTGAGGATTTTGTGTGAATTTTATGTTATGCTTCTTAGGGTATTTATAGTTGGCATTTAGGGTTTATGTTGCAATTATGAAGAATTAATTAGATGAATCATGGTATGAGTAAGCTAGGTTCATTTATTAGGGGGGTTAAGTGTATACTTAGGTGTTTAGTTAAGATATAATTAATTATTTCAGTAATCATGACAAAATAAAAATAAATCTAAAATAGGATGAAAATGATAATAAAATCGTAGAAGAATGTCTAGGTTTTAGCTTCAAATGAGAGAAGTTGCAAAAGAAAGAGAATCGAAATAGCTTTCTAATGGTTATAAACACTTAACGTTTAAACGTCTACATTTAAAGTAGTAGTCGTTCGGGAATTTTGAAAAATACAATAAAATTCATAAACGAAGCTAGAATGTGAATTGATTTCCGAGAAAGTGCCTATGAATCTTAAAATAATTCAAGGATCGTTTTGACTGTAATATTGGCTACCAAATGTTGTATAATTTGAAAGTTAGTTTTTATGGTAGAAATAGTACTTTGTGAAAAATAGGAAAATTTTATAAAACGAGTTAAGGTTTGAACTAGAGTTTGGAAAAGATCTTAAACTTCATAAAATAATCCAAGGATCGTAATGGTTATAATATTGTATAGGAAAAACGTTGAAGTTCGGAATTTCCCAAATTAGGGCAAAACTAGGGTTTTTCGGCCGGTTTTGATTTCTACGGAAGCTACGTTAAGAATTAGGGTTTGGAAATCATACCATAATTCATAAAATTTTGCAAGGATTCTATCGAGCCCAATATTGGATAGGTAAAAGTGTTTCAAAAATTCCTACAATTAAAGGTGAATAGTAACTAGGGACCTAAATGGAATTTTTTGACAAACAATTTCCAAAACGTATTTCGGGATGATGAAAGCTATGATATGAGTTTGGAAAATGTGGAAACCAACTTTCTAAAGATTCTGAAGGTTTAGGAAAAAGGTTTAGGGTTCGGTGGATGAATAGTGATGTGATTCTCTCAAGAATGCACAAATCATAAATCAGAACATAAATGCACATAACTCACATAAAATGGAATGTGTAATGGACTAAGGCTATAAACGCTTTCCTCTTAACCCTTTACTTACCTGTGCTATCCTGATCTCGAAATCCGGGCTGTTACACGGGCCGCTACTCCTTCAGAAACCGGAAGAGGCCAGTCGGGAGAACGAGTACCTAGTCTTACCTGAGTTGCCAATTCCACCAGTTCTGGTCTTCTATTCCTTCGATGTATGAATCCAATTCGAGATGGTAGGTGGTCCCGCGGCCCAAGACATGGTCTGGTCCAAAAGTTGGCTCGACACCTGACTTGTCTCCAGTATCTTTAGTGTGTCAAATGACAAGATGATAAACCCTTTTATGATTCTATTCGGACTTTTACTGCTTCTAACCTTCTTCGATCCTTCGTCAATCACCTATAATCTTCTTTCAGCAAGACCAATTCTTTTAAGTAATCAAGCTTTGACCTCCCCGTATACGTTATGAACATTCATCCCGGAGTCAGGTCCATAACTACTATCTTTGCCCATATCGGAGTCTACCATATTCTCTTGGCAACCTTTGAAAGTTGAATCCCGATCTGAAGATATTCATCCTTGGAGTCTATCTCAACACGAGTCCTTTCCCATCTTCTTCTTAAGTTATCTCTTCATCCTCCTAAGGCCTTTAAGTGTGCATTCGGTTTCCGGCCCATTCAATTCCCCTGTTGAAGATAAAACATTTTTAATGATTCTTGAAGTTTGATCAAAGCCCTTCAAAGATCACCCCTCTAGGTTTGTCTCATCTCATATTTCCTTCTAGGTTATCATGGAAAACTAACTGATAACCTAATAATATTTACTTTGTTATGTGTCGTCCGAATCCCCATCTAATATGTAATTGGATTAACCTTTATTGACACCATCCTATTATATGATAGCTTGATTCGGTTTTCTTGTACCAATGCTGATTTAAGAGTTCGCAGAAGCTCCCTCATAATTCCATCATCTTCAACCCAATCACCCTCGATCGTTCTATACCCCATCTTATCGTTTCAATTCCCATGAATTCCTTAAATCCATATCTTCATCTCACGGCATACTTATTTCTCCCAACATTATTCCTGAAGTTTTATGTAGCACCCGAGAGAAAGGTAACACATCCCCCGCACCGAGACCCAACCCGCATATGAAATGGATAATCCATACACGAGCTAAATCACGACGAACGGGGACAAAACACACACACTAAGCTAGGTGGGCTAACCCTTAAACCAAATAATACCAAAACTAAATGAAATAGAGTATGCAAAAGCAGAAGCAACACACGATCAAGATATGTATACATTGAGCATTCAAGCTCCAGAAAATAGAATATTTACAATACTAACATGCCGTCACGGCTCAAACTTGTATGCTCAAATCATAGTTAATACATAAGAGTCATAAATAAGAGTATGAGTGCATGTCAGACACAAATATAGAGCTAGAGACAAATGCGAGACACACCGACTCGAATTCCCGCCTAGCTCCACTTACACCTGGGCAAAACAACTGAAAACAATCCGGGTTCAGTCTATAGGAGACTGGTGGGTGTAAAACATGGCATAATATATATATAATGTGAAACTTAAACACATTCATGCATGTTATAATCCCGAGAGAGGTTTTAAAGAAATTTCCCAAGTACGTAAAACCAGAAGTCATCCATCGGGATTATAACTCTCATTTTCATATTCAATCAATAGGTTATACGTGAGCCCGGTGAGAAGGCTAAGTCTCCAACCTCCACCTCGTGTAATCATTAAAGTATTAAGTAGGTGTTCATGCATACATTCTTTTGTGCTCAATCAATCGATCAATCATAACCTTTCAATCGTTCATAATCATTCATATAATTCCCTTTTTCCTCCGGGCGGTGAAGGGTTTGCAAGGCCCGACTACATCAAACATTGGCCATAGGGGTTTCATGAGTTCCCCAAAGGCACTCAGCTTCCTTTCCTCACTAATCTCCTAGCGAGTTTCGGACTCTGTGATTTGGTGAAACTAGTGTACGGGTTCACCGTCAGCCCGTGCTTCCCCGGTTAGCCACGTACACTAAGTCTCGGTCCCCAATAAGTGCAATCAATCAATACTCGCCAAAACATTTAGGAAGGATGTTCAATAAAGAAAAGGTTTAACGTTAAAATCATAGACTCTTTGAAAGACTCGGTATATATATATATTAATTTGGCTTAAAACGTTTCACATTGGGATATATTAGGTCGTTTAACTAAGTAGTAGAGAAACCCAACTTGAAAGAGAAAAGAAATAGTAAGAAGAGCATCACTGCTCGTCCTCCTCTCCAACTAGACCCGGATCTGTGCAAAAGAAGTGCAGTGTAACTTAAATGACCATATAAGACGCTCGGGAATGTAATGAATATGATATGAATGCATAAGGGATGATATGATGTCATGAAAAAGCTCATGTGCATGATTACTTCATTTAAATCATATAAATAAGCCCTTCATAAATTATAAGAAGCGTTCATATTCATTCAAGTTCATAACTTCACATTTCATATCAAACAATACTTAATATATATAAAAAAAATATATGTATATGTATATATATATATATATATATGTATTCACATTCATAAGAAATTTATCAAAATCTAGGGTTACCACTCTCGCCACCTGACGACGATGGGGGACGTTCAGCCACCGGCGGCAGCTAAACCGCCGGAACAAACTCTTTCTTACGCAAAAGTCATCGTGACTAAGTCACGAGATTTCAGGTCTCTGGATGAAATCGGAAAACTTAAGTCATTCGATCTTGACAGCTTCTCACCGATAGGGCGCATCACAAAATACCCTGAAAGACCAGCAGTGGTTTTTTTGCCCGAAGAAGAAGACGAACTATGTGAAGACTTCAGGTTTGTGTTGGTTGGCAAATTCACAAGAGGATACCCTTCTATGCGGTATCTAGAGTTCTATTTCCAACAAATGGCGTTTGCAAAAGAGGTAGAGCTAAGTCTTCTGAACAGGAACCACGTACTTATCAGATACGAAGACCACGATGACTATGCGAGGATTTTCTCGAAAGACACTTGGTTTTTTAATGATTTTCTGATGCAAGTCTTAAAATAGACACCAGACTTCGACCCTAACGTTAAATCATCAATTGTGCCTATATGGGTTTCTTTTCCAAACCTTAAAGCACAAATGGCTAAAAAGAAAGGACTATATACAATAGGCTCAGCAATCGGTACTCCTCTTAGAGCGGACGAGGCCACAGCACGCGTAAAGAATACAACAAACCCCAGGGTGTTAGTGGAACTCGATGTGTCCCAGCCTTTACAGAAATCTATTTTTGTTTGGGCGATTAACAGGTACGTGGAACAAGAGGTTACTTATGGCCCAATCCCCGACTATTGCAAACGATGCTCCAGATTGTACCATAAGACAAAACAATTCCCCATGAAGGAAGGGATGGAGGACGAAGAAGATAAAACGAATAACACACCGGAGGAACAAATGGCTAAAGAAACAGATGAAGATAAGCAACAACCTGGACAACGGACAGCGAAACATAAGAAGTCGAGACAGGAATGGACTAAAGTGCAACCGAAGGAGACACACACACACACCCGAAAGAACAACATAAACCAAGTAACAGGTTTGAAGTTCTGGCCGAATCGAAAATTCCTGAAGAAGAAGATGCACCAGAAAGAACTGATATTCGGGAAGGGGAAGAGGGCCTTGAAAAATCTGAGAACTTCGATCACAGCCCAAAGAAGACGGATGAATCGGCCAAAGATGCTACAGAAACAACAGCCGATAGTGAGAATCTGACAGCAGGGGACGATGCCCTCCAGATTGCCACCTTTGATATAGATGAGAATGAAGATGCAGCGATTAGACAGGCTTTAGCGGAAAGCTACGCAGGCAATTGGCTCACTCGTAGCAAACAATGAAGATCAGGAAAATCAGTCCCCTAACAAAGGACATTGTGATGATCTCCTTCTGGAAGACGATACTGATACCCTAAAAGAGAAAGCTCTTCATAGGCGGTCATCCTCAGCCGAAAAGTGACGAAATGTGGACAGGACAGTAACAAAGAAAAGTCGAAAGAAGAAGCAACCTGCGCCAACAATTGACCAAGCCCCTAAAAGGACCCTCCGGTCGGGCATTCTTAACGGTGTCCAATGATCGTAAAATGCCCAATATGGAACGTCCGGGGAATCGGCAATAAGGGAAGATTTCGAATCCTCAAGCGACTTTGCAATAAAAATAAGTTTACTTTTATCTCTATTCTTGAACCTAAGATCCATTTAGATGCCGAGCTCATGTGTCGTAGCTTAAAGTTCAACTCTATTATTTCTAATACTTCCAATCACATATGGTTTTTCTTTGATGATATTTTGCATGTGGAAGTGATTGAGGATAATAGACAATTCCTGCACATGAAAATTGGCTGTAAAGATTGGAATAAGGATATTTTTGTTACTGTGGTGTATACTATTTGTGATAATGGGGAAAGATGTGAGATTTGGGAGTATTTTCATTCCCATAAACCTACTAGTGAACCTTGGCTTATAGGTGGGGACTTCAATATCATCTCGAAATTGGAAGGACGACGAGGCGAAAGTGGAATGCCGGACTTACGAGGCATGGCAGAATTTAATGACTTCATTCATGACAGCAGCCTTCTTGAGCTGCCTTTCCAGGGCTCTATCTTCACTTGGACTAATAAGTCTCTTTGGGAGCGACTTCATCGAGTGCTTATCTCAGGGGAATGGAATGAATTATTCCCTAACATGAATGTCAGACATCTGGTTAGAAATACGTCTGATCATGCACCACTTTTCATTACTTTTGACGATGGTACGGCGCGAGCTCCTTCTACATTCCAATTCCAGGATATGTGGCTCAGGCATCCCAATATCGTAACTGTCGTTAAAGAGAGTTGGATTTTACCGGTGCCTAGTCATGGCATGTGGGGTCTTCACCAGAAGCTATTTCGGCTAAAACAATGTTTGAAATCTTGGAACAAAGAAATCTTTGGGAATGTGTTCGACCGAGTTAATGAGGTAGAAAAAGAAGTGCAGGAAGCAGAACATGATTATGACACAGAGCCGTTAGACTGCAACTTGATAATACTTAATGAGAAGTCGGCCAAACTTCAGCTGCAGCTTGCTATGGAAGTGGACTTTTGGAAACAAAAAGCATCTTGTCGTTGGGTGGCAGAAGGTGAAAGAAACACGGGATACTTTCATTCTTTAGTGAAAAAAAGAGATTTCGGTGTTCTATTCGGAGTATCTTAGAAGGAGGAGATGAAATAAAGGAAACTAACCAATTACGCGTCTCAGCTAATGCCTATTTTGAGAAACTTCTGACCAAGCAACAAAACCTTTCTCCTAATGGTTTTTACGGCAACGTACTGACTTCTTCCTTAAGTCATTCTGACGTGGAAGATCTGTGTATGCGACCCTCTTCCGAAGAAATTAAAAAAGCGATCTGGGACGTCCCAACCCAAAGTGCAGTGGGGCCCGACGGATTTGGGTCAAGTTTTTATCAAAATTTCTGGGATATAATCCGCAAAGATGTTTGTGCAGCAGTGTGGGATTTTTGGGATGGTTCTCCCATTCCAAGAGCTTTAACAGCCACCTCCATAGCCCTTATTCCTAAAAAAGAGAACCCTGTTTATTGGAGTGATTATCGACCCATCAGCATATGTAATGTCTCTAATAAAATTCTCTCCAAGGTCTTGAATAATAGATTGGCTGTTTTACTCCCCAAGGTGATTTCATCGAATCAAAGTGGTTTCATTAGAGGCAGGCTCATCAGTGATAATATCCTCCTAGCACAAGAACTAGTCCACACAATTAACAGTTAGAGATGCGATCAAAATGTGATCTTAAAATTGGACATGGAAAAGGCTTATGATCGTCTTGATTGGGGTTTCTTGTTAAAAGTCCCTAGACACAAGGGTTTTCCTGAGGAGTGGATTCATTGGATTTTTAAATGCATATCTAATTGTTGATTCTCGGTTGTGGTTAATAGAACTTCAACAGGAATTTTCAAATCTTCAAGAGGCCTCCGACAAGGTGACCCATTATCACCTTCGCTTTTCGTGATAGCTGCTGACTACCTGTCTTGTTGTTTAAATAAAATGGCAGCTAATGATGTGAATAGTAGATATGACACTCGAACACCTTCTTACATCTCACATCTTGCATATGCTGATGATAACATCATTTTCACCAACTCCAGACGTACATCTCTGTATCAGATAAAAGAGACCTTATGGCTCTATGAGCTCTCTCAGGACAGAAAGTTAATATCAATAAAAGTGATTTCTAGGTCAGCAGGAATGGTGAATGGGCGGCGGCTACTATCAAAGAAATCTTGGGATTTAAACAAGGAACACTTCCAATAAAATATCTGGGTGCCCCAATCTTCACAGGTAGAAAACGGATAAAATGTTTTGATGAAGTGATGGATAAGCTAAGGAAAAGACTTCAAGGATGGGAGGTCGTTATGCTTTCTCATGGAGGGCGTCTCCAACTGATAAAAGCCGTATTATACTCTATGTAAACACACCTAATACAAGTCATTGATCCCCCCAAGAACGTTACGGAAAGCGATTCAAAGACTTTGTAATAAGTTTTTTCGGGGTTTTGGCTCGGCGAACCGACATTTACATTGGGCTAGTTGGGAGAAGACTTGTTTCCTAACGAATGAGGGAGGTTTGGGGCACCGAAATTTGAACGATGTTATTACTTCCTTTACTTGGAAGCTATGGTGGAGACTCCGAACCCAAAACAACATTTGGTCCAATTTTATGAGGAAAAAATACGGCTCCATGAACCACCCGAGCATGGCTGTGGTTAAACCAAGCCATTCACACACCTGGAGATGTTTATGCTTGGTGAGAGAGGAGGCAGAACCGTACATAGGTTGGAGTATTGGCGGAAGGGAAATCTCCATGTTACATGATAAATGGATGAAAGAAGGGAAACTAGATACTAGAATTGAAGGGGATTTAGCTGATGGAAAGGTTTCCTGCTTATGGAAAAATAAAAATTGGAATGAGGAGAATATTCAAAGTCTCTTTGAACAACAAATTAAAGAGGAGATACTGTAGGTTCCTATTGACGCTAAGGATATAGACATACCACTATGGCTTCAGAGTTCATCTGGGCCATTTTCTGTAAAATCAGCGTGGAGTATATTCCGACAAAGACGACCTCATTCAGCCACCTGGGAGGCTATATGGTCCACAAACCTCACTCCGACCATCTTAGTGTTCATGTGGAGACTCATAAACGAGTGGATTCCGATTGATGACCAACTCCAAAGAAAAGGTATTAATCTTGCTTCTAAATGCTACTGCTACCCGCATGTGGAGACGCGGAGACATCTTTTCTTCGAATCAGAAAAGGTGGCTCGGGTCTGGGCCTATTTTGGGGATCATTTTGGCATGACACGATCATATTCTTGCCCGGTAAATTGTATCATTGAATCGGCTAGATCATCTCCATATAGCTCTAAGAAACACATCCGTAATGTGATCCCAATCCTAGTGCTTTGGTTCATTTGGTTAGAACGCAACAACACGAAACACAATAATGGAACTTTCAACCCGTATAACATTATCCGTCGTGTTTGCAACTGTGACACCCCGCTCGTCCGACGTATAAGGTACGCCACGTTCCAACCTTTTTATGTGATTAATTACGTGATTTTGTGTTTTGCGTAGCCCTATTTTGAACTCTTTTAGAGTTTAGGGGCCTGTTTGTATTTTTCTCTTTTTAGGGGTTATTCGGCCATTTCTCGTTCAGTCGAGAGTTCGACCTTTTTGACCCTTGCTTTGCATTCGGGGCATCGAGACGACTACGTAGACTCTGAGTTTGCCCAATTCTAACTTCGTTAGCCCCTTCTTCCGACCGTTTTCGTGTATGAGGACCCGAGATATAATACCCGAATCCTCGTAATTCCTGCCAAACGATCAGACTCAGCCTCTCTCCTTCTCCAGCGATCTCACCTCCTTCACATACACTCAAGTTGTAATTACACGCACAAGCCCGTTGTCGCTCATTTCTCGACGGAATTCGAAGTGTGAGTAGTGGAAATTTATCAGCTCGACAAGCCCGTCACGATGATACAAGAATCGAGGCCCGAAATATAGTGGTGGTGGCGCTATGGCAACCTGCAGGCGGCGGGATTTACGCCCGCCACTTCTCCCGCGAATTGTGGTGGTCTCCGGCAGCTTTTCCCAGACACGCGCCCCAGCCCTGGTTAGGAGAACTCCCCGCGCAACTCCAGTTTCAACGGCGCTGCCAATGGTGGACGGACGGCGGCTCACGCGCCGCCTGAAAGTCGAGAGCGGCGGCACGTGCACTGTAGCGCGCAGCTCCACCGCGTTCCAGCGGTCCTTTCCATCGAGAGGGGCCGGTTCCCTACCTTTACCGGCCCCCTGATTCCATTTCCGGCATCAAATTGGAGAAATCGCGGCGGAAATGGTTGAACCGGCGACGAGGCAGTGGCGGGACTTTGGTGGCGGTTCGGGGCCTTTTTTCCAACGGGTTTTGGTGGTGGTCCCTTTACAAAAGATGATCAGTGGGTGGAGGACGACCTTTTCACGTTGGTCCCGACTCCAGAACCGGTGGTTTCCGGCGAACCGGTGGCGGACCGGCCGTGAACCGGCGGCCCTCTTTTATGGCGGTTTTTCCGGCAAATTGACTAGGGGCTTTCAAAGGCCTCGCTACGAGTTTTCCAACGGTATGTTCGGATTTCGTTTTCGTTTTACGGTTTGTGTTTAATTTCAGTTTTCGTCGTTGCGATTTGGTTCGGTTTTTCGTCAACGAAGTCCGACGTGTTTGCTATTTTCTGAAATTGGTTGAGGGGTTTTGTCAAGCAGGCCGAGGCCCATGTTTCTGTCCTTCCGGGGAATTTTCCGACAACCGGAGGTAGTGGTCCGACGGCTGTACGTGGCGGTTCGGCTGGTTCCGGTGGCGGTGTTCCGACGCCCTTCGGACAACAAGTTCATTTCGTCGTGATGAGTCCATCGCCACTTTCCGTTCATCAATCGGATGTCCGGTTGATTTTATATGAATTTTTGAAGTTATTGTATTTTATTCGTTAATTGATTTTAATTATGCAATTCGATCCTGTATGAGCTATAAATTGAAATTATGAGTTGTATGATACTTGAAAATATGTTATGATGTATGAAAGCTTGATTCGTGATTTATGAAATTTATTTGCCTCGTTTTACGCCTATCTAATTGAGAATAATTATTATTTAAGGGGATGCTAGTGTAATTTTAGAAACTAAGTGATTATGAATCCTACATATTAAATTATAAAAATGATACGTGGTGCTTTACTTTGAACGAATTGTTAAGTTTGCTAATTGATAGAAAAGTTAGAAGTTATACAACTGTGTAATTTTGTATAAATTGATATGAACTTTATGTTTTATTCTTGCAAGACTTGGTGCATGATATGAATGAAATTCTTAATGTCCTAATTTGTTTTATGTAATTAATTAAGCTTGACCCTTGTTTGATTTAATTGCTCTATTCAAATATATGCCTATTTGTGAGGTGAGCTTAATGGTATTGCAATTATGGATTTATGTATAAGATGGATATGCAATTCGTGTTTATTTGTCTAGAGACCTAATACTTGATAATAATTAAATTTCTAATGCTTTAATTTATTTTATGTAATTAGTGTTATGAATTTTATAAGTTATGCATCTCTTGATATGTAATATGAATTATAATATGACCTGAATGACTTGAGTGAATAGATATGGATTATATGTTGCATCATTTGTATTCGTGACCATGGCCGTGCGTCTTTGTGGTTGTGATTTGAGTCTGAGTCTTGTGTTCTGTGTGTTCAGTCGATCAGGGTTTTTCCAGGGGGGTGTCTGTCAGCTGTTTGGGTTCCAGTAGGACTTCCTGGCTTGTGTTTTCCGTTCTCGTCGGTGTAAGGTGAGGTTTTAGGATTTTTGTTTAGTTAAAGCGACCTACAACCTTCTGTTCTCGTTGTCAAGCCTGCACGTGATTATTCTATTATATTTATATAATAGATATGTGTTTATATGATATGTTCATGAATTTGTCATACGATTAAAGGTTTTTGAACTGTATATGTACGAGCATTTGTAAGCTTGAAATGTTTTGCAGTGAGGCTATGCTCCAAACCGTGTGTCTTCATACCAGCTGCGGATTAGGATGACTCGGAGAGGTACATTTATAGCATATGCTAAGTTGCAAGGTATGGTATGCTCCGATAAGGTACGTAAGTATGATTTTCATACGATATGATAAGTTTGGTGTGTAGCGAGTTATGATCTGATATGCTATGTTCTGTTGTGTTGGGCCCCGAGACGTGGGTAAGGGAGACCCGAGAGGACCATGGGGTCGCCGGTTGTGACCCCTGTGCACGTTCTCATTTGAGGTATTCATGTGCGACCTATGGAGGTTGGGAAGGTGTGGTATCTTGAGCCCTCGGTGGATAACCGGGGAAGGCACAGTGTGGGTTGGCTACCCCGTGTGTGTTTGTATCTATATGACTAGTGAGGGTTTACTCCCCGAACTACATGGTGTTGGGGTTGGATTGTTTATGATATTTGTTGGTTTCCGATATGATACCTATGATTCGATATGGAAGTAAGGTGGGAGACCCATACTCGCCGGGTATATGAATATGATATGTTATGTTGATTATGAAACGGGATAGGAGCTTTCTCTTTTGATATGATACGATTAAGCTCAGTATGTTATAGTTTGGATAAGATAAGATATGTATAAGTTTGGTTTGAAAATTGTACAAGTATGATTTGAAAATGGTTTTGGTATGCGAAACCCTACTCCCGGTTCATAATCTTTCTTTTGATACGTGCTCTGCCCCTTATTATGTATAGTGTGTGTGAGTTCAGCCCCCTCACTCAGTCAGTGGACTGACCCTCGCCCCACCTATGTTTTAGTTTGCAAGTGCCAGTTGTTGGAGTTCGAGCTAGGCGGCTTTGAGTCGAGTCTGTCTAGTCTGTGTCAGTCCGTTTGATTTTTGTTAAGTACTTTGTTCCGAATTATGTATGAAAATTATGTATATAGTAAGTTTTATACAAGATGATGTTTATGCTTTGATTTATGAATTTTCGGGACAGGCTAGGATAGGGCATGGATTAGTTGAACCCGTCTTTATTGTATGTTTGACTTCGGGACAGGTTAGGACAGGTTCGTGGAATTAGTTGAACCCGTTTATTTATGTTTGTTGATTAAAGTTTTTGTTAGTTAATATTTTGCATCGCTTCCGCATTCGGGTTTTTTTTTTTGCATATTTTACTTGTACAGGGTTTAGGTACCGCCTAGCTTAGGTTGGAATTTTCGTTTGTCACCCGTTCGCTGTGACTTGGTGTGTGTGTGGACTTTCCATTTCGTACCACGTGTCAAGTTATAGTGCGGGGGTGTGGTGCCCACCGCTTGGGGTGCTACATTTTAAGTGGTATCAGAGCTACCAGGTTCAGAACCGGTGCTCTGGAGTCGTGTCGTGTCAGTTTTGGTAGTATGGCATAGGAATACTTGTGCATTGCATTCGTCTGATGTGATATTTTGACTTCTCTGCATGAATTTGTCTGAGCTTATGTAATTGTGTGCACACTATGATTACGATTTTTGCAAAATTATCATTGTTATGCTTTAAATTTTAGTAAATTACTTGTTGCATCTGCATTAATTAGGTGCTCTTAATTGCTTTCATTACTTGACATACCCACATACTAACCCTCATGCATAGATAAATGTCCAATTTGTGAATTGCAGGGCTTTGGCTCGATGACAAAATTGAAGTTGATCGTGATAACACTTCCCGCTTCTACAAATTGATGACAGAAGATTCAAAACTACCATGCCCTGATTATTTGAAAAAGGGACAAATGGACTTTTGAAGAATTCAACAATAGCTAGGTGCTAATGTTAAGGAAACAGGCATCATGCATTCATAGCACGTGCTTCATGCATTGGATTAAATTATAATTATTTCGAACATTTGTTTTACGTGCCTGATTGTCTTCCTTGTTGATTAATGCGTGTATGCCATACACATCCCTAACCCTACATGCATTAGCTTCGTGGTTGTAATTTAGGTGTTCCCCTACCTGATCCATTAAGTGCTGTCTTGGTCGAAGCAACATTGAGATTCAAACCGGGGTTGACCAGAAGATGTATGATCAAGCTAACACCGTCAGGGTATTGGGTGGATACAAGAAGATACTCGAAAATGAGAGACAAAAGATCCTTGAACTATCAAGGTGCCTTCAGGATATGTACTTATTACTTGGAGGTGCTCGGGAGTACATGTTTTATAAGAAAGTTAGAATTTCTAACTCGGGATGGCGTGAGGTGGCAATGAAGAAATCAAGACACATGGAGGTCAGGTTGTTGTAAAGACACCAACAAGGTCAGCTATATCTGTATGAAAGGAAAATGATAAACTCTATAAACTATAGAATTTTGGTGATGATGTCATTTGAGGGTCAACTTCGCTAAATATTAAGGATGGGGAACATCATTTAAAACCGACGGTATGTGGAGCAGGACTGTTTGAAGATTCTCCGCTTATCTCTCCATGATTGCTCTGAGAGGTTCTACCATGGGAAGAGATAGCAATTCCCAATTACCGAGGATTTTATTGGGATTTCAAGAGATTTCACGGATCACTATACTTCGAGAATCAAGTGAGATGGTCCAAGACCATTTGGGTATCCGAGAATCTGAGGGAATACTAAAGGATGCAAGTTTGAACGAAGGGTTGGAACCACTGTCAGTCAAGGATTCGATTATCCTTCCCAACTAAAGAATTGCCAACCTCGACTTCATTTCCACGGTGAACGGTACCTTAAGCATTCATGGCATTTGCACCCATGCATTCATAAGTAATTATAATTATTTTGCTTGACATAAGTGACAACGTGTAATGTTTGATGTTGCTCGCTTGTAATAACGTGACTAACTGCTGTAATTTTCATAATTTAAAATTTGTTGTTGTTCTGAATTCTTGTAAACTGAATGGATTACCTGCTTGCGTGAATTATCCGTGCTTCGTGCTTATAATTTCTTTGGTTACTCACTAACCCTTCATGCACATACAAACATATTGTGATTTTATTTTACAGAGATTCCATCGCGATATCGCCCTTGAGTTGAGTAGGGATGATGAATCAATACTCTCGGGACACCGATATCAGTAGTGTAAAGGTACACTATACATGCATCCCATGTTTTGCATTCAGTGTTATTTTGACGTGTATGTTTGAATGCTGAGTAAGTGAACTTGTGTGCTAGAGAGTTGTTGAGATCTCTCTATTTACGTGTTAGGGAGATGTGGGATTCTCCCTATTTATGTGATAGAAAGATGTTGGATTCTTTCTAAATTATGTGAGCAAGAGATGTTGGATTCTCTTGGAGTTAGATATTTGGGAGATGCTGGATTCTCTCGAATTTAGGGGTTTGAGAAATGCTGGATTTTCTCAAACTAGAATGTTTGGAAGATGTGGAAGTCTGCCAGACTTAGGTTGAGAGATGGGGCTCTCTCGATTATGTGGTTGGGAGACGGGGTTCTCTCAATTCTGTGCCTGAGGGACGGGGTTCTCTCTTTTGATGTGCCGGGAGACGGGGCTCTTTTTCTTGCGTGCTGAGAGATGGGATTCTCTCTTGTTTGTCGTGGCTGAGTTTCGTGTGGCCTGTTGTTGGTTTGCTATCGACGAGGAAGCAATGGTATCGAGCTTTGGGTGCAGTGGCATAGTGGGGGATCGAACGAGTTTGAAGCGACCAACGGTCAAGTGTTTGAACAAACCTCTGTGACTAAGGAACTCTGCAGGGAGTTGATGCAATCAGTGAGAGTAAACTTCACAGTCAGGGCTATGACTCTACATGATTTCAGGAGATGGATTGAAGTATTCCAGTTCGAAGCTTTCCGGCTCAGTTATAGAACCTGAGGACAGGTCCTTTTGAAGGAGGGAGATTGTGACACCCCGCTCGTCCGACGTATAAGGTACGCCGCGTTCCAACCTTTTTATGTGATTAATTATGTGATTTTGTGTTTTGCGTGGCCCTATTTTGAACTCTTTTAGAGTTTAGGGGCCTGTTTGTATTTTTCTCTTTTTAGGGGTTATTCGGTCATTTCTCGTTCAGTCGAGAGTTCGACCTTTTTGACCCTTGCTTTGCGTTCGGGGCATCGAGACGAGTCCGTAGACTCTGAGCTTGCCCAATTCTGACTTCGTTAGCCCCTTTTTCCGAACATTTTCGTGTACGACGACCCGAGATATAATACCCCGAATCCTCGTAATTCGTGCCAAACGATCAGACTCAGCCTCTCTCCTTCTCCAGCGATCTCACCTCCTTCACACACACTCAAGGTGTAATTACATGCACAAGCCCGTTCTCGCTCATTTCTCGACGAAATTCGAAGTGTGAGTAGTGGAAATTTATCAGCTCGACGAGCCCGTCACGATGATACAAGAATCGAGGCCCGAAACCTAGTGGTGGTGGCGCTATACCAACCTGCATGCGGCGGGATTTACGCCCGCCACTTCTCCGGCGAATTGTGGCGGTCTCCGGCGGCTTTTCCCAGACACACGCCCCAGCCCTAGTTAGGAGAACTCCCCGCGCAATTCCAGTTTCAACGGCGCGGGTAATGGTGGATGGACGTCGGCGCGTGCACTGCAGCGCGCAGCACCGCCGAGTTCCGGCGGTCCATTCCGGCGAGGGCGGCCGGTTCCCTACCTTTTCTGGCCCCCTGATTCCATTTCCGGCATCAAATTGGAGCAAATCACGACGGAAGTGGTTGAACCGGCGACGAGACAGCGGCGGGACTTTGGTGGCGGTTGGGGGTCTTTTTTCTGGCGGGTTTTGGTGGTGGTCCGTTTACAAAAGATGATCAGTGGGTGGAGGACGACCTTTTCACGTTGGCCCCGACTCTAGAACCGGTGGTTTTCGGCGAATCGATGGTGGACCGGCCGTGAACCGGCGGCCCTCTTTTATGGTGGTTTTTCCGGTAAATTGGCTTGGGGATTTCGAAGGCCTCGCTACGAGCTTTCCAATGGTATGTTCGGATTTCGTTTTCGTTTTACGGTTTGTGTTTAATTTCAGTTTTCGTCGTTGGGATTTGGTTCAGTTTTTCGTCAACGAAGTCTGACGTGTTTGCTATTTTCTGAAATTGCTTGAGGGCTTTTGTCAAGCAGGCGGAGGCGCATGTTTCTGTCCTTCCGGGGAATTTTCCGACCACCGGAGGTGGTGGTCCGGCGACTGTACGTGGCGGTTCGGCTGGTTCCGGTGGCAGCGTTCCGACGTCCTTCAGACAGCAAGTTCCTTTCGTCGTGGTGAGTCCATCGCCACTTTCCGTTCGTCAATCGGATGTCCGGTTGATTTTATATGAATTTTTTAAGTTATTGTATTTTATTCGTTAATTGATTTTAATTATGCAATTTGATCCTGTATGTGCTACAAATTGAAATTATGAGTTGTATGATACTTGGAAATATGTTATGATGTATGAAAGCTTGATTCGTGATTTATGGCATTTATTTGCCTCGTTTTACACCTATCTACTTGAGAATAATTATTATTTAAGGGGATGCTGGTGTAAATTTAGAAACTAAGTGATTATGAATCCTATATATTAAATTATAAAAATGATACGTGGTGCTTTAGTTTGAACGAATTGTTAAGTTTGCTAATTGATAGAAAAGTTGTAAGTTATACAACTATGTAATTTTGTATAAATTGATATGAACTTGATGTTTTATTCTTGCAAGACTTGGTGCATGATATGAATGAAATTCTTAATGTCCTAATTTGTTTTATGTAATTAATTAAGCTTGACCCTTGTTTGATTTAATTGCTCTATTCGAATATATGCCTATTTGTGAGGTGAGCTTAATGGTATTGCAATTATGGATTTATGTATAGGATGGATATGCAATTCGTGTTTATTTGTCTAGAGACCTAATACTTGATAAGAATTATATTTCTAATGCTTTAATTTATTTTATGTAATTAATGTTATGAATTTTATAAGCAATGCATCTCTTGATATGTAATATGAATTATAATATGACCTGAATGACTTGAGTGAATAGATATGGATTATATGATGCATCATTTGTATTCGTGAGCATGGCTGTGTGTCTTTGTGGTTGTGATTTGAGTCTGAGTCTTGTGTTCTGTGTGTTCAGTCGATCAAGGTTTTTCCAGGGGGTGTCTGTCAGCTGTTTGGGTTCCAGTAGGACTTCCTGGCTTGTGTTTTCCGTTCTCGTCGGTGTATGGTGAGGTTTTAGGATTTTTGTTTAGTTAAAGCGACCTACAACCTTCTGTGCTCGTTTTCAAGCCTGCATGTGATTATTCTATTATATTTATTTAATAGATATGTGTTTATATGATATGTTTATGAATTTGTCATACGATTAAAGGTTTTCGAACTGTATATGTACGAGCATATGTAAGCTTGAAATGTTTTGCAATGAGGCTATGCTCCAAACCGTGTGTCTTTATACCAGCGGCGCGGTAGGATGACACATAGAGGTACGTTTATAGCATATGCTAAGTTCCAAGGTATGGTATGCTCCGATAAGGTACGTAAGTATGATTTTGATACGATATGATAAGTTTGGTATGTAGCGAGTTCTGATCTGATATGCTATGTTCTGTTGTATTGGGCCCCTAGACGTGGGTAAGGGAGACACGGGACGACCATGGGGTCGCCGGTTGTGACCCCTGTGCACGTTCTCATTTGAGATATTCACGTGCGACCTATGGAGTTTGGGAAGGCGTGGTAGCTTGAGCCCTCGGTGGATAACCGAGGAAGGCACAGTGTGGGTTAGCTACCCCGTGTGTGTTTGTATCCGTATGAGTAGTGAGGGTTTGCTCCCCGAACTATATGGTGTTGGGGTTGGATTGTTTATGATATTTGTTGGTTTCTGATATGATACGTATGATTCGATATGGAAGTAAGGTGGGAGACCCGTACTCGCCGGGTATATGAATATGATATGTTATGTTGATTATGAAATGGGATAGGAGCTTTCTCTTTTGATATGATACGATTAAGCTCAGTATGTTATAGTTTGGAAAAGATAAGATATGTATAAGTTTGGTTTGACAATTGTACAAGTATGATTTGAAAATGGTTTTGGTATGCAAAACCCTACTCCAGGTTCATAACCTTTCTTATGATACGTGCTCTGCTCCTTATTATGCACAGTGTGTGTGAGTTCTGCCCCCTCACTCAGTCAGTGGACTGACCCTCGCCCCACCTACATTTTAGTTTGCAGGTGTAAGTTGTTGGAGTTCGAGCTAGGCGCTTTGAGTCGGGTCTGTCGAGTCTGTGTCAGTCCGTTTGATTTTTGTTAAGTACTTTGTTTCGAATTATGTATGAAAATTATGTATATAGTAAGTTCTGTACAAGATGATGTTTATGCTTTGATTTATGAATTTTCGGGACAGGTTAGGACAGGGCATGGATTAGTTGAACCCGTCTTTATTGTATGTTTGACTTCGGGACAGGTTAGGACTGGTTCGTGGAATTAGTTGAACCCGTTTATTTATGTTTGTTGATTAAAGTTTTTGTTAGTTAATATTTTGCATCGCTTCCGCATTCGGGTTTTTTTTGCATATTTTACTTGTACAGGGTTTAGGTACCGCCTAGCTTAGGTTGGATTTTTCGTTTGTCACCCGTTCGCTGTGACTTGGTGCGTGTGCGGACTTTTTATTTCGTACCACGTGTCGAGTTATAGTGCGGGGGTGTGGTGCCCACCGCTTGGGGTGCTACATCAACCACTTGTATTTACTTGTTAAAACAAAAAAAATTGATTACTCGCGGTGGAAGGGGGATTTGCATCTTGCAGCTTTGTTTGGAATCCAAATGAGAGGACCTAAGCTCAAAGACCGATCGTGGTGCATTGGAAACTACCAGAACAAGGTTGGCATAAACTAAATACTGACGGATCAGCACGTGGCAACCCGGGCCCTACGGGTATCAGAGGGGTCATACGTGATTACAAGGGGGGTCTTATCGTGGCTTTCAGCTCGGGAATTGGGATTTCGATGAACATTATTGCAGAAATCGAAGCTCTGGTGGAGGGTGTCCGGGAGGCCCGACAATTGGGAAGTCGGAACCTCTGGATTGAAGTTGATGCGAAAGTGGTGATTGATATTCTTAGCAGAGGAAGCATGGGCGGAATTCGGATCCAAAATCTGATAACTGAATACAAGAATCTTACCAAAGGAATGAATATCAAGCTATCTCATGTTTACAAAGAAGGAAATGTGGTGGCAGATAGGCTAGCTATTAATGGCTCTTTAAATCAGACTTTGTGGAGATATCCAAAGAGCCCGATCCCTCAAGAACTCAAAGGGCTTCTCCGTATGGATGGTTGGGAGCTTCCTTCAATCCGTAATCTATGAAACAACTGATGGAGATTCTGCATAGCAAAGGAATTTCAGGTGATTTGTGTTATGTCTTTCTTTGGTACTCTTTCAATCCAGCATATAATACACTTGATCTTTCCCTCTAGCCATTAGATTGGATCATGCAGGTAAGAGGTTGGGACATCACAAAATGCGTAAATTACCTTCTGTACATGTGCAAGGACCCGGACTTGCTAATTAAGTCACTTATGGATTTTATGGTCTATGGAGGCTTCGGGAGCCTGATTCAGTTCAGGCTCTTGCCTTCTTGTATAACTTGTCTTATTGTGGCTTTAATAGTCGTACGAGTTTCTTTTAAGAAACTATTAGTGAGATTGAGTGTTTCCTTTACAAGCGAAAAAATCGTTTGGGCGGAGAGAGTGATCCCGATATTGAGAGACCCGAACTACACAGGACACAGAACATTTAAACCTCACCATCACCATATAACCTCCACGCTGTGGCTCTCCCCGTGGTCCGGTTTACTAACGCCCCCTCCTCTTATTTTAATGGCAGGTACGAGTGCCCCCATTTGGGACTTTGTCCCCTCAAGGAACCATAAATGTGGTACGCCGATGATTGTGATTGAGGCGAGACCAATCCTTGTCGTTCGGGTGAGAATCTTTTGCTTTGGGATTGTTCCGAGTAGTCAAAGTCAGCTACCTATGTTGCTATACTGGTTTGTGGATGGAAGATCTGATAATGCTGTATCAAGATTCTTCAAGGCAATTACTACTGAGAATTGCTTTCTTAATTACAAAATTCAGTCTAAACCTCATAGGAGTTCCCTGGAGGACATTGATTTGGGTAATCAAGATGGCACCAAGAATCATAAGAAGGCTCACAGATTTTGCCTGAATCATAAAGGAGAGATCAAACATAGATATGAGCTTAATGATCATGGCTTCTGTTGCGGTGTCAACATCGGATTAAGTATTGCGTGCTCCATTATTATTGAGCTTCTTTGCTCTAGCAAGTTGCTGTTTAATTGCGGCTCTAGGCCTTTTGTGACCGACAACTTGTTTTTTTGTCGGGTTTGGCTTTTCCATATTTTGGCGATGTACTTTCAGAATTTTCCGTTGTACTGTTGTGTCGTTGTATATTTGAGTTGGAGCCTCGTTAAAAACTCCACGGATCTTTTGATCCGGTTCTCCCAAAAAAAAAAAAAAATATATATATATATATATATTAAAATGCATAATATAATATCAATATATTATATATCATACATAATATAATATCTATATAATATATATAATAAACATAATATATATAATAAACATATATATATATATATATATATAACACTACACATGCATGCATTTATTAACAAACATAAAACATGCATATATATATATATATATTACGTGCACACACATGCACAAACAATGCAAATGCACACACACATATCTATATATATATACATACGTAATTATTCATTCATTAATATATATATACATGCACAATACCCATATTAATCATATATATATATATAGCCATGCATGAAGTCAAATGTAAGTTATAAGTACATGCACACAAAATTGCTCCCAAAACACAAAACACACGCACACACCAACACACTAGCAGCAAATAAAATTCCAAACAAGAAACGCAGCAGCTGAAACATAATCACTGTAGCACCCCTTAACACTACAACCCCACACCGTTGTACTTCCCGAGTGGATGTGAGACCTAGCACTCGAGAAACACTCCGGCGAACGGACAAGACTATACAATACCAGAGTATGAAATTTAAACGCAACGGAAAATAAACTTGAGCAATAAAAGGGGGCAATATATAACGAAACACATATTATTAAGTTGGATAAGTAATTACAGCGATAGATCTAACTTCACAGGAGAGTGCTTATTGAAAGATGTACATGCACTCGTGATCACTCTAAATAACTGAAATGTGACACCTTAAAGCTTCAAGATACCTCTAAGGCGTCGATGCGTAGATTCCTGAAATCATTATTTAAAAGAATAGGAGGGTTAGTCAAATTGACTAAGTGACGGGGGTTCGAGGTTTATGATTATAAGTAAGGTTTTGTTTTGAAATCTTTTGACCAGGAAAATCTTGGTTTAAAAATATACTATATAGTAACAAATAATTATATGACAACAATATCCAGTTCATATTAGTTTGAAACAATAGGAGTAGGGGTAATATAGGTTATACTTTAGAAAACTTATGAACCGTTTTAAAGAAATAATTTTGATGCCCGCAAGCTAGGCTTCTCCAACCTTAACTCCTTAAAATTCGGGAAAAATAATATCGACACTGATCAAGGTGTCGGTACCTAATAAAACAAATACGATAAAACCATCCTTCACCCCTTTGTGTCACGTAGGGTTGCAAGCCCTAGTGACGATGAACAATATTGTGGGAGGGATGTACCTTTTCCCGTCACTTGATGTGGAATAACCAACCTCCGGTTAGACCATCATCAAGATCTAGTTGGCGTTGGTATAATAGGAGACCTCGGCCCATGTCTCCCGGACTACTACCTCTACCAAGACCACCGGACCCATAGGAAAAATAATAATTTTACTTGCAAGACGAGAATATTTACCGGTAAGAAAGTACTAGGTACTTTCGGGTAAATATATGTTTTTGAATAATTGATAAGAATTATTTTCCCATAAAGGGAATAATAATTTATAAGGAAAATTCAAGGAAATAAAATATTTTACCATGATTTCAGTTGAAAGAATTTAAAACCCTCGCCCAGTACCGAGATTTAGGTGGAATTGTGAGGTTTCCACTCTTCAATCCTATGATCGCCTGAAAGTAGTAACTACTATCGGCTTAGAACTAAGTTCTTAATTTCGAACTAACTAATTTCACAAAATATCATAACGAAATAATTATAGAAGGTACATATTATGTAATACATTAAAGATTTCCCGGTAAACCCTAAATTCACCCGTTTTATTAATAAATTCAGGGTTTATGGGATCTTTTAACTAATCAAATATTTATTAACTATATTATAATTATAATTTTAAGATTTGAAATGAAGTTTAAGGTTTAATTTGACAATGTAGGTTATCTTTTGAAAATATTACATAGTTTATCGATTTTTGAAAAATTTGGGCAAAATCTTTCTTTAAAAATTCCAAAATCAAATTTATAATTATTATTAAAATAATTTCAAAATTATTTAATTAATTTTGACCCAAAAGTCAAAAAATACTATTGAAAACATTTACTATTTAATTTCTTATGAATTAAACACTTTATAACAAAAAATCAAACTCAGACAGACACACACACACACACACACACACGTCACGGTAGACACACACACACACACACACATCCAATAATATTAAGAACATGTTCTTGAGCTTATTTGAATATTCGAAGAGGGTGTGTAACATGTTCAATCATATTCATATTTATAAAATAAGATTGAAGCACATTAAAGCAAAATATATGAATTCTTTATGAAAAATAATTCTAAATAAATTACTCTAGGCATGAATTTAATCAAACAAGATCATAATCACTTAAATACATATTCACATTATATCATATCATAATTCATGCATTTAATTAAATAAAATTCCATAATGTACACACATTGTATTTAAATCTAACAATTATGCACATATTTCATAAAATAAAATTCCTAAAGCATAATTTAATTAATCCTAGACATGCTACTATTATTATTACACTAAGAACATAATATAAAGCATGAAATAATAGAAGAAAACGTACCTTGTTGGGAGAGAGAAGGTTGGGGCGTGAGGTTTAGAGAGAGAGGGAGTGATTTTTGTGTTGATTTTGTGAGTTATAAATGATGCTTGAGGGGGGTATTTATAGGTAGTCATGAGGGGAGATGTGGATGTCTCCTCATTAAAACAAATGCTTGGTATTTATTTAAGAGATGTGGTTAAACGAACAAATGCTTGGTAATAATATAAGAATTGTGGAAAGATTATATTGATTTATTTAAATCTTCTAGAAGCTTATGTTGTCATGAATGATGTCACATCGAATAAAAATAAATGTAAAATAATATAGAATTTATTCAAGAGTCGAGAGATGAAAACTTGAAGTAGTAAATTAATGAAAGAACGAGTGAAAAATAAGCTTCGTTATGATTATAAATGTGGGATATTTAGGTTTTTCGTTTACAAGTCATGATCGTTAAAGATGGTAAAAATCATGAGAAAATTATATAAACGAAGCTATGATGAAGTTTAAGGATTGGAAAAACCATTGTAATTTAGAGAAAAATTCAAGAATCGTTTTAAGTATAATTTCGAATATTGAATAAAAGCTAATTGTTTAAAATAAAATGAAAATTTTTTGAAAAGGAAAATATTTATAAAATATGCTATGGGTGGAATTGAGTTTTAGTAAACGTATGAAAATTCATAAAATAATTCAAGGATCGTTTTGACTATAATATCGGATAGGAAAAGTATTTCGGAGAATGTAGGAAAATTCTAGGGTTTTAGGGGTATTTTTGTAATTTTTAACCTAAAATTGTAGAAATGGGTTTTTGAAGCATATGAAGGGGTTTTAGGTGCTAGAAGGGAATGAATACTAGATTACTAGGATTCGATGAAAAGAATTTCGAGGTACAGGTTAAATAGAGGAAAGAATTAAATTTACGAACATTTAATTAAATTATAGCACATAAAAGCACATAAGTCTCATAAAATGCAATGCATGAAGAGAATTAGTAGGGATCGAGGTTATAAACGCTTCCTGAGTAACCCTTTACTTACCTCTCTCGACTTGGCCCTGAGTACGGCTGTTACAATCAGGGCATTCCCCGCCCTGGGAAATACCCAACACAAGCCTTCCCGGCCCAGGGAAGGGGATGCAGAAGCCAATCTACAAATGTCCCGCCGGGGACATTTCCAACACAAACTCTCCCCGCCCGGGGAGAGTGTTACAGCAGGTAGCAGACTGTAGCAACTCACGGTAGAAACAGGGGATAAAAAGGAAGCAAAACAAGGCAGAAACTCACATGCACAAACAACCATCAATCCAACAACAACAAGGTGAAAATAAGGTAGCAAATGATAGCAAATTCCAGGTCTAAAACGTAGTAGCAGGCCAAAACGTGAGGAAGAAGATGCAAGGGCTCAAATCATTCAATTTCTACCAAGTTTCATTAATGTCAACTCAACCGATTCTCAAGTACCACGAAATACATGCTCATAAATGTAATAAGGAGGCTAAGATAATCACATTCAAGCTTTAAAATCAACAAAAGCGTCAAGCATTCCCTCATATCATCCAATTTCCATGAATTCATGCTTAAAATTAGGGATGCACTATTCAAAACGATCATAAATGAATGTATATCACAACCCTAAACTCACCCTGTGGATTGGATGAAGGTTGGAAGAGATTTGAGCTCCAAAATCTCCAAGGATTGCAAGGTGACGGGAAGAAACTGGAAGCAGGGGTTTTGGCTGAGATTTTCTCTAAGTGTGGAGTGTGGTTCTGTGGGGAGAGGGTAAGGGGTGTTAGTGGCCTGAACTAGGGTTCTAAGGACTCCAACCTTGGTTAATTTTGTTAAGGTTTGAAGAAGTTATTGCCATTTTAGTAAAGTGTGGCAGTTTTGGCGGCCGTTTCGTTTTTCGGTTGAATTTCAGAGGTTGAAATGATTTTGGAAAAATATGAGGCAAAGTTCAATACGAGTTCAACGAAGTTGACGGAACTCGAATTCGAGTTCCCGAGCTCAAGATATCACATATGGAACCAAGGGTGCGCTAATTGCTCGGTAGTCCCCATTTTGGATTCCAAGAACAAAATAAATTCAAAACACATGCAAATGTATCCGAAAACATGAAACGAGCATATATCCATATTCATGACACGTATATCTCCAACATATTAAATTTTCACGAAATTTTGATATCAAATTGAATAGGAACGACACTCAAAAATTTCACACATACGGATATAATTCAAGAATTCAATTAAGTTCAAAAAATTCAAATATTTATAAAATAAACTAAAATAAAAAAAAAAAAAATTTAACGGAATAAAATAAAATAATAAAATAACAATTAATCATATAAAAATAATTAATTCCATTTTCAATTAAATTCAAAAGTCAACGAAAGAAATTTGAATTTAATAAAATTAAAGATATAATTATTTAACATTTTAACATTTAATTATAAAGTTAAATATATGAAATACTTATAAACAATTAATTCGCGCAATTTGGTAAACACATACATCATACCTGTATGGCCGAAAAGTCGGGGTGTTACAACCTCTTCCCTTTAAAAGAATCCGTCCTCGGATTCACTAATTGCCCGGTAACAACTAGGGGTGGAAATTTCTCATCTTATCCTTCGTTTCCCACGTAGCCTCTTCAAACTTATCACTTCTCCACAAGACCTTAACTATTGGGATTCACCGGTTTCGTAGTTCTTGAAATTTTCGATCCAAAATCTTAACCGGTTTTTGAACGAAGGTGAGGTTAGGCTCAAGTTCCACTTCTTCGGTGGGTTGGATCTCGGACTCAACCGGGTAACACTTCCGAAGCTGGGAACATGAAATACATTGTGAATTCCGGTCAGACTCGGCGGTAGATCCAAACGGTAGGCTGTATCTCCAATTTTCTCAAGAATCTCATACGGTCCTAAATACCGAGGATTCAATTTTCCTCCTTTCCCAATCCTTGCGAACCCTTTTCTCGGGGAAGCCTTTAAGAATACCCTATCACCCACTTCAAACTCAATATTCTTTCTCCGCCGATCTGTAACTCTTTTGCCTATCTTGAGTTGCTTTCATTCTTTGCTGAATCAATGGAACCTTATCAATCTCCGCTTGCATGGCCTTAGAAGGCTTTTCCTTCTTCTCCCCTCATTACACTCCTTTCTGTTTGGTCCAATTCTATTCCTGTAAGTCGAAAAATAACGGGGATCTACACTTCCATCCGTAGAGAGCCATTTCATAGGGTGCCATTTGAATCGAGGCTTGATAGCTATTGTTATAAGCGAACTCAATCAGTGGCAATTGCTCGTTCCACGAACTCAGAAAATCCAATGCACATGCTCTCAACATATCTTCCAAATATTTGATTAGCCTTTCTGACTGCCCGTCTGTCTGAGGATGGAAAGTTGTGCTGAATTGAAGACTTATCCCCAAATTTCTTTGCAACTCTTACCAAAATCTCGAAGTGAACCTCAGATCCAGATCTGAAACAATGCTAACTGGCACTCCATGAAGTCGGACAATCTCATAAACATACTTCTTAGCAAGCTTGGTCACTTTATCCGACATCCGAATAGCAAGAAAATGTGCCGACTTTGTCAACCGATCCACGATCACCCAAATTCCATCAAGACCACCCTTCACTCTTGGAAGACCCGAAACGAAGTCCATTGCCACTTGTTACCATTTCTATTCTGGGATAGGTAACGGTTGAAGTAGCCCCGATGGCTTTTGATACTCTGCTTTCACTACTGGACACGTCAGGCAATGTTTCATGAAGTTGATTACATCCCTCTTAAGTCCGTTCCACCAATAAAATTGCTTCAAATCCTTATACATCTTATTCCCTTCGGGATGTATCAAATATCCTGACTGGTGAGCTTCTTCAAGAACAATCCGTTTCAATTCTTCCGGTACAACAATTCTGCTCTTAAATCTCAAAAGTCCCGTATCATCAAATCTAAACAGGCATTCTGGGTCATTTCGAGCCTTCTCTGCTAATTTCTGAACCTCGAGATCCATTTTAGGTCATCGCTAGCCTTCCTACTAAGCGCATCCACGACTACATTGGCTTTTCCGGGATGGTATCGAATTTTGCACTCATAATCCGCCAAAATCTCCAACTAATGCCTTTGTCTCTTGTTCAATTCCTTCTGAGAGAACAGATACTGGAGACTCTTGTGATCGGAAAAGATCTCGAACGAAATTCCATAAAGATAATGTCTCCACTTTCCCAAAGCAAAGATCACTGCTACAAGTTCGAGATCGTGAGTGGGGTAGTTTTGTTCATGATCCTTTAATTTTCTTGAGGGATAGGCTATCACTTTTCCATTCTGCATCAAAACACATCCCAAACCTTCCTTCGACGCGTCCGTATAAACCGTATATCCTTCAGTGCCTTCGGGAAGTGCTAATACCGGTGTAATGGTTAACTTTTTCATCAAGAGTTGAAAACTCCCCTCACATACCTCGTCCCATTCAAATTTAACTTCTTTCTTAGTCAATCGAGTTAAAGGGGCGGCAATCTTTGAAAAATCTTGTACGAACTTCCGGTAATAACCTGCCAAACCCAAGAATCTTCTTACCTCTGAGGCATTCTTCGGACTTTACCACTGAGTAACTGTTTCAATCCTTGAAGGATCTACTTCCAAACCCTTACTTGAAACAATGTGACCTAGAAAAGAAACCCGGTCGATCCAAAACTCACACTTACTAAACTTCGCAAACAACCGGTGCTCTCTCAACGTGTCCAAAACCAATTTGAGATGTCGAGCATGATCTTCCACTATCCGTGAATACACAAGGATGTTATCAATAAATATTACCACAAACTTGTCGAGATAAGGATGAAAAATTCTATACATCATTTCCGTAAACGCTGCAGGGGCATTAGTGTAAACTAGTAATGCCTATACCGGGTGTTAAATCCTGTCTTTGGAATATCTTCTTCCCGAATTTTCAACTGATAGTACCCTTGTCTTAAATCCAATTTTGAATAAACCCCCGAACCTTGTAACATGTCGAATAAATCCTCAACGTGGGGCAACGGGTACTTATTCTTTATGGTCATCCGATTAAGTTCCCGGTAATCTATGCACATTCTCATCGTCCCGTCCTTCTTCTTGACAAAAAGAACTAGAGCACCCCAAGGAGATGAACTCGGTCGAATATATCCAATTTTAAGTAATTCCTCAAGTTGGACCTTCAGTTCTTTCAAATCTGCCGGAGCCATTCTGTAAGGAGTGTTGGAATATGGTTCTGATCCCAGATATAAATCAATTACAAACTCAATCTCCCGGTCACGCGGTAGAGAACCCAAATTTTCGGGAAATACGTCGGGATATTCCTTCACAACGGCGGTCTTCTCAAAGCTTGATTGATCCTTAGGTTTATTAAGGAGATAGGCAGTAAATCCCGTGGCTCCATCCCTTACGAACTTGTGAGCTTCCGTGAAGGATAAAAGTGGTGCCTTCTTTGATCCGACTCCCACAATCAACTTCTCACCCAACTATACTTTCTTAGCAAAACAATCAACTGTAGCTCGTACTTCAATAGCCAATCCATACCCAAAATTTCCCCGTATTTCTTCATAGGCATCACGATGAAATCTTCCGGATAATCTTTCCATTCTAATAACACTGAACAACCCCTGATAACTCGATCTGTCTGGAAACTTACTCCAAGAGGAGAACTCACCAAATAGTAAGAATTCAAACACATAATAGGCAAACACAGAAGAGCAACTAGATCACGAGAAAGAAAGGAATTCGTAGCACCCGAATCGAAAAGTGCATGTATATTCATGTTATGTATGCAAACGATACCTTCTACCACGGAGTTGGGGTCGGCTTCTATATTGTTTTCCTCGCCCTCGAGGGCATAAACACGTGCTGGAATCTTAGGCCTTTGAGCTCCAGCTGAAAATCCCTGATTCTTGTCGTGGCAAGTATTTTCCATGTGAGTTCACTTGCGCATGTAAGACATAAACCCAATCTTCTTCGGCAATTATTATAGGCGTGAGTCGGTCCACCACAATAAGTACATGGTGGTATGTCCTGTCGATCCCCCTTCTTAACCGATGGTGCTGGTGGTTGGAAAATGGGTCCAGATATGCGAGGCTTCTTGTTTAGACCTTTGTTTTGTGGTGCTACTTGATTCATCGGTCTCTTGCCCGGATTGTATCTCGATCCCGAACTGGATCCTTGGCTCGAGCAGTAAGGATTCCTCCGGTTCATTACTCCATCTTCTACCCTCAAAGCCTTAGTTGTGGCTTTCAACCATGTCCTCATATTACTGGCCTCAATAGCCCTCTGAATGTCTGGACTCAAACCTTGGACAAAGTACATAGCTTTATGTGCATCATCATTGGTAATATTCGGTGCATATCGAACCAACTGATCAAACTCTGCAATATACTCGGATACGGTCCTGTTTTCTTATTTTAATTCAGTAAACTCCTTCAATCTTCTAGTCCTTGAAGCAAGTGGGATGAATTTTCCTTTGAACTCCAGGACAAATACATCCCAATCAACCTCTACACCGGCGGCATCTAACTGAATCCTGTTTGTTTCCCACCAAGAATAAGCTTGTCCCTGCAATAGAGCAATAGTGCATCTTGCTTTCTCTTGAGGACCGCAAGGAATAAGCTCCCATGTCCGCTCAATCCCCTTAAGCCATTGTTCGGCTTGCATATCATTCCTTGAGTAGAATTTGGGAGGATTTTGGTTTCTAAACTCACAAAAAACTGCGGTAATTCCTCCTTCCTGTGCAGGCCAGTGCCGGTGTAGGCGGTGCCGGAGGGACATAATCACGTAGCCTTTGATCAATGATATTGATGACTGAATTTACAAAAGCTTCGACCAGTGGCGGTTGTTGTGGTGGTGGAGTGGGAGAGCGATCATGGCGATGACGCCTTTCTGGAGATCTATCTCGGTGTTTACGGGGAGGCATCCTGTAGAAGAAACACTGAAATGTGTGCTATATTTAGTCCATGTATGAAAACACAGGATAATTCATTCGAAATGCAAGAAATAAGCACATAAGCACGTAAGAAATGCATATGCAACACATTGACAATTAGTTCCTAATGCCCAACGACTTAGACAGACTTAACACGACACGAGAGCCCGGGTTTTGCAACCCGAAGCTCTGATACCACTTAAGGATGTAGCACCTGAGCGCAAGGTACCACATCCCCCGCACCGAGACCCAACCCGCATATGAAATGGATAATCGATACACGAGATAAATCACGGTGAATGGGGACAAAACACACACACTAAGCTAGGCGGGCTAACCCTTAAACCAAACAATACCAAAACTAAACGAAATAGAGTATGCAAAAGCGGAGGCAACACACGATCAAGATATATAAACATTGAACATTCAAGCTCCAAAAAGTGGAATATTTACAATACTAACATGCCGTCACGGCTTAAACATGTATGCTCAAATCATAGTTAATACATAAGAGTCATAAATAAGAGTATGAGTGCGTGTAAGATCGAAAATATAGACCTAGAGACAAATGCGAGACACACCGACTCGAATTCTGCCTAGCTCCACTTACACTTGTGCAAAACAACTGAAAACAATCTGGGTTCAGTCTATAGGATACTGGTGGGTGTAAATCAGGGCATAATATATAAATAATGCGAAACTTAAACACATTCATGCATGTTATAATCCCGAGAGAGGTTTTAGAGCAATTTCCCAAGTGGGTAAAACCAGAAGTCATCCATCGGGATTATAACTCTCATTTTCATATTCAATCAATAGGTTATATGTGATCCCGGCGAGAAGGCTAAGTCTCCAGCCTCCACCTCATGTAATCATTAAAGTATTAAGTAGGTGTTCATGCATACATTCTTTTGTGTTCAATCAATCGATCAATCATAACCTTTCGATCATTCATATAATTCCCTTTTTTCTCCGGGCAGTGGACAGGTTTGCCAGGCCTGTGACGCCCCGTTCGATAAATTGTACAGATATGCGCCACGAGAGAGTTTACCTTATGCACCTATGTGATTTAATTCCCTTTTTATGTGTTTAAATCCAACTTTGATTAAAAGTGTGACTTAATTGACTAAAATCCAAAACGGTAAAATATGGATTCTTGCATGACAACTTAAGAATGGAACTTGGTTGAATTTAAATTAATTGTTGGAGTTGGATTTAAATAGGATTTGGACCAATTTATATGTTTGGGCATAACATGAGTTAGGTGAGTTTTGGGTCTGTAACGCCCCGGTTCCGGATGAACAGGTAAGCACGCCACGTGTGCGTTTTGAGCGTAGGATTTATTTAATTCTTTAATTTCATAATATATTCTTACGTGGCATTCACATTTTTATAAAATTCATGAAACATCCTTTATGTAAATTATTTGAATTCGTATCATTGAAAATATTATTTCATGACACGGAAAATATCTATTGCATGAAACAATTACCAAATTGTCCGTAGTTGAATATTTCTTTAAATTCTAGGGACTTAATTGCATAATCTTTAAGGACTTAATTGAGTATAATTTAAATTGTGGCATACTTGATTTCATGACTTCATAAAACAAAGGATCAAATTGCAATTTAAACATTTCACACAAATCAATGTTGGTGAATCACGTAATATACATTCCATGAGCTTCCTTGATCATTTCTATCAAAAATTTCCCAACAACTTTGCTTCCTCATTCTCGGTTCTTCAAGAAAAAAAGGGAAGAAGTGATTTTCATCTATTTTGTCAAGAATCTCAAGAAATTTGCCAAGCTTTGGGAGTTAATCATCATCATCATCTATATTCTCCATTTCTTTCCATTTTAAGGTTGGTTTGGCATGAATCCATGATCTTTGATCATATATGTACAAGTTAGGGTTTGAGTTTGATGTGCTAGATGAATTAGTTGGAGTTGGAAGCATGGTTGGGTGATCATATCATGAATTATGGCATGAGTTATAGCTTGGATTCTTGAATTTTTGGCATGAATGATCAAGTTTGATCATAAACATGAATCTTAGAATCTTGATGATATATTGTGTTTTAAGTGTTTAAGTGTTAGTTTATCATCTTATGAACCTATATGCATGCATATTCCCAGAAAACTTTGGCTTTGATGATCAAAATGGAGTTTTGGGTGCTTGTTTGTTGCTTCCCGTAACCTTTCCCTGTTCTGCTCTGTTTTTTTCTTCAGTTGCAGAACTGGGAACGACTGTTCCCAGCCTCAAGGCATTGTGGGAACGGGCGTTCCCCTTTTTTAAACTAAAACAAGGCGGCCGACCGTGGGAACGGCCGTTCCCATTTTGGCCTTGGAGCCGGAAGGGCCGTTCCCAGCTAAGGCGCATTTTGAAAGGGAAATCGTTGGCGCGTTTTGGGGATTACGGGAACGACCGTTCCCATTTTTCAAAGGGGACCGGAACGACCGTTCCCACCTGACTTGCAGAACAAAATTCACTGCATAAAATTACGAAAATGACCCCTCGATCCGACGACTTCTTTAACCCCGAATTGCTATAATATGTGTTAATATGTACTGAAACAACATGTTATCATGCCACATTGCATTTTTGTCATCATCTCAATACATTTCCGTCGTTCGTCATATTTGGTCCATTTTAGGTCATGTCTCACGTATACACGTCGTGTTTGCACAGGTCACGAGGGTGCGGACGAGGAGCAGGCTCCATAGAGCATATCCTTGTTTTATTTTGTAAGAAAGGTGAGGTTTTGTTTTGAGTAAATCGAACCCTATAACCCTTATGTGCTATTTTCGGCCAAAACATATTATAACTATAAACGTTTCAAAGTTATAAATATTTCAAGCAAGCAAGCCATGATTGTCATGATTTTCAAGCAGGTTTGGCGAGTACATGATTGCACGTGGGCCCGAGGGTAGTTCTTGAGCCAACCGGGAAAGCAAGGGCTGACGGGTAACTCCTGAATTATCCTCACATTGTTGGGATCACCCCCGAAGCCACTAGGAGATTAGTGGTGGAAGGAGTTCCGTGTCTAGAGGGTCATGTCCTCTACACACACCATGTCGTGGATAGTCGAGCCTTGCAAACTCGCTATCAACCGGAGGAAGAAGGAGACTGGGGATTAATCCGGCATGTCGGGTTATCCTCGGGTTATCGCATGATTTCAAGCATGAATTTGTCTATGTGAGCACTAAATGGAATTGCATGATCATGTATTGAATTGATAAAGCAAGCACGTATTGTCACGTTTGGTGTAAAGGTTGGAGAATCGCCCCAGCTCGCCGGGGTCACATGTTCATGAAATGTTTAAGCTAAAATGTTAAAGTGATTGGTTGTAATCTCGGGCAAAGATTAAGTTTCTTGAACTATATATCCTTTTAATTTCCAAAGTCTTCACCCGAGGCTACACCTTGCATGTGATGTGTGATATATATATTTATTGCCCCTCACTCAGTCTTCGGTAGTCTGATACTTCACTTTTCAGGTACTTGAGAGCTTGGTCGTGCTAGGCGGGTGTCCAGTCGAGAAATGTATTTTCACGAGTCTAGTACAGTACCTTCATGTATAACACTTTTCCTACCTCATGTTTTGATCATTATTGCCACGTTTTGGATACTTAAGCATGTATATTATTAACAGATGATTATGTATTGATAGTTAAGTTTAGTATCTATTACGTATCTATTCGGTAAATATGGTACCTATATGTATGAATGATTTTATTGCTTCCGCTTTCATTATCATGTTTGCTCTGGTTTTGTTGGGGAGAGTGTCCCGCCTAGCTCGTCATTTTTATTGTCACCCGTTCGCTATAGTTTGGTTTATATATGGACTTTCCATTTCATACGTGGATCGAGGCTATAGTGCGGGGGATGTGGTGCCCTGGGGGTTAGGGTGCTATATCTACAGGTGGTATCAGAGCCCGGTTGCAAAACCGAGGTTCTCGAGTCGTGTCAAGTCAGTCTAGGTCGCACGGCATAGGACTATTTGATACTTGAGAGTCTGCATTTCACTAAATTACTTGATTACTTGAATTTTTCTGCCTTACTTGAGTTATTTGATTCCTCTTGAATGTGTGTTTATTAACATTGTTGAATTATATGCACACATTTGCATTTATTAATCAAGCCACGCATGTGTAGTGATCTGATTTCAGGATGGAGCACGATAGACACTCCAGTGACCGAGCCTCGAGACATAGGCAACACCATAATCGCCGGCATCATCGTCGGGAGAGGTCACCACCTCCTCCACCTGCCCAGGCACAGCCCCAGGATTTCATGAACGCGGTAGTGGGGTTAATTGATCAGAGGCTACAGGACAGGGTTCCTCCACCACCTCCAGCACCGGTAGCACCCCAGGATAACCCCATTTCTGCCATATTGTGAGAGTTTAAGAACCAGCGCCCCCCGAAGTTCTACAAGGGCGACGATATTCAGGCAGAGATGTGGCTAAAGGAGATCGAGAGGATCTGGCAGCTTATCCCTTATGATACTCAGGAGAAGGCTCGCTGTACTCTCACTTTGATCCAGGGCGAGGCCTATTCGTGGTGGGAAAGTACACAGATTATTTTAGAGGCAGCCGGGACAGAGATTACTTGGGAGGTCTTCGTGCGGGAGTTTAAGAACAAGTATATTCCTCCAGCTTCCCGTACTCGAAGGTTGAGGGAGTTCACCGAGTTGAAACAGGGAGGTAGATCGGTGGGGCAGTATATCGCCGAGTTCGAGAGACTTTCTCGCTATTCACCTAACATAGCGAATGATGACTTTCACAAGGCAATGCAGTTCGTCCAGGGACTCAGGCCAGATATTCAGGATGCGCTGAAAGCAGCCAATACCAGTACCTGGGCTAAAGCTACTGCAAAGGCTCTAAAGGTTGAGGATTCTGATATTGCCAAGAAAGCTACTCAGCGGACTGGACAGGCTTCGGGCTCGAGAGCAGGTCAAGGATCGAGCTCGGGAAAGAGGCCGATGATTTACTCTGCACCTCCAGCGCAGAGGGATTCCAGGAAGAAGCTTAAGGGTGCAGGACCGTTACAGAGGGGTCCGAGAGCTCCAGCACCACCACAACCACCTCAGAGACCGGGCTGCAGATATTGTGGGCTTCCTACACACAACTATGATAACTGCAGACGCCGGTTAGGCTTATGTTTGATCTGCGGGAGTGACGAGCACATGGTTCATGGTTGTCCGGATCGTCGGGATCCGCCACCTGCAGGTCCGAGGCCACTTGTGAGAGCTCGGGCTTACGCGCTGGAGAGGAGCAGGATGCTGAGATAGACCCCGCCACGGTAGTTGAAGGTATTATTTGCATCCATGGCACGAACATCCATACATTGTTTGATCCAGGAGCTACACACTCCTTTCTTGCGCATTCTATTGCTATTACATTACCTTTGCCTGCTATGTGTACTTCTGTGCGCTATTTAGTTAGCACTTCTTTCGGTAGTAGGCGAGAGACGGATCAGGTTTACAGGGATGTTCCAGTGGTGATGGAAGGCCGGGAATTTCTGACAGATTTTATTGTTATGCCAATGGAGAGATACGGGGCTATATTGGGATGGATTGGTTATACAGGCACTGTGCTACAGTTGATTGTCAGGCTAAGAAGGTTCAGTTGGGTTCAGAGGTTACCAAGGGTTGTACTTCGAAGACCGTACCCCTACTTTCATTTTCAGAAGCTCATAAATTAGTCAGAGACGGGGCTCCAGGGTTCATTGCTTATATTCTGAACAAGCCCAAAGATCAGTTGAAACTAGAGGACACTGAAGTTGTGAAAGAATTTCCCGAGGTATTTCCAGAGAAGTTGGATTCTTTGCATCCTGAGCGAGAGATCGAATTTGTGATCGATCTTTTTCCGAATGCCGAGCCGTTTTCAAAGACTCCCTACCGGATGGCTCCAGGCGAATTGAAGGAACTAAAAGTTCAGCTTGAGGCACTATTGGAAGTTGGGTACATTCGGCCGAGTTCTTCACCTTGGGGAGCACCAGTTTTATTTGTAAAGAAGAAGGACGGAACTTTAAGGATGTGCATCGATTACAGAGAGTTGAACCGGATGACTATTAAGAACAAGTATCCCCTCCCACATATCGAGGAGTTATTCGATATACTTCAGGGTTCCAAAGTTTATTCAAAATTGGATTTAAGACAGGGATACTATCAGCTGCGAATCCGAGCAGAGGATATTCCTAAGACAGGATTCAATACTCGGTACGGGCACTACGAGTTCGTGGTTATGCCATTTGGATTAACTAATGCCCCTGCAGCTTTCATGGACATGATGCACCGGATTTTCAGGCCCTTCCTCGATAAGTTCGTGGTGATTTTTATTGATGATATTCTGGTTTTCTCAAAAACAGCTGAGGAGCATGCGAGGCATCTTAAGCTCGTTCTACAGACTCTGAAAGAGCATCAGTTGTTTGCTAAGTTTAGCAAGTGCGAATTCTGGATCGATCGGGTTTCTTTCTTGGGTCATGTAATTTCAGGAAAAGGGTTGGAAGTCGATCCCTCGAAAATTGAGGCCGTGCTCAAGTGGGAGAAACCAAAGAATGCCTCAGAAATTAGAAGCTTCTTGGGATTGGCCGGTTATTATAGAAGATTTGTTCAGGACTTCTCTAAGATTGCTGCACCGTTAACCCGATTAACAAAGAAGGATGTTAAGTTTGTCTGGGACGAGAAGTGTGATCAAAGCTTTAACTTTTTGAAAGAAAAGTTAGTCTCAGCTCCGGTGTTAGCACTTCCTGAGGGTTCAAAGGAGTATGCAGTGTATACAGATGCTTCTAAAGAAGGCTTAGGTTGTGTTTTGACTCAGAAAGGAAAGGTGATCGCCTATGCTTCTCGAAAGCTAAAGGAATATGAAAGGAATTATCCGACACACGACCTAGAGCTTACAGCCGTGATCTTTGCTCTCGGGAAATGGAGGCACTACTTATATGGGACTTCCTTTGAGATTTTTACTGACCACAAAAGCCTCCAGTATTTATTCACACAGAAAGAGTTGAATATGAGGCAACGGCGTTGGATGGAAAAGTTGGAAGATTATGATTGTACGATCAAGTACCATCCAGGAAAAGCAAATGTGGTCGCCGATGCACTTAGCAGGAAGGCGAGTGTATCGAGCTTGGAAATAAAGGAAAGCAATGAAGTTGCTCCAATTGTTCTAAAAGCTCGAGTTTCTAATATCACAGTTCAGCCGGAATTAAAGTATCAGTTATTTGAGGCTCAGAATAGGGATCCGGAAGTTCAGAAGCTTGTGGGTAAGGCTAAGGATGATCAGGAGAGTCCGTTTGGGTTTGATGAGACCGGGTTGCTTCGGTTTAAAAACAGAGTAGTAGTACCTGAAGAATTGAAACGGGTCCTATTTGAAGAAGCTCACAAGTCAGCCTATTCAATCCACCCAGGAGGAAACAAAATGTATAAGGATTTGAAGCAATATTATTGGTGGAACGGGATGAAAAGAGACGTGGCAGAATATGTGAAACATTGCTTGACTTGCCAGAAAGTGAAAGCTGAGCACCAAAAGCCCGCAGGACTTCTACAACCGTTACCTATTCCCGAGTGGAAGTGGGAACAAGTAACGATGGACTTTGTTTTCGGATTACCGAAGGTTAAAGGCGGGTTTGATGGAATTTGGGTAATCGTGGATAGATTTACAAAGTCGGCTCACTTTTTACCGGTTCGGATGTCCTATAAGATTCCAAAGTTAGCTGAAATCTATAACAGAGAAATTATTCGACTTCATGGTATTCCGGTGAGCATCGTTTCAGACCGAGACCCGAGATTTACTTCTATGTTGTGGCAGGAGTTACAGGCCGTTTTGGGAACGAAACTCAAGTTCAGTACAACATTTCACCCGCAAACAGACGGTCAAACTGAAAGATTAATATGATATTTAGAAGATCTTCTTCGGGCGTGAGCGATTGATTTTCAGAATTCATGGGCAGAACAGCTTCCTTTGATCGAGTTTGCTTATAACAATAGCTTTCAGGCTTCGATCGGGATGGCTCCTTATGAACTTCTTTATAGAAGAAAGTGCCGATCTCCGTTGTTCTTCGAATTGGAAGAGTGGAAATGGTCGAAACAAGAAGGGGTAAATAAAGGTGAAAGGTTCGAAAGGCCTTCCAAAGTCGTTCAAGCTATGATTGAGAAAGTGCAAATGATTCAACAACGGATGAAAGCTGCGCAAGATAGGCAAAAGAGCTATGCCGATAAGCGCCGAAGAGATCTAGAATTTGAAGTTGGTGACCGGGTATTCTTGAAGGTGTCACCAAGGAAAGGTTTCGCCCGGATTGGGAAAGGAGGGAAACTTAACCCTCGCTATTTAGGTCCCTTCGAGATTCTTGAAAGAATAAGCGAGGTAGCCTATCGACTGGACCTACCACCGAGTCTTACGGGGATTCACAACGTGTTTCATGTTTCTCAGTTAAGGAAATATTACCCCGATGAGACCACGATTCTCCCCGTGGAAGAAGTTGAGCTGGAACCGAATTTGACATTTGTTCAGAGGCCGGTTAGAATCTTGGATTAGAAATTTCAGTAGTTGAGAAACCGGAGGATTCCCATGGTTAAAGTTTTGTGGAGAAGTGACAAAACCGAAGAAGCTACGTGGTAAACGGAAGATAAGATAAAACGGTTCCTCCCGGAGTTATTCACACAAGACTAGAGAATCTGGGGACCAGATTCTTCTAAGGGGGGGAGAGTTGTAACGCCTCGGTTCCGGATGAATAGGTAAGCACGCCACGTGTGCGTTTTGAGCGTAGGATTTATTTAATTCTTTAATTTCATAATATATTCTTACGTGGCATTCACATTTTTATAAAATTCATGAAACATCCTTTATGTAAATTATTTGAATTCGTATCATTGAAAATATTATTTCATGACACGGAAAATATTTATTGCATGAAACAATTACCAAATTGTCCCTAGTTGAATATTTCTTTAAATTCTAGGGACTTAATTGCATAATCTTTAAGGACTTAATTGAGTATAATTTAAATTGTGGCATACTTGATTTCATGACTTCATAAAACAAAGGATCAAATTGCAATTTAAACATTTTACCCATCAATGTTGGTGAATCACGTAATATACATTCCATGAGCTTCCTTGAACATTTCTATCAAAAATTTCCCAACAACTTTGCTTCCTCATTCTCGGTTCTTCAAGAAAAAAGGGAAGAAGTGATTTTCATCTATTTTGTCAAGAATCTCAAGAAATTTGCCAAGCTTTGGGAGTTAATCATCATCATCATCTATATTCTCCATTTCTTTCCATTTTAAGGTTGGTTTGGCATGAATCCATGATCTTTGATCATATATGTATAAGTTAGGGTTTGAGTTTGATGTGCTAGATGAATTAGTTGGAGTTGGAAGCATGGTTGGGTGATCATATCATGAATTATGGCATGAGTTATAGCTTGGATTCTTGAATTTTTGGCATGAATGATCAAGTTTGATCATAAACATGAATCTTAGAATCTTGAGGATATATTGTGTTTTAAGTGTTTAAGTGTTAGTTTATCATCTTATGAACCTATATGCATGCATATTCCCAGAAAACTTTGGCTTTGATGATCAAAATGGAGTTTTGGGTGCTTGTTTGTTGCTTCCCGTAACCTTCCCCTGTTCTGCTCTGTTTTTCTTTAGTTGCAGAACTGGGAACGACCGTTCCCAGCCTCAAGGCATTGTGGGAACGGGCGTTCCCCTTTTTTAAACTAAAACAAGGCGGCCGACCGTGGGAACGGCCGTTCCCATTTTGGCCTTGGTGCCGGAAGGGCCGTTCCCAGCTAAGGCGCATTTTGAAAGGGAAATCATTGGCGCGTTTTGGGGATTACGGGAACGACCGTTCCCATTTTTCAAAGGGGACCGGAACGACCGTTCCCACCTGACTTGCAGAACAAAATTCACTGAATAAAATTACGAAAATGACCCCTAGATCCGACGACTTCTTGGACCCCGAATTGCTATAATATGTGTTAATATGTACTGAAACAACATGTTATCATGCCACATTGCATTTTCGTCATCATCTCGATACATTTCCGCCATTCGTCATATTTGGTCCATTTTAGGTCATGTCTCACGTATACACGTCGTGTTTGCACAGGTCACGAGGGTGCGGACGAGGAGCAGGCTCCGTAGAGCATATCCTTGTTTTATTTTGTAAGAAAGGTGAGGTTTTGTTTTGAGTAAATCGAACCCTATAACCCTTATGTGCTATTTTCGGCCAAAACATATTATAACTATAAACGTTTCAAAGTTATAAATATTTCAAGCAAGCAAGCCATGATTGTCATGATTTTCAAGCAAGTTTGGCGAGTACATGATTGCACGTGCGCCCAAGGGTAGTTCTTGAGCCAACCGGGAAAGCAAGGGCTAACGGGTAACTCCTGAATTATCCTCACATTGTTGGGATCACCCCCGAAGCCACTAGGAGATTAGTGGTGGAAGGAGTTCCATGTCTAGAGGGTCATGTCCTTTACACACACCATGTCGTGGATAGTCGAGCCTTGCAAACTCGCTATCAACCGGAGGAAGAAGGACACTGGGGATTAATCCAGCATGTCGGGTTATCCTCGGGTTATCGCATGATTTCAAGCATGAAATTGTCTATGTGAGCACTAAATGGAATTGCATGATCATGTATTGAATTGATAAAGCAAGCACGTATTGTCACGTTTGGTGTAAAGGTTGGAGAATCGCCCCTGCTCGCCGGGGTCACATGTTCATGAAATGTTTAAGCTAAAATGTTAAAGTGATTGGTTGTAATCTCGGGCAAAGATTAAGTTTCTTAAACTATATATCCTTTTCATTTCCGAAGTCTTCACCCGAGGCTACACCTTGCATGTGATGTGTGATATATATATTTATTGCCCCTCACTCAGTCTTCGGTAGACTGATACTTCACTTTTCAGGTACTTAAGAGCTTGGTCGTGTAACGCCCCGATTTCCCTTTTGTAATAATATGTCGTATGTGTTTATAAATTGCGCAATTAATTATTTAATTATGTGATTAATTGTTTATAAGTGTTTTAAATATTTAATTTTAATATAAATTGTTATTATTTTATTTTATTTTATTTTATATAATTTTATTTCGTTGATTAATTTATTTAATTGATAATTAAGAGATAATGCTAATTATTTATGTTTTTAATTATACTAATTAATTTTATCATTTAAAATCGTGGACTGTTATTTAATTTAATATAGAATTTAATTGTATTATTTAATCTGAATGTTATGAAATTGTTACGTTTGCGCATGAGTGTTTTAATCGTGCGTCGTTCTTATATGATTTGATATCGAAAATTCATGGAAATTTAGTATGTTGGAGATGTACGTGTCTTGTATATGAATATATGTTCGTTTCACGTTTTCGGGTTCGTTTGCATGTGTTTCGAATTTATTTTGATTTTGGAATCCAAATCGGGGGCTAATGAGCAATTAGCGCACCCTTGGTTCCGTAATTGATATCTTGAGCTAGGAAACTCGGATTCGAGTTTCGTCAACTTCGCTGAACTCGCAACGAAAATTCGAGTTTAATGAACTTAGCCTTATATTTTTCCAAAGTTATTTGAACCTCCGAAATTCAACCGAAACACGAAACGGACAGCAAATCTGCCACAGTTTACTAAAATGACCATGTCTTACTCAAACCTTGACCAAATTAACCATGGTTTGATTCCTTAGAACCCTAACTCAACCCTCTAACCAGACTTAATGGCCCCAAACCGAGATAACCCTCAGCACTTAGAGAAATTCAGCCATTCTTCCTCTGTTCCAGTCATTCCCGTAACTCAAGCCAACCTTGGAGATTCAAGCTCAAATCTCTTCCATCTTCCATCCAATTCACAAGGTGAGCTAAGGATGACGATATACATTCATTAGGTGTCATTTTAAGCTATGCATCCCTAAATTTGAGCTTGCTTTGATGGAGTTTATTGAATATGAGTGATTGGTTAGGTTATAGATGAATTTCTTGATCTCTTGGGTTTCTTGATGATTTTGATTGTTTTAAGGCATGCGAATGGTCACTTTAACTCCTTTGTATCAGGTATGAACAGGTATTAGATGGTAGTTGAGTATTAATTGATTTTCCATTAACGAAACCTTGAAGAACTTGGATGATTTTGAGCTTTCTTCCTCCTTGCTCACGTCTTGGTTGATGCTGAGTGTTTTAGGCCTGAAATGATGCATGTTTTATTGTATAATTATTGTATAATCTTACCTGAACTTGTTGGCTAGATGATGGTTGAAGCTTTGTAAATTTCTTCCCCTGTTTTTCTGTGTAAACCTGCTGGAAATTTGCAGGTCACGGCCGCGACCTGATTTGTGCTAAAAACTGTCGCGGCCGTGACTGTTTTTGTTGTTGCTCTCATACTTCATATCATTTGCTGAAAATTCTGCATAATTAGTGGTCGCGGACGCGACCATTTTGTGAGTAAAATGGGTCACGGTCGCGACCCTTTACCTTTTCTGCATGAAATTTTGTTCTCAAATTCAGTTTGCATAGTTTTGGCTTGTCTTCTAATTTCCATCCTTACATGAATACATGGCTACGGATGAGTAGATGTATCTAAATATATGTATATACATATTTGCATGAATAGATATTAAATTCTTTGTTTTGTTATCAAATGCATGGGTACTAATTTAATTTATTTGTAGTAAATTGCATGCATGTAGGTTGTGGTTTAATTTTGTCTTGTTAATTAGTGCATGCAGCTGTACGTATGGATGTATATATATTTATTATGCAATGCATGCATGAGTTAAATGGATCTTGGGAAATTATAATGCATGCATGATTATGTACGTGAGTGTGTGGTTTGTTTTGCATGCATGTCCAATATGTGTATATATCTATTTAATATGCTAATAAACATAAGGCATGCATGATTATGTACGTGAGTGTGTGGTTTGTTTTGCATGCATGTCCAATATGTGTATATATCTATTTAATATGCTAATATTGTTTAATTGTTATAATATATGAATCTGTTATATATTAGATTATTAAACTTGTTTAAAATAGGTATATTAAGTGTCTAAGTTGCGTATTTTAATTTATAAATGTGATATAATGTGTGATTTGCTTTATGTGAAATTATGGAATTAATTTGACATCCATTTCCTGTTCTTACTTGTCTAAATGACTTGAATTGCCACGGATTATGAAAGGTATGAAATGGTTGGGCTTGATATACGAAGGAGAAGAACTTAAATGAATTGAATGATTCATGAAATGAATGTAATGATCGTTTGTATATGTCTAAGATTTTAATCGTGCACATGAACGTTTCCGTGACTTAATGTCTTATTTTATGCATTCATAATCTATGTTATTCTTATCATATATGGTTTATGGTTTGAATGAATGCAAGATCTGAAAGATAGTAAACGCGTGAAAATGAATCCACACCGTATTGAACGTTTTAATGAGTTGCTCGATTATGTGACCTCATAGCATGAATTATAATTCTATTACATCTCATATCTTGATCAATGCATTGCCGTGCGTCATATATGGTTCATTTAGTGTCTTGAGTCTCACGAATGCAATGTTATCCTTGTACAGTTTCTCCAGGGCGGAGATGCCGGGTTCTTAGGCTTCTTCAAGTCTTCTTTTCTTCTTGGTATCGGTCGGTAAGGTGTAAGGTGGGTTTCTCTTCTATTTAGTTAAATGACCCTATATACTCCCAATGTGTAAAGATTTCGGCCAAAAATATATATATGTATATAGAGTCGTTTTGATGAGTAAATGTTTTAACGTAAAGCCCTTCTTTTATGAACCTACCAAATGTTTTGGCGAGAAAAGAATGAATGTTATGCACAGATTGGGGCCCAAGGACTTGGTGTGAGTGGTGACCCGAGGAGGCATGGGCTGACGGTGAACCCTTACACTTGTTCCACCAATGTACGGCGTAACCGGACCTCGTTAAGAGTTAGCGAGGAATGGACGCTGAGTGCCACTAGGGGAGTCATGAAACCCTTTTGGTCAATGAATGGATGGCTCGGGCCGATGACCCGGCCATCACCCGGAGGAAGAAGGTGTAAATGTTCATGATTGCGCACAAGAGAATATTATGCATGAAAGAAAGAAAGAAAGAATGAATGAATGTTTAATGAACTACACGAGGTGTTGGTTGGAGATAATGCACGCCCACTCGCCGGGCCACAAAAGACCTAAAGAATGAAAATGAACGTTATAATCCCTTTTGATGACTTCTTTATTTTGCCCACTTGGGAAATGCTCTAAAACCCTCATTTGGGATTATAACTAGCATGTGAATGTTAAATGTTGTTGTATACGCTATTATGGCTCATTTTATACCCACCAGTCTCGTATAGACTGAACTCGATTAGTTTTCAATTTCTTTGCAGGTTGGAGTGCTAGGCGGGGAGTCTAGTTCGTCAGGTCTATTGGTTAAGTCTGAGTCGCTTCATCTGCATCTTGTAATTTGATTGAATTTGCAAGAATGGATAAATGTATGACTATGATGTGATTATGGAATTATGTTATGCACGAATCTTAGAGAACAGGTCGTTGTGCTAGTTGAAACTGTTATGTGGCTTGAAGTAGTACTAGAGTATATGCTATGCTTCTGCTTTGGCATTTATCCTTGTTCTTTTGATTTGGTTGCGAAGGTTTAGTTCCCGCCTAGCCTAAGGAGTGAGTGAGTCCCCGTTCGCCGTGATCTAGCTCGGGTATGGATTGTCCATTTCATATTCGGGTCTGGTCTCAGTGCGGGGGATGTGGTACCTTTCCGGTTGGGGTGCTACATCCTTAAGTGGTATCAGAGCCCGGTTGCAAAACCGGTGTTCTCGTGTCGTGATCGAGTCAGTTTAGGTCGTACCGCTTAGGAACTACGTGACAATGTGTGCATTGCATCGATCTTGAATATGAATTGCCTTCCTTTTTAAATTTTGTTGTTTTATTTGTTGCATTCTTACATTGGATCAGTGCCCTTCATGTTAAATACGTGCCATGAGCATACACTAATCACATGCATATATCCTTGAAATGAGTGATGATTTATAGGTTATGAAGATAATATCAAACCACGGCCAAGTCCCACGATAGCAATGGTCTATTACAAGTTCTTTCCATGCACCGAAGCTAGGAAAGATGCACCGGGGAAGAATACGGAGAATTCGAGGTAAGTGGCTTGACAGATGGAGCTAGAGCAATAGAGTTAGTATCCGGAATGGGAGGTTCTACTAGAGATGCAATATTAGGGAGACACTTGATAAGATAGGAGTTGATCGGGGAATATTTATGACTTCCAAGATGAGGATGTGCGGCTCTTCTATATAGGATGCCATAATTGGATTCAATGGATCATTTGACTTAAGGAATGGGGCGAATAATCCTTGAGGGTACTTAAACTCAGGGTTCGGATTAAGGGAAAGATAGTGAGGATTGTAAAGATTTAAACTAAAACACACCTGAAGGGAAGTAAGCACAAAAGGGTCGTCAAAGAAGGGTTTCTAAATAAATCTAATGGCTAGAAAGCGAATGTAGAAGTCAAGGTCGGGAAGAGTTCGAACTTGGGAGCTCTAGATTTCGATTAAGAAGGAAAACGAGTCGGAAAAGGATTAGAAGGGGTCAAATAACGTGAAAAATACAACTTCATGGAAGGTGACTATGCTATGGACAAGAGTTGAGTTTTCATCTTCCAAATCCAAGCTGAATTGTCGTGTTGTGAGGATGAAATGGGAAATATAGAGAAACAAACGGAAATAGTAAAGATGGGAAAAGATTCGTTGGGAGGAAATCATGAGCTCCAGTATAAGCAATCGAAAAACGAGTTTGATTCCCGAATCTCCACTCATAACGGATAAGTACGGGAGTCTTGATCAAGGTGATGAATAGAAGTAGGATTCAGAACCATATTAGGGGTCAATTTTGTAAGAGGGATCGGGCTTGTTGGAGAGTTGATTCTTGAGGAGAAGTTTGGATGCTAATTCCATGGATGTAAAAGAATTTAGGAATCAAGAAATAGCAATCCCGGATAGTGAAAGATACAAGTGGATGCATAAAGATTGTGGGAATCTTGAAGACCGTGGGAAAGACAAGGAATAATCTGCAAGTCAACGGAAGCACGTGGTTAGAGAAACGAGGGAGTGATACCGAGCTAATGGTTGGCCATCTTGGTGACAGGTTTCAGACATTCATAGCACGTGCATCATACTTTGCATCAACTATTTAATTTTCCTTATTCATACTTGTACGTGCGAGTGCATTTCTATTTGATCTTATTGCTCTAATGTGTGACATATCAAAATTGTTGCAAACGTGCCGCATGCATCGACATTTTAACCCGACATGCATTTTAGTGTTTATTTGATAGGAAGTTCCTTCATCTCATTTATCAAGTATTTCTTCGTTCGAGTCATATCTGAGTTAAAAGGAAAAGAAATAACGGGACGGCACATGACAAGGAAGATGATTCAGGAAATACCGGACTTCCAGTAAAGGATAGATTGATGGAGAGGATTCGATCAAGAAGAATCAATGGAGTTCAGTGTGTAACGACAGAAAATTTTTAAAGGGGGAGAGCATGACCCAGAGGCAAAATTTAAAACTGGAGATAGTGGTCGAATGAATAATTAGTGGAAACAGCTAAAGTTGCAATTAGGAATGATCTGGGAATTTTATAATGGTGACCGAAGAGGAATAAGATAACTTTAAGAGTTGATCATTAAAATGGGAGCTAAGCCACTAAATTCGGATTGAAGATTTTCACGAGGATTAGAGAAAATAGTTTATCGAATGTTTTCATTTACGCAAATTTCACTTGGAGATAAAGGAGTTATGGAGAAGTTAAGGAAACACTCTAGTTGAATTGTCGAGAGGAAATCGATTCAAATTAGTATAGAAAGGGATGTTGTCAATAAAGCTTGGTTCAATGAGTTTGGAAAGAGGTTAAGAAGAAACAAACCGACAAGGATGAACATTGAGAAATCTAAATCAAACCCTAAGAATCATCAAGAACGGTTATCTTTGCTTAAAGAATTGTATGGTCCAAATACCGAGTATAATCTTAAAGGTTGTCAAGAATAGTTACCTTCGGGGATATGTTAGACGTCGATATGGTAAAGGTAGAAGCTATGGACCGGACATCGGAATGGATATTCTAAATGCATAACTGGAAGTCAAGTTGGTTACTTTGAAGAGTTAGCCTGACTAAAAGAATATAATAGGGGTTGAGAAAGGATTGAAAAGTTTAAAGGCAACAAAAGTCAGAAGGGATTTAAGAGTAAAATCCTTAGGGGATTTATCATTGGCTTCACCGGGGTACCCTGAAGAGGTTAAAGACAGGCTGAGCACTAAGTTTATCTTCAGGACAGATCATACAACGACAACTCACAATTCTAAATTTCACAACTACGATGAACGGTACGTATAGCATCCATGATACATGCATTCATGCAAATTTAATTTAAATAATTTTTATATTATGTGCTTTGATTTTTTTATCATGTTAAATTACTTGGAGTAATTGATAACCAACGTGGACGATGTCTATTACTTGCTTTGGGGTGTTTTACATGATTTTAATTATGGTTTCGCGTGTGTGGCTTGGGAGTATTGGAGACTTCCTTGCTCTTATTTTTGTTTGAGAGTCGGGGTGCTCTCGTTGTTTGTAAGAGACGGGGATGCTCTTATTTTTGTTTGAGAGACGGGGTTTTCTCATTGCTGCTTGAGAGACGGGGTTCTCTAATTGTTGTTAGAGAGACGGGGTTCTCTAATTGTTGCTCGGGAGACGGGGCTCTCTCCTTGTTATTTGCGAGAGACGGGGAATCTCTCATTGGTTGTTTGGGCGAGCAGTGAATCCGAGGACGGATTCTTTTAAGGGGGAGAGGTTGTAACGCCCCGGTTTCCCTTTTGTAATAATATATCGTATGTGTTTATAAATTGCGCAATTAATTATTTAATTATGTGATTAATTGTTTATAAGTGTTTTAAATAATTAATTTTAATATAAATTGTTATTAGTTTTTTTTTTTTTTTTTTATATAATTTTATTTCGTTGATTAATTTATTTAATTGATAATTAAGAGATAATGCTAATTAATTATGTTTTTAATTATACTAATTAATTTTATCATTTAAAATCGTGGACTGTTATTTAATTTAATATAGAATTTAATTGTATTATTTAATTTGAATGTGATGAAATTGTTACGTTTGCGCATGAGTGTTTTAATCGTGCGTCGTTCTTATATGATTTGATATCGAAAATTCATGGAAATTTAGTATGTTGGAGATGTACGTGTCTTGTATATGAATATATGTTCGTTTCACGTTTTCGGGTTCGTTTGCATGCGTTTTGAATTTATTTTGATTTTGGAATCCAAATCGGGGGCTAATGAGCAATTAGCGCACCCTTGGTTCCATAATTGATATCTTGAGCTAGGAAACTCGGATTCGAGTTTCGTCAACTTCGCTGAACTCGCAACAAAAATTCGAGTTTAATGAACTTAGCCTTATATTTTTCCAAAGTTATTTTAACCTCCGAAATTCAACCGAAACACGAAACGGACATCAAATCTGCCACAGTTTACTAAAATGACCATGTCTTACTCAAACCTTGACGAAATTAACCATGGTTTGATTCCTTAGAACCCTAACTCAACCCTATAACCAGACTTAATGGCCCCAAACCGAGATAACCCTCAGCACTTAGAGAAATTCAGCCATTCTTCCTCTGTTCCAGTCATTCCCGTAACTCAAACCAACCTTGGAGATTCAAGCTCAAATCTCTTCCATCTTCCATCCAATTCAGAAGGTGAGCTAAGGATGATGATATACATTCATTAGGTGTCATTTTAAGCTATGAATCCCTAAATTTGAGCTTGCTTTGATGGAGTTTGATGAATATGAGTGATTGGTTAGGTTATAGATGAATTTCTTGATCTCTTGGGTTTCTTGATGATTTTGATTGTTTTAAGGCATGCGAATGGTCATGTTAACTCCTTTGTATCAGGTATGAACAGGTATTAGATGGTAGTTGAGTATTAATTGATTTTCCACTAACGAAACCTTGAAGAACTTGGATGATTTTGAGCTCTCTTCCTCCTTGCTCACGTCTTGGTTCATGCTGCGTGTTTTAGGCCTGAAATGATGCATGTTTTGTTGCATAATTATTGTATAATCTTACCTGAACTTGTTGGCTAGATGATGGTTGAAGCTTTGTAAATTTCTTCCCCTGTTTTTCTGTGTAAACCTGCTGGAAATTTGCAGGTCACGGCCGCGACCTGATTTGTGCTAAAAACTGTCGCAGCCGTGACTGTTTTTGTTGTTGCTCTCGTACTTCATATCATTTGTTGAAAATTCTGCATAATTAGTGGTCGCGGCCGCGACCATTTGGTGAGTAAAATGGGTCACGGTCGCGACCCTTTACCTTTTCTGCATGAAATTTTGTTCTCAAATTCAGTTTGCATAGTTTTGGCTTGTCTTCTATTTTCCATCCTTACATGAATACATGGCTACGGATGAGTAGATATATATAAATATATGTATATACATATTTGCATGAATAGATATTAAATTCTTTGTTTTGTTATCAAATGCATGGGTACTAATTTAATTTATTTGTTTTAAATTGCATGCATGTAGGTTGTGGTTTAATTTTGTCTTGTTAATTAGTGCATGCAGCTGTACGTATGGATGTATATATATTTATTATGCAATGCATGCATGATTTAAATGGATCTTGGGAAATTATAATGCATGCATGATTATGTACGTGAGTGTGTGGTTTGTTTTGCATGCATGTCCAATATGTGTATATATCTATTTAATATGCTAATAAACATAAGGCATGCATGATTATGTACGTGAGTGTGTGGTTTGTTTTGCATGCATGTCCAATATGTGTATATATCTATTTAATATGCTAATATTGTTTAATTGTTATAATATATGAATCTGTTATATATTAGATTATTAAACTTGTTTAAAATAGGTATATTAAGTGTCTAAGTTGCGTATTTTAATTTATAAATGTGATATAATGTGTGATTTGCTTTATGTGAAATTATGGAATTAATTTGACATCCATTTCCTGTTCTTACTTGTCTAAATGACTTGAATTGCCACAGATTATGAAAGGTATGAAATGGTTGGGCTTGATATACGAAAGAGAAGAACTTAAATGAATTGAATGATTCATGAAATGAATGTAATGATCGTTTGTATATGTCTAAGATTTTAATCGTGCACATGAACGTTTCCGTGACTTAATGTCTTATTTTATGCATTCATAATCTATGTTATTCTTATCATATATGGTTTATGGTTTGAATGAATGCAAGATCTGAAAGATAGTAAACGCGTGAAAATGAATCCACACCGTATTGAACGTTTTAATGAGTTGCTCGATTATGTGACCTCATAGCATGAATTATAATTCTATTACATCTCATATCTTGATCAAAGCATTGCCGTGCGTCATATATGGTTCATTTAGTGTCTTGAGTCTCACGAATGCAATGTTATCCTTGTACAGTTTCTCCAGGGCGGAGATGCCGGGTTCTTAGGCTTCTTCAAGTCTTCTTTTCTTCTTGGTATCGGTCGGTAAGGTGTAAGGTGGGTTTCTCTTCTATTTAGTTAAATGACCCTATATACTCCCAATGTGTAAAGATTTCGGCCAAAAATATATATATGTATATAGAGTCGTTTTGATGAGTAAATGTTTTAACGTAAAGCCCTTCTTTTATGAACCTACCAAATGTTTTGGCGAGAAAAGAATGAATGTTATGCACAGATTGGGGCCCAAGGACTTGGTGTGAGTGGTGACCCGAGGAGGCATGGGCTGACGGTGAACCCTTACACTTGTTCCACCAATGTACGGCGTAACCGGACCTCGTTAAGAGTTAGCGAGGAATGGACGCTGAGTGCCACTAGGGGAGTCATGAAACCCTTTTGGTCAATGAATGGATGGCTCGGGCCGATGACCCGGCCATCACCCGGAGGAAGAAGGTGTAAATGTTCATGATTGCGCACAAGAGAATATTATGCATGAAAGAAAGAAAGAAAGAATGAATGAATGTTTAATGAACTACACGAGGTGTTGGTTGGAGATAATGCACGCCCACTCGCCGGGCCACAAAAGACCTAAAGAATGAAAATGAACGTTATAATCCCTTTTGATGACTTCTTTATTTTGCCCACTTGGGAAATGCTCTAAAACCCTCATTTGGGATTATAACTAGCATGTGAATGTTAAATGTTGTTGTATACGCTATTATGGCTCATTTTATACCCACCAGTCTCGTATAGACTGAACTCGATTAGTTTTCAATTTCTTTGCAGGTTGGAGTGCTAGGCGGGGAGTCTAGTTCGTCAGGTCTATTGGTTAAGTCTGAGTCGCTTCATCTGCATCTTGTAATTTGATTGAATTTGCAAGAATGGATAAATGTATGACTATGATGTGATTATGGAATTATGTTATGCACGAATCTTAGAGAACAGGTCGTTGTGCTAGTTGAAACTGTTATGTGGCTTGAAGTAGTACTAGAGTATATGCTATGCTTCTGCTTTGGCATTTATCCTTGTTCTTTTGATTTGGTTGCGAAGGTTTAGTTCCCGCCTAGCCTAAGGAGTGAGTGAGTCCCCGTTCGCCGTGATCTAGCTCGGGTATGGATTGTCCATTTCATATTCGGGTCTGGTCTCAGTGCGGGGGATGTGGCACCTTTCCGGTTGGGGTGCTACAGGTCGTGCTAGGCGGGTGTCCAGTCGAGAATTGCATTTTCACGAGTCTAGTACAGTACCTTCATGTATAGCACTTTTGCTACCTCATGTTTTGATCATTATTGCCACGTTTTGGATACTTAAGCATGTATATTATTAACAGATGATAAGGTATTGATAGTTAAGTTTAGTATCTATTACGTATCTATTCGGTAAATATGGTACGTATATGTATGAATGATTTTATTGCTTCCACTTTCATTATCATGTTTGCTCTGGTTTTGTTGGGGAGAGTGTCCCGCCTATCTATTACGTATCTATTCGGTAAATATGGTACCTATATGTATGAATGATTTTATTGCTTCCGCTTTCATTATCATGTTTGCTCTGGTTTTGTTGGGGAGAGTGTCCCGCCTAGCTCGTCATTTTTATTGTCACCCGTTCGCTATAGTTTTGGTTTATGTATGGACTTTCCATTTCATACGTGGATCGAGGCTATAGTGCGGGGGATGTGGTGCCCCTGGGGGTTAGGGTGCTACAGAGTCGTTCGGGACCAATATGAGCACGAAATTCGAATTCGAATTCTGACACCGCTATTGTGTTCGTTCCAATGATTTGAGTCCAATGGAATTTATTTCGCGAATTTTGGATACCATTTGGGCCTTTATCCCTTTTATTGACCGGTTCACTTGAACCGGGAGTTACTTAAACCGGTTTTCTTATCTTGGCCTAAAACTATCAGCCACTACATAACCTAGATCCCCTTTTCATTTCATTTCAAACCACACAAGTTAGCCTTAAAGAGAAACTCATGGAGAAGCTTCAAGAGAAGATCAAGACTTGAACCATCTTTCATTCTAAGAGCTCATATTCTTCGATTCTTCATTCCTTCACAAGACAAAGTAAGTTTTGTATCTCTTTTGATGAGTATTTCATTCCTATTCTTGGATTTGAGCATGAAATTGTTGGTATAAACTTAGAATGGGAAATCATGTGAAACTTAGTGATTTATGGCCAACTTGAAGATTATGATGAACTCTTGAATCCTTAACCAAGCCTTGGTGATTTGAATTCTCCTTATGTGTCCTAGTTGCTGGAAATTCGTGTAAGGAAGGCTAGGAATTCATATATTCATGTTTAAGCTTGAAATTCATGAAAATGGGTGTTTGAGAAATTGGGCAAAAACTATCCTAAACTTGAATTAATTGGTGTTTTTATGCTAAGCATGATTTATATGATGTTATACTTGAATTTCGTGATATTGTATGGTTGATTTCGTGTTGGATTAATGTTTTTGGGTCTTTCCCTTCTTCCTCCCGAAGCTGTCAAACTTCTGCTCCAGATCCATTACCGGAACAACCGTTCGCTTTTGTACTTTAAGCTTGGAACGGCTCTTCCGGGCTAGGGTTTTCTTTGGGGGACCGAACATGGGAACGACCGTTCCAAGTCTCGCTTGGCCTTGGCGTGGGAAGGACCGTTCCCATGCGTCTATAACCCTTTTTACTTACTTTTTCATGCGTATTTGATTCGTTTAAGTTGCTACTTGACTTACATTCTACAATATGACCTCGAATGCACCTTTGAACCTTAATACTTCATTACTTGCATGATTTACTTGAATATTTGAATTGTCCCTGGTGACCAACTTGATAAGCATCAATCCATTTTGCATGTCATTCATACTTTGTACGCCACGCGTCTTACTTGGTTCATGTAGAGTCTAAGTTGGGTTTCTGTATGTCTTATTACAGAGTTTGGTGGTGCCGGTGACCCGAGGTTTAAAGTGTTTGGCCCTTCACAATCTTAGACTCCACTACCACGAGCTGAGGTTTAGGATTTTGTATAGCTATGCGACCTATGCCCCTTACATGTTGATTTCTACCCTTCCCTGCGAGTGTACCTTATTATAAATACGTATGTGTTGGATATGATATGTTTATGACCTTGTGGATCAGCTCTGTTTTGGAAAAATTAGATATGAAAGCGTATTTAAGCTATTTTGGAAAGTTATGTTATGTTATGATCTGTTTTGTAGCGAGTTATGGTATCTGTTCTTTTCTATTCTGTTATGGATCCGAGGAGCTATGGGTAAGGAATCCTTGGGATGGTATAGGGCCTTCAGGGCTCAGCCTGTGCATAGTCTCCATTTGAGATATCATCGCGCGCCTCAGGGAGATAGGGGAGGCGTGATATCTTGAGCCTTTGGTGTACAACCGGGGAGGACTCCTGTGGGTTAGCTACCCCTTGAGGGTTTTTGTGTTCTGGATGGTTTGGGGACGATACATCTCCTCCATCATTGGTGTAATGGTTGGATTTGATTCTGTATTTTATATTTAGATCTGTTCTGAGGAGTAAAGGTTGGAAGCTCGTACTCGCTGAGCTTATGTTCTGTGTTTGTCTAGGAATTGTGAATCGAGATAGAGTTTCTCAAATGTTTTCTAAAACTTATATATATAACTATCTTTGGGGTACTTTTGGGAATGTCTTTGGTATGCAACACCTATGTTCGGTTCATGATTCCTTCCTTTTGATCTGTGTTGTGCGTTATAGATATATGTTGTGAGTGTGCGTTAGCGCCCTCACTCGGTCAAGTTAACTGACCCCTCTTTTAACCTTTTAGTTGTAGGTTTGTTGGTGTTCCTAGGCGAGGAGTGAGTCCTTTAAGTTACCCTTCGTCAGTTTAGCCTTTCTAGTTGCATTTGTCCTTCATACACTTTACATATGTTTTGACTTGTAGACTTGATATTATACTTTACCTTTCTGTAGCCCTTTGAGGAATTCATATTCGGCCCTGTCTGGCAGTTGTTGTTTATTACATTATGCAGATTTGATCGTCGGGATTAGGTATCTAGGCTAGTTGAACCTATCACTTACTTTGAATATTGATTTAGTTGCTTCCGCACTATGAGTTTGTCGAGTTAGATCGGCCTAGCATAGCGTGTGTGTTTGTCTCCCGTTCGCTTTGATGCGGATTCGGGCATGGATTTCCATTTCATGACCGGGTTTGGGTCTCAGTGCAGGGGATGTGGCATCCTCCGTTTGGGGTGTTACATCTTTAAGTGGTATCAGAGCTCTAGGTTGCAAAACCGTGCTCTAGCGTCATGTCGAGTCTGTCTAGTTGGTACGGCATAGGACAATGTGATTATATGTCTCAATTACTTGAATACTTGTTTAGTTCTAATACTTGTATACATAAACACGTACTAATCCACATGTATCAATATTGCTTGAATCTTTGAATTTCAGCATGCCTCCTAGACGCCATGACCGAGAGGCTTCACCGGATGCGCCTAATCCGCCTCCAACACCACCACTGAATGCGGAGAACATTGTTCAGGCATTCTCAATCAGTTGCAATAGAATCAGAGACCACAGGCACCACCCGTTGATGGTAAGGATGGTACTATCTCAGCTGTGTATAGGGAGTTTCGGAACAACAATCCTTCTAAGTGGTTTGGGGGAGATGATATCAAGGCTGAGGAGTGGTTAGCTGAGATCAGTGGTATTTCGGAGATTTGCCCAGGGAGTTCTCAGGATAAGGCTGTTTGTACTGCTCGATTCATTCAGGGACAGGCAGCTAACTGCCTCAAGGGAGTTCAATCCAGACTTGAGAGGAGTGGTATGGAGTTCACTTGGGAGACTTTCGTGCATGAGTTCCACGAGAAGCTTATACCTCATAGTGTACGAGAGCACAGACTTCAGGAGTTCTCTGAGTTGAAGCAGGGATCCAGATCTGTTGAGGACTACATTCTAAAGTTTGAGAGACTTGCTCCCTATGCTACCCACATCACTGATGTTGATTCACACACAATTCCTTCACGGGCTTCGAGAGGATATTTAGAGATCTCTTCAGGCAATCAATGTTAGCACTTGGGATAAGGTTACTAAGAGGGCTATTCAGGTCGAGGCTCAGAGACAGAGGTTGAGGCCCCCGTCCTTCTCTTCGGGGCATGGTTCGGGTTCTGGATCGGGCAAGAAGCCCCTTACTCATGTTTCTACTACTTCTACACCAGCTTTCTGTCCACAAAGCTTCATTAACAAGAAGCCCCGACCCGCTGCTCCTGTAGTGCCACCAGCATTACGGGCACCAACTCTAGCTCGTTGCTCTCACTGTCAGGGTCCTCATCCATTGGAGAAGTGTTGAACATATTTGGGTGGATGCTTTGTCTGTGGGTCGGCTGAGCACATGGTGGATGCTTGTCCGAAGAAGAAGCCCGTAGTTCAGGCTCGTGCATATGCTCTGGATGGTGAGGAGGAGGCATCAGAGATTGATCAGAATGTTGTAGTGGAAGGAACAATACATATTCATGACATATCATTACCTGCATTGTTTGATCCCGGGGCTACTCATTCTTTTATTGCCCGGGATATTGTTGCCTCTTTGTCTTTGCTCGTTGAGATATCTGCGTGTGTGTTTGTGGTGAGTTCTCCCTTGGGGGGAAGCTTGGAGACGGACAGAGTGTTTCGTGAGTGTCCGGTGAGTTTTGAGGGTCGAGTCTTTCCTGCTGATTTGATCGAGATGCCGATGAGGAGGTATAGGGTGATTTTTGGGATGGATTGGCTCTACCGACATTATCCAGTTATGGATTGCCATTTGAAGAGGATTTCTTTTGGTTCTGTGGTGTTTTAAAGAGAGAGATTAGGATCCAATCCGTTCATATCCTTTGTTGAGGCTAGTAAGCTTTTTCGGGACGATGCTACAGGTTTCGTGGTTTACTTTCTGAACAAACTGAAGGACCAGGTCAAACTTGAGGAGACGGAGTTCGTACGGGAGTATCTGGATGTGTTCCCGGAGAGTTTGGGGTCCTTACGTCTGGATAGGGACATTGAGTTTGTAGTGGACCTCTATCTCGGAGCTGAGCCTTATTCGAAGACCCCCTACAGGATGGCTCCTGCCGAGTTGATGGAGCTGAAGAAGCAGTTGGATGAACTTTTGGTTAGCAGATACATTCATACGAGCACTTCTCCGTGGGGTGCTCTCGTCCTATTTGTTAAGAAGAAAGATGGGATGTCAAAGATGTGTATAGATTACCATGAACTGAACAGGATGACAGTTAAGAACAAGTATCCATTACCCCATATTGAGGAGTTGTTTGATAGCTTGCAGGGTTCGCGAGAGTACTCCAAATTGGATTTAAGGTAGGGTTACTATCAGTTGAGGATTAGAGAGGAGGATATCTCTAAGACTGGATTCAACAAGAGATACGGGCACTTCGAGTTTGTGGTTATGCCGTTTGGGTTGACGAATGCTCCGACAGTGTTTATGGATATGATGCTCCAGGTGTTTAGACCGTTCCTTGATAAGTTCGTGGTGATCTTTATAGACGACATCTTGGTGTATTCGAGATCGGTTGAGGAGCATGCACAACATCTTCGGATTGTGTTGGAGACACTTAGAGAGCATAAGCTGTATGCTAAGTTCAGTAAGTGCGAGTTCTGGATTGATCGAGTCACTTTTCTGGGTCACATTATCTCAGCTGATGGAATTGAGGTCGATCCCTCTAAGATTGAAACGGTGTTACATTGGGAGAGGCCTAGGAACGCCTCTGAGATACTAAGTTTTCTGGGTTTGGCAGGTTATTATAGGAGATTTGTGATGGATTTCTCTAAGATTGCAGCCCCGTTAACTAGGTTGACTAAGAAGGAGACCAAGTTTGAATGGTATGATAGTTGTGAGATGAGCTTTCATACTTTAAAGGAAAGGTTGACTACAACACCGGTTCTTACCCTACTCGAGGGGTTTGAGGGTTATGTGGTTTATGCAGATGCTTCTAAGGAATGACTGGGTTGTGTGTTGATGCAGAACGGTCGGGTTGTAGCTTATGCCTCTACAAAGTTAAAGGTGCATGACCAGAATTACCCCACCCTTGACCTAGAGCTTGCAGCAGTCGTGTTTGCATTGTCTAAGTGGCGCCACTATCTCTATGGGGCTACATTTGAGGTGTTCTCGGATCATAAGAGTCTTCAGTACTTGTTCACGCAGAAAGAGAATAAATTGAGACATAGGAGATGGGTTGAGTTCTTAGAGGACTACGATTGCACGATTCAGTACCATCCGGGTAAGGCAAATGTGGTTGCCGACGCCCTGAGCAGGAAGGCCAGTATTTCGAGTTTAGTGGCAGGGATTTCTGACCAGAGTTCAACTGTTGTGGTTTCCATGGCTAGGTTAGCCAACATCACGGTTCAGCCTGATTTGAAGCAGACATTGTTAGAGGCTCAGTCTATGGATGTCGAGATTCAGAGATTGATTACACGTTCAAGAGATGATCCAGAGACTAAGTTTGGGTTTGATGATTCTGGTTTGTTCAGGTTTAAGGCAAGAGTGTGTGTGCCTAACCAGCTCAAGAGGGTAATACTTGAGGAGGCACACCGCTCCGGTTATTCCATTCACCCTGGACGTATGAAGATGTACCGAGACTTGAAAGAGTTATATTGGTGGAGTGGCATGAAGAAGGATGTCGCATTCTTTGTGAAGCGATGTCTAACATGCCAGATGGTCAAGGAAGAACATAAAAAACCGGGAGGTACACTCCAACCAGTTTCGATTCCGGAGTGGAAGTGGGAGCACGTGACTATGGACTTTGTGTTCGGCCTGCGAGGTCTAGGAGAGGATTCGACGGAATTTGGGTAGTGGTAGACCGTTTGACTAAGTCTGCCCATTTCCTTAAGATTCGGATGACAGATAACGTGCCTAAGTTGGCTAAACTGTATTGTAATGAGATAGTGAGGCTACATGGAGTTCCGGTTAGCATCGTGTCAGATCGGGATCCTCGGTTTACAACTAGTTTTTGGCAGGATCTTCAGAAGTGCTTGGGTACAAATCTTAAGTTTAGCACCGCATCACATCCTCAGACTGATGGACAGTCAGAGAGGCTGATTAAGTATCTTGAGGATATGATAAGGGCGTGTGCATTGGATTTTAAGGATAAATGGGATAAGCACTTGACATTGGTTGAGTTCTCTTACAACAACAACTACCATGCTTCGTTTGGTATGACCCCTTACGAGGCACTCTATGGGAGGAAGTGTAGCTCGCTACTGTAATTGGATATTGAGGATTGGCGATGGACTCAAGAGGGTAAGCTCACGAGAGCAAAGGCCTCGGCTAAGATTGACAAGACGGTTGAGAAGGTTAAGTTAATCCAGCAGAGAATGAAAGTAGCTCAGGATAGACAGAAAAGTTATGCGGATAAGAGGAGAAGGCCCCTTGAGTTTGAGGTTGGAGATCGTATTGAGCTCAGGAAGGGCTTTTCTCATATTGGTAGAGGTGGGAAGCTTAGCCCTCGATATCTTGGACCGTTTGAGATTCTAGAGAGGATTGGAGAGGTGGCGTATAGGTTGGACCTACCGCCGAGCTTGACTGGGATTCATAATGTGTTCCGCAATTCACAGCTTCGGAAGTTCTACGCCGATGAGTCGACGATTTTACCGGTTGAAGAGGTACAACTTGAGTCCGATTTAACGATTGTGAAGCACCCGGTTGAGATTCAGGATCGGAAAGTACAAGTGCTGAGAAACAAGCAGATTCCCTTGGTCAGAGTGATATGGAGAGATCAGAAATATGAGGAATCGACTTGGGTGACTTAAGAGAAGATGAGGAAGATGTATCCGGAGTTGTTTCGAGCAGCGAACCTGAGGACAGGTTCTCCTAAGGGGGGGAGGTTGTGACGGCCCGTTCGATAAATCGTACAGGTATGCGGCACGAGAGAGTTTACCTTATGCACCTATGTGAATTAATTCCCTTTTTATGTGTTTAAATCCAATTTTGATTGAAAGTGTGACTTAACTGACAAAAATCCAAAATGGTAAAATATGAATTCTTGCATGCCAACTTAAGAATGGAACTTGGTTGAATTTACATTAATTGTTGGAGTTCGATTTAAATAGGACTTGGACCTATTTGTGTGTTTGGGCCTAACATGAGTTAGGTGAGTTTTGGGTCGTTCGAGACCAATATGAGCTCGGGAATTCGAACTCGAATACCGACATAGCTATTATGTTTGTTCCAATGATTTGAGTCCAATGGAATTTATTTTCCAAATTTTGGATACCGTTTGGGCCTTTATCCCTTTTATTTACTGGTTCACTTAGACCAGGAGTTACTTAAATCGGTTTTCTTATCTTGACCTAAAACTATCAGCCATTACATAACCTAGATCCCCTTTTCATTTCATTTCAAACCACACAAGTTAGCCTCAAAGAGAAACTCATGGAGAAGCTTCAAGAGAAGATCAAGACTTGAACCATCTTTCATTCTAAGAGCTCATATTCTTCGATTCTTCATTCCTTCACAAGACAAGGTAAGTCTCGTATCTCTTTTGATGAGTATTTCATTCCTTTTCTTGGATTTGAGCATGAAATTGTTGGTATAAACTTAGAATGGGAAATCATGTGAAAATTAGTGATTTATGCCCAACATGAAGATTATGATGAACTCTTGAATCCTTAAGGAAGCCTTGGTGATTTGAATGCTCCATATGTGTCCTAGTTGCTGGAAATTCGTGTAAGGAAGGCTAGGAATTCATATATTCATGTTTAAGCTTGAAATTCATGAAAATGGGTGTTTGAGAAATTGGGCAAAAACCTTCCTAAACTTGAATTAATTGGTATTTTTATGCTAAGCATGATTTATATGATGTTGTACTTGAATTTCGTGATATTGTATGGTTGATTTTGTGTTGGATTGATGTTTTTGGGTCTTCCCCTTCTTCCTCCTGAAGTTGTCAAACTTCTGCTCCAGATCCATGACCGGAACGACCGTTCCCTTTTGTGCTTTAAGCTTGGAACGGCCTATCCGGGCTAGGGTTTGCTTTGTGGGACCGAACATAAGAATGACCGTTCCCATGTGTGCTTAGACTAGGAATGGCTGTTCCCAGTCTAGCTTGACCTTGGCGTGGGAAGGACCGTTCCCATGTTGTGTTATGCATGGGAATGGTCGTTCCCATGTGTCTGTGACCCTTTTTACTTACTTTTTTGTGTGTATTTGATTCGTTTGAGTTGCTACTTGAATTACATGCTACAATATGACTTGGAATGCACCTCTGAACCTTAATACTTCATTACTTGCATGATTTATGTAACGCCCCGAATTTTATTTATTAATATCTTATGTTTTAATATAATTTTATAAATTATATTTTACAATACTTTCATGAATATTTTATGAATTTATAACAAATTGAGAATTTCTTTCATGACTTGAAAATATCCACTTCGTAAAATTATTTACCGGGTATGAGTTAATTAGCAAATTGTCCCTAGATAGATATTTCTTTAAACTTGGGGACTAAATTGCATGGGTTTCAAGGACCTAATTGACCATATTTCAAAACCTTATATCCTTAATTGCATCACTTGAACTCTTAGAGGATTAATTGGCAAAATGGGACATCTCACACATTTCAAAATTTGATGAATCGATATATGCATCCCCAAGCTTCTTCCTTGCTCTCACATCATCCAAAAATATCCCAACCACATTTGCTTATTGATCTCGGTTCATACAAGGAAGAAAAGGGAAGAGATTTCATACTTTTCATCAAGAATTATCAAGAAATACTTCAAGAATTGGGACTTGATCATCATCCTTATCTCTTTTCTCCATATTTTCATTTCAAGATCCTCTTCTCGTGACGGGGAGCAGGGGCCGTAGGCCGTGTCTTGGCTTGCACTTTGTCGGTAAAGGTGAGGTTTAGTTATTAATTATCTAGAACCCTATAACCTTTATATGGATTTCGGCCAAACTACACAGGTGCATATCTTTATAATCGTTTTCCAACAACAAGGGATTTAATACCTACTCGTGTATCATGTTACAAATCGTGTTCATGACAAGTAAATCGTGTATCGTGTTATAATCAAGCCAGGAATCGTGTCATTGCGTTACCGTGATCGTGTTTGGCGAACTATCGTGTACCGTGTATCATGTATCGTGTTTATGGGCCCGAGGGCGAGTGTGTGAGCCAACCGGGAAAGCATAGGGCTGACGGGTAACTCATAACATCTCTCTCACACCGTGGGGATGCCCCCTGAATCCACCAGGAGGTTTGGTGGAGGAAGGAGTCCCGTACGTGGGAGTCATGCTCCCGACGTGCACCGTGTTATCGTGGGTGGTTCGGGCCTTGCAAACCCACCACCAATGGTGAAGGGTGGATTTCGTGTTATTGATCGTGTGCACTTTAATGACTTGCATGATAACTTAATTAAATGAAAGTGCAACCCTTGTTCACCGTCGAGGTTTGGTTGGAGATCGTGCACGCCCCTCGCCAGGGCCACTGATTGTTATAATAAACGTGATTATCGTGTCAAACCTGATAGTTGTAATCTCGGGCGAGTATTGGTATTCTTGCACTTTTGTTGATATTATTATTTTAATTACAAAACCTTACCCGAGATTATAACTCGCATGCTATTTGTGTTTATATATATATATTGCCCCTCACTCGGTCTTCACAGACTGACGCCTCCACCTTTCAGGTCTTCTTCGTGGCGTGCTAGGCGGGAGTCGGGTCGTGTCTTGCTGTCCAGCTGAGTCTAGCATAGTTTTTCTTCTCATGTATTAACAGTTCAGAGTATCATGTTAATAGCTCTAGGTACATATATGTGAATGTTACTTGGAAGATGATAATGTATTGATATGATGGTATAATACTCTTATGCTTCCGCTTTATATTGTACATGTATAAGTTTATCCCGCCTAGCCGGTCGTGTATTGCATTGTCACCCGTTCGCTATAGGTTGGTTCATGTACGAATAGCCTATTTCGTATGTGGATTGACCTATAGTGCGGGGGTGTGGCACCTCCACGTGTAAGGGGTGTTACATCTAAGGTGGTATCAGAGCCTGGTTGCAAAACCGAGGTTCTCGAGTCATGTCGGGTCAGTCTAGGTCGAACGGCATAGGATTAATTGATACTTGGTGAGTCTTGCATCTTATTTGGAGCTCCTTGGACTTACCTGAAATTACCTGAATTAGCTAAATTACTCAATAAGTTGTTCCTTGCATTGATTTTGCTATTAATTGCCAACTAGTTGATCTTGAATTATGTGTTATACTTGTATTCTATGATCTTAAATATGTTCATTAGCATTTTCTAATCCAACATGCATATCTAGTGTTTCAATTACAGGATGCCTCGACATAGGAGACATCATCATGATCATTCTCCTCGTGCCCCGTCACCCCCTCATGCTCAGCCACAAGATTTTATGAATGCGGTGGTCGGGTTAATTGATCAGAGACTTCAAGAACGGGTTCCTCCAGCACCACCTGCACTAATAGCCCCACAGGAAAACCCTATTTCTGCTATACTACGGGAATTTCAGAATCAGCAACCTCCCAAGTTTTATAGGGGCGATGACATCCAGGCAGAGATGTGGTTAAAGGAAGTAGAAAGGATTTGGCAGCTTATTCCGTGTGATACCCAGGAAAAGGCTCGCTGCACTCTTACCCTGATCCAGGGCGAGGCTTATTCATGGTGGGAAAGTACTCACATTGTACTAGAGGCGGCCGGGGAAGCTATTACTTGGGAAGTATTTGTTCGGGAATTTAAAAATAAGTTCATTCCACCAGCTTCCCGCACTCGTAGGTTGAGGGAGTTCACTGAGTTAAAACAAGAAGGGAGATCAGTTGGTGAGTATATTGCAGAGTTTGAAAGATTGTCTCGTTACGCTCCCAACATAGCAAACGACGACTTTCACAAGGCGACACAATTCGTGCGGGGACTTAGACCGGATATCCAGGATGCCTTGAAAGCTGCCAACACGAGTACCTGGGCCAAGGCTACCACTAAAGCATTGAAAGTCGAAGATTCCGACAATGCAAGAACGTCTATTCCTCGCCTTGAACCGGAGCCAGCTTTGGGATCAGGACAGGATTCCAACACAATGAAAAGGTCCAATGCTGCTTCAATTTCACTTTCCCAGGGAAGGGTCAAAAGGAAAAAGTCCCAGATCGATAAATCAACTTCAGAGAAGGTATCTGTTACATTGCCATCACGATCAGGGAAACCACTTTGCACTTATTATGGATGGGATACACATACCTATGATGGGTGTAGAAAGCGTTTGCGGTTATGTTTCCGTTGTGGAAGTTCCGAACATCAAATTGATACGTGTCCAAAACGGAAAGAGCGGTCCACCAGGGGTCAGAACTCACTTAATAGGCAAGAACCACGGTGAACGGTACCTTCAAACATGCATATCACGAGCATCATGAATTTTATTATCAACAATGTGCGTCGGTGTAAAAGATAAATAGATGTGATTGGCGTGACTATACTTGCCTCTTCTGTGATAAATGGTTCCATCATTGTTTTGGATTATTACGTGGTGTATATTCGAGAGACGGGGTTCTCTCCTAACTTGTTCGGAGAAATGATAACACCTGTTTTCTCTGCTCGTTGGACAAGAGCTTGCTTGGAACACAAAGTCAGTCTTTTAAGCTTGAATGGGCAATTACACTCTAATAAGAAACTCAGGGTGTTCTCAATTCTGGAATCGAAAAATAAATGTGAGAATCAGTGTAAGAATGGTTCAACCGTAATTCAAACGGGTCTGAAGATATGGTGACTAATGATGATCTACGGATTATGTTAGAAAATAGCACAATGGCAGAAATGGCTACCAAGAATGGGAATATCGAACCGTAGTGGTGCAAAGCGGGAAAATCTCAACTAAAGGAATCAAGTTTTCAACCGAATTAACTCCGTTCCGGAATGTCAATCCTCGGTGAACGGTACACCTAATCATGCATACCACGTGCATCATTATTTTATCATTATCATTATTTTGTTAATTCTATATATGACTCCTTGTTGTTATTAATTGTTTATTATTAATTCGTTAGTCTTGTATATGATTCCTTGTTTATTAATAATTGTTACGTGAACGATTACTTGCATAAATGATAATTTTATCTGATCCTTGTGTATTAATTGTAAAAGACCGAGTGAGGGGCAACATATATATATAAACACAAATAGCATGCGAGTTATAATCTCGGGTAAGGTTTTGTAATTAAAATAATAATATCAACAAAAGTGCAAGAATACCAATACTCGCCCGAGATTACAACTATCAGGTTTGACACGATAATCACGTTTATTATAACAATCAGTGGCCCTGGCGAGGCGCGTGCACGATCTCCAACCAAACCTCGACAGTGAACAAGGGTTGCACTTTCATTTAATTAAGTTATCATGCAAGTCATTAAAGTGCACACGATCAATAACACGAAATCCACCCTTCACCATTGGTGGTGGGTTTGCAAGGCCCGAACCACCCACGATAACACGGTGCACGTCGGGAGCATGACTCCCACGTACGGGACTCCTTCCTCCACCAAACCTCCTGGTGGATTCAGGGGGCATCCCCACGGTGTGAGCCAACCGGGAAAGCATAGGGCTGACGGGTAACTCATAACACCTCTCTCACACCGTGGGGATGCCCCCTGAATCCACCAGGAGGTTTGGTGGAGGAAGGAGTCCCGTACGTGGGAGTCATGCTCCCGACGTGCACCGTGTTATCGTGGGTGGTTCGGGCCTTGCAAACCCACCACCAATGGTGAAGGGTGGATTTCGTGTTATTGATCGTGTGCACTTTAATGACATGCATGATAACTTAATTAAATGAAAGTGCAACCCTTGTTCACCGTCGAGGTTTGGTTGGAGATCGTGCACGCCCCTCGCCAGGGCCACTGATTGTTATAATAAACGTGATTATAGTGTCAAACCTGATAGTTGTAATCTCGGGCGAGTATTGGTATTCTTACACTTTTGTTGATATTATTATTTTAATTACAAAACCTTACCCGAGATTATAACTCGCATGCTATTTGTGTTTATATATATATATTGCCCCTCACTCGGTCTTCACAGACTGACGCCTCCACCTTTCAGGTCTTGTTCGTGGCGTGCTAGGCGGGAGTCGGGTCGTGTCTTGCTGTCCAGCTGAGTCTAGCATAGTTTTTCTTCTCATGTATTAACAGTTCAGAGTATCATGTTAATAGCTCTAGGTACATATATGTGAATGTTACTTGGAAGATGATAATGTATTGATATGATGGTATAATACTCTTATGCTTCCGCTTTATATTGTACATGTATAAGTTTATCTCGCCTAGCCGGTCGTGTATTGCATTGTCACCCGTTCGCTATAGGTTGGTTCATGTACGGATCGCCTATTTCGTATGTGGATTGACCTATAGTGCGGGGGTGTGGCACCTCCACGTGTAAGGGGTGTTACATCTAAGGTGGTATCAGAGCCTGGTTGCAAAACCGAGGTTCTCGAGTCATGTCGGGTCAGTCTAGGTCGAACGGCATAGGATTAATTGATACTTGGTGAGTCTTGTATCTTATTTGGAGCTCCTTGGACTTACCTGAAATTACTTGAATTAGCTAAATTACTCAATAAGTTGTGCCTTGCATTGATTTTGCTATTAATTGCCAACTAGTTGATCTTGAATTATGTGTTATATTTGTATTCTATGATCTTAAATATGTTCATTAGCATTTTCTAATCCAACATGCATATCTAGTGTTTCAATTACAGGATGCCTCGACATAGGAGACATCATCATGATCATTCTCCTCGTGCCCCGTCACCCCCTCATGCTCAGCCACAAGATTTTATGAATGCGGTGGTCGGGTTAATTGATCAGAGACTTCAAGAACGGGTTCCTCCAGCACCACCTGCACTAATAGCCCCACAGGAAAACCCTATTTCTGCTATACTACGGGAATTTCAGAATCAGCAACCTCCCAAGTTTTATAGGGGCGATAACATCCAGGCAGAGATGTGGTTAAAGGAAGTAGAAAGGATTTGGCAGCTTATTCTGTGTGATACCCAGGAAAAGGCTCGCTGCACTCTTACCCTGATCCAGGGCGAGGCTTATTCATGGTGGGAAAGTACTCACATTGTACTAGAGGCGGCCGGGGAAGCTATTACTTGGGAAGTATTTGTTCGGGAATTTAAAAATAAGTTCATTCCACCAGCTTCCCGCACTCGTAGGTTGAGGGAGTTCACTGAGTTAAAACAAGAAGGGAGATCAGTTGGTGAGTATATTGCAGAGTTTGAAAGATTGTCTCGTTACGCTCCCAACATAGCAAACGACGACTTTCACAAGGCGACACAATTCGTGCGGGGACTTAGACCGGATATCCAGGATGCCTTGAAAGCTGCCAACACGAGTACCTGGGCCAAGGCTACCACTAAAGCATTGAAAGTCGAAGATTCCGACAATGCAAGAACGTCTATTCCTCGCCTTGAACCGGAGCCAGCTTTGGGATCAGGACAGGATTCCAACACAATGAAAAGGTCCAATGCTGCTTCAATTTCACTTTCCCAGGGAAGGGTCAAAAGGAAAAAGTCCCAGATCGATAAATCAACTTCAGAGAAGGTATCTGTTACATTGCCATCACGATCAGGGAAACCACTTTGCACTTATTATGGATGGGATACACATACCTATGATGGGTGTAGAAAGCGTTTGCGGTTATGTTTCCGTTGTGGAAGTTCCGAACATCAAATTGATACGTGTCCAAAACGGAAAGAGCGGTCCACCAGGGGTCAGAACTCACTTAATAGGCAAGAACCACGGTGAACGGTACCTTCAAACATGCATATCACGAGCATCATGAATTTTATTATCAACAATGTGCGTCGGTGTAAAAGATAAATAGATGTGATTGGCATGACTATACTTGCCTCTTCTGTGATAAATGGTTCCATCATTGTTTTGGATTATTACGTGGTGTATATTCGAGAGACGGGGTTCTCTCCTAACTTGTTCGGAGAAATGATAACACCTGTTTTCTCTGCTCGTTGGACAAGAGCTTGCTTGGAACACAAAGTCAGTCTTTTAAGCTTGAATGGGCAATTACACTCTAATAAGAAACTCAGGGTGTTCTCAATTCTGGAATCGAAAAATAAATGTGAGAATCAGTGTAAGAATGGTTCAACCGTAATTCAAACGGGTCTGAAGATATGGTGACTAATGATGATCTACGGATTATGTTAGAAAATAGCACAATGGCAGAAATGGCTACCAAGAATGGGAATATCGAACCGTAGTGGTGCAAAGCGGGAAAATCTCAACTAAAGGAATCAAGTTTTCAACCGAATTAACTCCGTTCCGGAATGTCAATCCTCGGTGAACGGTACACCTAATCATGCATACCACGTGCATCATTATTTTATCATTATCATTATTTTGTTAATTCTATATATGACTCCTTGTTGTTATTAATTGTTTATTATTAATTCGTTAGTCTTGTATATGATTCCTTGTTTATTAATAATTGTTACGTGAACGATTACTTGCATAAATGATAATTTTATCTGATCCTTGTGTATTAATTGTAAAAGACCGAGTGAGGGGCAACATATATATATAAACACAAATAGCATGCGAGTTATAATCTCGGGTAAGGTTTTGTAATTAAAATAATAATATCAACAAAAGTGCAAGAATACCAATACTCGCCCGAGATTACAACTATCAGGTTTGACACGATAATCACGTTTATTATAACAATCAGTGGCCCTGGCGAGGCGCGTGCACGATCTCCAACCAAACCTCGACAGTGAACAAGGGTTGCACTTTCATTTAATTAAGTTATCATGCAAGTCATTAAAGTGCACACGATCAATAACACGAAATCCACCCTTCACCATTGGTGGTGGGTTTGCAAGGCCCGAACCACCCACGATAACACGGTGCACGTCGGGAGCATGACTCCCACGTACGGGACTCTTTCCTCCACCAAACCTCCTGGTGGATTCAGGGGGCATCCCCACGGTGTGAGCCAACCGGGAAAGCATAGGGCTGACGGGTAACTCATAACACCTCTCTCACACCGTGGGGATGCCCCCTGAATCCACCAGGAGGTTTGGTGGAGGAAGGAGTCCCGTACGTGGGAGTCATGCTCCCGACGTGCACCGTGTTATCGTGGGTGGTTCGGGCCTTGCAAACCCACCACCAATGGTGAAGGGTGGATTTCGTGTTATTGATCGTGTGCACTTTAATGACATGCATGATAACTTAATTAAATGAAAGTGCAACCCTTGTTCACCGTCGAGGTTTGGTTGGAGATCGTGCACGCCCCTCGCCAGGGCCACTGATTGTTATAATAAACGTGATTATAGTGTCAAACCTGATAGTTGTAATCTCGGGCGAGTATTGGTATTCTTACACTTTTGTTGATATTATTATTTTAATTACAAAACCTTACCCGAGATTATAACTCGCATGCTATTTGTGTTTATATATATATATTGCCCCTCACTCGGTCTTCACAGACTGACGCCTCCACCTTTCAGGTCTTGTTCGTGGCGTGCTAGGCGGGAGTCGGGTCGTGTCTTGCTGTCCAGCTGAGTCTAGCATAGTTTTTCTTCTCATGTATTAACAGTTCAGAGTATCATGTTAATAGCTCTAGGTACATATATGTGAATGTTACTTGGAAGATGATAATGTATTGATATGATGGTATAATACTCTTATGCTTCCGCTTTATATTGTACATGTATAAGTTTATCTCGCCTAGCCGGTCGTGTATTGCATTGTCACCCGTTCGCTATAGGTTGGTTCATGTACGGATCGCCTATTTCGTATGTGGATTGACCTATAGTGCGGGGGTGTGGCACCTCCACGTGTAAGGGGTGTTACATCTAAGGTGGTATCAGAGCCTGGTTGCAAAACCGAGGTTCTCGAGTCATGTCGGGTCAGTCTAGGTCGAACGGCATAGGATTAATTGATACTTGGTGAGTCTTGTATCTTATTTGGAGCTCCTTGGACTTACCTGAAATTACTTGAATTAGCTAAATTACTCAATAAGTTGTGCCTTGCATTGATTTTGCTATTAATTGCCAACTAGTTGATCTTGAATTATGTGTTATATTTGTATTCTATGATCTTAAATATGTTCATTAGCATTTTCTAATCCAACATGCATATCTAGTGTTTCAATTACAGGATGCCTCGACATAGGAGACATCATCATGATCATTCTCCTCGTGCCCCGTCACCCCCTCATGCTCAGCCACAAGATTTTATGAATGCGGTGGTCGGGTTAATTGATCAGAGACTTCAAGAACGGGTTCCTCCAGCACCACCTGCACTAATAGCCCCACAGGAAAACCCTATTTCTGCTATACTACGGGAATTTCAGAATCAGCAACCTCCCAAGTTTTATAGGGGCGATAACATCCAGGCAGAGATGTGGTTAAAGGAAGTAGAAAGGATTTGGCAGCTTATTCTGTGTGATACCCAGGAAAAGGCTCGCTGCACTCTTACCCTGATCCAGGGCGAGGCTTATTCATGGTGGGAAAGTACTCACATTGTACTAGAGGCGGCCGGGGAAGCTATTACTTGGGAAGTATTTGTTCGGGAATTTAAAAATAAGTTCATTCCACCAGCTTCCCGCACTCGTAGGTTGAGGGAGTTCACTGAGTTAAAACAAGAAGGGAGATCAGTTGGTGAGTATATTGCAGAGTTTGAAAGATTGTCTCGTTACGCTCCCAACATAGCAAACGACGACTTTCACAAGGCGACACAATTCGTGCGGGGACTTAGACCGGATATCCAGGATGCCTTGAAAGCTGCCAACACGAGTACCTGGGCCAAGGCTACCACTAAAGCATTGAAAGTCGAAGATTCCGACAATGCAAGAACGTCTATTCCTCGCGTTGAACCGGAGCCAGCTTTGGGATCAGGACAGGATTCCAACACAATGAAAAGGTCCAATGCTGCTTCAATTTCACTTTCCCAGGGAAGGGTCAAAAGGAAAAAGTCCCAAATCGATAAATCAACTTCAGAGAAGGTATCTGTTACATTGCCATCACGATCAGGGAAACCACTTTGCACTTATTGTGGATGGGATACACATACCTATGATGGGTGTAGAAAGCGTTTGCGGTTATGTTTCCGTTGTGGAAGTTCCGAACATCAAATTGATACGTGTCCAAAACGGAAAGAGCGGTCCACCAGGGGTCAGAACTCACTTAATAGGCAAGAACCACGGTGAACGGTACCTTCAAACATGCATATCACGAGCATCATGAATTTTATTATCAACAATGTGCGTCGGTGTAAAAGATAAATAGATGTGATTGGCGTGACTATACTTGCCTCTTTTGTGATAAATGGTTCCATCATTGTTTTGGATTATTACATGGTGTATATTCGAGAGACGGGGTTCTCTCCTAACTTGTTCGAGAGGCGGGGCAGTCTCATCCTTAACGAGAAACAGTGTTTTCTCACTTCTTGTGGAAGACGGGGTTCTTTCATTCTTGTTCAAGAGACGGGGTCTCTTATGGCGTGTGCATCATTTTAAAACTTGACAGTGGACTTGCGGACCAGGTCCTTTTTAAGGGGGGGAGACACTACAAAAAAAACAGTTTTTTGTGACAAAAAATTTTGTCGCAAGACATGAAAATTTTGTCACAATAGATCTATTGTGACAATTTTTTTTGTCACAGTTGCTGTCGCGATAGGCCCGTCGTATAAAGTCCTGGGCGACAATTTCTATGTTTGTCACAAAAGGTTTGTGACAAAAGTCTATTCGTCACGAAAAACTCTATTCTTGTGACAAAATTGTTGTCACAATAGCGTATACATATTGTCACTACAATTTGATTTGTCACGAAAGACTCAACCAGATGACAACTTATTATGACAAATATTTTTGTCACAATAATATGTTCTAATGTGACAAACATTTTGTCATATATGTGCATACTTTTCGTCATCATAGCCCAAAATTTGCCACTACAACGTCGTCAGTTGGGCATCTTTTGTGACAAATATATTTGTCACCACATCACGTTTTGTCGTGACAAATATATTTGTCATGACAACATAGTATCGTGACAAATATATTGGTCACTACAACGTGTTTATCGTGATAGGCATCTTTGTCACCAGATCGTATTATGTCGTGACAAATATATTTGTCACCAGAACATGTTTATCGTGACAACCAATTCATCACAAGATGTTATAGTTTTTGTCAAATAAAGAAAACCTCTTATGTTAAGTGACAAAATAATTTATCATTAAAAATATCAAGTTTAATTTTTAGTGACAAATTATTTTTGTCAATAAGTTAATATTTGTTACCTGTAGTGACAAACTATTTTGTCGCACAAAGTTTGAACTAATTTTCTATTACAATAAAACTTCATTTGTCATCGAAATAATTAAATCTCATACAACACGAAGATACCAACTTAACCAAACAAAGATATTGAATTATATAATATCCTTCAATAATTTTCATGTCAACAATAAATTAGAAAATCCAAAAGTACATTCAGTGCATTAATAACAAAATTATCAACTAAATGTCTCAAAATTTACTATAGTCCAAACATTATTTATCAACTCAGTTTTTCTTCTTCTCCATTCTGTCCGAAATGACAATCATGTGATGGAATCATTCCCTGCATTCAAGAAATATAAACTATTATGAAAAAGAAAACCCAAATCACAATTGTCCAGACAAATAAACTCTACAAAAGGCATTAGTCCAAGAATACACAATTAACCACATAAATAAAATGCACAAAAGACATTAAGCACAACTGACCAAAACAAATTAAGTTATTTTATAGGAAAACCCTTGTCAAATTACAAAAAACTTTAAAATATTACTCACTTGTTGTTCATGGCTTGCATCTTCGACCATAATTCTTGCATTTGTTGCATTTGCACTTGTAGGGCCTCAATCTTATCTTCATTTTTTTTGTTTATTTCTTTCTGCTCCTCCAAATCTTGACTGAGGGTATCAATTTTTTGATTGGCCACATCAAGTTCATTCTTAGTGGTCGTCAACTCCTCAACAAGTTTGGGATCTTGTTGAGCACTTAAGGAACTTCCACGAGGTACCTCTATAGCACCTCCCATTCCTTTTCGACCAAGTGTAGAAACAAGAATTTCATCCTCAGACATAGGCTCTCCTCCTTCCTCCATAACTTCCTCCTCTAACCGGCTCATTTGAACCTACAATGAGTATCAAATTTTTCGTATGTTATTTCATTATACCATAAAGAAGTGCACAATTATTGTCTCAACATAACTTCCCCCAACACAGGATAATCATCAAACACCTTCTAGGCCTTACTACTCTTACCCATGGAATTCTCAGGAGGTTTGGAAATTAAAACTTAAAAATAACAGGATAATACAATCATAACTTCATCATGGTTTCCACAAGAATATCAAAGTATCTGAATATGCTTGTGATTGATATTGATATTTAAAAAACATCAACCAAGTGATTCCTTGAACAAGTCAATCATTAATCGTCAATGAGACTGTCATCATAGCACGAGAAAATCAACTGAAAACAATAATAATAATCAAACCATTAATTACCCCAAAGATGAGAAAAGTGAGAGAGAGGCCTTCATACTCGTATCAATGCTGAGATGTAAATAAACTTACATATTTCGCTTCGGCTTCAGGACTCACAAATTGTCCATCTTTTTTAATGTGAATATTCTTCCACAACTGGATTTTTCTAGGATTGGCCTACAACAAGTATTAACAGTGGTTGTCCAAGTTTATTCAGATTCAAATCAATTGAAATGGAAAATAACAATTGTAATTAGAAGAGCATAATATACCATTTTCCTATAACGAGTAAGATATCGAACTTTTCCTGAAGTATGGGTGAAGGGCAACGATTTACGATTTGCTGAATTAGTTTTGGACCGATTCTGCAATTAAAAAAAAGAATAAAAAAAAACAATCATAACATCAAGTGTATGTATTAATCCTATAAACATTATGTGAAAACATTGTTCAAATTCTTATCACTTTGTGTTACCTTAAATTTATCACTTTCAACCCAATCGCATATCGATTGCCATTGTGGAAGTGTTACCTCCAAACGTGGACTTTGTTCCCGTGGATTAAGCCCTTTCTTCACAAGCTTTTCATACTCGGTACATAGTCGGTTCCTCCAATGTCTATAACTAGTCTGGAATTCCTTATCTATTATTCCTTGAACACGAGTACTATTCCAATCCTCAATTTCAAACCATTGCTATGAAATTTAAAAGCGTCAAATTAATACCACATCATATTCAAAACAAAGTTTATAAAAGACATTAAATTATTCAGAACTAGTTTAAGTTACCAATAAATGACGATGACAAACTTCCTTGTTAGTTTGTGGAATTTGTCTCCACATAGATACTCCAACAAGTTCTGCACTTGTTCTGATCACAATACCGATCGCCTCTGCAAATTCATTCTCATACTTAGAAGGAATTTTCTCACCAGGATTGAACATAATCTTCATCTTTCCACTCTACATTTTCAATGAATTAAGTTAGAATGACATTTGATAATACCAATTTATAAGAGTTATATTAAACACCTGTTGCACTCGCTTATCTAGATTTAAACCTCTACTTGGACCACGGCCATTCCTTAAATTTGTCTCTCCTAATAATGCACAAATATACATGACATTTAGTTGCATATAAAATAAATAAACAAAATAAAATGTTAGAAACATAATTTGAAACTTGAAAATATTTAAAAAGAAAACCTGATGCTGAAGTAGGGATGCTAGGTTCATCATTCAAATTTTCACTATTTGTGGTTGGGCTGATAGGAACTGATTGGGAAGTATTGGAAGAGCTTGATTCCAATGTATTCCTCATCGCAACAACCTAAGTAAATAAAATTTTGATATATGGAAAATGCGTGAGATGTAGGTATAACTTCATAAACAAGGAAAGCCATAAGAATCACAACAACAACAAAGTGACTTCACGCATCCTTTACTTGTTCCGTCGGAACATGTAAGCTTCTTTTTTTTTGGTTCTAACTATTTATTTAATTGATTACATCTTGAAGTTCTCATTCAATAATATTATCAGGTAATTGGATAATTATCATCAAATGATTGGAGGTTGAGCCCAACTTGCCAAAGAACTTGTTTCTAATAAACCATTGTAATAAGGGGTAACTGCTCTATTTTTATCATATGATTCACGAAAATTTTAAAAATAACAAATTAAAGTACATACAGTATAATTTAAAAACAACTAAATTAGGTATTTAAAATCCCACCACAGGATTCGTGATGTTAGTCAGCTCTACACTATTAATTCCTGATCTTAGACTCCTCAATATCCACAAAGCTACCTATCCACCTAGCTACACTAACTGTCTCTTCGGTTTCAATTTTTAATGCTACTTTTTCAATTCTATATTTTTTTTGGTGAAAACTTTTTAATTTCTAGATGTTAGGTTAAGATAAGATTAATAACACGATAATATATACACATGTTATTTGAATGAAGTTATTGACCATAAAGATTTAAAAGCAATTTGTTTATATATCCTTAATCAGATACCAAAGGTTCGATTTTTTAATTTGATTATATGTAAAGAAATTTTAAATTCTGTGATCAAATATCCCATCATTTTTAAAGTAGCATCCACCATTTGAGATGCATAAATTCAAGGAGAGATTAATCTTTTTGGTCCTCTAGGAATGTCCTAATCTAGATAAAATGAAAAAAATGTGAAAATAGAAATATCTAATTGTATATACTTTTTGCTTGAATAATAAAGAGGGGTCCTTTTTCATATAAATATAAATTTGGCCGCATTTAACTTTTATACAGACCCAGTATTTAATTTACTTCAATTTGATTTTGTACTTGAGTAGCAAAATAATGTTGGAATTAAAAATAAACAGTACTAAATTTAATAACGTTTGTATAAAGTAAATATTTATTTGGAATTCAAAATTTAAAATCTGCAACGTTTCAACATTTCGTGGTTTGAGTAAAATCTACAGAATATTGTGCTTCACGTAAAATGATTTCCCCTCATAAGGGAGTATTCAATTTGGCTTTATTACAGTTTTAACTTTTAATATTGGATGATATAACTTGTACATCTGAATTGTGAACTTTAGCGATTTGACACTTCATTAATCAGAGGTTTTATGTTTTAGTTTATAGTTTATATGAAGATGTTTATTATCTTCATATATTGTCATAATTTAAAGTTCAAATAAATAAATTTAGAAATACGGGGTCTGAATAAGAAACATAGCACCAAAAAAAAAAAAAAAAAAAAAATAAACTTACACTAGTACTATCTGGTAATGTGTCACCAACTGTGATTTGATTTGCCAAGGGTGTTGTCCCTAAATTTGAACTTCCTGTTGCATCTCCAGGTTCACTTGGAACATTTGATGTTGATGAAGGTGAAATTATGGTATTCCTCGTAGTTGGATCCTAAGAATATGAAATAAATTATAAATTAATATGATACAGAAAATGAGAATATATGGAAAGGAAATAAGCATAACTTACACGGAAAACATCTCTCAAAGAATCATCAGATCTTGCATGTCTATTCATCCTTTGGAGTACTGTCAATTGTCCAAGTGTTGTGTACTTACGTTTTGGTGGCATCTGAAAAATACAGTCACAAATGCACAACACATATTTTATATGTTTTCACAAGTAAAGATACATTAATGGTTCAGTAAACTAAAATTCTCAAAAAAAGAAAAAATTCATTCAGCAATTATAGTTCTATGCAACTAAAGAAATACACCTAAATTAATCAGATTCCTCACTTGCATCAGAATTCTCACTATGACCTACAGTCTCACTATTATTATCAAAATTTAAATCTTCATCACTATTTTCTTCTTCGACATCAGCTTCCTCGACTTCATCTTCTCCACGTCTAAAACGTCTAATATTATGAAAGATGGACTCGTCCACCACTTGAGGTTCCACATCTTCTCTTGCGAGAGAGCTAACAGTATCCAACATATTTTCTTCATCAATCAAATTTACTCCATTAGACTCGTACTGTTGCAACCCATCTGCAACATAGTCTTGCCCGTCAACATCCGCTTCATCAACCACTTCTTCTGCATCAAATTCAGGAAGATCCCACAAATGTCTATGTTGGACTCTTTGGACAATCTGCCAATTTAGGCCCAACTTTGTGTCATTTATATAGAACACTTGTTGAGCTTGATCGGGTAAAATAAAAGGATCATCTTTGTACCACCGTGATCTTATATCAATGCTAATAAATTGCTTATCGTTCAGCATCGTTTTCTTGCTTCCCATGTCAAACCATTCGCATTCAAACAAGACTACTTTGTAACCACCAATATACGTTAACTCGACAACTCTATTCAAGAAACCAAAAAACTCAATGAATTTATTCCCATGATTTCCTTCAACAACCAAACCGCTATTTTGAGTTTTGCATCGTCCATCACGATCCCTTGTGCGAAATCGGACCTCATTCACAAAACACCCGCTGAAACACTTTGTATTCAATCGTACAGGACAATTTGCTAATGCCCATAGTCCATCTGTAACTCCAGGAGACTTATGGTGGTGCAACAAGTTTATCTACATATTGTAAAACACTTGTTAAAATCATAAATGTTTCCATACTAACTACTTTTATACAATAAAATTTCTTGTAATTATATCTTACATGTTCCTTAAACCACTTAGGGAATTGTTGCTCTTGTATTTTCTCATTTAATTCCAAATCTCCAACTTCATCTAGACTAACTCCCAACAATTTAGCTTTGTGCAATCTACGGAATTAGAAACAAAATAAATGTTAGTAAACATCCAATTTATATACAAATATATTAAAATTATATTAATATAGTTCAATGGTAATCTTTCTTACTTCAAGTATGGGTCAACTTCCTGACAGTTACTTAGAATATACCAATGCGCCTTCTCTAATTGTTTGTCTGATAATAATGGCTCACGAATAAGATGACCAAATGGACGGCATTTGGTTCAGAATACTGAAAGTCCTTCCCCTTCTTGGTTATGGATACCATCATAATTTCGTTTTCTACGATTAAATTTGGTTTCCATATCAGGGAGATATAATGACAAAAATGTCAAACTCTCATTTACAATGTAGGCCTCAGCAATTGAACCCTCAGGACGTGCTTTGTTGCGAACAAAGCCTTTTAATTTTCCTAAATACCTATTCAAAATAATTTAAAATAAAATAATAAAATATATATAAACTATTCGATGAAAAAAGTAAAGGAAAATTTGTTTGTTAATATATGTACCTTTCGATCGGATACATCCATCGAAACTGTACTGGTCCAGCAATCTTTGCCTCTTGAGGCAAGTGAACAGCAAGGTGCACCATGAGAGTAAAGAAATATGGCGGGAATATCTTTTCCAACTTGCATAAAATGATTGGGATATTTTTAATCAATTTCTCAATATTCTCATCCTCTAGTGTCCTTGAACACAATTCCTTAAAAAAATCCCCTAATTCATACAACGCATCATTTACTTCCTTTGTTAAATAACCGCGAATTCCAGCGGGAATCAACCTCTGAAGCAAAACATGGCAATCATGGGACTTTAGACCAGATAACTTATTATCCTTGACACATCTGGATATGTTAGCAGCATAACCATCGGGAAATTTTACTGACTTCAAAAACTTATAAAATCCATTCTTCTCAGCTGAGGACAATGTATAGCATGCAACTGGTTTTATAGGTTTATTATCTTTTTCACGTACCCGCATGTGCAATTCCTCCCGAATTCCCCAATCAAGTAAATCCTCCCTCGCAGTTATAGTGTCCTTTGTTTTTCCCTTAATATCGAGAAGTGTACCGAGTACATTATCACAAATATTTTTCTCAATGTGCATTACATCAAGATTGTGTCGAATTAATAATTTATGCCAATACGGCAATTCGAAAAATATACTCTTCTTAACCCAATTCACTTGATCTGGTCCACGTTTTCTTTTTCGACTCATTGGATCTTTTCCAGGCTTGCCAAACATAGCTTGCAAGCTTTCAAGCCAATGTAGTACATCATCACCAGATAACTCCCTTGGCTTTCCACGACGGTCCTCTTTTCCATTAAACTCTCTTTTATTTCTTCGAAATGAATGATTTCCATGAAGAAACCGACGATGCCCCATATAGCATGTCTTTGTTCTCAATTGGTCAAAGTCTGTTTCATCATAACAACAAGGACATGCATAGTGACCCATGGTTTGCCAACCTGATAGCATACTATAGGCAGGCAAATCACTAATCGTCCACAACAGTGCAGCATGCATCCTAAAGTTTTGTTTGGTGCACATATCATAAGTTGTAAGACCTATACCCCATAATTCCTTCAAGGCGTCAAGCAGAGGTCTCAAATATACGTCAATATCTTTTCCAGGCGAGCTCGGACCTGGAATAAGTAATGACATCATAAGAGAGGAATCACGCATGCATTCATAAGGTGGTAAGCTATACACCACAAGTATAACAGGCCACATGCTGTAGGCATTACCCAAATTCGACCAAGGTGTGAATCCATCACTTGCTAAACCTAACCTAACATTCCTTGGATCTTTGGAAAAGCTGGGATATTGTGTGTCAAGATGCTTCCATGCTAATGAGTCACATGGATGTCTTGATTTACCTTCCTCATCCACTCGTTTCTTATTATGCCAAGTCATATTCGACGCAGTTTTACTAGACATAAAAAGTCTCTGCAATCTAGGCTTCAAAGGGAAATATCTCAATATCTTATGAGGAGTCTTCTTACTCTTGCCATCATCGTATTTCCATCTAGACTCATCACAAATTGGACACTTTTCCTTATTTTGATTTTCCTTCCAAAATAATGCACAATCATTTTTACAGGCATCGATCTCCTCATACCCAAGACCAATTTCAACTAGTAGCTTTGTAATTGAATAAATGGAAGATGGGAGTAACTCACCTTCAGGTAAGATCTTCTTCAAGAGATCAAGCAACATATTGAAAGATTTGTTACTCCATTTTCCCAAAACTTTAATATGCATCAATTTGACAACAACAGACAACAATGTCAACTTGCAACCGGGATATAAACTTTTTTGTTTATCTGCCAATAACTTTGTAAAACTCTCTGTTTCTACATGATCATCAGTATTTGATTGACGTGCTTCATGCATTTCAGATAATAGTTCATCTAATTCATCACCTAGTTCATTATCATCACCTTCTACGTCATTGTCCACATTAATATCCCTTAACGGTTCCGCATCAGTTTCCCCTATAGGTACATTTTCCCCATGAAATATCCAATCCACATAACTCTGTGAGAACCGGTTGAGGTGCAAGTGTTGTTCTACTTCAGATATTGGTTTATAGGTTGCATTATTGCATTTACTACACGGGCAACGAATGGAATTATCCGCACCCATCACATTTTGTTTTGCAAAATCAAGAAATAACCGAACGCCATTAACATATGATTCACTGAATGGGTTTCTCTCCCTAATCCAACTTTTATCCATATCCTACACAAGTAAAATACTGCTAACTCAAATACATTATATATACAAATAAAGAACATAGCAGAAAATTTACAAACTAATCCAGCGAAACACATAGTAGGACATATGTAATTAATAAATTATTATCTATCTATTAGTAGGGATATATGTAATTAATAAATTACTGTTATCCAGCTAAGTCATTTATTTGTTCTTTTATTTGAAAGAAACATGTTCATAGAAGTTTATATAAGGTATGTCACAACCGCACAATACATAAATTTTACCATTCAAATCCACATGGAGCTACTCACTGATCAATATTACAAATATATTAATACTGATGTAAGCACGATTGGGTAATCAAAATAATATGAACTTATGTTAAAAGATCCCGGCTGATCTTCAGAATAATATTATCTGTCTTTTCTTTTCTGACCATTCTTCATTGATCCCCTTTTCCCAGAAAACTTTTCCTTTTTAACTTAAATAGTAGTTCAAATGTGTATATATAATTCAAAAGAACAGGTTAACTTTGCAACTTTCAATTAATAATGTAGTCTTCTATTGGATTGTTGAATTTATGAACCACTAAAAATATCATTAACAATAATCTTCTTTTTTTGTTACAACTCTAATTTGTTGTCTTCTCAGAACATTTGCCTAACACCGAAATGAAATTTGAAAGTGGTTACATTCCCCTTGACTGAAAGTTTTTTTTTTCTATGACTTATAAATAATACTTTCGAAAAGGATCATAAACCAAGAAATATTGCTTGCTGTTTTCTTGGAAGTTTAAAATGAGAGGGAGAGAAGGGATGAATTCACCAAGGTAATCAAAATAATATGCACTTCTCATTGCAAAAGAAGAAAGCACTCAATGCCTCACAAAAGAAAAAAAAAAAAAAAAAAAGATCTACAATTACAACAAACATACATTAAGATCACGCCACATTAAATTTACAAGTAACACACGTTAAGACCTCAAGAATATTAAAACAAATCAAGAAACTGAAAAGTATAAGTTTTCCAAAGAATGCACAAAGAAAATTTTGAAAACTAACCTTCAATTGTAATACTCAATTTGAATCCAACCTCCACAGTGTATTCCCTTTCTTCAACTTTGAGTATCCGTTTCGAAGAGGAGACAACTACACGTCAAGCTGTAAAGGAGTTACAATTTTTCTTTTTCCCATATGAAATTTTAATCATATAATACCCTTTTATTACATTAATTAAAATGGAAAGTGAGCAACAAGGAAAGTCTGAAGGTAAGATGAATAGCCTACTGGAGTTCAAATACTGGAGTCTAGACACGACATGAAACTTCACTTTCATGATATGCTAATAGGAACTATAATAATGGATGCTCTAAGGATATGCAGACACCATTACTACTTTCCATTTCCTAAATTCAGCCTTGAATTCCAAACCAACACATTTTCCACATTCTTGAACATCCATTTTCTAGATTATGCATGTAAAGTTTGAATTCAATTCTCAAACATCCAAGTGAATAGATTATTCATGTACTTTGCTCAATTCAGTACAGGTCCACAGGGTAAACAAACTGATGAAAATCGACTGATTTCTACTCTACTTCCATTAGACTCACTAACCGCAGCTAAGACAACAGCTTGAAGGATACTTCTCTGATCACAAGAGAATTCAAATGATCCTATACTCTCCCCTAACTCTGGCCCATCAAGCCCAATTCATCTCTAATCTCGTGACAGCACCATAAGCCCCAATTTAATTGTCTCTCTCTGCTTCTAGTTTTTAGACTACAACCCTAATGCTGACCTACGGATGCTCAGATAATTGAGTTTCAAAACTGAGTCTTAAATTCAACAGACTCATGTATATAAATATTCAAATTTCAAAACACGCACAAGAGCACCTTACGTGACATCCCACCGATCAAACCCTCTGATTTCCCACGCAACCCCAGAGACTCAATACATCCCTACCGATCGAGTTCGAGTACCTATCAACTTTCGCATTTTCATTCCGATTTTCTGGGGTTTTTAGCTATTTTTTACTTCTATTTTTCCCAAAATTAAACGATTAAGTTCTTACCTTGACATGCGTTGGCTCAGACTACGAATCAGGCTAGACTTCGAGGAGACGACCGGCAACCCGAGACTCGAAGGCGTGAGTGGCGGGAGAGGTTGAGGGCGTCCGTGTGTTAATTAGAGGTTAGAGAAAGGGTTTAACCATGAGAGTACAGAGAAAGGGCTTTGAAGGCACACTTTTGATTAAAGACATTATTCAATTTTGTCTCTTCAGTCATTGTTAGCGTGTATATATATATATATATATATATATATAATTATTATAATATATATTATTATATAATATATATGATTTTTGTCTCTTCAGTCAATGTTAAGCGTATATATATGCATATATATATATATAATAATAATAATATATATATTATTATATAATAATATATATATATAATATTAAGAAGGAAAATCATTGAAATGGCTTTTTAGTGAGAATATATTTTAATAATTAATAATATTTTGGTAAAAATATGAGAAAAAAAAATAATTCTTTTTTTTAATTAATTTAGTTTTTTTCATTCTCTTGAATTTGGTTTTTAATTCTTTTTTTTTAATTGATTTATTTTTTTCCATCACATACAGAACATATTTATTTATTAATTCCACTGTTCTCTAACCTCAATTTCATTCTATTTTTTATATTCGTTTTAGTTTTCTTTCTCAGAGTGGTGTTACCAAAAGATCCCTGGATGGTAGAATCATGGAAGATAACTAAAAGGTTATTTTGGGTATATATATTTTGGTATGATAATTATCAAAATCATTAATGAATTTCTATTTTATCCCTAATTTTTTTAATTCCGTAGAGCTTTTATGAATAATTAATTAAGAGGGTAAATTTATAATTTAAGTGAAAAAATTCCAATTTGTGAGGTACTTTTTTTTTTTTATTATTATTATAGAATAGATGACAATACGAATTAATGGGTCATAAAAAATTTATTTATAGTAATCTATGTTTTAAAACCTAGACCGGACGTCAAACCGGAAGCCTTGCTAGTTACTGGTTTTACTAGTTCGACCGATTCGACCACCGGTCGAACTGATTTGATGTCATATTTATATTTAATTGTATATATTAATTAAAAATAATAAAAATAAGTTAAATAATGTAAAAATAGATATAATTTTAAATTTTTTATATATAATTCTAAATTACTTACAACTATTCATTAATTTTCAAATAACATCATCCAACAATAAGTTTTCAAAATTATAAATCTACAAACAATTTAGATAAAAGAATAAAAAAATATCATCCTATTTATTGTGAAATAAAAAATAAAAAGTATCACACATACATTTACAGTTCTATAAAAACATATTATTCAAAAAAATATTTCATAATTTTGTTCATATTTAAATTTATTTTATACTATGTAATTGTAACTAATATTTTCTTGACACTCAATTTTTAAATGTAATTAGAGAGTTTATTATTCCAGATTATAATAAATATATTACTTACGAAACATTTGTCAACTTGGGCAATTGCTCAATTGGTTTGTGCTCACTTATAGGTCATGTGTTCAATTCCCAATTGGACCATATTTATTATTTTTACAATTTAAAATAAAAATCAACATAAATTCGGGCCAATTGGGCCGCTAAACTTTGGCCCGAAACGGTCCGGTCACCGGTCCGGTCGGTCCAATCCGGGTTTTAAAACATATCAATAATACTTTATATGACAATATTATATTTTGTCACGATAAAATATTCTACTGTGACAAACTTCAATTTGTCATTATATTGTGTTTCTATAGTGACAATGAGGATCTGTCACAACAAAAAATTTATATAAAATAAAAATATTTTATATGACAAAATTTGATTTCGTCACCACAAACAATCCATTGTGATACAAGTAATGTTTGTCATTATATTGTGTTTCTATAGTGACAATCAGGATCTGTCAAAACAAAAAATTTATATAAAATAAAAATATTTTATATGACAAAATTTGATTTCGTCACCACAAACGACCTATTGTGATAAAAGTAATGTTGTCACGTTTCGTATCAGTATAATGACTATTATAATTTATCACAATTAAATAATTAATAAAATAATAAAATATTTATGTGAATCCCTTGTGACAAAAGAGCAATTTGTCACATATATGGCATTTATATGACAAAGCGCTCGTCACATGAGCTTAAGAAGTTTGTCACCATACCTTGTCCTATTTTGGGCGACATACATCTCATCCTTCTGTGACAAATATTATATTTTGTCACATAAAATAAATTTTTATGTGACATTTAAAATATTTGTCACATAAAATTTATATGCTGGCGACAAAAATATATATTGTCGCTATAATGTAATCTATTGTGACAATGTTATTTTTCATCACTAAAAATTGTCGCAAAAAATGAGTTTTTTTGTAGTGAGAGTTGTAACGCCTCGAATTTTATTTATTAATATCTTATGTTTTAATATAATTTTATAAATTATATTTTACAATACTTTCATGAATTTTTTATGAATTTATAACAAATTGAGAATTTCTTTCATGACTTGAAAATATCCATTTCGTTAAATTATTTACCGGGTATGAGTTAATTACCAAATTGTCCCTAGATAGATATTTCTTTAAACTTGGGGACTAAATTGCATGGGTTTCAAGGACCTAATTGACCATATTTCAAAACCTTATATCCTTAATTGCATCACTTGAACTCTTAGAGGATTAATTGGCAAAATGGGACATCTCACACATTTCAAAATTTGATGAATCGATATATGCATCCCCAAGCTTCTTCCTTGCTCTCACATCATCCAAAAATATCCCAACCACATTTGCTTATTGATCTCGGTTCATACAAGGAAGAAAAGGGAAGAGATTTAATACTTTTCATCAAGAATTATCAAGAAATACTTCAAGAATTGGGACTTGATCATCATCCTTATCTCTTTTCTCCATATTTTCATTTCAAGATCCTCTTCTCGTGACGGGGAGCAGGGGCCGTAGGCCGTGTCTTGGCTTGCACTTTGTCGGTAAAGGTGAGGTTTAGTTATTAATTATCTAGAACCCTATAACCTTTATATGGATTTCGGCCAAACTACACAGATGCATATCTTTATAATCGTTTTCCAACAACAAGGGATTTAATACCTACTCGTGTATCATGTTACAAATCGTGTTCATGACAAGTAAATCGTGTATCGTGTTATAATCAAGCCAGGAATCGTGTCATTGCGTTACCGTGATCGTGTTTGGCGAACTATCATGTACCGTGTATCATGTATCGTGTTTATGGGCCCGAGGGCGAGTGTGTGAGCTAACCGGGAAAGCATAGGGCTGACGGGTAACTCATAACACCTCTCTCACACCGTGGGGATGCCCCCTGAATCCACCAGGAGGTTTGGTGGAGGAAGGAGTCCCGTACGTGGGAGTCATGCTCCCGACGTGCACCGTGTTATCGTGGCTGGTTCGGGCCTTGCAAACCCACCACCAATGGTGAAGGGTGGATTTCGTGTTATTGATCGTGTGCACTTTAATGACTTGCATGATAACTTAATTAAATGAAAGTGCAACCCTTGTTCACCGTCGAGGTTTGGTTGGAGATCGTGCACGCCCCTCGCCAGGGCCACTGATTGTTATAATAAACGTGATTATCGTGTCAAACCTGATAGTTGTAATCTCGGGCGAGTATTGGTATTCTTGCACTTTTGTTGATATTATTATTTTAATTACAAAACCTTACCCGAGATTATAACTCGCATGCTATTTGTGTTTATATATATATATTGCCCCTCACTCGGTCTTCACAGACTGACGCCTCCACCTTTCAGGTCTTGTTCGTGGCGTGCTAGGCGGGAGTCGGGTCGTGTCTTGCTGTCCAGCTGAGTCTAGCATAGTTTTTCTTCTCATGTATTAACAGTTCAGAGTATCATGTTAATAGCTCTAGGTACATATATGTGAATGTTACTTGGAAGATGATAATGTATTGATATGATGGTATAATACTCTTATGCTTCCGCTTTATATTGTACATGTATAAGTTTATCCCGCCTAGCCGGTCGTGTATTGCATTGTCACCTGTTCGCTATAGGTTGGTTCATTTACGGATCGCCTATTTCGTATGTGGATTGACCTATAGTGCGGGGGTGTGGCACCTACACGTGTAAGGGGTGTTACAATTTACTTGAATATTTGAACTATCCCTTGTGACCAACTGGATAAGCATCAATCCATTTTGCATGTCATTCATACTTTGTGCACCGTGCGTCTTACTTGGTTCATGCAGAGTCTAAGTTGGGTTTCTGTATGTCTTATTACAGAGTTTGGTGGTGCCGGTGAGCCCGAGGTTTAGAGTGTTTGGCCCTTCACACTCTCAGACTCCACTACCACGAGGTGAGGTTTAGGATTTTGTATTGCTATGCGACCTATGGCCTTTACATGCTCATTTCTACCCTTGCCTGCGAGTATAACAGATTATAAATACGTATGTGTTGGATATTATATGTTTATGACCTTGTGGATCAGCTCTGTTTTGGAAAAACTAGATAAGAAAGCATATGTAAGCTGTTTTGGAAAGTTATGTTATGTTATGATCTGTTCTGTAGCGAGTTAGCATTGATATATGGTATCTGTTCTGTTATGTTCTTTTATGGATCCGAGGAGCTATGGGTAAGAAATCCCTGGGACGGTATAGGGTCGTCAGGGCTCGGCCTGTCCATAGTCTCCGTTTAAGATATCATCGCGCGTGTCAGAGAGATAGGGGACGCGTGATATCTTGAGCCTTCGGTGTACAGCTGGGGAGGACTCCTGTGGGTTAGCTACCCATTGAGGGTTTGTCTGTTCTGGATGGTTTGGGGACGGTATATCTTCTCCATCATTGGTGTAGCGGTTGGATTTGATTCTGTATTTTATATTTAGAAATGTTCCGAGGAGTAAACGTTGGAAGCTCGTACTCGACGAGCATATGTTTTGTGTCTGCCTTGGAATTGTGAATCAAGATAGAGTTTCTGAAATGTTTTCTAAAACATATATGTATAACTATCTTTGGGGTAATTTTAGGAATGTCTTTGGTATGCAACACCTATCTCCGGTTCATGATTCCCTTCTTTTGATCTGTGTTGTGCTTTATATATATATATTGTGGGTGTGCGTTAGCCCCCCTCACTCGGTCAAGTTGACTGACCCCTCTTTTAACCTTTTAGTTGCAGGTTTGTTCGTGTTGCTAGGCGGGGAGTGAGTCCTTTGAGTTGCCCTTCGTCAGTTTAGCCTTTCTAGTTGCATTTGTCCTTCATACACTTTACTTATGCTTTGACTTGTAGACTTGAGATTATACTTTACTTTTCTGTAACCCTGTGTGGCATTCGTATTCAGCCCAGTGTGGCACTTGTTAGTTATTATGTTATGCAAAGTTGATATTCAGGATTAGGTATCTGTGCTAGTTGAACCCGTCACTTGCTTTGAATGTTGATTTAGTTGCTTCCACACTCTAAGTTTGTCGAGTTAGATCCGCCTAGCATAGCGTGTGTGTTTGTCTCCCTTTCGCGTTGATGCGGATTCGGGCATAGATTTCCATTTCATGACCGGGTCTGGGTCTAAGTGCGGGGGATGTGGCATCCTCCGTTTGGGGTGTTACAAGGCCCGGCCACCTCAATCATTGGCCAGAGGGGTTTCATGAGTTCCCCAAAGGCACTTAGCTTCCTTTCCTCACTAATCTCCTAGCGAGTTCCGGACTCTGTGTTTTGGTGAAACTAGTGTACGGGTTGACCGTCAGCCCGTGCTTCCCCGGTTAGCCAAGTACACTAAGTCTCGGGCCCCAATCAGTGCAATCAATCAATACTCGCCAAAACATTTATGTAGTGTGTTCAATAAAGAAAAGGCTTAACGTTAAAATCATAGACTCTTTGAAAGACTCGGTATATATATATTAATTTGGCTTAAAACGTTTCACATTGGGATATATTAGGTCGATTAACTAAATAGTAGATAAAGCTACCTTGAAAGACAAAAGAAATAGCAAGAAGAGCTTCACTGCTCGTCCTCCTCCCCAACTAGACCCGGATCTGTGCAAAGAAAGCAAATTGTAACTCAAATGACCATATGAGACGCTTGACAATGTAATGAATATGATAAGAATGCATAAGGGATGATATGATGTCATGAAAAAGCTCATGTGCATGATTACTACATTTAAATCATATGAATAAGCCATTCATACATTATAAGAAGCGTTCATATTCATTCAAGTTCATAACTTCACATTTCATATCAAATCAATCCAAGAATTTCATATAACGATCATAACACGTACTATCTCATGTTTACAATTAGAGAATAGACAAATAAAGACATTCAAGTCCTGATCGGAAATTAAATAAGAACACGAAATAGGTAGCAATTTAGTTCTATAATTCAGTTAAATCAAACAATACGTAATATATATCTATAAAAACATATATATGTCACTTGCATAATATAATATCTATATAATATATATAATAAACATATATACATATATAACAGTACACATGCATGCATTTATTAAGAAACATGAAACATGCATATATAAATATATATATATATATAAATATAAATATATATATATATATTACGTGCACACACATGCACAAACAATGCAAATGCACACACACATATCTATATATGAATACATACGTAATTATTCATGCATTAATATATATACACATGCACAATACCCATATTAATCATATATATATACGTAGCCATGCATGAAATCAAATGTAAGCTATAAGTACATGCACACACAATTGCTCCCAAAACACAAAACACATGCACACACCAACACACTAGCAGCAAATAAAATTCCAAACAAGAAACGCAGCAGTTGAAATGCAAATAGGGCATTCCCCGCCAGGGGAAATACCCAACACAAACCTTCCCCGCCCGGGGAAGGGGATGCAAAAGCCAATCTGCATAAATGTCCCCGCCCGGGGACATTTCCAACACAAACTCTCCCCGCTCGGGGAGAGTGTTACAGCAGGTAGTAGACAGTAGCAACTCACGGTAAAAACAGGGTATAAAAAGGAAGCAAAACAGGGCAGAAACTCACACGCACAAACAACCATCAATCCAGCAACAACAAGGTGAAAATAAGGTGGTAAATGACAGTAAATTCCAGGTCTAAAATGCAGCAGCAGGCCATAACGTGAGGAAGAAGATTCAAGGACTCAAATCATTCAATTTCTGCCAAGTTTCATTAATGGCAACTCAACCAATTCTCAACTACCACAAAGTACAGGCTCATAAATGTAATAAGGAAGCAAAGATGATCACTTTCAAGCTTTAAAATGAACAAAAGCATCAAGTATTCCATGAGATCAAGAATTTCAACTTAAATCTAACTATTCCCTCATATCATCCAATTTCCATAAATACATGCTTAAAATTAGGGATGCATGGTTCAAAATGATCATAAATGAATGCATATCACAACCATAAACTCACCTTGTGGATTGCAAGAGATTGAAGCTCCAAAATCTCCAAGGATTGCAAGGTGACGGGAAGAAACTGGAAGCAGGGGTTTTGGCTGAGATTTTCTGTGACGCCCCGATATTTCGGTCGTACAGGTATGACGTAAGTGTTTACCAAATTCCGTGAAATAATTATTTATACTTGTTTTATATATTTTATTTTATTTTAAATATATTATATGTTAATTATGTTAATTAGTATATTTTAAGTTTTATTAATATTAATTATTTATGTTAATGAACATTGTTATTAAATTAATTATGGAATTTAATTAAGTAGTTAATATTAATGTTATTTCATTTTCGTTGACTTTATTTTATTTATTTATTTATTTAATTACGAATTTAAATTGTATTTTTATTTATTTGTTAATGTTATGGTTTTATTGTTGTATTGTATACGAGTCACATTTACGTGCTTCGTTTTTATATAAATTGATACCAAAATTTCGTGCAAATTTTATATGTTGGACTTATACGTGTCTTGTATATGAATATATGTTCGTTTCGTATTTTCGGGTTCATTTGCATGTGTTTCGGATTTATTTTAAATTTGGAATCCAAATCGGTGGCTAACGAGCAATTAGCGCACCCTTGGTTCGGTAATTGATATCTTGAGCTCGGGAACTCGGATTCGAGTTCCGTCAACTTCAATGAACTCGTAACGAAAATTCGAGTTTAGTGAACTTAGCCTTATATTTTTCTAAAGTCATTTGAACCTCCGAAATTCAACCGAAAAATGAAACGGCTATGAAACTGACCATGTTGTACTAAAATAACCATAACTCATCCAAACTTTAACCAATTTAACCATGGTTTGATGCTATGAAACCCTGACTCAACCACCTAGCCTGTTATACCATGCCTTAACCGAACCAACCCTCACACAAATCAAAAATCTCAGCCAAAATCACTGAAATTCTAGTTTTTCCCGTAACCCTTGAGCACCTTGGAGATTCAAAGCTCAAATCTCCTCCAAACCTCCATTAATCCACAAGGTAAGTTTAGGGTTGTAATATGCATTCAATATGTGTCATTTTAAGCTATGCATCCCATTTTTTATCATGGTTTCATGCATTTTTGGCTGAAGTTGAGAAATAGTAGGTTTTGAGCATTTGTGTTGATCTCTTTCGATTCTTGATGGGTTTGAGTGATTCGAAGCTTGAGTATGTTTGTATTGACATCCCCTTCTCATTTATGATCATTGATTACATGGTAGTTGAAGTATTTATGAGATATCATTTATGGCTCTTTGGGAAAATTTAATATAATGTCACGTATGCCTTCCTTTCGCGTTTGAGCTCTTTTGGGACTGATATATATATGTTGAATTGGTGCTATTTTGCTGCGTATTGGATAGCCTAATTGACCTGAACATGTTGAGTTGAAGGAGGATCAGTTGTGCTCTGTTTTTTTTGTGATTTTGGCCCTGTTTTGGACTGGTTTTTGCTGCTGTAAACTGCAGCGTTTTATCTTGTTGTTGTTGTCAGTTTTAGAGAGTTGTTAGGGTTGTTTTGTTGCTGCATTCCATGCCTTTTTGTTGCTGCATCAGTTGCCTTGGTTGCTGCCTTCTTGTTTCATGAAAGAAAACAGGGGTTATTTTGAGCTGCTGCTGCGTTTGCTTTCTGTTGCCTCTCCCTGGCCGGGAAGATTTTGTACATGAAAATACCCGGTCGGGGAGCCCTTTTACAGAAGCTCCTCTGCATGAAAGTCCCCGGGCGGGGACTTTTGGCATGGAAAATCTCCCTGGGCGGGGAGATTGGTCGGGGGCGTCTGTTGCCTGTTGTGTTCCTTTCCTTCCTCTTGCATGGTTGTTGGTTGTTAGTAATTGTAATGCATTTTTATTTGCAGGACATGATGAGCTTCATGCATGCATATGTTGGAATTAGATAGTTCATGCATGAAATTTGTTTGTGCTCTATGGAATTGCATGCATTTTGGTAAGTATGCATGCACACATATATATGTATATATAGTTGGATATGTTTGCATGCATTTTAAATAGTTGCATGCATGTATTATTGTTGTTGTACGTGCATGGTATGTATATTTATATATATTTATATATGTTTATTATATATTAAATAATATTTGATTTAATTGAATTATAGAATTTAATTGTTACCTATTTCATGTTTTACTTAATTTCCGATATTGAATTGAATGTATTTAATTGTTTATTTTCTAATTGTAAATACGTGCTATGCTCATATTTGAATTCTTGAATTAATTTGATTGGAAATGTGAATTTATGAACTTGAATGGAATTGAACGAATGATTGAATGGCTTGTTTATATGATTTAAATTCCTTAATAGTGCACATGAACATTGTCATGACATAATCTTATCTTCTATACCTTCATATCATGATCATTACATTGCCGAGCGTCTTATATGGTCATATTGAGTCTCATTTCACCTTTATTGCACAGATTTTGATCCCGTTGGAGGCGAGGCCGGTCCTTGAGGCTTTTGTGTCTTCTTTTGTCAGTTCAAGGCGGGTTTCTCTACTATTGAGATAAAATGACCCAATAAACCCTTATGTGTAAAGTTTTAGCCAAAGATAGAATTACCTATTTATATAATGAGTCACTTTCGGGTAAATGATTTCGAACGTATAATCCCTTTATCTTTTAATATCCTACCGATTGTTTTGGCGAGTATTGATTGATTGCACGGATTGGGGCCCGGGGTTCTTGGTGTGAGTGGCTATCTGAGGAAGCATGGGCTGACGGTGATCCCTCACACTAGTCCCCACAAAACTACGGCGGTACCGGACCTCTCCAGGAGATTGGCGGGGAAAGGGAGCTGAGTGCCATCTGGGGATTCATGTAACCCCTTTTGGTCAATGATTGGGTGGTCGGGTCTTGCAAACCCGTCCACCAACCCGGAGGAAGAAGGTGTATATGACCGATTGAATGGAATCGATTGATTGTGCACAAAAGAATGATATGCATGAAAAGACTTAATGAATGAATGATTGTTGAATTACACATGGTGTTGGTTGGAGATGATACACGCCCACTCGCCGGGCCGCTAATGACCTATTGTAAAATTGATTGTTATAATCCCTTCTGATGATTCCTCTATCTCGCCCACTTGGGAAATGCTTCTAAAACCTCGCTTGGGATTATAATTTGCATGTGATTGTTTAAATTCCGTTGTATATTATATCTATGCCAATGTTTTATACCCACCAGTCCCTTTTGGACTAAACCCGTTTCGTTTTCAGTGGTGTTGTGCAGGTGTCTGGGAGCTAGGCGGGAATTCGAGTCGATAGGTCTTGCATTTGCTTCTAGATCTTGTAGTTGTCGTTACACTTGCATACTTTTATTTATGATTATTGTATTTTGGAGCGTTCTTGATAGTTTAGCCGGGATGGCTCTTTTGGATACTCTCGTATTGTATATGAATTATTTTTGGAGCTTGCATGCTCATGGTATATATATATATATATATAACATGGTTTGTTAAGTTATTGCTTCCGGTTTAGTGATTTACTCTGATTCGTATGGTTTAAGGGTTAGCCCGCCTAGCATAGCGTGTGTGTTTGTCCCCGTTCACCATGACTTAGCTCGGATGTGGATTGTCCATTTCATATTCGGGTCGGGTCTCGGTGCGGGGGATGTGACATCTTGCACTCGGGTGTTACATTTTCTCTAAGTGTGGAGGGTGTTTCGGTTAGGAGAGGGTAAGGGGTGTTAGTGGCCTGAACTAGGGTTCCAAGGACTCCAACCATGGCTAATTTGGTTAAGGTTTCAAGAAGTTATGGCTATTTTAGTAAAGTGGGGAAGTTTTGGCAGCCGTTTCGTTTTTCGATTGAATTTCGGAGGTTCAAATGATTTTGGAAAAATATGAGGCTAAGTTCATCAAATTTGAATCTTGAATACGAGTTCAACGAAGTTGACGGAACTCGAATCCGAGTTTCTGAGCTCAAGATATCACATACGGAACCAAGGGTGCGCTAATTGATCGTTAGCCCCCATTTTGGATTCGAAGAACGAAATAAATTCAAACCTCATGCAAATGAATCCAAAAATATGAAATTAGCATATATCCATATTCATGACACGTATATCTCTAACATATTAAATTTTCACGAAATTTTGATATCAAATCGAATAGGTACGACACTCAAACATTTCACACAGGTGCATATAATTCAAGAATTCAATTAAATTCAAATATTTGTAAAATAAACTAAAAGTAAAATAAGAAAAATAAAAACTTAACGGAATAAAATAAAATAATAAAATAAAAATTAATCATATAAAAATGATTAATCCCATTTTCAATTAAATTCAAAAGTCAACGAAATAAATGTGAATTTAATAAAATTAAAGATATAATTATTTAACATTTTAACATTTAATTATAAAATTAAATATATGAAATATTTATAAACAATTAATTCGCGCAATTTGGTAAACACATACGTCATACCTGTACGGCCGAAAAGTCGGGGCGTTAAATTTCATCCACCTCGGTTTTCGAAAGTGCATTAAATACTAATTCTTCTATTTTATCTCTTTCCACTTTTACAGAATCTTGTTACTTATTGATTCTTACATTTCCATTGTTCCTAATAGAAGTAACCGGTTCAAGCACAACCGTAATTTCTAAATCATCTCCCGGTCGGCTCTCCCCTTTAAAAAGTTCCCATCTCCATCCGTTAAATCCATTTCATCGCTTCTTAAATTAAAAATTTTCAATTCTCCAATTTATCTTTCTCAGTACCGGTGATTCTATCCAAGCTACATGTCCGGTGATCTCGCACACATTCACTTTGAAGTGTGTGGTACGGACAACAACCTACTTCCTTCATTCCAAAACCCAATTCTACTTTCCCGGGCCTCCGTATTCTCTCTTCCCCTTTGTTCCATATACTTTTCAATCCATTATTCTTCTTATCGAAATTCGGGTATGACTCGATGATGAACGAAGAGGGGAAAATTCCCTATGAAATAAACAATAAACCATGCATGTTGGATTAAGATGCCAATGTACGTAGCAAACATTCGAGCATACTAATATGCAACACATTTGAGCGTTTATCAGGTAGAGATGCACACAAATATATATATAAAAGAGATTAAAGAATTTAAATATGACGTATGATGCACGTGTCATGAATGCAATACACCTGGCACCGTAGTGGTAAACTTTGGCTCGGCAACTTGTTCTTCATTTCCTTAAGTACAGGCTTACCTCGGATTTATTGATCATGGCTTGCTTACCCACGGTTTTCTAAATCTTCAAAGTTTCCTTGTATCAACTTATGTGTTCCCGCGATCCGAAACTGGGGTCCCTCGAACCAAACTTCTTCTACGCCTATAGAATCGGCATCTTGACTCCCCTCAAAGGATTGATCCCAACTGATGTTCCAAACCCTACCCTTAGTTGTCACTCTTCTCCAAGTTCCCTTGACTACTCTTTATGAGTTCAATGATTGGATGAACTCATCTTCCAATTGCTTACACTTAAGCACATAATTTCCTGTCAATAGCTCTTTGCCTTTCCTTATCGTTTCCATTAGTTACTTGAAATCTCCCAATTCATACTCACATCACGACAATTCAGGTTGAGTCTGGAGAATAAACTTCAATCCGACCGAAGATAGAACCCTCGGCATCTTGGCTTTCCATGAACTTGAAATCGCCATATCGATCGGTTCTCACTAACTCCTTCTTCTACTCCGAATCCTACCTTCCACTCCTAGCAGAGAGATATTCTCTCTTGACTTTAAGCTTAGCAATTCGCAAGACTTGGTTTTCAACCTGAGTAAAGTTACTACGAATAAAATCCTCACAAGAGCAAAGCATAGATATTGCATCACAATTGTTGATCTTCCAGACACTATTGAGAACCGACATCCTTCCTTGTGGTTTCTTTCCTGACTTCTCTTTCAATGAGGCTCTTTAAAACGATGAGAGAGGTTGTGATAAGTTATGGTTGTCGTAGAGGTTAGCCGTGGTTTGATATTGTAAGAATATCCTACAAGCACAACTCATCTCAAATATAAATGCATGCCGATTAGTAAGTGCATATGACACATAAGTAGCACCAAGAGCACGTATTTGATGTAAAATGTAACACATAACCAAAAAGTTTAAAGTAAAACAAGTTCAACATTTAAATTTCTAACATTTTGCATCAAACACCATCAAGTAAGGTCAGGAATAAATGTAATGCACACGTTGACAAGTTGTTCCTATGCCATACGACCTAGACTTGACACGACACGACGATAGAAACCCCGGTTTTGCAACCTGGGGCTCTGATACCACTTAAGGATGTAGCACCCGAAACAGAAGGCGCCACATCCCCCGCACCGAGACGCGACCCGCATATGAAATGGAGAGTCCATAAACGAGTCGAATCTCAGCGAACGGGGACTCACTCACAGACTAGGCTAGGGGGGAGCTAGAACCTCGAAACCAAATAAACTATATCATGAGTTAAATGCGAGTGCGGAAAGAAAACATATATTCAATCACGAGGTGTATCATAAAAGACAGGTTCCACTAGCATTAATACCTAGTCCCGAAAATTCAAACATAAATCATAAATCACAAATTTACGGGTTCAACTATCCCTAGAAGCCTGTCCCGAATCAATATAATATAGTCAACAATTTATACATAAATCCATAACTTATTCAATCTACAATATGCGTGAAGTGACCCAAACTTGACCACATGACTCGACCAACTCGAAATCCCGCCTAGCACTCCAAAACCTGCAAGAAACTGAAAACAATGTCGGGTTCAGTATATAGGAGACTGGTGGGTATAAAATAGGGCATAACATATATAATAATATCGCATAATTTAAACACCCACAAATGCAAGCTATAATCCGGTGCGAGGTTTTTCAAATATTTCCCAAGTGGGTAAAACAAAGAAAACAACGCCCGGGATTAGAACCTATAAGTTCATTCATTCATTACAATCATGTGGTCAGTACGTGAGCCCTGGCGGGTGGGCGAATATCTCAAACCTACAACTCGTGTGTGCCTATCATTTCAATCTTTACATTAGTGATCCTAGACATTCATACATAATCATACGTTTCATAATCTTTCATACTAATTCATTACAATCATAATCACTTACACCTTTTTCCTCCGGGTGGTAGACCAGTTAGTAAGACCCGGCCACCGGTCCATACATAGGCCAATGGGGGTACATGAATCCCCCCAGGGCGCTTAGCTCCCATTCCCCGCTAATCTCCTAGTGAGGGCCGGTATCACCGTAGTTTGGTTGGGACTAGTACATGGGATCACCGTCGGCCCTTGCCTCCCCGGATCGCCACATGTACTAAGTCCCCGGGCCAGTGCAATTTGAAGCCTGTCCCGCCAAAAATGATAAGGTAGGAATGCATAAAAGGAGGCTTTACATGGGAAATCATTTACTCTAAAAAGACTCGATATAAAATTGTAATATTTTGGCTCAAATCTTTCACATAAGGGATGTATAGGGTCATCGTAACTAATAGAAGAGAAACCCACCTGTTATACCTTACCAAACCAAACCAACAAGAAATAAAAACTTGGGAGTAACCTATGAACCGGGCAAGTCTCCGCCCTGGAAAAAACTGTACAAAAGGCAATATAGTGTACTCGTGAGACTCAAGACTCCTAAATAAACCATGTATGATACCCGGCAATGAAATGAGTATGATATGATATGCATAAGAGGTGATATTATGTCACGGAGACATTCATGTGCACGATTAATGCCTTTAAGGCATATAAACTAGCAATTCATTGATTATAAGTAGCGTTCAAACTCATTCAAGTTCATAACTTCACATTTCATATCAAATCAACCCAAGAATATCATATAACAATCATAACACGTACTAATTCATGTTTACAAATAGAAAATAGACAATTAAAGACATTGAAGTCATGATTGGAAATTAAATAACACAGAATAGATGTTAACAATTTCGTTCTATAATTGAATAAATTATACAGTACTTAATATATATGTATATAGGTTTACGTACTAACATGCATGCAGTCAAAATAATTAAATTAAATACATTACACATTTAATACAGTATACATGCATGCAAACATATACATATATATATATATTTATATATATATATTTACATATACCTTTCACGCATGCACATATATATATCTCTATATATATACACACGTAGCCAAGCATGAAAACATATATATCAAAGTTAAAAAGGAAATGCATGGAAAAAAATCAAAGCATCAATGCAGACATACACACAGGCGCGACCGCGACACCTTCCTTCACAAAACGGGCACGACCGCGACGCTACTTTGCAATAGAAAATAATGCAGCAAAAACAGAGCAGGAAACTCTTAAGGCTTTCACCAACAATTAGACAGCAAGTTAAGGCATGAAGGAGCAACAAGTACACACACGAGCAAGGAAGAAAAGAGTTTCAAATTCATCCATTCCTTTCAAAGTCCATTAATGGTATCTCAATAAATCCTGAACTACCAAGAAATATAAGTTCATATAACATAAAATGGAGTTCATGTGATCATATAAATGACATCAATTCAAGAAAAATACATGAGAAAGCAAATAAGTTCAAATTTCATCCTAACCCTAACTATTCATCATCTTGCCCCAAAACCAAATCAAATCCAAGTTAAAATCTAAAATTAATGGAAGAAAATGACGACATAATGATGCCAAACAAAAATATGAACTGTAGCACCCGAGCGTAAGGTACCACATCCCCCGCACCGGGACCCGACCCGTATATGAAATGAAAGTCCATACACGTGCCAAATCCACGGCGAACGGGGACACAACACACACGCTATACTAGGCGGGACTAACCCTTAAACCAATCAACTAAAGAATCATAAAATTAGAGTTAAAGAAAATCGCGGAAGCAATAACGACAAAGCATATACAGTGAGCCACCAAGCTCCAAAAATAGATATACAAGAGCATTCAAATATGCAACGGCACTCACGGCCTACAAAATCATAACGCTCCAATCTATACTATGATCAAATACAAAAGTAGCAACAAGAGTATGAATATGAGACTGAAAAGAAGTGCTAAACATAAATGCAAGACCTAGACGACTTGTATTCCCGCCTAACACTCCTATACCTGCACAAAACAGCTGAAAACAAACGGGTTCAGTCTAAAAGAGACTGGTGGGTATAAAAACCGGGCATAATATATATTATATCGCATAAATTAAACACATACATGCAAGCCCTAATCCCGTGTGAAGTTTGATAAGAATTTACCAAGTGGTTAAAACAAAAGAAAACATCAACGGGATTACGACGTTCATTTTCATTCATAATTGTTCATAAGGGTTTAAGCTCGGCGAGTGAGCGTGCACAATCTCCAACCTTCTCCTCGTGTAATCATATCATAATTATTGGTTGTCATACATATCTTTCGTGCACATACATAAATGATCATAATCATACATATACACCTTCTTCCTCCGGGTGGTGGACAAGTTAGCTAGACCTGACCACCGGTTCATACATAATGGCTAGTGAGGTACATGAATCCTCAAAAGCCCGACTAGCATTTCCTCATCAAAACTCCTAACGAGGTCCGTTTCGTCGTAATTTGGTTGGAACTAGTGTATGGGATCACCGTCGGCCCTTGCCTCCCCGGATTGCCACATACACTAAGTCCCTAGACCCGTGAACATAACATACATGCAATCTCGCCAAAACATAAGGTAGGATTTCATAATAAAAAGGGGTCATACGTTTGAAATCATTTACCCAAAATGACTCGATTTATATAAATATACTATTTTGGCTTAAAACTTTACACATAAGGAATTTATATGGTTGTTTTAACTAGTAAAAGAAAAACCCACCTTTACCAAGCATCTCAATGCTCGCCCTCGTCTCCGACCAAACCCGAATCTGTGCAAAAGAAAGGTATGAGACTCAATGACCACATATGACGCTCGGCAATGAAGTGCATATGACATGAATGCATAAATGATCATATTATATCATAAAAATGTTCATGTGCACGATTAAGGAATTTAAATCATATAATCAAATCATTCGTTCATATAATTCATTCAATTTCATAATTTCATAAATTCATATGTTCATATAAATTTCATAAATTCATAACATTGAAAACATTCATAATGCATATCAATTAATTCAAGAATTCATTTAATAAGCATAACACATAATATTCAAATTCACATTTAGGAATAAAATAAATAAAACGTTCAATCAAAAGTCGATAATTAAATACGCGAAATGGAAATCAATTAATTTCTAGAATTGAATTAAATCAAATAATATTTAAAATATATAATAAATATATATAATATAATATATATATATAATCATATATATAATAATATACAATATATATACACGTACACACACCAACACACTCATGCATGCATGAATCATATATATATACTATATATTAGACACATGCAACACTCACACAACACACAAGCAATACACACACACAACACCAAACACAACCATGCATTCGTACAACAACAGCAGCAGACCAAGGCACGCAGGAAGACAACAGTCTAAACACACAGCAGCAATCCTAGAATGCAGGCAAAAGAATTCAGAAAAACGGGGTGACACCCCCGTGTCACCCTCCCAACCTGGACCGAGACACCCCCGTGTCTCGGTACAGCAGCTCCAGCCCACACAGCACCCCCGTTCCTCGCTGGAACGGGCAGAAATTGCACGCCCGTGCCACGAACCAGAAACAGCTCTGTTGACAGCAGAAATGCGCAGAAAGAGAGCAGAACTTCCCAGCAAGAAAGAAGGCAACAAAGGGAGCTAAATAAAGTATGAAGTAAAGCACAAACTCAGTCACAACACACACCACAAAGCCATGGAAGTGGACAGCAAAAGAGAGACGGAAACTCAGCAGTTTTGACAGCAAAAACCAGCGAGAAAAACAGGGCAAAAACGCGAAGAAAAACAGGGCAAGAACGAATCACTCCTTCTCCATCTATACATCTCAGTTAAGGCCAACAAATAAGCAGCAAAACAACATAAAACCAACAAGTAAATCAGTCCCAAACAAGCTCACACAAGAAGGCAACCGTGCGTGACATACATGTGGGATTTTCTCAAAAGATCATAAATGATATCTCATAAATATTTCAACCACCATGAAATCTATGATCATAAATGATATGAGGATGTCAAAAAAATCAATCTCAAGCTTGGAATCAATCAAAACCATTGAGAATCGAAGGAGATCAAGAATTTGCCCAAAATCTCTTATTTTCGGAAAAATGCCCAGAAATGAAGAAACCATGCTCAAATTCATGAATGAAAGGGTGGAAATGATCAGAAATGAACATATAATACAACCCTAAGCTTACGTTGATGATTGGATGAAGTTTGGATGAGATTTGAGCTCCAAAATCTCCAAGGGATGAAGGGTTACTGGACTGGAATGAGAAGCAGTAGCTTTGGCTGAGTTTTTGGGGATTGTGTGAGGGTTATCTCGGTTAGGGCTTGAAATATCATGATAGGTGGTTGAGTTAGGATTTAAAGGAATCAAACCATGGTTAATTTGGTTATAGTATGGATGAGATATGGCTCATTTTGTACAATAATGTCAAATTGGTCGCCGATTCATTTTTCGGTTGGATTTCGGAGTTTCAAACGACTTAGGAAAAATATAAGGCTAAGTTTACTAAACTCGAATTTTCGTTACGAGTTCAACGGAGTTGACGGAACTCGAATCCGAGTTCCCGAGCTCAAGATATTAAATTCGGAGCCAAGGGTACGCTAAGTGCTTCTTAGCCCCCGTTTTGGTTCCTCGAAACAAATTAAATCCGTTAACATATAAAATAAATACGAAAACATAAACCGAGCATAAAATCAGGTACATAACACATATATATACGACATACTACAAATTCGTGGCAATTCGATATCATTTCATAAGAGAACGAAGCACAAAATGAATAATAAGCACATTCCATGCAAAAAAATATAATTTCCCATGCAAAAACATTTAAATAAATAAATTAAATCTAATATTAAATAAATTATATTAAGCACGTAATTAATTAACTAAAACATGATTAATTAACATAACATATAATTAGCATAATCATTAAATTAATACTAATATAAATAAACGTATACATATATACTTAAAGAAATAAATATATATATATATATAATACGATATATATATATATTAGAATTAATAATATATTAAAATAAAATATAATAAAATAAAATAATGACAATTTATAATAAAATTAAATATGAAACACGTAAAAATAATTAATTCGCGCAAATAGGTAAACACGTACGCCCTACCTTTACGTCCGAAAAGTCGGCGTGTTACATGAACTCGACTCTTGAAGATGACGGAGAAAAATGAAGATATGAGCTCAAATATCCTCTTGTTTACAAGTTGACGTGAAAGAGAAGGGTTTCTCCAAGGTTTGCAGCTGAATTGCTTTCTTTATTGAAGTGATCTAGGTTTGGGGCTGACATGAGGGTGTAGGGGAGTGAGTTAGGTGAACTAGGGTTCAAGTTTGGTGTGCTTTGGTTAAGTATGGTGCGAGTTATGTTTAAAATGGCAAAGTGTGGCAGTTTTAAGGCCGATTCGTTTTTCGGTTGAATTTCGGAGGTTCAAATAGGCTTAGAAAAATATGAGGCTAGGTTCATTAGACCCGAGTCATCGATACGAGTGCAAAAAAGTTGACAAGACTCGATTCCGTGTTCCCGAGCTGAAGATATCACATACGGAACCAAGGGTGCACTAAATGCCCGTTAAACCCCGATTTGGTTCCAACGCACAAAATAAATTCGTTACCATGCCAAACAAGATCGAAAACATGAAATGAGTATATGAACATTTTTATAACACATGAATCTACAACATACTAAATTTCCACGAAATTCCGAATTCAACTCATATGGCAACGACTCACAAACATATCACACATGCGCATATAGTTCAACAATTCAATTAAATTCAAATTCAAATAATTAAAAAATAAAACAAAACAATTATAACGTAATAAAATAAAATAAAATAAAATAGAATAAAATAAAATGATAACAAATAATTATAAAATTGAATATATAAAGCACTTATAACCAATTAATTCGCGCAATTTGTTAAACACATACGTCATACATGTACAGCCTAAACGTCCTGGCGTTACATTCACCCATATATTATCTTTAGGCCGTCTAGCTCCTAATACATTCCCCTCTTCTATAGATATTCAGCGCGCCACATCTCGGTCTCTAGGTGTATATTACTGTCAGGTTTCATGCTGTACAGGCGAGGATCTCATCCCCCCCCCCCCAAGCTGGCAACAGAGAGCAGCTAGGCAGCAGCAGAGACGAGCCCAGTATCAGCCACACAACCACACTGGAGGAGGTCCCTCTTTCAACTACTCTTCCTCCTACAAGCTTCCCTCCTACTCCTATTGTTCCTACTACAAGGCTTTCTACCAGCGATCTTCCAGATTCTACTACTCCAGCTGTTGTTCTCCCTTCAGGTGTCATCCTTCCAGTTGAGAAGGTAGACTTGACGAATGAGGAGGAGATTTAGGCATTTCTATACCTTCTGTGCTTTTATCAAACACTTCTTGCTTTACCATTTTGTTTTTGTTGGAGAACCGTTGATGTTTCCAGTTCAAACTTTGCACGCTTTTAGCTTTTGGATAACTTCGTTGGGCTCATTTCTTTTGAGCTACATGCATGACCTTTGGTGTTGATGACTATGTCTTCACTCCTTTCCATCGAGAGCACATTAAGATACTCCTTTTTTAACTTCCCAAATGGATTTTGGGGCTTTTGAATAGAATGAATGTTTTAGGCACCTTATTTTTCGGCACATGTTTTTCATATCACATGGTTATCTGGTTTGACTTAGTCTTTACTCTCTCTTTTCATTTTCTGTTTCTGCAGCTAGCAGGAGGCGGGTAGCCTAAGGAGGTGGTTCTGGTGCAATTACTGTAAGGGCACTCTCCTTGGTCTGCCTACTACTTCCTGTTCAACTGGAGGTTAGTTCTTCCTACTAGTTGTTTTAGGGACGTTCTCCCTAGTCCCCTGCGCCATCCGTCAGCGCATGAGGGTGCGGCTTGCGTAATAAAAGGCTGCCAGATCCCGTTGTGTTGAGGGCGTTCCCTCCAGCCATAACGTTAGCTGCTTCCTTCCAGCTAGGTGGCCAGTCCACCTGGTAGAAGAAGTTGGAGAATCACTCCCAAGAGCGTTTCTTCTAGCTCTTCCCACTGTATTTGCGTAATCGACACATCGTCCCAAGAGGTACTTATTTGTGTGCCCCCTTTAACCCGGGTAATCAAGTATCAACATTTTTTTATTTTTCGATGATGTAGCCGTAGGGGCTTTGCATGTTCCTGTTCTCAAGTGTCAATTTTCACGCCCTTTCTCAATGTAATGCAGTTTCACATATCGCATGGATACTCATTCAATCGAAACATTTTGCAATCATAATCACACAAATCACATTCACGCATGATCTTGAACAAAATAATTTTCGTAAATAATTATCGAGTTTGAAAAATAAAAGAGATGTAACCTGGAAGTTTTTATGATATATTTCGCTTTTCGCACGCCTTCCAGGTGTCTAGGCTATCCACCTGCTCAGCAGAAAAACTTTTCAGGTTTTTCACATTCCAATACCGGGGTAATTTTATTCCGTCAGCGTCTTCCAGCTCATAAGCTCCTCGACCCACAATCTTTACAACTTTGAAGGTCCTTCCCAATTGGGGCCCAGCTTACCAACAGGTTTCAAGGCATCTTCCCTCCAGACCACCAGGTCTCTGACCTGAAAGTCACGCAATTTCACCCTCATGTTGTAAGCTGCCACCATTTGATTCTTGTATATCCCCATTGTTATGAGAGCTCGATCTCGAGCTTCTTCTATAGTATCCAAATTCTCCCTCGTTAGCGATTTGTTTTCTTCTTCATTGTAGGCTTCCACCCGTGGCGAGGGCATTCCTACTTTAGCAGGAATGACTGCTTCAGTGCCATACACCAAGCTCAAGGGCGTCTCCCCCGTGGTCACACTAGGGGTGGTTCGGTGAGCCCATAAGACCGCGAGTAGGGGTCGACCATTTTCCCCTAGCTCTTTCCACCCTTTTCTTGAGACCGTGTAAGATGAGACGGTTCATTACTTCCACCTGCCCATTGGCCTGTGGGTGGTAGACCGCCGAGAAGCATTGTCGGATTCCTAACTGCTGGCACCATTCTTTTAGCTGAGCTCCTCTAAGCTGCCTTCCATTGTCCGAGACCAGCTCTCTCGGCACTCCATATTGCCAAACAATATTCCGTTGTAGAAACTTTATCACCTCTAACTCCGTAATCTTCACTACCGCTTCTACCTCCACCTATTTGCTAAAGTAATCCACAACAACTATTATCAATCACGTCTGCCCTTTTCCCAGAGAAAACGGACCGACTATATCGATACCTCATTTGGCAAAGAGGTACGGCAAATACATTGCCGTGAGAGGTTTAGCTGGCTGATGTAAAAGTGGAGCGTATTTTTGACATTGCTCGTATTTCTTAACGAACTCCTTGGCGTCCGCTTTGATAGTTGGCTAGAAATATCCTACTCTCACCCCCTTTCCAACTAAGGAGGTCCATCCAGAATGATTTCCACAGCTCCCTTTGCGTATTTCTCGCAGCACGTATTGGCTGTCTTCCGATGACAAGCATTTGAGTAGGGGCATTGTCATCGATCTTCTATATAGGAAACCTCACATCACCATAAATCGAGCAGCTTTTCGTTGTACTCTCAATGCTTCATTCTTGTTGGCTGGAAGGATGTCATGCAGCAGGTAGTCCAGGATCTCTTCCCTACAGTCATGATCTTCCTGCCCCATCAGAACTTCTTGATCAGTATTTCCGTCCTGGCCCAGCACTCTAGCAGGAAGAGTCAAGACTGTAATCTTCCTAGTTTGGACACCTTCCAGTGAGCTAGCCATTTTGAACAGTCGGTCTGCTTTCTTATTGTCCTCTTGTGGGATTTCCTCAAGTTGGAAGGTAACAAATCCTGTCTTCATTTCATTCACTTTAGCTAAATAAGCCATCATCCTTTCTTCATGAGCTTCATATTTTCCTTCCACCTGACAGGACACTAGCTGGGAGTCTGAGTATTCCACCAGGTGTTGTGCTCCAGCTTCTTTGGGTAACTTTAGCCCAATGATCAATGCCTTGTACTCTGCTTCGTTATTGAATGCTTTGAAATCAAATCTGATAGTACTCGAATTCATCTCCCTCGGGGCTTGTTATCACCGCTCCAGCTCCACTTCCCGAGCTGGTGGATGAACCATCGACGTACAACAACCATCTACGTCCTTCCTGCTCAGGTGCTATGGTCATTTCCGATATGAAGTTTACCAGGGCTTGTACTTTAATTGTTGTTCTTGGGGAATATGATATGTCAAATTCCCCCAGCTCCATGGCCCAGTTAATTAGCCTTCCTGATGTTTTCCGTTTCCCAAGCACTTGCCTTATTAGGCAATTCGTGCGGACCACTATCACATATGACAAGAAGTATGGCCGCAACCTCCGAGCCGTAACCATGAGCGCCAAAGCTAGCTTCTCCACGTCCAGGTACAATTGCTCTGCTCACTTAAGCACTTTGCTAACATACTATACCGGCTTTTGAGTTCACTCTTGTAACGCCCGAGCGCAAGACGTCACATCCCCCGCACCATGACCCGACCCGTATATGAAATTAATTTTCATACACGTGCCGAATCATAGCGAACGGAGACATACACACTCGCTAAGCCAGGCGGGACTAGCCTATCACTTAAACCCCAACATCAACAACAACAATCAGAGTAACAGAACAGCGGAAGCAATAGATTCATATTCCATATATTGAGTTATATGCTCTAGGTACCAACAGTTAATATTCAAGTACAATACATATAGGTACCATATACATGTATGCTCTCAATTCATATATAATATTCCAAAATGATCAAAAGAGTAAGCATATGTGTGTAAAAGAAAGAAAGGCTAGACACCATGCAAGACTCTCCCATATTTGTATCCCGTCTAGCATCCCTTCCTGCAAAAAGAACTGAAACAACTTCCGGGTTCAGTCTTAGACAGACTGGTGGGTATAAAAAGATAGGCATAATATCATAATATGACAGGATTTAAACACATACATGCAAGTTATAATCCTTATTTGAGGTTTAGAAGCATTTTTCCCAAGTGGGAAATAAAATACAACGAATAGGATTATAACAATTCATTTCATTCATTAGGTCATTAGTGGCCCGGTGAGAGGGCGTGCATTATCTCCAACCATCACCTCGTGTAATCCATTAGTCATTCATTCATTCATTCATTCATTCATACATTTCATTCTTTCGTGCATATACATTCAATCATTCATTCAATCGTTCATATACCACCTTCTTCCTCCCGGTAGGGAAGGGGTTTGCAAGGCCCGAACCCTCATTCATTAATGCTAGAGGGGTACATGAATCCCCAAAAGCGCAGGTCCCCTTTTCATTCACTAATCTCTTAGTGAAATCGAGGTTGCCGAAATTGTTGGAATTAGTATAAATGGATTCCCGTCAGCCCAAGCTTCCCAGGTTCACCATTACACAATGTCCCGGGCCCCCTTTCATTGTGATCATTCATTTCTCGCCAAAACATTTTGGTAGGATAACATAATAAAAGCTTTTGTTCGAAAACATTTGTTCGCTAAAACTTGATATATACATATATATAATTTTGGCTCAAAACTTACACATTAGGTGGTTCGGGGTCATATTTTAACTAATAGAAGAAAAACCCACCTTTACATCTCTTACCGAACAATACCAAAAGGAAAAGAGACTTGAGGTAGCCTATGAACCCGGCACGTCTCCACCCTGGAGAAACTGTACAAAAGACAACACCGTGTGATCATGAGACTCGATACTCAAAATGAACCATATAAGACGCACGACAATGCATTAACATATGAAGACATTCATGATCAATAAGAATGTACTAATAAGATGTTCATGTCACCATTAATGCCACTTATTTATATAAACAAGCCTTTCATTCATTACACGAGTAAATCGTGTTTGTTCATTATCGTTCGTTCATTAGCATTCATTCGTTCAATATCCAATTCATTATATATTATTACACATCTCAACCATGCATGTGAATCATTTAGAAGTGTGAGGAATTCACTAAACATATAGGGAATACATTGATTACACAAAGAATCATATTATAGCACTTAAACGTTTATACATACATGTCACGTTTGTCCAATGCAAATTAAGCCATAACTGTGACACCCCGACTTTCAGACCGTACAGGTATGACGTATGTGCGCATTTAAAATTATTGTTTACGCATTTTATATTTATTCTACTTATTTATTTGAATTATTTAAATTTAATTCTTATATGAATTATTTGAATTTACATGAAATATGTGAATTATATGAATTATTTGGAATGAATGTGCATGTGAATTATTCGTTTAATTTGAACCCGTATTTGTTAAACCGAACCAATTTGAACCGGGAACCTTGAACCGAACCCGAGAACCAATCGGTCCAGCCCTTAAAGGCTGAACCATTCTCTCTTTTCCCTCATTACGTTATTTCAGCTCAAGCCAAGCAACAAGAGAGCCAAAACCCCAAGCTTTGATCATCCAACTTTCTAAGCCAATAACTCTCTCGTTTCTTCGTCTTTTCTCGAGCTTAGGTAGGTTTCGGAATCCCCTCGTCATGCTCTACGTTTCCATGGTTTAACTTCTGAGTTTGGTGTGAGTTTGCTTTGCCTTTGCTCCCATACTTGAATAGTAAGGGTTTAGCTTTAATGGTGATTTCTTGCTCTTTGCTTGAGATGATTGATTCCTAGCTTTTTGTATGAGTTGTATATGTTATATATGTTGCATTTATTGCATGTAATCCATGGTTGGTGGAGGATTTATGAGTGATCATAAATTTAGTTTGAATTTTTGCTTAACCTTGATCATGCTTTTAAATTCCGTTTTCTTGCATTATTTGAGTGTTCATATGTCAAGCATGAATTACGTGTATTGTGGGTGCAAGTTGAGAAGTTATGGCAACTTTAAAGGTTGGATTTTGGCCATTTTTGGCATATTTTCGAGCTTCCCCTGTTTTCTGTGTAAAACTCTGCTCCAGCTTTTCGAACCAGGCCGGAACGGCCGTTCCCGCCCAGTTTTAAACTGGGAACGACCGTTCCCAGGCCATACTGTTCATGACCGAGAGTGGGAACGACCGTTCCCAGTTGTACTGGGAATGGGAACGGCCGTTCCCATTGCCGGAAACCCCTTCTTTTGAAAAGAAATCCGCGGGGGTGGATTTTTCCTTTGAAAAAATCCATGGGGGTGGATTTGAGGCAGTAGCTCTTGGAAAATCCATGGGGGTGGATTTTCCCCTTTGGAAAAATCCATGGGGGTGGATTTTCCCCTTTGAAGAATTCAAAACCTAGAAGTTGCTACTACTTCTCTTTGCTTTAATTATGCATTTTTATGACTTTAATTGCTTCTCTTTTGCATGATTAATTGTTATAACCATGCAATTATATGACTTGATTGTGATATTTTGTTGTGAACATGATCTATGCATTTTGCCGGGCGTCTTCTTTGGTACATTATTGAGTCTAAGTCTCGGGTCTTGTCTTCTTTTGTTTCAGAGCCTCTTCCGGAAGTTCGTGAGCCCGAGGTTTAAGTGTTCGTTCGCCCATTTTGCCTTCCTTCTACTTTTGCAAAGGTGAGGTTAGGATCCTTTGTACTAGATAAGCAACCTAAGACCTATTACGTGTTGTTTTCTTACCCTGTATGCGAATATATACCTTGTATATATATATTAAATACGAGTGCTTAAGTTATGTTATGATTTTGTGAAATAAGCTTTACGTTTTCGAAATTGGTATAAGTATTGGCATAAGTAAGCTATACTTTGAAATTCGTTATCCGTATGTGGTATGTTTGAGCGAGTTGTACCCTGAAAGATGGGAGTTTGGTTTGATTTGGTTTGATGGGCCCGGAGACGTGGGTAAGGGAGACCCGGGACGACCACGGGGTCGCCGGTTATGACCCCTGTGCACGTTCTCATTTGAGATATTCACGTACGACCTATGGAGGTTGGGAAGGCGTGGTATCTTGAGCCCTCGGCGTATAACCGGGGAAGGCATATCGTGGGTTAGCTGCCCCGTATGTGTTTGGTAATGTAGGTGTTAGGGTTTGATTCCCGATACACCATGGATGTGGGGTGGATGTGATTTGACTTCGATTTTATGTTATGTTTGATGGAGTAAGGGATAGTCCGTTCTCGCCGGACTTATGTTTATGTTATGTTTTATAGATTATGGATCGAGATAGGTTTTCCTTTATATTATATGCTATCTTTGGAAAATGATTTGGTATGTAAAACCCTAGCCTCGATTCATGTCTATCACCTTTGTAATATGCTCTGCTCTATATGTATTTAGGTGTGGGTGTGCGTTTAGCCCCCTCACTCAGTCTAGTTTTGACTGACCCCTCTCTTTTCCCACCTTCAGTGCAGGTTGTTTCGAGCTAGGCGGGGAAGTGCGAGTCTTGGTCTTGTACTTGTGTGTCTAGGTCGAGTTGCATCCATACTTCTTGCATTTTGGTTACTCTTATTATGTATTTGATGTTAGAATTATATTTTGCTGAATTATGGGCTTTTGATGTATATACTCGATCTTTTGGGCCGTGAGGCCATTGTAAATGTTAGTTATAGAGCTCTTTCCGATCCTTATGTTATGGCTTCCGCATTTATGTGTTTATATATGCGCGCTCTGTCCGAGTTTTAGCCCCGCTTAGCCTAAGGAGTGAGTGTAGGTTCCGTTCGCTTAGACTTGGACTCATGTATGGAAATCCATTTCATATGTGGGTTCGGGTTTAGGTGCGGGGGATGTGGTGGCCCACCGCTCCGGGCGTCACATCCTGAAAGTGGTATCAGAGCTCTCGGTTGCAAAACCGGAGCTCTAGAGTCGAGTCGGGTGAGTCTAGGTCGTACGGCTTAGGACAACGTGGTTATATGCATTTATGTGATTATTGGTTATCTTCTTGTTAATCGTGTACATGAACATGTACTAACCCTCACGCATATGAATTGGAATCTTTTCTTTTGTAGAAATATGCCTCCCCGAAGACACCACCACCGAGATAGATCTCCGGAACATCGTCATCACCGAGATCATTCTCCACACCCGGAAGATAATAATCCACCACCACCACCCCAAATGGATCCGGGCAATTTCATGGAGAGGTTAGCGGTATATTTGGAACAAAGGGCTCAGGAAAGAAACAATGCACCTCCAGCTGGGAATCATGGAGGAAATTTAATTACAGCTACTCTCCGGGAGTTCAAGAACCAAAATCCGCCGGTTTTCGTGGGTGGAAATGATGTCCAAGCAGAAGAATGGCTCGTGCAAACTAACCGGATATGGAATCTCATACCGTGTGGGCCTATGGAGAAGCTACAATGTACACTTACCATGATCCAGGGCCAAGCTTATAGTTGGTGGTCAAGTTTGCAAGGAAGATTAGAGGCTACCGAGGAAGAGATCACATGGGAGGTGTTTGTTCGTGAATTCAAGAATAAATATATTCCCAAAGCTACAAGAAATCGAAGGGTGAGAGAATTTATGGAGCTCAAACAAGGGGGTATGTCCGTCACTGATTATATCAACGAGTTTGAAAGGCTCTCTCGCTATGCCCCGAACATTGCCAATGATGATGAAAGCAAGGCTTCTCAATTCCTCCAAGGACTTCGGGAGGATATGAAAGATGCTCTAGAGGCTGCTAACACAAGTACTTGGGCGAAAGTCACGGACAAAGCTCTAAGAGTTGAAGAACGGGTTGTGATGAGGAGGAAGAGTACTCATACCGGGCAAGGGTCTAGCTCGGGGAATTTCAATAAGTTTGGAAAGAGGCCGGCATTTCAAACTTTTCAACAAGCCAAGCCTCAAAATAAACAACCTCGACCCGCGGGACCTAATCAACTGAATCGACCCTTAGCACTTCCGGCTCCACCTAAAGTGCAATGTACCTATTGCAAGGGTCCTCATCACGTGGATAATTGCTTTAGGCTTCATAAGAGGTGTTTCATTTGTGGGGCACATGATCATATGGTGAACACATGCCCGAAGAAGCAAGATAACCCGAGGCCTGCAATCCAAGCTAGGGCTTACGCATTGGGAGTTGAGGAAGAGCAAGCTGTGGAAATCGACCCAAATGCCGTGATCGAAGGTACTATAAGCATTCATGGCACTACATTACATGCATTATTTGATCCCGGGGCCACTCATTCCTTTATTTCCCGGGATATTGCCGCTTCTATGTGCTTGCCTATTTCCTTGTGTGCGCATGATTACGTGGTTAGCTCCCCTCTTGGTGGTAGTTTAGTAACTTGCAGGGTTTTTCGGGGTTGTCCGGTTAGCTTCGAAGGCCGAGTTTTCCTCGCAGATTTGATTGAAATGCCGATGCAGAGGTATGATGTAATCTTGGGTATGGATTGGTTGTATGAACATGGGGCTCAGATGGATTGTCGGGGTAAGAAAGTTTCTTTTGGTTCAGTGGTGTTTAAGGGCGAAAAGGTGAAGTCAAGCCCGTTTATTTCTTTTGTTGAGGCGAGTAAACTGGTCCGGGACGGTGCGACAGGTTTTGTGGCCTATCTTTTGAATAGACCGAAGGATCAGGTCAAACTTGAGGAGACGGAGGTCGTGCGAGAGTATACCGATGTTTTCCCTGAGACTTTGGGTTCTCTACCGCCTGATAGGGACATCGAGTTCGTAATCGATCTTTATCCCGGAGCAGAGCCTTTTTCGAAGACTCCCTACAGAATGGCTCCTGCAGAGTTAAAGGAGTTAAAGACGCAGCTTGATGAGCTTTTGGCTTGCGGGTACATTCGTCCGAGCACTTCTCCGTGGGGTGCTCCCGTTCTATTTGTAAAGAAGAAGGATGGGACGTTACGGATGTGTATAGATTACCGTGAGCTAAATAGGATGACAGTGAAGAACAAATACCCTTTGCCTCACATCGAGGAGTTATTTGATATTCTGCAAGGCTCGAAAGTCTATTCCAAGTTAGATTTGAGGCAGGGTTACTACCAACTGCGTATTAGGGAGGAAGATATTCCGAAGACTGGTTTTAATACGCGCTATGGGCACTTCGAATTCGTTGTCATGCCGTTCGGATTAACTAATGCTCCAGCCGTATTTATGGACATGATGCACCGAGTGTTTAGGCAGTTTCTTGACAAGTTCGTGGTTATATTTATAGACGACATTCTGGTGTATTCTAAGTCCGCTGAAGAGCACGCTCAGCATCTTCGGATCGTTTTGGAAACTTTGAGGGAACACAAGTTGTACGCAAAATTCAGCAAATGCGAATTCTGGATCGATAGAGTTGTATTTTTGGGTCATATAATTTCAGGTGATGGGATTGAGGTTGATCCATCTAAGGTTGAATCCGTGCTTCGGTGGGAGAGACCTAGAAATGCCTCTGAGATTAGAAGCTTTATTGGGTTGGCCGGCTACTATCGAAGGTTTGTTAAGGATTTTTCAAAAATTGCCGCTCCATTGACTCGTCTGACTAAGAAGGAAGTGAAATTCGAATGGGATGATAAGTGTGAGGCGAGTTTTCAGACATTGAAGGTGAAATTAACTTCAGCACCGGTTCTTACTTTACCCGAGGGTACCAAGGGTTATGCGGTTTATACAGATGCTTCGAAAGAAGGTCTTGGTTGTGTTTTGATGCAGCACGGTAGAGTGGTAGCTTATGCTTCGAGGAAATTGAAGGAGCATGAGAAGAATTACCCTACCCACGATCTTGAATTAGCTGCCGTTGTGTTTGCTTTGATGAAGTGGCGACATTATCTCTACGGTACCACGTTCGAGGTATTTACAGATCACCAAAGCCTCAAGTATCTCTTTTCTCAGAAGGATTTAAACGTAAGACAGAGGCGTTGGATGGAGTTATTAGAGGATTACGATTGCACCATTCAATACCATCCGGGTAAAGCAAACGTGGTCGCCGATGCCTTAAGTAGAAAGGCGAATGTGGCTAATTTGGAAGCAGGTTCTCCAAGTTCGGGATCAGAGATCTTGGTTTCGGGAACTTGGTTGGCTAATCTTACAGTAATACCAGATTTGAAAGGACAGTTGTTGGAAGCACAGAATTCAGATACAGAGATTCAGAGGTTGGTAACTCGTTCCAAGAACGACCCGAATTCTAAGTTTGGATTAGATGATTCCGGTTTGTTAAGGTTCGAAGCGAGAATATGTGTCCCAGAAGAGCTCAAGAGGCTTGTACTTGAGGAGGCACATCGCTCGAGGTACTCGATTCATCCGGGAGGTACTAAGATGTATCGGGACCTGAAAGAGAAATTCTGGTGGAATGGCATGAAAAGGGACGTCGCGAACTTCGTGAAGCGATGTCTGACGTGTCAAAAGGTGAAGGCAGAACACCAGAAGCCGGGAGGAACTCTCCAACCACTTCCTATTCCCGAGTGGAAGTGGGAGCAAGTGACTATGGACTTCGTGTCCGGCTTGCCTAGAGTCAAAGGAGGGTTTGATGGAATTTGGGTAATTGTCGACAGATTGACTAAGTCTGCCCATTTCCTCAAGGTTCGGATGTCCGAGAAAGTTCCAAAGTTAGCCGAGTTATATGTTCGAGAGATTGTGAGACTACATGGAATTCCGGCTAGTATCGTTTCGGATCGGGATCCACGGTTTACTTCGATCTTCTGGCAGAATCTTCAGAAATGTTTGGGCACCAGGCTCAGGTTTAGCACCGCTTCACATCCTCAAACGGACGGTCAATCTGAAAGGTTAATTCAGTACTTAGAGGATATGCTTCGGTCGTGTGCTTTGGATTTCCAGGATAAGTGGGATGAGCATCTGGCTCTAGTTGAATTTGCTTATAACAACAGTTATCAGGGTTCGATTAAGATGGCTCCTTATGAAGCACTTTATGGAAGGAAGTGTAGGTCGCCTTTGTTTTGGGATATCGAGGATTGGAGATGGACCGAGGAGAATAAGCTTGAGAGGGCCGAGCCTAAAGAAAACATTGTTGCTACTATTGAGAAGGTTCATACGATTAGACAAAGAATGAGGGCAGCTCAGGCTCGACAGAAAAGCTACGCCGATAAGAGAAGAAGGCCCTTAGTGTTTGAGGTCGGAGATAGAGTTTTTCTGAAGGCGTCTCCAAGGAAAGGCTTCACTCGAATAGGTAAAGGTGGAAAGCTCAGTCCACGATACCTAGGGCCGTTTGAAATTTTGGAAAGAATTGGAGAAACGGCGTATAGATTGGATCTACCACCGAGTTTGACCGGGATACACAACGTTTTTCATGTTTCTCAGCTCCGTAAGTACTATCCCGATGAGGCAACTATCCTTCCAGTTGAAGAGGTTCAGTTAGAGACGGATTTAACAATTGAAAAGCATCCGGTTGCAATTCAGGACCGGAAGATGCAAGAATTGAGAAAACGGCAGATTCCTTTGGTCAGAGTACTTTGGAGGGATCAGAAATCCGAGGAATCGACTTGGGAAACTGAGGAGAAAATGAGGAAATTATATCCAAAGTTGTTTGAGGACTCGGTTCGGACTTGAGGGCAAGTCCTTTTTAAGGGGGAAGGATTGTGACACCCCGACTTTCAGACCGTACAGGTATGACGTATGTGCGCATTTAAAATTATTGTTTACGCATTTTATATTTATTCTACTTATTTATTTGAATTATTTAAATTTAATTCTTATATGAATTATTTGAATTTACATGAAATATGTGAATTATATGAATTATTTGGAATGAATGTGCATGTGAATTATTCGTTTAATTTGAACCCGTATTTGTTAAACCGAACCAATTTGAACCGGGAACCTTGAACCGAACCCGAGAACCAATCGGTCCAGCCCTTAAAGGCTGAACCATTCTCTCTTTTCCCTCATTACGTTATTTCAGCTCAAGCCAAGCAACAAGAGAGCCAAAACCCCAAGCTTTGATCATCCAACTTTCTAAGCCAATAACTCTCTCGTTTCTTCGTCTTTTCTCGAGCTTAGGTAGGTTTCGGAATCCCCTCGTCATGCTCTACGTTTCCATGGTTTAACTTCTGAGTTTGGTGTGAGTTTGCTTTGCCTTTGCTCCCATACTTGAATAGTAAGGGTTTAGCTTTAATGGTGATTTCTTGCTCTTTGCTTGAGATGATTGATTCCTAGCTTTTTGTATGAGTTGTATATGTTATATATGTTGCATTTATTGCATGTAATCCATGGTTGGTGGAGGATTTATGAGTGATCATAAATTTAGTTTGAATTTTTGCTTAACCTTGATCATGCTTTTAAATTCCGTTTTCTTGCATTATTTGAGTGTTCATATGTCAAGCATGAATTACGTGTATTGTGGGTGCAAGTTGAGAAGTTATGGCAACTTTAAAGGTTGGATTTTGGCCATTTTTGGCATATTTTCGAGCTTCCCCTGTTTTCTGTGTAAAACTCTGCTCCAGCTTTTCGAACCAGGCCGGAACGGCCGTTCCCGCCCAGTTTTAAACTGGGAACGACCGTTCCCAGGCCATACTGTTCATGACCGAGAGTGGGAACGACCGTTCCCAGTTGTACTGGGAATGGGAACGGCCGTTCCCATTGCCGGAAACCCCTTCTTTTGAAAAGAAATCCGCGGGGGTGGATTTTTCCTTTGAAAAAATCCATGGGGGTGGATTTGAGGCAGTAGCTCTTGGAAAATCCATGGGGGTGGATTTTCCCCTTTGGAAAAATCCATGGGGGTGGATTTTCCCCTTTGAAGAATTCAAAACCTAGAAGTTGCTACTACTTCTCTTTGCTTTAATTATGCATTTTTATGACTTTAATTGCTTCTCTTTTGCATGATTAATTGTTATAACCATGCAATTATATGACTTGATTGTGATATTTTGTTGTGAACATGATCTATGCATTTTGCCGGGCGTCTTCTTTGGTACATTATTGAGTCTAAGTCTCGGGTCTTGTCTTCTTTTGTTTCAGAGCCTCTTCCGGAAGTTCGTGAGCCCGAGGTTTAAGTGTTCGTTCGCCCGTTTTGCCTTCCTTCTACTTTTGCAAAGGTGAGGTTAGGATCCTTTGTACTAGATAAGCAACCTAAGACCTATTACGTGTTGTTTTCTTACCCTGTATGCGAATATATACCTTGTATATATATATTAAATACGAGTGCTTAAGTTATGTTATGATTTTGTGAAATAAGCTTTACGTTTTCGAAATTGGTATAAGTATTGGCATAAGTAAGCTATACTTTGAAATTCGTTATCCGTATGTGGTATGTTTGAGCGAGTTGTACCCTGAAAGATGGGAGTTTGGTTTGATTTGGTTTGATGGGCCCGGAGACGTGGGTAAGGGAGACCCGGGACGACCACGGGGTCGCCGGTTATGACCCCTGTGCACGTTCTCATTTGAGATATTCACGTACGACCTATGGAGGTTGGGAAGGCGTGGTATCTTGAGCCCTCGGCGTATAACCGGGGAAGGCATATCGTGGGTTAGCTGCCCCGTATGTGTTTGGTAATGTAGGTGTTAGGGTTTGATTCCCGATACACCATGGATGTGGGGTGGATGTGATTTGACTTCGATTTTATGTTATGTTTGATGGAGTAAGGGATAGTCCGTTCTCGCCGGACTTATGTTTATGTTATGTTTGATAGATTATGGATCGAGATAGGTTTTCCTTTATATTATATGCTATCTTTGGAAAATGATTTGGTATGTAAAACCCTAGCCTCGATTCATGTCTATCACCTTTGTAATATGCTCTGCTCTATATGTATTTAGGTGTGGGTGTGCGTTTAGCCCCCTCACTCAGTCGAGTTTTGACTGACCCCTCTCTTTTCCCACCTTCAGTGCAGGTTGTTTCGAGCTAGGCGGGGAAGTGCGAGTCTTGGTCTTGTACTTGTGTGTCTAGGTCGAGTTGCATCCATACTTCTTGCATTTTGGTTACTCTTATTATGTATTTGATGTTAGAATTATATTTTGCTGAATTATGGGCTTTTGATGTATATACTCGATCTTTTGGGCCGTGAGGCCATTGTAAATGTTAGTTATAGAGCTCTTTCCGATCCTTATGTTATGGCTTCCGCATTTATGTGTTTATATATGCGCGCTCTGTCCGAGTTTTAGCCCCGCTTAGCCTAAGGAGTGAGTGTAGGTTCCGTTCGCTTAGACTTGGACTCATGTATGGAAATCCATTTCATATGTGGGTTCGGGTTTAGGTGCGGGGGATGTGGTGGCCCACCGCTCCGGGCGTCACAATAACACTCATAACCATCATCCAATAATCCATTAATATCATAAATACAAGTTTGAAACACAAGAGATCAATTAAAACACATACGGATGTCAAGGGGGTGAAAGGAATGCAAGAAGATGGATGTGGGCGAAAGTTAACAGTTTTTCGGAACTGAACAAGCTGTAAAGAATTGATCATATCTTAAGTTGTAGAAGTTGAAATTAAGTTTTATTTGTTGGATATGAAAGTAGACAAATAGGCCTTTAAAATGGTAGGTGGCTCGAATCGTGGTTGAAAGTGACGTGAAAATGGCGTAGGTTTGAATTTGGACCAATGCAGACTTTCGACGAAGTGGCGACACCATTTTCAAATGATCATATCTCACAAATGGGAAAAGATAATGAGGTGATTCTAATTGGAGGATGTTCTAGACTTCAAGAGGTTTTAGTGGATTCAAAAATCAGGTCAATCTGAGTTTAAACGAAGTCATCCCTGCCGTGTCAATGTTGGTCTGAAAGCTGAGAAGGCCGTGTCGGAATAAAAAAATTCCAACTCGAGAGCTTGACACGGGCGTGTTGGAAATGAACTGAAGTTGGACACGGCCGTGATGGGCCATCTTCTCCGAAAATCCATGGCTAAGGAGCAAGGGTTCGAGTAGAAATGTTCCAAAACCACCCCAAGACATATCCGGACCAAATCAAGCACTAATATACATCAAAATACACCATAATTCATACATATATGCATATACTTGCACCAAATCTTCAATCAACCACAAATTCACCAATATGTATATACGCATATATATACACATACACACATATATATATATATTCATTCAAACCTAGTAAGAGAGGAGGAAAGAGAAAGATTAGAATTCAAGACAACAACAACAACACTTGTTTCACCAAATAACCCAAGTTTCATTCAAAATTCCAAAATTTACACAACCCTCATATATATATATATATATACATACACATAATACCTTGGAGAAAGGAGAATGATGGAAGGATGAAGAAGTGATTGGAGCTTGAATTCTTAGACCAAATCTTGAAGAAATTCTCTTGCCTCCTTGGTCTTGCATGGATCGAATTTGGGGAAAGAAGGAGAAGGGTTTAGAGCTTGTGGGTAGAAGAGAGAAAGAAGAAGAATGAAATGGAATTGGGAGGGGGGGTTGAATCGTGTAATATGAGGGGAAGAAAAGGGGAAATTGCACTTTGATCCTGGAACAATTTAAGTGTCTCAACTTGGGCCCCCAAGGTTTGATAGTTGGGTAATTGGGGTCCAATTCAATGTTCAATTGAGTCCAAGGATTTCGTATACGATCAAATACGTACATATTCGAAATACAACATTCAAATAACAATTAAACATATTAAACGAGGTTAAGTAGCATAATCACTTAAGTCACATAAATCACATAATAGCAATTAGTTCACGAATTAATAATTTAAACATTCACTGAGCAAATAAAACACATATAAGTCACAAAACTCTCGGTCTAAACCCACTCGTGACATCATACCTCTACGGCCAAAAAGTCGGGGCCTTACAACCTCTCCCCCTTAAGAGGACCTGGTCCCCAGGTCCACTGCCTGGAGTTCTGGACTCTAAGCAAAGTTTTCCGTGTTCATCCCACGCGGGTAAGCTACTCCCCGTCAGGAATTAGTTCAGAAAAGGTCTTCAAGCAACAAGGGGTCTTCAATTGTGGTAGGAGTAACTCGTCCTTGAAAGGAATCCAGTGGTAAGCGAGTAGCTCGTTTGGACCCGTGCAATAAGGGGGTCTAAAAGAGATTCAACCCTCACCGCTTGAATCCATTATGAACTTACTCTTGGAGTTAGGTTTAAAATGAGTTGGGAGTCAAAGACCTCCACTAACTCACAACCATGAACCTAACCGGACTCTTCAACGCATCACGATCACGATTCAATGTTGTCATACTCGAACCTTCGTCAAGAAGTCAAGAGTCTTCATAGGCATTCCATGGGGCTGGTGGTTTAGTCACGACCCTCGTCTTACCAAGGCTTGAACACTCGGAAGTCTAAGCAAGTAGCAAGAAACGATTAAAGAACCCCGTCTTTCGAGCAACAAGGAGAGAACCCCGTCTCTCACGAACAACAAGCAGAGAACCCCGTCTCTCACGAAAAAAAAAAAAAGGCAAGGGAGTCTCCAATACTCCCGAGCAACGCAACACTCCGCAGAACAGAACACAAGTGGAAATAGCAAAAAGTAAAGTACAAAGTTACACAAGAAGCAAGAAATAAACATCAATCACATCGTTCAGCACTCATGCAAAAGCAAATAATACAGTTAGGAATCAAAGTACATAGTAACAAATTTCATTTGAACTAAAACTATATGTATGCACATGCCATGAATGCTTTGTACCGTTCACCGTTGTAAGGAAACTTGAAGTTGGTAATTTCAATGTCCTATGCATAGTTTGATTCAAAAGTTGACTCGGTTCTTAACTTGTCTTTAATATCTTTAGTGTACATCCGCTTGAGAAAAAGATGAACCGGTTGATCCTATTCTTGATTTCATTCCGAAGCTTACCCCTTAATTATTTTCTTCAATTTGGTGAACTCCTTGGAATACAAATAAACCATTAGAAATAACGGTCATGATCTTCTTTGATCTCTCTCCATCAACCTGTAAATTTCTCACAGTACGATCAACGCTTTAATTGCCCGAGTTCCAAATTACTCCATATACCTTCGGAACGTTTGTCCTTTAGGTAAAGTTCAAATCTTCTATCTTTGCCAGTGCTTGAATCTACCATAATCAAAAGTAACTACTCTCGATATCCTTTAAGTTTGATTCCAACATTAAGATAGTCACCGCCATGGTTTCCTTCTTCACTAATTCTTTTCCATTTGAGTTGAGATCATCAGTTCCCGAATTTTAAATCTATCTTTTTGTGGAGCTTTTCCCCTCTTTTATTTAGATGATTCCTTCATTATCTTCGAGGCTTCAAGTGTGCCTTCAGTTCCAACCCATTTAATTCTTCAATCGAAGACAAAACCTCCTCGATGATTCTTGAGGTTTGACCCAAGTCCTTTAATCACTACCCCTTTTCGATTCTTCTCATTTCAAAGCTCCCAAGTCATCATGGAAAACAACTGATGACTTATTAAGGATTCCATTTTGTTGTGTCGTCTGGACCCTTACAATAAGTATAATTTACCTTCACTGTCACCATCCCGTAATAAAATACTTTGATCAGGTTTTCCTTATTCGTATCTAACTTAAAAGTTCAACTGAAGCTTCTTCTTAATTCCATCATCTTCAAGAACCAAATTATGTTCGTATAAATGTCGATCGAGTCAATCTTTCCATTACCCGTAGCAATCTTCAACCCGAATTTGGTAACTTAACTTCCACTTTGAAGGGTTAACTAATAGGGCCGTTTCATTCCTTCTTCGAGCACAACCTTGAATTTAAATTTGTTTCTCGGTCGTGCTCTCCCCCTTAAGAATTTCCTCCTTCTCAAGTCGAGCTTTATCTACCATTTCCTAATTAAAATTCTTGATGTCCTAGTAATAGCAATCGTTGTTAGCGATGGTGTTCGGGGTATTACTTACATTCACTTTGAAGTGGTTGATTTGGATAGCATCCCGAATTCCTTGCTCTTCAAGATTTCTCTTTTAATTCTCTAGAAATCTGGAATCAAATTTTCTTTTCTTATCCCATCCGAACATCCCGAAATTCGCCACAACCTTTAATGTCCAAAATCCCATTCTTATCTTTGTTGGAAGTGGTAGTTGAAGTGTCATACGGGGAAGCATCCTAACAATTAAACACTAAAACGATGCATGTTGGGTGAAGATGGAAAATGTATGGAGCACATAGTACACATCAAAGTATGTAACATCAAATAAATTATTTAACGATTACAATGTTGAAGTGCATAAAATAAGAATTTAAATAATTCAATACAATATATGATGCACGTGCAATGAATGCAATGAACCTGGCACCATAGTAGTGATTTAGCATGACATCCTGTCCTTTGCTATCGATGTTGTAAGCATAGATCGGGAGGTTGAACATCATTCGGTCATTGGTGATGCTTTCCAGTCATTGTTTACCTTCTCGTATCACCGTGTATCCCCAAGCCCCGAGAAGATGACGTAACTTGAATTCTTCAATGCTCCTTGCTCTCTCAGCTTTGCATCCATTCATTGATCCGCGTTTGTAGTCATACTAATTAAGCTACCTTACTTGGCCCCGTGGTGAAACCACCCGGTTGACAGTTCCCCATTCCATGTATCTTAGTTGGAATTCCTTGGTAACACTGGTATATCCCTTGAAACTTCCTAATTTGGCCTTCTATATGGATCAACGACTTTAAACTTGAAGATCTTGGTGACGAGTTTTGAATGATTCAATTTTGCGTGAAGTACCTTCATGACTTGGTGGTTAGGAATCCCAAGCCTATCCCGTTTTCTCACGTATCTTTTAAATTGGTGGTTTGGGTCCCCACAATATCCCTATGATGATAATATTCAAGACTTGTTGGGAGGATAGAGTTGGTGAACTTCTTTGTGCTCGAAACCTTCTCTCACGGTGTTGAATAATGAGGTATAATTCCCTTTCTGTAAAGTGTGAAGATTCAACACCGAACTTTTAAATCCCGATGACTCCATAATCCTTTTATTGATTTGATAGAAGGTACTTGCGGTCGAGTTGATAGTGGCCTTGACAGCATGATAGCAACCTACAATTAAGAATTTAACTCGAGCATAGGTGCATGTGGATTAGTATATGCTTATGGCACGCATTTAAATCACCCAATGCCTAAAACAACAAAATTGATAGAGAATCATATAAAGCAAGTAATTTTCAGCAATTTGTAACATTTAGCAATGAAAATCAATGCAATGCACACGTTGACAAGTTGTTCCTATGCCGTACGACCTAGACTGACTCATTCACGACACGCGAGCTCCGATTTTGCAACCTGGAGGCTCTGATACCACTTAAGGATGTAACGCCCGAGCGCAAGATGTCACATCCCCCGCACCATGACCCGACCCGTATATGAAATTAATTTTCATACACGTGCCGAATCATAGCGAACGGAGACATACACACTCGCTAAGCCAGGCGGGACTAGCCTATCACTTAAACCCCAACATCAACAACAACAATCAGAGTAACAGAACAGCGGAAGCAATAGATTCATATTCCATATATTGAGCTATATGCTCTAGGTACCAATAGTTAATATTCAAGTACAATACATATAGGTACCATATACATGTACGCTCTCAATTCATATACAATATTCCAAAATGATCAAAAGAGTAAGCATATGCGTGTAAAAGAAAGAAAGGCTAGACACCATGCAAGACTCTCCCAGACTTGTATCCCGCCTAGCATCACTTCCTGCAAACAGAACTGAAACAACTTCCGGGTTCAGTCTTAGACAGACTGGTGGGTATAAAAAGATAGGCATAATATCATAATATGACAGGATTTAAACACATACATGCAAGTTATAATCCTTATTCGAGGTTTAGAAGCATTTTTCCCAAGTGGGAAATAAAATACAACGAATAGGATTATAACAATTCATTTCATTCATTAGGTCATTAGTGGCCCGGCGAGAGGGCGTGCATTATCTCCAACCATCACCTCGTGTAATCCATTAGTCATTCATTCATACATTTCATTCTTTCGTGCACATACATTCGATCATTCATTCAATCGTTCATATACCACCTTCTTCCTCCGGGTAGGGAACGGGTTTGTAAGGCCCGAACCCTCATTCATTAATGCTAGAGGGGTACATGAATCCCCAAAAGCACGGGTCCCCTTTTCATTCACTAATCTCCTAGTGAAATCGAGGTTGCCGAAATTGTTGGAACTAGTATAAATGGATTCCCGTCAGCCCAAGCTTCCCCGGTTCACCATTACACTAAGTCTCGGGCCCATATTCGTTATGATCATTCATTTCTCGCCAAAACATTTTGGTAGGATAACAAAATAAAGGCTTTCGTTCGAAAACATTTGTTCGCTAAAACTTGATATATACATATATTTAATTTTGGCTCAAAACTTACACATTAAGTGGTTTGGGGTCATATTTTAACTAATAGAAGAAAAACCCACCTTTACATCTCTTACCGAACAATACCAAAAGGAAAAGAGACTTGAGGTAGCCTATGAACCCAGCACGTCTCCACCCTGGAGAAACTGTACAAAAGACAACACCATGTGATCATGAGACTCGATACTCAAAATGAACCATATAAGACGCACGGCAATGCATTAACATATGAAGACATGCATGATCAATAACAATGTCCTAATAAGATGTTCATGTCACCATTAATGCCACTTATTCATATAAACAAGCCTTTCATTCATTACACGAGTAAATCGTGTTTGTTCATTATCATTCGTTCATTAGCATTCATTCGTTCAATATCCAATTCATTATACATTATTATACATCTCAACCATGCATGTGAATCATTTAGAAGTCTGAGGAATTCACTAAACATATAGGGAATGCATTGATTACACAAAGAATCATATTATAGCACTTAAATGTATATACATACATGTCACGTTTGTCCAATGAAAATTAAGCCATAACGCTCATAACCATCATCCAATAATCTATTAATATCATAAATACAAGTTTGAAGCACAAGAGATCAATTAAAACACATACGGATGTCGAGGGGGTGAAAGGAATGCCAAATGATCATATCTCACAAATGGGAAAACATAATGAGGTAATTCCAATTGGAGGATGTTCTAGACTTCAATAGGTTTCCGTGGGTTCAAAAATCAGGTCAATCCGAGTTCAAACGAAGTCAGCACGGCCGTGTCAATATTGGCCTGAAAGCTGAAACGACTGTGTCGGAATAAAAAAGTTCCAACTCGAGAGCTTGACACGGCCGTGTAGGAAATGAACTGAAGTCGGACACGGCCGTGTTGGAAATGAACTGCAGTCGGACACGGCCGTGATGGGTCATCTTCTCCGAAAATCCATGGCTAAGAAGCAAGGGTTCGAGTAGAAATGTTCCAAAACCACCCCAAGACATATCCGGACCAAATCAAGCACTAATATACATCAAAATACACCATAATTCATACATATATGCATATATTATCACCAAATCTTCAATCAACCACAAATTCACCAATATATATATACACATATATATACACATACACACATATATACATATATTCATTCAAACCTAGTAAGAGAGGAGGAAAGAGCAAGATTAGAATTCCAGACAACAACAACAAAACTTGTTTCACCAAATAACCCATGTTTCATTCAAAATTCCAAAATTTACACAACCCTCATATCTATATATATACATACACATAATACCATGGAGAAAGGAGAATGATGGAAGGAAGAAGAAGTGATTGGAGCTTGAATTCTTGGACCAAATCTTGAAGAAATTCTCTTGCCTCCTTGGTCTTGCATGGATCGAATTTGGGGAAAGAAGGAGAAGGGTTTAGAGCTTGTGGGTAGAAGAGAGAAAGAAGAAGAATGAAATGGAATTGGGAGGGGGGTTGGATCGTGTAATATGAGGGGAAGAAAAGGGGAAATTGCACTTTGGTCCTTGAACAATTTAAGTGTCTCAACTTGGGCCCCAAGGTTTGATAGTTGGGTAATTGGGGTCCAATTCAATGTTCGATTGAGTCCAAGGATTTCGTATAAGATCAAATACGTACATATTCAAAATACAACATTCAAATAACAAATAAACATATTAAACGAGGTTAAGTAGCATAATCACTTAAGTCACATAAATCACATAATAGCAATTAGTTCACGAATTAATAATTTAAACATTCACTGAGCAAATAAAACACATATAAGTCACAAAACTCTCGGTTTAAACCCACTCGTGACATCATACTTGTACGGCCAAAAAGTTGGGGCGTTACAACTCTTCTTCTCGGAGCAGGACAGAGCTGATAGCTTGACCTGATACCGCCAGGTACACATACAAGGGCTCTCCTGGTATGGCCTTGGCCAGGATGAGTATTCCTTCCAGGTATGCCTTTAGGTCTTCGAAGCCTTCTGGCATTCCGGGATCCATGTGAATTTGTACGCTTTCCTCAATACCCCAAAGGCTCCATGTGAATTTTTACGCTTTCCTCAATACCCCAAAGAAAGGGAGCTTTTTTTTTCTGCCAACCTTGAAATGAAACTGCTCAAAGCCACAATTCTTCCCATCAGGCATTGTATCTCATTTGGAGTTGTACGGGCTTTCATGTCTTGTATTGCTTGTTTTTTCACAGGATTAGCTTGGATTCCTCTCTCTGTAACGATGTATCCAAGGAATTTTTCACCTTTCACTCTGAAAGAACACTTAAGTGGGTTTAACTTCAAATTATACTTGCACAGGACCTGGAAGGCTTCTTCTAGGTCTGTCAGGTGAGTGTCTGACTTCCTGCTTTTAACCATCATATCATCCACGTAGACTTGCATATTTCTTCATATCTGATCTTTGAACATTTTATCTACCAGGCGCTGGTAGGTAGCTCCTGCGTACTTCACCCCCTAAAGGTATGACCACGTAACAATAGATCCCTCCAGCTATAACAGCCCGAAATAGGGTCTGGTTGAAAATAATAAGAAAAGGGCAATGGTAAAGCATTTATAGACCGTGATCCAACTTTACAAACCTTCATGCATTGCATTCTTACGTGATCAAAGTGCTTACATGTGACCTACAGTGTTTTAAGGAGGATTCTTGACCTTTGACTCAGTTTATTATTCATTTTTTTAATCCTACTTTGCCCGTATTGTTGTTCGAACCCTAAAGGCTAATAACTCATGTTTTCCAATTGTTTGAACTTGTTTTCCAAGCTTCAAAAACCCTTCTTGAACAATAGGGCATTTTGGAAACTTACTGTCCAAAGTTACTATTCATCTTGTAAATGAGTTTTGATTTGGACACCCTTTGCAACCTAAGTTTCTAGTCATATCGTTCCTTAAGTCGATACGAGTCTATTAGTATGATTCTTGACTCGATAATCTATTTTGAACTTTGTTTTAAAGGAAACGTTCTTAGAAATAGTGCGATAAAAGCCGATGTAATAGTCTGCTTAGTGTTTTTCCTTTTGTAAATCAGAGACAATATTTGAATAATAAATGAACTAAGGCAACACCTCTTTATATGCTCTTGTATGATTGTTTGTTTGCTTTCTATAGATGTATAAGAACTCCCCTAATCAATATGACTTATAAGACTCAACCATTTAGGTGAAGTGGTTCATGAGACAAACCCTAAATCACTTAGGTCATCATTAGAAATCACTCCAAGTCGATGAGTCCAAAAGACAGTGGGAGTGTCGATATGACTCGTTGGAGGCTTGCTCGTGTGATCACACCCTTAAGAAGGACCACCTTGTCTCATGGGGTGCAAAGTGTATTGATTGATATGTGCGTGATACATGGGGGTGCTTACTTACTCTAAGTAGGTACACTGAGGGGTCCAGTGTGAGAAGATTCCTAAATAGGAAAGAAAGTTTCTATTTCTGGAAATAGAAACTTCTAGATTAGAAAATATCTTGCGAGTCATTGATGTGATTAAGTAGTCCTTAGATTTGAGATTCCATCGATGCTTTGTGGGCTAACCCTGTAGTCTTAGGTATGAGCTTTAAAGGGTGTAGCCTTAGACAACCGACTTAAAGCTCATGTCGAGTCTGCACGAATGGTACATAGAAGCATATGACAATCAATAAAGGACCTACACTTGTGAAAGCAAGTTGATCTTGTATTGTGTAAGTAATTCATATGCCATAGTAGAGTCCTTGGCCAAGGCAGTTGATTCTGATCAAGAAATGGGTTTCTTGGATCGAGATCAAACGGATATGAAATGCACTTAACTTTAAGATCGAGATGATTAGGGTTCTGATTATTCCCTTACCCTAGATCTTGATTGAGAGATCGGATGTAGGAGGATTTTATCTCACGTATATCAATGACTTAAAGGTTCTTTCGAATTGAGATATTCTTATTCAGCTAGGGGTCATACACCTGTTGTTAGACTATGGTAGTGTAATATGTGGACTAATTAATTAATTAGGAATTAATTAGTTAGGGTCACTGCTAATTGAATTAAGAACATTGAGGGTCACAAACAAATGCCTGGTCATAAGGGTTAAGCCTTGAATCGATTAAACGAGTTGATCCAACCAATAAGTGATTGGTTGGAGACCACACGTGTGATTCACAGGTGTGGGACAAGTGTCGTAGGCGTGACACGTGTCACGTGAATGTGGTGATTAAATAATTAATATTGATTAATTATTTAATGGACTTTAATTTAATTATGAATTATAATTATAGTCATAATTTGTAGATATTAAGTATAAAAAATTATTAATTATGAATTAACTAATTTTTAGCATCAAGTTATTTATTATGAATAAATAATTAATTAAATAAAATATCTAATTGAGTCAGATATTTTGTCTTTCTAGACAAGTTGGTCAAAAGAAGATTTTTGGTCAAAGTAGAGAGTCTTTCTCCCCAAGTAAGAAATCCCTTAACCAAAAGGTTTAGGAAACCTTATCCAACAAGACAAGGGGTTCCAACCCTATCGAACCCCATAAGGGTTGATAGATAATTTATCCTTCTCCAAATTATATCACTAAAACCCTAGTGCTTAAACACAAAAACATAGAACTAGCATCCTCCCTCTTTAGATCGTGATCGAGGTTGGTGTGGACTATTTCTCTAGAGGGATGCATTCATGGAGTTTGGAAAGATTCGAAGGAGCTTTGGGGACATGTCACTTGAATAGCGTTTGTAGGCGGCTCAAACGTGTCAAGAAAGTGTCAATCTAAGTGTGTAACGCCCCATTTTCTCGACCAGTTAGGTATGCCATCACGAGTGGATTTAGACCGAGTGTTATGTGATTTTAATTATGTCTTAGTTTCTAATTGATTGTTTCGTTTAATAATTCCGTGAACTAATTGCTATCATGTGACTTATGTAACTTAAGTGATTATGTTACTTAAAATCGTTTTAATATGTTTATTTGTTATTTGACTGTTCTATTTCGAATATGTACGTATTTGAGCTTATATGAAATCCTTGGACTCAACTGAACTTTGAATTTGACCCAATTGCTAAACTACCAAACCTTGGTACCCTAATTGGAGCACTTAAATTCTTGGAGGACCAAAATGCAAATTCCCCTCACTCTCTCCCTTAATCACACGATTCACACCCCCTCCCCCATAATCTCATTCTTCTTCTCCAAGCAAAAAAGGGTTCCCAACTTCTCCTTCCTTCACCATTTGATCGATCCATCAAGCAAGCAAGGAGGCAAAGAGATTTCTCCCATTTTCAAGCAAGAATTCAAGCTTCAATCCTTCCTTCCACCTTCTCCTCCTTCGTTCCAAGGTATATGTATATATATATATATATATATGTGCAGATATGAATGAATTGATGTAGGAGCTAGGGGTATGTGATTCTTCCTTTATAACTTGAATCTTTGTGTATATATGCTTTATTTTATGATAATCATTGGATTCTATGCTAGATTGTTGGAATTCTAAGAGCAAGAATGTGTATCTATATTGTTTGTATATATATATATGTGTGTATATGTATGTGGGTTGTGGATTAATGTATTCTAATTACCCTAAAATTGCATTTGATGCTCCTATATGATATATTACATGTTTTAAGTTTTTTGGGTTGAGTTTTGAGGTATTTTGGTGTTTGGTTGCTTTCTCCCGCCTGATACCCTATTTTTCTACATTTTTTTGGCCCTGGAATGGATCTACGGCCGTGGATTTCTATGCCTTGAGAGATCCACGGGCGTGAATTTATGGTCAGTAACATGTTTTCTGTTCGACTAAGCGTGGATCCTCCCCTGTTTTTTGTCTGAGTTTGTTTTGTTCCGTTTACCCCTCAAATGTGCTCTGATTGACCTGAATTTCGAACCGCGGAAACCTTTTTAAGTCTAGAATATTATGGAATTACCTCATTATCCTTTCTAATTTCTAATATTATGACTTCGAGGTTCCTTGGAGTTGGCCACCGCTCCAGCATTGTCACAGTACAATGTGATCGGCGTAAGTCCATCCTTGACGACTTCTAGATCCATTAGGAAATTCCGGAACCAATACGCCTCTTTGGCTGCTTCTGAAGCTGCCACGTATTCGGCTTCCATGGTGGAGTCAGCAATGCAAGATTGCTTAATACTCCTCCAACTTACGGCTGCTCCTCCAAGAGTAAACACGTATCCAGACGTCGAACGCCTAGAATCTAAATCAGATTGGAAATCCGAATCTGTGTACCCTATAGGAATGAGCTCATCACTGCGATAGACAAGCATATAATCCCGAGTCCTTCTCAAGTACTTCAATATATGCTTTACAGCTATCCAGTGTTGGGGTCCAGGGTTTGACTGATATCTGCTGACTACACCTACAACATAACAAATATTTGGCCTAGTACATAACATGGCATACATGAGGCTTCCGACTGCCGAAGCATACGGAACATCTTTCATTTCTTCTGTCTCTTCTGGGTTCTTAGGACACTGATCCCGAGACAGATGAACTCCATGTCTGAAAGGTAACGATCCTTTCTTAGAGTTCGCCATATTATATCTTGCCAGCATCTTATCTATATATGCTGCTTCTGATAAACCAATCATTTTATTCTTACGATCACGACAGAGTCTGATCCCTAGAATATAACTGGCCTCACCTAGGTCTTTCATGTCAAACTGTTTTGACAACCAAATCTTAACTGCTGACAATATTCCTGTGTCATTTCCAATGAGCAGAATATCGTCAACATATAGAACTAAAAATGTTACAACATTATCATGATGTCTCTTGTACATACATGGTTCATCAGGCAATTGCATAAATCCAAAGGATTTAATTGCCTCAATAAATCTGATGTTCCATGACCTAGACGCTTGCTTAAGACCATAAATAGATCTATCAAGCTTGCATACCATATGCTCCTGATTTCTGGCTATAAAGCCTTCAGGCTGAGCCATGTATATCTCTTCTTGAAGGTGCCCGTTCAAGAAGGCAGTCTTTACATCCATTTGCCAAATCTCATAATCAAAATGAGCGGCAATGGATAGGAGAATTCTTATGGACTTAAGCATTGCTATAGGCGAGAAGGTTTCGTTATAATCGATACCTTCTTTCTGGGTATAACCCTTTGCCACAAGCCTTGCTTTAAAGGTCTCAACCTTTCCATCTATTCCCCTTTTTCTCTTGTAGACCCATTTGCATCCAATAGGTTTAATGCCCTCAGGCGCCTCTACAAGTTCCCAGACTTTATTGGAATACATTGAATCTAATTCAGATTCCATGGCTCTGACCCAACGGTCAGCGTCTATATCCTCTATGGCTTCATCATATGTGATAGGATCAGATACGTCAGATTCAACCACTTGGGTTAATCCTAGGTATCTGTCAGGTGCCCTAACAACCCTCCCACTACGACGAGGCTGCTGTGTACTCGTCCCTACATCATATGTTGTATCTGGTACATCATATGTATCTAACACATTTTCAGTTACTACGGGTTCTTGGAATACAGAATCTGATGTTGTCATTTCTTCTAACACAATTTTGCTTCTACCCTTGTGGTCATTTACGAAATCATCTTCAAGATATTTGGCATTAGTGCTCACAAACACTTTGTGATCACTCGGATCGTAAAATGTACCACCTCTTGTTCCTTTAGGATAACCTATGAACAAGCAAACCTCTGTTCTTGATTCCAACTTGTCAGGATCCTTCCTTAACACATGAGCTGGGGTTCCCCATATCCGAAGATAGGAGACACTGGGCTTTCGCCCTCGCCACAGTTCCATTGGTGTTTTAGGAACCGACTTGGATGGAACAAGGTTTAATATGTGTGGCGCCGTTTTGAGTGCAAAGCCCCAAAACGAACTTGGTAGGGTAGCATGACTCATCATAGATCTTACCATTTCCATCAGAGTTCTATTTCTCCTTTCTGCAACACCGTTCTGCTGGGGTGTACCCGGTGCAGATAATTGAGATCTAATCCCATCTGCAGTGAGAAATTCTAGAAACTCTGTAGACAGATACTCACCACCACGATCTGATCGAAGTGCCTTGATACGTTTTCCAGTTTGATTTTCAACTTCAGCCTTGAATTCTTTGAACTTTTCAAAAGATTCAGACTTATATCTCATCAAATAAACGTATCCGTATCTGGAGTAATCATCCATAAAAGTGATGAAATACTCAAAACCTCCTCTTGCTTAAATACTCATAGGACCACACACATCCGTATGAATTAACTCAAGCAATTCTGTGGCTCGATTACCTTTAGATTTAAAAGATCTCTTGGTGATTTTACCTTCCAAGCAGGATTCACAGACTGGTAGTTCTGTTAAGTCCAAGGGACTCAACAATTCATCTGAAATTAGTCTTTGGATCCTTTTTGGATTAATATGACCAAGACGTAAATGCCACTTGTACGCCTCATTAGGCATAGGAGTTTTTCTTTTGGATGGTAAGTCAAGCGTAGTAGTGTTAAGTTCGGAATTAGGGTTTTTATCGGGGTATAACAAGAAAAGACCATCTTTTACCATGCCAGAGCAAATAAACCTTTTATTTTGCTTAATAGTAAAGTTTTGTTCAAAACAAACACTGAAACCATTATTTATTAAACAACTCACAGAAATCAGATTTCAGCGAACACACGGTATATACAGAATGTCTTTTAGCACCAAAACCCTATCACCAAAATACAAATTTACAGTCCCTACTGCTAATACAGAAATACTTGTATTATCCCCGAGCAGTAGCTGCATCTCGCCATCTTCAAGCTTTTTGGTTAGCTTGAACCCCTGCAACGAATTACAAATATGATTAGTTGAACCCGAGTCCACACACCAGGAATCTAGTGGACTTCCAACTAAACATAATTCAATTAAACAAGATATCGATATACCTTGTCCAGATGGCTTAGCAGGAAGACTTGCTAAGTATTTTGGACAATTCCTCTTCCAGTGCCCATTCTCTCCGCAGTGGAAACATTTTCCCTTGCTGGGTTTGCCTTTCTTCTTCTGAACCTTTTTCTTGGGATTGGGAACCTTTCCCTTTCCATTTTTCCACTTGTTGGCCTTTGGAGCCGTGGAAGTCGATGCCTGTGCCAGGAGAACAGTTCCCTTAGCTTTCATCACTCCCTCTGCCACTTTAAGTTCGTTCATCAATTCAGGCAGAGAAAAATCCAATTTGTTCATAGAATAATTTTGCTTGAATGTGTCGAACGACTTTGGCAGAGAGCATAGGATCATATCCTGTTTGCTGAGATCATCAAATTTAGCACCAAGGCTTTCAATTTCGTTCAGGCGAGCCATCATGTTCATAACATGATCCTGAACAGGTGATCCCTCAGACATCTTGGTAACTAACAGCCTTCACATTAATTCGAGCCTCTTGGCTCGATTCTGTCCTCCAAACATTTGATGAAGATGATCCATCATGTTCCTAGCAGTTGGCATCTCGTGCATTTGATGCTTGAGAACATTGGAGACAGATGCCAGGATATAAGACCTAGCCAAATCATTGGACTTGATCCAATTGGCATAGGCATTTCTCATGTCATGATTGGCTGTAGTTTCCGGTACCCCCGGACAAGGTTCAGTGAGCACTTGTTTCAGATTCTCGTGACCAAGCACGATATCAAGATTCATTTTCCAGTCAGCATAGTTAGACCCTTCAAGCCTATTTTCCCTTAGGATCGATTGAAGCGGGCTAGCGGTCGTCATTGCTTAAAACTGAAATATTTTAAAAAGTGCAAGTTATGATTCTGTATTTTACATCTTTTGCGTTTAACCAATAAATGAAATCCACGTAAGCATTTTTTAGTTTACACAATGGTGACTTATCTAACCGCAATTGACTCCCCGGAAGCGAGGTCGAAAACCGCTTAGAAAAGCAAGAATTAATCTTAATTAACATGCCATCTAGGTAACTCTTACCAAACTATGTTAATCCACCACGTTCACCTTTGGCCTCTAAGTAAATGTAACATAGCTCCGAAGGGAGGTTAATACATTACTTAGTCAAGCGTATACCATTACCTAGAAATTCGTACGAGTAGATCAGACACTCCGCGGAGGCGTGGTCGAGCTGACTTTCCCAGTATTTCATTCTATCTGTAGAAGCCTAATCTTGTATACCGCGAATACATACCCGCCGAAGGGAGTAGTATATATTCACTATACTATAGACGGGTAATGGAGGCCGTGAGAATCCAACTCTTTCCATCTCGCTCCCACTTGAATTTTATAAAATTTGTGGATTATCTTTGATTATTAAATAATCACTTTTGGCGTCTTATTAATTTTGGAAGTAATTAATCTAATTAATAAGCTCCCACTAGGATTATTAAATAATCCTAATAATATTTTAAGGCTTTAATAACTCTTTATTAATTTAAGCCAAAAAATATTAATCCAATTATGCATCGTATTTAATCTCTATTAAACATTATTTATCTAATCATATTAAATAAATCATGCATAATTGAAACAACATAATATCACATATTATCATGCCATTTATAAAATTAAAAGCATGCTTGCAAATAATTATCACATAATTATCACGCTTTAAATTTTTAATGGTCCCTTAAATAAATATGTTTTAAATTATCACATAATTTAAATCATATTTACTGATTCGGTAATTAACCAGGAAGATTATTGAAATCAATTCCCAGAAAATTACCATTCCACGCAAACTCCCAGAAACACTGGAGGGGTCACAACGGTCCCACTTAAAGCCTAGCCTTCTTAGACAGAATTTACGTGCACAATATCAGATTTAAAATTATGCATCTTATGTTTTATCAATGCGAGTATATAATCAGAGCCCCGCTCTGATACCAGTTGTTGGATTGCGGCGGGCCCGAATCAGAGTGACGGTATAGCAACATTTCAAAAAAATTCGCCATAACCTCGTTATCAAAATATTTCCAAAATATTTTAATTAAGCAGCGGAACAAATTGGGCAACATAACTCTAATATATACACAGACATTGATAACATAATTTTAAATCATCTAGCATATAATCACAATATGTAAATATTAATTTGGGCGGCATAACGGTATTACCGTACTGCACAAATGGCTATCAACGGCACTTTTCCAGCACCTTGATATCTTTTCGTGAAACCGGCAGAGCTTCCCCGCAATATCCCCGATTAAGAAATTGGAGTGTGGGCTCCGGTAGTATTTCCCTAAATACTTGAGAAAATATTTTTCTAGAAAAACCCTTTTTTCTAATTTCAGAAAATCCCTATTTTCTAATAATTAAGTGGATTATATATTAATTATATAACCACCTAATTAAATATTAATTAATCCTTAATTAAATGATTAATTATTAAATGAGAGAGAGAAGCCGAAATGCTTTGTAAGCTGAAAAATGAATTGCCAAAATTCTTAAAAATTTGCAAATGAATGCATAGCCTATTTATAGGCTAAATTTGAAGGGTAAAATGGCCAATTCGCAGGAAAAACAGCTGCTGCGCGTCCTTAGCCGCCGAGTCCAGGAAATCCGAGGACGCCACGCAGCAGCTCACGCCGTCACGAGGCCAACGCCGCCAGGCACGCGCGGAACGGAGGCCGCACGCGCCGCCCGTGTGGCGGCTGTGCGTTTGGCGCGTGTGATGCTCACGCAAGCGTGAGCGCCTGCCACATGGCGAACCGTCCGGTTGGAGTGGTCGTTCAAGTTGGGTTCCAGCAACGCCACGTGCCCAAATCCCATTCGTCCACGTTTCCGGGTCGGCCAACCCATGACCCGACCCTATCCGGCGACCCGCTCCCACGGCCCGTTGGCTTCTCAGTCAACACCATCCGGGCCGTTCAAACATGCTGACGTGGCGCCCAGTGGTGCTGACCCGTTGACGTGGTGTGACACGTCACCTGCCACGTCAGCATTTCGCCACGTCATCAAAAAACTTTTTTTTTTTTTTTTCGAAAAATTTTATTTTCTCCAAAATAAAATTTCGTGCATTTCCAACTCTTTGGAATTTAATTTATTTTCTCAAAATAAATTCCTTGGCTATTTTCAAACACTTTGAAAAATTATTTCTCTCTCTCTCGTTTTAATATTTTCTCTTTGATCTTCGTTGGGGCTTGCTGGGGGACCTGCAGGACTAATTAATCTTAGGTCCAAACGGGTCAATCTATTATCATCCCATGATAATAATTGATTACCGTTTAACAATATTTAATTCCACTAAATAAATATTGTTGAACTCTAAAATTAATTAAATTATTAACGAATTTCTCTATTTAGAATAATTTTACATTTTACTCCTCTGTACAGATATCCATGAAAAATAAATCAATACTACTATCATTTATTTTTCACTTCCAATCTGAAATTTCTTGATTCGCCTTAAGTCTAAATTCCCTGTATGTGAAACACATTCAACATACAACTTCGGTGACGAACACACGAAGTACTTTGGCCAAAGTTTTAATTCGAGCTTTTTGCAAATCTATTTCAGGGATATCTTTAAACCTTCCAGCAAGGCTACAGATTCCTTGATCAATATTTCTCTTTAGCACATTTCATGCAATCACCGAACGTACAAAGTATTTTGGCCACCCGTTACCGAGACCTCACTTCTTAGTACATTACAGTGATTAACACTACATGACTAAAGTCAAAATACTATCAGGATTAAGAGTCTAATGTTTCCGAGATTTTGTTCATTTTAGATAGCAGTATAAAATGAACAATCTCAGTGGTCCAGTTCGATGTTTCCAATCTCATTGAAAATCATCAACGTGTTATAATTGGAAACTCCATTTCCCTATGACGAAAGACTAATCATCTTATATAACACATTATAGTCTTGATAAGAACATTTTCTTATCATACTGACTAGAACTTTAATGACACGTGATTCTTGGTATTTAAAGTCTTTTCCTATGAAACACATTTCATATAAAAACACCATCACACGTCATTAATTATTAAATTCGTAAAATACTCATAACTTGCGATAATTTCAGTTTTATTAATCCAAAATATTTACAATATAATTGGATTTTCAGGGCATTAATCCCAACATTGCCAACTCCTAAGCTTAAGTCAAGGGAGAAGATCTCTTCGCTAGGAATGGAAGGTAGGAATCAAAATAGGAAGAAGTTAAAGAAAGTCAATCAACACGGTGAATACAACATATGTGAGATAAAGAGGCTAGAAGTTCTATCTTCGATTGTATTGGAGTTCTTTTCCAAATCCAAGCTGAATTATCGTGTTATGAGGTCGAATAGAGAAATATGGAAATGATAAAAAAAGGCAAAGAGCCTTTGGAGGAAATTGTGTGATCAAGTATAAACAATTGGCGAATGAGTCCTTCAACCAATTTAAGATCGCGAGAGTAATTGAAGGAACATCGATGAAGGTGACAACAATGGTAAAGATGCTGACGAAATTTGGAGACTGATTCTTGGAAGGAAGTCAAAACATCAATCCCATGGGTGTAGAAGAATTTAGGTTCAACAAATCACAATCCTAGGCTATGGAAACATATAAGTTGATACAAGAAAACTTTGAAGATTTGAAGACCGTGGGAAAACAAGAAATGACCAACAATTCGAGGCAAGCTGGTAATTAAATTAATGAAGAACAAGTTGTCGAGCTAAAGCTTACCACTACGGTGACAGGTGTATTACATTCATGGTATGTGCATCATACGTTGCTTTATATTACTTTTTTTTAAAAAAAAATTCTCTATTTATATGCGCATTTCTAATTGAGATAATTGTTGTAATGTGTTGCATATTTAATTGTTTGCAAGTGTACTACGTGCTTCATAACATTGAAATTTTAACTCGACATGTATTACTTTAGTGTTTACTTGTTAGGATGCCTTCCCCGTGTGATACTTCAATTACTATCTTAATCAAAGGTCTACATGTTAGGAATAGTGCCCTTAAAGTAGATGTTTGCTTTACTATTTCCTTGTAAAATCACAAACAGTCTTTGAATAATAAACGAGATGATTTTGTTCATAGGTAATCACTTCTTTATGTGCTTATTTATGTCTGTTTGGGTTGACTCTATTTTGCATGTATTGAACTCCCCTAATCCGATGAGGCCGTTAAGAACTTTGCCATTATGGGAACGGCACATGAAACAAGTTCTTAACTCCATAGGTGAGGATTACAAACTTCTCCAAGTCGATGAGTCCGACAAACAGTGGGAGTGTCGACCTTGACTCTGCTGAGACTTGCCTATGTGATTATGTCCTTTTAAAGGATCACTTAGTTTCATGGAGTGATAAGTGCATAGGTTGATGCGTTCATAATACATAAGGGTGATTGTTATAAGAACTTCATCACTAAGATGTCCCGCGTGAGAGCATTCCTAAATGGGAAAGGAAGTTTCCTGGAACTTCCAGATTAGGAAATATCTCATAGGTCAATGATGTGATTCATTAATCCTTAGACTTGAGATTTTGTAATGTCTCATATGAGCTAACTTTGTAATCTTTGATATAGGCTCAAAAGCGTGTCGCCATATAGACACTTGAACCACGACCTATGTTGAGATTACACAAGTGGCATATGTAAAATTAGTAGAATCAATAAAGGACCTACACTTGTTAAGAACAAGAATGATCTCGTACTGATTGAGTTGTTCGTAGTCCATTAAACATTAAACCCTTAGCCAAGGTGGATAAAAGATCAAAATATCTAGAAAATGGAGTTTTCTAGGATTGAGATGGAAATGGATATGAAACGAACTTAACTTTAAAGATGAACAATATTTGGGCTCCGAGAATATTCCCATGCATTAGTTCTTGATTGAGTGATGGAGTTGTAGGAGAATCATATTTCACTGATTGTCTTTGACTGAAAGGTTCTTCGATTCATTTCGTTATTCGGCTAGGGGTCTCACAACCATTGATAGATTACGGTAGTGTGATCTGTCAAGTGATTAATTAATTAGGGAATTAATTAATTATTGTCACTGCTAATCGAATAATGAACCTAAAGGGTCACACCCAAATACCAGAACACGAGGGTTATGGTAGGATGTTAATATGATTAACGAAGGATCAAAATGTTGATCGAAGAGGGCCAGACGAATCACTCCCCACCACGTGTCACACTTGGAACGTGACTTGTAACGCCCCGACTTTTTAGTCGTAGAGGTATGACGTATGTGTTTACCAATTTGCGCAAATTAATTGTTTATAAGTGTTTTATATTTAATTTTATTATAAATTGTTATTAGTTTATTTTATTTCATTTTATTTTAATTCGTTAATTTAGTATTTTTAAATTGATAATTGAGGTTTAATGTTAATTAATTATATCATTAATTATATTAATTAATTTCAAAATTTTCGTTGACTTTGATTTTAATTTAAAAATGGAATTTAAATTTGTTTAATTATGTTATGAATTTGTTAACGTTTTGCGCCTGAGTGTTTTATTCGTGCTTTGTTCTTTTATGAATTGAAATCGAAATTTCGTAAAAATTTAGTATGTCGTCGATTTATGTGTTATGAACATGTCTATATGCTCATTTCATGTTTTCGATCTCGTTTGATGTGGTAACGAATTTATTTTGAGTTCTGGAACCAAATAGGGGGCTAACGAGCAATTAGCGCACCCTTGGTTCCGTATGTGATATCTTGAGCTAGGGAACTCGGATTCGAGTTCCGTCACCTCCGCTGAACTCTTATCGAAGACTCAGGTTCAATGGAACAAGCCTCATATTTTTCTAAGCTCGTTTCGACCACCGAAATTTAACCAGAACTTGTGACGTCAGCCTAAATGACCACCTATCACTATTTTAATAAGGGTAAATCTTACTTTGCACCGCAACCTTTGGGGTGTATTGCATTTTAGTACCCAACCTTTGAATTTTATGCACTTTTAGTGCCCCGACCAATTAGAAAATGCCATGTGGTACCAATTAATGGGGTACACGCCTGCACTTGGGTATTAAAGTGCGACAAAATTCAAAGGTTGGGTACTAAAGTGAAACGTTTCAAAGGTTGGGTACTAAAGTGCAATACACCCCAAAGGTTGGGGTGCAAAGTAAGATTTACCTTTTTAATAATATTTTGAACCATAGTTAACCAAATTGAGCAAGGTTTGAACCCATATGACCCTTAATCAACCCTTGATCAGCCAACATGACTCTCATTTCATTTTATACTCTAAACCAAGACAAGGAGCAGCTGAAACGTGACCTCTCATTTCACTATTCTCTTTCACCTTCAAGAGCTCAATTCTCCTCCATTTCACCACATATTTGAAAGGTAAGCTTAGGATGTTATTCTCCATCTTCTTATCTTTCTTTGGACACCTTAACCTCTGAATTTCATGGATATATGAGCATGTTTTGATGAAATATGTGAATAGTAAGGGTTTAGGCAAAATTTGAAATTATGGATGAATTCTTGTGTTTCCTTTGAGTTTGATGCATCACACATGATCCCTAAGTGTCCATTATTACTTATATGAATTGATTTGGCTTGGTAGTTTATGATTTAAATGGTTTTCATTAATGAGCTTAGGAAGAAATTGGATGAAATGAACTCTCTTCTTCTTTGCTCACGTATGGATTATTGTTGTGACTTTAAGGCATGGAATGAGATGTATTTTCCTGCATAATTGCTGTCTATTCTTACCTTAACTTGTTGTCTACATGTTGGTTGAAGCTTGTTGCTGATTTCTGCTCTGTTTGCTGCGTATCTGTTGCTGTTCGTGAAGGTCACGGCCACGATCGCGCCAAGTTCATTCTTGGTTGCGGCCGTGGCTGCAATTATATTTTTCTTCGACTTTTGGGTCGCGCCCGCGACCTATATCATGCATAAATGAAGTCGCGCCCGCGACCTTTTCGAGTTGTTGATTTTGGTTGCATGCTTTCGTTGTTGTCGTTAGCTGCTGCTGTTCCATGTTTCTTTCCTTCTCTTAGTTGTCCTGTACGTGAGCTGCAAGTCATGAATCCATGTCTATATTAGATATTATGTTTTATGTATTATGGATATGTGTTTTAATGCATTGTTTTTGTATGTACCTATATATATATATATATGTATTATATGTAATGTGTATATATTAATATTATAATAACATGCATGTTATAAGTATATATATATTTATTATATATATTATGTATTATTTAATTTATTTCAATTATAGAATTTAATTGTTACCTATTTCGTGTTATTTAATTTCCGATCATGACTTGAATGTCTTTATTTGTCTATTCTGTAATTGTAAACATGATATAGCACGTGTTATGATTGTTATATGAAATTCTTGGATTAATTTGATATGAAATGTGAAGTTATGAACTTGAATGAATTCGAACCTTCCTTGAATGAATGAATTGTTTGTTTATATGCCTTAAAGGTATTAATCGTGCACATGAACATCTCCATGACATAATATTATCTCTTATACATATCATATCGTACTCATTTCATTGTCGAGCGTCATATATGGTCATATTGAGTCTCACTTCAACCTCTTTTGCACAGATTCGGGTTTGGTCGGAGACGAGGGCGATCCTTGAGATTCTTGCTCTTCTTCTTTTGCCTTTTAAGGTGGGTTTCTCTTCTAATAGCTAAAACGAACCGATATATCCCTTACATGAAATGTTTTGAGCCAAAATAGTATATTCATATATCGAGTCTTTTTAGAGTAAATGATTTCAAACGTAAGCCTTTCTTTTATGAAACCATATCCTATGATTTTGGCGAGAGCATGTGTAGCACCCGGGATGATAGGCGCCACATCCCCCGCACTACAAGTCTAGTCCACACATGAAATGGATGATCCAAGCATGAACCGGACACATAGCGAACGGGAGACAAAAATAAAATCAACCTGACTAGGCGGAAACTAACCCTATACCAATTAAATAAAAAATAACCAAGAGTGCAATGCAGAAGCAATAACATGTAATACCTAAATTTCAACAATGGCTAAAAGCCCAACCGCTACAATACCATACATAAATTCCGATAATACTCCCAACATATAACACGATGATAAAGTCATTAAAATTCAACATGCATCCTAACAACGGGTTCAACTAGGCATGCAACCTATCCCGAATCCATAATCAAGAATCATGAGTGGCACACCAGCCCGAATACATAAAGAGATAGAATTAAAACATAACAATACGAAATGTGACTCGAGTGTACAAGTGTGACTCGATTAAGAAATGTAAAACCCGACCTCCGCCTAGTAAAATCTACAAGAACAGAAAAGCGGGAAAGAGGGGTCAGTCTCTAGAAGACTGAGTGAGCAGGAGCGATACATATATATAGAAACAAGCACATGCAAGTCATAAATCCCGAGCAAAGTTTTATTTTAAGCTAGTTCCCGAGAAGGGCGAGAAAAAGGACAAACAATGCTCGGTCTTTACGACTAATTCATATTAAGTTCATAATTCATACATAATCAATATGGCTCGGTGAGTGAGCGTGCATAATCTCCAACCAAATTCCGATCGTGTACGATAAATATCATTATTATATTGGATATGCGATCATGCAATACATTATAATACTCGCAAGCCATATAACCTGAGCCCTAATCGTTTGGGCAATCCGTGTCCCGGCCTCCCCGCACGGTGCCTAACCATAATAACAAAATCCTTCACATGAAAATAAGTTCCAACCTTCTTCCTCCGGGTGGTGGACGGGTTTGCAAGGCCCGACCACCTAAACATATCAATGTGGCAATTGAGGTTCATGAGTCCTCAAAGCCCGGTTATCGTTTTCTCGTCAAAAACTCCTTAACGAGGTCTGTTTCACCGTAATCAATGTGGGACTAATGTACGGGATCACCATTGGCCCGATGCCTCCCCGGATAGCCACATACACTAAGTCCCTGGGCCTGTGTTCAATACATGCTCTCGCCTAAACATCCAAGTCATGAGAAACATAATACATTTCATGATTCATAAGAAAAGGTTTACTCGATAATAATTACTCGATGACTCCACTTTGAAAATGGTATATATATATATATAAGGTTTTTGGCCAAAACTTAACACATAATGGTCGTAGAGTTTGATACGTAACTAGAACGAAAACACCCTCACCTGGAATACCACGAGACAAGAGACATGAGCAATACGAGTGCCTATTCAATTCGGAAGTCTACGCCCTGGAAACAAACTGTACAAGAGAAGGACAATGTGTACTCATGAGAATTGACTCATTATGAAACCACATAGACGCACGGCATGTTATGTACATGATATGAGATGCATAAAGAGCATAAATTGTAACGCCCCAACTTTTTCCGTATTCTAAATTGACGTATGTGTTACTAATTTACGCGAATTAATTATTTATAAGTGTTTTATATATTTAATTTTATATATTAAATGTTGATTATTTCTATTTAAGACTATTGACATTAAATTTAATTTAATTTGTACCCTTTGATTAAATGTTAAATAATCCTATCTTAAGTTAATTAATATTAAATATATGTGAATTAATTGATATTTAAATCTTAATGTTATTAATCCTAAATATACATATTTAATTCGTGCTAAATGACTTTAAATTATATGTAATACGTACATTTTGTATATTTAATTCATGTATTTTTGGTTATATTTAAATATGAATTTAAATCTTGGTATATATTATGAAGTTATTTTTGTATTGCTCATGAGTGTTATAAACGTGCTTCGTTCTTATATGATTTGATATCGAAATTTCGTTAAAATTTAATATGTCAGATATATACGTGTTATGAATATGAATATATGTTCGTTTCATGTTTTATGGTTCATTTGCATTAGTTTCAAATTTATTTTGATTTCGGAATCCAAAATGGGGGCTAACGAGCAATTAGCGCACCTTTTGTTCCGTACCTGATATCTTGATCTCGGGAACTCGGAATCGAGTTCCATTAACTTCGCTGAACTTGTAACGAAAATTTCGATTTAATGAACTTAGCCTCATATTTTTACAAAGTTATTTGAACCTCCGAAATTCAACCGAAATGTGCTACGTTCGTCAAAACTGCCACAACTCATTAAAATGACCATAACTCATTCAAACCTTGACCAAATTAACCATGGTTGGATCCTATGGAACCCTTGTTAAGGCCACTAACACTCCATACCAGCCCCAAACCGAAACACACACCTCATACAAATAAAACTCAGCCAAAAAGCCCCTGCTCTCCGGTTCATCCCTCAACCTTGCATACCTTGGAGATTTTGGAGCTCAAATCTCTTTCAAACCTCAATCAATCCATAAGGTGAGTTTATGATTGTAATATACATTCATTTAGAGTCATTTTGATCCATTCATCCCCAAATTTGAGCTTGCTTTGATGGAGTTTGATGAATCTGTGTGAATAGTTAGGTTATAGATGAATTTCTTGATCTCTTGGTTTCCTTGATGATTTTCATTATTTTAATGCATGAGAATGGTCACTTTAACTCCATTATATCAGGTATGAACAGGTATTAGATGGTAGTTGAGTATTAATTTTTTCCATTAATGAAACCTTGAAGAACTTGGATGATTTTGGGCTCTCTTCCTCCTTGCTCACGTCTTGGATGATGCTGCGTGCTTTAGGCCTGAAATGATGCATGTTTTGTTGCATAATTATTGTATAATCTTACCTAAATGTGTTAGATTGAAGTTGGAGCGTTGCTGCTCTGTGTTCGTCCAGTTTGCTGCGTGATTTTGCTGCTTTACACAGTGTCGCTGTAACACCCCGGAGCGGAGGGCGCCACATCCCCCGCACCATAGCCCAACACGTGGAACAAAATGGGAACTCCGCCCACGCATCGAACAATGGCGAACGGGTAACAAACGAAACACAACCTCTAGGTTACGCGGTCTACACCTTGAACAGAGCGCGCAAGAAAATCAAAAACAAATGCAGAAGCACCAGGATCACATAGCATAACAAAATACATGCATTCATACTAAAAGCAATTTAAAACAAATAATACATACCTTCCAAATCCGAAATTCATAGCATAACATATACATATTTATACATAGTACCAACTCTTATACATAGTACCAAAAGGGAATGTAAAGATACAAGATGCAAGGACTCCTACAAAAGACACGAACAACCTGAAAGTAAAAGACCGCCGCCTAGCTCGGACTCTCCAAACGGGTACCTGCAACTCAAAAACAATAAATATGGGGAAAAAGAATCAATGAAGAGGGGTTAGTCCTAAAGACTGGTGAGGAGGCTAGCACACGCACACGTACATATAATTATGAGCATAGCATATTCAAAACGAAGATGTTCATGAATCGGAACATGGTTTTTACATTCTAAAACGTTTAACCCATGATACTCTATTTATAAGAAGAAAGGTTTAGGGCTGAAGGCCAAAATCACCAAGTTTTAGAAATTAGGAGTCCAATCCCGATTCACAAACCATATCGAAAATGAAAACTTAAACAAAATGACTCGGCGAGTACGAGTCCCAACCCACTTGCTCCATAGCAAAGCGAAGCAAAACGAAGAATACATAAATCAATCCTACCTTAACACCGTTTTGGGGAAGAGAGAGCGCCCTCTCAACCCCCGCTCTTACCATAAAGCAATCGCGCTTATACGTCAGGGCAGTGAGTTTCATGACATTCACGCCCAAGGACTCCGTCCCCCACCTCCCTCCGAGTGGGTTTCGGGTCGTCCCGAAACAAACAACTCCGGGGCCCAAACTTACACTTACACTTCTAAGGGCTTATTTTTCAAAGCTTAATCTCGCCAAAACATATCACATACACACGCCAACCCGTTTTCAAAACAACTAAACAAAACGTAGCTTATATATATAAAAGCGTTTTTAATCGATCTCATAACAAATGGGCCAAAACCCACAAAATACATGTCAAACACGTACTTATATATATATATATATAGATAAGTCGCATGGGGGCTTGAAAACCAAGTAGGGTTGTAGGTCGTAATAACTAAAAGAACAAAACCTCACCTTGCCGACCACAACGAACAAAACGAACCTAAACACTTCTAAGAGACCACCTCTTCAACATGGAACGAACCTGAAAGCCAAACAAAAAGCAAGAGACAAACTTAGACTCAAAGTGAACAAATTAGACGCTCGACATATGCATATGGATGCAAATGATGCTTAGAGAATGAAATGCAAGGGTACTTAAGTCATATAAAGCCATATCGAATCATATGAATCATAACTCACGTATCTCACGTAAAACAAGGTCATAAAATCCACATAACATTCCATACCACACATTAGCAATGCATATACCTCTTATAAGGAGCAAGGAAATCACATGCAAGGCAAAGAAACAGGGTATGAACTCATACAAGCACATAAGAGAGCATAAGGCACATATTGGATCACATAAGGCACATTTCACATCCAACGAATCCAAGTAATAACAAGTAATGGAACCACATATCATATATATGAACAAGTAAACATCACATTGGGAACAAGACCGGGGAGGGAATCGAACAAAACAAGCAAGAAAACAAGGTTCGGGGCCGCCAAGGAATGACCGTACCCAGATCCAGGGTTGTGGGATTTTAAAAAAGAGCAGATCCACGGCCGTGGATCTGACTATAGAAACTCCCCATGCAGCTACATCAAATCCAAGATCGTGGATATTTTCAAAGCATCAAATCCACGGCCCTGGATCTGGTTCAGCGCCCAAAACTCAAAGTTTTGCCCCAAAAACACCAAAACTCAACCCCAAACTCATGGTATCACCTAATATAAGATATATAAAACAATGATTCAATGATTGATGCCCTAGATCATGCAAAAATCGAAGTTAAAGTGAGGGGAAAGGAGGAGATTCACACAAAGTTCTTGTTCTTCCAATTTCATGCAAGACCAACAATGACAACTTTTATATAACTCAAATACCATGTAATACAAGTTCAAGGAGACATGACGGGAGATCATAAGAACATATTAGATGCATCAAATCAAAAGGAAACTCAAGGATTGCATGGATGCATTAAAAGGGCCATAAAACTTAACTATTCATCATATATGCCAATGGAAGCTCAAACATGGATGAATTCTTGCAAACATGGAATTAAAATGACGACAAATGAATCTAGAACACAAACATTAACTTACATCTTGAATTGGAAGAGATTTGGTGAGGTCTTGGGCACAAATCTTGGAGAGATGGCTTATTTCCCCTTTCTTCCTCTTTTCTTCTCCATGGAGCTGACTTGGGGATTCTTTTTCTCTTATTTTTCTGGGGTGGTTCGAAATGCGACTGAGGGGGTGAGATAAAGGGGTGAGTTAGTGGATGGTGGTGTGACACCCCGACTTTCGGACCGTACAGGTATGACGTATGTGCGTAATTTATTTTATTTAAATTCTTATTCTTTATTCTTTTAATTCTTATTTCAAATATTTCTTATGGATTTGAATGAATTTTATATGATTATGAATGCTATTTGTTAAGATTTGATTCGTTCATGCTTGAATTGAATCCGGAATTTTCTGTTGTTTTAGTATGATAGAGAATTACGTGTTATGAACTTGGATATATGCTCGTTATATGTTTTCGAATCTATTTGTTGAGCTTTTGAATTAATTGTTATGTTCGGAACCTAAAGGAGGTTAAAACGCTTTTAGCGCACCTTGGGTTCCAATATGTGTAATTTGAGCTCGGGAATTCGGATTCGAATTCCTTCACCACCGTTGAACTCGTTTCGACGATTCGGGTTCGATGGACTAAGCCTTATAACCTTTTAGGCTCATTTGGTATTCCGAAATCCGACCGGGAACTTACCTCGCTCTTATATGACTACCTTTCACTTAATTGCACCTTAGTCCCACAATTCTTGACATATTACCCTCAAGATTGACCCCACTTTACACCAAAACTTAGCATATTCATGCCTCCCACTCCCATTCTCGGTTCAAGCAAGGAAAAAGAGGAAAAGTGCAGCAACTTTGGAGCTAAACCCTTCATCCCGTCACTATTCACCCTTGGGAGAGATTGAGCTCTAATCTCCATTTTCTTCCAACATCTTCAAGGGGTAAGCTAGTATTTGATGTGTACTTGAATATATGGTCATTTTGAGCTATTAATTCCATGCTTTGGGCTATGTTTGATGCACATATGGATCATGACATGAATTTTAAGGGTTTGATGATCACCTTGGTTTCTTGGACTTAAGTTTTAGTTTGAAGTTATATATATGATCTCTTATGACTCTAATATGCTTATATGATCTCCCTTTTCAATGTGGATGAGTGTGGTGGAAGTTTCCATTGATGAAATTTGAATTCTTACATGATAATTCTTGATATAGATGATAATTCTTCAGCTTTTGTGATGATTGGATGATTGTATGTTAATTAGGGAGTGATTTTCCTTCATTTGCATGAGTTTTGTGGGTTGAGGTTGTTGCTTGTTGTTGCTGCATGCTCCCCTGCTTCCTTGCTCTGTTTTTTCGCGCAGAGTTACTGTTGCTGCTGCTATTCTTTTTCGAAGACGATAGGCCAACACGGTCGTGTCAGCTTTATGCATGTTTTGGACACGGCCGTGTCAGCCTCTCGACTTGGAGCAATTTATTTTTATAAAACCGGACACGGCCGTGTCCATTTTGAACTAAAACTCAACACGGCCCTGTCAGCCTCTCGAATTAAGCTCCTGAATTTATTTTAACCGGACACGGCCGTGTCCATTTTGAACTAAAACCCAACACGGCCGTGTCATTTGAAAATATGGCGGCGATAATTGCTCGTTTTATTGCTTCGTTTCTTTTCTTTGTATTTTCTTTCTTCGTTTATGACGTGTACGCAATGTTAGCTTGTTATATTACACATTATGTGCCTTGTTTTGAACTTATGATCTCATTTTCTATGAATTGTGTGAATATGATTTGGTAGGGTTCATTTGTCATGTTTATGCATTTCATTTGCCTTAATTGCCTCCCTAAGCATTTCCGAGAGTCTAATTGGTACATATTTGAGTCTAAGTCTCGGGTCTTGCGTTCTTTTGTTTCAGAGCCTCTTCACGAAGTTAAAGAGCCCGAGGTTTAGGTGTTCGGTTGCTTCTTTTGTCCGATTTTCACTCCGCTTCCACTTCAAGGTGAGGGTTAGGATCTTTTCTTGTAGATAAACGACCTATGGCCTTTATGTTATTGATTTTGTATCCCGCATGTGGCTATATATGTATTATATGGTTAAATACGAATGCTTATGATACGTTTATGACTTTATGAATCCCTTTTTACGACTTTATGAAAATGGTATAAGTATGGGCATATATGAGCTTATGATTTTGAATCCCCTGTACGTTTCCTTTATGATTCCGCGAGATGTGCCCTGAAAGATGGGATTATTGGTATGTTTCTTATGAATCCGGGCCCAGGGATTGTGGGTAAGGACCCCCAGTACGGCAAGGGCCGTCGGGTTAAGCCTGTGCACATCCCATTTGAGGTTGTGGGGTGCGACTCTTGGAGGTTGAGAAGGTGCTCTTACCTTGAGCCCTCGGTGAATAACCGGGGAAGGCATATCGTGGGTTAGCTACCCCGTATGTATATAGAATCCATATGGGTGGAGAGGGTTTGATTCCCGACACCAAGGCATTGAGGAGTTATGAATTTATGAATTCTTATGTATTTATGATTTGTATGAGGAGTTGAGGAGGTCCGTATTCACCGGACGTTTATGTTTCGTTTATGCTTTGGTGGTTGTGAAACGGGTTGGGATTTCCTTTGTATTATATATATGTAAAAAAAAAAAAATGATTCGGTATGGAAAACCCTAGCTCGGTTCATGATCAACCCCTTTGACTATTTCTGATGCTCTATATGTAGTTATGGTGTGGGTGTGCGTTAGCCCCCTCACTTAGTCGAGTTTGACTGACCCCTTCCTTTTAACACTTTAGTTGCAGGTTTCTCGAGCTAGGCGGGGAAGTGCGTCGGTCGTGTCGTACTTTCGAGTTTAGGTCGAGTTGGCATATTTACCTGATGCATTTTGATTACTTTTATGAATTGTACCCGAATTCTAATTATGTCTTATGGAGATTATGAACTTTTGATGTATATATTTGACCTATTTTTGGGCCGGTAGGCCGTTGTATATGATGTATATGTTAGTATAGAGCTTCTTTGCGATCCTTATGTTATTGCTTCCGCATTCTTCTCTGTTTATTTTGCGCGCTCTGTTCGAGTTTTAGCCCCGCTTAGCCTAGTGGGTGAGTGTAGGTTCCCGTTCGTTTAGGCTTGGACGCATGTATGGAAATCCATTTCATATGTGGGTTCGGGTTTAAGTGTGGGGGATGTGGTGGCCCACCGTTCCGGGCGCTACATCTTAAAATGGTATCAGAGCTCTCGGTTACAAAACCGAAGCTCTATAGTCGTGTTGAGTTTGTCTAGGTCGTTCAGATTAGGACAAGGTGATTATGTACATTTATGTGCCTCATTCACTTGAATTTCTATGAATTGTGCACGTGATCATGTACTAACCGCACGCATGTGTATTGGAATTCTTTGGATGTGGTAGTATGCCTCCGAGAAGAGATCATCATCGTGACAGGTCTCCGGGCCATAGATATCACCGGGATCGTTCCGCACAAGCCGAGAAGAACATGGAACCTGAGGGATTCATGGCGAGATTATGTGCATATTTGGATACCCGATATCGCCAGAATACACCTCCGATTGTCAATCATGAAGGGGGGCAAGTCACTCACATTTTATGGGATTTCAGGAATCGGAATCCCCCCAAGTGTGAAGGTGGAAATGATGCTCATGAGGAGTGGCTAATCCAAATAGAAAGAATTTGGGAGTTGATACCGTGTGAAACCGTTGAGAAGGCAAGGTGCACCCTCACAATGGTGCAAGGCCAAGCTTATAGTTGGTGGACTAGCATCCGAGCCCGTTTGGATGCCGCCGGTGATGAGATTAATTGGGAAACATTCACTTGGGAGTTTCGTAACAAGTATATTCCAATCAGCGCTAGGGACCGAAGACTCTAAGTGTTCATGGACTTGAAACAAGGTGAGAAGACGGTCACCGAATATATTGATGAGTTCGACCGTTTGTCAAGATATGCTCCCAACATTGCCAACGATGACCGCCACAAGGCTTTGAAGTTTCTTCGAGGTTTAAGAGAAGATATGAAGGATGCACTCGAAGCGGTTGATACCGACACTTGGGCGTTAGTTACCGAGAAGGCTTTGAAGGTAGAGGATCGAGTGGTTGCTAGGAGGAGGAAGACTTTTCAAACTGTACAAGGTTCTAGCTCCGGAGGTCAGAACAAATATGGAAAAAGGCCAACTTATCAAGCTTTTGCACCGGTAAAGCCTCAAAATAAGCAATTCAAGCCGGCAGGACAAAAAGCTCAACCTCTAGCATTACCGGCACCACCTCAAGTCCAATGCAACTATTGCAAGGGTAACCATCTTGTTGAAAATTGCTTCAAACTTCACAAGAGGTGTTACGGTTGTGGTTCGCCGGATCACATCCTTAATCAATGCCCGAACAAAAGGCCAGGACAGGCAGCGGGGAACAATCAGAGGCCCGCAATTCAGGCTAGAGCTTATGCACTCGGGGCCGAGGAAGAGGAAGCTGCAGATCTTGATCCTAATGCCGTGATTGAAGGTACCGTAAGCATTCATGGCACTACATTTCATGCATTGTTCGATCCCGGGCATCTCATTCATTTATTTCTTGGGATCTTGCTTCTTCGTTGTGCTTGCCTGTTACCCTCTATGCGCATGATTAAGTGGTTAGTTCGCCTCTTGGCGGTAGTCTTGTTACTTGTAGGATTTATCGGGGTTGTCCAGCGAGTTTTGAAGACAGGGTTTTCCTCGCCGATTTGATTGAAATGCCGATGAAGAGATATGATGTAATCCTTGGAATGGATTGGTTGTCTGAACATGGGGCTCAGATGGATTGTCGGGAAAAGAAGGTTTCTTTTGGTTCAGTGGTGTTTAAGGGCGAGAAGGTGAAGTCAAGCCCGTTTATTTCTTTCGTTGAGGCGAGTACACTGGTCCGGGATGGTGCGACAGGTTTCGTAGCGTATCTTTTGAACAGACCGAAGGATCAGGTTAAACTTGAGGAGACGGAGGTCGTGCGGGAGTATGCCGGTGTGTTCCCTGAGACATTGGGTTCTTTGCCACCAGATAGGGACATCGAGTTCGTAATCGACCTTTATCCCGGAACAGAACCTTTTTCGAAGACTCCCTACAGAATGGCTCCCGCAGAGTTAAAGGAGTTAAAAACGCAGCTTGATGAGCTTCTAGCTTGAGGTTACATTCATCCGAGCATTTCTCCGTGGGGTGCTCCCATTCTATTTGTAAAGAAGAAAGACGGAATGCTACGAATGTGTATAGACTACCGTGAGTTGAACAGGATGACTGTGAAGAACAAATACCCTTTGCCTCACATCGAGGAGTTATTTGATATTTTGCAAGGCTCGAAAGTCTACTCCAAGTTAGATTTGAGGCAGGGCTACTATCAGCTGCGAATTAGGGAGGAGGATATTCCGAAGACTGGTTTTAATACCAGATATGGGCACTTTGAATTCGTTGTCATGCCGTTTGGGTTAACTAATGTTCCAGCTGTATTTATGGATATGATACACCGAGTGTTCAGGCCTTTTCTTGACAAGTTCGTGGTGATCTTTATAGACGACATTCTGGTGTATTCTAGGTCGGCTGAAGAGCATGCTCAATATCTACGGATCGTCTTGGAAACTTTGAGGGAACATAAGTTGTATGCAAAGTTCAGCAAGTGTGAATTTTGGATCGACCGAGTTATGTTTTTGGGACATATAATTTCAGGTGATGGGATTGAAGTTGATCCATCTAAGGTTGAGTCTGTGCTTCGTTGGGAGATACCGAGAAATGTCTCAGAGATTCAGAGTTTTCTTGGGTTGGCCGGTTATTACCGCAGATTTGTTAAGGATTTCTCTAAAATTGCCGCCCCGTTGACTCGCCTAACTAAGAAGGAAGTGAAATTTGAATGGGATGATAAGTGTGAGGCGAGTTTTCAGACTTTGAAGGTGAAGTTAACTTCAGCACCAGTTCTTACCCTACCCGAGGGTACAGAGGGTTATGCAGTTTATACAGATGCTTCGAAAGAGGGTCTTGGTTGTGTTTTGATGCAGCACGGTAGAGTGGTAGCTTATGCTTCAAGGAAATTGAAGGAGCATGAGAAGAATTACCCTACTCACGATCTTGAATTAGCTACCGTTGTGTTCGCTTTGATGAAGTGGCGACACTATCTCTACGGTGCAACGTTCGAGGTGTTTACGGATCACCAAAGCCTCAAGTATCTCTTTTTTCAGAAAGATTTGAATGTAAGACAGAGGCGTTGGATGGAGTTATTAGAGGATTACGATTGCACCATTCAGTACCATCCGGGTAAAGCGAACATGGTCGCCGATGCCTTGAGTAGAAAGGCGAGTGTGGTTAATTTGGAAGCCGGTTCTTCAAGCTCAGGATCAGAAACCTTGGTTTCGGGAACTTGGTTGGCTAATCTTACGATAATACCGGATTTGAAACAGCAGTTGTTGGAAGCTCAGGCCTCGGAGGCTGAGATTCAAAAGTTGGTAACCCGTTCCAGAGAGGATCCGAATTCTAAGTTTGGGATTGATGATTTCGGTTTGTTAAGGTTCGAAGCGAGAATATGTGTCCCAGAATAGCTCAAGAGAATTATACTTGAGGAGGCACATCGCTCGAGGTACTCGATTAATCCGGGAGGTACTAATATGTATCGGGACTTGAAAGAAAAATTCTGGTGGAATGGCATGAAAAGGGACGTCGCGAACTTCGTGAACCGATGTCTAACGTGTCAAAAGGTGAAGGCAGAGCACCAAAAGCCGGGAGGAACTCTTCAACCACTTCCTATTCCCGAGTGGAAGTGGGAGCAAGTGACGATGGACTTGTGTCCGGCTTGCCTAGAGTTAAAGGAGGGTTTTATGGAATATGGGTAATTGTGGACAGATTGACTAAGTCTGCCCATTTCCTCAACGTTCGGATGTCTGAGAAAGTTCCTAAGCTAGCCGAATTGTATGTTCGGGAGATTGTAAGGTTACATGGAGTTCCGACTAGTATTATTTCAGATCGGGATCCACGGTTTACTTCGATCTTTTGGCAGAATCTTCAGAAGTGTTTGGGCACTAAGCTCAAGTTTAGGACAGCTTCGCATCCTCAGACGGACGGCCAATCTGAAAGGCTAATTCAATACTTAGAGGATATGCTTAGAGCATGTACTTTGGACTTCCAAGATAAGTGGGATGAACACCTACCTTTGGTTGAGTTTGCTTATAACAACAACTATCAGGGTTCGATTAAGATGGCTCCGTACGAGGCACTTTATGGAAGAAAGTGCAGGTCTCCTCTATTTTGGGATATCGAGGATTGGAGGTGGACCGAAGAGAATAAGCTCGAGAGAGCCGAGTCTAAGGAAAAGATTGTCGATACCATTGAAAAAGTTCATAAGATTCGACAAAGGATGAGAGCAGCTCAAGCCGATAAGAGAAGAAGGCACTTAGAGTTCGAAGTCGGAGATAAAGTCTTTTTGAAGGCGTCTCCTAGAAAAGGCTTCACTCGTACAGGTAAAGGTGGAAAGCTTAGTCCTCGTTACCTTGGGCCGTTTGAAATTTTGGAAAGAATCGGCGAAACAGCGTATAGATTGGATTTACCGCCGAGTATGACTGGGATACACAATGTGTTTCATGTCTCTCAACTCCGTAAGTATTATCCCGAGGAGTCAACAATTCTCCCAGTTGAAGAGGTTCAGTTAGAGCCAGATTTAACCATAGAAAAGCATCCAGTTGCAATGCAGGATAGGAAGATGCAAGAACTGAGAAACCGGCGGATTCCTTTGGTTAGGGTACTTTGGAGGGATCAGAAATCCGAGGAATCGACTTGGGAAACTGAGGACAAAATGAGAAGGTTATATCCGGAGTTGTTTGAGAACTCGGTTCGGACATGAGGACAAGTCCTTTTTAAGGGGGAAGGATTGTGACACCCCGACTTTCAGACCGTACAGGTATGACGTATGTGCGTAATTTATTTTATTTAAATTCTTATTCTTTATTCCTTTAATTCTTATTTCAAATATTTCTTATGGATTTGAATGAATTTTATATGATTATGAATGCTATTTGTTAAGATTTGATTCGTTCATGCTTGAATTGAATCCGGAATTTTCTGTTGTTTTAGTATGATAGAGAATTACGTGTTATGAACTTGGATGTAACGCCCCAGTTTTTCAGTTTTAATAATGTAACGTATTTGTTTATAAATTGCGCTATTTAATAATTTAATTATATGATTAATTGTTTATAAATGGTTATATTTGTTTTAAACTATTGTTATTTTAATTTATTTCATTTTATTTCACTTTGATATTTAGTGTTTAAATTCTTAATTAAGGTTTCGTGTTACCTTAACTATTTCGGTAATTTCGTAATTAATTTCAACATGTTATAAGTTGGCTTTAAATTTATTTAATATGGAATTTAAGTTTTAGTAAATTATTTATAACAATATGAATTCGTTCATGCGCTTGAGTGTTTTATTTCTACTTCGTTCTTATATGAAATGATACTGGATTGGCGTGAAAATTTAATATGTCGTAAATATGTATGTTTTGAACATGCCTATATGCTCGGTTTATGTTTTCGGATTTATTTGACGTGTTTATGAATTTATTTTGATTTTTGGAACCAAGTCGGGGGCTAACGAGCAATTAGCGCACCCTTGGTTCCGTGCGTGATATCTTGAGCTCGGGAATTCGGATTCGAATTCCGTCAACTCCGTTGCCTTCGTATCGACGATCCGGAGACAATGGAACAAGCCTCATACCTTTTTGAGATCATTAAGACCTCCAAAATCCAACCGTAACGGACAACTCGTGCAAGAAGAGCCCTTATGTTGACTAGTCTTCATGGTGGGACCCCATAACACCCCTTAACCAAACCATACCTTAACCATGACTTAATTACCTTGAGTTAAGCCCTTTCTCCTCCCTTTAAGCTGCAAAAACCGAACCATATACCTCCATGTCCAGCTGCAACTGATCGAGAGAAGGGAGAAGAGGAGAAAGGAAGAAAACCTTGGCCATCTCTTGTGATTTTGAGCTCAAATCACCATTTTTCTTCACCAAATCTTCAAGGTATGAATATTTATGTCTTCTCTACTCTATTATAATTGATTTCATCTCCTTACATCATGATTTGGATCAGATTTGATTAGGGTTTGAATTATGAGATTGGTATGAACTTTTAGGGATTTTTGCTCTTGTGACCTCTAGGCTTGTGTAGCTGATTTCCTTGCTTAAACATGATCATATGAACTTGTTTCTTGATCTATTTCCTTCCCAACTGATAGTATTTGATGTTAGGAGGATTTCATCTCTTGCTCCTTTTATGAAATTATGAGATATGGAGCTCCAAACTTGATGATCAAATTGATTCCCCTGTTTTTGCTACTGCTGTGTGAAAATTGATGTTGATGGTTGATCAAATGGTCTCCATTTCGTGTGAAATTGCTTGGAGTTGATGTACACTCATTGTTCTATATGTTAGCCTTCATGTTTTAAGTATTTGGATCCATTTGAAGCCTCAAAACCGAAGTACATGGCCTGTTCTTATGCATGATTTTTGACAGAATTGTTGCTGTTACATTTTGTAACTTGTTGATCATTCTAATGTGCTTTAAATGGTACCATTTTGCATATATATGATGTATATATGTTGTTTAGTATGTTAGAATGCATTCCCCAAAGTTTCAGATCCAAATTCAAGCCCTAAGTACTTGATCAAGGCATGATAGAATCATTAGGGTTCATATGTCCGATTGTAGCGACCCAGTTTTGTTTCACGGTTTCGATGATCTTAACGTGTGATTTAGTCTTTTCACTCTGAATGAAAAATGTTCATAACATGCCAAATATGTTGTATATTAAATTTCAGAGCATTTGGAGTTGGTTTGGTATGCCTTTGGATTGAATTTGTATGAGTTCAGTTTTGCCGGTAAAATTTTACGTGTGATTTGGTTCTGTACCGTGACACCCCCGTGTCTCATTTACTCATAAGAGTGAGACACGGGCGTGTCACACCCTCTGCTCAGTTCTGTACTGAGCCACGCCCGTGGCTCAGTTGGGCTAGGGTTGGTGACACCCCCGTGTCACTTCCCATGCGCAGTCTACGTTACTTCCTCTTCGGTTTTTGATTTGTTTCCCCTCCTTAATGACTTTATCTCCCTTTATGTTGAATTATGAACTTGTTGTACTATGTGTTAGGAGTATTTTCGTTTAATTTCATGGCATTTGGATGGGCTATAGGCATGCTTTTACTTAATGCCGGTTATGGGTGTTTATGTGTCGTTTATGAATCGCCTCGCTTATTTTCTATATCTTATCACTTCTTCTTGTTGCCCAACCTTGAATATATGCTATGTTATGTAATATGAAGTATATGGTAACATTAGGGAAGAGCTTGAACATGTTCTGTGCCCTTATTTGGATTCTTGAATTATTGGATTGGAAGTATGAATTGAATGATTTATGATTGAACAAGTGAATAAATTGGTTATATGATCTTTATGCCTTCATATCATGCTTGAGCATTGCCGTGCGTCATATGTGGTTCATTTAGAGTCTTGAGTCTCACGAACACGTCTTGTGGTCTTTTGTACAGTTTGTCTCCAGGGTGGAGAGCTTTTGATCGTCAGGCACTTGGTGCTCGATCCTTGTTTCTTCACGGTTAAGGTGAGGGTGGTTTTCGTTTTAGCTATGTAACAAACCCTATAACCCTTATGTGCAAAGCTTTGGCCAAAAACCTTATGATTATATATATATGATTTCCAAACGAGCTATCGAGTAAATTCTTCTGAATTATACGTATGAGCGTATATAAGCTTAAAAATGGTTTTGTAATGAGGCTATGCTCCAAACCGTGTATCTTCATGCTAGCTACGGATTCGGATGACACGGAGAGGTACGTATATAGCATATGCCGAATTACACTGTAAGGTATGATTTCTTATAGTAGGTATTGATCGAGTAAACCCTTTTCAAAAGATTTATGAATTATGATATGTATTTATGAATTATGATATGTACTTATGAATTGTTATGTTTTGGCGAGTCCCATTTCTGATTTATGACTTCTGATTTAACGGGCCCCGGGACTTAGTATATGTGGCTAACCGAGGAAGCAAGGGCTGACGGGGATCCCATATACTAGTTCCAACCAACTACGGTGATACCGGCCCTCGCTAGGAGGTTTAGCGGGGAATGGGAGCTGAGTGCCTTTGGGGAATTCATGTAACCCCATTGGCCCATGGATAACCGGTGGCCGGGTCTTGCAAGCCCGTCCACCACCCGGAGGAAGAAGGTTGGTTAGGATTTATGCCTCTTCTTATATATATATGTTTTGATAGGATTATGCACCGTGCGGGAATGCCGGGACACGGATTGCCCAAACGCATGTATTTATGATATGATTTATGGTCCGCATGTATTATGATATATTGCATGATCGCCTAATCAATATATTATTGATATTTATGTACACGGTCGGAGTTTGGTTGGAGATTGTGCACGCTCACTCGCCGAGCCTTCTATTTATGTATGATTTATGAATGTAATGAATTTAATATGAATTAGTTGTAAAAGTCGAGCATTGGTTATCTATTTTCTTGCCCTTTTTGGGAACTAATTTCAAATAAAACCTTGCTCGGGATTTATGACTTGCATGTGCATGTTTTATATATATATGTATCGCCCCTGCTCACTCAGTCTTCTAGAGACTGACCCTCTCCTTCCCCAACACTTTAGTGTGCAGGTTTGGCTTTGGAGTTCGGGCTAGGCGGAGGTGTTTGGAGTCTTTAAGTGGTATCGAGTTAGGTTAGGAGAGTCCCTGCACTCACTTATGTATTGAAGTTATGTATGATTCGTTCTGTTATATCATGAACTTGAATAATTATGTAATTTTTATTAATTTCTATTGAATTGACTTTACTGGAACTTGTTGAAGTACAAGAGGCCTGAAGAGCCCAAATTCCGTTTATGATTGTTATGATTGAACTTTGGCTTTGTTATGCATTATACTTTGTGGATTGGTTTTCATTGCAGGGTCTAGCTCCGCCTGGCTTAGGAAAGTTTTTATGTTTGTCTCCCGTTCGCTAGGGTTCAATACGGGTGCGGAATTTCTATTTCGTTACTCGTGTTGAGCCTTAGTGCGGGGGATGTGGTGCCTCACATGCGGGGTGCTACATCCTTAAGTGGTATCAGAGCCCGGTTGCAAAACCGGTGTTCTTGAGTCGTGTCGGAGTCAGTCTAAGTCGAACGGCATAGGGACTATGTGTTATTGTGTGCATTGCATCGATCTTGAATATGGAATTTGGTTTCCTCAGGAATTGGTTGAATCACTTGTTGCAATTTATATGGGTTCTTGTCTTCCATATTGAATATGTGCCATGAGCATGCACTAATCGCATGCATCTATTTTTGAAATGAGTTATGATTTCCAGGTTATAAAGATGATATCAAACCCCGGCCAAATTTTATGATCACAACAACCTATTGCAAACTCCTTCGGAGGCATGGAAGGTAGGAAGGATGCCCGAGGAGGAATGTGGAGAATACTAACCGCGTGGCTTTACAGACTGAGTTGCAATTAACGGTTAGGATTTAGAATGGGAGGTTTGACCTTGGCGATGCGATGGCAGAGGAACATTTGGGGGAATAGGAATAGGAGTTAGTCAAGGGATGGTTGTGACTCAGAAGAACAACTTATGTGAACCCACTACTTGAAGTGCATTAATTGGATTCAACAGGATCTTGCAACCTAAGGAATGAAGGGAACAAAGCCTTGAAGATATATTAGTCCCGGATTTGGATTATGGAAGAGGTACTAGTAATTAAGAGGAGTAGGGATAACAGGGGCTCGGTAGAGGTTATGCATCAAGGGTCTACCAAGAAGGACTTCGAATTAAGCCTAGTGATTAGAAGTCGGGTTCTAGAAGGCAAGCTTTTGGGTAAACACAAATAGAGGGAAGGTGGCGATATTGAGAAGAGGATTTGAGTTCATTTTCCAAATCCAAGCTGAATTGTCATGTTGTGAGGTTAAATTGGAAGAAATGGAGCAACAAATGGAAACGAGAATGAGAGGAGATCATGCGCTCAAGTAGAAGCAATTGGAGGAGAATTAAATCTACAATGGATAAGCGTGGAATTTTGATCGAGGTGACGATTAGAAGTAAAGGTCGAATTTCGAGAAGAAATTTGGATACTAACTCTGTGGACGTGGAAGAATTAAGGATTAAGAAATTGCAATCTCGGGCAGTGGATGATACAAGTCGATTTACAAAGATGCATGGAAGTCTCGAAGACCGTGGGAAAGGCCAGGAATAATTACCAGGTCAGGTGACCTTGGGATCAGAAGAACGAGAAAAGCTACCGAGCTAATAACTTCCCACATCGGTGACAGGTTCCAAAACATTCATAGCACGTGCATCATATTTTACATTAGTTATTTATTCTCTTGACTTTATGTTTAACCGTGCATTTCTAATTGGTTTCGTTGCGCTAATGTGTTGTATAATTGCTTGATGTAAACGTGACCCATGCATTGTCATTTTAACCCAACATACATTTTAGTGTTTACTTGATAGGAAGCTTTCTCCTTAACTATCAAGTATCAGTTCAACCGAGCCGCATTTGAGTTATGAGGAAGAGAAATAATAGGATGACATCAGAAGGAGAAATGAGACTAGAGTTCCGGACAAGATTAAGAAAGGAGTTTCGGATATCAAGAGAACTAGGGAAGGAGTGAAAGGCCAATCCTTGATTTCTACATCAGTTACACTTCACCTAATGGGAATTACTCATCAAGACTTTCGACAAAAGAAGAATCAATAGAGTTCAATACGGGACAACAGAAATTTAAGGGGGAGAGCACGACCGAGGAACAAATTGGACGATTATAAGGGTGCTCGAAGAAATATTTCAGTAAGAATAACGAAATTGCAAATTAAGGAAGACCTGGGAGTCCTATTAGTGATGATCGGAAATAAACAAGACGGCTTGAAGGGTTAAGTTGTTAAGAGGAGAGTTAAGTTACTCAATTCGGGTTGGAGGCCCTCATTAGGTATAACGGAAATAGCTTGGAGAATATCCCTATGTATAGAACACGGATCTGGGGATAACAGAATTATAAGAGAGCCTCTGAAAACTCCTAAGTCAGAATTGACCAGAGAGAGTGTCGAATCAAGTTGGCATATGATGGAATGATGGCGATCACGAGTAATCCAATAGGGTACAAAAGGGGGTTCAATAATGACAATATTATCAATTCTTCGCTTAGTCCCACGATACCGCGGAAGGAAATCCAAGAAGAAACCAAACCGGATAAGGATTCGTGTTCAGGTAGGTCCTAATAACGAATACCCCAAGGTAGGGATTGAATCGTCAAGGTTGTTAGGAGTAGTTATCCTTGAGGGTATTTTAAACTCCGATATGGGTAAGATAGTAGTTATGGACCTAACTTCGAAACGGATGGTCTAAGGGTATTCGGGAGGTCAAACTCGGTTAATTACAAAGAGTTGGTTGAAGGAAGATTAAGGGAAATGATGGAGTTTGGGAACAGTACCAGGCAGAAGGGATCTAAGAAGTATAATCCCTGAAGGATTCATTAATTGCTTCATCGAGGTATCCTGAAGAGGTTAAGGACAAACTGAGCACTGAATCTATCTTCAGGACAGATGATGCACTGAACAACGACAACTTACAATGTTAAAACTTCGTGACTACGGTGAACGGTATTTATAACATTCATGAAGCATACATTCATGCAAATCCAATTTAATAATTTCTTTGTCGTATGCTTTGTTTTCTTGTCAAGTTGAATTACATGAAGTAATTGATGATTAACGTGGATGATATCTGATATTTACCTTGAGTTGGCTTAAGTGATTTTAAATTTGGTTTTTGCGTGAGTTGCTTGGGAGTATTGGAGACTTCCTTGCTTTATTTTCGGTTAAGAGACGGGGATTCTCTTATTTTTGTTTGAGAGACGGGGTACTCTCTTTGCTTGCGAGAGACGGGGTTCTCTCATTGATGATTGGAGAGACGGGGTTCTCTCATTGCTGCTTGAGAGACGGGGCTCTCTCCTTGTTGTTTGCGAGAGACGGGGAATCTCTCATTGTTTGATTTCAAGCGTGTTTTGAATCCGAGGACGGATTCTTTTTAAGGGGGAGAGATTGTAACGCCCCAGTTTTTCAGTTTTAATAATGTAACGTATTTGTTTATAAATTGCGCTATTTAATAATTTAATTATATGATTAATTGTTTATAAATGGTTATATTTGTTTTAAACTATTGTTATTTTAATTTATTTCATTTTATTTCACTTTGATATTTAGTGTTTAAATTCTTAATTAAGGTTTCGTGTTACCTTAACTATTTCGGTAATTTCGTAATTAATTTCAACATGTTATAAGTTGGCTTTAAATTTATTTAATATGGAATTTAAGTTTTAGTAAATTATTTATAACAATATGAATTCGTTCATGCGCTTGAGTGTTTTATTTCTACTTCGTTCTTATATGAAATGATACTGGATTGGCGTGAAAATTTAATATGTCGTAAATATGTATGTTTTGAACATGCCTATATGCTCGGTTTATGTTTTCGGATTTATTTGACGTGTTTATGAATTTATTTTGATTTTTGGAACCAAGTCGGGGGCTAACGAGCAATTAGCGCACCCTTGGTTCCGTGCGTGATATCTTGAGCTCGGGAATTCGGATTCGAATTCCGTCAACTCCGTTGCCTTCGTATCGACGATCCGGAGACAATGGAACAAGCCTCATACCTTTTTGAGATCATTAAGACCTCCAAAATCCAACCGTAACGGACAACTCGTGCAAGAAGAGCCCTTATGTTGACTAGTCTTCATGGTGGGACCCCATAACACCCCTTAACCAAACCATACCTTAACCATGACTTAATTACCTTGAGTTAAGCCCTTTCTCCTCCCTTTAAGCTGCAAAAACCGAACCATATACCTCCATGTCCAGCTGCAACTGATCGAGAGAAGGGAGAAGAGGAGAAAGGAAGAAAACCTTGGCCATCTCTTGTGATTTTGAGCTCAAATCACCATTTTTCTTCACCAAATCTTCAAGGTATGAATATTTATGTCTTCTCTACTCTATTATAATTGATTTCATCTCCTTACATCATGATTTGGATCAGATTTGATTAGGGTTTGAATTATGAGATTGGTATGAACTTTTAGGGATTTTTGCTCTTGTGACCTCTAGGCTTGTGTAGCTGATTTCCTTGCTTAAACATGATCATATGAACTTGTTTCTTGATCTATTTCCTTCCCAACTGATAGTATTTGATGTTAGGAGGATTTCATCTCTTGCTCCTTTTATGAAATTATGAGATATGGAGCTCCAAACTTGATGATCAAATTGATTCCCCTGTTTTTGCTACTGCTGTGTGAAAATTGATGTTGATGGTTGATCAAATGGTCTCCATTTCGTGTGAAATTGCTTGGAGTTGATGTACACTCATTGTTCTATATGTTAGCCTTCATGTTTTAAGTATTTGGATCCATTTGAAGCCTCAAAACCGAAGTACATGGCCTGTTCTTATGCATGATTTTTGACAGAATTGTTGCTGTTACATTTTGTAACTTGTTGATCATTCTAATGTGCTTTAAATGGTACCATTTTGCATATATATGATGTATATATGTTGTTTAGTATGTTAGAATGCATTCCCCAAAGTTTCAGATCCAAATTCAAGCCCTAAGTACTTGATCAAGGCATGATAGAATCATTAGGGTTCATATGTCCGATTGTAGCGACCCAGTTTTGTTTCACGGTTTCGATGATCTTAACGTGTGATTTAGTCTTTTCACTCTGAATGAAAAATGTTCATAACATGCCAAATATGTTGTATATTAAATTTCAGAGCATTTGGAGTTGGTTTGGTATGCCTTTGGATTGAATTTGTATGAGTTCAGTTTTGCCGGTAAAATTTTACGTGTGATTTGGTTCTGTACCGTGACACCCCCGTGTCTCATTTACTCATAAGAGTGAGACACGGGCGTGTCACACCCTCTGCTCAGTTCTGTACTGAGCCACGCCCGTGGCTCAGTTGGGCTAGGGTTGGTGACACCCCCGTGTCACTTCCCATGCGCAGTCTACGTTACTTCCTCTTCGGTTTTTGATTTGTTTCCCCTCCTTAATGACTTTATCTCCCTTTATGTTGAATTATGAACTTGTTGTACTATGTGTTAGGAGTATTTTCGTTTAATTTCATGGCATTTGGATGGGCTATAGGCATGCTTTTACTTAATGCCGGTTATGGGTGTTTATGTGTCGTTTATGAATCGCCTCGCTTATTTTCTATATCTTATCACTTCTTCTTGTTGCCCAACCTTGAATATATGCTATGTTATGTAATATGAAGTATATGGTAACATTAGGGAAGAGCTTGAACATGTTCTGTGCCCTTATTTGGATTCTTGAATTATTGGATTGGAAGTATGAATTGAATGATTTATGATTGAACAAGTGAATAAATTGGTTATATGATCTTTATGCCTTCATATCATGCTTGAGCATTGCCGTGCGTCATATGTGGTTCATTTAGAGTCTTGAGTCTCACGAACACGTCTTGTGGTCTTTTGTACAGTTTGTCTCCAGGGTGGAGAGCTTTTGATCGTCAGGCACTTGGTGCTCGATCCTTGTTTCTTCACGGTTAAGGTGAGGGTGGTTTTCGTTTTAGCTATGTAACAAACCCTATAACCCTTATGTGCAAAGCTTTGGCCAAAAACCTTATGATTATATATATATGATTTCCAAACGAGCTATCGAGTAAATTCTTCTGAATTATACGTATGAGCGTATATAAGCTTAAAAATGGTTTTGTAATGAGGCTATGCTCCAAACCGTGTATCTTCATGCTAGCTACGGATTCGGATGACACGGAGAGGTACGTATATAGCATATGCCGAATTACACTGTAAGGTATGATTTCTTATAGTAGGTATTGATCGAGTAAACCCTTTTCAAAAGATTTATGAATTATGATATGTATTTATGAATTATGATATGTACTTATGAATTGTTATGTTTTGGCGAGTCCCATTTCTGATTTATGACTTCTGATTTAACGGGCCCCGGGACTTAGTATATGTGGCTAACCGAGGAAGCAAGGGCTGACGGGGATCCCATATACTAGTTCCAACCAACTACGGTGATACCGGCCCTCGCTAGGAGGTTTAGCGGGGAATGGGAGCTGAGTGCCTTTGGGGAATTCATGTAACCCCATTGGCCCATGGATAACCGGTGGCCGGGTCTTGCAAGCCCGTCCACCACCCGGAGGAAGAAGGTTGGTTAGGATTTATGCCTCTTCTTATATATATATGTTTTGATAGGATTATGCACCGTGCGGGAATGCCGGGACACGGATTGCCCAAACGCATGTATTTATGATATGATTTATGGTCCGCATGTATTATGATATATTGCATGATCGCCTAATCAATATATTATTGATATTTATGTACACGGTCGGAGTTTGGTTGGAGATTGTGCACGCTCACTCGCCGAGCCTTCTATTTATGTATGATTTATGAATGTAATGAATTTAATATGAATTAGTTGTAAAAGTCGAGCATTGGTTATCTATTTTCTTGCCCTTTTTGGGAACTAATTTCAAATAAAACCTTGCTCGGGATTTATGACTTGCATGTGCATGTTTTATATATATATGTATCGCCCCTGCTCACTCAGTCTTCTAGAGACTGACCCTCTCCTTCCCCAACACTTTAGTGTGCAGGTTTGGCTTTGGAGTTCGGGCTAGGCGGAGGTGTTTGGAGTCTTTAAGTGGTATCGAGTTAGGTTAGGAGAGTCCCTGCACTCACTTATGTATTGAAGTTATGTATGATTCGTTCTGTTATATCATGAACTTGAATAATTATGTAATTTTTATTAATTTCTATTGAATTGACTTTACTGGAACTTGTTGAAGTACAAGAGGCCTGAAGAGCCCAAATTCCGTTTATGATTGTTATGATTGAACTTTGGCTTTGTTATGCATTATACTTTGTGGATTGGTTTTCATTGCAGGGTCTAGCTCCGCCTGGCTTAGGAAAGTTTTTATGTTTGTCTCCCGTTCGCTAGGGTTCAATACGGGTGCGGAATTTCTATTTCGTTACTCGTGTTGAGCCTTAGTGCGGGGGATGTGGTGCCTCACATGCGGGGTGCTACATTGGATATATGCTCGTTATATGTTTTCGAATCTATTTGTTGAGCTTTTGAATTAATTTTTACGTTCGGAACCTAAAGGAGGTTAAAACGCTTTTAGCGCACCTTGGGTTCCAATATGTGTAATTTGAGCTCGGGAATTCGGATTCGAATTCCGTCACCACCGTTGAACTCGTTTCGACGATTCGGGTTCGATGGACTAAGCCTTATAACCTTTTAGGCTCATTTGGTATTCTGAAATCCGACCGGGAACTTACCTCGCTCTTATATGACTACCTTTCACTTAATTGCACCTTAGTCCCTCATTTCTTGACATATTACCCTCAAGCTTGACCCCACTTTACACCAAAACTTAGCATATTCATCCTTCCCAATCCCATTCTCGGTTCAAGCAAGGAAAAAGAGGAAAAGTGCAGCAACTTTGGAGCTAAACCCTTCATCCCGTCACTATTCACCCTTGGGAGAGATTGAGCTCTAATCTCCATTTTCTTCCAACATCTTCAAGGGGTAAGCTAGTATTTGATGTGTACTTGAATATATGGTCATTTTGAGCTATTCATTCCATGCTTTGGGCTATGTTTGATGCACATATGGATCATGACATGAATTTTAAGGGTTTGATGATCACCTTGGTTTCTTGGACTTAAGCTTTAGTTTGAAGTTATATATATGATCTCTTCTGACTCTAATATGCATATATGATCTCCCTTTTCAATATGGATGAGTGTGGTGGAAGTTTCCACTGATGAAATTTGAATTCTTACATGAGAATTCTTGATATAGATGATAATTCTTGAGCTTTTGGGATGACTGGATGATTGTATGTAAATTAGGGAGTGATTTTCCTTCATTTGCAAGAGTTTTGTGGCTTGAGGTTGTTGCTGCGTGCTCCCCTGCTTCCTTGCTCTGTTTTTTCACGCAGAGTTACTGTTGTTGCTGCTATTTTTTTTCGAAGACGATAGGCCAACACGGCCGTGTCAGCTTTATACATGTTTTGGACACGGCCGTGTCAGCCTCTCGACTTGGAGCAATTTATTTTTATAAAACCGGACACGGCCGTGTCCATTTTGAACTAAAACTCAACACGGCCGTGTCAGCCTCTCGAATTAAGCTCCTGAATTGATTTTAACCGGGCACGGCCGTGTCCATTTTGAACTAAAACCCAACACGGCCGTGTCATTTGAAAATATGGCGGCGACAATTGCTCGTTTTATTGCTTCGTTGCTTTTCTTTGTGTTTTCTTTCTTCGTTTATGACGTGTATGCAATGTTAGCTTGTTATATTACGCATTATGTGCCTTGTTTTGAACTTATGATCTCATTTTCTATGAATTGTGTGAATATGATTTGGTAGGGTTCATTTGTCATGTTTATGCATTTCATTTGCCTTAATTGCATCCCTAAGCATTTCCGAGCGTCTAATTGGTACATATTTGAGTCTAAGTCTCGGGTCTTGCGTTCTTTTCTTTCAGATCCTCTTCACAAAGTTAAAGAGTCCGAGGTTTAGGTGTTCGGTTGCTTCTTTTATCCGATTTTCACTCTGCTTCCACTTCAAGGTGAGGGTTAGGATCTTTTCTTGTAGATAAACGACCTATGGCCTTTATGTTATTGATTTCGTATCCCGCATGTGGCTATATATGTATTATATGGTTAAATATGAATGCTTATGATACGTTTATGACTTTATGAATCCCTTTTTACGACTTTATGAAAATGGTATAAGTATGGGCATATATGATCTTATGATTTTGAATCCCCTGTACGTTTCCTTTATGATTCCGCGAGATGTGCCCTGAAAGATGGGATTATTGGTATGTTTCTTATGAATCCGGGCCCAGGGATTGTGGGTAAGGACCCCCCCGGTACGGCAAGGGTCGTCGGGTTAAGCCTGTGCACATCCCATTTGAGGTTGTGGCGTGCGACTCTTAGAGGTTGAGAAGCCGCTCTTACCTTGAGCCCTCGGTGAATAACTGGGGAAGGCTATCGTGGGTTAGCTACCCCGTATGTATATAAAATCCATATGGGTGGAGAGGGTTTGATTCCCGATCACCAAGGCGTTGAGGAGTTATGAATTTATGAATTCTTATGTATTTATGGTTTGTATGAGGAGTTGAGGAGGTCCGTACTCGCCGGACGTTTATGTTTCGTTTATGCTTTGGTGGTTGTATAACTGGTTGGGATTTCCTTTGTATTATATATATGTAAAAAAAAAAGATGATTCGGTATGGAAAACCCTAGCTCGGTTCATGATCGACCCCTTTGACTATTTGTGATGCTCTATACGTAGTTATGTTGTGGGTGTGCGTTAGCCCCCTCACTCAGTCGAGTTTGACTGACCCCTTCCTTTTAACACTTTAGTTGCAGGTTTCTCGAGCTAGGCGGGGAAGTGCGTCGGTCGTGTCGTACTTTCGAGTTTAGGTCGAGTTGGCATATTTACTTGATGCATTTTGATTACATTTATGAATTGTACCCGAATTCTAATTATGTCTTATGGAGATTATAAACTTTTGAAGTATATACTTGACCTATTTTTGGGCCTGTAGGCCGTTGTATGTGATGTATATGTTAGTATAGAGCTTCTTTGTGATCCTTATGTTATTGCTTCTGCATTCTTCTCTGTTTATTTTGCGCGCTCTGTTCGAGTTTTAGCCCCGCTTAGCCTAGTGGGTGAGTGTAGGTTCCCGTTCGCTTAGGCTTGGACGCATGTATGGAAATCCATTTCATATGTGGGTTCGGGTTTAAGTGCGGGGGATGTGGTGGCCCACCGTTCCGGGCGCTACAGGTGGGGCCAAGAATGAGTTGATTTGGTCAACAAATATGGGAGTCATGGGTTATATGGCAAAATGTGGCAAATCTGTCACACGAGCTTCATTCGGGCGAAATTCGAAGGATCAAACGGGCTTAGAAAAATACCAAAGTGGGTTCCTTGACTTCCTTTCTTCGTCCCAAGTCCAACGCATCGTCTAGAATTCGAATCCGAATTCCGATCTCAAGTTACGGATTACGGAACACGAGGCGCGCTAACTAAATTAGGCCCTCGAGTCCCTCACACGTCCCGTTTGTACAAAACGAGCCAAAAACCAAATAAAATAAACTCTAAAACATGTAACGAGAATGCAACACATTCATAACTCACGTAATTGATGACTCAGTACATGGATGTCACGAGTCTATTGGCATAGAATATGTCGTGCTTCACTGGATAAAAGCACCAGTCTACCGCTTTCAATACAGCAAAACTTCGCCGATTGACTTCTAAAGACAGGAATTCTTTTTCAGAGAGCGCTGCTTTACGTTTGATCCTGCGGCCATATTCCTCATCTGCTTTCGTGGATTAATAAATGGCTGTAAATGGCTTTCTTTGAGCCGAAAAGGAAGGAGATAAAATGGTATTAGTTCGAGAAAATATGGAATAGGAAGACGTGTTTCCAGAACGAACAAAATAGGGGTTGGGCTACAGCACCCGCTGCTCGAACTAATTGTCCACCCCTTCCAAGTGTGATTTCTATGTTATGTATGGCCGTGCCTAAGGGCATATCGGTTGAAGTAGATTCCTCTTTTTGATCAATCAAAACCCCTTCCCAAACACCGGTGAACCAAATGGCAGCGGCGATGGAATCTAGGAATGCTTACGATTGATTCCCTTAGGGTCCACAGGGGGAGTAAAGCCCTACTACGACTGGAAAGCTTCCAAGGCGGGATAAATAGACCATAAGCCTGGGAAAGGGGCTTGGCTATCCCGAGAAGCCTATGTATGAACAAGGATTAATTTTAGTTCCTCATCTAGCTACTCTAGGTTGGGGGGTAGGTCCTGGGGGGGAAGTTATAGATACTTTTCCATACTTTGTATCTGGAGTACTTCATTTAATTTCCTCTGCATATATCAAAAACGTGCAAGAAACGGAATCAAATTCGGACACATACGGAGCAAATCACAAAGTACGTAAAAGGAAACGTTAAAACTCAAGTTATAAGTTAAACATATAATTTCAAATAATCACATTAGCACTAAAATACCACGTAATTGCATTAATTAAATAATTTTAAATGTACATACAACACTCTCAAGAAAGCATACCTAAATGGCCGGATGAACGGGATGTTACAAACTCCCCTCCTTCAAAAGGATCTGTAACGCCCCGATTTTCAATTCAATCATTATGTGATATTATATGTTACTTTATAATTTTATAACATTATATGCGTTATGTTTATATAAACTTATATGAATTATATGAACTAAGTGATTTAATTGAATTAAATGTCCTTAATTGCTCTCCTGTGTAAATTCTTGAACTTAATTGGAAAACATAACTTGGAGCTAAGTGGTCTTTTGTGTAGAGATGAGACTTAATTGCATGCATTTAAGTTGTAGAGGGACTTGTTTGCAAAATGTGGTGATTCATCTAATTCTTGGAAGACTTTAGATTAATTAGCTTTATATCATATTTTATACATTTCCTTCCATACATTATACATTAGAGCAAATTTATTCACACACACACAAGAAACCGATCAAAACAGCATAGAAGAGAAGGAAGATTTCATCTCATTTCAAGCTATAATTCAAGGAATTAGCAACCAAGTTGGAGCATCATCTTCATCTCTTCATCTCATCTCATTCTTCTTTCATTTCAAGGTATAAATGGAAGAATTGCTTGATCTCTTGATTATTTGGGAGAGTAGGGTTTGTGATTTATGGTGTGATTGATTGGTGATAGATGGTTGGAAGCCTGTTTAAAATTTTAAGTTGAAAGTTAGCATGAAAGCATGAGTTTTATGAAGGTTGATAACATGAAATTTTATGGGTTTTGAATGATGAATTCTTGATGATTGAATCATGTTTGATGGTTTATATGCTACCTAAATGATGTCTTCAAGTTATATACATGTTATATGATTATTTTGGAGCATTTTGGTTGAGTTTGCTTTGGGTTTTCATCCCTTTTCTTCCTTCCCCGAAGCTACCCCTGTTTTACCCCTTTTTCCAGCCCTGGAACAGTACCCGGCCGGGTACTTTTTGTGCATGAAAAGAACCCGGGCGGGTAGTTTTATGCCGAAAAGCTTCTGGACAACTTTCCCCGATCGGGGAACTTTTCCCTTGAATTTTACCCGGCCGGGTACTCCCTCATCCGAAGTCCAAATGACCTGATTTTTAAACCTTTGGAAAGCTCTTGAAGTCTAAAACAACCTTCAATTAGAATAATCTGAATATATTTTCTATTTTTTGAGATATAATCAATTATTTTTGGTGTCGCTGCTTTACCGACAAACTGCACTCGCCTAACTTCAAGCTTACGCCATTTTCTCCTCGCTTTGAAATAGAAAACGAGCCATATACCATTTTAAAGGTCTACTTGTCTAGTTTCATTCCCAACAAACAACACCCAATTCAAATTTCTCGAACTTTAGATATTCCCATTTTTCCACAGCATGTGCATTTTCGGGAATTGTTGGTTTTGGCCAAACTTCACCAAAACCCTTCTTATTGCTTTCCTTTCACTTCCTTGGCTCCCGTATGTGACTTATATGGCTTATATACTTGGTCTATTGATAATTATACTTTTATTTGACATTCCTTAATTGTTATTGGATGACCTATTGATCATGACTTTGCCGTGCGTCGTAATTGGTTCAATAGAGTCGTGTCTCACAAACACTTGTCCCTTTTTACACAGATTGTCTTCCCATTGACAAGGAAAAGGCTTCATAATTATATCCTTGTTGTATTGTCGGCACAGGTGAGGTTTAATTTCTAGATATATATATAGAACCCTTACAACCCTAGGTGATCTTCCGGCCAAAATGTATATAAATATCTATATAACTTTCTCAAACCTTTATCGATTGCAAATGATTTATCATGACATATTGAACTTATCGTGATTGATTGATTGATTGTTTTGGCGACTAAAGCATGTTCACTTTGGGCCCGAGGGTAGTGTATTGAGTAATCCGGGGAGGCATCGGGCCGACGGTGATCTCTTGCACTATCCTCACTTATTGTTGGGGTCACCCCTGAATCCAACAGGAGGTTTGGTTGAGGAAGGAGCCCTCCGGGCGTAGGCACTCATGAACCCTATGCCCAGATTGATTGGGTGGTGGGGTCTTACAATCCCACCATCACCCGGAGGAAGAAGGATGGATTGATTGAAACTGTCTAATTGTGCACCGAATTGATAGCTTGATCACCCAATTGATAAAATTGAATTATTGTACACTGTTGGAGAAAGGTTGGATATTTTCCCTCACTCGCCGGGCCACTGATTGATTGTATCGAATTGTATTGGAATAATTGAATTGAAAATGGAATTGTTGTAATCTCGGGCGAGCACTATATTAATTTAGAATTAATATCGTTTTATGAAAAATCTTACCTGAGATTACAATTTGCATGGTATTTGCGCTTTTAAATTATAACCCCTCACTCAGTCTTTCATAGACTGACACCTCACGTTTAGGTACTTACGGTCGTGTGCTAGGCGGGAGTCCGAGTTGTGTCTTTTATTCAGTTGGGTCTAGTACCGTCACATGCACCTTATTGATGCATATATAGATTGTTACTACTCTTGGTATCTATGTATTAAGTCTGACTTATTTTGATATCTTTGAGGAATTGGATTTATGTAAATGTTGGGAAAGATTTTTGTTAATGAAGTGAACCTAACTTATGCTTCCGTTTTATTATTTATTCATGGTTGTATCTAATTGAGGGTTAGTCCCACCTAGCTAGTGGTTCCTTTTTTATTGTCTCCCGTTCGCTATAGTTTAGTTCATGTATGGGTCGTCCATCTCATATGTGAATTGAGCTATATTGCGGGGATGTGGCATCTTTGCGCTTCGGGTGCTACAGGACCTGTGCTCCGGTCCTATACGAGACCTTGAACAACTCTCGAGACAAACCCAACACCATACTCCCGCTGCACCACTCTGATCCAAGGGTGTCTTGCTTCGGTCTCCGTCTCTCCAAGCTTGGCTCGTTCCCTCCGTCACCCAAAGGTAAGCCACGTGGCTTGTCGCACCGTCCCGAACTCACCAACCACTTCCACGAAGGATACAACCGGGTTAGCCTTCCATCTAACAACCAAAAATATCGTTGAGCCTTGAATGGACCTCCACAAGCAACCACCAATGCCTACGGTAACACCGTACCTTAATTACGCGCCTTCAAGAAGAACCACTGGGCAAGCTCGGTCATCACAACTCACCAACCACTCGACACTCGCCTCACCAAACTCTCTCAAAGAAGAGAGTCAACACGAAGGAAAAAGGAAAACCACAAGCAAGCAAGCAAGAACACGCAAGCACTACGGAGCAGCAAAGGAAGAAAGTAACACAAATAGAGATTAAAATGCATGTATGATGTGCCATGAATGCATTAGTGTACCGTACACCATGGTGGAAGTGTCGAGTTTGGTGTCAACTTCTTATCTTCCAAATGGTCACCTTGAACTTGAACCTGGATCTTGAAGTTACGGCATTTGAAGTTCTCAAATTCTTGTTGTTCTTCGAACAAACTCTCACTATGAGCTAAAATTCTCCACGCTTGTACCATTTCCTCATTTACCTCTTGAGAATCGAATCTTCTCCTTCTTCGTGATATTGTTGATACTTGGAAATCCTGAAGGTGTTCTTGAATTTCGAATCTTCTTCTTGTACTTGATCTCAAACCGGGCCCTTATCTCACAATGGAAGAGTGAGATTCGAACCATTGTTTATTCATACCTATTAGGATCCTATCCTCTGTTCTTCGAACCAAGTATACGCCTTTGGGGACTTAGAGTGCGTGTCGAATTCCACCTCTATCCCCTTGAATTAACTTCGAGCATTAGAGCAATCTTCATCGGCAATTCATCCCCCAAACTTCGACCTAAAACCATTTGGTCTCGTCAACCATTACTTGAAATCTAAGAATTTCTTGAAGTCTTCGTGTCATTGATCTAGAAAGAATGTACTTATGTCAAGATTCGAAGTCAAACCTCCGAAGTTAACTCTTCCCGAATTCTTCAAATTGCGACTCCATTATATTGAAGTATTTTGAAACTCGACCTCAAATTTGAATGGATTGCACACTCCGCCTTTTTCTTGGAATATCCCCTAACATCTCTCCCCAAGGCCATATCCTTCAGGACATCTACTTCTCGATCTTGACATCATCTCTCTTAACCAATTTTGGAGAGTCAAATTTGTCTAACCTCCTTGCATAGTAAAGGTACTTGTCTTTCTTGTCATTTCACGGTGTTACTCATTGAGTTTGGAGTGATCCCCTGAAATGAAAATTCAATTTCCAAGAAATATCGATGCGTGCAGGGTTTAGTACGTGTTCATATGAACAATTAATACAAATAAGTCAAATAATTCAAGTAATTCACATAGCATATCAGAGTGAATGCAGACAATCACATAATCCTAAGCCGAACAACCTACACAGACCTGACACGATGCCAGAGCTCTGGTTTTGCAACCTAGAGCTCTGATACCACGCAAGGATGTAACACCCCGGAGCGGAGGGCGTCATATCCCCCGCACCATAGCCCAACACGTGGAACGAAATGGGAACTCCGCCTACGCATCGAACCATGGCGAAGGGGTAACAAACGAAATACAACCTCTATGCTAGGCGGTCTAGACCCTGAATAGAGCACACAAGAAAATCAAAAACAAATGTGGACGCACCAGGATCACATAGCATAACAAAATACATGCATTCATACTAAAAGCAATTTAAAACGAATAATACATGCCTTCCAAATCCGAAATCATAGCATAACTTAGACATATTTATACATAGTACCAACTCTTATACATAGTACCAAAAGGGAATGTAAAGATGCAAGATGCAAGGACTCCTACAAAAGACTCGAGCAACCCGAAAGTAAAAGACCGCCGCCTAGCTCGGACTCTCTAAACAGCTGCCTGCAACTCAAAAACAAAAAAAAGGGGAAAAAGAAACAACGAAGAGGGGTCAGTCCTAAAGACTGGTGAGGGGGCTAACACACGCATAAGTACATATAAGTAAGAGCATAGCATATTAAAAACGAAGACGTTCATGAATCGGAACATGGTTTTTACATTCTAAAACGTTTAACCCGTGATACTATATTTATAAGAAGAAAGGTTTAGGGCCGAAGGCCAAAATCACCATGTTTTAGAAATTAGGAGTCCAATCCTGATTCAGAAACCATAACAGAAATGAAGACTTAAACAAAATGACTCGGCGAGTACGAGTCCCAACCCACTTACTCCATAGCAAAACGAAGCAAAATGAAGAATACATAAATCAATCCTATCTTAACACCGTTTTGGGGTAGAGAGAGCGCCCTCTCAACCCCCGCGCTTACCATAAAGCAATCGCGCTTATACGTCAGGGTAGTGAGTTTCATGATACTCACGCCCAAAGACTCCGTCCCCCACCTCCCTCCGAGTGGGTTTCGGGTTGATCCTATAAAGTGGAGAAGTGTCCTGGGGTTGCAACCGGCGACCCCAATGGTCGTCCCGGGTCTCCCCAACCACATAACTCCGGGGCCCAAACTTACACTTACACTTATAAGGGCTTATTTTTCAAAGCTTAATCTCGCCAAAACATATCACATACACACGCCAACCCATTTTCAAAACAACTAAACAAAAGGTAGCTTATATATATAAAAGTGTTTTTAATTGATCTCATAACAAAGGGGCCAAAACCCACAAAATACATATCAAACACGTACTTATATATATATATATATAAATAAGTCGCATGGGGGCTTGAAAACCAAGTAGGGTTGTAGGTCGTAATAACTAAAAGAACAAAACCTCACCTTGTCGACCACAACGAACAAAACGAACCCAAACACTTCTAAGAGACCACCTCTTCAACACGGAACGAACCTAAAAGCAAAACAAAAAGCGAGAGACAAACTTAGACTCAAAATGAACCAATTAGACGCTCGGCATATGCATATGGATCAAATGATGCTTAGAGAATGAAATGCAAGGGTACTTAAGTCATATAAAGCCATATCGAATCATAACTCATGTATCTCAGGTATAATAAGTTCATAAAATCCAAATAACATGTCATACCACACATTAGCAATGCATATACCTCATATAAGGAGCAAGGAAATCACATGCAAGGCAAAGAAACAAGGTATGAACTCATACAAGCACATAAGATAGCATAAGACACATATTGGATCACATAAGGCACATTTCACGTCCAATGAATCCACAAATTTAATACAACATGCATAATACATCATTCAAACATAAAAAATATCAAATCCAAGTAATAACAAGTCATGGAACCACATATCATACATATCAACAAGTAAACATCACATTGAGAACAAGATCGGGGTGGGAATCGAACAAAACAAGCAAGAAAACAAGGTTCGGGGCTAACGAATGACTGTACCAAGATCCAGGGCCGTGGATCTGAGTACAAAAACTCCCCATGCAGTTGCATCAAATCCACGGCCGTGGATATTTTCAAAGCATCAAATCCACGGCCCTGGATCTGGTTCAGCCCCCAAAACTCAAAGTTTTACCCCTAAAACACCCAAACTCAACCCCAAACTCATGGTAACACCTAATATAAGATATATTCAACAATGATTTAAAGATTCATGCCCTAGATCATGCAAAAATCGAAGCTAAAGTGAGGGGAAAGAAGGAGATTCACACAAAGTTCATGTTCTTCCAATTTCATGCAAGACCAACAATGGCAACTCTTATATAACTCAAATAACATATAATACAAGTTTAAGGAGACATTAAGGGAGTTCATAAGAACATATTAGATGCATCCAATCAAAAGGAAACTCAAGGATTGCATGGATTCATCAAAAGCGGCATAAAACCTAACTATTCATCATATATGCCAATGGAAGCTCAAACATGGATGAATTCTTGCAAACATGGAATTAAAATGACCACAAATGAATCTAGAACACAAAAATTAACTTACTTCTTGAATTGGAAGAGATTTGGTGAGGTCTTGGGCACAAATCTTGGAGAGATGGCTTATTTCCCCTTTCTTCCTCTTTTCTTCTCCATGGAGCTGACTTGGGGATTCTTTCTCTCTTATTTTTCTGGGGTGGTTCAAAATGGGGCTGAGGGGGTGAGATAAAGGGGTGATTTAGTGGATGCTGGGGCCAAGAATGAGTTGATTTTGTCAACAAATGTGGGAGTTATGGCTTATATGGCAAAATGTGGTAAATCTGTCACACGAGCTCGGTTCGGGTGAAATTCGAAGAATCAAACGGTCTTAGAAAAATACCAAAGTGGGTTCCTTGGCTTCCTTTCTTTGTCCCAAGTCCAACGCATCTTTCGGAATTCGAATCGGAATTCCCGATCTCAACTTACGGATTCCGGAACACGAGGCGCGCTAACTAAATTAGGCCCTCGAGTCCCTCACACGTCCAGTTTGTACAAAATGAACCAAGAACCAAATAAAATAAACTCTAAAACACGTAATGAGCATTCAACACATTCATAACTCACTTAATTCACATATATCAAAAACGTGCAAGAAACGAAATCAAATTCGGACACATACGGAGTAAATCACAGAGTACGTAAAAGTAAACGTTAAAACTCAAGTTATAAGTTAAACATATAATTTCAAATAATCACATTAGCACTAAAATAGCACGTAATTGCATTAATTAAATAATTTTAAATGTATTTACAACACTTTCAAGAAAGCGTACCTAAACGGCCGGATGAAGGGGATGTTACAGTCGCGCCCGCGACCTGATGTGCATGTGATTCAGTCGCGCCTGTGATTGAAATTGAGGCTGCTCTCGAATTCTTCATTGTGGAAGAAATTCTGAATTTATGGGGTAGCGGCCGCTACTATTTCATGAAGAAAATAGGTTGCGGCCGCAACCCTTACCTTTTCTACATGAAAATCGGTTGGTCAAATTGTAATGCATGGTTTTAAGTTTTGTTATTTAATTTCCCCATCTTTGCAAGCATGTGATGTACGTAGTATATATTCATATGTTTGCATGAACAAGTATCCAATTCATTGTTTTGTTATTTAATGCATGTTAATGTTGAACAAGTTGATTGCATGCGTGATTGGTTATTTTGCTGCAAATTGCATGTGATGTACGTATGTATATATATATATATATATATTTATGATTTTGATTATTTATTTAAGCCTTGTTTAATTTATTTAAATTTTAGAATTTAATTGTTATCTATTTTGTGTTATTTAGTTTCCGAACATGACTTGAATGTTTATATTTACCTATTTCGTAATTGTAAACATGTTATACTACGTGTTATTATCGTTATTTGAAATTCTTGGATCAATTTGATTTAAATGTGAAGGATATGAACTTAAACAAAGTTGAATGATTCTTGAAATGAATGTATTGAACGTTTAAATGTCTTTGAAATATTAATCGTGCACATGAATGTTTCCATAACATAATATCACATTTTATGCATTCATAACCTATGTTATTCCTATCATATATGGTTTATGGCTCGAATGAATGCAAGATATGAAAGAGAGCAAACGCGTGAAAATGAATCCACCCCGTATTGAATGTTTTAATGAGTTGCTTGATTATATGACCTCATAGCATGAATTATAATTCTTTTGCATCTCATATCATGATCAATGCATTTCCGTGCGTTATATATAGTTCATTTAGAGTCTTGAGTCTCACGAATGCATTGTTATCCTTGTACAGTTTCTCCAGGGCGGAGATGCCGGGTTCTTAGGCTTCTTCAAGTCTTCTTTTCTTCTTGGTATTGTTCGGTAAGAAGTGGTCAGGTGGGTTTCTCTTCTATTTCGTTAAATGACCCTATATACTCCCAAAATGTAAAGATTTCAGCCAAAAGTATATGTGTATATAGAGTCATTTTCATGAGTCAATGATTTTAAAAGTAAAGCCCTTCTTTTATGAACCTACCAAATGTTTTGGCGAGAAAGAATGAACGAATGCACAGAATGGGGCCTAGGGATTTGGTGTGAGTGGTGACCCGAGGAGGCATGGGCTGACGGTGATCCTCACACTAGTTCCACTAATGAACTGCGTAACCGAACCTCGTTAGGAGTTAGCGATGAATGGACATTGAGTGCTATCTGGGGAGTCATGTTCCCCTTTTGGTCAATGAATGGATGGTTCGGGCCGATCACCCGGCCATCACCTGGAGGAAGAAGGTGTAAATGTTCATGAATGTGCACGAAAGAATGTAATACATGAATGAAAGAAAGAAAGAATGAATCTTTAATGAATTACACGAGGTGTTGGTTGGAGATAATGCACGCCTACTCGCCGGGCCACGAAAGACCTAAAGTGTGAAAAATGAACGTTATAATCCCTTTTGATGACTTCCTTATTTCACCCACTTGGGAAATGCTCTAAAAACTTAATTTGAGATTATAACTTGTATGTGAATGTTTAATTATTGTCGTATATGCTACTTTTGCCTCATTTTACACCCACCAGTCTCGTATAGATAGAACCCGGATTGTTTTCAGTGTTCTTGCAGGGTTGGAGTGCTAGGCGGGAAGTTATGTCTATTAAGTGTTTGGGTGAAGTTAGAGTCAGTTCACTTGAATAGTGTACCATGATTTGTTGTAGTTATGAAGATTGTAAGATTTGTACTGATTATTACTACTGTTATGAATGCTGAATGAGTCTATAAGAACAGAAAGAACCCGTAATTGATGTTTATGACTTTATTGAATTTTGGGATTAGGTATTTATGCTAGTTGAACCTGTTACTCTCTGTTTATCTTGTTAGTAATGAATATATTTTGCTTCCGCATTCATAATATTTCTGTGCTATTGTCTCTTTGGTTGCGAAAGTTAGCTCCCGCCTAGCTTAGTGTGTGTTTATGTCCCCGTTCGCCGTGATTTAGCTCGGGTATGGATTGTCCATTTCATATTCGGGTCGGGTCTTGGTTCGGGGGATGTGGTACCTTGCTCTCGGGTGCTACATCTTTAAGTGGCATCAGAGCCCGATTGTGAAACCGGTGTTCTCGTGTCATGATTGAGTCAGTCTACGTCGTATGGCTTAGGAACTACATGACAATGTGTGCATTGCCTCGATTTTGAGAATGAATTGCCTTCCTTTTTTAATCTTGTTGAATTATCTATTGCATTCTTACATGGATCATGATAGTATGCATAAATTACATGAAAATCTCTTTAATTTCCCCCTGAATTGGATTAGATTTCTACTTAATTTGCTTTTATTTGGCTTTTGCAGAATCATATTGAGAAATGAGGGATTTGGCAGAATTTTGAAGAAAAAGATGCTAAGTGTTGAAAATGCCTGAGCCATGACCCCAATGCATGATCATCCCTAAGGCTAATCTGCATACAGCAGACCACGGTCAACAAGTGCGGCTGAATCCTCTTGTTGGGACAGCTAGCACACATGCAGCTGCTCTAGCTCAGTTTTGTGCGTCTCAAGACTGAAGATTATGATTTTGGGAGTTGCAAAAGCACTTTTGCCTTGGTTTGTGTGCCCAACTTGCAAACTTGGAGATATAAGCTAGAATTAGAAGGCAAAAGGGCTGATAATTCAGCTTTGGGGGCTGGAGAGGAAGTTACGCAGCAGCTGGAGCAGAGCAGGAACAGCAGCTGAATCCCCTGTTTCGGCCAAGAGCAAGAAATCCCTTTTCCTTTCCTCTTTTTAGTTGAATATCATGCTTAGATTATAAAATACTTTAGTACATCTTTTGTAGCTTAATTTAGTTGGTTTAAATTCAGTTTCTTAGCAGTTTATTAGCCTTATATATTCTGTAAATATGAACAACAGCTGAACATATTTGTCTTAGTTAGGTTGTATCTTTATTCCTTGCCAATATTTATGAGATCTAAGTGAGTGAATATGAATTTAATCTATGGTATTTATGCATGCTTTGAACGTATTTATATGAGTTGTTTTCAAATCATCTTTCTGATCAATCGATGCCTAGATAACAACTTGATAAGGTTATACTGATACTTGATACGTAATAGTCTTGTAAAGGTATAAAAGAACTGCACATCATTGAGAGTTTACCACCATGTTTACTCAATAAAATGGTGAGGCATGCATAATATGATTTCATAAGTCCAAGCTTCTTGAGATTTTGGATCATGATTAATGTCCTTTTGGTGCTCAATGCTATCATATAGTTAAATCCTAGATACTTGTTCGCGGGACTGCTATGTGGTAAGAATTTAATTGATGAGCTTCTCTTGATTAAGTTAAAAATAAGAAAGGATGATATAGATAAGCTTCTTATCTATTGTAAGTTAATCTACCATTTGCTTAGATTCGATTTTTGCATCAAGGATTAGATACAGGCATGGAATGAAGTAACAACGGAGCTAAGACATCTCACTGATAATCAACCTTCACAACTCTCTTTATTTTTCAGCTTTAGATAGTTGAAGAAATCTGATTTTGTGCTTTAAGTTAGTTTGTTTTAATTACGTTAACCTCCCCCCCTTTAATTTTTGTTGCTTCGTTCACTTGGCTATTGGAGAACTACGAGACCATCCAATCTCTGTGGGATCGACCCTTTGCCACTATACACAATTTATTGTGTTTAGTAGTTTAGGATTATTAATTGGTGGATTCGACAACCATCAAATTTTGGCGCCGTTGTCGGGGATTGGTTCTAATTGGTTTTGTTTTTCTTTTGATAGCTTAGTGTTTGTTTTTGTGCAGAGAAGTCAGTTGAAAGAATCAACATGCTGTCATCAATGGATTTAAGCTCTCAAAGTGATATTTGTGGTATTTGTATGGGAAGCCATCTAACCAATGGATGTCCTTTGCTCACTGGTGATCCTTTCTATCATTTGCAGCCTATAACTGATCCATATGGAGTGTGTACGGGACCTCACAAAACTGATAAGTGTCCATTACTTGATGAGGAACTACAGCCCGCACGGAATGATCATCATTTTAATCACACAACTAGTGCATTTCAACCACCACAACAATATCCATCATCTTCCTATTTAGGTACGTCTCTTGAAGAAATGTTTAAAGCATTTATGATTAATACACAACAATTTCAACAGGAGACAAGATCAAATATGCAACAATATCAACAAGAGACAAGGAACAATATGCAAGAACTCCAAACGTGCGTTCAAAGCTTGAAGAACGAGTTGAGCCAATTAACTTCTTCCGTGGATAAATTGAAGAGTAAGCAGGAGTTTGAAGAAGGACAACACTCACTTAAGAAAACAGGGGCTGGAACAGAGCATAATACTGCAGTACAAATTTCTGGTATTGAAACAGAGCAGGACTGTACAAAAGATATGAGCATAACGCATGACCATAGCTTAAGGTCATACGAGGAGTCCAGACCTGCTGTACAATCTCAGCCTTTGATCAGCCCAAAGCCAACTGTACAGAGGTATGTTGAGTTTCAAAAAGATGAATCAGAGTTCCAAAATGATGAATCAATGTTCCTAAAGGCACTTTACAATGTTGAGGTAAATGTTCCTTTACTTGATGTAATTAAATCTATGCCTCAATATATGAATTCTCTTGAAGAATTATGTGCAACTAAGAAAAGTATGCCTTGTTACGGGAAAGTAAGTATTCGAAAGAATTTCTCTGATATCCTTCAAGGAAAGATACCTCAAGTGAGTAATGTCAAAGGTTTATTTGCTCTTCCATGCAAAATAGGAACTATTGGAATTGATAGAGCCTTATGTGATTATAGTTCCTCTATAAATTTGATGCCTTTGTCTATTTGCTCACACTTGCATATTAATTCCATGAGAAAAACAGGTCTGATAATTAAACTTGATGATGGAACAATTGTTTATCCTAAGGGCATATTGGAAAATATTTTGATTCAAATTGATGACATGATTTTCCCCGTGGACTTCTTTGTTGTTGATAACTCATTTGATGTTTTGTTAGGAAAGCCTTTTCTTGACATATCTAAAACAAAAATCAATGAGTTTGATCACACACTCACGATGGACTTTAATGGAAATGTTGTTAAATTTGCTATGTTTGATTCCATAAAGTCTCCTAGTGAGTTGTTTTGTTTAGATGACATGGGCTTCGTTAGTCCCCTTCCATGTGATGCATCTTTTGAGTTGGACTACAATGATAAAGATATTTTTAGCTCTCACTTTCATTCGCTTTTTAGGGAATCTTGTTTTGATGGAGCTAAGTGGTTGTTTTATCAATCCTTATTGAGTCAATTTCCTAATAAGTTGAGTTTTAAATGAAAGACAACATTTCTATGCACTCACATATATCTTTGTCATATAGGGGATTTCAACAGCCATGATGAAGACCTGTTAATTCTGAACATGCATTATTTGAAAGGATTTTATTCAGGTTTTCCAATGAAAGATGTGAAGGATTTCAATTGAAGACATGTTATGCTACATATCGTCTAGCCTAGGACGTTAAACAAGGGCGCTTTTTGGGAGGCAACCCAATATCTTTTGATTTGCTGTTAATTAGTTCGTGTTTCAGTGTGTTCCTTGACTAAGGACCCCTTTTTTGTGTAATTTTCAGATTATGGCAGAAACAGGGCTCCAGGACCCAGACTGCAAAGGATGATCATCCCTTAAGCCTCATGAATCTCTCACAGTTTCAATAAATGAATTCAGGGGAGTCCTCATGCTCTTACCTTTTCTTTTATTATATATTGAGGATAATATGGAATAAGTGTGGGGGAGATATTCTGGTAGTTTATGAATATTTTGGCTGGATTAGTAGAGGATGAAAAGCATGAAAAGATGACTATTTTGCATGTTTGTTTGATTGGTCCTATTTTATTTCTGCCTAATTTGATAGCCTAGTTGTTAGTTCTTAGCTCTTTTTGCTTAGGTCCTTAGTTCCTTTTGTTGAGTTTTTGTGCAGCTCTGTTAGTTTGAACTTGACCATGTGCAACATGTTTTGATTTGAGAACTTATGAACATGAAAAATAGTTGAAATAGCATGAATTTCCATGCTTGATTTTTGGATTTGATCAAATTTATAAGTTCTTTGGCTCTGATAGAGAATGTTTTTGAATTTGGACTAATGGGTAAAATTAAAATTGCATGCTTAAATTGGACCTTCATGTGTGAAAAAGAGTGTAATTTTTGGACTGTCTAAGGAATGTAATTGATGCTGAATGCTAATGTTAATGTTGATTGAGGGATTATGTTATGAATAAGGCTGTAATGGCATTTAGTTTCTGAATAAGGCTTTTAAAGCCATTGCTCTCTGAATAAGGCTGTTTCAGCCATTTGCTTGATGCAATCCGCTCGTTTCACTCCGCTGGTCACCAAAGGATGAATATAAATCATAAATTAAAAAAATGGGTGACCATGAGTGATGCACTAAGTGCAGTCTAGGGATAGTCATATATTTCCAAAGCGGTATTATGACACCCGAAATAGACAACGTTTTAAATTTTGGTATAAGTGTTATGTTGGAACCCTCACTTTATCTTTAGTTTTGTTGGAATTTAGACAGTCTAGAATAAGCACCCTTTGATCATATGTTGTGATTACTACTTGGTAAATGTGCATGATTAAATAAATTCTGAATTCCTTAACATTCTCTAGCAAGTTAAATACTTAGAATTTGTTCTTTTCCATTTTGAAAGGCTGTGGAGACTTGTTATGATGCTTATTTTAGTGTTCACATTTTCTCATTGATAAACTGTGGGGTTGATGTGGTTTGGTGGGGATCATCTTGCAGTTTGTTAGGAATAGATGCTGTTGCTTAGGGACAAGCAAAAGTCTAAGTGCGGGGGGATTTGATAGTATGCATAAATTACATGAAAATCTCTTTAATTTCCCCCTGAATTGGATTAGATTTCTACTTAATTTGCTTTTATTTGGCTTTTGCAGAATCATATTGAGAAATGAGGGATTTGGCAGAATTGTGAAGAAAAAGATGCTAAGTGTTGAAAATGCCTGAGCCATGACCCCAATGCATGATCATCCCTAAGGCTAATGCGCATACAGCAGACCACGGTCAACAAGTGCGGCTGAATCCTCTTGTTGGGACAGCTAGCACACATGCAGCTGCTCTAGCTCAGTTTTGTGCGTCTCAAGACTGAAGATTATGATTTTGGGAGTTGCAAAAGCACTTTTGCCTTGGTTTGTGTGCCCAACTTGCAAACTTGGAGATATAAGCTAGAATTAGAAGGCAAAAGGGCTGATAATTCAGCTTTGGGGGCTGGAGAGGAAGTTACGCAGCAGCTGGAGCTGCTGGAGCAGAGCAAGAACAGCAGCTGAATCCCCTGTTTCGGCCAAGAGCAAGAAATCCCTTTTCCTTTCCTCTTTTTAGTTGAATATCATGCTTAGATTATAAAATACTTTAGTACATCTTTTGTAGCTTAATTTAGTTGGTTTAAATTCAGTTTCTTAGCAGTTTATTAGCCTTATATATTCTGTAAATATGAACAACAGCTGAACATATTTGTCTTAGTTAGGTTGTATCTTTATTCCTTGCCAATATTTATGAGATCTAAGTGAGTGAATATGAATTTAATCTATGGTATTTATGCATGCTTTGAACGTATTTATATGAGTTGTTTTCAAATCATCTTTCTGATCAATCGATGCCTAGATAACAACTTGATAAGGTTATACTGATACTTGATACGTAATAGTCTTGTAAAGGTATAAAAGAACTGCACATCATTGAGAGTTTACCACCATGTTTACTCAATAAAATGGTGAGGCATGCATAATATGATTTCATAAGTCCAAGCTTCTTGAGATTTTGGATCATGATTAATGTCCTTTTGGTGCTCAATGCTATCATATAGTTAAATCCTAGATACTTGTTCGCGGGACTGCTATGTGGTAAGAATTTAATTGATGAGCTTCTCTTGATTAAGTTAAAAATAAGAAAGGATGATATAGATAAGCTTCTTATCTATTGTAAGTTAATCTACCATTTATCTATTTCGAATCTAAATTTGTAAAGGATAAGCACGGGAATCTTTTTCACGGTGATGATTCGAGGTAGGATTCAGAAACACAGTCGGGGTAATTTTATAAGAGAGTTTGGGCAAGATTGAAGGGCGATTCTCAGGGAGAAATTCGGATGCCAATTCCGTGGATGTAGAAGAAGTTAGGGATCGAGAAATTGCAATCCCGGACCATGGAAGGTACAAGTTGATGCACAAAGATTCATGGAAAACTTGAAGACCATGGGAAAGACAAGGCATGATCAGCAAGTCAAAGTAACCTCATGATTAGAGTAACGAGGAAAAGCTACCGAGCTAACAACTTACTTTATTGGTGACAGGTTCCAAAGCATTCATGGCACGTGCATCATAATTCGCATCAATTATTTATTCTTCTTTACTTATGTTCATGCGCACATTTCTATTTGATTTTGTTGCTCTAATGTGCTCCCTATTCAATTGTTGCAAGCGTGATACGTGCATTGACATGTTTACCCGACATGCATTTTAGTGTTTACTTTGTAGGAAGTTCTTTCACCTCACTTATCAAGTATCTATGCGATTGGGCCACATCTGAGTTAAGTGGAAAAGAAATAATGGGATGGCACACTATAAGGAAGATGACTTCGGGAAATAAAGAACTTCAAGTAAGGGATAGGTTGCTGGAAAGGAATTCCGAAGGAAAAGTGAGACTATATTTGGCTTCGGGGAGTTCAGATCGAACAAGAATAGAGAAGGGGGTTTCGATTATCAAGGGAATTAGAAGGGAAGTTGAGAGGATTTTCGTGAAAAACAAAAAAGATCCATGGAGTGCAATGTGTAACGACATAAATTTTAAGGGGGAGAGCATGATGAAGAGGCAAAATTGAAGCTTGAGGTCGTGCCCGAAGAAATAATTAGTAGAAATAACGAAAATGTCATTAGGAAAGATCTGGGAATTTTATGGTGGTGAGCGGAGATGAGTAAGACAACTTTAAGGGTTGACCATTAAAATGAGAGCTAAGCCACTAAATTCTATCCATTTATTCATTCGACCAAACTTTATTTGGTTCCGTTCCAAGAATTCGTCGTTTTCATGGGGAATAGAGAAGGTAGCTCATTGAATCTTTCTACGTATGTAAGTCGATTTGAAGATAAAGGAGTTATGAAGGAGTTAAGGAAACTCCTAAGTTGCGATGTCAAGAGGGAATTGATTCAAGGTATCGTAGAAAAGGGATGCTATCAATAAAGCTTGGTTCAATGAATTCAGAAAGAGATTTCAGAAGCGACAAACCGGCAAGGATGAACATTACAAAGATTTAAATCAAACTTCAAGAATCATCAAGAACATCCTATCTTCGGTTAAGGAATTGTAGGGGCCGAATACCAAATTTCACCCTAGAAGTTTAAAGAGAATGAAAAGGATAAATTGAACGGAAGGGAGGAAGAGATTGTGTGACATGTATATTATGGTTGGGAATGAACTTTTAAGGATGCCGAGGGTAGTTATTTTCAATGGTATGTTGGGCTTCGATTTGAGTAAGGAAAATAGCTATGGATCTGATTTCGGGACGGATGATCTAACAGTATACGGGGGATCAAGCTCGGTTACTTAAAAAGAGTTGGTTGGTTGAATGAAGATTATGGGAAATGATGAAAGATCGAAGAGGATTAAAAGCTGTAAAAGTCAGAAGAGAATCAAGAATAGAATTCGAAGAGGATCTATCGTGGCTTCGCCGGGACACATTGAAGAGCTTAAAGACAAGTCATGCACTGAGCTCACTTTCGGGACAGATCATGCATTGGGCAACAAAACTCACAGTTTTAAATTATGCAACTATGGTGAACGGTACATGAAGCATCCATGAAAATTTAACTTAAATAATTTTTATGTTATGTGCTTTGATTCCTTATCATGTTAAATTACTTGGAGTAATTGATATTCAATGCGGATGATAACTATTACCTGCTCTGGGTGTCTTACGTGACTTTAATTATGGTTTCGCGTTGTGTTTCTTAGGAGTATTGGAGACTTCCTAGCTTTGTTTTGTTTGAGAGACGGGGTGTTCTCGTTATTTGTAAGAGACAAGGATTCTTTTATTTTTGCTTGAGAGATGGGGTGCTCCCTTTGCTTGCCAAAGACGGGGTTCTCTCCTTGTTGCTCGAGAGATGGAGCTCTCTCCTTATTTCTTGTGAGAAATAGGGAATGTCTCATTGTTTGTTCGGTCGATTTAGTGAATTCGAGGACGGATTCTTTTTAACGGGGGATAGATTGTAATGCCCCAACTTTTTCCGTATTCTAAATTGACATATATCTTACTAATTTGCACGAATTAATTGTTTATAAGTGTTTTATATATTTAATTTTATATATTAAATGTTGATTATTTCTATTTAAGTCTATTGACATTAAATTTAAGGGCAAATTAGATCCAACTACCCTGAGGTTTGCCCTAATTACGAATCAGTCCCTCTTTTTTCATTTATTACATATCAACCCCTAAAAACACTGTTTCAATTACAAATCAGTCCCTCTTTAGGGGTTAAAATGTAATTGAAACAGTATTTTTAGGGGTTAATACGTAATAAACGAAAAAAGAGGGACTGATTCGTAATTAGGGCAAACCTCAGGGTAGTTGGACGTAATTTTCCCTAAATTTAATTTAATTTGTATGCTTTGATTAAATGTTAAATAATCTTATCTTAAGTTAATTAATATTAAATATATGTGAATTAGTTGACATTTAAATCTTCATGCTATTAATCCTAAATATACATATTTAATTCGTGCTAATTGACTTTAAATTATATGTAATACGTACACTTTGTATATTTAATTCATGCATTTTTGGTTATATTTAAATATGAATTTAAATCTTGTTATATATTATGAATTTATTTATGTATTGCTCATGAGTGTTATAAACGTGCTTCATTCTTATATGATTTGACATCGAAATTTCGTGAAAATTTAATATGTCAGAGATATACGTGTTATGAATACGAATATATGTTCGTTTCATGTTTTCGGGTTCATTTGCATTAGTTTCGAATTTATTTTGATTTCGGAATCCAAAATGGGGGCTAACGAGCAATTAGCGCACCTTTGGTTCCGTATGTGATATCTTGTGCTCGGGAACTCAGAATCGAGTTTCGTCAACTTCGCTGAACTCGTAACGAAAATTCAGGTTTAATGAACTTAGCCTCATATTTTTTCAAAGTTGTTTGAACCTCCGAAATTCAACCGGAAAGTGCTACGTTCGTCAAAACTGCCACAGCTCATTGAAATGGCCATAACTTATTCAAACCTTGACCAAATTAACCATGGTGGGATCCTATGGAACCCTTGTTAAGGCTACTAACACTCCATACCAGCCCCAAACGGAAACACACACCTCATACAAAGAAAACTCAGCCAAAAAGCCCCTACTCTCCGGTTCATCCCTTAACCTTGCATACCTTAGAGATTTTGGAGCTCAAATCTCTTTCAAACCCCAATCAATCCATAAGGTGAGTTTATGATTGTAATATACATTCATTTAGAGTCATTTTGATCCATTCATCCCCAAATTTGAGCTTGCTTTGATGGAGTTGGATGAATATGAGTGAATAGTTAGGTTATAGATGAATTTCTTGATCTCTTGGTTTCCTTGATGATTTTCATTATTTTAAAGCATAAGAACGGTCACTTTAACTCCTTTGTATTAGGTATGAATAGGTATTAGATGGTAGTTGAGTATTAATTGTTTTTCAATTAATGAAACCTTGAAGAACTTGGATGATTTTGGGCTCTCTTCCTCGTTCCTCACGTCTTGGTTGATGCTGTGTGTTTTAGCCCTAAAATGATACATGTTTTGTTGCATAATTATTGTATAATCTTACATGAATGTGTTGGATTGAAGTTGGAGTGTTGTTGCTCTGTTTTCGTCCAGTTTGCTGCGTTGTTTTGCTGCTTTACAAAGGGTCGCGCCCGCGACCTCATGTGCATGTGATTCAGTCGCGCCCACGATTGAAATTGAGGATGCACTCGTATTCTTGATTGTGGAAGAAATTCTGAATTTATGGGGTAGCGGCCGCTACCATTTCATGAAGAAAATGGGTCATGGCCATGACCCTTACCTTTTCTGCATGAAAATCAGTTGGTCAAATTGTAATGCATGGTTTTAAGTTTTGTTATTTAATTTCCCCATCTTTGCATGCATGTGATATACGCAGTATATATTCATATGTTTGCATGAACAAGTATTTAATTCATTGTTTTGTTATTTAATGCATGTTAATGTTAAACAAGTTGATTGCATGCATGATTGGTCATTTTGTTGTAAATTGCATGTGATGTACGTATGCCTATATATAAATATATATATATATATATATATATATGATTTTGTATATTTATTTAAGCCTTGTTTAATTTATTTAAATTTTAGAATTTAATTGTTATCTATTTTGTGTTATTTAATTTCCGAACATGACTTGAATGTTTCTATTTACCTATTTCCTAATTGTAAACATGTTACACTACGTGTTATGATCGCAATTTGAAATTCTTGGATCAATTTGATTTAAATACGATGGATATGAACTTAAACGAAGTTGAATGATTCTTGAAATGAATGTATTAAACGTTTAAATGTCTTTGAAATATTAATCGTGCACATGAATGCTTCCATGACATAATATCACATTTTATGCATTCATAACCTATGTTATTCCTATCATATATGGGTTATGGCTCGAATGAATGCAAGATATGAATGTGACACCCTAGTTTTCCGACAAGCCAGGTACGACGTCGCGAGAGAGTTTAATTCAGTAATTATGTGATTTATGTGACGTCACATGCCAACGTGTCAGCGTGTAATTTTATTATGTGCGCATTAGAATTTGGATTCAATTGTCCAATAATTGCTCGTTAAGAACCTAATTTTAGTTAGGGTGTTTGAGCCCTCGTGGCTACCTTGAGCTCGAGAATTGGAATTTGAACTCTAACTTCACAATTGGATTCATTTCGACGATTTGGGTCCAACGGGACTGGCCTTACCTTTTTCTGAAGCCGTTTGACCTCTCTTCCAATTTAATTTCTAACCGAGTGAACCGAACCCGTCTTGAACCGAACCAAACCGAACCGGTTTTCTTGGCCTTAATATACCAAACCAACTCTCTTCTCCCTCATTCTTGCTCAATCGTTCCACAAGAGAAAAGGAAGAGAAAGGAAGGGTTTCCTCCATCTTCAACCTTGAGCTCAAGCCTCGTCTCCATTTCTCGTCCAATCAACAATCCGAGGTAAGATTTGAACTCCACTCCTCGTGTGTTTCATTTTCTTCCGATTAAATCTTGTTTTCTTTGCTTCATTACTTGCTCTTGGAGAAGAAGATGAATAGTACAAGATATGTGAAAATTGCTTCCTTGCTCTAATACTTGAATTAAACAATCCAAGATTGATATATATTGTTTCTTTGAGCTTTCTTGTTGCATAATTGTAACAAATCTTGTGGCTAGTTGTGTATTTGCATGAAAGTTCATTGTTGGAGCTTGAATGGGCTTTAATGGAAACTTGTTATATACTTGATTTCATGACTTGAACTTGAGATATGTGATTAAGCATGCATACATGAACTTATGCCTTTAATTTGGTGTATTTTGGTTGAGGTTTGAGGTGGTTTTGGGGAATTTTGGTTTCTCCTGTATTTAGCCCTGTTTTTGTTGCGTTTCTTCTACCCAGAACATCTACCCGGGTGGGTAGATTTTTGCCCACAAAACTACCCGGGCGGGTAGTCTAGTGCAGATGGTTTCTGCACCTGCTTTCCCCGGCCGGGTAGATTTTTCCTTGTATTTTCCCCGGCCGGGTACTCCCTCATCCGAACTCCGATTGACCTGAGTTTTGATCCGTTGGAAGCCTTTTGAAGTCTAGAACAACTTGCAATTGGAATCACCTCATTATCCTTTCTAATTTGTGAGATATAATAAATTCTTTTTGGTGTCGCCACGTTACCGACAATCTGGTTTCGCCCAACTTCGAGCCTACGCCATTTTCACCTCGCTTTGAACCACAAGTTGAGCCACACACCATTTTAAAGGTCTATGTGTCTAGTTTTATCTCCAACAAAAATAACTCAATTCCTACATCTAGAACTCAAGATATTCCAGTTTTCCTTTCACTTGCGCATTTCTGAAAATTGTTAGCTTTTGCCAAACATTGCCAAAACCCGTCTTATCGCTTTCCTTTCACCTCCTCGACCTCTTATTTGACTTACATGCATTGTTTACATGCCTGATTGAATGATTAAATTATTTATGTGTCTAAATGACATTACCTGTGCTCATGAACGCCATCACACCATTTCATGACTTATTTATGCTTTAATGCTTATTGAATCATGCCATAACATGATGCACCACTTCATGAACATCACCGTGCGTCTTACTTGGTTTCATTATTCAATCATGTCTCACGAGTACACCATGTTTCCTTTCTTGTTCAGTGTTCTCCTCCGTGGAGACTTTGAAGCTTTGTGGTCCTTCTCCTACTTCTTTCTTGCACACAGAGGTGAGGGTTTTCTTTTATAAATGACCTATAACCTTGCATGCTCTAACAAACCAAATGATTTTCATATAAAACCTTGCCATATCTTATATACCGGCTATGTATCGAAAATGATTTATATTTTGTGTAGTGTTAATCCTGAGCCTGTTTTGCGAGATCCTGCTTGTGCCCCGGCTCTTCTAGCGCTGGACTAGCCGGAGTGGTTCATGTTCCTATTCCTGGGGCCCAGGGGCTTGTGTCTTGAGTGAACCGGGGAGGTATCGGGCCGACAGTGACCTCTTGCGCAAGTCCCATCCTGTTGGACTATCTTGATATCCACCAGGAGGTTTGGTGGAAGAAGGAGCTCCAGATCTGGGGAGTCATGAACCTACAGATCATTCCTGCTTGGATGGCGAGGGTTAGCTACCCGGACCATCACTGAAGAAGGAGACTACTCATTTAATAATTGAAAAGAGGAGTCCAGGATGGAATAATTACCCGTTCTCGCCGGGTCCCCAAAAAATGTTAAGCATAGATATCCGTAACCTCTGGTATGTCTCAGTCCCTGTTCAGCACCGGAGCTCGTGGATCGTATAGGTAAAGTGGGCATCAACAGAGGCGTACGGATATCGACACATGCATATTATATCTCGTTTACGTGACTTGCATGCCCTGACATAATTCCACCCGTACGTATTCATTTAATCTTGATTCCTGTCTCCTGTTTATTTAGTCCTAAAATGTATAGTGGAATTATGCCTGCCTGATTTTCTGATTATATATGTATATGCGTGTGTACCCCCTTCACTCAGTCAGTTGGCTGACCCCTCCCTCTCGTTGTTTTTAGTGTCTGTCTTGCAGGCTCTGTGGTCGTTAGGCGGGAGTCTTTTGAAGTCTTTGTTTGAGTCTTGGTCCCTTTTGCACTGCATCGTACCGTACCTTTATTTCCTGCTTGCAACTGGGCTATGTAAGCCACTCTGCATTGTTATTACTTGGTTGAACTCGGGACAGGTTTCTAGGGCCCTAGTTGAACCCGTTTATATGTTATTGCATTGTATTGATTCGGGACAGGTTAGGACATGATCTTGAACTAGTTGAACCCGTATTTACATTCTGGTATGAATTGAAATATTTATTGGATTGTGATTGCATGATTACATTACTTCCGCATTCTTGGTTTTGTTGAATTGATTGGTACAGGGTTTAGTCCCGCCGAACAAGTTATTTTTTTTTATTCTGTCTCTGTTCACCGTGAGCTTGGTTCATGTATGGACTTCCATTTCATGTGTGGACCGGGGTCTCGGTGCGTGGGATGTGGGGCCCTCCGTTCGGGGTGTCACAATGAAAGATAGCAAACGCGGGGAAATGAATCCACCCCATATTGAATGTTTTAATGAGTTGCCTGATTATATGACCTTATAGCCTGAATTATAATTCTTCTGCATCTCATATCATGATCAAAGCATTGCTGTCCGTCATATATGGTTCATTTAGAGCCTTGAGTCTCACGAATGCATTGTTATCCTTGTACAGTTTCTCCAGGGCGGAGATGCCGGGTTCCTAGGCTTCTTCAAGTCTTCTTTTCTTCTTGGTATTGTTTGGTAAGAAGTGCTCAGGGGGGTTACTCTTCTATTTAGTTAAATGACCCTATATACTCCCAACGTGTAAAGATTTCAGCCAAAAGTATATATGTATATAGAGTCGTTTTCATGAGTCAATGATTTTAAAAGTAAACCCTTGTTTTATGAACCTACCAAAAATTTTGGCGAGAAAGAATGAACGAGTGCACAAAATGGGGCCCAGGGACTAGGTGTGAGTGGTGACCTGATGAGGCATGGGGTGACGGTGATCCCTCACACTAGTTCCACTAATGAATGGCGTAACCGGACCTCGTTAGGAGTTAGTGAGGAATGAACGTTGAGTGCCATTTGCGGAGCCATGTTCCCCTTTTGGTCCATGAATGGATGGTTCGGGCCGATCACCCGACCATCACCCAGAGGAAGAAGGTGTAAATGTTCATGAATGTGCACGAAAGAATGTAATGCATGAATGAAAGAAAGAACGAATGAATGTTTAATGAATTACACGAGGTGTTGGTTGGAGATAATGCAAGCCTACTCTAAAGAATGAAAAATGAACATTATAATCCCTTTTGATGACTTGCTTATTTCACCCACTTGGGAAATGCTCTAAAAACTTCATTTGGGATTATAACTTGCATGTGAATGTTTAATTATTATCGTATATGCTACGTATGCCTCATTTTATACCCACCAGTCTCGTATAGACGGAACCCAGATTGTTTTCAGTGTTCTTGTAGGGTTGGTGTACTAGACGGCAAGTTATGTCTGTTAAGTGTTCTGGTCAAGTCAGAGTCCATTCACTTGCATAGAGTACCATGATTTGTGATAGTTATGAAGAATGTAAGATTTGTACTGATTATTACTACTGTCATGAATTCTGAATGAGTTTATAAGAACAGAAAGAACCCGTAATTGATGTTTTATGATTTTACTGAATTTTGGGATTAGGTATTTATGCTAGTTGAACCCGTTACTCTCTATTTATCTTGTTAGTAATGAATGTATTTTGCTTCCACATTGGTAATATTTATGTGCTATTGTCTCTATGGTTGCGAAAGTTAGCTCCCGCCTAGCTTAGCGTGTGTGTATGTCCCCGTTCGCCATGATTTAGCTCGGGTATGGATTGTCCATTTCATATTCGGGTCGGGTCTCGGTGCTCGTGTGCTACATAAATCATTTTATGATGTCATATAATCATGTAATTCATTCAAAACGTTCAATACACGGTGGTTTCATATCCATGCTTTTCATATCTTTCATATTTTGTACCAAATTAAGCCATAACCTTAAAAAAATAATCATAACTCATATTATAATATTTTTATAATGCGTAGGAGTGATAAATGAAGCGAGAAGTTATCATATGAGGCCCATAAATGGAGGACCAATTCATGCATACAAGCTAGAGAGCATTTAAGGAATATTGGATCATAATTCATAAAATGTTTAACAAAATCACATTATGATTTCATAATATACAAGTTAACACATACTATAACATATTAACAAAATACATAAGTCATGGAGGAAGCTATACACAACATACAAAACCATTTAAGCGAAACAAACCATTCGTGTATGTATAAAAGTAGAACGTAAACGTTCATGTTGTCATTTCACGTTTATACATTGAATTCATAGCATAAATGTAACACCCCCGGAGCGAAGGGTGCCACATCCCCCGCACTAGGATCCAACACGATTAACGAAATGGAAGTTCGCACCCGTATCAAACCGTAGCGAACGGGAGACACACAAAACTCACACCCTCACTAGGCGGCCTAGACCCTCAAGAACTGCGCAAAATAAAATCAGAGTAGCGGAAGCAAATAAAGCAATGCACAAGCTAAACATATATCCCAAGATCATCACATATATATATACATCATCAAAAAGAGGGTAGGGTCGAGAATTCCAACTGTCATGCTAGAACATATACAATATGTACAATGCCCTCTCGGCCAAAATAGCAAAAGTGTAATCAGAATACATAATCTCCAAGTACATAAGCAAAAGAGAAAGTAAACCACTACGAATGCATGAAGACTCAAGCTAAACCACAAGTAAAATCCAAAAGACACTTGCCGCCTAGCTTGACTCGGAAGAACCTGGAACTCAAAAGAAAGGAAAAAGGGGAAAACAACAACGAAGGTTAGTCCTAGTGACTAGTGAGGGGGCTACTCACGCACCCGACATACATATAGATCAAAGCATTTATCAAAAGGGAAGGATCCCTGAACCGAGAGTGGTTTTTTCAAGCCAAATTAGTTCCCGTGTTATATATATATATATATATACATAAAGTAAAGAGAAGGCAAAAGGAGCAATTGCCAAATTTTAAGTACTTAGAAATCCACTCTTGTTTCACAGATCATACAAAACTAAACCAACTCGGCGAGTACGAGTCACACACCAAACTCCCATATATGAAGATCAAAGAAAAATAAAACAAATCATCATCCATCCCCAACACCGGTTGATAGAAGGGTTGATCGGCCCTAACTATCCACACACAGAAACGAGACAAGGTTTAATTACTACCTTGAAACCTTCGGCGGTTGCCTCCGCCGGCTCAAGAGAAACACCTTTCCTCAACCTCCTAAGGTTGGGTGAGACTCTCAAATGGAGGTGTTGATGGAAGAGCTCGGCGACCCCTCGGCCGTCCTAAGATTACCATACCACACTCTGGGGCCCAAACATAACACGAAAGTCACACAAACATATCTCAAAGCTTATCCTTCAAAGCCACAGCTCGAGCACACACACACACTTGCACAAAACTAAACTTTTCCAAACAAAAGCAAAATAGCTTATATACATATACAAAACGTTTTCCAAACTCTTATAACAAATGGGAAAAATCCCGCAACATACGTATCATGCACTTATTTACCATATATTATACGTATTCGCATGCGAGGTTTGAAACCAATTAGTGTAGTAGGTTAAATAACTAAAAGAACAAAACCTCACCTTGTCAACGGACGTAGTGGAGATCAAAAGTGGGACAACCGGACACCTACGGAGCAAGCTCGTCCTCGACAGGAAGATCCTCTTAACAAGACAAACAACAAGGGACACTCTTAGACTCAATATGAGCCACATTGACGCTCAGTACATGAATATGTATGCTTATGATGCAAATGATATGAAATGCACCCACATTTATGCCATTTACGAGCAAACAATTCATATAAGAACATATATCACAAACGAGGAGGTAAATCAAAGCACAAATTCATAACATAAGGCTTAGCACATCATATGACAAGTTAGTCATGCATACGTACCAAAAACGAGGCAAGAAGGACCAATAAGAAGCAACGAAAAGGCGAAAGAAATCTCCCCGGATGACACCCTGCTTGACATGGCCGTGTCAGAAATCAAAGGGGAAAGGACACGGCCGTGTCAGGCGAAATAATTCGAAAAAAAAAACATTTCCGAGGGCTTGACATGGCCGTGTCCATTTTCCTTTGTAAACTGACGCGGCCGTGTCAGGCGGAAAAATTCAGAAAAACAATGTCGAGGGCTCAACACGGTCGTGTCCATTTTCCTTTGAAACTTGACGCGGCCGTGTCAGGCCTTCGGCGTGGAAAAATTTTGGCGAAAAATGGCCGAAAAAGAAAGCAAAAATAGGGCATTTCGGTTGGGGGCTCCAAGGGAACTTTTATGCCTTCTAAAATACAAATATCAAGCATCAAAATAACATCAATTCAACATAGGTTCATGCCCAACAAGTAGCCACAAATCTCAGCTCCAAAAATGCAAGTAATCAAGACAAGAAAGAGGGGAAAGAAATGCATAAAGTATATCATCAAAGCTCAAGTTACATTAATGGCAAATTGATCCTATCTCAACTACCAAAAGAGGAGAAACAATAAACATCAATAAGCATGCTCTAGAAGTCATATATCATCATCAAGTCTCAAGGAATCAAGAAAGGAGCAAGAATCAAACAAATTCTCCCAACTACTACTATTCACATGCTTGCTATATCTCAGTATTCAACCAAAGAAATTCAGCTCAAGATCACATAAAAGAGAGAAGAGAGAGTGTAGATTTCAACCATGGACTTACCTTTCAAATTGGAGAAGCTAAGGTGGTGATTTGAGCTCAAAAATCACAAAATTGGACAAAGGGATTTCTTCCTTCTTCTTGCTTCCTTTGCTGATCGGTTTGTGTAGGAAAAGGGAGAGAAATGGATCGGTAATCAAGGGTTTGGGGCTGAAATGGGTTAGCTAACTCAAGTCACAAATCATGGTTAAGGCTTGGTTGAGTCTAAGTGGGGTCCACAAGGTTTATTAGGTCGAAAGGTAGCTTCCAAGCGTAAGGGGCTCGTTACGGGTGAAATTCGATGGTCTTAATGAACATAGAAAAATGTGAAGCTTATCCCATCGAACCCGAATCTTCGAAACGAGTTCAATGGAGGTGACGGAATTCGAATCCGAATTCCCGTATCACATAATCGAGTCCATAAAGCATATAATTAACACATATCACAAATTCATAGAAATCAGAATTAAATACGAACCCAAAACAAATCAAATACCAAACAAGAAAAGTTAAACGTTTAAACAATTAAATCCAAGTTAGCAATTAAATATCACATAATCACTTAACGAAATAATTAAGTAGCACACATAATAGTTTACCTGAAAAGTCCGATCAGTCAGGATGTTACAATAAAATTCATAATCATATCAAGATATATCACATATAATCAATTAAGCAAGCATAAAATTCATTCAAACCACATATGGAGTCCAACAGAGTGGAAGGAAAGCAAGAAAATGGATTGAGCAAGCTTTTGGCGAGAGCTGACAGTTTTTGGGAATGTATAAGTTGTAAAGAATTGAACATGTCTTGCGTTCTAGAATTTGGAATGGAGTTTTGTTTATTGGGAATGAAACTAGGCACATATACCTTTCAAATGATATATGGCCCAAGTCGTGGTTCAAAACGATGTGGAAATGGCGAGGGTCCGAAGTTGGGTGACTGCGGTGTTCCTGCGAAGTGGCGAGACAATTTTCAAACGATCATAACTCACAAATGACAAACGATATTGGGATGATTCCAATTGGAGTTGTTCTAGACTTCAAAAGGTTTCCGTGAGTGGAAATATCAGGTCAATCGGAGTTCGGATGAGGGGTTACCTGGCCGGGTAAAGTTCAAGTGAAAAGTTCCCCGGCCGGGGAAAACTGTCCCGAAGTCTTCTAGACAAGAGTACCTGCCCGGGTAGCCTTCCAGGGCTGGAAAAAGGGGCAAAACAGGGGTTGCTTGGAGGATGAAAGAAAAGGGATCAAAACCCCAAGCAAACTCAACCAAAATACTCCAAAACAATCATATGTCATGCATAAGTCTCAAATATATCATGTAGGAACATCAAATGCAAGTTTAGAGCAAATTAACACACATTAATTCACAAACCCACACACATATATGCATCTATATATACACATATATACATATTCACCTTGCATCAAAATTCAAGATCCAAGCTTATAATTCAAAGGTTATCATATATTCAAGCACATACACACCAAAATTTAACTTATAAAGCAAGAATCATAGAACCCTAGTTATCACCCAACATATATATATATTTATACACATATACCTTGGATAAGAAGGAGGATATGAGGAAGAAATGGTTGAAGCTTGAATTCTTGGACTAAAACTTGAAGAAATCTCTTGTCTCCTTGCTTGCTTGAAGGACCAATCAAATGGTGAAGGGAGGAGAAGTTGGGAGCCTTTGTTTGCTTGGAGAAAATGAAAGAAGAAGAATGGGGAGGAAGAGAGGGGGTTACATCGTGTAAGCAAGGAAAAGATGAAGGGGAAATTGCACTTTGGCACTTTAGAAATTTAAGTGATTCGATTAAGGCCCCAAGGTTTGATAGATGATCAATTGGGGTCCGATTAAAAGTTCAATTGAATCCAAGGATCTCATATAAGATCAAATAAGTACATAATTGAAATGAAATAACGTAATCACTTAAATCATATAAGTCATACATGTCACCTAATAGCAATTAGTTCACAAAATTATTAAATTAAATAAACACTTAGCAATGAAAGTATAATTAAAACAACATAACACTCGATCTAACCCACTCGTGGCATCATACATGTACAACCAAAAAGTCGGGGCATTACAACATGTTATGAACACACGGGCCCCGAAACTTAGTGTATGTGGCTATCCGACGGTGATCACATATGCTAGTTCCAACCAAATTATGGGAAAACCGATCTCGTTCAGGAGTTTTGATGAGAAAAGGCTAACCGAGATTTTGAGGATTCATGTACCTCTCTAGCCATCATGTATGAGATGGTCGGGCCTTGCAAACCCGTCCACCACCCGGAGGAAAGAGATGTATATGTATCATTATGATCATGTTATGTATGAGCACAAAAGAATTATGTGTGATAACGAATCATTAATGTTATGATTACACGAGGTGTTGGATGGAGTTTGTGCACGGCTTGTGACGCCCGATTCTTCGGTCGTACAGGTTTGATGTCACGTGTGTGTTTCGTGAGCTTTACGTTATTTATTTCATGCTTTTATATGTTATTACGATTGATTAATTGCTATACTTAGTCATTTGAATTTACTTGAAATTTGTTTGAATTTGGATATTTGCCCTCAGTGCTCGTTTACTTGTATCTTGCTCGTTTCTTGTCCATTTTGAGTTCCGTTTCTTGCGTATTTTTGCCGTGCATGAAATATGTGAGTTATTTACGTGTTATCATGCTTACGTGTTAATTTAATTCTTGTTTGATTCAGTTTTGAGTTTGGTTTTTGGAACCGGGACAATTAGGGTTTTTAAGCACTTTGTGCGCACCTTGTGTTCCAGGCGGCGTATCTTGAGCTAGGGAACTCGGATTCGAGTTCCGTCACCTCTGTTGGCTTTGTATCGACGATTCGGAGCCAATGGAACAAGCCTCATGCCTTTTTGAATTATGTTAGACCTCCGAACCTCACCTGTAACGAGCAGCTTGTGCAAATTCGTACCTTTGGGTTGACTAGTCTTGGTGGGACCCTTCTTAACCTAACCTTAACTTGACCCATACTTTGTAGCTTCAGTTAACCCACTCCCTAACCCTCCTATCTGCTGAATTTCGAGCCATAACCCTTCATCCTCATCCATTTGCTGCTCCAAACCCAGCTCCAAGAGAGAAGAGAAGAGGAAGAAGAGAGAACCTTGCCATCCTTGTTGATTTCTAGCTCAAATCAACTCCTTTCTTCTTCTAATCTTCAAGGTAAGTATATTTTGTTATTCTCTAATCTTTTAGATGTGTTTTGATGCTTTTTATCCATGCTTTGATTGGTATTTGATTAGGGTTTGATATGAGCAAGTTTGTGAGTTTTGATCAATTTCTTGTTAAATGGCATGCTTGAAATTTGGGGTTGAGTTAGGGACTTTAACTTGAAATTTTGGTCCGATTTCTTTGGCGCCGTACGAAGCACTGTATGGAAGGAAGTGCCGATCTCCTCTCTTTTGGGATATCGAGGATTGTAGATGGACAGAGGAAAATCAGCTTGAAAGAGCTAAGAAGCCTGCGGCGATTCAAGATACCATCGACAAGGTGAAAGTTATTCAGCAGAGACTAAAAGCAGCTAAGGACCGTCAGAAAAGTTATGCAGATTAGAGAAGACGGCCCCTAGAATTAGAACTAGGAGATAAGGTTTTGTGGAAAGTGTGACATCCCGCTTATCCAATTTATAAGGTACGTCACGTTTCAACCTTTTAATGTGTTTAATTATGTGATTTTATATTTTTCGTGGCCCTATTTTGAACTCTTTAAGAGTTTAGGGGCTTGTTTGCATTTTTCTCTTTTAGGGGTTTTCCGGTCACTTCTCGTTCGGTTGAGATTTTGACCTCTTTGACCCCTTCAACGCGTCCGGGGCGGCGAAACGAGTCCGTAGACTCTAAGTTTGCCCAATTCGGATGTCGTTAGCTCGTTCGTTTGATCGTTTTTGCGTACGAGGACCCGAGATATATACCCCGGATCCTCGTTTTGCGTGCCAAAGATCAGACCTCAGCCCAGCGTCGTCTTCTCCGGCGATTTTCACTGTTCACACACACTCGAAGGTGCGTTTTCACGCACTAGCCCGTTCTCCCTCGTTTCTCGACGGAATTCGACGTTTGAGTAGTGGAAATTTATCAGCTCGACGAGCCCGTCCCGATGGTACAAGAATCTCGGCCAACCGACGACCGGCGGCGACGGAATCGCCGAATTTCAGACGCAGCGGCAGCTAGGCGGAACCCCCGCCACTTCGCCGCCCATTCGCGGCGGTCTCCGGCGGACTTCCGGCGACACGCGCCACCCACCCAGGTAAAGGAGCTCCTGGCGTGAATTTCTGGACAGACGGCGCCGCCAACGGGGCGGCGAGGAGGCCGCACGCGCCGCCCGAAGCTCGCGACGGCGGCGGCGGTTACTGTAGCGGCGTGTTTCGCCGCTTTCCGGCGACTTTTTCCGATGGGGTTTGGTGGTTTCCGGACGTTTTCGACCTCCTGAATCCATTTCCGGCATCAGATTGGGACGAATCGCGGCGTAGGTGGCGGTTCCGGCGAGTGGCGCACCGGCGGACGTTTGGCGGCGGATTTGGCCCTTTTCCGGTGGGTTTTTGGGGGTGGTTCCTTCACGGAAGTTGTTCAGAATATCAAAACGTAGCGGATGGCGTTGGCCCCAACCCGAGAACCGGCCGGCGGTGGCGAACCGGTGGCGGACCGGCCTGGACCGGCGGTCCGATTTTCCGGCGATCTTTCCGGCGATTTGACTTGGGGCTTTGGTAGGGCTCGTTACGGGCTTTCCAACGGTATGTCCGGATTTTATTTTTGTTTAGCGGTTTGCGTTTAATTTCAGTTTTCGTGTTAGGATTTAAGTTCGGTTTTTCGTTAACGAAGTCCCGTGTGTTTGGTATTTTCTGAAATTGATTGAGGGCTATTGTTTAGTAGGCCGAGGCGCTCGTTTCTGTCCTTCCGGGGATTTTTCCGACCACCGGAGGCGGTGTTCCGGTGGCGGCCGGTGGCTGTTCGGCCGGCCACGGTGGTGGCTTTCCGGCGACTTTCGGACAGTAGGTCCGTTTCGTTGTGGTGAGTCCATTGCCACTTTCCGTTCGTCAATCGGATGTCCGGTTGATTTTATATGAATTTTTGAAGTTATTGTATTTTATTCGTTAATTGATTTTAATTGTGCAATTCGATCTTGCATGTGCTATAAATTGAAATTATGAATTGTATGATACGTGGAAGTATGCCAATTGTTATTATATCGTGAAATATGCCAATGTGTAATTTATATATTTATTGTTATATAATTCATGTTAATTTCGTGAGACTTGGTGCATGATATGATTTGAATTCTTAATGTCCTACTTTATTTTATGTAGTTAATGTTATGAATTTTATAGGTATGCATCTTTTGATATGGAATATGAATTATAATATGCTCTGAATGACTTGATTGGATAGATATGGATTATATGCTGCATCATGTATATTCGTGAGCATGGCCGTGCGTCTTTGTGGTTGTGTTTGGAGTCTGAGTCTTGTGTTCTGTGTGCGTTCAGTTGTTCAGGGGTTTTCCTGGGAGTGTCTGTCAGCTGTTTGGGTTCCAGTGGGGCTTCTTGGCTCAGGTTTTCCGTTTCGTCGGTGAAAGGTGAGGTTTTAGGATTTTTGTTTTAGTTACAGCGACCTACAACATTCTGTGCTCGTTTTCAAGCCTGCATGTGATTATTCTATTATATTTATATAATAGATATGTGTTTATATGATATGTTTATGAATTTGTCATTCGATTAAAGGTTTTCGAACTGTATATGTACGAGCATATGTAAGCTTGAAATGTTTTGCAACGAGGCTATGCTCCAAACCGTGTGTCTTCATACCGGCTGCGGATTAGGATGACACGGAGAGGTACGTTTATAGCATATGCTAAGTTGCAAGGTATGGTATGCTCCGATAAGGTACGTAAGTATGATTTTGATTCGATATGATAAGTTTGATATGTAGCGAGTTATGATATGATCTGTTCTGATATGCTCTGTTATGATATGTTGGGCCCTGAGACGTGGGTAAGGGAGACCCGGGACGACCATGGGGTCGCCGGTTATGACCCCTGTGCACGTTCTCATTTGAGATATTTACGTGCGACCTAGGGAGGTTGGGAAGGCGTAGTATCTTGAGCCCTCGGTGGATAACCGGGGAAGGCACAGTGTGGGTTCGCTACCCCGTGTGTGTTTGTATCTGTATGAGTAGTGAGGGTTTGCTCCCCGAACTACATGGTGTTGGGGTTGGATTGTTTATGATATTTGTTTGTTTTCTGATTTGATACGTATGATTCGATATGGAAGTAAGGTGGGAGACCCGTACTCGCCGGGTATATGTTTATGATCTGTTATGTTGATTATGAAACGGGATAGGAGCTTTCTCTTTTATTAAAATATGAATTTGCTCAGTTTGTTAAGTTTGATTTGATAAGATACGTATAAGTTTGATTTGATAAGATATGTATAAGTTTGAGTTGAAAATGGTTTTGGTATGCAAAACCCTACTCCCGGTTCATAATCTTTCTTTTGATACGTGCTCTGCTCCTTATTATGTATAGTGTGTGTGAGTTCAGCCCCCTCGCTCAGTCAGTGGACTGATCCTCGCCCCACCTATGTTTTTAGTTGCAGGTACCAGTGGTTGGAGTTCGAGCTAGGCGGCTTTGAGTCTGGTCTGTCGAGTCTGTGTCGGTCCGTTTGATTTTGCTAAGTATTTTGTTCTGATTTAATTATGATAAATTTTGTATATAGTATGTTCTGTAATAAGTTGATGTGTTTGCTTTGATCATATGAATTTTCGGGACAGGTTAGGACAGGGCTGAGATTAGTTGAACCCGTCTTTGATGTGTGTTTGAATTCGGGACAGGTTAGGACAGGTTCGTGGAATTAGTTGAACCCGTTTACTTATGTTTATTGATTAAAGTTTTTGTTAGTTCATATTTTGTATCGCTTCCGCATTCTGGTTTTGCACATTTTACTTGTACAGGTTTAGGTACCGCCTAGCTTAGGTTGGATTTTTCGTTTGTCACCCGTTCGCTGTGACTTGGTGCGTGTACGGACTTTCCATTTCGTACCACGTATCGGGTCATAGTGCGGGGGTGTGGTGCCCACCGCTTGGGGTGCTACATCTTAAGTGGTATCAGAGCTACCAGGTTCAGAACCGGTGCTCTGGAGTCGTGTCGTGTCAGTTTAGGTCGTACGGCATAGGAATACTTGTGCATTGCATTTGGCAGACGTGAAATTTTGACTTGTATGTATGAATTTGTCTGAACTTATGTGATTGTGCGCACACTATGATTACAATTTTTGTAAAATTATTATTGTTACGATTAAATTTTATTAAATTACGTATTGCATCTTCATTACTTAAGTGTTCTTAATTGCTTTCATTACTTGACATACCCACGTACTAACCCACATGCATAGATATTTAGTCCATTTGTGAATTATAGGGTGTTGCCATGATGTCAAAAATTGAAGTTGATCGAGACAACACTTCCTACTGCTACAAATTCATGAAGGAGGATTTGAAACTCTCATCTTCTGACTACTTGGATGAAAAGCAAGTGGACCTTTACAAGAAATTATAACAAGGAATCAATGCTACTGCTATAAAAACAGGTATTCTGCATACATGGCACGTGCATCATGCATTGGAGTAAATTTTAATTATTTTGGACATTTGTTCTACGTGCTTGACTGTTTTTTTTTGCTGGATATGAGTGCACGCCATTCACATCCCTAACCCCACATGCATTAGCTCTGTGGTTATATTTAGGTGACTTCCTTACCTGTTCCAACGAGGATCGATTTTAGTGGAAGCAACATTGGGATTCGAACAGGGGTTAATCAGATGATGTATGATCAAGCTAACACAGTCAGGGTAGTGAGTGGATAAAAGAAGATACTCGAATATGAGAGAGATAAGAGATCCTTTAACTATCAGGGTGCCTCAGGGTAGGTACTTATTATTTGGAGGTGCTCGGGAGTACATGTTTTATAAGAAAGCCAGAATTTCTAACTCTGGATGGCGTGAAGTGACAATGAAAAGATCAAGGCAATTGTACCATTCAGAGAATTCCAAGCAGGAAATCAGGTTACTGTTATAAAGACACCTACCAGAGTAGTTGCACTACACAAAGGAAAAAGGGGAAAGTTGTGTAAGCTGTGGAATTTTATGCCGAGGTCATTGAAGAACAACTTCACCAAATATTGAGGATAAGAATATCAACCACGACGACGGTGTACTAAGCAAGATTGTGTAAAAAAATTCTTCATTTATCTCTCCACGATTGTCTTGAGAGATTTTACCGTGAAAGAATGGTGATTTCCGATTACCGAGGATTCTATTGGGATTTCAAGAGATTACGCGGATCACTATACTCCGAGAATCAAGCGAGACGATCCAAGATCAGTTGAGTACCGGAGAATCTGAAGGAATACTAAAGAATGCAAGTTTGAACGGGAAGTTGGAACTATGGCCAGTTAAGGAGTTGATTAACCTTTCAAGTTAGAGAAATTGCCAACCTCGACTCCACTACTACGGTGAACGGTACATTGAGCATCCATGGCATTTGTACTCATGCATTTCATAAGTAATTATAATTATTTTTGCTTGACATATGTGACAATATGTAATGTTTGATGTTGCTCGAGTTTAATAACGTGACTAACTGCTGTAATTTTCATAACTTTAAAATTGTTGTTGTTGTGAATTTTTGTAAACTGAATGGATTACCTGCTTGCTTGAACTATCCGTGCTTCAGTGCTTATAATTTCTTTGGTTACTCACTAATCCTTCATGCACCTACAAGCATATTGTGATTTTATTTTACAGAGATTCCATCGCGATATCCCCCTTGAGTTGAGCATGGATGATGAGTCTATACTCTAGGGACACCGATATCAGTCGGGTAAAGGTACACTATACATGCATCTCATGTTTTGCATCCAGTGTTATTTTGATGTGTGTAAGTTTGAATGCTGTGTAAGTGAACTTGTGTGCTAGAGAGTTGTTGAGATCTCTCTATTTACGTGTTAGGGAGATGTGGGATTCTCCCTATTTATGTGATAGAAAGATGTTGGATTCTTTCTAATTATGTGAGCAAGAGATGTTGGATTCTCTTGGAGCTAGATATTTGGGAGATGCTGGATTCTCTCGAATTTAGGGGTTTGAGAAATGCTGGATTTTCTCAAACTAGAATGTTTGGAAGATGTGGAAGTCTGCCAGACTTAGGTTGAGAGACGGGGTTCTCTCAATTCTGTGCCTGAGGGACGGGGTTCTCTCTTTTGATGTGCCGGGAGACGGGGCTCTCTCCCTCTTGTGTGCTGAGAGATGGGATTCTCTTTTGTTTGTCGCGGCTGAGTTTCGCGTGGCCTGTTGTTGGTTTGCAATCGACGAGGAAGCGACGATTTCGAGCCTTGGGTGCAGTGGCCTAGTGGGGGATCGAACAAGTTTGAAGCGACCAACGGTCAACTGTTTGAACAAACTTCTGTGACTACGGAACTCTGCAGGGAGTTGATGCAAACAGTGGGAGTAACTTCATAGCCAGGGCTATGACTCTACACGATTTCAGGAGATGGATTGAAATGCTTCAGTTTGAAGCTTTCCGACTCAGTAATAGGACCTGAGGACAGGTCCTTTTGAAGGAGGGGAGTTTGTGACATCCCGCTTATCCAATTTATAAGGTACGTCACGTTTCAACCTTTTAATGTGTTTAATTATGTGATTTTATATTTTTCGTGGCCCTATTTTGAACTCTTTAAGAGTTTAGGGGCTTGTTTGCATTTTTCTCTTTTAGGGGTTTTCCGGTCACTTCTCGTTCGGTTGAGATTTTGACCTCTTTGACCCCTTCAACGCGTCCGGGGCGGCGAAACGAGTCCGTAGACTCTAAGTTTGCCCAATTCGGATGTCGTTAGCTCGTTCGTTTGATCGTTTTTGCGTACGAGGACCCGAGATATATACCCCGGATCCTCGTTTTGCGTGCCAAAGATCAGACCTCAGCCCAGCGTCGTCTTCTCCGGCGATTTTCACTGTTCACACACACTCGAAGGTGCGTTTTCACGCACTAGCCCGTTCTCCCTCGTTTCTCGACGGAATTCGACGTTTGACTAGTGGAAATTTATCAGCTCGACGAGCCCGTCCCGATGGTACAAGAATCTCGGCCAACCGACGACCGGCGGCGACGGAATCGCCGAATTTCAGACGCAGCGGCGGCTAGGCGGAACCCCCGCCACTTCGCCGCCCATTCGCGGCGGTCTCCGGCGGACTTCCGGCGACACGCGCCACCCACCCAGGTAAAGGAGCTCCTGGCGTGAATTTCTGGACAGACGGCGCCGCCAACGGGGCGGCGAGGAGGCCGCACGCGCCGCCCGAAGCTCGCGACGGCGGCGGCGGTTACTGTAGCGGCGTGTTTCGCCGCTTTCCGGCGACTTTTTCCGATGGGGTTTGGTGGTTTCCGGACGTTTTCGACCTCCTGAATCCATTTCCGGCATCAGATTGGGACGAATCGCGGCGTAGGTGGCGGTTCCGGCGAGTGGCGCACCGGCGGACGTTTGGCGGCGGATTTGGCCCTTTTCCGGTGGGTTTTTGGGGGTGGTTCCTTCACGGAAGTTGTTCAGAATATCAAAACGTAGCGGATGGCGTTGGCCCCAACCCGAGAACCGGCCGGCGGCGGCGAACCGGTGGCGGACCGGCCTGGACCGGCGGTCCGATTTTCCGGCGATCTTTCCGGCGATTTGACTTGGGGCTTTGGTAGGGCTCGTTACGGGCTTTCCAACGGTATGTCCGGATTTTATTTTTGTTTAGCGGTTTGCGTTTAATTTCAGTTTTCGTGTTAGGATTTAAGTTCGGTTTTTCGTTAACGAAGTCCCGTGTGTTTGGTATTTTCTGAAATTGATTGAGGGCTATTGTTTAGTAGGCCGAGGCGCTCGTTTCTGTCCTTCCGGGGATTTTTCCGACCACCGGAGGCGGTGTTCCGGTGGCGGCCGGTGGCTGTTCGGCCGGCCACGGTGGTGGCTTTCCGGCGACTTTCGGACAGTAGGTCCGTTTCGTTGTGGTGAGTCCATTGCCACTTTCCGTTCGTCAATCGGATGTCCGGTTGATTTTATATGAATTTTTGAAGTTATTGTATTTTATTCGTTAATTGATTTTAATTGTGCAATTCGATCTTGCATGTGCTATAAATTGAAATTATGAATTGTATGATACGTGGAAGTATGCCAATTGTTATTATATCGTGAAATATGCCAATGTGTAATTTATATATTTATTGTTATATAATTCATGTTAATTTCGTGAGACTTGGTGCATGATATGATTTGAATTCTTAATGTCCTACTTTATTTTATGTAGTTAATGTTATGAATTTTATAGGTATGCATCTTTTGATATGGAATATGAATTATAATATGCTCTGAATGACTTGATTGGATAGATATGGATTATATGCTGCATCATGTATATTCGTGAGCATGGCCGTGCGTCTTTGTGGTTGTGTTTGGAGTCTGAGTCTTGTGTTCTGTGTGCGTTCAGTTGTTCAGGGGTTTTCCTGGGAGTGTCTGTCAGCTGTTTGGGTTCCAGTGGGGCTTCTTGGCTCAGGTTTTCCGTTTCGTCGGTGAAAGGTGAGGTTTTAGGATTTTTGTTTTAGTTACAGCGACCTACAACATTCTGTGCTCGTTTTCAAGCCTGCATGTGATTATTCTATTATATTTATATAATAGATATGTGTTTATATGATATGTTTATGAATTTGTCATTCGATTAAAGGTTTTCGAACTGTATATGTACGAGCATATGTAAGCTTGAAATGTTTTGCAACGAGGCTATGCTCCAAACCGTGTGTCTTCATACCGGCTGCGGATTAGGATGACACGGAGAGGTACGTTTATAGCATATGCTAAGTTGCAAGGTATGGTATGCTCCGATAAGGTACGTAAGTATGATTTTGATTCGATATGATAAGTTTGATATGTAGCGAGTTATGATATGATCTGTTCTGATATGCTCTGTTATGATATGTTGGGCCCTGAGACGTGGGTAAGGGAGACCCGGGACGACCATGGGGTCGCCGGTTATGACCCCTGTGCACGTTCTCATTTGAGATATTTACGTGCGACCTAGGGAGGTTGGGAAGGCGTAGTATCTTGAGCCCTCGGTGGATAACCGGGGAAGGCACAGTGTGGGTTCGCTACCCCGTGTGTGTTTGTATCTGTATGAGTAGTGAGGGTTTGCTCCCCGAACTACATGGTGTTGGGGTTGGATTGTTTATGATATTTGTTTGTTTTCTGATTTGATACGTATGATTCGATATGGAAGTAAGGTGGGAGACCCGTACTCGCCGGGTATATGTTTATGATCTGTTATGTTGATTATGAAACGGGATAGGAGCTTTCTCTTTTATTAAAATATGAATTTGCTCAGTTTGTTAAGTTTGATTTGATAAGATACGTATAAGTTTGATTTGATAAGATATGTATAAGTTTGAGTTGAAAATGGTTTTGGTATGCAAAACCCTACTCCCGGTTCATAATCTTTCTTTTGATACGTGCTCTGCTCCTTATTATGTATAGTGTGTGTGAGTTCAGCCCCCTCGCTCAGTCAGTGGACTGATCCTCGCCCCACCTATGTTTTTAGTTGCAGGTACCAGTGGTTGGAGTTCGAGCTAGGCGGCTTTGAGTCTGGTCTGTCGAGTCTGTGTCGGTCCGTTTGATTTTGCTAAGTATTTTGTTCTGATTTAATTATGATAAATTTTGTATATAGTATGTTCTGTAATAAGTTGATGTGTTTGCTTTGATCATATGAATTTTCGGGACAGGTTAGGACAGGGCTGAGATTAGTTGAACCCGTCTTTGATGTGTGTTTGAATTCGGGACAGGTTAGGACAGGTTCGTGGAATTAGTTGAACCCGTTTACTTATGTTTATTGATTAAAGTTCTTGTTAGTTCATATTTTGTATCGCTTCCGCATTCTGGTTTTGCACATTTTACTTGTACAGGTTTAGGTACCGCCTAGCTTAGGTTGGATTTTTCGTTTGTCACCCGTTCGCTGTGACTTGGTGCGTGTACGGACTTTCCATTTCGTACCACGTATCGGGTCATAGTGCGGGGGTGTGGTGCCCACCGCTTGGGGTGCTACAGAAAGCATCTCCGCGAAAGGGGTTCGCTCGGATTGGTAAAGGTGGGAAGTTAAACCCGCACTACTTAGGCCCATTTGAGATTCTTGAGAAAATAGGGGAAGTGGCATACCGAGTTGATTTACCGCCGAGCTTAACAGGGATCCATAATGTCTTCCATATCTCACAGTTGAGGAAATATCATCCCGATGAGTCTTTGGTGTTGTCCGTTGAAGAGGTACGACTCGAACCGAATTTGACCATTTTGAAGAGACCGGTTAAGATTTTGGACCGAAAATGGCAATAATTGAGGAACCGACAGATTCCCTTGGTGGAAGTGTTGTGGCAAGATCAGAAAGTCGAAGAAGCCACTTGGGAAACCGAGAGAAAGATGCAAGAGTTGTATCCGGTTTTGTTCGAGGCCCCGAGCCGGACCTGAGGACATGTCCTTTTTAAGGGGGGAAGGTTGTGACGCCCCGATTCTTCGGCCGTACAGGTTTGACGTCACGTGTGTGTTTCGTGAGCTTTACATTATTTATTTCATGCTTTTATATGTTATTATGATTGATTAATTGCTATACTTAGTTATTTGAATCTACTTGAAATTTGTTTGAATTTGGATATTTGCCCTAATTGCTCGTTTACTTGTATCTTGCTCGTTTCTTGTCCATTTCGAGTTCCGTTTCTTACGTATTTTTGCTGTGAATAAAATATGTGAGTTATTTACATGTTAGCATGCTTATGTGTTAATTTGATGCTCGTTTGATTCAGTTTTGAGTTCGGTTTTTGGAACCGGGACAATTAGTTTAAGCACTTTGTGCGCACCTTGTGTTCCAAGCGGCGTATCTTCAGCTAGGGAACTCAGATTCGAGTTCCGTCACCTCCGTTGGCTTCGTATCGACGATTCGGAGTCAATGGAACAAGCCTAATGACTTTTTGAATTCTTTTAGACCTCCGAACCACACCCGTAACGAGCAGCTTGTGCAAATTCCTACCTTTGGGTTGATTAGTCTTGGTGGGACCCTTCTTAACCTAACCTTAACTTGACCCATACTTTGTAGCTTGAGTTAACCCACTCCCTAACCCTCCTAGCCACTGAATTTCGAGCCATAACCCTTCATCCTCATCCGTTTGCTGCTCCAAACCCAGCTCCAAGAGAGAAGAGAAGAGGAAGAAGAGAGAACCTTACCATCCTTGTTGATTTCTAGCTCAAATCAACTCCTTTCTTCTTCTAATCTTCAAGGTAAGTATATTTTGGTATTCTCTACCCTTTTATATGTGCTTTGATTCTTTTTATCCATGCTTTGATTGGTATTTGATTAGGGTCTGATATGAGCAAGTTTGTGAGTTTTGATCAATATCTTGTTAAATGGCATGCTTGAAGTTTGGGGCTGAGTTAGGGACTTTAACTTGATATTTTGGTCCGATTTCTTCTTGTATTAGATGCCTAACAGGTTGTAGTAGAACTAGGGTTCATGTGCCTTTGATGTTCTTTGGGAAATTTATGAGTTATTTGGCATGAAATTTGAAATTTAGAACAACTCCCCTGTTTCGGTTAATTGCCCCAGCTTTTGCTTGCTCTGGTTGATCATTTTTGCTTCATTTTGTGCCAAATTGCATATACATGTAGTATATTAGTCCCTTTGCATGTTAGGATTAAGTTCCCAAGAGTTTAGATTCATTCTCAGCCCCTAGAGCCTTGATCATGGCATGAATGTATTAATTTCTCAATTTTGGCTCTTGTTGCATTGCTTGTTTGATGAACCTTTTTGGATGCATTCTTCAATATTTTTGTGTGATTCTTTGGTGTGTATTTGATGCTTGTTTTATGTGTTAGAATGCTTGAGTAGTTCCCTTTCTTTCAGCCCTTGAGTTGCTCTTTTTTTTTCTTCCCCTTTTAAACCGTAGCTGTCAACCCTTTCCGCCCTTTTCGCCTCTATACCGAGACACCCCCGTGTCTCGGTTTGTTCTTCTGGAGTGACACGGGCGTGTCACCCCCTTTTTGTAGCTTTGTTTCCCTCCTGTAATGAGACACGGGGGTGTCTCAGTTTAGGCTTCTGGGATGACACGGGCGTGTCATTCCCCTCGGTTTGATTTTAAGTGTAACTCTTTTCCGTTCCCTTGCTTTTCGTTGCTTCTCTTTGCCTCGTTTTGACTTATATGTGTTATTATATTTGAGTTATGAGCTTTTTACATCCCACATTTCATTTATAGTATGATTTACGTACGTATATGCAAGCTAGGGTTTAATAGAACCTGTGTGATAGCTTGTCTCTTTCCATTTTCGTTATAAGCATTCATATGCATTGCCGAACGTCTAAATGGTTCATGTTTGAGTCTAAGTTCATATTCCTTTGTTTATTTTGTTCAGAGAACCCTCCTGTCGACGAGGAAGTAGCTCCTTAGACACTTTTTTTTCCCTCCTTTGTTTCGTCGTCGGTGTAAGGTGAGGTTTATTTCTTTTAGTTATTCGACCTACAACCTTGTGTGTTTTTGAAACCCGCATGCGAGTATTATATACTTATATTTATGGTAAATATGTGTGAGATATGTATGTTAAGGGCTTGTCCCATTTGTTATACGACTTTGAAATGGATTCGTATACGTAGAGAAACTATTTTCCGCTTGTTTTGAAAACCTTGGTAAGGGTGCGTGTGTTAGCTTCGTTTCGTTTGTATCGGATTCAAGCAAGTCTCCGATTTTCTATTGGTTTTGATCTATTGGGCCCCCGAGAGTGGCATGGCAACTCGGGACGACCATGGGGTCGCCGAGCTCTCCCATCAACACTTTCCATTGAGAGTTTCGCCCGACCTTAGGAGGTTGAGGAAGGGCGGTGCTCTTGAGCCGGCTTAGGCAAATGTCAAAGGATTCAAGGAAGTAATTAAGCCTTGTATCGTTGGTTCTGAGTTCGTAAGCTCGTTAGATAGTTAGGGCCGTACACCATACTATCACCCGGTGTGAAGGATGGTTTATGATTTTTGTTTGATTTGTTCGTTTTGATTCGGAGTTAGGGGTTTACTTTTGTATGAACCGTGAAATGAGATTGGCCTTGTGATTAACTAAAATTTGGCATTTTGGCATTTGCCCTTTTGTTCCCTTTTCAAGCAATATATCTAATATCACGGGAAATGTTTTAGTTTGCAAAACCCACTCTCGGTTCAAGCTTCTTTACTTTTGATACGTGCTTTGCTTTATACATATTAGTGTGAGTGTGTTAGCCCCCTCACTAGTCGTTAGGACTAACCCTCGTTGTTTCTTTTCTTTTCCCCTTTTCTTTTAAGTTGTAGGTAGTTGCTTTTGGAGTCTTGAGCTAGGCGGCAAGTTTATCGAGTCGTCTTACTTGTGGATAGCTCGAATCTCACGTATTTTATTTATGTTCTGTACTTACTTTAACGCACTTTTGGATACGCTTTGCTATGGATTATGATTTTCTTTTGGCCCGTAAGGTGTTTGTACATAAATATTATGAAATATTGGTACCTATATGTAGTATAAGTAGATAGTTGGTATCCATAATTATACTTTATGTGTTGGTACCTATACGTAAATATATAATATGTCTCTTATATGTCTCGCTTCCGCATTCATGTTTTGTTTATGCACTCTGATGTAAGGGTCTAGTCCGCCTGGCTTAGGTTGGTTTTCGTTTGGTCACCCGTTCGCTAGAGTTGGGCATGTGTGCGGAGTCCGTTTGGTTACATGTGCTTGGCTTTGGTGCGGGGAATGTGGTGCCCACCGCTCCGGGGTGCTACACGCCCACTCGTCGGGCCATAAAACCTTATGCACAATTATGAATGAGTATGAATGTCGGAATGCCGTTGATGTTTTCTTTGTTTTGCCCACTTGGAAAATTTTTATCAAAATTCACATGGGATTAGGGCTTGCATGAATGTGTTTAAATTATGCGATATTATTTCTTATGCCCTGTTTTATACCCGTCAGTCTCTTTTAGACTGAACCCAACTTGTTTTCAGTTGTTTGTGCAGGTTAAGGAGTGCTAGGCGGGAATACAAGTCGTCTAGGTCTTGCATTAGTATTTAGCACTCTCTTTATGTTTCACTCGCACTCATATTATCATTTTGTATATGATCTTGTTATGGAGCTTGGGGGCTCGTTGTATATAATATATGTTCATTCTTACTTCCGCTTAAGGTTATTACTCTGATTTTATTTTTGTCTGGTTATTGATTGGTTTAAGGGTTAGTCCCCGCTTAGCATAGCGTGTGTGTTTGTGTCCCCGTTCGCCGTGATTTGACACATGTATGGACTTTCACTTTATATACGGGTCGGGTCTCGGTGTGGGGGATGTAGTACCTTACGCTCGGGTGCTACATGACTGCCGCGTGTTGTGAACACGTGGTTGCCACGGGTCATGTACACGTGGCCTACACGTGTGGTAACATGGTCCAAGCGTGTGAAATTTTCCGCAAGCGAATTCTTTTCTATAATTAATTAATTAAATTGTAATTAATTAATTTTGGTCTTTTAATTAATTTTGAATTAATTGTTAAGACTATTCTCAATAAACTTAACCCAATAAATAATTAATTGAGAATTAATTTATTTATGGAATCTTGACTTTTAGCTTAGGGAAAGTTGAAAAGTCCATCTTGCTATTGTAGAAGAGAGAAGGTTATTCTTGCAAGACTTGGAGAACAAGTTGGGAACTTATTTAGCCAATTAAATAAATAATTAAATGAGTTAATTTGTGAGCAAGAAGACTCGTCCACTAGGTTTAAGAAACCCTAAAGTGGACGAACCAACCCTGTATAAATACAAGGGGTGGTGCTTCTCTTAATCTTTAGACCAACACTCACGAAGTGTTAAGTTTTTGAGAAAATCCAAAAGAAAAGTTTTCAAGAAAAAATCCTAGCCTTAACACAAGCCATAAAACTAGCATTCTCACTCACTTAATCGTGTTCTAGGTCTGGTGTGGATACGCTTTGGGGAGCTTCTACTTTAGAGTCTAATTGGAAGGCCATTCTAGGGATTTCACTTGAAGGGTGTTCATTAGGCGGTAACGTCATCACTAGAAAGCTTCTAACTTTGTAAGTTTCTAAAACACCGAACGTTACGATACAAAATTACAAGACAATGATTAAACTTTTGGAAAATTGTAAACTTCCGCTGCTCAGCTCTTTCGTGTTTTCCAACACTACCGAACTGAATTGAAGAAGAAGAAGAATATTTTTGTGATGGGGTTAAGACAGAGAGGAGAATTGTAGTTCAGAGATTAAGAGTTGGGGTCGACTCAGCAGTGTTCGGATCAAACGAGAAAAGAGATTAGGATTCCGGGCTTCGGGAGAATTAGAAGAGGATTTGGAAAGCAAAGGATTTGGGATGTTCTTCCCTTTTATCACTTTAAGTGAAGGTGAGTAACACACCGAACATCATGTACATGGATTGCTCATTCCGAGTGGATCAAGAATTTTGATTATAAGATGATGGATAAAGCTCGACCTAAGAAGGTGGAAATTTTTAAGGGGGAGAGCACGACCAAGAGATAAACTCGAAATACAAGGTTGTGCTGAAAGAAGTGTTTTAGTAGGAACAATGGAAATGCAAACTGTGGAAGATATGAAAGTTTTACTGATGGTGATAGGAAAAGGAATGAAACGGCCTTAATAGTCAAACCTTCAAAGTGGAAGTTAAGATACCAAACTCTGGTTGAAGATTGCTACGGGGTAATGAAGAGATTAACTCGATCGACATTTGTACGAACGAAATTTTGATCTTGAAGATGATGGAATCATGAAGAAGTTTTTGTTGAACTTTTAGGTCAGTTCTGGAGAAAGAAAACCAGATCAAAGTATCATATTTCGGGATGGTGACAATGAATGTAAATTCAATTAAGTATTGAAAGGGTTCGGAAGACATAAAAAAATAAAATCTTTAATAAGTCATCAGTCATCTTTCTATGATGACTTGGAAAGCTTTAAGATGAGAAGAATCGAAAAAGGGTAATTATTGATGAACTTGGATCAAACCACAAGAATCGACAAGGAGGTTTTATTTTCGGTTAAAGAATTGAATGGGTTAGAACTGAAGACACGCTTAATGGCTTGAAGAGGATGAAGGCTCCACGAAAAGATCAATTTAAGATTTAGGGAATCGATGGTCTCAACTCAATTTGGCAAGAATTTGTGAGGAAGATGGTGATCGTTATTCTGAAAGTTTATTTGAATTCCAAGAACTTTACCAAATTAAAGAAGATAACTTTGGGAAAGGATCAGAATGGAACATAAGAATTGGGGTCAACCAAGGGTCCGTCTATCCTTCCACCCAAGTACACCCTAAAGAATGAGAGGTGAGTAGGAGATCGATCCACCTAGGGGCCAAATCATCCAACCGTATTACAAACTACCAACTTCCAATCTCATTGCTACGGTGAACGGTACATCAAACATTCATGGCATATATATACATGCAACTTTAACTTGAGCAATTTCATGATACTATATATGCTTTGATCGCTTGTTGTATTAACTGCTCTTGTATGAACGATACTAATTTACTTGATATTTCTTACCTGTCCCTTGTGTGGTATATACATGCTTGTTTATTTGTCTTTTCTCTTGGGTTGTTGTGTTGTTATTTGAGAGACTGGGTTCTCACGTTTTTGCTTGTGAGAGACGGGGTTCTCTCCTTGTTGTTCGATAGACGGGGCTCTTTAATTGCTTGCTACCTACTTAGACTTTCAAGTGCTTAGGTTTTGGGGAGTTAAGGGTCGTGACATAACAGCCATTGAAGACCCCTTGTTGCTTGAAGACCTTTTCCGACCTAATTCCTGACGGGGAGTTGCTAACCCGCTTCGGATGAACACGGGAAAGTTTACGCAGAGTCCAGAACTCGAGGTAGTGGACCTGGGGACCAGGTCCTCTTAAGGGGGAGAGGTTGTAACGCCCAGTTTTCTTGATCAGTCAGGAATGACGTCATGAGTGGGTTTAGACCGAGTGTTATGTGATTTTAATTATGTCTTAGTCGCTAATTGATTGCTTCGTTTAATAATTTTGTGAACTAATTGTTATTATGTGACTTAAGTGATTATGTTACTTAAACTCATTTTAATATGTTTATTTGTTATTTGAATGGTCTAATTTGAATATGTATGTATTTGACCTTATATGAAATTCTTGGACTCAACCGAACTTTGAATTTGACCCAATTGCTAAACTACCAAACCTTGGTACCCTAATTGAAGCACTTAAATTTTTGGAGGACCAAAGTGAGAATTCCCCTCACTCTCCCCCTTAATTACACGATTCATCCCCCTCCCCACCTCCTAATCTCATTCTTCTTCTTTCAATTTCTCCTAGCAAATAAGGGTTCCCAACTTCTCCTTCCTTCACCATTTGATTGATCCATCAAGTAAGCAAGGAGGCAAGGAGATTTCTCCCATTTTCAAGCAAGAATTCAAGCTTCAATCAATCCTAGCACAATAGGATCGAACCCACAGGGAAGGAAAATCAATCACTACTCTGTATTTCTCTCTAATCTAAAGACTTAACGAATTCAAGGTTATTTCTATCAATCTACTGATGCGGAAATTAACAAGTAACTGAACTAAAATTGAAATTAACAATTTGAATACGTTAATTTACTTTAGTAAACTAAGCAGGTAGGGGGAAAAGCTTTGAATCATACAATCAACAGGCCGGTCATCATACAATCACTAGCCTCGGCAACAACTGGTTGGCATTGCGAAGAACCGCAAACTCATCATCAGGCCGGTCAGGAATCCGAGCCAAGAGCTCCTTCTGCCTCGCAGAAAGCTCATCGAACCGGGCTGTCCCCCATCTGTACATCTACCAGAAACCATCTCTCTCACGAATAGGACACCATGGCAAAATACTATGTTTCAGCTCTCCAGTCTCCCTAGGTATAGCTAAGCCTACGGTCTCTAAGTACTCTGGACCAGTATGTCCAAAAAAAATAGGCAAAGCCCCTCTCGGTGTCCAGTTCATTTCTCTAGCAAACATCGTCACAAAGCCTCCATGAGCAATCGTGCCCGTTACACTCCCCGCACTTTCATGCAGCTTCCAAAGGAACTCGATCGTACCATCGAACTTAATACCTTCCTTCATCTTATACATGATGCCCAACTCAGTTTTTGTAATATGGCTATCTCTCCCGTATCTGGCACAGAATCCCAGGGCCAAAACCCTATGGACTAGTATCCATGTCAACGAGTTAAAATAGCTGTCATGCGTGCTCCGGGGAGAATAACTAGGAACACTCTCCCTCAAGGGAAAGGATCTCCACACCTCCTCACGCTGAGTCTCGCTCCATCTGGGTAAAGAAATGGTGGCATTAGCTGGAAACCAAAGAATCTCTCGAACTCTACTCACACTCCAAGTTCGAGTCTCCATATCATCAGGAGTGAAGGTCAAAGTGTTGTCTACCGGATCAAAATACATCGTATGGGAAAAAGCAGCAGTCATATCTCAATAAGTCATATCCCTCCTCTCAAGAAAAGGCAACCAGCCTATGTTATTGAAAATCCTCCGCACTTCATTCCAAACCTCCAATCTATCCATCCGGTCGAAGAATTTAGTACCCACAATATTCCTTGTTGGATTCCTTTGGAAAGAATTCCCAAAGACATTAATTGTTATGTTCCTTGACCCAAGAGGTTGGTGGTCTAATCTGGATGACGTAGTGAAAGGTTCCGGGACTTTAGAGCGCTTAGTGCGACCCATTATACCTGAATCAAACAATGATAGCAAAGCAAAGTACCAAGAAATCAATCACGAGTCACATAGACAATTCCTCAAACACCTTGTGTGCTTAAGCCTAGTGGGTGAGTCTTAACTCAAGTTATTCACTCTATTCAATCTCAAATATACAATAGCTTAATTACTACAATTCAAGCTCATAATTCTCTACCTTCAACTCCGAAATTAAAAAACAAGGCTACCTAGAATTTTAGGATTCTTCAAAATTTTAACCCAATTCAAGTTAACTACAATTTAAAGCATCAATCATAATTCTAGCTTAGTTAACGTCTCAAAATTCATCAATTTAATCTCATGGTTATCTGTAACACGCAATTCAATCCTAATTCTCATCCCTTAGATTGGAAAAATTAGCTTCCAAAAAAATTACTCTAAAACAAAGGAGTGGAAACTTACTTTGATTCACAAGAGAGTAAAGAATGAAACTTGGTGGGGAAGCTTCTTGCTTGTTAGTTGAAGATGATTGACCCAAGGGAACAATTGAATCTCTAGGAAGGTGGGATAAGTGGGTGCAAGTGTATTTATAGGTTTGAGGGGGAAAAAAATGAAATTGGGTAGTGCAAGACTTAAATTAACTCTAAAAACGTGGTCCTAAAATCCAATTTCCGCCAGTCGGATCGGTAAAAGGCGTTACCGGTGTTCCTATGACAAAGGGGTAATGGGCGTTACCCCTGTCGGCCAACACGCCTGTTCCACGGCAACGGCGCTAAAAACTAGTTGTAATTTGATTTTACTATAGTTAAAACCAATCGTGCAAGTATACACTAACATACGCGTAGCATAATAGGATCGAACCCACAGGGAAGGGAAATCAATCACTACTCTCTATTTCTCTCTAATCTAAAGACTTAACGAATTCAAGGTTATTTCTATTAATCTACTGATGTAGAAATTTACAAGTAACTGAACTAAAATTGCAATTAACAATTTGAATACGTGAATTTTCTTCCGTAAACTAAACAGGCAGGGGAAAGGGCTTTGAATCATACAATCAAGAGCTAATGTGATACCCGTTTGACAAGTGTAAGTCTACAACCTAGTCACTTATATTTGAATTACCCTCTCTCGAGGTGTAACCAAGTGCTTAATTAGTGTTGAATGTTGCTCTTGCAATCACCAATAGTTAATTAAACCATATGAACAGTTTACTAGCCTCAACAAAAGAAATAAACGGGCTTGACTTAACCTTCTCGTCCTTAAACACTACTGAGCCGAAGGAAACTTTCTTCTCCCGACAATCCTTCTGAGCCCCATACTCGTACAACCAATCCATCCAGAAAATAACATCATACCTCTGCATAGGCATTTCAATCAATTCTCCAAGAAAGACTCGGCCTTCAAAGCTAATTGGACAACCCCGAAAAACCCTGCAAGATACCAAGCTACCACCAAGAGGGGAACTAACCACGTAATCATGCGCACATAAAGAAACAGGCAAGCACATAGTAGTAGAAATGTCCCGAGAAATAAATGAATGAGTTACCCCGGGATCGAATAATGCATATAATGTAGTTCCATGGATGCTTATAGTAGCTTCGATCACAGCGTTTGGGTCGATATCCACAGCTTGCTCCTCCTCAGCTCCCAACGCATATGCCCTAGCTGGAATTGCAGGCCTCGGATTGTCTTTCTTTTTCGGGCACGTGCTCACCATATGATCCGGTGCTCCACAAATGAAACACCTTTTACGAAGTCTGAAGTAATTATCCACGTGGTGAGGACCCTTGCAATAGGTACATTGCACTTTAGGTGGTGCCGGAAGTGCTAAAGGTTGCTTGGCTTGAGGTGGTCCCGCTGGTCTGAATGATTTGTTCTGAGGCTTAGCCTGTTGAAAAGTTTTAAAGGCTGGCCTCTTTCCTAATTTATTCAAAGTCCCTGAGCTGGACCATTGCCCTGAATGTGCAATCTTTCTCCTCAAAACCACTCTATCGTCGACCCTTAGAGCCTTATCAACTACTTTCGCCCACGTGCTCATATTGGCTGCTTGTAAAGCATCTTTCATCTCTTCACGTAGTCCTTGGAGAAATTGAGAGGCCTTCGCTTCATAGTCATTGGCTATATTAGGGGCATAGCGGGAGTGTCTCTTAAATTCGTTGATATACTCGGTCACAGACATACTCCCCTGTTTAAGATCCATGAATTTCCTTGAGCGCCGATTCCTTGTAGCTTTGGGAATATATTTGGTCTTGAATTCCTGAACAAATACCTCCCACGTTATCTCTTACCCGGATGCTTCTAACTTCCCTTGCAAACTCGACCACCAATGGTAGGCCTGACCCTGGATCATGGTAAGTGTGCATTGTAGCTTCTTCATAGGCCCACACGGTATGAGATTCCACACCCGATTGGTTTGCACGAGCCATTCTTCCGCTTGAACGTCATTTCCAACAATGAAAACCGGTGGATTCTGATTTTTAAACTCCCGAAGAAGAGCAGTAACAACATTCCCTGCATGATTCCCGGCCTGAGGTGCATTATTCCTTTCCTGAGCTCTTTGATCCAAATACACCGCTAATCTTTCCATAAAATTGTCGGGGTCCATTTGCGGTGGTGGTGGAGGGTTGTTATTTCTAGGTTGTGGAGAATGATCCCGGTGATGTCGATGTTCCGGAGATCTATCCCGGCGATGGTGTCGACGTGGAGGCATATTTTCTACAAATCAAAAGATTCCAATTCGTATGCGTACGGGTTAGTACATGTTCATGTGCACTATTAACAAGTAATAAGCAAATAATCACATAAATGCACATAACCACGTTGTCCTTAGCCGTACGACCGAGAGCTCTGATACCACCTTAAGATGTAGCGCCCGGAACGGTGGGCCACCACATCCCCCGCACCTAAACCCGAACCCACATATGAAATTGATTTCCATACATGAGTCCGAGTTTAAGCGAACAGGAACCTACACTCACACGCTAGGCTAAGCGGGGCTAAACTCGAACAGAGCGCGCAAATAAACAAAAAAGATATGCGGAAGTAGTAAACAGGATCAAAAAGAGCTCTATAAGTAACATATACATCATATACAGTGGCCTCACGGCCCAAAACATCGACTATCTACGTCAAAAGTCTATAATTCTTCAAATGACATACAATTCTGGCTTCAAATACATAATAAAAGTATCCAAAATGCAAGAAGTACGAATGCAACTCGACCTAGACACACAAGTACAAGACCAAGACTCGCACTTCCCCGCCTAGCTCGGTACACCTGAAAGGGAAAGGAGAGGGTCAGTCTCACAACTCGACTGAATGAGGGGCTTAACACACCCACACCTTAGATACGTATAGAGCATAGCATAAATCAAAAGTGATAGTCATGAATCGAGGCTAGGGTTTTGCACACCAAACACCATTTCCCGAAACTAACATATAGTAAGAAAAGAACCTATCACGATCCATAATCTATCAATCAAACAAAAACAAAGCCCGGCGAGAACGGACTATCCCTTACTCCTTCAAACATAAATATTAAATCACAATTCCACCCTTGCATTCATGGTGTATCGGGAATCAAACCCTAGCACCTACATTACCAAAAACACACGGGGTAGGTAACCCACGATATGCCTGCCCCGGTTATCCACCGAGGGCTCAAGATATCACGCCTTCCCAACTTCCCTAGGTCGCACGTGAATATCCCAAATGAGAGCGTGCACAGGGGTCAAACCCGGCGACCCCGTGGTCGTCCTGGGTCTTCCGTACCCACGTCTCCTGGGCCCACACAATAAAACGGACCAAACTCCCATCTTTCAGGGCACACTCGCTCAATAGAACAAAACGTACCAAAAGAGATTCAAAACCCAAGCTTATAGATATGCTTGTACATATATCATTTCCATAAAGTTCACATCTTCCACAAGACCATAAACATAATTTAAGCATTCATATTTAAATATGTATAACATATCCGTATGCGAGTGAGAAATCATCACATTGTAGGCCATAGGTTAATAACTAATAATTCCTAACCTCACCTTAACAAAAGAAACAAAAGAGTAGGATCGAACGACAACCAACCACCTAAGTTTCGGGCTCGTGCATGACGGGAAGAGGCTCTGAAACACAAAAGAGAATAAGACCCGAGATTTAGACTCGAATATGAACCAAATAGACGCTCGGCGATGCTTGTGAATGCAAAGAATGCAATGGAAATGCATAAACATGCCAAATAAATCTTACCAATTCTTATTCACACAATTCATATCAAATAAGGTCATAAGTTCAAAACAAGTTACATAACGCATAATATAACAAGCCAACAATGCATATTAGTGATAAATGAAGAAGGAAAATACGAAGAAAAACAACGAAGCGATAAAACGAGCAATTGCCGCCGCATTATTTTCAAATGACCCGGCTGTGTTGGGTTTTAGTTCAAAATGGACACGGCCGTGTCCGATTAAAATTAATTACGGAGCTTAATCCGAGACGCTGACACGGCCGTGTTGAGTTTTAGTTCAAAATGGACACGGCCGTGTCTGATTTTATAAAAATAATTTGCTCCAAGTCGAGAGGCTGACACGGCCGTGTCCAACACATGTACAAAGCTGACACGGCCGTGTTGGCCCTTCGTCTTCGAAAAAAAATAACAGCCGCAACAGTAACTCTGCGCCGAAAAACAGAGCAAGAAGCAGAGCAAGCACACAGCAACATCAAACAACGACCTCAAGCCACAAAACTCAACTAAATCATGGCAAATTACTTCATAATCATCATATAATCTCCCAATCATCACGAAAACTCAAGAATCAACATATATCTCAAGTTCATCTAAGAAAGGATTTGAATTCCATTAATGGTAACCTTCACCATAGTCAACCATAATCAAAAGGCAAGTCATATAATCAAATTAGAGTAAAAAAGGGATCATATATATAACTTCAAATCAAAGCTTAACTCTAAGAAGCACAAGAGATCATCAAACCCTCAAGATACATGCCATGATCCATAAATACCCCAAACATAGCTCAAAGCATGGAATTAATTGCTCAAAATGACCATATACTTATGTATATACCAAATACTAGCTTACCCCTTGAAGATGATGGAAGAAAATGGAGAAATGAGCTCAATCTCTCCTTGGAGTGAATAGTGACGGGTTGAAGGGTTTAAGCTCCCAAGTTGCTGCACCTTTTTCCTCTCTTCCTTGTATGTACCGAGAATGAAAGGGGAGAGATGATAGTGTATGGAGTTGCTGGGTTGTGGGGCCAAGGTGGAGGGTAATATGTCAAAAATTGAGGGACTAAAGTGCAAATAGGTGAAAGGTAGTCATATAGGAGCGAGGTAAGTTTCCGATCGGATTTCGGAGTATCGAATAGGCTTAAAAGGTTATGAGGCTTAGCCCATCGAACCCGAATCGTCGGAACGAGTTCAACGGTAGTGACGAAATTCGAATCCGAATTCCCGAGCTCAAAATACACACATTGGAACCCAAGGTGCGCTAAAAACGTTTTAGCCTCCTTTAGGTTCCCAATGAAACAAATAATTCAAAAGCTCAACGATTAAACTCGAAAACATATAACGACCATAAATCAAGGTTCATAACACGTAAATCTCCAACATACTAAAACAACGGAAAAAATTTCCGAATTCAATTCAAGCATAAACGAATCAAACCATAGCAAATTCTGTAAATTTTCAAATAAGAATCATTCGAATTCATAAGAAATATTTAAAATAAGAATTAAAAGAATACAGAATATGAATTTAAATAATGTAAATCGCGCACATACGTCATACCTGTACGGTCTGGAAGTCGGGGTGTCACAATCCTTCCCCCTTAAAAAGGACTTATCCTCAAGTCCGAACCGAGTTCTCAAACAAATCCGGATAAAAACTCTTCATCTTCTCCTCAGTTTCCCAAGTGGACTCTTCTGATTTCTTATCCCTCCAAAGTACCCTGACTAAAGGAATCTGCCGGTTTCTTAATTCCTGCATTTTTCGATCCTGAATTGCAACTGGATGTTTCTCAATCGTCAAATCCGGCTCTAACAGAACCTCTTCAACTGGGAGAATTGTTGCCTCATCGGGATAATACTTACGGAGTTGAGAAACGTGAAACACGTTGTGTATCCCAGTCAAATTTGGCGGTAAATCCAATCTGTACGCCGTTTCTCCAATTCTTGCTAAAATCTCAAACGGTCCAAGGTATCGGGGACTGGGTTTCCCACCTTTACCTATTCGAGTGAAACCCTTTCTTGGAGATGCTTTTAAAAAAACTCTATCTCCCACCTCAAACTGTAAAGGCCTTCTACTTCTGTCAGCGTAACTCTTCTGACGAGACTGAGCCGCTTTCATTCTTTGCCTAATGTTATGAACCTTCTCACTAGTAGCAGTAATATTTTCCTTAGGTTCGGCTCGCTCGAGTTTATGCTCTTCAGTCCATCTCCAATCCTCAATATCCAAAAATAGAGGAGATCTACATTTCCTCCCATATAAAGCCTCGTAAGGAGCCATTCCAATTGAACCCTGATAGCTGTTATTATAAGCAAACTCAACCAAAGCCAGATGCTCGTCCCACTTATCTTGAAAATCCAAAACACACGCCCTAAGCATATCCTCCAAATACTGAATTAACCTCTTCGACTGACCGTCTATCTGAGGATGCGAAGTAGTGCTGAAGTTGAGCCTGGTACCCAAACATCTCTGAAGATTCTGCCAAAAGATCAAAGTGAACCTCGGATCCCGATCCAAAACTATACTGACTAGAATTCCGTGTAATCTTACAATTTCCCGTACATATAACTCTGCTAGTTTCGGTACCTTATCCGACATCCGAACTTGAAGAAAATGGGCAGACTTAGTCAATCTGCCGATAATCACCCAAATTCCATCGAACCCTCCTTCAATTTTCTCGAAGCATCAGCTACCACTCGACCATGCTGCATTAAAACATAACCTAGACCTTCCTTAGATGCATCCGTGTAAACTGCATAACCTTCGGTGCCCTCGGGTAGGGTAAGAACTGGTGCTGAATTCAATTTCACCTTCAGAGTCTGAAAACTTGCTTCACACTTATCATTCCACTCGAACTTCACTTCCTTCTTAGTCAGATGAGTCAACGGAGCAGCAATCTTAGAAAAATCTTTAACAAATCTTCTGTAGTAACCAGCCAACCCGAGAAAACTTCGAATTTCAGATGCATTCTTCTGTCTTTCCGAACGAAGCATGGATTCAATCTTAGAAGGATCCACTTCAATTCCATTACCCGAAATAATATGACCCAGAAATATAACCCGGTCGATCCAAAACTCGCATTTGCTAAACTTGGCATATAACTTATGTTCCCTTAAGGTTTCCAAAACAATCTGAAGATGCTGAGCGTGCTCTTCAGCCGACTTAGAATACACCAGAATGTCATCTATAAAAATTACGACAAACTTGTCAAGATATTGCCTGAACACTCTGTGCATCATATCCATGAATACGGCTGGAGCGTTCGTTAACCCAAAAGGCATTACAATGAACTCAAAATGACCATAACGAGTGTTGAATCCAGTTTTAGAAATATCCTCCTCTCTGATCCGCAGCTGGTAGTAACCTTGCCTCAAATCCAACTTGGAATAGACCTTAGAAACTTGTAAGATATCAAACAACTCCTTGATGTGAGGCAACGGATACTTATTCTTCACCATCATCCGATTCAGCTCGCGATAATCTATACACATCCGTAACGTTCCATCTTTCTTCTTTACAAATAGAACGGGAGCACCCCACGGAGAAATGCTCGGACGAATGTACCCACAAGCTAGAAGTTCATCAAGCTGCGACTTTAGCTCCTTTAACTCTGCAGTGGCCATCCTGTAGGGAGTCTTCGGAAAAGGCTCTGCTCCGGGATGGAGGTCAATTACAAACTCAATGTCCTTGTCAGGCGGTAGAGAACCCAAAGTCTCAGGGAAAACATCGGTATACTCTTGTACGACCTCCGTCTCTTCAAGTTTAGCCTGATCCTTCGGTCTATTCAAAAGATAGGCCACAAAACCTGTTGCACCGTCCCGGACCAGTTTACTAGCCTCAACAAAAGAAACAAACGGGCTTGACTTAACCTTCTTGCCCTTAAACACCACTGAGCCGAAGGAAACTTTCTTCTCCCGACAATCCATCTGAGCCCCATACTCGTACAACCAATCCATCCCCAAAATAACATCATACCTCTGCATAGGCATTTCAATCAATTCTGCAAGAAAGACTCGGCCTTCAAAGCTAATTGGACAACCTCGAAAAACCCTGCAAGATACCAATCTACCACCAAGAGGGGAACTAACCACGTAATCATGCGCACATAAAGAAACAGGCAAGCACATAGTAGTAGCAATGTCCCGAGAAATAAATGAATGGGTAGCCCCGGGATCGAATAATGCATGTAATGTAGTGCCATGGATGCTTATAGTACCTTCGATCATAGCGTTTGGGTCGATATCCACAGCTTGCTCCTCCTCAGCTCCCAACGCATATGCCCTAGCTGGAATTGCAGGCCTCGGATTATCTTTCTTTTTCAGGCACGTGCTCACCATATGATCCGGTGCTCCACAAATGAAACACCTTTTACGAAGTCTGAAGCAATTATCCACGTGGTGAGGACCCTTGCAATAGGTACATTGCACTTTAGGTGGCGCCGGAAGTGCTAAAGGTTGTTTGGCTTGAGGTGGTGCCGCTGGTCTGAATGATTTGTTCTGAGGCTTAGCCTATTGAAAAGTTTGAAAGGCTGGCCTCTTTCCTAATTTATTCAAAGTCCCTGAGTTGAACCCTTGCCCTGAATGTGCAATCTTTCTCCTCAGAACCACTCTATCTCCGACCCTTAGAGCCTTATCAACTACTTTCGCCCACGTGCTCGTATTGGCTGCTTGCAAAGCATCTTTCATATCTTCACATAATCCTTGGAGAAACTGAGAGGCCTTCGCTTCATCGTCATTGGCTATATTAGGGGCATAGCGGGAGAGTCTCTCAAATTCGTTGATATACTCGGTCACAGACATACTTCCCTGTTTAAGATCCATGAATTCCCTTGAGCGCCGATTCCTTGTAGCTTTGGGAATATATTTGGTCTTGAATTCCTGAACAAATACCTCCCACGTTATCTCTTCCCCGGAGGCTTCTAACTTCCCTTGCAAACTCGACCACCAATTGTAGGCCTGACCCTGGATCATGGTAAGTGTGCATTGTAGCTTCTCCATAGGCCCACACGGTATGAGATTCCACACCCGATTGGTTTGCACGAGCCATTCTTCCGCTTGAACGTCATTTCCACCAATGAAAACCGGTGGATTCTGATTTTTAAACTCCCGAAGAAGAGCAGTAACAACATTCCCTCCATGATTCCCGGCCTGAGGTGCATTATTCCTTTCCTGAGCTCTTTGATCCAAATACACCGCTAATCTTTCCATAAAATTCTCGGGGTCCATTTGCGGTGGTGGTGGAGGGTTGTTATTTCTAGGTTGTGGAGAATGATCCCGGTGATGTCGACGTTCCGGAGATCTATCCCGGCGATGGTGTCGACGTGGAGGCATATTTTCTGCAAATCAAAAGATTCCAATTCATATGCGTACGGGTTAGTACATGTTCATGTGCACTATTAACAAGAAATAAGCAAATAATCACATAAATGCACATAACCACGTTGTCCTAAGCCGTACGACTGAGAGCTCTGATATCACCTTAAGATGTAGCGCCCGGAACGCTGGGCCACCACATCCCCCGCACCTAAACCCGAACCCACATATGAAATGGATTTCCATACATGAGTCCGAGTTTAAGCGAACAGGAACCAACACTCACACGCTAGGCTAAGCGGGGCTAAACTCGAACAGAGCACGCAAATAAACAAAAAAGATATGCGGAAGCAGTAAACAGGATCGAAAAAAGCTCTATAACTAACATATACATCATATACAGTGGCGTCACGACCCAAAACATCGAGTATCTACGTCAAAAGTCCATAATTCTTCAAATGACATACAATTCTGGAATCAAATACATAATAAAAGTATCCAAAATGCAAGAAGTACGAATGCAACTCGACCTAGACAGACAAGTACAAGACCAAGACTCGCACTTCCCCGCCTAGCTCGGTACACCTGAAAGGGAAAGGAGAGGGTCAGTCTCACAACTCGACTGAGTGAGGGGCTTAACACACCCACACCTTAGATACGTATAGAGCATAGCATAAATCAAAAGTGATAGTCATGAATCGAGGCTAAGGTTTTGCACACCAAAAACCATTTCCCGAAACTAACATATAGTAAGAAAAGAACCTATCTCGAAGCATAATCTATCAGTCAAACAAAATCAAAGCCCGGTGAGAACGGACTATCCCTTACTCCTTCAAACATAAATATCAAATCACAATTCCACCCTTGCACCCGTGGTGTATCGGGAATCAAACCTTAGCACCTACATTACCAAAAACACACGGGGTAGCTAGCCCACGATATGTCTTCCCCGGTTATCCACCGAGAGCTCAAGATATCACGCCTTCCCAACCTCCCTAGGTCGCACGTGAATATCTCAAATGAGAGCGTGCACAGGGGTCAAACCCGGTGACCCCGTGGTCGTCCCGGGTCTTCCTTACCCACGTCTCCAGGGCCTACACAATAAAACAGACCAAACTCCCATCTTTCAGGGCACACTCGCTCGACAGAACAAAACGTACCAAAAGAGATTCAAAACCCAAGCTTATAGATATGCTTGTACATATATCATTTCCATAAAGTTCACATCTTTCACAAGACCATAAACATAATTTAAGCATTCATATTTAAATATGTATAACATATCCGCATGCGAGTGAGAAATCATCACATTGTAGGCCATAGGTTACTAACTAATAATTCCTAACCTCACCTTAACAAAAGAAACAAAAGAGTAGGATTGAACCGCAACCAACCACCTAAGCTTCGGGCTCTTGCACGATGGGAAGAGGCTCTGAAACATAAAAGAGAACAAGACCCGAGACTTAGACTCAAATATGAACCAAATATACGCTCGGCGATGCTTGTGAATGCAAAGAATGCAATGGAAATGCATAAACATGCCAAATAAATCTTACCAATTCTTATTCACACAAATCATATCAAATAAGGTCATAAGTTCAAAACAAGGTACATAACGCATAATATAACCAGCCAACAATGCATATTAGTCATAAATGAAGAAAGAAAATATGAAGAAAAACAACGAAGCGATAAAACGAGCAATTGCCGCCGCCATATTTTCAAATGACAGGGCCGTATTGGGTTTTAGTTCAAAATGGACACGGCCATGTCCGATTAAAATTAATTTCGGAGCTTAATCCGAGACGCTGACACAGCCGTGTTGAGTTTTAGTTCAAAATGGACACGGCCGTGTATGATTTTATAAAAATAATTTGCTCCAAGTCGAGAGGCTGACACGGCCGTGTCCAACACTTGTACAAAGCTGACACGGCCGTGTTGGCCCTTCGTCTTCGAAAAAAAATAACAGCCGCAACAGTAACTCTGCGCCAAAAAACAGAGCAAGAAGCTGAGCAGGCATGCAGCAACATCAAACAACGACCTCAAGCCACAAAACTCAAGTAAATCATGGCAAATTACTTCATAATCATCATATAATCTCCCAATCATCACGAAAGCTCAAGAATCAACATATATCTCAAGTTCATCTAAGCAAAGATTTCAATTCCATTAATGGTAACCTTCACCATATTCAACCATAATCAAAAGGGAAGTCATATAATCAAATTAGAGTAAAAAAGGGATCATATATATAACTTCAAATCAAAGCTTAACTCTAAGAAGCACAAGAGATCATCAAACCCTCAAGATAGATGCCATGCTCCATAAATACCCCAAACATAGCTCAAAGCATGGAATTAATAGCTTAAAATGACCACATACTTATTTATATACAAAATACTAGCTTACCCGTTGAAGATGATGGAAGAAAATTGAGAAATGAGCTCAATCTCTCCTTGGAGTGAATAGTGACGTGTTGAAGGGTTTAAGCTCCCAAGTTGCTGCACCTTTTTCCTCTCTTCCTTGTATGTACCGAGAATGAAAGGGGAGAGATGATAGTGTATGGTGCTGGTGGGTTGTGGGGCCAAGGTGGAGGGTAATATGTCAAAAATTGAGGGACTAAAGTGCAAATAGGTGAATAGTCATATAGGAGCGAGGTAAGTTTCCGATCGGATTTCGGAGTATCGAATAGGCTTAAAAGGTTATGAGGCTTAGTCCTTCGAACCCGAATCGTCGAAACGAGCTCAAAATACACACATTGGAACCCAAGGTGCGCTAAAAACGTTTTAGCCTCCTTTAGGTTCCCAACGAAACAAATAATTCAAAAGCTCAACTGTAACGCCCCGTGTTTTCACACTTGCCGGTAAGTGTTACGTGCGCACTTTTATTTAATTATGTGATTTTATAATTTGATTTGCTAATTGAATTCGTTCTAATTTGATTTAATTGTTTACAATTTATATGAATGTCAATGTGAGATTCGAATATATGAATGAAATTGTGAAAATGTGAATTTCGTGAATTTAGTGATCATTGAATTAATTTACGTGTTTCGTGTAATCCGTGGGCTTGATTGTAAGTTATTTGAATGTTTTGGACTCAATTGGAAATTGAGTTTGGGCTTAATTGCCACTTTTTGAAAGTTTAGGGACCTATTTGTATATAGGTAACCCTGAACGGTTTTCGCGATATCTTGAGCTCCGGGCCTCGAAATCGAGATCCGTAACAGCGTTGAACTTGTCTCGACGATACCTATCCATTAAACTTGACCTTATACTTTTTTGATACCGTTTGAACCTTCGACAACGAATCTTTCCACAACCTAGTTTCTTATAACTTGTTTGAACCGTTTACTAATCAAACCGGACATGGACCGACCCGAATCCTACCCATTTTAGCACTAAATATCAGCATTTTCCTCCTCCTTGCTCCTACTTTTGATCGATCAATTCATCATCCAAGAGAGAAAAGAGAAGCTCCAAAAACCCTCCATTGTTGATCATCCAAACCCTAAGCTCAAGATCAACTTTCATCCAATCTTCTTCCAAGGTAAGGTATGGATTGTTTTTCTCTCATTCTCCTCTCCATTTTCTTCCGATTATATCTTGGTATAAGTTGGAGAATCATGTGTTTTGAGATTAAAGCTTGAAAATGATTCAATGGTATGAATTCTTGGTTCCATGTCTTTCCTTGGTTTTAAATGATAGTTGATGGATGGAATGTGTTGCTTATAACTTCCTCATCATTTCTATATCTTTTAATCTCATGTTGGTTGTGTATTACATGATGTGCCATTGATGGAGCTTGAAGCTTCCATGGATGAAAACTTGGTTTTGAGTGATCTTTTGCCAACTTTAAGGGTGAATTCTTGCATATATGATTGGATTGCATGATATATATGAATTACTTGAATTGAAAACATGTCTAAGGGTGTATAAGAGCTTCCTTGTTGCTGCCCCTGTTTTGCAAAGCTTTTCCCTCGAGAAACAGAGCTTTTGCTCTGTTTTTCTTGCCAAAACGATGAGCTGACACGGTCGTGTCAGCTTTAAACTGAAAATCGACATGGCCGTGTTGGGCTCTCGACTTTGATTATTTTCTGAATTTAATCTCGGATACGGCCGTGTCCAAATGCTTTGAAAACTCAACACGGCCGTGTCAAGCCTTCGACTTTGAATTTTTGGATTTTTAAACCTCGGACACGGCCGTGTCCGCTTCCTTTGAAAACTCAACACGGCCGTGTCATTTGAATTGACAGCTTTGGGAAACCTCTTTTCTTGTTTGCTTTACGTTTATGGATCGTTATGGTGGATTATATGTAACGTGACTATATTAAAGCTATGTTTTATGATTGATATATGATAATGGTGACCATGTGAATGAAAGTATGAAAGTATGAACGATATGAATGGGAATGAATAGGGTTTTACCATATATTGAACGAAATGGGTGAATTATGTGTTTAATTGAATTCTATGGTATTCATGAGCATATTTGGACATGTTTTATGTTTCAAGCATTCCATAGCATGTCATTTCTTCGTCGAGCGTCAAATGTGGTCATGATTGAGTCTCACACTACCTTTGTCACACAGATATTGATCCAGTGGGTGACGAGGTCGGGCAGTGAGAGCTTTGTCGGGTTCTTTTTGTCTACCAGGTGGGTTTTTCTTCTATTAGATAACAATATGACCCCGAACACCCAATGTGCAAGATTTTGGCCAAAACCCTATATATGTATTTATATCAAGTTTTAGCGAACAGAGGTTTTAAACGAAAGCCTTTTTCTTGAATATCCTACCAAAACTTTGGCGAGTAATGATTGAGTGATCACAATGAATGGGGGCCCGGGACTTAGTGTAGTGGTGAACCGGGGAAGCTTGGGCTGACGGGAATCCAGTTATACTACTTCCAACAATTTCGACAACCTGGATTTCACTAGGAGATTAGTGACTGAAAGGGGACCCGCGCTTTTGGGGATTCATGTACCCCTCTAGCATTAATGAATGAGGGTTCGGGCCTTGCAAACCTGTTCACTACCCGGAGGAAGAAGGTGGTATATGAACGATTGAATGAATGATTGAATGTATGTACACGAAAGAATGAAATGTATGAATGAATGAATGAATAATGGATTACACGAGGTGATGGTTGGAGATAATGCACGCCCTCTCGCCGGGCCACTAATGACCTAATGAATGGAATGAACGATTATAATCCTATTCATTGTATTTTATTTACCCACTTGGGGAAAATGCTTCTAAACCTCGAATAAGGATTATAACTTGCATGTATGTGTTTCAATTCCGCGATATTATGATATTATGCCTATCTTTTTATACCCACCAGTCTGTCTAAGACTGAACCCGGAGTTGTTTCAGTTATTTTTGCAGGAAGGGGATGCTAGGTGGGATGCGAGTCGGAAGGAGAGTCTTGCATAGTGTCTAGCCTTTCCTTTACACGCATATGATTACATTATTGATCACTTTTGGATTTTGTATATGTATGGAGCGTACATGTATATAGTACCTATATGTATCTTTCAGATTTAAATGTTGGTACCTAGAGCACATAGCTCAATATATGGAATACATGTTGGTATCTAGAGCATCTAGCTCAGTATACATGTTGGCACTTAGCGAGTGTGTATGTCTCCGTTCGCTATGATTTGGGCTCGTGTGTGGAAATCCATTTCACATACGGGTTGGGTCATGGTGCGGGGGATGTGACGTCTCGCGCTAGGGCGTTACATCAACGATTAAACTCGAAAACATATAACGAGCATAAATCAAGGTTCATATCACGTAAATCTCCAACATACTAAAATAACGAAAAAAAATTCTGAATCCAATTCAATCATAAACGAATCAAACCATAACAAATTTCGAAAATATTCAAATAAGAATCATTCGAATTCATAAGAAATATTTAAAATAAGAATTAAAAGAATACAGAATATGAATTTAAATAATGTAAATCGCGCACATACGTCATACCCGTACGGTCTGGAAATTGGGGTGTCACACACAGCACATGCTCAGCACTTAAGAAATGCAATCACATAAGTAGAGTTCATATTATTTCATTTAATTCATATATCAAATAACCAATTCATATTCTCCACCCTCCTCCTACGCAACTGAAAATCTGCCATATCTCCGCCATCAATCGTTGGTTGGTCGAGTTCTTGGTACGGTTGTGACCGCGTCGTCGAGATAATCGAAATGGACTATTGGTTCGTCGAATTCCGTCGAGAAACGAGCGAGTTCCGGGTTGTGCATGAAATCACAACTCGAGTGTGTGTGGGTCTCGTGTTTCGCCTGAGGAGGAGAGAGAGGGAGAGAGTTGTTGAGTTATGTCACGCTAAACGAGGATCCGGGTGTTTTATCCCGGGTCCTCTCGTGAAAAACGAACAGTAGAAGGGGCTAACGACGTCAGAATAGGGCAAACTCAGAGTCTACGGACTCGTCTCGATGCCCCAAACGCGTTGAAGGGGTCGAAAACTCGATCGAACGAGAAATGACCGAAAAACCCCTAAAAAGAGAAAATTACAAAAAGGCCCCTAAACTCTAAAAGAGTTCAAAATAGGACCACGAAAAACATAAAATCACATAATTAAACACATAAAAAGGTTGAAACGTGACGTGCCTTATAAATCGGACGAGCGGGATGTTACACTCAGGATGCTGCATGGTTGCCAGGCGAGGCTTGGGGCAGGCCTGCGGGCGGCCTGGGCTTCCCGTTCTCGTTTTTTTTGTTTAGTCTAATCCAATCCTGATTTAATTTTTTCTTCTAAATTTTTTTCTTAAAATAAATATTATTTTTGAAATAATTTTAAAATTGAAATTTTTTTATGAAATTAAAACGGATTTAATTTTTGGAAAAAATCATGCTTATTATTTTTAGATAATGAAGAGATAAAATTGTTAATTTTTAGATAAGTATTTCTTGGATTATTTGACGAAACTCATGAACAAGAATTGCATTTAGATCGGGTTTTAAGTCATCGACTTAAAGCGAGAATTTTCATTTATGGGTAAATTTAAATTCTTGCAATTTATGCATGCTAGGTGATCATGGGTAGTCTTGTGATGTTTTAATTTATGCACATGGATGGTTTAAATTGGGGTTGGAACCCCATATTTGCGCTTTTCAATTGGGGTTGGTGCCCCACTTATCTTCGTACTGTTATGTGTTTATTATATGGCTTTCCATATTACTGTTTTGAGGCCGGGGTATGCCCCATGTATTTGTCTATGGCCAATATGAAGATTGAGCCATATTATTTTGTGCAAAGAGAGTAGATTATAGAAAAGTGAGGTTTTTCTATTTTACTTTGAAGATTTGTAACCGTAGACTAAGATGGATCCACACAACAAGTAACATGGAGGCCATAAGTGAAGACCCCTCAAATTGTTAGGCAGGATTTATATTATTGTAATAGATAGAGCATCGTTTTATTTCCAATTCCCTTATGTGATTTAAACGGTTTTATGTTGCATGTATATTAGAACTTGTGATTGTGGAGTGGCTCCCACATATCACGCATAAGATAGGTAGAACCCATGATCATCTCATGTTAGTATCATCCTAAGACATGTTATCTGCTAAGTGCTTGTATGAAATGCATTTAAGTTGTACTTGTATTAATCAAGACTAATTAAAATGGAAAACATATATGTTGGTGAGGTCGAACCGGACAACTCTCCGGTTAAATAAAAAATTCCCTTTAAATATTAAGCTAATTTTGAACAATAGGTGTTTAAAGGTGAGAACTTTGAATTAAATTCCTCGCATTCCATCAACAGAATTTAAGTTTAATAGGGGAAGCTAGTTGTTGTCCATGAATGGCTATGTGAAACCTATTAGTTCTTAGTTTCCCAATTGATAATTTTAATGATCAATATTTCGAGATCAATTTTAGGGAGAGCGATGTCCCAGTAGTGGGTCGTTCGAACTAAGTTTTGATCATGATCTTATGATTGATGGGTCTAGCTTAACGCTTAAGTAAATATGGATGTCGCACGAGTCGTGGGTCCATATTGAAAGATAGGTGATGCAAAAACATTATTAAGAATTCCACAGTGCTGGAATTGGTAAGTTGTACCTACCTTAGGCTTTATTTAGAATGGCCACGAGTCGTGGGTTCGAGGTAAAGTGCTTAGGATCTTAGTACCCATTGGGAGAACAAGTTCCTCTAAGATCTTTAGGGAATTATAGATGTTTTAAAAACAGTGGGATAAACGTAGATTAAAGACCTAATCATGTATATTGTTATTATTCAGCATGCTCACTCAACTCTCTATTTTTCCATTTAGGTCGTAGATTCTTTGATTCTCCACGAGTTTTGAAATGGCAACCAAAAACCCTCTAGTATCGATCCTCGAGTCAAACAAGTTGATTGGTCCCAACTATTATGATTGGCTTAGGAATCTAAAAATGTTTCTAGATTCTGAGTCGAGAACTTATGTTCTCTACGAGGCGGAGCTTGTTCTCGAAGGGGAAGCTCCGACCCGGGCTGAGCGGGACGCGATTCAGAAGTGGAATGCGACACCCCGCTCGTTCGCACGTACAGGTTTGTGCCACGTGTGAGTTTATTTTCTATAATTACATTTATTTTCACTTTTATTTGATGCATTTATCTTTTATTTTATTGTTCCTTATATGAATTATTTGAAAATATATGAAATATGTGATTTAAATGTGAAGAATATGCCCTAAGTGAAATTATGATGTGAATTATGAAGAATTATGAATTTATGATATATGAATTTAATTCCCGAGCATGAAAATTTCATCAATTATATGATATACGTGATTTAACGATTTCAATGTATGATTTAAAATATGTTGGAGTTAATTGAAGACTTGGTTCTTGGACTTAATTGCAACTTTTTGAAAGTTTTGGACTTATTTGAAAAATAAGTCATATTAGTAAACTTCTGTACGTTTTGATTCATAACTTGAGCTCAAGAGTCGGACTTCAGTTTCGTCTTTGGCATTGAACTCCTTTCCACAATTCGGATATAATAGGATAAGTTTCGTAATTTTTCGATGCTCATATCCTAAAACACCCTATGACCTATAAGTGAGCTATAAGACCTATTGCTCATCATTTGTTTGTCTTATTTTCATCTTAAATCATCTTCTCTCTCTCCCTATCTGCTAATATTCGTTCCCCACCAAGAAAGAAGGGAGAAAGAATCTCCAAGAAGAAGAAAACGGGGAAACCACCATTTCAATACCTTTTGAGCTCATAACTTCATTTCTTTTGCTCCATCTTCAAGAGTAAGATAAGAATATTGATCTCCAATCTATTATGATCATTTTCATCCACAATGATCATGTTTTATGTTAGAGATTCCATGGCTATGGCTTCATTCATGAATAGTTACATTTTATATGAAATTCTTGAGAACATGCTCATTTATGCCATATTTGAAGATTTAGGACTTGTTTCATGCTTTCTTGTGCTTCTTTATTTCATTTTTATGCTCCTATTTGTTGGTAGTTGATGTATGATTGAGATGCCATTAAAATACTTGAGCTTCTTGCAAGGAAAACTATGGTAATACTTGATCTGTACCACATCAATTCTTGCCAGATGAATATATGAATATATGGGGCTATTTTGTGTAAATTTTGTGCATGATTTTCATGGCTTATGGCTACTGCTTTGTACCCTTACCTGCTGCTCCGAGCTGCTATGATGTATGAAGGAAAAACAAGGGTTATATTCACGTAATAAATGGAAGAGATACATGCCTAATTTGAGATCATATGCTACCCGGTTAAATGTATGAGCTTTGTGGCTATTTTATGTTGATTCCCTGCTCCTTTCTTGACCATAAACTTCTATCTTGCTTCCTTCTTGTTGTTGCTGTTGTGTTATGCTTGACACAGGGGATTGCTGATGCAAACACAGCAGCTCTTGGCGAGAATGGTAGCTGCTGTGAGCAACCACGCCCGTTACCATTTTAGGGTGTAAGGCAGGTGACGCCCGTGAAGTCCAGTTCAACTATGGGGGTAACTTATTCCTCTTGTCTCCCCATTACCTTCTTATCCCTTAGGTGTGACCACCCCCAGCCTGTAAGCATATGTGTGTTCGTATTTATGTAATGTATGCTTTGTGTGTGTGTTTGTATTTATATATATCATAGTTTATAAGTTGTAAGTGTATTATTATATATGAGATATATGTATATATATTGTATACATGTGTGTGTACGTGTGTGAGTGCATGTATATCTTATTGTGTATATATAATATAGTATAAGTCTTGCACTTAATTCATTGAATTAATTGATCCATGCATACGTTGTCCTTTCTTTGTGCAAGTCCATGAATTGTTTTGTTAATTCTAAATTGATTTCATTAGCAGCAGGTATATTTTGTTGGGAAAACGAAAAAGAAACGCAGCAAAAATTTAAAAATTTTCCCAAAAGATAGAATCGAATCTTGCAATTCCTATTCCCAAATTCGTAGAGATCAAGAAACTCACTTAGATAGTACCTTTCTTGACACGTTCTAGCCGCCCAAGAACACTCTTCACGCGGCTTCATCCCCAAAAGCTCCTTCTCTTTCCAGACATCACGATAGAAGCCCTCTAGAGAATTAGTCCACCAACCTCGACCACGATCCGAATAGGGAGGATGCTAGTTCTATATTCGGTGTTTAGGCTCTAGGATTTAGTGTATAATTTGGAGAGGGAGATTTTTCTATAAATCATTAATTGGGTTCGAACCCCACTAATAAATAGCATGGGGTTCGAACCCCCTATCCTATTCCGGATAGGATTCGAATCCCGTATGTTATCTTGATTCTTGCTTGGAGAGTAAGTCTCTTACTTTGACCAAAAGTGCACCTTTCGATCAACTTGTCAAACAAGAATAATATCTAACTCTCTTAGATATTTTATTCTAATTTATTTATTAAATAATAAATAACTTGAAGACTAATAATTAATTAATTCATAATTAATTATTTATCAGACTTTAATTCTCCAAATTAGGACTTTAATATTAATTCAAAATTAAATAAAAGTTCATTAAACAATTAACACATCAATTATTTAATATATACATATAAAACCACGTGACAACATGTGTCCCATACACGCCTCTTACACGTGTGGGCCCCACCATTCTCTTAATGGTTCGATTAACTCTTTAAATTGATTCAAGCCTTAACCCACGTGACTGGGTTGTTGTGTGTTACCCTCTAGGTTCTTAATTCAATTAGCAGTGACCTTAATTAATTAATCAGTCCAAATATCAAACTACCACACTCTAGCAACAGGTGTTTAACCCCTAGCTGAATAAGAATGTCTCGATTCGACAAAACCTTTAAGTCATTGACATATGTGAGATACAATCCTCCTATGTCCTATCTCTCAATCAAGATCTAGGGCAAGGGAATGATTAGAACCCTAATAATCTTGATCTTAAAGTTCAGTACATTTCATATCCATTTGATCTCAATCCAAGAAACTCATTTCTTGATGTCTTGATCCACTACCTTGGCCAAGGACTCCTAGATGGCATATGAATGACTTACATAATAATAGATCATCATCTTGCTAATGCAAGCATAGGTCCTTTATCGATTCTCATATACTTTCATATGCCACTTATGCAGCCCCAACATAAGCCTTGAATCAGTTATCTAAGGCAACACCCTTTAAAGCTTACACCTAAGACTATAGAGTTAGCTCATAAAGTATCAGTGGAACCACAAGTCTAAGGATCACTTAATCACATCAATGACACGTGAGATATTTCCTAATCTAGAAGTTTCTATTTCCAGATATAGAAACTTCCTTTCCTATTTAGGAATCTTCTCACACGGGATACCTCAATGTACTTACTTAGAATAAGAAAGCACCCTCATGTATCACGCACGTATCAATAATACACTTTGCACCCCATGAAACAAGGTAGTCCTTCTTAAGAGCGTGATCACACGAACAAGCCTCGAACAAGTCAGGTTGACACTCCCATTGTCTATAAGACTCATCGGCTTGGAGTGATTTCTAATCATGATTTATGTGATATAGGGCTCGTCTCATGAACCACTTCACCTAAATGGTTGAGCCATATAAGTCGTATTGATTAGGGGAGTTCTTATACATGTGCCGTTAAAGGTAAACATACAACCAAACAAGAGCATATAAACAAGTGTTGCCTTAATTCGTATTATTCAAAGATTATCTGTGATTTACAAAAGGAAAGTACTAAAGCAGACTATTAAATTGACTTTTAGGGGACTATTCCTAACAGTCTCCCACTTGCCCATCAAAGCCATTCATGAGCTAATCTATGTCCCATCTTCGCAAGATGACCTTCGAAAGCTTCTCGACTAAGGGGTTTAGTAAGCGGGTCTACCACGTTCTTTGCTGATGCGACCCACTTTATTTGCACATCACCTCGTTTGATGATATCACGGATTAGGTGATACTTCCTCATGATGTACTTGGTCCGTTGGTAAGATCTTGGTTTTCTTGCATGAGCAACCGTCCCAGTGTTGTTACAAAACATCGTAATGGGGTCTTTCATGCTAGGAACGGCATTCAATTCTTGAATGAAGTTTCCAATTCAAACACCTTCTTTAGCTGCATCATTTGCAGCTAAGTATTCGGCCGCAGTGGATGAATTTGCAGTGGCCGTTTGCTTGGAAATTTTCCAACTCATAGCTCCGCCATTAAGGTAGAAAATGTATCCTGACATTGACTTAAATTCATCTAAGTCAGATGCAAGGCTTGCATCGCAGTATCCTCCGACTACTTGATCTTTCTGTCCTCCGTATACTAAGAATAAGTCCTTAGTGCTTCACAAGTACTTTAGGATATTCTTCACGGCAGTCCAGTGACCTTTTCCAAGGTCTGATTAGAAACACCTTATTACACTAAGTGCATACGCCACTTCCGGTCAAGTACACAACATTGCATATGTTATGCTACCTATTGCTGAAGCATAAGGCACATGAGTCATTCTTTCTTTCTCAAAGTTTGTCTTAGGACACATCTTCTTAGAAAGACATGTTGCTACTCTCATGGTGTCACACCCCGATTTCTCGACCGTATAGGTACGAGCGCCACACGTGTAAGTTTTGAGATTTAGGTTTATTTAATTTCTTTTCGTCATTTTATTTGCACGACTTAATTTACTTAATTGAATTGCTTGAGAATTATGTGCTTTAATTTCCTTCTCTCATGAGTTTCCTTTAGTGAATTACGTGTTTTAATTCCCCGAGCATACCTAAGTGTTCAATTATTTCATAATTGTAAGAATTCTTGATCTATTGTCCTTAATTATAACTTTTGGAAACTTTTGGGATTCAATTGATAAGTTAATAAGGACTAATTTACCACGTACATTACATTTCGTACTTGATTGCATTCATTTAAATTCCTCAAGGACCAAGTTACAAATTTTTCCCTTTCTTCCCCATTTTGATCAATATATGGCTTATACACACATATACATACACTTTCATCTCTTTCCTTCAACCAAGAGAAAATCAAGAGCATTCCATCCTCTCCATCTCTTCTCTTTAAGTTCAAACCAACCAAGGAGACAAGAAAGACCACAGATTTCCTTTATTTTCATCAAGTGTTTTGAGCTCAAAGACTTTATCCTCTATCTTTTCCTCCATCTCCTTCATTCAAGGTAAGAGAATGCTTATATATATGTGGTGAATCTTTGAGTTATGATTAGGGCTCTATGGATTCTTGGATGTCTTGAGTATATATGAATTAGAAGGGTGATCTTGGATTGATTTCATACATTTATATCATGATTTGGTTGAGGTGGAGGTTGGTTGAACACATTTCTTGTATGAGGGTTTCATGAGCATGTTTGGTTGGATTTGAGCATGTTTCTAGTAGGAATAGTGCCCTGAAAGCCGATGTAATAGTCTACTTTAGTACTTTCCTTATGTAAATCACAGACAATCTTTGAATAATACGAATTAAGGCAACACTTTTGTATATGCTCTTGTTCGATTGTTTGTTTACTTTTGACTGCGCATGTATAAGAACTCCCCTAATCAATATGACGTATAGGACTCAACCATTTAGGCGAAATGGTTTATGAGACGAGCCCTATATCACATAACTCATGATTAGAAATTACTCCAAGCCGATGAGTCCTACATACAGTGGGAGTGTCAACCTGACTTGTTCAAGGCTTGCTCATGTGATCACGCCCTTAAGAAGGACCACCTTGTTTCTTGGGGTGCAAAGTGTATAGTTGATACGGGCCTGATTCATAGGGGTGCTTACTTATTCTAAGTAAGTATACTGAGGTGTCCCGTATGAGAAGATTCCTAAATGGGAAAGGAAGTGTCTATATCTGGAAATAGAAACTTCCAGATTAGGAAATATCTCACGAGTCATTGATGTGATTAAGTGATCCTTAGACTTGAGGTTCCATTGATACTTTATTAGCTAACTCTGTAGTCTTAGGTGTAAGCTTTAAAGGGTGTCGCCTCAGACAACTGATTAAAGGCTTATGCTGGGGCTGCACAAGTGGCACATGAAAGTACATGAGAATTGATAGAGGACCTACACTTGCATGATCATGTTGATCTCTTATTGTGTAAGTCGTTCATATGCCATCTAGGAGTCCTTGGCCAAGGCAGTGGAACAAGATATCAAGAAAAGAGTTTCTTGGATTGAGATCAAATGGATATGAAATGCACTTAACATTAAGATCAAGATTATTAGAGTTCTAGTTATTCCCATACCCTAGATCTTGGTTGAGAGATGGAATGTAGGAGGATTGTATCTCACATGAATCAATGACTTAAAGGTTTTATCAAATCGAGACATTCTTAAATAGCTAGGGGTCAAACACCTGTTGCTAGACTATGGTTGTTTGATCTGTGGACTGATTAATTAATTAGGGTCACTGCTAATTGAATTAAGCACCTAGAGGGTCACACACAACAACCCGGTCACGTGGGTTAAGGCTTGAATCGATTAAACGAGTTGATCGAATCATTTGGAGAATAGAGGGGTCACGTGTGTGTATGTGTATATATATTAATAATTAATTTGTTAGTTATTTAATGGACTTTGATTTAATTTTAAATTAATATTAAAGTCCCAATTTGGAGAAATAAAGTCTAATAAAAATTATTAATTAATTGTCATCAAGTTATTTATTATTTAATATATTAAGTAAAATAAAACATCTAAGAGAGTTAGATATTATTCTTGCTTGAGAAGTTGGCCAAAAGGAGACTTTTGGTCAAAGTAAGAGACTTGGTCTCCAAGCAAGAAAATCCTTTTCCAAAAGAGTTTGGAATTATTGTTCAAAAAGAAAGAGGGGTTCAAAGCCCTTGTCAATAAATACGTAAGGTTCGAACCCCATGGGATGATGATGCACAATTTCTCCTTCTCTAAATATTATACACTAAACCCTAGAGCCCAAAACACCGAATATAGAACTAGCACCCTCCCTGTTTGGATCAAGGTCGCCGTTGGTGGACTAATCTCTAGAGGGCTACTATCGTGAAGGCTTGAAAGATTCGAAGGAGCTTTTGGGGATCAAGCCGCATGAAGAGCGTTCTTGGGCGGCTAGAACATGTCAAGAAAGCTACTATCTAAGTGAGTTTCTTGATATCTACGAATTTGGGAATAGGAATTGCAAGATTTGATTCTAACCTATTGGGAAAGTTTTAAATTTTCGCCGCATTTCTGTTCCGTTTTCCCAACAAGTGTTATTAGTGCCACTTTGAAAGGCCTATTTCTGATTCGTCTCAATTTTGTGAATTTGGTAGAAATTCTTGAGTTCTTTTAGAAAGCCTGAAAGTTTCTGAAAACTGTTTCTTAAATCGTATAGTTGGAAAACTGTTTTAGTTTAAATCTGTTTAAATCGTATTTTTTTATTTTGGATTAAATCGGGTTTTGGAGAAACCTGTGATACGGAAAACGAAACGCGATACGAAAACGCGAGCCTAGGCATGCTAAGGTGTCGCACGTTGTTAGGATTAAATATTGTAAATATTTTGGATTAATAAAACTGAAATTATAGCAAGTCATGAGTATTTTACAAATTTAATAATTAATAACCTGTGTTGGTATTTTTATATGAAATGTGTTTCATAGGAAAAGATTTTAAATACCAGAAGTCACGTGTCATTAATGTTCTAGTCAGTATGATAAGAAGATGTTCTTATCGAGACTATAATATGTTATATAAGATGATTAGTCTTTCGTCATAGGGAAATGGAGTTTCCGATTATAACACATTGATGACTTTCAATGAGATTGGAAACATCGAACTGGACCACTGAGACTGTTCATTTTATACTGCTATCTAAAATGAATAAAATCTCGGAAGCATTAGACTCTTAATCCTGGCAGTGTTTCTACTTTAGGCATGTAGTGTTAATCACTGTGATGTACTCAGAAGTGAGGTCTCGGTAATGGGTGGCCAAAATACTTTGTACGTTCGGTGATTGCATGAAATGTGCTAAAGAGAAATATTGATCGAGGAATCTGTAGCCTTGCTAGAAGGTTAAAAATATCCCTGAAATAGATTTGCAAATGTTCGAATTAAATCTTTGGCCAAAGTACTTCGTGTGTGCGTCACCGAAGTTGTATGTTGAATGTGTTTCACATACAGGTAATTTGAACTTAAGGCGAATCAAGAAATTTCAGATTGGAAGCGAAAAATAAATGATAGTAGTATTTATTTATTTTTCATGGATATCTGTACAGAAGAGTAAAATGCAAAATTATTTTAGATCGAGAAATTCGTGAATAATTTAATTAATTTTAGAGTTCAACAATATTTATTTAGTGGAATTAATTACTGTTAAACGGTAATCGATCATTATCATGGGATGATAATAGATTGACCCATTTGGAGCTAAGATTAATTAGTCCTGCAGGTCCCCTCGCAAGCCCCAACGAAGATCAATGACAAAATATTAAAATGAGAGATAGAAATGAATTTTCAAAGGGTTTGAAAATAGCCAAGGAATTTATTTTGAGAAAATAAATTAAATTCCAAAGAGTTGGAAATGCCCGAAATTTTATTTTGGAGAAAATAATTTTTTTTCCAAAAAAAATAAATATATATATTTTTTTGCTGACGTGTCACGCCACGTCAGCGGGTCAGTGCCACTGGGCGCCACATGGCACGCCGCGTGGACGGCCAGGATTGCGCCGCGTCAGCATGAAGGAACGGCCCAGATTGGATCTGGCGCGGGTCAGGAAACGGGTCGGATAGTAGTTCGGTTGACCGAGTCAACGGGCAGGGCCGGATAGGGTCGGGTCATGGGTTGACCGACCCGGACACGTGGACCAATGGAGATTCGCCACGTGGCAATCGGCCAGACCGCCTGAACCGACCGGTTCTCTGCCGAATCGGTCTGAACCATTGAGCCGTCGGTCGGACCGGCTGAACCGTCCACGCGGCACCTGCTCGTGCCTGCGCATGCAGCACCTTCTAGCGGCGCATAGGGGCGCGTGCTCAGCGGCTACGGACTCCTGGAGAGCTCCTCTTCCAAGTGGCACCTCCGGATTGGCTGCACGAACTTCGGGTACACGACAATTTTGTGAAATTGTACGAAAATAACCCTAATTCTTGGCCTATAAATAGGTTGTTCCCTTCTCATTTTAATGTATCAAAATTTGGCTTCATTTTCGCAGATCTGAAAGGCCCTCATGGCACTTTATCTCTCTAGAATAATTAATCCTTAATTAAGGATTAATTATAACTTAATTAGGTGGTTATATAATTAATATATAATCCACTTAATTAATAGAAAATAGGGATTTTCTTAAATTAGAAAAAAGGGTTTTTCTAGAAAAATATTTTCTCAAAGTATTTAGCGAAATACTGCCAGAGCCCACACTCCAATTTCTTAATCGGGGATATTGCGGGGAAGCTCTGCCGGTTTCACGAGAAGATATCGAGGTGCTAGAAAAGTGCCGTTGATAGCCAATTTTGCAGTACGGTAATATCGTTATGCTGCCCAAATTAATATTTGCATATTGTGATAATATGCTAGATGATTTAAAATTATGTTATCAATGCCTGTATATATTAGAGTTATGCTGCCCCATTTATTCCGCTGCTTTATTAAAATATTTTGGAAATATTTTGATAATGAGGTTATGGCGAATTTTTTTGAATATTACGCTATACCGTCACTCTGCCTCGGGCCCGCCACACCAACACACGCCGAGGCCAGCAAGCAACGTCCCGCAACCGCACGGGATGCCCGCCCACCATCACGCAGCCACGTTCGACGGATGCTAGGTGCGCCTGCTCCCTTGTACTGCAACCGCGCGGGATAGCTGCCCAGCAACTCCCGTATCGTTGTGGGAGCGTCCGTCCAGAGACGCACGGGTATGCCCGCCAACGCCGCACGCGATGCGCGTAAAAGTGCACGCCTAACGCGCGCACGCTGGTAGCAAATGCTGCCGGCTGTGCACGGTGGCGCAGCATTCGGGCGACCTCAAGTCGTCTCGGCCCCGTGTTTCGCATTTTTTGTTTTTCGTGTTTCGATCCTTGAAATCCCGATTTAATTTTTCTATAAAAATTTTGTTTTAATAAATTTGAATTATTTTTGAAATAATTATTTAAATTGGGATTTTGAGAAAATAAGACGATTTAAATTTTGGGAAAATTACTAACATTATTTTCTGAAAATATTGAAGGAATAAAATTATTAATTTTCAGAAATTAATTAGAATTTTATTAGTTTACCATTTTTCCGGATTTATAGAAAAGGCTCTTGAACAAAAATTGCATCTAAGTCGTGTTTTAAGTCGTTAGGGCTTAAAGCGAGAATTTTAATTTATTGGTTATATTTAAATTCTTGCAATTTATGCATGCTAGGTGATCATGGGTTTAGTCTTATGAATGGTTTTAATTTATGCAGATGGATTGTTTAAATTGGGGTTGGAGCCCCATAGTTGGGTTTTTCAATTAGGTCGGTGCCTCACTTATGTGCGTACTGTTATGTGTTTGTTATGTGGTTTTCCATATTACTGTTTTTGAGGCCGGGGTATGCCCCGTGTAATTGTCTAAGGCCAATATGAAGATTGAGCCTTATTACTTTATGTTTTTTTCTTTTTATTGTAATTTGAAAGTAGAGATAGGTGGTGAGGTCTTTTTCTTTCATTTTGGAGACAATGCACCCATGCAGTAAGATGGATCCACACAAAAAGTAACAAGATGGAGGCCATAAGTGAAGACCTCTCGAAGTGTTAGAGAGGATTTCTATTATTGTAATACATAGGGCATCGTTTTGTTTCCAATTCCCTTATGTGATTTAAACTGTTTTATGTGGCATGAATGTTAGAACTTGTGATTGTGGAGTGGCTGCCACATATCATGCATAAGATAGGTAGAACCCATGATCATCACATGTTAGTATCATGCTAGGACATGTTATCTGCTATGTGCTTGTGTGAAATGCATTTAAGTTGTACTTGCATTAATCCAGACTAAATAAAATGGATAACATATATGTTGGTGAGGTCGAACCGGACAACTCTCCTGTTACATCGAAAATTCCCATTAAATATTAAGCTAATTTTTTAAAATAGGTGTTTAATTCGAGGTACAAACTTTGAATTAAATTCCTAGCATTCCATCAATAGGATTTAAGTTTAATAGAGGAAGCTAGTCACTGCCCATGAGTCGTGGGGTGAGTATGTGAAATCTATTAGTTCTTAGTTTCCTAATTGATCATTTTATATGATCAATATTTCGAGGTCAATTTTGGGGAGGGAGATGTCCGCGAGTTGTGGGTCAGTCGAACTAAGTTTTGATCTTGATCTTATGATTGATGGGTCTAGCTTAACGCCTAAGTAAATATAGATGTCGCACGAGTCGTGGGTCCATATTGAAAGATAGGTTATGCAAAAACATTACTAAGAGTTCCACAGTGTTGGAATTGGTAAATTGTGCCTACCTTGGGCTTTAATAAGAATGTACGCGAGTCGTGGGTTCGAGATAAAGTGCTTAGGATGTTAGAACACATTGGGATAACAAGTATCCTCTAAGATCTTTGGGATTTATAGATCTTCTAAAAACAGTGGGAGCTACATAGATTAAAAACCTAATCTCATGTATATCATAATTATTTAGCATGCTCACTTAGTTCTCTGCTTTTCCATTTAGGTCGTAGATTCTGTGATTCTCTACGTGTTTTGAAATGGCAACTAAAAACCGTCTAGTATCGATCCTCGAGTCAAACAACTTGACTGGTCCCAACTATTCTGATGGCTTAGGAATCTAAAAATCGTTCTAGATTCCGAGATGAGAACTTATGTTCTCTACGAGACGGAGCCTGTTCCCGAAGGGGAAGCTCCGACCCGGGCTGAGTGGGACGTGATCCAGAAGTGGAAGGATGATAATCTCCAAGCCCGTTGTCTCATGCTTGCTAACATGTCTTCGGACATGCAAAGACAGCACGAGTCCATGGAATTCGCTTGGGAGATTTAAGACCACTTAAAGCAAGTTTACCGCCCTCATGAACGTGTTACAAGGTATAACACCTCAAAAGAATTCTTCCATTTGAAAATGAAGGAAGGTACAAGTGTCCATGAATATGGACTCAAGTTTCTGTTGTCACTGAGAAACTTGCCTCCATGGACATGCCACTGAGAGACGAGCTTTCAGTGGATCTGTTGGTAGCCTCGCTCCCATCATTCTTCAACCCCTTTGTCCTTAACTTCAACATGAATCCTGCAAATGCTAGTGTAACTAAGTTGATTAGTCAGCTTGTGACTGTTGAAAGCACGATCAAGAAGGACAATAAGGTTACGATGGTCACTGCTCCATCTTCTTCTAAGCCTTCTAAAGGCAAGGGCAAGAAAGGCCAAAAGAAGAAGAAGTCCCTTAGGCCCAATGGAGGTATCACGAAGGGAAAAGCCCTAAAGAAGAAACGTGATCAGAATGAGGACGTTGGATCCATTGTGGCAAACCGGGGCATTGGAGGAGAAACTACCAAAAGTACAAGGCTACTCTAAAAAAAGGTATGTTTCTCCTTGAAGTCAATCTTTCTATTAATTCTTACTCTTGGGTACTTGATACCGGTTGTGGATCTCATATCTGTAATGATGTAGAGATGCTAAGTGCGGTCCAGCAGCTGAAGGGAGGAGAATGTGTCTTGAAGATTTGGGATGACTCAACGGTCGAAGCTCAAGCTTTAGGCACAATTAGATTACATTCAGATCATTCTGTTTTTGTTTTAAATAAAGTCCTTTATGTACCAGATATTATTCGTAATTTTATTTCAGTTCCAATACTTGATTGCTAAGGTTATGAAATTAATATTAAGAATGGTAACTTTTTCCTCAAAAGGAATAATTCTTCAATTCATCTTGGTACATTAAACAATAAATTTTATCTAACTCAAAACAGTAATATTTTTAATATACAACGAGAAATAAAACATAAGAGAGATGACGAAGTCTCAGCATCTTTTTGGTACACTAGATTAGGACATGTTTCTAAGAATAGAATTAGCAAATTAACTACCTTAGCGACATTCTCCGAAAATGACCTAAAATAGTTGACTTCCTGCGAATCCTGTCTCAAAGGAAATATGTCCAAAACTCCTTTCAAAGGAAGTGTGGAACAAGCCATAAAGACCTTGGATTTGATCCATTCTGATGTTTGTGGGCCGCTTAGTGTAAGCACTTGAAACAATCATCAGTACTTCATACCCTTTACTGAAGACTTTAGTCGTTATGGTTATGTGTATTTAATGAAGTACAAATCTGAGGCTTTTGAGAAATTCTTAGAATTTCAAAAGGAGGTTGAGAACCAAACTGGTCACAAGATCAAGACACTTTGATCTGATCGAGGTAGCGAGTATCTTAGTGAAGAATTCCTTAATCATCTCAGAGATAATAACATTATCTCTCAGTGGACTACTCCGGGGAACTCCTTAGCTTAATGGAGTTTCTGAGAGAAGGAATCGAACCCTACTTGATATGGTTCGCTCCATGATGAGTTTCACTGACTTACCACCTTATTTCTGGGGTTATGCTCTAGAAACTGCAGCTAAGATTCTGAATCTTGTTCCTTCAAAGTCAGTCCCTAAAACGCCCTATCAAATGTGGCATGGTAAAATCCCTAGTTATTCTTACTTAAGAATTTGGGGATGTCCTACTTATGAGAATAGGATAGTGTGAGATAAGTTAGAAGCTCGTTTTAACTTATGCTACTTTGTTGGCTCTCCTGAGGAATCAATAGGATACTACTTCTATGATCAAATTGAACAAAAGGTGTTTGTTTCAAGAAATTCAACTTTTCTTGAGGAACCGTTCCTAGAAGAAAGGAAAGGCAAAATCATGGAACTCAAAGAAATTCGAGAAACTCCCACGCCACATTTAGAGGACACGTCCCATTCTGACATCCCACAACCAATCACGAACTTCGATACACATGAAAATCCTCCTCTAAGGCGTTCTGAACTCACTCCTAGACAGCCTAAGAGATGGTATGTGTGACACCCCAATTTTCCGGCAAGCTAGGTACGACGTCGCGAGAGAGTTTAATTCAGTAATTACGTGATTTATGTGACGTCACATGCCAACGTGTGAACGTGTAATTTTATTATGTGCGCATTAGAATTTATTAAATGTACTTGGACTCAATTGTCCAATAATTGCTCGTTAAGAACCTAATTTTAGTTAGGGTGTTTGAGCCCTCGTGGCTACCTTGAGCTCGAGAATTCGAATTTGAATTCTAACTTCACAATTGGATTCATTTCGACGATTTGGGTCCAACGGGACTAGCCTTACCTTTTTCTGAAGCCGTTTGACCTCTCTACCAATTTAATTTCTAACTGAGTGAACCGAACCCGTCTTGAGCCGAACCGAACCGAACCGGTTTTCTTGGTCTTAATAAACCAAACCAACTCTCTTCTCCCTCATTCTTGCTCCATCATTCCACAAGAGAAAAGGAAGAGAAAAGAAGGGTTTCCTCCATCTTCAACCTTGAGCTCAAGCCTCGTCTCCAATTCTCGTCCATTCAACAATCCGAGGTAAGATTTGAACTCCACTCCTCGTGTGTTTCATTTTCTTCCGATTAAATCTTGTTTTCTTTGCTTCATTCCTTACTCTTGGAGAAGAAGATGAATAGTACAAGATATGTGAAATTTGCTTCCTTGCTCTCATACTTGAATTAAACAATCCAAGATTGATATATATTATTTCTTTGAGCTTTCTTGTTGCATATTTGTAACAATTCTTGTGGCTAGTTGTGTATTTGCATGAAAGTCCATTGTTGGAGCTTGAATGTGCTTTAATGGAAACTTGTTATATACTTGATTTCATGACTTGAACTTAAGATATGTGATTAAGCATGCATACATGAACTTATGCCTTGAATTTGGAGTATTTTGGTTGAGGTTTGAGGTGGTTTTGGGAAATTTTGGTTTCTCCCGTATTTAGCCCTGTTTTTGCTGCGTTTCTTCTGCCCAGAACATCTACCCGGGAGGGTAGTCTAGTGCAGAAGGTTTCTGCACCTGCTTTCCCCGGCCGGGTAGATTTTGCCTTGTATTTCCCCCGGCCGGGTACTCCCTCATCCGAACTCCGAATGACCTGATTTTTAAGCCGTTGGAAACCTTTTGAAGTCTAGAACAACCTCCAATTACAATCACCTCATTATCCTTTCTAATTTGTGAGATATAATCAATTATTTTTTGTGTCGCCACGTTATCGACAATCTGCTTTCGCCCAACTTCGAGCCTACGCCATTTTCACCTCGCTTTGAACCACAAGTTGAGCCACATACCATTTTAATGGTCTATTTGTCTAGTTTCATCTCCAACAAACAAAACTCAATTCCTACATCTAGGACTCATGCTATTCCAGTTTTCCTTCCACTTGCGCATTTTCAAAAATTGTTAGCTTTTGCCAAACTTTGCCAAAACCCATCTTATCGCTTTCCTTTCACCTCCTCGACCTCTTATTTGACTTACATGCATTGTTTACATACCTAATTGAATGATTAAATTATTTATGTGTCTAAATGACATTACTTGTGCTCATGAACGCCATCACACCATTTCATGACTTATTTATGTTTTAATGCTTATTGAATCATGCCATAACATGGTGCACCACTTCATGAACATCTCCATGCGTCTTACTTGGTTTCATTATTCAATCGTGTCTCATGTGTACACCATGTTTGCTTTCTTGTTCAGTGTTCTCCTCGGTGGAGACTTTCAAGCTTTGTGGTCCTTCTCCTACTTCTTTCTTGCACACAGAGGTGAGGGTTTTCTGAGCCTGTTTTGTGAGATCCTGCTTGTGCCCCGCCTCTTCTAGCGCTGGACTAGACGGAGTAGTTCCTCTTCTGTTCCTGGGGCCCAGAGGCTTGTGTCTTGAGTGAACCGGGGAGGTATCGGGCCGACGGTGACCTCTTGCGCAAGTCCCATCCTGTTGGACTATCCTGATATCCACCAGTAGGTTTGGTGGAAGAAGGAGCTCCAGATCTGGGGAGTCATGAACCTACAGATCATTCCGGCTTGGATGGCGAGGGTTAGCTACCCGGACCATCACTGAAGAAGGAGACTACTTATACTTGTTTTCCCGTCTTTTATAATTATAACTCCTGTTTCCTGCTTGTTTCCTGATTACCTGCTTTTACTTCTCATTTAATAAGTGAAAAGAGGAGTCCAGGATGGAATAATTACCCGTTCTCGCTGGGTCCCCAAAAATGTTAAGCATAGATATCCGTAACCTCTGGTATGTCTCAGTCCCTGTTCAACACCGGAGCTCGTGGATCGTATAGGTAAAGTGGGCATCAACAGAGGCATACGTGTAACATCCCGACTGATCAGACTTTTCAGGTAACCTCTTACGTGCGCTATTTAGTTAGTTCTTTAAGTGATTATGTGATATTAATTGTCAACGTGGGTCATTTGAAGTTATTTGAACTTAATTGCTTTGGTATGGACTTGTTTAACTTGAGCGTTTAACTTTCCTTCACCTTGTATTTTGCTCGTTTTAGATTCGTAATTAATTCTGATTTTTGTGAATTCGCGTTATGTGTTGATAATATGCCTTATGGACTCGTTTATATGCTCGTTATATGTTTTGGTATTTGTTTTGGTTGCCTTTTTGGGTTCGTTTTGGAGACGGGCCTAAAGGAGGCTAAAGAACACTTAGCGCACCTTGGGTTCCGAGACACGTATCTTGAGCTCGGGAATTCGGATTCGAATTCCGTCACCTCCATTGAACTCGTTTCGACGATTCGGGTTTAATGGAATAAACCTCACATTTTTCTAAGCTCATTAAGACCTTCGTATTTCAACCGTAACGAGCCCCTTTTTGTTTGGAAGTTATCCTTTGACCTAATAGACCTTGTGGACCCCACCTTAACCCAACTAAGCCCTTAACCTTGGAATACACTTGAGTTAGCTAACCATTTCAGCCCTAAATCCCCTTGAAACCGAGCCAATCCTCCTCTCTCTCTCTCCCAAAAGTGATCGGTACAAGGAAGCAAGGAAGAAGAAGAAGCCTTTTGGCCAACCTTGTGTTTTGAGCTCAAATCTTCACCCAAGCTTCTCAAATTTGAAAGGTAAGTTCATGGTTATCATCTTCACTCTCTCTTCTCTCTTTTATGTGTTCTTGAGTTCAATTCCATGGTTGGTTGTTGAGTTTGGGCAAGCATGTGAATAGTATATGTTGGAAGATTTGATTGATTCCTACTCCTTTCATGTTTCCTTGAGATTTGTTGTTGATAGTATGCTCCTAGGACTTGTTTCTTAGCAATTGTTTCTTTTCCTTGCTTGGTAGTTGGAGTTTGGGGGGTTGGGTTTTGTTTTGGGGTTGCTGAGTTACTGTTGAGCCGTCTGCGTTTTTCTGTACCGTGACACGGGGGTGTCACGGTTTGCCCTTTGTTGGTGACACGGGCGTGTCACCTTTTGAGTTCATTGCTCGTTTTCTGTACCGAGACACGGGGGTGTCTCGGCTTGCCTTATTTCGGTGACACGGGCGTGTCACCTCCGGGTTCTGTTGTTCGTTTTTCTGTACTGAGACACGGGGGTGTCTCAGCTTTCCCTTCCCGGGGGGACACGGGCGTGTCTCCTAGGAACTCTAGTTTCGTTTGTTTTGCTTCCTTTCCGTTGTTTCTTGTTGTTTATTCCTGCCTCGTTTATGATATATGTCCGATTATGCTTTGAATGCTTATAAATGATCTAAATGTGGACTCATTTCATATCATTTGCATCATAACCATACATACACATGTACCGAGCGTCAATGTGGTTCATATTGAGTCTAAGAGTGTCTCTTGTTGTTTGCCTTGTTCAGAGGATCTTCCTGTAGGGGACGAGCTTGCACCGTAGGTGTCCGGTTTCCTCTTTTTGACTCCACTTCGACCGTTGACAAGGTGAGGTTTTGTTCTTTTAGTTACTCGACCTACGACCCTATTTGATTTGAAACCTCGCATGTGAATACGTATAGTATATGGTAAATAAGTGTATGAAACTTATGTTGCGGGAGTTGCCCCATCTGTTATAAGAGTTTGAAAACGTTTTGTATAAGTATATAAGTTATTTTGCTTTCGTTTGAAAAGTTTAGTTTGGTGCAAGTGTGTGTGTGTGTGTAAGCGAGATGTGGCTTTGAAAGATAAGCTTTGAGATAAGTTTGTGTGACTTTTGTGAGCTGTTTGGGCCCCGGAGTGTGGTATGGTAATCTCGGGACGACCGAGGGGTCGCCGAGCTCTACCATCAACACCTCCATTTGAGAGTTTCACCCAACCTTGGGAGTTTGAGGAAGGGTGTTTCTCTTGAGCCGGCGGAGGCAACCGCCGAAGGTTTCAAGGAAGTAATTAAACCTTGTCTCGTCTGTGTATGTGGATAGTTAGGGCCGATCAACCCTTCTATCAACCGGTGTTGGGGATGGATTCTGATTTGTTTTGCTTTGCTTTGTTCTTTGTATTTGGAAGTTGGGGATGTGTGTGACTCGTACTCGCCGAGTTGGTTAAGCTTTGTATGATCTACGGAACGAGAGCGGATTCTTAATTCAGCTAAAACTTGGAGTCTTGTTTTGCCCTTTTTCCCTTTCCTTTAACTTATTTATATATCTATATCACGGGAATTAATTTGGCTTGCAAAAACCACTCTCGGTTCAAGGATCTTTCCATTTGATTAAGTGCTTTGCTCTCTATATATATATATCGGGTGCGTGAGTTAGCCCCCTCACTAGTCGCTAGGACTAACCCTCGTTGTTGTTTTCCCCTTTTTCCTTTCTTTTGAGGTTGCAGGTTCTTCCGAGTCAAGCTAGGCGGCAAGTGTCTTTTGGGTTTACTTGTGGTTTAGCTTGGGTCTTCATGCATCGTAGTGGATTACTTCTACTCTTATTGTTGTATTTTGGATTATGTACTTATGATTACACTTTCGCTTTTGGGCCTTGATGGCATTGTATATTCTGTATAGGAACTATCGTGAAAGCTTGCCCTTTCCCCACTTTTGAAATGTATATGTGATCTTGGGAGATATGTTTAGCTTGAGAATTGCTTTAATTGCTTCCGCTACTCTGATTTTAATTCTTGCAGTTCTTGAGGGTCTAGGCCGCCTAGCGAGGGTGTGAGTTTTGTGTGTCTCCCGTTCGCTATGGTCTGATACGGGTGCGGACTTCCATTTCGATACTCGTGTTGGACCTTAGTGCGGGGGATGTGGCACCCTTCGCTCTGGGGGTGTTACATCCTGGCGTGGTATCAGAGCTCTCGGTTGCAAAACCAGAGCTCTGGAGTCGTGTTGAGTCTGTCTAGGTCGTTCGGTATAGGAGTATGTGACTATTTACATTCATTCACATCTCTACGTGACTTATTTGCTTAAATTTGTGATAATTGACTTCATGATCATGAACTGAGCTCCATGCATCGATATCTTCTTGATTTGTGTATTTTCAGGATGCCTCCAAGAAGGAGAGCAGATAGGGAACAGACTCCTGATCTTAATCAACCCCCTCCACAAGCACCTCCACCTCCTCCGATGAATGCTGAGAATATTATGCAGGCCCTTCTGAACCAGCTTCAGCAGGACCAAAGGAATAATCCACCATGGGAAGGACAAGGTGGGCAAGTAACTCCGGCCTTTAAGGAGTTCACAAACAACAATCCGCCGAAGTGGTATGGAGGAGATGACATCCAAGCCGAGGAGTGGTTGTCGGAAGTTGCGGGAATTTGGGAAATTTGCCCCGCTCCTTCGCATGAGAAAGCTGTTTGTACGACCCGGTTTGTTCAAGGTCCCGCATCCAATTGGCTCAAAGCTATGAGAGCTCGATTGGAGAGGAATGGAGAGGAATTCGATTGGGAAAGCTTTGTGAGAGAGTTTCATCATAAGTATGTTCCGTCAAGTGCTCGTGAGAGAAGGTTGCAACAATTTACAGAACTGAGACAAGGGAATCGCTCGGTTGAAGAGTATATTCTGGAATTTGAGAGACTTGCACCGTAAGCCCCGCACATCACCAATGATGATACCCAGAAGGCCCGTAACTTTATTCATGGTTTAAGATATGAAGTCCAGGACGCTCTTAAGGCGGCTACAGTGGATACATGGGAGAAGGCTACGAGGAAGGCAATTAAGGTGGAAGCCAACAACAAGAGATTGAGGCCGACTTACTCTTCGGGCCAAGGTTCGAGCTCTAATTTGGGGAAGAGGCCTGTATCCTATAGTGGGCCTCCGGTCTTCAAACCCCAAGGTCCTACTACTTCAGTCAAGAAAGCTCGACCTTTGGTACCGACGGCACTAGCTTTACCGGCCCCGATTCAGTGTAGTTATTGCAAGGGTCCCAACCACACCGAGGAGAATTGCCGGAAGAAATTGAGAAGATGTTATAAATGTGGAGAGCCTGGCCATATGATCAGTACTTGTCCTCAAGTGAGAGCACCTCAGCCTCGAGTTCCTCCGCCGTTGAATGTGATGCCTCCGAGAGCACCGATCCAAGCAAGAGCCTATGCTTTGGAGGGCGAGGAAGAGAATGTAGAGGTGGATGCCAATGCCGTTGTTGAAGGTACTATCTACATTCATGGCATTCCATTGCATGCATTGTTTGATCCGGGAGCAACGCATTCATTTATTGCTTCCCGGCTTGCTTCTACTCTTCCCTTGCCTGTTGCTTGCCTAGATGATTCCTTTATTGTTTCTTCTCCCCTTGGTGCTACTTTGTCTACGAATTGTGTTTACCGAGGTTGTCCGGTGGTTGTGGAACATCATGAGTATCCTGCAGATCTGATCAAGATTCCTATCAAGAAGTATGGGGTAATTCTGGGAATGGACTGGTTGTATCGTTACCGAGCCATGATGGATTGTTTTGCTAAGAGGGTGACTTTGGGTTCTACGGTCTTTGCGGGTCAGAGGTTGAAGACCTGCCCGTTTATTTCCTTCATGGAAGCAAGTAGACTGTTTCGGGACGGTGCGACGGGCTATGTGGCCTACCTTTTGAATAAGCCAAAGGATCAGGCCAAGCTCGAAGAGACGGAGATCGTGAAGGAAGTCCCCGATGTGTTTCCGGAGAATTTGGGATCTTTACCTCCGGATCGGGACGTCGAGTTTGTGATAGATCTCTATCCCGGAGCAGAACCGTATGCGAAATCTCCCTATAGGATGGCTCCAGCCGAGTTGAAGGAGTTGAAGATGCAATTGGACGAGCTCTTAGAGTGTGGTTACATTCGCCCGAGCACTTCCCCGTGGGGTACTCCGGTCCTGTTTGTAAAGAAGAAAGACGGGACTTTGCGAATGTGTATTAACTACCGTGAGCTGAACCGGTTAACGGTTAAGAACCAATACCCACTCCCTCACATGGAAGAGTTGTTCGACCTCCTACAAGGTTCGAGGGTTTATTCCAAGTTAGACTTAAGGCAATGGTATTACCAGTTGCGTATCCGGGAGGGAGATATACCGAAGATGGGTTTCAACACGAGATATGGGCATTTTGAGTTTGTGGTCATGCCTTTTGGTCTGACCAATGCCCCAGCCGCGTTTATGGATATGATGCACCGAATATTCCGGCCTTACCTCGATAAATTCGTGGTCATCTTTATAGATGATATTCTGGTGTATTCGAGGTCCGAAGAAGAGCACGCGCGGCATTTGAGCATTGTCTTGTCTACACTTCGGGAACACAGATTGTTCGCCAAGTTCAGTAAGTGCGAGTTCTGGTTGGATCGAGTTTCCTTTTTGCGTCACTTCATTTCAGGGAATGGTATAGAAGTGGATCCGGCGAAGATCGAAACGGTGATGCTTTGGAAACCACCGAAGAATGCCTCGGAAGTGAGAAGTTTTCTCGGGTTGGCAGAATATTATAGACGCTTTGTGAAAGATTTCTCGAAGATTGCTTCCCCGTTGACCCGGTTAACTAAGAAAGAGGTGAAGTTTGAGTGGGATGAGACGTGTGAGAAGAGTTTCCAAACCCTTAAGGAGAGGTTGACTACTGCACCGGTTTTAACCCTACCCGAAGGTTCGGAAGGCTACTCAGTTTACACCGATTCTTCGAAGGAAGGTCTCGGTTGTGTGTTAATGCAGAATGGTAAGGTTGTAGCCTACGCCTCAAGGAAGTTAAAGGATCATGAGAAGAACTATCCCACTCATGACTTGGAACTCACCGCAGTGGTGTTTTCTTTGATGAAATGGCGGCATTACCTTTATGGAATCACTTTTGAAGTGGTCACCGACCACCAGAGTCTTAAGTCTCTGTTTACCCAGAAGGATTTGAACGTAAGACAGAGGAGATGGATGGAGACACTCGAGGATTATGATTGTAAGATTCAGTACCATCCGGGTAAAGCCAATGTGGTGGCGGATGCTTTGAGTAGGAAAGTGAATGTTTCAGGTTTGGAAGCAGGTTCTAGTAGACAGGGTTCAGTGGTTCTGGTTTTAGAGGCTCGATTGGCTAATATTTCGGTTCAGCCGGTTTTGAAGCAGAGACTGATAGAAGCTCAATCTATGGATCCAGAGATTCAAAAATTGATAGCGAAGTCAAGGATTGATCCTGAAACCGAGTTTGGATTTGATGATTCAGGATTGTTTAGGTTGAAGGCTCGGGTTTGTGTTCCGGAAGATTTTAAGCAGTTGGTACTTGATGAAGCCCACAAGTCAGCGTATGCAGTACATCCCGGTACCACCAAAATGTACAAGGATCTAAGGACTTTATACTGGTGGAACGGCATGAAGAGAGACGTTGCTAACTATGTTAGGAGATGTCAAACATGCCAAGTGGTGAAAGCAGAACACCAGAAACCAGGAGGAACTCTCCAACCACTTCCAATACCCGAGTGGAAGTGGGAGCAAGTGACAATGAACTTCGTGCCCGGCTTGCCAAGGACCAAAGGAGGTTCCGATGGAATTTGGGTGATTATTGATCGGTTGACGAAGTCGGCGCATTTTCTTAAGGTGAAGACGTCCGATAAGGTTCCTAAGTTGGCCCGGTTATATCGGAAGGAGATTGTTAGATTGCATGGTACCCCAGTCAGCATTGTTTCAGATAGAGATCCTCGGTTCACATCCAGTTTTTGGCAGGAATTAAAGAAGTGTTTGGGGACGAAGCTCCACTTCAGTACTGCATTTCACCCACAGACGGATGGCCAGTCAGAAAGGCTAATAAGGTATCTTGAGGACATGCTTCGTGCTTGTGCCTTAGATTATCAGGATTCGTGGGATGAACAGTTGGATTTGATTGAATATGCCTACAACAACAGCTTTCAGTCTTCTATTGGGATGGCATCGTATGAGGCGTTATATGGAAGGAAATGTAGATCCCCTCTCTTTTGGGATATTGATGAATGGAGGTGGACCAAAGATGGAAAGCTCGAGAGAGCTAAGAAACCTAAGGAAATTCAGGACACCATCGAGAGGGTGAAAGTGATTAAACAGAGGTTGAAAGTGGCTCAAGACCGGTAAAAGAGTTATGCAGATAGGAGAAGACGACCCTTAGAGTTCGAGAAAGGAGATAAGGTCTTTTTAAAGGCATCTCCTAGAAAAGGGTATGCTCGGATTGGTAAAGGCGGGAAGCTTAACCCTCGCTATTTAGGCCCCTATAAGATCCTTGATCGAGTTGGGGAAGTAGTTTACAAACTTGATTTACCGCCGAGTTTGACCGGGATTCACAATGTGTTCCATGTCTCGCAGCTTCGGAAACATTACCCCGATGAGTCTTCTATTCTTCCAGTTGAGAAAGTTCAGTTAGAGCCGGACTTGACTTTTAAGAAGTATCCAGTTCAGGTGTTGGATCGAAAGATGCAAGAGTTGAGGAATAGACAGATCCCTCTTGTGAAAGTCTTGTGGCGTGATCAAGAATCCGAAGAAGCTACTTGGGAGACCGAGGATAAGATGAAACAGTTGTATCCGGATCTTTTCAAGACCTCGCCTCGGACCTGAGGACAGGTCCTTTTGAAGGAGGGAGGTTTGTAACATCCCGACTGATCAGACTTTTTAGGTAACCTCTTATGTGCGCTATTTAGTTAGTTCTTTAAGTGATTATGTGATATTAATTGTCAACGTGGGTCATTTGAAGTTATTTGAACTTAATTGCTTTGGTATGGACTTGTTTAACTTGAGAGTTTAACTTTCCTTCACCTTGTATTTTGCTCGTTTTAGATTCGTAATTAATTCTGATTTTTGTGAATTCGCGTTATGTGTTGATAATATGCCTTATGGACTCGTTTATATGCTCGTTATATGTTTTGGTTGCCTTTTTGGGTTCGTTTTGGAGACGGGACCTAAAGGAGGCTAAAGAGCACTTAGCGCACCTTGGGTTCCGAGACACGTATCTTGAGCTCGGGAATTCGGATTCGAATTCCGTCACCTCCATTGAACTCGTTTCGACGATTCGGGTTTAATGGAACAAACCTCACATTTTTCTAAGCTCATTAAGACCTTTGTATTTCAACCGTAACGAGCCCCTTTTTGTTTGGAAGTTATCCTTTGACCTAATAGACCTTGTGGACCCCACCTTAACCCAACCAAGCCCTTAACCTTGGAATACACTTGAGTTAGCTAACCATTTCAGCCCCAAATCCCCTTGAAACCAAGCCAATCCTCCTCTCTCTCTCCCAAAACTGATCGGTACAAGGAAGCAAGGAAGAAGAAGAAGCCTTTTGGCCAACCTTGTGTTTTGAGCTCAAATCTTCACCCAAGCTTCTCAAATTTGAAAGGTAAGTTCATGGTTGTCATCTTCACTCTCTCTTCTCTCTTTTATGTGTTCTTGAGTTCAATTCCATGGTTGGTTGTTGAGTTTGGGCAAGCATGTGAATAGTATATGTTGGAAGATTTGATTGATTCCTACTCCTTTCATGTTTCCTTGAGATTTGTTGTTGATAGTATGCTCCTAGGACTTGTTTCTTAGCAATTGTTGCTTTTCCTTGCTTGGTAGTTGGAGTTTGGGGGGTTGGGTTTTGTTTTGGGGTTGTTGAGTTACTGTTGAGCCGTCTGCGTTGTTTGCCCTTTGTTGGTGACACGGGCGTGTCACCTTTTGAGTTCATTGCTCGTTTTCTGTACCGAGACACGGGGGTGTCTCGGCTTGCCTTGTTTCGGTGACACGGACGTGTCACCTCCGGGTTCTGTTGTTCGTTTTTCTGTACTGAGACATGGGGGTGTCTCAGCTTGCCCTTCCCGGGGGACACGGGCGTGTCTCCTAGGAACTCTAGTTTCGTTAGTTTTGCTTCCTTTCCGTTGTTTCTTGTTGTTTATTCCTGCCTCGTTTATGATATATGTCCGATTATGCTTTGAATGCTCATAAATGATCTAAATGTGGACTCATTTCATATCATTTGCATCATAACCATACATACACATGTACCGAGCGTCAATGTGGTTCATATTGAGTCTAAGAGTGTCTCTTGTTGTTTGCCTTGTTCAGAGGATCTTCCTGTAGGGGACGAGCTTGCACCGTAGGTGTCCGGTTTCCTCTTTTTGACTCCACTTCGACCGTTGACAAGGTGAGGTTTTGTTCTTTTAGTTACTCGACCTACGACCCTATTTGATTTGAAACCTCGCATGTAAATACGTATAGTATATGGTAAATAAGTGTATGAAACTTATGTTGCGGGAGTTGCCCCATCTGTTATAAGAGTTTGAAAACATTTTGTATAAGTATATAAGTTATTTTGCTTTCGTTTGAAAAGTTTAGTTTGGTGCAAGTGTGTGTGTGTGTGTAAGCGAGATGTGGCTTTGAAAGATAAGCTTTGAGATATGTTTGTGTGACTTTTGTGAGCTGTTTGGGCCCCGGAGTGTGGTATGGTAATCTCGGAACGACCGAGGGGTCGCCGAGCTCTCCCATCAACACCTCCATTTGAGAGTTTCACCCAACCTTGGGAGTTTGAGGAAGGGTGTTTCTCTTGAGCCGGCGGAGGCAACCGCCGAAGGTTTCAAGGAAGTAATTAAACCTTGTCTCGTCTGTGTATGTGGATAGTTAGGGCCGATCAACCCTTCTATCAACCGGTGTTGGGGATGGATTCTGATTTGTTTTGCTTTGCTTTGTTCTTTGTATTTGGAAGTTGGGGATGTGTGTGACTCGTACTCGCCGAGTTGGTTAAGCTTTGTATGATCTACGGAACGAGAGCGGATTCTTAATTCAGCTAAAACTTGGAGTCTTGTTTTGCCCTTTTTCCCTTTCCTTTAACTTATTTATATATCTATATCACGGGAATTAATTTGGCTTGCAAAAACCACTCTCGGTTCAAGGATCTTTCCATTTGATTAAGTGCTTTGCTCTATATATATATATATCGGGTGCGTGAGTTAGCCCCCTCACTAGTCGCTAGGACTAACCCTCGTTGTTGTTTTCCCCTTTTTTCTTTCTTTTGAGGTTGCAGGTTCTTCCGAGTCAAGCTAGGCGGCAAGTGCCTTTTGGGTTTACTTGTGGTTTAGCTTGGGTCTTCATGCATCGTAGTGGATTACTTCTACTCTTATTGTTGTATTTTGGATTATGTACTTATGATTACACTTTCGCTTTTGGGCCTTGATGGCATTGTATATTCTGTATAGGAACTACCGTGAAAGCTTGCCCTTTCCCCACTTTTGAAATGTATATGTGATCTTGGGAGATATGTTTAGCTTGAGAATTGCTTTAATTGCTTCCGCTACTCTGATTTTAATTCTTGCAGTTCTTGAGGGTCTAGGCCGCCTAGCGAGGGTGTGAGTTTTGTGTGTCTCCCGTTCGCTATGGTCTGATACGGGTGCGGACTTCCATTTCGATACTCGTGTTGGACCTTAGTGCGGGGGATGTGGCACCCTTCGCTCTGGGGGTGTTACAGTACGGATATCGACACATGCATATTATATCTCGTTTACGTAACTTGCATGCCCTGACATAATTCCACCTGTACGTATTGATTTAATCTTGATTCTTGTCTCCTGTTTATTTAATCCTAAAACGTATAGTGGAATTATGCCTGCCTGATTTCCTGATTATATATGTATATGCGTGTGTACCCCCTTCACTCAGTCAGTTGGCTGACCCCTCCCTCTCCTTGTTTTTAGTGTCTCTCTTGCAGGCTCTGTGGTCGTTAGGCGGGAATCTTTTGAAGTCTTTGTTTGAGTCTTGGTCCTGTTTGCACTGCATCGTACCGTACCTTTATTTTCTGTTAAGCCACTCTGTATTGTTATTAGTTGATTGAACTCGGGACAGGTTTCTAGGGCCCTAGTTGAACCCGTTTATATGTTATTGCAATGTATTGATTCGGGACAGGTTAGGACATGATCTTGAACTAGTTGAACCCGTATTTACATTCTGGTATGAATTGAAATTTTTTATTGGATTATGATTGCATGATTACATTGCTTCCGCATTCTTGGTTTTTTTGAATTGATTGGTACAGGGTCTAGTCCCACCTAACAAGTTGTTTTTTTTTATTCTGTCTCCGTTCACCGTGAGCTTTGTTCATATAAAGACTTCCATTTCATGTGTTTGGGGTGTCACATCCTAAGGTGGTATCAGAGCTCCAGGTTGTAAAACCGGAGTTCTGGTGTCGTGTCCTGTCTAGTCTAGGTCGTATGGCTTAGGAACTACTTGACAATGTGTACATTACATTGACCTTGAGCACGGAATTGCATTCCTTTTTTAACCTTGTTGAATTAATTTTTGCTTATTGCATTGGATTCATGCCTTTCGTGTTGAAAATGTGACATAAGCATGCACTAATTGCATGCATATATCCTTCGAATGAGTTATAATTTATAGGTATGAAGATAATATCAAACCACGGCTAATCTCTACAACAACAATGGTTTATCATAAGCTCAATCCTCAGGCATAGAAAGTATAAGGAATGTACCGGGGAGTATATACAGGAATCTTAGATTCAAGACCTTCTCCGATCAAGCTACGACTCAGAGGTAGAATCCGGAACTGGAGACCGAGGTATAAGGGAAAAGCTTGCATAATCTATTGGAGATGGTGAATTCGGGGTGAAGTTACGTTTTATAAGAATCGACACCTACCCTCATATTATAGAAGTTAGTCAACCGAATCCCCTATGATCATTCGTTCAAGAGAGAAATGAAGAAATCTCGAAGGTACTTTAGTTCTAGGTTCGGATTAGTGAATAAGCGGTGATAATCAAGAGAACTCAAAGTAAAATCGGTTGATGAGAGATAAGCAACAAGGGACGTTGAGGAGGAGCTTCGAAGTGAATCAAGTTATTTGAATTCTAGTCCGGGATAGAAGATTCAAGATATAACAAGGATCGTGAATGGTGAACAATAGGGATCGTCAAGGAGGAAGTTAAGTTTGGACTTGTGGGAGGAGAAGAGGTGATTTATGGTACTTCGGGTTTCGAGTAAGAAAGAGTTTGGCCTGAGATGCTTTGGCTTTCGACTAAGATGGAAATGAGTCGGGAAGGGGTTAGAGAAAGCCAAGTAATGTGGTAAATACAAGTTCATGGAAGGTGACAATGCTTAGGATAGGATTTGAGTTCATCTTCCACATCCAAACTGAATTGTCGTGTTGTGAGGTCGAAGTGGGAAATATAGAACAAAAAAATGGAAACAATAAAGAAAGGCAAAGAATCCTTATAAGGAGATTACGTGCTCAAGTGTAAGCAAGTAAACGACAAGTTCTACTATCGATTAGGATTCATAATGGAAATCAAGGGGACTTCATTCGAGGTGACACTAGGAGAAAGATGTGGGACATCGAGTGGAAGAACAATTATTTGGAAAAAGTCAAGACACTAAAACCATGGACGTAGAAGAATTTGGGTTCAAGAGGTCGTGATCTCAGACCATGGAGTTATACAAGTTGATGCAAGGAGATCCATAGAAATCTTGAAGACCGTGGGAAAACAAGAAATGATCAACAAGTCCAAGCAAGCCCCGTGACTAGAGAAATAAGGACAAGCTACTGAGTTCAAAACTTACCATAACGGTGATAGGTTTAAAACATTCATGGCACGTGCATCATACGTCATTTTGAATTATTTTTACTCTTCTTTAATTATATGCGTTGTGCATCTCTGTTTACCCTGATTGCCCTAATGTGTTGCATAATTAAATGGTATGTGCATTGGCATCTTAACCCATCATGCATTGTACAGTGTTTACTTGATAGGAATTTTTCCTCCAAACTCATTCGTCATGTTTTACTTCAACCGAGTCATTGTTGAATCAAGGTAAGAAGAATTTTGGATTGCAGAGTTTGAGGAAGGAAAGAGGAAATACCAAGGCTCGGGAAAGTAGAATTGGATTTGAACAAAGGAAATAGATTGTTCTCTCTACGGATCATTCCAAAGTGAATATGACCTTGGTTTGTGAAGCATTAGTGCAAGTCTAAGGAATTTGGATAGGAGTTCTTAAGGGGGAGAGCATGACTGGGAGATGATTTAGAAATCCTTAGTTGTGCTCGAGTGGATTATTCTTAGAGGGAACAATGGAAATGAAATGAAAGGGTTAACAAGTAATCGGATCTTTATGAAAGATGCGTGATGAAGGGAAGATAGAGCACTCGATAAGATCCCAAGACTGAATTGGGAAGATCAAGCAAGTTATGGAGTACAATAAACAAGCTATGGAAACGTGGTAGTGAAAATGAATGTCAAGGTTGGAAAAGAGACATGGGCTTGAAGGGACGAAGACAGGTATTCGGGGAATGCTCGGGAAATGAAGTAACAAGACCGAGTCCTAATGTCGCGCCGTTACATCTTACTATGGGAGATATCCAAACTTAAGTTTGCCATGATTGGACATATTGTATCTGGATTATTGTGTCTTATAATTTAAAGATGATGGGACCGTGAAGAATTCACAAAACCGATGTGAAAGGATAGATCGAGGATAATCTTGACTGCCGACTCAAGTTAATTTATAATGGATTTGTGTAAAGAGTTTGCAAGAAGTGGTAAGGAAGGTAGTGAATAAATGAAGTTGAGTCAATCGCTATACTTGGCAATCGACATAGGGAGAGCAAATTCAACCGTGGGCTTTGAAAGCAGAATAAGTAGGAAAGATCGTAACATGAACAAGATGGGTTATTGGCTCGTCAATTATTTTCCATAATGAGCCGGGAATGCTAATAGGGTTCGAGATGGGCATCCGAACTATTTGGGACAAGCTCGAGCATCCAAGGAAGGGCGAATGAGACTGTGGTAAAGAATGAATTGAATGGATTAAGATCATGAGACTTCCAAGATTGGAACTTTGGACCATGGTATTTAATAAAGGTAAGAGAATTAAATACGGAACTTCGAATCGTGGGGGCTAGCAAGGGTAAAAGAATAAATTGTGGGCGAAGACCAAGTGATCATTGAAGAATCAAATACATCGGGAATTATGAAAACAAGACTCTATGAGAAAAGGAACCATCAACAAAGAAATAAAGTAGCTTTTGGATTCACTACAATGAAAACCTCCAAACAATGGTGAACGGTACATTAACCATACATATCACGTGCATCATGCATTCCTTAATTACTGTTGTGTGTAATCGTTTGTTAGTTGCTTTTGGAGTGAGCGAGTGCCTTAATAACACGGTAAGATGAGGGTTGTGCCGTGTAACGGACTTTACAACGGGTCCTTGGAAACCCTATTTAGAAGCTAATAGCCGTTCAAGAAACCAACTTCAATCCGTGAAGTTGATGAGTTGATAGAAGACCCATTTCGGGATTGGAGAACGAGTGGTGGAGGTTCGTCAACTAATCCACTCGTGATGCCGAGTTGTGGGATGGTTTGGATGGACTCAAACGGTGGGAGTTGAATCTTTTATGACCCTCCTGTCGTGCGAGACGTTCTGACTACTCATAATCGGATCAAGTTCGTGAGCAGCTTGAGGTGAAGACCCTTGTGCTTGAAGACCCTTCTCTGAACTAATTCCTATGGGATGTCGCGAACCCCGCGTGGGATGAACACGGATAGGTTTTGCTTAGAGTCCAGTACTCGAGGCAGTGGACCTGAGGACAGGTCCTTCTTAAGGGGGAGAGGTTTTGACACCCCAGTTTTCCGGCAAGCCAGGTACGACGTCGCGAGAGAGTTTAATTCAGTAATTATGTGATTTATTTGACGCCACATGTCAACGTGTAATTTTATTATGTGCGCATTAGAATTTATTAAATGTACTTGGACTCAATTGTCCAATAATTGCTCGTTAAGAACCTAATTTGAGTTAGGGTGTTTGAGCCCTCGTGGCTACCTTGAGCTCGAGAATTTGAATTTGAAATCTAACTTCACAATTGGATTCATTTCGACGATTTGGGTCCAAAGGGACTAGCCTTACCTTTTTCTGAAGCCGTTTGACCTCTCTACCAATTTAATTTCTAACCGAGTGAACCGAACCCGTCTTGAGCCGAACCGAACCGAACCGGTTTTCTTGGCCTTAATAAACCAAACAAACTCTCTTCTAACTCATTCTTGCTCCATCGTTCCACAAGAGAAAAGGAAGAGAAAAGAAGGGTTTCCTCCATCTTCAACCTTAAGCTCAAGCCTCGTCTCCATTTCTCGTCCAACCAACAATCTGAGGTAAGATTTGAACTCCACTCCTCGTGTGTTTCATTTTCTTCCAATTAAATCTTATTTTATTTGCTTCATTCCTTGCTCTTGGAGAAGAAGATGAATAGTACAAGATATATGTGAAATTTGCTTCCATGCTCTCATACTTGAATTAAACAATCCAAGATTGATATATATTGTTTCTTTGAGCTTTCTTGTTGCATAATTGTAACAATTCTTGTGGCTAGTTGTGTATTTGAATGAAAGTCCGTTGTTGGGACTTGAATGTGCTGTAATGGAAACTTGTTATATACTTGATTTCATGACTTGAACTTGAGATATGTGATTAAGCATGCATACATGAACTTATGCCTTGAATTTGGAGTATTTTGGTTGAGGTTTGAGGTGGTTTTGAGGAATTTTGGTTTCTCCCTTATTTAGCCCTATTTTTGCTGCGTTTCTTCTGCCCAGAACATCTACCCGGGCGGGTAGATTTTTGCCCACAAAACTACCCGGGCGGGTAGTCTAGTGCTGAAGGTTTCTGCACCTGCCTTCCCCAGCGGGGTAGATTTTGCCTCGTATTTTCCCTGGCCGGGTACTCCCTCATCCGAACTCCGATTGACCTGATTTTTGAACCGTTGGAAACCTTTTAAAGTCTAGAACAACCTCCCATTGGAATCACCTCATTATCCTTTGTAATTTGTGAGATATAATCAATTCTTTTTGGTGTCGCCACGTTACCGACAATCTGCTTTCGCCCAACTTCGAGCCTACGTCATTTTCACCTCGCTTTGAACCACAAGTTGATCCACATACCATTTTAAAGGTCTATGTGTCTAGTTTCATCTCCAACAAACAAAACTCAATTCCTACATCTAGAACTGAAGATATTCCAGTTTTCCTTCCACTTGCGCATTTTCAAAAATTGTTAGCTTTTGCCAAACTTTGCCAAAACCCATCTTATCGCTTTCCTTTCACCTCCTCGACCTCTTATTTGACTTACATGCATTGGTTACATGCCTAATTGAATGATTAAATTATTTATGTGTCTAAATGACATTACTTGTGCTCATGAACGCTATCACACCATTTCATGACTTATTTATGCTTTAATGCTTATTGAATCATGCCATAACATGATGCACCACTTCATGAACATCGCCGTGCATCTTACTTGGTTTCATTATTCAATGGTGTACACCATGCTTCCTTTCTTGTTCAGTGTTCTCCTCGGTGGAGACTTTCAAGCTTTGTGGTCCTTCTCCTACTTATTTCTTGCACACAGAGGTGAGGGTTTTCTTTTATAAATGACCTATAACCTTGCATGCTCTATACAAACCAAATGATTTTCATATAAAACCTTGCCATATCTTATATACCGGCTATGTATTGGAAATGATTTATATTTTGTGTAGTGTTAATCCTGAGCCTGTTTTGCGAGATCCTGCTTGTGCCCCGGCTCTTTTAGCGCTGGACTAGCCGGAGTGGTTCCTGTTCCTGTTCCTGGGGCCCAGGGGCTTGTGTCTTGAGTGAACCGGGGAGGTATCGGGCCGACGGTGACCTCTTGCGCAAGTCCCATCCTGTTGGACTATCCTGATATCCACCAGGAGGTTCGGTGGAAGAAGGAGCTCCAGATCTGGGGAGTCATGAACCTACAGATCATTCCTGCCTGGATGACGAGGGTTAGCTACCCGGACCATCACTGAAGAAGGAGACTACTTATACTTGTTTTCCCGTCTGTTATAATTATAACTCCCGTTTCCTGCTTGTTTCCTAATTACCTGCTTTTACTTGTCATTTAATAAGTGAAAAGAGGAGTCCAGGACGGAATAATTACCCGTTCTCACCGGGTCCCCAAAAATGTTAAGCATAGATATTCGTAACCTCTGGTATGTCTCAGTCCCTGTATAGCACCGGAGCTCGTGGATCATATAGGTAAAGTGGGCATCAACAGAGGCGTCCGAATATCGACACATGCATATTATATCTCGTTTACGTGACTTGCATGCCTTGACATAATTTGACCCGTACGTATTGATTTAATCTTGATTCCTGTCTCCTGTTTATTTAATCCTAAAACGTATAGTGGAATTATGCCTGCCTGATTTCCTGATTATATATGTATATGCGTATGTACCCCCTTCACTCAGTCAGTTGTCTGATCCCTCCCTCTCGTTGTTTTTAGTGTCAGTCTTGCAGGCTCTGTGGTCGTTAGGCGGGAGTCTTTTGAAGTCTTTGTTTGAGTCTTGGTCCTGTTTGCACTACATCGTACCGTACCTTTATTTCCTGCTTGCAACTGGGCTACGTAAGCCACTCTGTATTGTTATTACTTGATTGAACTCGGGACATGTTTCTAGGGCCCTAGTTGAACCCGTTTATACGTTATTGCATTGTATTGATTCGGGACAGGTTAGGACATGATCTTGAACTAGTTGAACCCGTATTTACATTCTGGTATGAATTGAAATTTTTTATTGGATTTGTGATTGCATGATTACATTGCATCCGCATTCTTGGTTTTGTTGAATTGATTGGTACAGGGTCTAGTCCCGCCTAACAAGTTGTTTTTTTTATTCTGTCTCCGTTCACCGTGAGCTTGGTTCATGTATGGAGTTCCATTTCATGTGTGGACCGGGGTCTCGGTGCGGGGGGATGTGGGGCCCTCCGTTTGGGGTGTCACAGTATGGTTTTCTTCTTGAAATCTCTCAAGAGGATAATGATCCCCTAACATATGAGGAGGCACTGCAGACTCGAATTTTGATCAGTGGAAACAAGCCATGAAGTCTGAAATGCATTCCATGTACTCCAACCAAGTTTGGACCTTGGTTGATTTACTTGATGGGGTAAAACCCAATGGTTGCAAATGGATCTTTAAGAGAAAGCTCAATGTAAATGGAAACGTTGTAGCCTATAACGCAAGGCTCGTTGCCAAAGGCTTCACTTGAAGGCCCGGTGTGGACTTTGATGAAACCTTCTCACTGGTTGCAATGAAAAAGTTCATTCGGATCATGCTTGCCATAGCTACATATTACGACTATGAGATATGGCAAATGGATGTAAAAACTGCCTTTCTCAATGGAGACATTGACAAAGACATTTATATGGATCAACCCATAGGTTTCACATTCAATGCGAGTGAGCAAAAGGTTTGCAAGCTCCAAAGATCACTATGGATTGAAATAGGCTTCTAGGAATTGGAACATTCGTTTTGATGAAGCGGTCAAAGCGTTTGGCTTCGTTCAAAATTCAAAGCTCCAAAGATCACTATGGATTGAAATAGGCTTCTAGGTGCTTTATGTTGATGACATCCTTCTAATTAGGAATTCGAAGGATGATATGAAAGTTACCAAGCCATGGTTATCGAACCAATTCGAGATGAAAGATCTTGGTGATGCGTACTACATTCTCGGTATAAAGATCTATGGGGATAGATCTAAGAGATTGATAGGACTATTACAATCGATGTATATAGACAAAGTACTGAAACGTTTCAGTATGGAGAATGCGAAGAACAAAGTTCTTCCTATGAGTGTAGGAACATCTATTTCGCAGAAGATGTACCCTAAGACGAACCTTGAGAAGGAAAGAATGGCTCATGTACCTTATGCCTCAGCAATAGGTAGCATAATGTATGCAATGTTGTGTACTCGACCGGATGTGGCATATGCACTTAGTCTAACGAGTCGTTTCGAATCAGACCCTCGAGAAGGTCACTGGACTGATGTAATGAATATCCTAAAGTACTTACAAAACACTAAGGATTTATTCTTATTATACGAAGGACATAAAGATGTAGTAATCGGAGAAGTGAGTTGAAAAAGTGAGTTGAAAAAGTTCAAGCAAACGACCACTGAAGCCGAATACTTAGCTGCAAATGATGCAGGTAAGGAATGTATTTGGATTAGAAACTTCATTCAAGATTTGAATGTCATTCCTAGCATTAAAGACCCCATTATTGTGTTTTGTGACAACACTGGGGTGGTTGTTCAAGCAAGAGAACCAAGATCTCACCAACGGACCAAGCACATTATGAGGAAGTATCACCTAATCTGTGATATCATCAAAAGAGGTGATGTGCAAATTGAGAGGGTCACATCAGCAGAGAATGTCGCAGACCCACTTACTAAACCCCTTAGTTGAGAAGCTTTTGAAGTTTTTCTTGCGAAGATGGAACTTTGATTAGCTCTTAAATGGCTTTGATGGGCAAGTGGGAGATTGTTAGGAATAGTGCCCTAAAAGTCAAAGTAATAGTCTGCTTTAGTACTTTCCATATGTAAATAACATCTTTGAATAATACGAATTAAGGCAACACATCTTTATATGCTCTTGTTTGATTCTGTGTTTACTTTTGACTGTGCATGTATATGAACTCCCCTAATCAATATGACTTATAGGACTCAACCATTTAGGCGAAGTGGTTCATGAGACGAGCCCTATATCACAAAACTCATTATTAGAAATCACTCCAAGTCGATGAGTCCTACATACAGTGGGAGTGTAGTCAACCTGACTCGTTCAAGGCTTGCTCTAGTGATCACACCCTTAAGAAGGACCACCTTGTGTCATGGGGTGCAAAGTGTATAGTTGATACGTACCTGATACATGGGGGTGCTTACTTATTCTAAGTAAGTACACTGAGGTGTCCCGTGTGAGAAGATTCCTAAATGGGAAAGGAAGTTTCTATATCTGGAAATATAAACTTCTAGATTAGGAAATATCTCACGAGTCATTGATATGATTAAGTGATCCTTAAACTTGAGGTTCCATTGATACTTTATGAGCAAACTCTATAGTCTTAGGTGTAAGCTTTAAAGAGTGTCGCCTCAGACAACTGATTCAAGGCTTATGCTGGGGTTGCACAAGTGGCACATGAAAGTATATGAGAATCGATAGAGGACCTGTACTTGCATGAGCAAATTGATCTCTTATTGAGTAAGTCGTTTATAAACCATCTAGCAGTCCTTGGCCAAGGCTGTGGATCAAGACATCAAGAAAAGAGTTTCTTGGATTGAGATCAAATGGATATGACATGCGCATAACATTAAGATTGAGATTATTAGGGTTCTAGTTATTCCCTTACCCTAGATCTTGGTTGAGAGATGAGAAGTAGGAGGATTGTATCTCACATGGACGAATGACTTAAAGGTTCTATTGAATCGAGACATTCTTATTCAGCGAGGGGTCAAACACTTGTTGGTAGACTATGGTCGTTTGATATGTGGACTGATTAATTAATTAGGGTTACTGCTAATTGAAATAAGAACCTAGAGGGTCACACACAGCAACTCGGTCACATGCGTTAAGGCTTGAATCGATTAAACGAGCTGATTGAACCATTAGGAGAATGGTGGGGTCAACACGTGTGAAGCACACGTGTTGAAAACATCTATGACATGTGTCTTTGTGACACGTGTAGTCACGTGTGTGTATGTGTATATATATTAATAATTAATGTGTTAGTTATTTAATGTACTTTGATTTAATTTTGAATTAATTAATTATTAGTCTTCAAGTTATTTATTATTTAATAAATAAAGTAAAATAAAATATCTAAGAGAGCTAGATATTATTCTTGCTTGACAAGTTGGTCAAAAGGAGACTTTTGGTCAAAATAAGAGACTTGGTCTCCAAGCAAGAAATTCTTTTCCAAACGTGTTTTGAATTCTTGTTCAAAAAGGAAGAGGGGCTCGAACCCCTTGTCTATAAATACATAGGTTTCGAACCCCATGGGATGATGATACACAATTTCTCCTTCTCTAAATATTATACACTAAACCCTAGAGCCCAAAACACCGAATATAGAACTAGCATCCTCCCTATTCGGATCGTGGTCGCGGTTGGTGGACTAATTCTGTAGGGGGCTACTATCGTGAAGTCTTGAAAGATTCGAAGGAGCTTTTGGGGATGAAGCTGCATGAAGAGCATTCTTGGGCAGCTAAAACATGTCAAGAAAGCTACTATCTAAGTGATTTTCTTGATCTCTAAGAATTTGGGAATAGGAATTGCAAGATTCAATTCTAACTTATTAGAAAAATTTTAAATTTCTGCTGCGTTCCTGTTCAGTTTTCCCAACAGTTTCCTTGGATTGAATGAAGCCTAATTGAGATATCTGATTTATATATATGTTTCCTTAAGTTATTTGGTAGAATCCATGTAGCACCCGGAACGCCGAGATGCCACACCCCCGCACCATAAGTCTAGCTCACACATGAAATGGGTAGTCCATATATGAATCGGACTCATGGCGAACGGGGTGACAATAAAAAAACGACACACTAGCTAGGCGGGACTAACCCTCAATTAAATACGATCATGCCTAATCAATAAAACAGAAGCATACTATACATTCATGTCTTTAACATCTTTCAAGGTCATTTCCATTATCTCCATATATACAATATCAGTTTCCAAAGACAGATCATAATATACAAAAGTATCAAGATAACTCATATGCATCAATAATATATATGACATTATGCTAGACCCGAAATTAAAGACTTGACTCGATCCCGCCTAGCATGCAACCTGTAGACCTGAAAAGGTGAGGGTGTCAGTCAACCGAAGACTGAGTGAGGGGTTTAAATAAATATAATCGCAATTACCATGCAAGCTATAATCTCGGGTAAGTTTTCCTGAAAGAAAACAATATAAGTTCAAATATTAAAGTAATCCTTGCCCGAGATTACAACTAATCAATTTAATAATTCAATCATTATCAATTCAATACGTGGCCCGACGAGCGAGGGCAATTCTCCAACCTTTACACCAACAGTGAACAATCAATATTTAGGTTTCAATTCAATGGTTATCATGGAAGTTGTTACAGTGCACAACTAGCAATTTCATGAACCCTTTTTTCTCCGGGTGATGGTGGGATTGCAAGGCCCAACCATCCATGAACGGTGTACGTCGGGAACATGACTCCCACGCACGGGATTTCTTCCTCCACCAAACCTCCTGGTGGATTCAGAGGTGATCCGAAAATTGGTGAGGATAGTGGAAGAGTTACCCGTCAGCCTTTGGTTCCTCGGTTGGCTCAATACACTACCCTCGGGCCCAACATGAACATGATTACTTGCCAATACAATAAATCAATCATTCATTTTATGAAATCAGTTGAAAGTCATTAAGGTTGGAAAACTACAGATATATAGATACATTTGGCTTAAAACGTCACATAGGGCCGTATAGGTTCTATATATCTAGAAATTAAACCTCACCTTTACTTTACCAACCAAAAGAAGTAAGGAAACACCCTAAGGAACGTGCTCCTCATCACCGGGAACGTGATCTGTATAACAAGGACACGTGTACGTGAGACTCGACTCGTATGAACCATTTAAGACGAACGACAAAGTCATGGATCAATATATCATGCAATAACAATCAAGGAATGTCAATTAGGAGCATAATCATCAATAAATCAATTATATAACTCATATAAATCACATACGGGAGCCAAGGAAGTCAAAGGAATGCAACAAGAAAGGTTTTGGTAAAGTTTGGCAAAAACTGGCAATTTTTGAAAATGACCAAGTTGTGGAAAAAGGTAAATATCTAAAGTTATAGAGATTGAAATTGGGTTTTGTTTATTGGGAATGAAAATAGACAAGTATACCTTTAAAATGGTATATGGCTCGTTTTCTAGTTCAAAGCGAGGAGAAAATGGCGTAGGCTTGAAGTTAGGCGAGTGCAGTTTGTCGGGAAAGCAGCGACACCAAAAAGAATTGACAATATCTCAGAAATGGAAAAAGATATTGAGGTGATTCCAATTGGAGGTTGTTCTAGACTTCAATAGCTTCCGAAGAATTCAAAAATCAGGTCATTTGGAGTTCGTATGAGGGGGTACCCGTCCGGGTAAAATTCAAGGAAAAAGTTCCCCGGCCGGGTAGAGCAGTCCAGAAACTTTTCGGCACAAAAGTACCCGCCCGGGTACTTTTTAGGCACAAAAACTACCCGCCCTGGTAGTCCTCCTGGGCGAGAAAAAGGGCAGAAAACAGGGCTAGTTCGTGGAGGGAAGAAAGGGGTAGCATACTCCGAAGAAAGCTCAACCAAAACACCCAAAACAAACATATAACATGCAAATAACTTAAATACAACATTTAGGTAATATATAATCCATGGAAACATGCATAGATCATCAAGAAATCATCACCCAAACCCTATATATTTCATGATATCCAACTCCCATATACCTCAAGAATTCAAGCAAGCTTTCAAGTTCAATGATCATTATCATGCTTCTAATCACAAATAACCAAGGAATCACATCAAGATTTTCAAACCCTACTTCAATCATGGATTCATGAAATCAATCAAGTTCTCATAATACCTTAAAATGAAAGAAGAATGAGATGAGAGGAAGAGATGAAGATGATGCTCCAACTTGGTTGCTAATTCCTTGAATTATAACTTGAAGAAATTTTCCTTCTCTTCTATGGTGTTTTTGGATCGGTATAAGGGGAGGGAGGAGTGATCATGTGTGGGTATGTTTGTATGCAACAAATGATATAAGATAGATATTATATGGTTAAGCATCAATTGCAATTTAATCCCTCCAATTCCATTAGTAATGCCATTAAGTTCACACTCATGGATAATGATCAATTAAGTCCAAAATTATTTCATGCAATTAGGTCCACAATTAAGAAAGGTGATCTCTTAAGGACAATTAGGCAATTAAACAATTATGTCATAATTGGCAATTATTTCACATTATGTGACATATTACATAATTAAAAGATTGGGGCGTTACAATCCATGGTTTATATTGGTGTATAGTTGTTTTGGGGGAGTTTGGTTCGATCTAGAAGCCATGCAGATGTGTTGTTGTTGTTGCTGCGTGAAGAAGGAAAACAGGGAATGTATTTCTGCCAGGGGTAATGCCCGTTACCCTATTTTACACTAGAGGGAGGTAACGCCCGTTACCTCCATGTTTTTCAGAATTTTGGACGCCTGCCTCAATTAAAGCCAGTTACCAGCTTTGTACTGCGGGGAGGTAACACCCGTTACCTCCAATCTTTTACAAGAGGAGTTTGTCTGCCTCCGTTAACGGCCGTTACGGCTTTTGCTCTTGAGGGGAGTAACACTCGTCACTCCCCATGTTGTTATATTAATTTTGGGTGTTTTATGTAATTAACCATGTTTCGTTATGCTTTGTTTGAGCCTCGTTTATGTGATTAACGTGTTACTTAATTATCAATTATAAGATAATCATTAACCTATTTCGTACTTTAATTACTTTCATTGTTTTCGTTAATTCCTTGATTCAATTACATGACTTTGGCATGATTAAGACTTCATTATGCAAAGTGGAACACTCATGCCATATGAACTTGCGCATAATATGATCTTATAAACATGCCATACATATTATTATCATTGTCATGCGTCATACTTGGTTCATATTGAGTCGAGTCTCAGTCGTGTCTTGTTTCCTTGTCCAGAGATTCTCAGGAGGACGATGAGCCTGCTGTGTAACATCCCGACTGATCAGACTCTCAGGTAACCTGTTGTGTGCGCTATTTAACTAATTCCCTTATGAGATTATGTGATATTTAATAGCTAACGTGGATTAATTGAATTTACTTGATACTTAATTGCTTTGGTATGAATTTGTTTAACTTGAACGTTTAACTTTCCTTGCTTTGTATTTTGTTCGTTTTGGTTCCGTATTTAATTCTGATTTTTGTGAATTCGTGATATGTGTTAATTATATGCTTCATGTACTTGATTATGTGCTCGTTTTATGTTTTGGTATTTGTTTTGATTGCCTTTTTGGGTTCGTTTTAGAGATGGGACCTAAAGGAGGCTAAAGAGCGTTTAGCGCACCTTGGGTTCCGGGACGCGTATTTTGAGCTCGGGAATTCGGATTTGAATTCCCACACCTCCGTTGAACTCGTTTCGACGATTCGGGTTCAATGGGTCAAGTCTCACATTTTTGTAAGTTCATTAAGACCTTCGAATTTCAACCGAAATGAGCCCCTTACGCTTGAAAGCTACCTTTTGAGCTAATAAGCCTTGCGGATCCCACTTAAACCCCAACCAAGCTTAACCATGAGTTAGACCTTCAGTTAACCACCCATTTCAGCCCCTAACCCCAAGAGAACCAATCTATTCTCTCCCTCTCACACCAATCTCATTCAGCTCCAAGCAAGGAAGAAGGAAGAAGAAACCCCTTTGTCCATTTTCTTGATTTTGAGCTCAAATCACCACCTAAGCTTCTCAAATTTGAAAGGTAAGATTATGGTTGTCTTCTACACTCTCTCTTCTCTCTTTTATGTGTTCTTGAGTTCATTTCTTTGGTTGATTCATGAAATATGGCAAGCATGTGAATAGTAGTAGTTGGGAGGATTGTTGATTCTTTGCTTCCATTCTTGTTCCCTTGAGATTTGATGATGATATATGACTTCTAGAGCATGATTATTGATATTTATTGCATCTCCTTTTATGGTTTTTGAGATATGATAAATTTTCCATTAATGAACTCTTGAGCTTTGATGATATAATTTGAAGCATTCTTTCCCCATTCTTGCCATGAATTGCTTGCACCTTTGGAGCTGAATTGTTGCTACTTATTGGGCATGAATTGTTGATGAATTGGTGTCATTTTGATGCATGTTGTATGTGTTTTCAATGGCCTAAGAGACTCCTAAGTGCCCCCAACCGAAATCCCCTATTTTGGCCTTCATTTTTGGGGTTTCATCGCCAAAAAAAAATTTCCAGGCCGAAGGCCTGACATGTTGGAAAACACGAATCAGAAAGCAGCGGAATTTAAAAAATTTTCCAACAAAAGGATCTTGGACTCGCAATCGTGTAACCAAATTCGTAGAGATAGAAAACTTACTTTTCTTTTATTCTTTCTTGAAGCGTTTCAAGCCACCCAAGAACGCTCTTCTCGCGGCTTGACAACCCGTCCCTCGAAAGTCTCTTTCTACTTCAGAATCCATTGTCGGGATAACAATCCACACCAACCTAGATTCAAATCATGTTAGGGAAGTTCTTAACAATATAACATAAAGAAAGAAACATGAAGCGAGAAAGGCATGATTGAAACTCCCTTCGAAAACCAGTTTTGCGAAAGTAGAAATCTGCCAGCCATAAAACCCTCGTGAAAAAACTCATCTTTCAGGATATGGACGAACGGTTTTCGCCATCTTCTTTGGTTCGATTTTTTCACTCGTTTTCTGTTGGGTTCAGAATCGTTTCATCATCCCTTCTGATAGTTTTGCTTAATCCCCACTTTTGGTAAAGCTCGAATCTTCAAAACTTCTAACTTGAAGTCTCTAGAGATAGTCCACCAACTTGGCTACAATCTAACTAGTAAGGATGCTAGTTCTCTAGTTAGTGTTTAGGCTTAACCTAGGGTTTTATTTAATCTTGGAGAAAGGAAGGTGTTCAACACATGAACCAAGAATTGTCTATTAGCTCTAAAGGGGAGCATGAGCTCCCCTATATATAGGAAAGGGGAGGGGCGGCCGAACCTAGTCCTAATGGACAAAGGATTTGGTCCCTCTCTCTCCTATTACTTGATCATCAAGTATTTTCCAACTTTGACTTTGAATTCTAATTCTAGTCAACTTTTAAGAGAGCTAAAAATATCCAAACTATTTTTGGATAATTTTATACTTTATTTATTATAAAATAAATAACTTATTTTTATCTAATTAATTAATTCATAATTAATTAACTAGATAATTTTCTCCAAAATTAGACTTTCCTTTTAATTCAAAATTAAACCAAAGTCTATTAAATAATTAACTAAATTAATCATTTAATATATATATAAATTCACGTGTGTGACACGTGTCACAAGGACACGTGTCACTCACGTGACCCACACGTGTGGCTTCACACGTGTGGAACCCTCTAGGCTCGATTAACTCGTTTAATCATTTTCAAGCCTTAACTCATGTAACCAAGTTGTTGTGTGTGACTCTCTAGGTTCTCAATTCAATTAGCAGTGACCCTAATTAATTAATTCACTAATTAATTAATCAGTCCACAGATTAAACGACCATAGTCTAGCAACAGGTGTTTAACCCCTAGCTGAATTGGAATGTTCAGATTCGACAGAACCTTTAAGTCATTGATTCATGTGAGATACAATCCTCCTACTTACTATCTCTCAACCAAGATCTAGGGCAAGGGAATAATCAGAACCCTAATAATCCGGTCTTAAAGCTAAGTGCATTTCATATCCATTTGATCTCAATCCAAGAAACCCTTTTCTTGATGTCTTGATCTACTGCCTTGGCCAAGGACTCCATATGGCATATGAATGACTTACACAATAAGAGATCACCTTGCATATGCAAGTGTAGGTCCTTTCTTGATTCTCATTCACTTTCATGAGTCACTTGTGCAGCCCCAGCATAAGCCTTGAATCAGTTGTCTAAGGCGACACCCTTTAAAGCTTATACCAAAGACTACAGAGTTAACTCATAAAGTAACATGGAACCTCAAGTCTAAGGATCAATTAATCACATCAATGACTCGTGAGATATTTCCTAATCTGGAAGTTTCCATTTCCTGAAATAGAAACTTCCTTTCCCATTTAGGAATGTTCTCACACGGGGCACCTCAGTGAACTTACTTATTAAAGTAAGCACCCTCATGTATCACGCACGTATCAACTATACACTTTGCACCTACATGAAACAAGGTGGTCCTTCTTAAGGGCGTGATCCCACAAGCAAGCCTTAGAGGAGTCAGGTTGACACTCCCACTGTCTGTAGGACTCATCGGCTTGGAGTATTTTACTAATCATGACTTATGTGATATAGGGCTCGTTTCATGAACCATTTCACCTAAATGGTAGAGTCCTAAAGTCATCAGGATTAGGGGAGTTCTCATACATGCGCACGTAATGGAAACACACAAAAACACGTATTGGCATATAAAGAAGTGTTTGCCTATGATCAATCGTATATTATTCAAAGATTGTCTGTGATATAAGAAAAGTCCCAAAGCAGATTACGTCGAATCGGCTTTCTAGGGCACTATTCCTAACATGACACAGCCGCGTCAGTTTACAAAGGAAAATGGACACGGCCGTGTTGAGCTCTCGGCAATGTTTTTTCGAATTATTCCGCCTGACACGGCCGCGTCAGTTTATAAAGGAAAATGGACACGACCGGGTTGAGCCCTCGGAAATGTTTTTTTTCGAATTTATTTACCTGACACGGCCGTGTCCGTTCCCCTTTGTTTTCTGACACGGCCGTGTCCAATAGGGTGGCATTCGAAGAGATTTATTTCGCCTTTTCGTTGCTTCTTATTAGTCCTTCTTACCACGTTTTTGGTATGTATGTATGAATAACTTGTCATATGATGTGTTAAGCCTTATGTTATGAATTTGTGATTTGATTTACTTCCTCGTTTGTGATATATGTTCTTATATGAATTGTTTACTCGTAATTAGCATAAATGTGGATGCATTTCATATCATTTGCATCATAAGCATACATATGCATGTACCGAGCGTCAATATGGTTCATATTGCGTATATATATATGTGTGTGATTTCGTGATCTGTTTGGGCCCCGGAGTGTGGTATGGTAATCTCGGGACGGCCGAGGGGTCGCCGAGCTCTTCCATCAACACCTCCATTGGAGAGTCTCCCCCAACCTTGGGAGGATCGAGAAAGGGTGTTTCTCTTGAGCCGGCGGAGGCAGCCGCCGAAGGTTTCAAGGTCGTGATTAAACCTTGTCTCGTCTGTGTATGTGGATAGTTAGGGCCGATCAACCCTTCTATCAAACGGTGTTGGGGATGGAATCTGATTTGTTTTGTTTTGCTTTGCTTTGTTCTTCGTATATGAAAGTTGGGGTGTAACTCGTACTCGCCGAGTTGGTTTAGTTTTGTATGACCCATGGAACGAGAGTGGATTCCTAATTACCTAAAACTTGGGATTTGGCCTTTTGCTTTCTCTTTAACCTATATGTATATATATATGAAGGGAACTACTTTGGCTTGTAAAAACCACTCTCGGTTCAAGGATCCTTCTGTTTTAATAACTGCTTTGCTCTATATGTACATCGGGTGCGTGAGTTAGCCCCCTCACTAGTCACTAGGACTAACCCTCGTTGTTGTTTTCCCCTTTTTCCTTTTCTTTTGAGTTTGCAGGTTCTCTCGGGTCAAGCTAGGCGGCAAGTGTCTTTTGGGTTTATTTGTGGTTTAGCTTGGGTCTCATGCATCGTAGTGGATTACTTCTCCTCTTGCTTATGTATTTTGATTACACTTGTGTTATTTTGGCCGTGGCGGCATTGTATATTCTGTATATGATCTAGCTTGTAGCACGAATTATTGACCCTCCCCCATTTTGATTATGTATATATGTGATCTTGGGAATTATGTTAGATATAAATTGCTTCTGCTACTCTGATTTTAATTTGCGCAGTTTGTGAGGGTCTAGACCGCCTTGCGAGGGTGTGAGTTTTGTGTGTCTCCCGTTCGCTATGGTTCGATACGGGAGCGAACTCCCTATTTCATTTCTCGTGTTAGACCTTAGTGCGGTGGATGTTGCACCCATCACTCCGGGGGTGTTACATGCTGTGTAGGGTCCGAGAAGTCTCCTTTATCCTCTTTTTGTTCTGTACAGGTGAGGAGTTGTTAGGATAAATTATATAAACCCTACAACCTCTTTAGGTGCAATTTGGCGAAAAACCTATTATATCTATACTTGTTTTCAATTGCCAAATGTTTTCAAATGCACCTAAATCTTGATCTTGTCCTGCTTTGGCGAGACACTTGCACTTCCTGGTGCCCAGGTGCGTGTGTATTGAGAGAACCGGGAAAGCATGGGCTGACCGCTATATCGTACATAAGTTCCACCATTTTGGAGCAGCCCTGACGTCCATCAGGAGATTTAGTGGACCGATGGGATTCCGGTTAATGGGATTCATGTACCCATTGATCACCTTGTCTTAGGTGGTAAGGGGCAGCTACCCGAGCCACCAACCCGGAAGAAAAAGGTGTAATTGCGCACCTGAAATTGATCCTGTAACAATGTGACACTTAATTAATTGCATGATCGCCTAATAACTTATCATTTATAGTAAAGGAGTAAGGTTGGAGAATGCTTACTCGTCGAGCCACTGAATCACTTTCTTGAAATCAATTTGTTAAGTTGTAATTCCATACATTGAATGACATATTTTACTTTCTGAAAACCTTGTATGGAATTATAGCTCGCGTGACTTTACCACTTTATATGTCTTATTTATGCTATTCACTCAGTCTTGTAGAGATTGACCCCTCCCTTCTTTGTCCCTCAGGTTCCTTGCTGGTGTAGCTAGGCAGGAAATTGCATTAGCTTTTATAATTTTGTGTCTAGCTTATGTCACACTTTATGGCTTGTTCCACATACTTATGAATATATACACTTTTGCTTTGTATATTCGGAGGCCGTGTAGATCAAATACCTTGTTCTTGTGTTGGAATTATACACGTGACTTGAAAGTTGTATATATGTGGTTATCGTTTTGGTAATTAAGCTTCCTTATCTGCTGCTTATACTCTTGTTAAACTTTATTGGAGATTTGAATTGATGGTACAGGGTTAGCCTCCCACCTAGACAGGGTCCGTGTTGTGTCCCCGTTCGCTAGGATTGGGCTTGTATGTGGACTATGTTTGTATATGACCTTGGTTTTAGTGTGGGGAATGTAGGGCCCACGCTAGAGCGTCACATCCTAAAGTGGTATCAGGGCCCGGTTGCAAAACCGGGGTTCTATTGTCGAGTCTGTCTAGGTCATACGGCTTAGGGATAACTTGTCAAAATGTTCTTGCATCTATTTGTCAATTCTTATTTATGTGAACTATATAAGTGATGCATTCTTTGTTTCATGGGCAAAAACTGATCAAAGATGAATTTTGAAGTGTTTGATTTACAAAATGCCTCCCCAAAAAGATCGTGATCGCTCCCCGGGTCGTCATCATCGCCGAGACAATTACCCTACACCTTAAGGGGTAAATCCTCAGGCTACGCCAGAGAATTTTATGGAAGCGGTGATGAATTATGTTGAGAGAAGGCTTCTGGAGAATCCGCCACCACCACCTCCGGCTCCAGTCCCTCCCCAGTTCAAGAAGGGGGTTTATCTCAAGCTCAATGGGACTTTTGTTCCTATCGTCCATCTTAATTTCACGGTGGGAACGATGTACTCGCTGAGAATTGGCTTACCGAAATTCAGGATATATTCAGAGTGTGCCGTTGTAGCCCTGAGGAAATGGTTGATCTTGCTATATTTCAGCTCCAAGGAGAGGCCCATAATTGCTGGAATACGAATGAACTCACTTGGGAGGTGTTTCTGAGAGAATTCAAGTACAACTACATTCCACCGTCGACAAGGTCTAGAAGGCTTCGGGAATTCCTTGATTTGAAGCAAGCGAGAGGGACCGTGAATGAGTATATGTTGGAATTCAATAGGTTGGCTCCTTATACTTTTCATATTTCTGGGGATGATGAACTCAAAGCATTATAATTTGTGGAGAGTCTTCGATACGAAATCAAGGATGTGATCGGGGTTTCTAATATAAGAACTTGGGCGAAGACTACAGATAAAGATCTTAAGGCCGAGGCTAAGATTGTGAAGAGTAAGGCAAGTAACTTTCATGTTGGCGTGCGTTCAGGAGCGGGAAAGAGGCCCACGTTTCCAGTAATACAAGCTCCTAGAGGTAATGATAAGAAATAGAAGTTTAAAGCAAAAGCTTCGGTATTATCGGCACTACCTGCTCCACTAGCTTAACAATGGAAGCCCGGTTGCTCGCATTGTGGACACCCTTCTCACACTTATGATACTTGTAGACGCCGGTTGGGTCTGTATCTAAGGTGCGGTAAGGCTGTCTATAAAATCGACATATGTCCGGAGATACCACCGGGACCACAACAAGGGGGCTAAAGGCCATTGATTCGGGCTCGTGCATATGCTATAGGTGGTGAGGAATAAGATGGGGATATCGACCCCAATATCGTGGTGGAAGGTACCGTATACATTCATGGCACACATATTCATGCATTATTTGATCCGGGTGCCACTCACTCTTTTCTTTCTACCAGTGTGGTATCTTCTTTGCCCTTGCTTGTTGCTTGTACCTTTTTATTCTTTGTGATTAGTTCTCCTCTTGGGGGGAGCATAGAGTCGAACCATGTGTTTAAGGACGTACCGGTGAGTATTGATGGTCGGGTTTTTCCAACGGACTTGATTGAGATGCCCATGGGCAGATACGGGGCTATCTTGGGCATGGACTGGCTCTTTCAACACCGAGCCAAGTTTGATTGTTTTGAGAAGAAGGTCTATTTGGATTCGGTTATGTTTGTTGGAGAGGGTACAAATACTCCACCTCTACTTTCCTTCATGGAAGCCTATGAGTTGGTTCGTAAAAGGGGCTACGGGTTTTCTGGCCGATCTTCTTAACAATCCCAAGGATCAAGCTAAGATTGAGGAGACCGAGGTTGGTAAAGATTTTCTTGGTGTTTTTCCCGTGACTCTACCGGAAACTGAGTTTGTGATTGATTTATTTTCGGTAGTTGTGCCTTATTCGATGTCTCCATACCGAATGGCACCGATTCTATTCGTTAAGAAGAAGGATGGAACCTTGAGAATGTGTACCGATTACCGCGAGCTAAATAGGATGACAATCAAGAATAAGTATCCCTTTCCTCACATTGAAGAGCTCTTTGATTTGCTGCAGGGATCCAAGGTTTATTCCAAGCTTGATCTCCTACAAGGGTACTATCAGCTGCGAATCCGAGAAGAGGATTTTCTTAATACAGGATTCAATACTCGGTGTGGGCATTTTGAGTTTATTATGATGCAGTTTGGAAAAACAAATGCCCCTACAGCCTTTATGGATATCATGCATAGGATCTTCTATCCGTATCTCGATAAGTTCGTTGTGATTTTCATCGACGATATACTAGTGTACTCCAAGTCTCCCGAAGAGCATGCATAACACTTGAGGATTGTGTTAGAAACTCTTAGAGAGCACCAATTGTTTGCCAAATTCAGCAAGTGTGAATTTTGGTTGGATCGAGTCAATTTCTTAGGACATGTGATATCCGGTAATGGGGTAGAAGTGGATCCCTCTAAGATTGAAAAAGTGGTGCAATGGGAGAAACCGAAGAACGCCTCAAAGATATGAAGTTTCTTTGGTCTAGCGGGGTACTACCGGAGATTCTTTAAACATTTCTCCAAGATTGCTGCTCCTTGACCCGACTAACCAAGAAAGAGGTGAAGTTTAAGTGGGATGAGGCCTGCGAGGCAAGTTTTTAGACTTTGAAGGAAAGACTAACTTCGGCTCTAGTGTTAGCCCTACCAAAGGGTTCCGAAGGTTATGTTGTATTTACTGATGGCTCGAAGGAAGGTCTTGGATGTGTTTTCGTGCAGAATGGTCGAGTTATAGCTTATACCTCTAGAAAGCTTAAGGACCAAGAGAAGAATTATCCCACTCACGATCTCGAATTAGCCGCCGTAGTGTTTGTTTTGGTGAAGTGGCGTCATTACCTCTACGGGGTTTTTTTTTTAGATTTACTCCGACCACAAAAGCCTCAAGTACTTGTTCACTCAAAAGAATTTGAATATGAGGCAAAGGTGTTTGATGGAATCACTTGAAGATTACGATTGCACCATCCATTACCATCGGGGTAAAGCTAATATGGTCGCGGATGCGTTGAGCAGGAAGACTAGCGTATCTTTTGTGGAAGTTGATTCGGAAGAGAGTATCAAGCCTACCATGTTGAAGGCTCGTGTGGCGAATATCACGATATAACCCGAGTTAAGGCAGAAATTTATGATGCACAAGCTATAGATCCTGAGATTCAGAAGTTGGTAGTTAAAGCTTGTGATGATCCCGAGTGTCCATTTAGATTCGATTATATAGGGTTGTTAAGATTCAAGACAAGGGTTTGTTTACTCGAGGATTTCAAATGAGTAATACTTGAAGAAGCTCACCGATCGGCTTATTATGTCCACCCTGTAGGTACAAAAATGTATCAGGACTTGAAGAAGTTTTATTGGTGGAGAGGTTTGAAGAAATATGTTGCCAAATTTGGGAAACATTGGAAGACGTGTCAAATGGTAAAGGCAGAACATCAGAAGCCCGGAGGCTTATTACAACCTTTACCTATCCCAGAATGGAAGTGGGAACAAGTTACCATGGATTTTGTGTTCGGATTGCCCAAAGCTAAGGGTGGACTTGATGGTGTTTGGGTGATAGTTGATCGGTTAACCAAGTCGGCATATTTCCTTGCAATTCGGAAGACAGATAAGATAAGCAAAATTGCAGATAAGTATTGCCGAGAGATAGTCAAACTTCATGGTACTCCTCTCAGTATAGTTTCTGATAGAGATCAGAGATTCACTTCTATGTTGTGGCAAGAGCTTCAGAAGAGACTGGGTACCAAGCTCAAGTTCAGTACGGCTTCTCATCCTCAGACAGACGGGCAGTCAGAACGGTTGGTTCAGTATTTGAAAGATATGCTCAGGGCTTGTGCTTTGGACTTTCAGATGAAATGGGATGAGCATTTGCACCTGATCGAGTTTTCTTACAATAACAGTTACCAAGCCTCGATTAAAGCCGCCCCTTGCGAGATCTTGTATGGCTGGAAATATCGATCACCCTTGTTTTTCGATCTTGAAGAGTGGAGATGGTCGAAACAAGAAGGTGTTCAAAGAGATGCTAGAAAGACAAAGCTTTCAGCAGCCACTGAAGATGCAGTTCAGAAAGTTCAGATGAAAAGGCAACGTAAGAAAGCCGCTCAACATTGACAGAAAAGTTATGCCGATCGCCGGAGAAGAAATCTCGAGTTTGAGGTTGGTGATCGTGTATTCTTGAGAGCATCTCCTCGTAAGGGATTTTCAAGAATTGGTCAAGGAGGGAAGTTAAACCCTCGTTATCTAGGTGCTTTCGAGAGTATTGAGAAAGTTGAAGAAGTTACTTACCAATTGGACCTACCGCCAAATCTCACCGGGATTTACAATGTCTTCCATGTGTTTCAGTTGAGGAAGTACTATCCCCTTGATGAAGTTTAGGTTGTACCGGATTTAAACTTTGTCCAGTAGCCGGTTAAGATTTTCGATCGGAAGCTTCAAGAATTGAGAAACCGGCGTATTCGTTTGGTTAAGGTTTTGTGGAGAAGTGACAAGACCGAGGAAGCCACTTGGGAAACGGAGGACAAGATGAAGAAGTTTTATCCAGAGTTGTTTCCAGACGAGCAGTTAATCTGGGGACCAGAATCTTTTAAGGGGAGGAGGTTGTGACACCCCGATTGTTGGAAAACAGGAATCAGAAAGCAGCAGAAATTGAAAAATTTTCCAACAAATTAGTTGAGATTAGAAACTTACTTTTCTATAATGTTTCTTGAAGCGTTTCAAGCCACCCAAGAACGCTCTTATCGCGGCTTGATCTCCTCTCCTTGGTAAAGATCGAATCTTCAAAACTTCTAACTTGAAACTCTCTTGAGATAGTCCACCAACTTGACCACAATCTAACTAGTAAGGATGCTAGTTCTCTAGTTAGTGTTTAGGCTTAACCTAGGGTTTATTTTATCTTGGAGAAAGGATAGTGTTCAACACAGGAACTAAAAGAAATCAATCACTCTCTAAGGGGAGCATGAGCTCCACTATATATAGGAAAGGAAGGGGTGGCCAAAAATCCCTAGTCCTTATGGGCTAAGGATTTTTGTCCCTCTCTACTATTACTTGATCATCAAGTAATTTTGACTTTGACTTTGAATTCAAATTCAAATCAACTTTTAAGAGAGCTAAAATATCCAAAACCGTTTTGGATATTATTATACTTTATTTATTAATAAATAAATAAATTATTTATCTAATTAATTAATTCGTAATTAATTAAATAGATTATTTTTCTCCAAAATAAGACTTTCTTTTTAATTCAAAATGAAACCAAAGTCTATTAAATAATTAATCAGATTAATTATTTAACACATATATCACACACACACACATACACACACACACACATATATATATATATATATATATATATATATATATATATATACGTGTGAGACACGTGTGAAAAGGACACGTGACCCACACGTGTGGTTTCAGACGTATGACACCCTCTTGGCCCGATTAACTCATTTAATCATTTTAAAGCCTCAACTCATGTAACCAAGTTGTTGTGTGTGGCCCTCTATGTTCTCAATTCAATTAGAAGTGACCCTAATTAATTAATCAGTTCACATATTAAGCGACCATAGTCTAGCAATAGGTGTTTAACCCCTAACTGAATTGCAATGTTCGGATTCGACAGAACCTTTAAGCCATTTATTCATGTGAGATACAATCCTCCCACTTACTATTTCTCAACCAAGATCTAGCGTAAGGGAATAATCAGAACCCTAATAATCCGGTCTTAAAGCAAAGTGCATTTCATATCCATTTGATCTCAATCCAAGAAACCCTTTTCTTGATGTCTTGATCTACTGCCTTGGCCAAGGACTCCATATGGCATATGAATGACTTACATAATAAGAGATCACCTTGTAGATGCAAGTGTAGGTCCTTTCTTGATTCTCATTCACTTTCATGAATCAATTGTGCAGCCCCAGCATAAGTCTTGAATCAGTTGTCTAAGGTGACACCCTTTAAAGCTTATACCTAAGACTATAGAGTTAACTCATAAAGTGACATGGAACCTCAAGTCTAAGGATCAATTAATCACATCAATGACTCGTGGGAGTGACATGAAACTTCCTTTCCCATCTAGGAATCTTTTCACACGGGGCATCTCAGTGAACATACTTATTGAAGTAAGCACCCTCATGTATCACCCACGTATCATCTATACACTTTGCACCTCCATGAAACAAGGTGGTCCTTCTTAAGGGCGTGATCCCACAAGAAAGCCTTAGAGAAGTCAGGTTGACACTCCCACTATTGGTAGGACTCATCGGTTTGGAGTATTTTACTAATCATGACTTATGTGAAATAGGGCTCGTTCCATGAACCATTTCACCTAAATGGTAGAGTCCTAAAGTCATCAGGATTAGGGGAGTTCTCATACATGCACAACTAAAGTAAACGCATACCAAACAAGAGCATATAAAGAAGTGTTGCCTCAATTCGTTATTTTATTCAAAGATTGTCTGTGATTACAATAAGGAAAAGCACAAAGCGGATATACAAACGGCTTTCTACGACACTATACCTAACAATCTCCCACTTGCCCGTCAAAGCCATTCTAAAGCTACTCTAAGTCCCATCTTCTGAAGATGACCTTGGAAAGCTTCTCGACTAAGGGGTTTAGTAAGTGGATCTGCCACGTTCTCTGCTGATGTGACCCTGTCAATTTGCACATTTCCTCTTTTGATAATATCACGGATTTGGTGATACTTCCTCATAATGTGCTTGGTCCGTTGGTGAGATCTTGGTTCTCTTGCTTGAGCAATCGGCCCAGTGTTGTCACAAAACACAGTAATGAGGTCTTTCATGCTAGGAACAACATTCAACTCTTTAATGAAGTTTCTAATCCAAACACCTTCCTTAGCTGCATCATTTGTAGCTAAGTATTCAGCCTCAGTGGTCGAATCTGCAGTGGTCGTTTGCTTTAAACTCTTACAACTCACTGCTTCGCCGTTTAGGCAGAAAAATGTATCCTGACATTGACTTAAAATCATCTAAGTCAGATGCAAAGCTTGCACCATAATATCCTTCGACAGTAGGATCTTTTGGACCTCCGTAAACTAAGAATAAATCTTTAGTACTTTTCAAGTACTTAAGAATATTCTTCACGGTAGCCCAGTGACCATCTCCAGGGTCAGATTGGAAATGACTTGTTACACTAAGTGCATAAGCCACATCCGGTCGAGTACATAACATTGCATACATTATGCTACCTATTGTTGATGCATAAGGTGTATGAGTCATTCTTTCCTTCTCAAGGTTAGTCTTATGACACATCTTCTTAGAAAGACATGTTCCTACACTCATAGGAAGGTTCTTAACATTTGCTGACTCCATATTGAATCTCTTCAATACTTTGTCAATGTACATCGACTGTGATAGTCCTATTAAACTTCTAGATCTATCTCGATAGATTTTCATTCCAAGGATATAGGATCACCAACATCTTTCATCTCGAATTGGTTCGATAACCTCTTAGTTATTTTCATGTCATCCTTCGAATTCCCAAAAAGAAGAATGTCATCAACATAAAGTACTAAGAATTGCACTTTGTCAATGAAGTCAAACGTTTTGACTGATTCATCAAATCGAATATTCCAATTCCTAGAAGCCTATTTCAAGCATGATCCGAATAGACTTTTGCATTGCAACTGGTGAAAAAGTTTCATCAAAGTCCACGCCGGGTCTTTGAGTGAATCCTTTTGCAACTAGCCTTGCTTTGTAGGCTACAATGCTTTCATCAACTCCAAGCTTTCTCTTAAAGATCCATTTGCAACCTATGGGTTTGACCCCATCAGGCAAATCTACCAAGGTCCAAACTTGGTTGGAGTTCATGGAATCTATTTCGGATTTCATGGCTTTTATCCACTGTTCAGAGTCAGAATCTGAAAGTGCCTCCTCATATGATAAAGGATCATTATCCTTTTGAGAGATTTCATGGAAGAATCCATACCATCTCTCTGGCTATCTATGAGTGCGTTCAGAACGCCTTAGAGGAGGATTTACGTGTGTATCGAAATTCGTGATTGGTTGTAGTTGATCAGAAGGGGACGTTTCTTTAGTGGGTGGCATGGGGTCACTTTGTACTTCCTCTAATTCTATGATCATGTCTTTCTTTTCTTCAAGGAACGGTTCCTCAAGAAAAGTAGCATTTCTGGAAACAAACACCTTTTGCTCAGATTGATCATAAAAGTAGTATCCTATGGATTCCTTAGGATAACCTACAAAGTAGCATAAGTTAGAACGAGATTCTAACTTATCTCCCACTGTCCTCTTCACATAAGTAGGACAACCCCAAATTCTTAAGTAAGAATAACTAGGGATTTTACCATGGCACATTTCATAGGGCGTTTTAGGGACTGACTTAGAGGGAACCAGATTCAAAATCTTTGCTGCATTTTCTAGGGCATAACCCCAGAAAGAAGGTGGTAAGTCAGTGAAACTCATCATGGAACGAACCATATCAAGTAGAGTTCGGTTCTTTCTCTCAGAAACTCCATTATGCTGAGGAGTTCCCAGAGGAGTCCACTGAGAGATAATCCCATTATCTTTGAGATGATTAAGGAATTCTTCACTAAGATACTCGCCTCCTCAATCAGACCAAAGTGCTTTGATCTTGTGACCAGTTTGGTTCTCAACCTCCTTTTGAAATTCTAAGAATTTCTCAAAAGCTTCAGATCTATACTTCATTAAGTATACGTAACCATACCGACTAAAGTTATCAGTAAAGGTTATAAAATACTGATGATTGTTTCTTGTGCTTACACTAAGTGCTCCACAAGCATCAGTATGGATCAAATCCAAGGCCTTAGTGGCACGTTCCACAGTCCCTTTAAAAGGAATTTTGGACATCTTTCCCTTGAGACAGGATTCCCAAGAAGTCAACACTTTAAGATCATTTTCAGAGAATGATCCTAAAGTGTTTATCTTGCTAATTCTGTTCTTGAAATGTGTCCTAATCTAGCGTGCCATAAGGAGCTGAAACTTTGTCATCTCTCTTACGTTTAGTTTCTCGTTGTATATTCATAATATTGATATTCTGAGTTAGATAAAGTCCATTACTAAGAGTACCGATGTGAATGGAAGAGTTGTTCCGTTTGATAAAGTATTTACCATTCTTAATATAAGTTTCATAACCTTCACAATCTAAAATTGGAACTGAAATTATATTACGAATAATGCTCGTTACATAAAGGACTTTATTTAAAACTAACTCAAAACTACCTAAATCTAATTTAACTGTGCCTAAAGCTCGAGCTTCAACATTTGAGAGATCGTCGACCTTCAAGACACATTCTCGTTCTTTGAGTTGTTGGACTTCACTTAGCATTTGTACATCATTACAGATATGAGTTCCACAACCGGTATCAAGTACCCAAGAACTAGAATTAATAGAAAGATTTATTTCAACGAGAAACATACCTTTCTTTAGAGTAACATTGTACTCTGGGCAGTTTCTCCTCCAATGTCCCGCTTTGCCACAATGGAAGCAAACATCCTCTTTCTGATCACGCTTCTTCTTTTGGGCCCTCCCCTTCGAAATGCCACCTGTAGCACCCCACACGTGAGGCACCACATCCCCCGCACTATAGCTCAACACGAGTAACGAAACAGTAAATCCGCACCCATATCAAACCATAGCGAACGGGAGACAAACATAAAAACCTTCCTAAGCTAGGCGGAACTAGACCCTGCAATGATAACCAATCAACATAATATAACGCAACGCAAAGTCAAAGTTCAAACATACAAACCTTAACAGAATTTGGGCTCTCCAGGCCTCTTTTAATTCATAGCAAAATCCAGTAAAAGCAATTCCATAACAATTACATAAATATTCAAGTTCATGATATAACAGAAACGAATCATACATAATTCCAATACATATGTGAGTGCAGAGACTCTCCTAACCTAACTTGACCAACTTAAAGACTCCAAACACCTCCGCCTAGCTCGAAGCTCCAAAGTCAAACCTGCACACTAAAAAGGTTGGAGAGGGAAAGGTTCAGTCTCTAGAAGACTGAGTGAGCAGGAGCGATATACATATATAAAAACATGCACATGCAAGTCATAAATTCCGAACAAGGTTTTGTTTGGAATTAGTTCCCAAAAAGGGCAAGAGAATGATTAATCAATGCTCGGATTTTATGAATAATCATATTATTTAATTACATTCATAAATCATACATAAACATAAGGCTCGGCGAATGAGCGTGCACCATCTCCAACCAAAGTCCGACCGTGTACGACAAATATCATTAGTATGTGGATTAGGCGGTCATGCAATATATCATAATACATGCAGATCATATATTATAAATCATATTCATTTGGGCAATCCGTGTCCCGGCATTCCCGCACGGTGCATAACAATCATAACATAACATAACATAAATCATAAATGAGTTCCAACCTTTTTCCTCCGGGTGGTGGAAGGGCTAGCAAGACCCGACCACCTCATACATAGGCCAATGGGGTTTCATGACTCCCCCAAGGGCACTCAACTCCCATTCCCCGCTAAACCTCCTAGCGAGGGCCGGTATCAACGTACATAAGTTGGGACTAGTATAAGGGATCACCGTCGGCCTTTGCCTCCCCGGATAGCCACTTGCACTAAGTCCCTGGGCCCGTGAACATAAATACATGCATAATCTCGCCAAAGCATTTCATTTCATAAGAAACATAACATATTTCATAATTCATTTGAAAAGGGTTTACTCGATCAATATTTACTCGATGACTTTACTTTAAAAGTACATAATTATAATCGTAAGGTTTTGGCCAAAGCTTTTCACCTAAGGGTTGTAGGGTTTGTTACATAGCTAGAACAAAAACACCCTCACTTGGTACAAGATGAAACAAGGATACGAGTTACCAAGTGCCCGAAGGATCAAGATCTCTCCACCCTGGAGATAAACAGTACAAAAGATCACAAGACGTGTTCGTGAGACTCAAGACTCTTAATGAACCATATATGACGCACGACAATGCACACGCATGATATGAATGCATAAAAGATGATATTAAGTCATGAAAATGTTCATGTGCACTATTAAGGAATTTAACTCACATAACCAAGTCGTTCATTTGATATTATAAACGTTCATATTCATTCAAGTTCAATCTTTTCATATCCTTCATAATTCATAGCAATATCTAACAAAATCTTGGAGCCATAGTCACATTATACCTTTCAACATGTTTACATTGAGTAGAACAAATAAATAAATAAAAAGGTAAAGAGCATCACTTAAGACATCAAAAGAATGTAAGAAGGTACTTGATATTCCATATAGACGCACTCAAACCACGTCATAGCAATTCACCAAAAGCATGCTTTAAACCTCAACCAAATGCTATGAAATTAAACCATAATGCTCCCAACATATAGAAAAACAAGTTCATAGTTCAACACAAATGAAGATAAAGTCATTCAAGAGGTGAAACAAATCAAAAACCAATAAGGAAGCAACAAGGACTGCGCAGGGGAAGGGACACGGGGGTGTCACCCTCCTTAGCTAAACTGAGCCACGACCGTGGCTCAGTACAGACCTGCCCAGAAGGTGTGACACGCCCGTGTCTCACACTTTAGTGTAAATGAGACACGGGGGTGTCACGGTACAGAACCAAAACGCATACAAAACTTAACCGGCAAAACAGACTCTACCAAACCTCAGTCAAAAAACATACCAAATCAACTCCAAATGCTATGAAACTTAATATAAAACATATTTATCATGTAAGGAACATATTTCATTTAGAGTGCAAAGGCTAAATCACACATTAAGGGCATCTAAATCATGCAGCAAAACTGGGTCGCCAAAATCACACATAAGAGCTCAATTGTTCAATCATGCCTTGATTAAGTACTTAGGGCTTGAATTTGGATCTGAAACCTTGGGGAATGCATGCTGACATACTAAAAAACTAATGTAATTCATATATATGCAAAATGGCACAGTTTAAAGCACATTAGAATGACCAACAAGTTACAAAACGCAACAACAACAAGTCTGTCATGATGCATGCATAAAAACAGGTCAAGTATTTCGGTTTTCAGGCTTAAAATGGATCCAAATACTTGAAACATGAATGCTAACATATAGAGAAATGAGTGTACATCAACTCCATGCAATTTCACACGAAATGGAGACCATTTGATCAAGCAACAACACAAAATTTCACACAGCAGTTCGAAAAACAGGGGAAGCAGTTTGATCATCAAGTTTGGAGCTCCATAACTCATAATTTCATAAAAGGGTCAAGAGATGGAATCCTCCTAACATCATATAATATCAGTTACGAAAGAAATAGGCCGAGAAACAAGCTCATATAATCATGTATAAGCAAGAAAATCAGCTACACAAGAAAATAGGTCACAAGAACAAAAATCCCTAAAAGTTCATACCAAACTCCTCACTCAAACCCTAATCAAATCTGATCCAAATCATGTTGTAAGTAGATGAAATCAAGTATAATAGAGTATAGAAGACATAAATATTCATACCTTGAAGATTGGAAGAAGAAGGGAGGTGATTTGAGCTCAAAATCACAAGAATGGCCAAGGGTTTTCTCTTCCTTTCTTCTCTCCCTCTCTCTCGATCAGCTTCAGCAGAAAAGGGGAAATTTTGGTTCGGTTTTCAGAGCTAAAGGGGGAAGAAAGGGCTTGACTCAAGGTACATAAGTCATGGTTAAAGCATGGTTAGGTTAGGGAGGTGTTAAGGGGTCCCACCATGAAGACTAGTCAACAAAAGGAGCTCTTCTTGCACGAGTTGCTAGTTACGGTTGGATTTCGGAGGTCTTAATGATCTCCAAAAGGTATGAGGCTTGTTCCATTGTCTCCGCATCGTCGAGAGGAAGGCAACGGAGGTGACAGAATTCGAATCCGAATTCCCGAGCTCAAGATATCACGTACGGAACCAAGGGTGCGCTAATTGCTCGTTAGCCCCCGACTTGGTTCCACAAATCAAATTAAATTCGTTAACACGTCAAATGAATCCGAAAACATAAACCGAGCATATAGACATGTTCATAACACACATATTTACGTCATACTAAATTTCCATACCATTCCGATATCATTACATATAAGAACGAAGCCCAAATAAAACACTCATGCGCAATAATGAATTCTTAACGTTATAAATTAATTACCAAAACTTAAATTGCCATTTTAAATAATTTAAAGCCAACTAATAACATGTTGAAATTAATTAACGAAATTACCGAAATAGTTAAGGTAACATGAAACATAAATTAAGACGTTAAACACTAAATATCAAGTTGAAATAAAATGAATTAAATTAAAATAACAATAGTTTATAGTTTAAATCAAATATAAGCATTTATAAACAATTAATCATATGATTAAATAATTAAATTACGCAATTTATAAACAAATACGCCACATTATTTTAACTGAAAAACTGGGGCATTACAATCTCTCCCCCTTAAAAAGAATTTGTCCTTCGATTCACAACATGCCTGAAAACAAACAATGAGAGATTCCCCGTATCTCACAAACAACAAGGAGAGAGCCCCGTCTCTCGAGCATCGATGAGAGAACCCCGTCTCTCCGACAACAATAATGAGAGAACCCCGTCTCTCGCAAGCAAAGAGAGTACCCCGTCTCTCGAACAAAATAAGAGAATCCCCGTCTCTTACAAACAACGAGAGCACCCCGACTCTTAACCAAAAATAAAGCAAGGAAGTCTCCAATACTCCCAAGCAACACACGCAAAAACCTAAATTGAAATCACGTAAACGCCCACGTTGATTAACAATTACTCCAAGTAATTTATCACGATAAGAAATCGGAACACATAACAAAGAAATTATTTGAATTAAATTTGCATGTATGCATATATCATTGATGTTATAAGTACCATTCACCATAGTTGCAAATTTTAGAATTGAGAGTTGTCGTTGTCCAGAGTATGATCCGTCCTGAAAATAGCTCAGTAATCAGCTTGTCTTGAACCTCTTCAAGGTTCCTCGGTAAAGCGATTGATGAATCCTTTAAGGTTTATACTCTTCGATCCCTTCTGAATTGTACCGCTTCCAGTTTCCATCATGTTCTTTTAATCCTCATTCGTCCAATCAACTCTTTTTAATCAACCGAGCTTGAACTCCCCGAATGCCCTTAAATTGTCCATCCCGAAATCCGATCCATAGTTACTACCTTTCCCCATATCGAAGTCTAACATAATCTCAAAATGGCTACTCCCGGCAACACTGACGACTCAGTACCGGTCTTGAGATATTTGTTATTACGATTTCTTTCCCATCTTCTGTTCCTGCCATCAATTTATTCTCTTTAACCCCTTTAAAGTTATATTCGATAATTGGCCCCATATTTCTTGAATCGAAGACAAAATGTTCACAATGATTCCTGAAGCTTGATGTAATCTTCCAATTATCATCCCTTTCTATTTGGTCCCTTCTTAAGTTTCCTTCTGAATCACCTTTGATATAACCGACAACTTAATAATATTGTCTCGGACCCCTTCATACTTTATTGAATAAATCTTGATCGACACCATACCCTCATATAATAGCTTTATCCAATTTTCCTTTGTTAATTCTAACTTAGGAGGTCACAGAAACTCCCATCTAATTTCATCACCCCCAATTCGGAATTCCAGACCTAGAATCGTTTAATAAACTCTTTTCTTTATATCTCGAAAAATCTTCCCCCGAATTTGGCATCGTAACTTCTCTCTTAATAACTTAACCATTACAGTCGTCTTATTCATTTCCAATAATCACCATTAGGATTTCCAGATCCTCTTTAATTTGCATCCCCATGGTCACTACTACCCTATTTCTTCGAGTACCACTTCCATCCTCCAATTTATCTCTCAATTGTGCTCTCCCCCTTAAAGATTTTTGCCCTTACATGTAAAACTCCATCAATCCTTCTCTCATTGAAATCCTCGAGAAGCCACTTCCATTATAGAGGGTTGTAACCCCCAATGACGACCCAAGGTTTTCGCCTTTCCATTTCCCTTCTACTCCTCTTGAGTTGCGGAACTACTTCCTCTATTCTCATTCCATTCGAACACTCCGAAGTCACTCCTAATTTCACTTTCCTTCAGATTCCTTCCACCAACCTACCCCTTACCTAAAGTTCCTTATTTCCCAAATCATCTTTCTTTTCATGGGCCACCCTATTATTTCCTTTCCTTTAACTCAGATGTGGTTCGAGCGAAGATATACTTGACAAATGAGGTGCCAGAGTTTCCTGTCAAGTAAACACTAAACTGCATATCGGGTAAAGATGGCAATGCATGTGTCACGTTTACCTCAAACAATTATACGCACATTAGAGCAACGAAAACCAATAGAAATGTACAGATAAACATAAGTCCAGAAGAATAAATAATTGATGCTAAATACGATGCGCGTGCTATGAATGTTTTGGAACCTGTCACCAATGAGGTAAGTTGTTAGCTCGATAGCTTTTCCTTGTTACTCCAAATCCCGAGGTTACTTTGACTTGGTAATTATTCCTTGCCTTTCCCACGGTCTTCGAGATTTCCATGCATCTTTATAAATCAACTTGTATCTCCCACTTCCAAGGAGTTAGCATCCAACCTTTTCTCTAAATTAGACCTTTACTTCTAATCGTCACGTCGATCAAGAATCCCGCACTTACCCTTTGTGAGTTCAATTCACCTCCAATTGCTTATACTTGAGAGCATGATTTCCTTGCAAGGAGTGGTTGCCTTTCTTTACCGTTTCCATTTGTTGCTCCATATCTTCCATTTCAACTTCACAACATGACAATTCAGCTTGGTTTTGGAAAAACGAACTCATATCCCAATCAACACCTTGATCATGATTCCCGTGACTATTGTTTATGAGTTTCCCATCACGATCGAAATCCAAAGCACCCAAGTCGAACTCTTCCCGGTCTTAACTTTGACAAACTTGATTTCAATTCCCTAGGCTTAGTCAACAATCCTTCTTTGTCGACCCCAGGTGCACAACTCCTACCGGACCCATTTTATCTTAGTTTCTCCTAATTATTGATACCTCTTCAACGATCTAATCCAGAATCAGAATATCTTCAAGGTTTGTTCATTTCATTCCTTAGGTTGAAAGATCTCGTTGAATCCAATTAAAGCACTCCAAGTAGGGGATTCGCATAAGTTGATCTTCTGAGCCACAACCATCCATTGATTAACTCCTATTCCCATTTTACCAAATATCCCTCTGCCATCGCATCGCCAAAGTCGAACCTCCCATTCTGAATCATAACCATTAATTGCAACTCAGTCTATGAAGCCACCCCTCTAGCATTCTCCATATTCCTCCCCGGGCATCCTTCCTATCTTCCGTGCCTCCGAAGGAATTTGCGATAGATTGTTATGATCATAGAACTTGGCCGTGGTTTGATATTATCTTTATAACCCGGAAATCATAACTTCTTTCGGGAATATATACATGCGATTAGTGCATGCCCATGACACATTTTCAACAATTAATGCAAGGATCCTTATGTAAATGCAGCAGATAGTCCAACAAAATTCAAAAGGAAAGCCAAATTCATGTTCAAGATCGATGCAATGCATACATTGTCATATAGTTCCTAAGCCGTACGACCTAGACTGACTCACACACGCCACGAGAACACCGGTTTTGCAACCGGGCTCTGATACCACTTAAGGATGTAACACCCCGCACGTGAGGCACCACATCCCCCGCACTATGGCTCAACACGAGTAACGAAACAGTAAATCCGCACCCATATAAAACCATAGCGAACGGGAGACAAACATAAAAACCTTCCTAAGCTAGGCAGAACTAGACCCTACAATGATAACCAATGAACACAATATAACGCAACGCAAAGTCAAAGTTCAAACATACAAACCATAACAGAATTTGGGCTCTCCAGGCCTCTTTTAATTCATAGCAAAACCTAGTAAAAGTAATTCCATAACAATTACATAAATATTCAAGTTCATGATATAACAGAAACGAATCATACATAATTCCAATACATATGTGAGTGCAGAGACTCTCCTAACCTAACTTGACCAACTTAAAGACTCCAAACACCTCCGCCTAGCTCGAAGCTCCAAAGTCAAACCTGCACACTAAAAAGGTTGCGGAGGGAGAGGGTCAGTCTCTAGAAGACTGAGTGAGTAGGAGCGATATACATATATAAAAACATGCACATGCAAGTCATAAATTCCGAACAAGGTTTTGTTTGGAATTAGTTCCCAAAAAGGGCAAGAGAATGATTAATCAATGCTCGGATTTTATGAATAATCATATTATTTCATTACATTCATAAATTATACATAAACATAAGGCTCGACGAGTGAGCGTGCACCATCTCCAACCAAACTCCGACCGTGTACGACAAATATCATTAGTATGTTGATTAGGCGGTCAAGCAATATATAATAATACATGCAGATCATATATTATAAATCATATTCGTTTGGGCAATCCGTGTCCCGGCCTTCCCGCACGGTGCATAACAATCTTAACATAACATAACATAAATCATAAATCAGTTCCAACCTTCTTCCTCCGGGTGGTGGAAGGGCTAGCAAGACCCGACCACCACATACATAGGCCAATGGGGTTTCATGACTCCCCCAAGGGCACTCAGCTCCCATTCCCCGCTAAACCTCCTAGCGAGGGCCGGTATCACCGTACATAAGTTGGGACTAGTACAAGGGATCACCGTCGGCCTTTGCCTCCACGGATAGCCACTTGCACTAAGTCCCTAGGCCCGTGAACATAAATACATGCATAATCTCGCCAAAGCATTTCATTTCATAAGAAACATAACATATTTCATAATTCATTTGAAAAGGGTTTACTCGATCAATATTTACTCGATGACTTTACTTTAAAAGTACATAATTATAATCATAAGGTTTTGGCCAAAGCTTTTCACATAAGGGTTGTAGGGTTTGTTACATAGTTAGAACAAAAACACCCTCACCTGGTACAAGATGAAACAAGGATATGAGTTACCAAGTGCCCGAAGGATCAAGATCTCTCCACCCTGGAGATAAACGGTACAAAAGATCACAAGACGTGTTCGTGAGACTCAGGACTCTTAATGAACCATATATGACGCACGGCAATGCACAAGCATGATATGAATGCATAAAAGATGATATTAAGTCATGAAAATGTTCATGTGCACTATTAAGGAATTTAACTCATATAACCAAGTCGTTCATTTGATATTATAAACGTTCATATTCATTCAAGTTCAATCTTTTCATATCCTTCATAATTCATAGCAATATCTAACAAAATCTTGGAGCCATAGTCACATTATACCTTTCAACATGTTTACATTGAGGAGAATAAATAAATAAATAAAAAGGCAAAGAGCATCACTTAAGACATCAAAAGAATGCAAGAAGGTACTTGATATTCCACATAGACGCACTCAAACCAAGTCATAGCAGTTCACCAAAACCATGCTTTAAACCTCAACCAAATGCTATGAAATTAAACCATAATGCTCCCAACATATAGAAAAACAAGTTCATAGTTCAACACAAATGAAGATAAAGTCATTCAAGAGGTGAAACAAATCAAAAACCAATAAGGAAGCAACAAGAACTGCGTAGGGGAAGGGACACGGGGGTGTCACCCTCCTTAGCTAAACTGAGCCACGACCGTGGCTCAGTACAGACCTGCCCAGAAGGTGTGACACGCCCGTGTCTCACACTTTAGTGTAAATGAGACACGGGGGTGTCACGGTACAGAACCAAAACGCATACAAAACTTAACCGGCAAAACAGACTCTACCAAACCTCAGTCCAAAAACATACCAAATCAACTCCAAATGCTATGAAACTTAATATACAACATATTTAGCATGTAAGGAACATATTTCATTTAGAGTTCAAAGGCTAAATCACACAGTAAGGGCATCTAAATCATGCAGCAAAACTGGGTCGCCAAAATCGCACATAAGAGCTCAATTGTTCAATCATGCCTTGATTAAGTACTGGGAATGCATGCTAACATACTAAAAAACTAATTTACTTCATATATATTCAAGATGGCACAATTAAAAGCACATTAGAATGACCAACAAGTTACAAAACGCAACAACAACAAGTCTGTCATGAAGCATGCATAAAAACAGGTCAAGTATTTCGGTTTCGAGGCTTAAAATGGATCCAAATACTTGAAACATGAATGCTAACATATAGAGAAATGAGTGTACATCAACTCCATTCAATTTCACACGAAATGGAGACCATTTGATCAAGCAACAACACAAAATTTCACACAGCAGTTCGAAAAACAGGGGAAGCAGTTTGATCATCAAGTTTGGAGCTCCATAACTCATAATTTCATAAAAGGGTCAAGAGATGGAATCCTCCTAACATCATATACTATCAGTTAGGAAAGAAATAGGCCAAGAAACAAGCTCGTATAATCAAGTATAAGCAAGAAAATCAGCTACACAAGCAAATAGGTCACAAGAACAAAAATCCCTAAAAGTTCATACCAAACTCCTCACTCAAACCCTAATCAAATCTGATCCAAATCATGTTGTAAGTAGATGAAATCAAGTATAATAGAGTATAGAAGAAATAAATATTCATACCTTGAAGATTGGAAGAAGAAGGGAGGTGATTTGAGCTCAAAATCACAAGAATGGCCAAGGGTTTTCTCTTCCTTTCTTCTGTCCCTCTCTCTCGATCAGCTTCAGCAGAAAAGGGGAAAGTTTGGTTCGGTTTTCAGAGCTAAAGGGGGAAGAAAGGGCTTGACTCAAGGTACATAAGTCTTGGTTAAAGCATGGTTAGGTTAAGGAGGTGTTTAGGGGTCCTACCATGAAGACTAGTCAACAAAAGGAGCTCTTCTTGCACGAGTTGCTCGTTACGGTTGGATTTCGGAGGTCTTAATGATCTCCAAAAGGTATGAGGCTTGTTCCATTGTCATCACATCGTCGATAGGAAGGCAATGGAGGTGACGGAATTCGAATCCGAATTCCCAAGCTCAAGATATCACGTACGGAACCAAGGGTGCGCTAATTGCTCGTTAGCCCCCGACTTGGTTCCACAAATCAAATTAAATTCGTTAACACGTCAAATGAATCCGAAAACATAAAACGAGCATATAGACATGTTCATAACACACATATTTACGTCATACTAAATTTCCATACCATTCCGATATCATTATATATAAGAACGAAGCCCAAATAGAACACTCATGCGCAATAATGAATTCTTAACGTTATAAATTAATTACCAAAACTTAAATTGCCATTTTAAATAATTTAAAGCCAACTAATAACATGTTGAAATTAATTAACGAAATTACCGAAATAGTTAAGGTAACACGAAACATAAATTAAGACGTTAAACACTAAATATCAAGTTGAAATAAAATGAATTAAATTAAAATAACAATAATTTATAGTTTAAATCAAATATAAACATTTATAAACAATTAATCATATGATTAAATAATTAAATTGCGTAATTTATAAACAAATACGCCACATTATTTTAACTGAAAAACGGGGCGTTACACCACCAGTGGGCTTAAGGGGTTTTTTCTTCTTCTTTTGGGCTTTCTTGCCCTTACCTTTAGAAGGCCCAGAAGAGGAAGATGGAGCATTCACCATCAGAACCTTATTGTCCTTCTTGATCGTGCTTTCAGTAGTCACAAGCTGACTAATCAACTCTACTACAATAGCTCCTGCATGATTCATATTGAAGTTAAGAACAAATGGGTTAAATGATGGTGGGAGCGAGGCTAGCAACAAGTCCACTGAAAGCTCATCTTTCTGTGGCATGTCCATGGAAGTAAGTTTCTCAGTAAGGGCGAGAAACTTGAGTCTATAGTCATGGACACTTGAACCTTCCCTCATTCTCTATTGGAACAATTCTTTTTGAGTGTTATACCTTGTAACACGTTCATGAGGGCAGTAAAGTTGCTCTAAGTGGTCGTAAATCTCCCAAGCAAATTCCATGGCCTCATGTTGCCTTTGCAAGTCCGGAGACATGTTAGCCAAGATAAGGCAACGGGCTTGGAGATTATCATCCTTCCGCTTCTGGATCGCCTCCCGCTCGGCCCGAGTGGGAGCGTCCCCTTCAGGACTAGGCTCCACTTCGAAGAGAACATATGTTCTCTTCTCAGAATCTAAAATGATTTTTAGATTCCTGAGCCAATCAGAATAGTTGGGACCAGTCAACTTGTTTGACTCGAGGATCGATACAAGGGGGTTTTTGGTTGTCATTTCAAAACACGTAGAGAATCACAGAATCTATGACCTAAATGGTAAAATAGAGAACTAGTGAGCATGCTGAATTATAACGATATACAAAAGATAAGGTCTTTAATCTAATACAGCTCCCACTGTTTCTCAAAGATCTACAATTCCCAAAGATCTAACAGGAACGTGTTTCCCAATGGGTACTAAGATCCTAAGCATTTTACCTCGAACCCACGACTCACGAACAATCTAATTAAAACCCTAGGTAGGTACAACTTAGCAATTCTAACACCTTTAAAACTCTTAGTAATTGTTTTTGCATCACCCATCTTTCAATATGGACCCACGACTCGTGCGACATCCATATTTACTTAGGCGTTAAGCTAGACCCATCAATTATAAGATCATGATCAAAACTTAGTTCAAACGACCCACGACTCGCGGACATCGCCCTTGCGAAAATTGACCACGAAATATTGATCATTTAAAATGATCAATTAGGTAACTAAGAACTATTAAGCTCCACTAGCTATCCCACGACTCGCGGATAATAACTAGTTTCACTTACTAAACTTAAAACCTATTAATGGAATGCTAGGAATTTAATTCAAAATTTGCACCTCGAATTAAACACCTATTTATTCGAAATTAGCTTAACATTTAATGGGAATTTTCGAATCAACCGGAGAGATGTCCGGTTCGACCTCACCAACATATATGTTATCCAATTTTATTAGTCTTGATTAATGCAAGTACACTTAAATGCATTTCACACAAGCACTTAGCAAATAACATGTCCTAGCATGATACTAACATGAGATGATCATGGGTTCTACCTATCTTATGCGTGATATGTGGGAGCCACTCCACAATCACAAGTTCTAACATACATGGTGTAGCACCCGGAGCGGTGGGCCACCACATCCCCCGCACCCAAACCCGAACCCACATATGAAATGGATTTCCATACATGAATCCAAGGCGAACGGGAACCTACACACACGCGCTAGGCTAAGCGGGGCTAACCTTCAAACAGAGCGCGCAACACAAAAAGTAAAGCGGAAGCAATAACACTAGCTAACATACACACCATATACCTTGGCTTCACAGCCCAAAAAGGGGTCAAGTATATACATCATAAGTGCAAAATCCTTCAAAGTATCACTTCTAATATCAAATATATAAGATTAAATGTCCAAAAACAGGAATTATGAATGCAACTCGACCTAGACACGCAAGTACAAGACTGCGACTCGCACGTCCCCACCTAGCTCGACACAACCTGCACTGGAGGGGAAAAAGAGAGGGTCAGTCAACAACTCGTGTAGCACCCCGCACGTGAGGCACCACATCCCCCGCACTATGGCTCAACACGAGTAACGAAATGGAAAGTCTGTACCCGTATCCAACCATAGCGAACGAAAGACAAACAAAATACCTTCCTAAGCTAGGCGGAACTTAGACCCTGCACACTAACCAATCAACAAAATATAATGCCTCGAAAGACTAAAATTCAAACACACAGACTATAAGCAGACTTGGGCTCTTCAGGCCTCTTTTAAACTCATAATCAAAGCCAACAAAAGCAATTCAATAGCACTTAAACAAGATTCAACTCCAATATTCTTACAAGGTTACTTCATTCACAATTAAATACATAAGATGAATGCAGGGACACTTCTAGCTTAACTTGACCGACTCACTCTCAACATAACTCCGCCTAGCTCGAAACTCCAAAGCCAAACCTGCACACTAAAGTGTTGGGGAGGGAGAGGGTCAGTCTATAGAAGATTGAGTGAGCAGGAGGGATATACATATATAAAACATGCACATGCAAGTCATAAATTCCGAGCAAGGTTTTATTTAATATTAGTTCCCAAAAAGGGCAAGAGAATGACCAAGCAATACTCGGATTTTTACGACTAATCATATTAATATTTTACATTCATAAATCATACATAAGCATAAGGCTCGGCGAGTGAGCGTGCATCATCTCCAACCAAACTCCGACCGTGTACAACAAATATCAATAATATTTTAAGTAGGTGATCATGCAATACATCATAATACACACAAATCATATATCATATCCTAAACATATTCGTTTCGGCAATCCGTGTCCCGGCCTTCCCGCACGGTGCCTATCAATCATAACATAATCATAATCATAATCATAAAATAAGTTCCAACCTTCTTCCTCCGGGTGCTGGACGGGTTTGCAAGGCCCGACCACCCAATCATATCAATGCGGCTATGAGGTTCATGAGGCCTCAAAGCCCGGTTAGCGTTTCCCCGTCAAAAACTCCATGACGAAGTCCGCTTCGCCGTAATTGGTTGGAACTAGTATATGGGATCCCCGTCAGCCCTTGCTTCCTCGGTTAGCCACATATACTAAGTCCCGGGGCCCGTACAATCATAAATCATAAATGTGTCTCGCCAAACATATCAATTCGTAAGAAACATAACATAATTCATAAATCATTTGAAAAGGGTTTACTCGATTAATATTTACTCGATACTTATCATTTGAAAACCAAATATAACTATATTAGGTTTTTGGCCAAAGCTTGTCACATACGGTTGTAGGGTTTAATACGTAACTAAAACGAAAACACCCTCACCTGAACCGTGATGAAACAAGGAATGAGTACCAAGTGCCTGAAAGATCAAGATCTCTCCACCCTGGAGATAAACTTGTGGATTAATGGAGGTTTGGAAGGAGATTTGAGCTTGAATCTCAAGGTAAAGCTTGAGTTATGGGAGAGACTGGGAAGCAGAAGATGTTTGAGATATTTTCAGTAAGTGGGGAGGGTTATCTAGGTTTGGGGGGTTAATGGATGAATAAAGGGTTGAGTTAGGGTTCCATAGAGTCTAACCATAGTTACTTTGGTCAAGGTTTAAGCAAGATATGGTCATTTTAGTGCAACAAGGTCAGTTTGGTCGCCGTCTCGTTTTTCGGTTGAATTTCGGAGGTTCAAATAACGTTAGAAAAATATAAGGCTAAGTTTACTAAACTCGAATTTTCGTTACGAGTTCAGCGAAGTTGATGGAACTCGAATCCGAGTTCCCGAGCTCAAGATATTAAATACGGAACCAAGGGTGCGCTAATTGCTTGTTAGCCCCCGAAACACATGCAAATGAATCCGAAAATACAAAACGAACAAATATTCATATACAAGACACGTATAAGTTCAACATAGTAAATTTGCACGAAATTTCGGTATCAAATTAAATAGAAACGAAGCACGTAAATGTCACTCATACGCAATATAACGATAAAATTCATAATATTACAATTAATATAAAATGAATACATATAGAATTTATAAATACAAATGCATGCATACGCATATATATATATATATATTTTATAAACATGCATGCAAAATAATTTGTAAATATAATCTGCATGCATTAATATATTCATGCATACGTACACCACTAATATATATATTTATATTATATAAATATTTAATATTAGTAGCATTAAAATAATATATATATATATATATATATATATATATATATATAATATTAACATTATTAAAATAAGATAATTAACATTTAATACATTTAAATAAACTTAAATATATAAAACACGTATAAATAATTATTTCGTGCAATTTGATAAACACATACTTCATGCTATACACAATAAGAAAAACGGGGGCGTTACAACCTCTCCCCCTTAAAAGAATCCTCGGATTCACTATCTGTCTGAAAACAATTACTGAAGGAACCCCGTTCCTTACAAACAACAAAGAGAGAATCCCTGTCTCTCAAACACAACAAAGAGAGAACCCCGTCTCTCAAAAACAACAAAGAGAGAACACCGTCTCTCAAGCAGCTATGAGGGAACCCCGTCTCTCGCAAGCAAAGAGAGTACCCCGTCTCTCAAACAAAAATAAGAGAATCCCCATCTCTTAGAAACAACGAGAGCACCATGTCTCTCAAACAAAAATAAATAAGTCAAGGAAGTCTCCAATACTCCCAAGCAACACACGCAAAACCCAATTCAAAATCACACAAGCCACCCCAAGGCAAGTAACAGATATCATCCACGTTAATCATCAATTACTTCATATAGTTTAACTTGATAGGAAAACAAAGCACCTAACAAAGAAATTATTAAATTAAATTTGCATGAATGTTTGTATCATGGATGCTATAAGTACCGTTCACCGTAGTCGCGAAGTTTTAAAATTGTGAGTTATCGTTGTCCAGTGTATGATCTGTCCCGAAGATAGACTCAGTGCTCAGTTTGTCTTTAACCTCTTCAGGGTACCCCGATGAAACAATTGATGAATACTTTAAGGATTGTACTCTTAGATCCCTTCTGCTTAGTGCTGCTTCCAGTCTTCCTCATTTCCCTTAATCCTCATTCGACTAACCAACTCTTTTTAATTAACCGAGCTTGACCTCCCGAATACCCTTAGACCATCGGTCTCGAAGTTAGGTCCCTAGCTACTATCTTACCCATATCGGAGTTTAAAATACCCTCGAGGATAACTACTCCTGACAACCTTGACGATTCAATCCCCACCTTGAGGTATTGGTCATTAGGATCTACCTTAACATGAATCCTTTTCCACCTTCCGTTCATGTTATCTATTCATTCTCTTAAACCCCTTAAGGTTATATTCGGTATCTGGCCCCACATTTCTTGAATCGAAGATAGAATGTTCTTGATGGTTCTTGAAGTTTGATGTAAATCCTCCAATAATCATCTTTTTCGATTTGGTTTCTTCTGGAATTTCCTTCCGAATTATCGTGGGAATAACCAATGACTTGATAATATTGTCATTATTGAACCCCCTTTGTACTCTATTGGATTACCCTTGATCACCATCATTCCGTTATATGCTAACTTGATTCGACTCTCTCTCTTGTCAATTCTGACTTAGGGGTTCACAGAAGCTCCGTTATAATTTGTTATCCCCAGATCCATATTCTATACATAAGAATATTCTCCAAGCCATTTCCTTTATACCTAGTGAGGGACTTCAACCCGAATTTACTAACTTAGCTCTCCTTATTTATCTCTGATCATTACTAATAGGACTCCCAGGTCTTCCTTAATTTGCAATTTTGTTATTCCTACTAAAATATTTCTTCGAGCACCCCTTCAATCGTCCAATTTGTTCCTCGGTCGTGCTCTCCCCCTTAAATTTCTATTGTCACATATTGAACTCCATTAGGGAGGATTTTGATCAAAATGGCAACCCCAAGGTTTTACATTTCAACTTCCCTTCTAATTCGCTTAATGTCCGAAACCCCTTTCCTATTCTTGTCCGATCTAAACACCCCACAATCCACTCTAATCTCGCTTCCCCTTATGAATTCCCGTTTTCATTAACCTATCCCTTACTTGAAATTCTTTATTCCTCGAAGTCATCTTCATCGAATTCGAGAGTGGCTTGGCTGAGTAATACTTGATAGGTGAGGTGAATGAGCTTCCTATCAAATAAACACTAAAATGCATGTCGGGTAAAGATGACGATGCACATGGCACATTTGCAACGAAGTAAGAGGCAACACATAACAACAATGAAATCAAACAGAAATGCGCGAATAGACGTAAGGCTAGAAAATAAATACTTAGTGCGAGGTATGATGCACGTGCTATGAATGTTTTGGAACCTGTAACCAATGTGGTAGGTTGTTAACTCAGGAGCTTTTCATTGTTCCTCCATCCGGAGTTGAAGTTTCATAATCCCTAATTTCTTCTACATCCCTTGAGTTAGTGTCTGAACTTCTCCCCGAGAATCATCCTTTAACCAGGCGTCGCCTTTCTTTATCATTCTCATTTGTTGCTCCATATCTTCCAATTCAACCTCACAACATGCCAATTCAGCTTGGATTTGGAAAATTGAACTCAAGTCCTATCCTTAGCATTATCACCCTCCACGAATTGTAATTATCCAATTACTTATCTTTCTCTAACCCCTTCTCGACTTATTTCCCATCTTAACTCACCTCCTCTTAATTATTGATACCTCTTCTATAATCCAAATCCGGGACCAAAATATCTTCAAGGTTTTGTTCACTTCATTCTTTAGATTGAAAGATCCCGTTGAATCCAATTAAAGCACTCCAAGTAGTGGATTCACATAAGTTGATCTTCTGAGTCACAACCATCCCTTGATTAACTCCTATTCCTATTCCACCAAATGTTCCTCTGCCCTCGCATCGCCAAAGTCGAACCTCCCATTCTGAATCTTAACCGTTAATTGCAACTTAGTCTATGAAGCCACGCATCAAGCATTCTCCACATTCCTCCTCGGGGCATCCTTCTTATCTTCCGTGCCTCCGAAAGAATTTGCATTAGATTGTGGTGATCATAAAACTTGGTCGTGGTTTGATATTAGCTTTATAACCTGAAAATCATAACTCCTTTTGGGAATATATGCATGCGGTTAGCGCATGCTCGTGGCACATATTCAACACTAAAGACAAGGATCCATATAATAATGCAACAGGTAGTTCAACAAAATTAAAAAGGAAAGCCAAATTTCACGTTCAAGATCGATGCAATGCACACATGGTCATATAGTTCCTAAGCCGTACGACCTAGACTGACTCACACACGACACGAGAACACCGGTTTTGCAATCGGGCTCTGATACCACTTAAGGATGTAGAACCCTGCACGTGAGGCACCACATCCCCCGCACTATGGCTCAACACGAGTAACGAAATGGAAAGTCCGTATCCGTATCCAACCATAGCGAACGGGAGACAAACAAAATACCTTCCTAAGCTAGGCGGAACTTAGACCCTGCACACTAACCAATCAACAAAATATAATGCCTCGGAAGACTAAAATTCTAACACACAGACCATAAGCAGACTTGGGCTCTTCAGGCCTCTTTTAAACTCATAATCAAAGCCAACAAAAGCAATTCAATAGCACTTAAACAAGATTCAACTCCAATATTCTTACAAGGTTACTTCATTTACAATTAAATACATAAGATGAATGCAGGGACACTTCTAGCTTAACTTGACCGACTCACTCTCAACATAACTCCGCCTAGCTCGAAACTCCAAAGCCAAACCTGCACACTAAAGTGTTGGGGAGGGAGAGGGTCAGTCTATAGAAGATTGAGTGAGCAGGAGGGATATACATATATAAAACATGCACATGCAAGTCATAAATTCCGAGCAAGGTTTTATTTAATATTAGTTCCCAAAAAGGGCAAGAGAATGACCAAGCAATACTCGGATTTTTACGACTAATCATATTAATATTTTACGTTCATAAATCATACATAAGCATAAGGCTCGGCGAGTGAGCATGCATCATCTCCAACGAAACTCCGACCGTGAACGACAAATATCAATAATATTTTAAGTAGGTGATCATGCAATACATCATAATACACACAAATCATATATCATATCCTAAACATATTCGTTTCGGCAATCCGTGTCCCGGCCTTCCCGCACGGTGCCAATCAATCATAACATAATCATAATCATAATCATAAAATAAGTTCCAACCTTCTTCCTCCGGGTGCTGGACGGGTTTGCAAGGCCCGACCACCCAATCATATCAATGCGGCTATGAGGTTCATGAGGCCTCAAAGCCCGGTTAGCGTTTCCCCGTCAAAAACTCCATGACGAAGTCCGCTTCGCCGTAATTGGTTGGAACTAGTATATGGGATCCCCGTCAGCCCTTGCTTCCTCGGTTAGCCACATATACTAAGTCCCGGGGCCCGTACAATCATAAATCATAAATGTGTCTCGCCAAACATATCAATTCATAAGAAACATAACATAATTCATAAATCAATTGAAAAGGGTTTACTCGATTAATATTTACTCGATACTTATCATTTGAAAACCAAATATAACTATATTAGGTTTTTGGCCAAAGCTTGTCACATACGGTTGTAGGGTTTAACAAAACAAGGAACGAGTACCAAGTGCCTGAACGATCAAGATCTCTCCACCCTGCAGATAAACTTGTTGATTAATGGACGTTTGGAAGGAGATTTGAGCTTGAATCTCAAGGTAAAGCTTGAGTTACGGGAGAGACTGGGAAACAGAAGATGTTTGAGATATTTTCAGTAAGTGGGAAGGGTTATATCGGTTTGGGGGGTTAATGGATGAATAAAGGGTTGAGTTAGGGTTCCATAGAGTCTAACCATAGTTACTTTGGTCAAGGTTTGAGCAAGATATGGTCATTTTAGTGCAACAAGGTCAGTTTGGTCGCTGTCTCGTTTTTCGGTTGAATTTCGGAGGTTCAAATGACGTTAGAAAAATATAAGGCTAAGTTTACTAAACTCGAATTTGCGTTACGAGTTCAGCGAAGTTGACGGAACTCGAATCCGAGTTCCCGAGCTCAAGATATTAAATACGGAACCAAGGGTGCGCTAATTGCTCGTTAGCCCCTGACTTGGATTCCAAAATTAAAATTAAATCCGAAACACATGCAAATGAATCCGAAAATACAAAACGAACAAATATTCATATACAAGACACGTATAAGTTCAACATAATCAATTTGCACGAAATTTCGGTATCAAATTAAATAGAAACGAAACACGTAAATGTCACTCATACGCAATATAACAATAAAATTCATAATATTACAATTAATATAAAATGAATACGTATAGAATTTATAAATATAAATGCATGTATACGTATATATATATATATGTATTTTATAAACATGCATGCAAAATAATTTGTAAATATAATCTGCATGCATTAATATATTCATGCATACGTACACCGCTAATATATATATTTATATTATATAAATATTTAATATTAGTAGCATGAAAATAATATATATATATATATATAATATTAACTTTATTAAAACAAGATAATTAACATTTAATACATTTAAATAAACTTAAATGTATAAAACACGTATAAATAATTATTTCGCGCAATTTGATAAACACATACTTCATGCTATACACAATAAGAAAAACTGGGGCGTTACAACTCGACTGAGTGAGGGGACGGAAAACGTACACTCACATCTAAATATATAAAGCCAAGCATAACAAAGGTGATGACCATGAATCAAACTTAGGGTTTTTCATACCAAAACCTTTTCTAAAGATTGCATATAATATAAGTGAAAACCTCTCTTCATTCATGATCTATCGAACATAGCAAACATAACATAAGCCCGGCGAGAACGGACTATCCCAAACTCCTCCATAACTATATTGAAAACGAAAATCATAAATCAATCCACCCCAACAACACGGTGGTCGGGAATCAAACCCTTCCACCTACTTACGTATGTACGAGGGCTAGCTAACCCGCAACGTACTCGGAGCATCACGCCTCATCAACCTCCAAGAATCGCGCGTAACACTACTAATGGGAATCATGCACAGGCTTAACCCGACGGCCCTTGCCGTCCCGGGCGTCCTTACCCACAATTCCCGGGCCCAAGATACCTTACCAAATACCAATTCCCATCTTTCAGGGCATACTCGCTCAACATAACGTAAATAAAGTCACAAAACATAGCTTACATATGCTCGTACTTATACCATTTTCATAATCGAAAAACTTAGTCACAAGATCATAACATAACTTAAGCATTTGTATTTAATATATATATATATATATATACTCGCATAGAGGGTGAGAAATCAACACCTAATCGGCCATAGGTCGCTTAACTAGTATCAAAGATCCTAACCTCACCTTGACAAAAGAGACAAAAGGGCAGAATCGAAACGGCGACCAACCACCTAAGCTTCGGGCTCTTGCACGACTGGAAAAGGCTCTGAAACACAAAAGAAAGCAAAACCCAAGACTTAGACTCAAATATGAACCAAATAGACGCTCGGCAATGTTTAGGAATGCAAAGAATGCTAATGGAGTGCATAAACATACCAAAAAAATCTTACCAATTTGTATCCATGCCATTCATATTAAATGAGGCCATAAGTTCAAAACCAAGCACATAACACGTAATATAATAATCTAACATTGCATACACGTCATAAACGAAGAAAGAAATCACAAAGAAAAACAACGAAGCGATAAAACGAGCAATTGCCGCCGCCATATTTTCAAATGACACGGCCGCGTTAAGTTTTAGTACAAAATGGACACGGCCGTGTCCGATTAAAATTAATTCAGGAGCTTAATACGAGACGCTGACACGGGCTTGTTGAGTTTCAGTTCAAAATGGACACGTCCGTGTCCGATTTTATAAAAATAATTTGCTCCAAGTCGAGAGGCTGACACGGCCGTGTCCAAAACATGTACAAAGCTGACACGGCCGTGTTGGCCCTTCGTCTTCGAAAAAAAATAACAGCAACAACAATGTTTCAGCGCCAAAACAGAGCAAGGAAGCAGAGTAACACGCAACAACAACAAGCAACCACTTCAAGCCACAAATTTCATGCAAAAGAAGGCAAATCACTCCCTAATCCACATATGATCACCCAATCGTCACAAAATGTCAAGAATCCTCATATATAACAAGAATTCTCATGCAAGAATTCAAATTCCATCAATGGCAACTTCTACCACACTCATCCATATTCAAAAGCAAGACCATATTTACATGTTAGGGGCTTAAGGGATCACATATATACCTTCAAATCAAAGCTTAAGTCCAAGAAACAAGGAAGATCATCAAACCCTTAAAATTCATGTTAAGCTCCATAACTATATCAAACCTAGCTGAAAGCATGGATTCAATAGCTCAAAATACTCATATAATCATGTACATATCAAATAATAGCTTACCCCTTGAAGAAGATGGAAGAAAATGGAGTTTAGGGCTCAAAACCTCCTTGGGATAAATAGTGACAGGTGAAGGGTTTAGCTCCAAAGTTGCTGCACCTTTTCTCTTTTTTTTTTTCCTTGTGTATACCGACATTGAGAGAGGGAGAGATGAATATGCTGAGTTTTGGGTGTAAAGTGGGCCCAAGTCTCATGTTAAAAGGTTAGAAGTTGAAGGATTAAATTGCAATTAGGCGAAAGCTAATCATATAGAAGCGAGGTAAGTTTCCGGTCGGATTTTGGAGTATCGAATAGGCTTAAAAGGTTATGAGGCTTAGTCCATCGAACCCGAATCATCGAAACAAGTTCAACGGTGGTGACGGAATTCGAATCCGAATTCCCGAGCCCAAAATACACACATTGGAACCCAAGATGCGCTAAAAGCGTTTTAACCTTCTTTAGGTTCCAAACTTAACAATTAATTCAAAAGCTCAACAATGCAACTCGAAAACATATAACGAACATAAATCTAAGTTCATAGCACGTAATTCTCCAACATACTAAAACAACGTAAAATTCCGAATTCAATTCAAGCATCAACGAATCAAATCTGAACAAATAGCATTCATAATCATATAGAATTCGTTCAAATCCATAAGAAATATTTAAAATAAGAATTAAAAGAATAAGGAATATGAATTTAAATAAAATAAATCACGCACATACGTCATACCTGTATGGTCTGAAAGTCGGGGTGTCACAATCCTTCCCCCTTAAAAAGGACTTGTCCTCAAGTCCGAAACGAGTTCTCAAACAACTCCGGATATAATCTCTTCATCTTTTCCTCGGTTTCCCAAGTGGATTCTTCCGATTTCTCATCCCTACAAAGTACCCTGACCAAAGGAATCTGTCGATTTCTTAATTCTTGCATTTTTCGATCCTGAATTGCAACTGGATGTTTCTCAATGTCAAGTCCGGCTCTAACTGAACCTCATCAACTGGGAGAATTGTTGCCTCATCGGGATAATATTTACGAAGTTGAGAAACGTGAAACACGTTGTGTATCCCGGTCAAATTTGGCGGTAAATCCAATCTGTACGCCGCTTCCCCAATCCTTTCCAAAATCTCAAACGGTCCAAGATATCGGGGACTGAGTTTCCCACCTTTACCAATCCGAGTGAAACCCTTTCTCGGTGATGCTTTTAAAAAAACTCTATCTCCCACCTCAAACTGTAAAGGCCTTCTTCTCTTATCAGCGTAACTCTTCTGACGAGACTGAGCCGTTTTCATTCTCTGTCTAATCTGATGAACCTTCTCCATAGTAGCAGTAATATTTTCCTTAGGTTCGGCTCTCGGGAATTTATGCTCTTCAGTCCATCTCCAATCCTCGATATCCCAAAATAGAAGGGATCTGCACTTCCTTCCATAGAGTGCCTCATAAGGAGCCATTCCAATCGAACCCTGATAGCTGTTATTATACGCAAACTCAACCAAAGCCACATGTTCGTCCCACTTGTCTTGAAAATCCAAAGCACACGCCCTAAGCATATCCTCCAAATACTGAATTAACCTCTCCCACTAACCGTCAGTCCGAGGATGCGAAGCGGTGCTGAACTTGAGCTTGGTACCCAAGCATCTCTGAAGATTCTGCCAAAAGATCGAAGTGCACCTCGGGTCTCGATCCGAAACTATACTGACTGGAATTCCGTGTAATCTTACGATTTCCCGCACATACAACTCTGCTAGTTTCGGTACCTTATCAGACATCCGAACCTTAAGAAAATGGGCAGACTTAGTCAACCTGTCGATAACCACCCAAATTCCATCAAACCCTCCTTTGACTCTAGCCAAGTCGGACACAAAGTCCATTGTCACTTGCTCCCACTTCCACTCGGGAATAGAAAGTGGTTGGAGAGTTCCTCCTGGTTTCTGGTGTTCTGCCTTCACCTTTTGACACGTTAGACATCGCTTCAAAAAGTTCGCGACGTCCCTCTTCATGCCATTCTACCAGAATTTCTCTTTCAGGTCTCGATACATCTTAGTACCTCCCGGATGAATCGAGTACCTCGAGCGATGTGCTTCTTCCAAAATCAACCTCCTGAGCTCGGTTGGAACACAAACTCTAGATCCAAACCTTAACAAACCTGAGTCATCCAATCCAAACTTAGAATTTGGATCATCTCTGGAACGAGTTATCAACTTCTGAATCTCAGCATCCAAGGCTTGAGCCTCCAATAACTGCTGTTTCAAATCCGGTATTACGGTAAGATTAGCCAACCAAGTCCCTGAAGCCAAAATCTCTGAACCCGAACTTGAAGAACCTACTTCCAAATTAGCCACACTCACTTTTCTACTCAGGGCATCGGCTACCACGTTCGGTTTACCCGGATGGTACTGAATCTTGCAGTCGTAATTCTCTAATAACTCCATCCAACGCCTCTGTCTTACATTCAGATCTTTCTGAGAAAAGAGATACTTGAGGCTTTGGTGATCCGTAAACACTTCGAACGTTGTACCGTAGAGGTAGTGTCGCCACTTCATCAAAGCAAACACAACGGCAGCTAATTCCAAGTCATGGGTAGGGTAATTCTTCTCATGCTCCTTCAATTTTCTTGAAGCATAAGCTACCACTCTACCATGCTGCATTAACACGCAACCCAGACCTTCCTTAGAAGCATCCGTGTAAACTGCATAACCCTCGATGCCCTCAGGTAGGGTGAGAACTGGTGCTGAAGTCAATTTCACTTTCAAAGTCTGAAAACTTGCTTCACACTTATCATCCCACTCAAACTTCACTTTTTTCTTAGTCAACTAAGTCAACGGAGCAGCAATCTTAGAAAAATCTTTAACAAACCTTCTGTAGTAACCGGCCAATCCAAGAAAACTCCAAATTTCTGATACATTCCTCGGTCTCTCCCAACGAAGCACGGATTCAATCTTAGACGGATCCACTTCAATTCCATTACCCGAGATGATATGACCCAAAAATACGACCCTGTTGATCCAAAACTCGCATTTACTAAACTTGGCGTACAGCTTATGCTCCCTTAGGAACTGCCTGAACACTCGGTGCATCATATCCATAAATACGGCTGGAGCGTTAGTTAATCCAAATGGCATGACCACGAATTCAAAGTGCCCATAGCGAGTGTTGAACCCAGTCTTAGGGATATCCTCCTCCCTTATCCGTAGCTGGTAGTAACCTTGCCTCAAATCCAACTTAGAATAGACCTTAGAACCTTGTAAGATATCAAACAACTCTTCGATATGAGGCAATGGATACTTATTCTTCACGGTCATCCGATTCAACTCACGGTAATCTATACACATCCGTAACGTTCCATCTTTCTTCTTTACAAATAGAACGGGAGCACCCCACGGAGAAGTGCTCGGGCGAATGTACCCGCAAGCTAGAAGTTCATCAAGCTGCGACTTCAATTCCTTCAACTCTGCAGGAGCCATTCTGTAGGGAGTCTTCGAGAAAGGCTCTGCTCCGGGATAAAGGTCGATTACGAACTCGATGTCCCTATTTGGAGGTAGAGAACCCAAAGTCTCAGGAAAAACATCGGCATATTCTCGTACGACCTCCGTCTCTTCAAGTTTGGCCCGATCCTTCGGTCTATTCAAAAGATAGGCCACAAAACCTGTTGCTCCATCCCGGACCAGTTTACTAGCCTCCATGAAAGAAATAAATGGGCTTGACTTAACGTTCTCGCCCTTAAACACCACTGAGCCGAAGGAAACCTTCTTCTCTCGGCAATCCATCTGAGCCCCATACTCATACAACTAATCCATCCCCAAAATAACATCATACCTCTGCATAGGCATCTTAATCAAATCTGCCAGAAAGACTCGGCCTTCAAAGCTAATTGGACAACCCCAAAAAACCCTGCAACTTACCAAGCTACCACCAAGAGGGGAACTAACCACGTAGTCATGCGCACATAAAGAAACAGGCAAGCACATAGAAGCAGCAATATCCCGGGAAATAAATGAGTGAGTAGCCCCGGGATCGAATAATGCATGTAATGTAGTGCCATGGATGCTTATAGTACCTTCGATCACAGCATTTGGGTCGATATCCACAGCTTGCTCTTCCTCAGCTCCCAACGCATACGCCCTAGCTTGAACAGCGAGCCTCTGATTGCCTCCCGTAGCATGTCCCGGTCTCTTCTTCGGACAAGTGCTCAACATATGGTCCGTCGCCCCACACCCATAACACCTCTTATATAACCTAAAACAGTTCTCCACACTATGATTCCCCTAACAATGAGAGCATTGAACTTTAGGTGGAGCCGGAAGTGCCAAAGGTCGGTTTGGTTGAGGAGGTCCCGCGGTTCGGGGTTGCTTGTTCTGAGGCTTGGCTTGTTGAAAAGTTTGAAATGCCGGCCTCTTTCCGAACTTGTTGAAATTCCCCGAGCTAGACCCTTGCCCGGTTTGAGTACTCTATCTCCTCAAAACCACTCTATCTTCACCCCTTAGAACTTTATCCGTGACCTTTGCCCAAGTGCTCGTGTTAGAAGCCTCCAACGCATCTTTCATATCCTCCCGTAACCCTTGGAGAAATTGAGAGGCCTTCGCTTCATCATCATTGGCAATATTGGGAGCATAGCGTGAAAGCCTTTCAAACTCATTAATATATTCAGTTACGGACATCCCTCCTTGCTTAAGGTCCATAAACTCCCTCAACCTTCGGTTTCTCGTAGCTTTAGGGATATATTTATTCTTGAATTCCCGTTCAAATATATCCCATGTGATTTCTTCCCCGGAAGCTTCCAACTTAATCTGAGTGCTAGTCCACCAACTGTAGGCCTGTCCCTGTATCATGCTAAGAGTGCACTGTAGCTTGTCCATCGGGTCACAAGGAATAAGGCGCGATACCCGATTTGTTTGGATTAACCACTCCTCCGCTTGCACATCATTTCCACTAACAAAAACCGGTGGATTCTGATTTTTAAATTCCCGAAGAAGAGCAATTATAGAATTCCCTCCATGATTCCCGGCCGGAGGTGCATTATTTTTTTCCTGAGCTCTTTGATCCAAATACACCGCTAATATCTCCATAAAATTCTCGGGATCCATTTGAGGTAGTGGTGGTGGATTGTTGTTTTCATGTTGTGGAGAATGATCTCGGTGATGACGGTGTTCCAGAGATCTATCTCGGCGGTGGTGTCTTCGGGGAGGCATATTTCTACAAAACAAAAGATTCCAATTCATATGCGTGAGGGTGAGTGCATGTTCATGTGCCCTATTAACAAGAAAGTAAACAAATAATCATATAAATGCATATAACCACGTTGTCCTAAGCCGAACGACCTAGACTCACCAGAGTCGACTCAAGAGCTCCAGTTTTGCAACCGAGAGCTCTGATACCACTTTCGGATGTAGCGCCTGGAGCGGTGGGCCACCACATCCCCCGCACCCAAACCCGAACCCACATATGAAATGGATTTCCATACATGAATCCAACTTTAAGCGAACGGGAACCTACACACACACGATAGGCTAAGCGGGGCTAACCTTCAAACAGAGCGCACAACACAAACAGTAAAGCGGAAGCAATAAAACAAGGATCGAAAGAAAGCTCTAGATAACATACACACCATATACCTTGGCTTCACAACCCAAAAAGGGGTCAAGTATATACATCATAAGTGCAAAATCCTTCAAAGTTTCACTTCTAATATCAAATACATAAGATTAAATGTCCAAAAGCAGGAATTATGAATGCAACTCAACCTAAACACGCAAGTACAAGACTGCGACTCGCACTTCCCCACCTAGCTCGACACAACCTGCACTGGAGGGGAAAAAGAGAGGGTCAGTCAACAACTCGACTGAGTGAGGGGGCGGAAAACGCACACTCACATCTAAATATATAAAGCCAAGCAAAACAAAGGTGATGACCATGAATCAAACTTAGGGTTTTTCATACCAAAACCTTTTCTAAAGATAGCATATAATATAAGTGAAAACCTATCTTGATTCATGATCTATCGAACATAGCAAACATAACATAAGCCCGGCGAGAACTGACTATCCCAAACTCCTCCATAACTAGACTGAAAACGTAAATCATAAATCAATCCACCCCAACAACACGGTGGTCGGGAATCAAACCCTTCCACCTACTTACGTATGTACGAGGGGTAGCTAACCCGCAACGTACTCGGAGCATCACGCCTCATCAACCTCCAAGAATCGCGCGTAACACTACGAATGGGAATCATGCACAGGCTTAACCCGACGACCCTTGCCGTCCCGGGCGTCCTTACCCACAATTCCCGGGCCCAAGATACCTTACCAAATACCAATTCCCATCTTTCAAGGCATACTCGCTCAACATAACGTAAATAAAGTCACAAAACATAGCTTACATATGCTCGTACTTATACCATTTTCATAACCGAAAAACTTAGTCACAAGATCATAACATAACTTAAGCATTCGTATTTTATATATATATATATACTCGCATACAGGGTGAGAAATCAACACCTAATCGGCCATAGGTCGCTTAACTAGTATCAAAGATCCTAACCTCACCTTGACAAAAGAGATAAAAGGCCAGAATCGCAACGGCGACCAACCACCTAAGCTTCGGGCTCTTGCACGACTGGAAAAGGCTCTGAAACACAAAAGAAAGCAAGACCCGAGACTTAGACTCAAATATGAACCAAATAGATGCTCGGGAATGTTTAGGAATGCAAAGAATGCTAATGGAGTGCATAAACATACCAAATAAATCTTACCAATTTGTATCCATGCCATTCATATTAAATATGGTCATAAGTTCAAAACAAAGCACATAACGCGTAATATAATAATCTAACATTGCATACACATTGCATATAATAATCTAACATTGCATACACGTCATAAACGAAAAAAAAAATCGCAAAGAAAAACAACGAAGCGATAAAACGAGTAATTGCCACCGCCATATTTTCAAATGACACGGCCGTATTAAGTTTTAGTACAAAATGGACACGGTCGTGTCCGATTAAAATTAATTCAGGAGCTTAATACGAGACACTGACACGGCCGTGTTGAGTTTCAGTTCAAAATGGACACGGCCGTGTCCGATTTTATAAAAATTATTTGCTCCAGGTCGAGAGGCTGACACGGCCGTGTCCAAAACATGTACAAAGCTGACACGGCCGTGTTGGCCCTTCGTCTTCGAAAAAAAATAACAGCAACAACAATGTTTCAGCGGCAAAACAGAGCAAGGAAGCAGAGCAACACGCAACAACACCAAGCAACCACTTCAAGCCACAAATTTCATGCAAAAGAAGGCAAATCACTCCCTAATCCACATATGATCACCCAATCGTCACAAAATGTCAAGAATCCTCATATATAACAAGAATTCTCATGCAAGAATTCAAATTCCATCAATGGCAACTTCTACCACACTCATCCATATTCAAAAGCATGACCATATTTATATGTTAGGGGCTTAAGGGATCACATATATACCATCAAATCAAAGCTTAAGTCCAAGAAACAAGGAAGATCATCAAACCCTTAAAATTCATGTTAAGCTCCATAACTATATCAAACCTAGCTGAAAGCATGGATTCAATAGCTCAAAATACTCATGTAATCATGTACATATCAAATAATAGCTTACCCCTTGAAGAAGATGGAAGAAAATGGAGTTTAGGGCTCAAAACCTCCTTGGGATGAATAGTGACGGGTGAAGGGTTTAGCTCCGAAGTTGCTGCACCTTTTCTCTTTTTTTTTTCCTTGTGTATATTGACATTGAGAGAGGGAGAGATGAATATGCTGAGTTTTGGGTGTAAAGTGGGCCCAAGTCTCATGTTAAAAGGTTAGAAGTTGAAGGATTAAATTGTAATTAGGCGAAAGCTAAACATATAGAAGCGAGGTAAGTTTTCGGTCGGATTTCAGAGTATTGAATAGGCTTAAAAGGTTATGAGGCTTAGTCCGTCGAACCCGAATCATCGAAACGAGTTCAACGGTGGTGACGGAATTTGAATCCGAATTCCCGAGCCCAAAATACACATATTGGAACCCAAGGTGCGCTAAAAGCGTTTTAACCTCCTTTAGGTTCCAAACTTAACAATAAATTCAAAAGCTCAACAATGCAACTCGAAAACATATAAAGAACATAAATCTAAGTTCATAGCACGTAATTCTCCAACATACTAAAACAACGTAAAATTCTGAATTCAATTCAAGCATCAACGAATCAAATCTTAACAAATAGCATTCATAATCATATAGAATTCATTCAAATCCATAAGAAATATTTAAAATAAGAATTAAAAGAATAAGGAATATGAATTTAAATAAAATAAATCGCGCACATACGTCATACTTGTACGGTCTGAAAGTCGGGGTGTCACACATGCCACATAAACAGTATGGCCTCCTTGTTACATACATGCCATGCCACATAAGGGAAAGCTGTAACAAAATACGAGCCCTATCTCTATTACATTTTCAATTGAGATTCCCCTCCCTGACATTTTGAGAGGTCTTCACTTATGGCCTCCATGTTATTTGAATGTGGTCCATCTTATTCCATGGGTGCATTGTCTCCAATTTCTAACCTCACCACCTATTTCTACTCTCAAATTACAATAAAAAAAAAAAAGACATAAAGTAATAAGGCTCAATCTTCATATTGGCCTTAGACAATTACACGGGGCATACCCCGGCCTCAAAAACAGTAATATGGTAAGCCACATAATAAATCACATAACAGTACGCACATAAATGAGGCTCCAACTTTAATTGAAAAACGCAACTATAGGGCTCCAACCCCAATTTAAACCATCCATGTGCATAAATTAAAACCATACATAAGTCTAAACCCATGATCACCTAACATTCAACTCGCGAGAATTTAAATTTAGCCAATAAATTAAAATTCCCGTTTCAAGTCCTAATGACTTAAAACATGACTTGATGCGAGACTTATTTGTAAAAGTTTTCAATAAATCCCAAATTACCAAAACAAATAAAATTCTAATTAATTTCTGAAAATTAATAATTTTATTAAAGATGTATTTTCCCAAAATATAAACCGTTTCCATTTCTCGAAAATCCCAATTCTAAGCTTTATTCAAAATTAATTAATTTAATTAAAAACAAGTTTTAATAAAATAAATAAAATTGGGACCGGATTGCACGAAATACGAAAACGGATCACGAAGGAAAAAAAATGGGGCCCGTACACGAAAGGGCTGCGCGCGGCCCTCTAGGCTGTTGCGGGCGATCGGCGGGCGCGCCTAGACGGGCGGGCGGTGACGCGATGCCTTCGCACGTGGGGTTTAGCGTGTTCGTCGCAATCCGGGTTTGCGTTTCGTGTTTTCGTTCAAAAGCAAAACCAATCCAAGAAATCAAAAAACAGTTTATACAGTTTCAAATCTAAAACAGTTTTTAAAACAAATTTTACAAAACCGTTTTCAGAAACATTCAGGAAAAATACAATTTCGTAATTTATGCTTTCTAAAATAATTACAAATACTCAGTCGCATCAAGCCTAAGAATTTCTACCAAATTCACTTTAATTGAGATGAATCAGAAACACGATTAACGAGGTGGCTCTCATACCACTTGTTGGAAAACAGGAATCAGAAAGCAGCGGAAATTTAAAAATTTTCCAACAAAAGGATCTTGGACTCGCAATCGTGTATCCAAATTCGTAGAGATTAGAAACTTACTTTTCTATAATCTTTCTTGAAGCGTTTCAAGCCACCCAAGAACGCTCTTCCCGTGGCTTGATCCCCTCTCCTTGGTAAAGCTCAAATCTTCAAAACTTCTAACTTGAAGCTCTCTAGAGATAGTCCACCAACTTGACCACAATCTAACTAGTAAGGATGCTAGTTCTCTAGTTAGTGTTTAGACTTAACCTAAGGTTTATTTTATCTTGGAGAAAGGGTGGTGTTCAACACATCAACCAAAAGAAATCAATCACTCTCTAAGGGGAGCATGAGCTCCCCTATATATAGGAAAGGAAGGGGTGGCCAAAAATCCCTAGTCCTTATGTGCTAAGGATTTTTGTCCCTCTCTCCTATTACTTGATCATCAAGTAATTTTGACTTTGACATTGAATTCAAATTCAAATCAACTTTTAAGAGAGCTAATATATCCAAACCCTTTTGGATATTATTATACTTTATTTATTAATAAATAAATAACTTATTTATCTAATTAATTAATTCGTAATTAGTTAAATAGATTGTTTTTCTCCAAAATAAGACTTTCTTTTTAATTCAAAATTAAACCAAAGTCTATTAAATAATTAATCACATTAATTATTTAACACATATATATATATATATACACGTGTGAGACACGTGTCACAAGGACACGTGTCACTCACGTGACCCATACGTGTGAAACCCTCTTGGCCCGATTAACTCGTTTAATCATTTTAAAGTCTCAACTCATGTAACCAAGTTGTTGTCTGTGACCCTCTAGGTTCTCAATTCAATTAGCATTTAACCCCTAACTGAATTGGAATGTTTGGATTCGACAGAACCTTTAAGCCATTTATTCATGTGAGATACAATCCTCCTACTTACTATCTCTCAACCAAGATCTAGGGTAAGGGAATAATCAGAACCCTAATAATCCGGTCTTAAAGCAAAGTGCATTTCATATCCATTTGATCTCAATCCAAGAAACCCTTTTCTTGATGTCTTGATCTACTGCCTTGGCCAAGGACTCCATATGGAATATGAATGACTTACACAATAAGACATCACCTTGCAGATGCAAGTGTAGGTCCTTTCTTAATTCTCATTCACTTTCATGAATCACTTGTGCAGCCCCAGCATAAGCCTTGAATCAGTTGTCTAGGGTGACACCCTTTAAAGCTTATACCAAAGACTACAGAGTTAACTCATAAAGTGACATGGAACCTCAAGTCTAAGGATCAATTAATCACATCAATGACTCGTGAGATATTTCCTAATATGGAAGTTTCCATTTCCTGAAATAGAAACTTCCTTTCCCATTTAGGAATCTTCTCACACGGGGCATCTCAATGAACTTACTTATTGAAGTAAGCACCCTCATGTATCACGAACATATCAACTATACACTTTGCACCTCCATGAAACAAGGTGGTCCTTTTTAAGGGCGTGATCCCACAAGCAAGCCTTAGAGGAGTCAGGTTGACACTCCCACTGTCGGTAGGACTCATCGGCTTGGAGTATTTTACTAATCATGACTTATGTGAAATAGGGCTCGTTATATGAACCATTTCACCTAAATGGTAAAGTCCTAAAGTCATCAGGATTACGGGAGTTCTCATATATGCACAACTAAAGTAAACGCATACCAAACAAGATCATATAAAGAAGTGTTGCCTCAATTCGTTATTTTATTCAAAGATTGTCTGTGATTACAATAACGAAAAGCACAAAGCGGATATACAATCGGCTTTCTTGGGTACTATTCCTAACACCGATTTCTCGACCGTACAAGGTACGCGCGCCCCGCATGTGAGTTTTGAGATTTAGGTTTACTTAATTTCTTTTCATTATTTTATTTGCACGACTTAATTTACTTAATTGATTTGCTTGAGAATTATTTGCTTTAATTTCCTTCCCTCGTGAGTTTCCTTTCGTAAATTACATGTTTTAATTCCCCGAGCATGCCTAAGTGTTCAATTATTTCATAATTGTAAGAATTCTTGATCTATTGTCCTTAATTATAACTTTTGGAAACTTTTGGGATTCAATTGATAAGTTGATAAGGACTAATTTGCCATGCACATAACATTTCATACTTGATTGCATTCATTTAAATTCCTCAAGGACCAATGTAGCGCCTCCCCTAAGACTACAACCCCCGCACCGCAATACTCCCCAAGTGGTGGTTAGAGCCAACACTCAGGAAATACTACAGTGAACGGTCAATATAATACGCAAGTTAAGTGCATGACAGAGTGCAGCAGAAGATAAAGAGATTTAAACTTTATAAGTATGCACAAGTGCTAATGCACACAAAGAGCCAGTATTGTTATTACTGATTGAAGTAACTGACATAAAGGGGAGTATAACATAGTGGCAAGCTGGTGTATAACATACGGATAGCTGATTTAAAAACTCCGAATGTTATGACCTTAGAATCAGTTCTGGCATACTAGGCATGACAACTTATTTGTAACATCCCGCTCGCTCGCCCGCATAGGTACGTGGTGTCGAGAGTGTTGTATGCACTTTTAATTATTTTAATTATGCAAATACGTGTTATTTTAATGATTATGTGATTAATTGAATTTACTTGAATTAATTGATATATTTGCAAATGTGAATTTTAAACATTTTAAGTTTTTAAACTTGTTTTTGATTCGTTTGAATTCCAACTTGTTTCGAAATTTCGTGAAAATTTGATATGCATGAATTATACATGTTATGAGTTCATTTGTGTGCTCTTTGTAAGTTTTCAGACTTATTTGATATGGTAACGCAACATATTTTATTTGTTAGGGGCATGAGGGCCTAACTAGCTTTAGCGCACCTTGTGTTACGGAAGCCGTAACGTCAGCTAGGGAATTCGGATTCGAATTTTGGAAGTGACGCCGGACTCGTAACAAAGAATGGGAGCCAAGGAACCTGGCCTTGTATTTTTCTAAGCCCGTTTGATCCTTTGAATTTTGCCCGGTTCGTATACCTCGCGCAGGATTTCCACCCTTTACCGTTTTGCCCGTAATTTATTCGTTATAACTCCGTTTGACCAATTCTTGAACCTATTTCTCCCTAACACATTCAAATACCCTCCCACTTGCTCATTTCCCTCATTCCATCAGCTCAACGACCGAGAAAGAGTGGGAGAAGAGAAGAGAGAAAAAGATTCCCATCACTATTCACCCAAGCCGGATTTTGAGCTCGTTCGACCTTCATTCTTCATCAAATCGAAAAGGTAAGCACATAGTCTTGATGTACATCTTCTCATCTTTCATTTAAGTCCTCTGTTTCTTGCATTCTTGGAGATTTATGGCTGATTTTGTTGAATGTATGAATAGTTGTGGGTTTGTGTTAAATTGATGATATCTTGCTCGTTTTTGATCCAATTCTTGATCCGTGAAGTGCTATGTGACCTTGTTATACCGTTGATCTAATCCTTACCTTGTATCTTCTTTATGAACCGAGATTGAGGCTCCACCATTGTTGAACCCTTGAGTTTTGTTGAAGCTTTTATGTATTTTGGGGGTTTCTTGTTTTGCCGGTTATTTGCTCAATTGATGGATCGATTTGTTAGATTTTGTTGCTTTTCTTATTGTCTTGGTTCATTCTTATCATGCATAAGCCATGGATGCACCTTCCCTTGCCCCCCCTTGCACCGAAATGCTGCTGCTGCAGCTTTATTTTCGCACATGCAGGGCCAACACGGTCGTGTCCGATTCCTTTGAAAAATGGACATGGCCGTGTTGTGTTCTCAACTTTGGCAGCAAATTTAAATAAAATGTGACACGGCCGTGTCAAATTATGCCTACAAATGGACATGTCGTGTCCAAACTTTGTCCATGGGCCAAAATTTTGATTAAAATTTGACATGGTCGTGTCATGTTGGGGCGGCGGCGGTGGCGATTCGTTTTGTGATTTTGGTGCTTGTCTTTGCTATTTCCCACCCTGATTATGATCCTAACTTGTTGTTAACTCGTTGTATTTTATGTTAGTATGTTTAATTTGATTTTATGGCTTTGTTTTCAATGTGTAAAAGTAACCGTGATTACATATCCGTTTTGATGCTACGTGTGAAACTTTCTTATGCTTCTTACATTCTTTGCTCATTCTAATCTTGTATATACATGAGTTTTGATAAGATACAGTTATATATGATGTTTATTTGACATGTTATGTTTTAATTCTTGCCTCATTCTCATGATTTGAGTCTAGAAAACGTGCATGAACTCGAAAGCTTGAATGTGCTAGCTTTTATTAACTCAATTGCATCCTTTTCATACATATGCATTCGCCTAGCGTCTAATTGGTTCATTTTGAGTTTAAGTTTGTCTTTTGTCTTTATTTTGTCCTTAGGTTCGTTCCTTGGGTGACGAGGTTGTCTCGTAGGCGTTTCTTTTATCTCTGTTGCTTCTCGGAGGTGAGGTTTTCTTTCTTTTAGCTACAATGACGTACAACCCTACTTCTAATTTAAGCCCGCATGAGAATTATATAGATAAGTGTTTGGTATGTATTTTGACGGAATTGGCCCTTTTGATATGAAATCCATTGAAAACGTTTTATATGTATATAAGCTATGTTTTGTTTATTCGTTTTCGAAAAAGAGTTGGTGTGATTTTTGCTTAGCGAGCTTTGGGACTTTGCAACCCCTGTATACTTCTCCACAGAGGTGAGGCTTCGCCCATCCTCGGGAGGTCGAGGGGAAAGCGGGTCTCACATGTAGGCAATATAACCCATCAGGATCGGGTAGGATCCCCCGACTCCACCACTATAAGATAAGTTAAGTGTGGGGGTTGAGAGTGGCCGCTCTCTTTCCCAAACGGAGAAAGGTTGGATTTTTTTATGCTTTTGCTTGGTCTTCGCTTTGCTTTGTTATTGAGTAAGTGGGTTAGAACTCGTATTCGCTGAGTTATTACGTTTGTGCTTATGCTTATGTATCCGCTATGTTTTGTGAAACGGGGGTGGACTAACAATTTCTAAAATTTGGTTGATTTTGGCCTTCGGCCATAAACCTTTCTTCTTATATATAGTATCACGGGTTAAAAACTTTTAGAATGCAAAAACTACGCCCAGTTCCTGAACATTTTCGATTTGAATATGCTATGCTCTTACTTATACGTACGTGTGCGTGTGTTAGCCCCTTCGTCAGTCTTTAGGACTGACCCTCGTTGCTTCTTTTCTTTTCCCCCTTTTGTTTTGAGCTTTGCAGGTACTCGATTGGGAGTTTGGCTAGGCGGCGGTCGTCTTTCGAATCTTGGGTCAAGTTGTTTGAGTCTCATGCATTCTCTTTCAGTTTATCATGTATTTTGAGATTTGGAACTTGTATATGAATATGATTCGATTTGGAAAGCATGAGATTTCATTTAAGTATTCAAGTGGCATAATATGTATAATTGTTCTACATGATGTGACAAGTATGTATAATTGCTTTTATGGATCTTGTTGCTTCCACACTTTTGATTTAATTTTGTTGCGCTCTCTGTATTTGGGTCTAGTCCGCCTAGCCTAGGGTTTTGTTTTTGTTTGTCTCCCGTTCGCTGTAGTTTAATACGTGTGTGGAGTCTTCGTTTCGTTACACGTCTCGAGTTATGGTGCGGGGGATGTGGCACCCTCTGCTCGGGGGTGTTACATTATTGCTTCAAGATACCTTTAAATGTCGTTCCCTTGATTCCTGAAATCATGCATTTTGAAATGGGCGAGAAGGTTAGTCGAAGTGACTAAGTGAATGGGGTGTAATAGTTTATAGATATATGTACACCTATATATATTTATATGATCAAGAGGATCTTGATCTAAAATATTAACAATAGGATATAACAAATATGAAACGGTTCATGATATGTGTAAAATAGGGATAGGGGTAGTTTGGAATATTTGTAGAAATATGAACCGTTTGAAATAAGAACTTTAATCCCCGCAAGCTAGGCCTCTCCATCCGTAACTCCTTAAATAATTTGGTAAAACAGTACCGGGTTGATCAAGGCACCGATACTTTAATAAAACCAATATGATAATACCTCCTTCACTCCGTGTCGCGCCTAGGGAGCTACCCCACGGTGACGTAACAATAATTGGGACCTCATACCACTCCCTTGTATATCTCTTGGCGTGGAGTAACTAACCTCCAGTAAAACCATTACAAAGAGTTCGTGGCAGTCCGCAACACCAACAATACCCTCGGTCCGATACCTTCCGGGTAATTGCTCACTACGGATACATCCGGGGCCCATAATAGCAATAATAATAAGATATTTTGCTTGCTTGGTCGGGAATCAGTTCTTCATAATAATAGGACTGAAATATATAATATCCGGGTAAGATCCTGATTCCGACGTAAAAGTATTTACCTCGTAATGAGGGATATTGTATATTAATATGTATAGGGAGTAAATCAAATAAAAGGTAGGTTTCAAAATAGTTTTATATAGATACATAGATATAGGCATGATTCCAGTTGAAAATATTTTAACCCTCACCTATACCGATAGTCAGACGTTGTAATATGGATCCCATTGCGCCTTAAAGTATTAACTACTTTAGGGTTAGGACTAGGTTCTTTATTCTAATCAAATAAGCACATACAACACATAAGTTCATACTTAAAAGGAGTAACATATTATTCTAATCAAGTAAACACATAACTATAACACGTTAGAGAATATTCGGTAAAATCTAATTTTACCTATTTAAGGGGATTTCTTTAATTAATTAGGCTTTATGAATTCTTTAACTAACCAAATATTTATTAATCCCATTATGATCCTAATTACAATTATTCAAGATGAAGATTAGGGTTTAATTGGACAATATAGTTCAAGTTTAGAAAACGTTTACAAAATTGCTGATTTTCGAAAAATTCGGATAAATCTTTCTTTAAAAATTCCAAAACCTATTTTATAATTATTTTTATATTAATTTTGAAATATTTATGATAAATGTTGACCAAAAAGTCAAAATTACTATTGAAAACATTTACTAAACAAATTCTTAAGAATTAAACACTTTATAACATAAAATTAAACTCACAGACACAGACACACACACTACCACACGTACATTTTAAATTATTCAAGAACATTATGAACATGTTCTTAGACTTATGAATATGTTCATATTAGTACATGATCATATTTAATAAATTCTAAGTCCATAACATATAATTAAACTTAAAATGTAGCACATTACGTGACCTTAATCCTAAAATTAATTCTAAATAAATTATTTTAGGCATGAATTTAATTAAATAAGATCAGAATTATTTAAACACATGACCATACTATATCATATCATAATTCGTGCATTTAATTAAATAAAATTCATAATGTAAGCACATTGTACATAAAACTAACAATCTAGGCATATATTTCATACAATAAAATTTGTAAAGGCGTAATTAATTAAATCTAAGCATGCTACTACTATTATTATACTAAGAACATAATATAAAGCATCAAATAATAGAAGAAAAACACACCTTATGTAGAGAGTATGGTGGTGGCCAAACCTATGTAGAGAAATGAGTGATTTTGGTGTGATTTTGAATGTGATCTTGGAGGGCTATTTATAGGTATCATCTTGGGGACTTAAGGGTAATTTTCTATTCTTTAGGTTTGTGAATCATGGTGTAGGGTAGGCTAGGTATATAATTATAGGGTATTTAGGTGTATACTTAGGTGTACTCATGATGTAAGTGCATATGTATACATATATTACCTAATAAATACATCATAACAAAATATTTCTAAAATAGGGTGAAAATAATAATAAAACCATAGAAGAATATCCAGATTTTAGTTTGAAATGGTAAAAGTTCCAAAATAAAGAGGATTGAAAGGGCTTTCTGATGATTATAAACATATAACTTTTAAACGTTTCAAGTTAAAGTAGTAAGGGTTCGGAATTTTGAAAAATATAAGAAAATACTTAAAATGGAGCTAAGATGTGAATTAATTTCCAAGAATGTGGTCATGATTCTTAAGATAATTTGAGGATTATTTTGAGTATAATATTGGATACCAAATGCCGTACGGTTAAAAAGTTAGTTTTTACGGTGTCAATACTACTTTAGGAAAAATAGGAAAAATTTATAAAACAGGCTAGGAATTGAACTAAGGTTTGGAAAATATCTTAAAATTCACAAAATAATTCAACGACCATTTTGGTTAAAATATTGAGCAGGGAAAACGTTGAAATTCAAAAATCTCTAAATTAGGGCTAAACTAGGGTTTCTTGGCCGGTTTTGGTTACTAGGAAAGCTATAACGAGAATTAGGGTTTGGGGATGATACCATAATTCATAAAATTTTGCAAGGATTTGTTTGAACCCAATATTGGATAGGTAACGGTGTCCCGAAAAATTTCTACATTTAGCGATGAATAGTGACTAGGGACCTAGAGGAAATCCGGGATGTACAACAAAGTTGCAATTTTTTCCCTTTCTTCCCCATTTTGATCGATAAATGGTTTATACACACATATACATACACTTTCATCTCTTTCCTTCAATCAAGATAAATGCAAGAGCATTCGATCCTCTCCCTCTCATCTCCTTAAGTTCGAACCGACCAAGGAGACAAGAATGACCAAAGATTTTCTCCATTTTCATCAAGTATTTTGAGCTCGAAGACTTCATCCTTTATCTTTTCCTCCATCTCCTTCATTCAAGGTAAGAGCATGCTTATATATATGTGGTAAATCTTTTAGTTATGATTAGGGCTTTATGGATTCTTGGATGCCTTGAGTATATATGAAGTAGAAGTGTGATATTGGATTGATTTCATAGAGTTATGTCATGATTTAGTTAAGTTGGAGCTTGGTTGAACACATTTCTTGTATAAGGGTTTCATGAATGAGTTTGGTTGGATTTGAGCATGTTTCCTTGGATTAAATGAAGCCTAATTGAGATATATGATGCATATATATGTTTCCTTAAATTATATGGCAAAATCCATGGCTTATAATAGTTTTAGTTGTCTTTGTGGAGTTTGGTTTGAACTAGAAGCCATGGAAATGTGTTGTTGTTGTTGCTGCGTGAAGAAGGAAAACAGGGGATGCATTTCTGCTAGGGGTAACACCCGTTACCCCATTTTACACTAGAGGGAGGTAACGCCCGTTACCTCTATGTTTTTCAGAATTTTGGACGCCTGCCTCAATTAACGCCCGTTACCAGCTTTGTATTGTGGGGAGGTAACGCCCGTTACCTTCAATCTTTTCCAAGAGGAGTTCGTCTGCGTCCGTTAAAGGCCGTTACGGATTTTTCTCTTGAGGGGAGTAACGCGCTTTAGTCCCATGTTGTTATATTGATTTTGGGTGTTTTATGTAATTAACCTTGTTTCGTTATGCTTCGTTTGAGCCTCGTTTATTTGATTAACGTGTTACTTAATTATCAATTATATGATAATCATTAACCTATTTCGCACTTTAATTACTTTCATCGTTTTTGTTAACTCCTTGATTCAATTGTGTGATTTTGGAAAGATTAAGACTTCATTATGCAAAGTGGAACACTCATACCATATGAACTTGCGCATAATATGATCTTATAAACATGTCATGCGTATTATTATCATTGTCGTGCGTCATACTTGGTCCGTATTGACTCGACTCTCACTGGTGTCTTGTTTCCTTGTCCAGAAAGTTCTCAGGAGGGCGACGAGCATGCTGTGTAGGGTCCGAGGAGTCTCCTTTGTCCTCTTTTTGTTCGGTATAGGTGAGGATTTATTAGGATAAATTATATAAACCCTACAACCTCTTTATTTGCAATTTGGCCAAAAACCTATTATATATATATTTGTTTTCAATTGCCAAATGTTTTCAAATGCACCTAACTGTTGATCCTGTCCTATTTTGGCGGGACACTTGCACTTCTTGGGGCCCAGGGGCTTATGTATTGAGAGAACCGGGAAAGCATGGGTTGACTGCTATCTCTTGCATAAGTCCCACCATTTTGGAGCAACCCTGACGTCCATCAGGAGATTTGGTGGACCGATGGGATTCCGGTCAATGGGATTCATGTACCCTTTGATCACCTTGTCCTGGGTGGTAAGGGCTAGCTACCCGAGCCACCAACCTGGAGAAAAAAGGAGTAATTGCGCATCTGAAATTGATCCTGTAACAAAGTCACACTTAATTAATTGCATGATCGCCTAATAACTTATCCTGTACACTAAAGGATTAAGGTTGGAGAATGCTCACTCGCGGAGCCACTGAATCACTTTCCTGAAATGAATTTATTAAGTTGTAATTCCATACATTGAAAGACATATTTTACTTTCTGAAAACCTTGTATGGAATTATGGCTTGCATGACTTACCGATGTATATATCTTATTTTTACCATTCACTCAGTCTTGTAGAGACTGACCCCTCCCTTCTTTGTCCCTCAGGTTCCTTGTTGGCGTAGCTAGGCGGGAGATTGCATTAGCTTTTATAATTTTGTGTCTTGCTTCTGTCACACTTCATGGCTTGTACCACACACTTATGATTATATATACTTTTGCTTTGTATATTCAGAGGCCGTGTAGGTGAAATACCCTGTTCTTGTGTTGGAATTATACTCGTGACTTGAAGGTTGTATAAATATAGTGATCATTTTGGTAATTAAGCTTCCGTATCTACTACTTATACTCTTGTTTAAGTTTGTTGGAGTTTTGAATTGATGGTACAAGGTTAGCCTCCCGTCTAGCCAGGGTCCATGTCGTGTCCTCGTTTGCTAGGACTGGGCTTACATACGGACTATGTTCGTATCTGAGCATGGTTTTAGTGCGGGGGATGTAGGGCCCACGCTAGGGCGTCACATCCTAAAGTGGTATCAGAGCCCGGTTGCAAAACCGGGTTCAAGTGTCGAGTCTCTCTAGGTCGTACGACTTAGGAACAACTTGCCAACATTTTCTTGCATCTATTTGTCAATTATTGTTTATGTGAACCATATGAGTGATCCATTCTTTGTTTCACGGGCATAAACTGATCAAAAAAGCATTTTCAAGTGTTTGATTTACAAAATACCTCCCCGAAGAGACCATAATCGCTCCACGGGTTGTCGTCGTCGCCGAGACTGTTCCCTTACACCTCAAGGGGAAATCCTCGAGCAACGCCAGAGAATTTTATGGAAGCAGTAATGAATTATGTTGAGAGAAGGCTTCGGGAGAATCGAACACCACCACCTCCGGCTCTAGTCGCTCCCTCAGTTTAAGAAGCACGTTTATCTCAAGCTCAAAGGGACTTCCGTTCCTATCAGCCACCATAATTTCATGGTGGGAACAATGTATTCGCCGAGAATTGGCTTCCCAAAATTCAGGATATATTCAGAGTGTGCGGTTGTAGCCCTCAGCAAATGGTTGATCTTGCTATATTTCAGCTCCAAGGAGAGGCCCGTAATTGGTGGAATACTGCAAATATCACGATTCAAGCCAATGGGAACGAACTCACTTGGGAGGTGTTTGTGAGAGAATTTAAGAACAACTATATTCCACCATCGGTAAGCACTAGACGGCTTCGTGAATTCCTTGATTTGAAGCAAGCGAGAAGGACCGTGAACGAGTATATATTGGAAATCAATAGGTTGGCTCCTTATACTTCTCATATTTCTGGAGATGATGAACTCAAGGCCTTACAATTTGTGGAGGGTCTTCCATATGAAATCAAGGATGTGATCAGGGTTTCTAATGTGAGAACTTGGGAAAAGGCCACGGATAAAGCTCTTAAGGCCGAGGCTAAGATTGTGAAGAGTAAGGCAAGGAAATTTCATGTTGGCATTGGTTCAGGAGTGGGGAAGAGGCCCGCGTTTCAACTAATACAAGCTCCTAGAGGCAATGATAAGAAATAGAAGCTTAAAGGGAAAGCTCTGGTATTACCGGCACTACCAGCTCTACCACCTTAACGAGGGAAGCCTGGTTGCTCTCATTGTGGATACCCTTCTCACACTTATGATACTTGTCGACGCCGGTTCAGGCTGACCATAAAATCGACACATGTCCGGAGATGCTACCGGGAGCACAACAAGGGGGCCAAAGGCCATTGATTCGGGCTCGTGCATATGCTATAGGGGGCGAGGAACAAGATGCGGATATCGACCCCAATGCCGTGGTGGAAGGTACCGTATACATTCATGGCATACATATCCATGCATTATTTGATCCGGGTGCCACTCACTCTTTTCTTTCTACCAGTGTGGTATCTTCTTTGCCCTTGCTTGTTAGTTGTACCTTTTCGTTGTTTGTGATTAGTTCTCCTCTCGGGGGGAGCTTAGAGTTGAACCGTGTGTTTAAGGAAGTATCGATGAGTAGTGAGGGTCGTGTTTTTCAAGTGGACTTGATTGAGATGCCCTTGGACAGATACGGGGCTATCTTGGGCATGGACTGGCTCTTTCAACACCAAGCCAAGGTTGATTGTTTTGAGAAGATGGTCTGTTTGGATTCGGTTGTGTTTATTGGAGACGGTACAAAGACTCCATCGCTACTCTCCTTTACGGAAGCCTATGAGTTGGTTCGTAAAGGGACTATGGGTTTTCTGGCCTATCTTCTTAACAAGCCCAAGGATCAAGCTAAGATTGAGGAGATCGAGGTTGTTAAAGATTTTCTTGGTGTTTTTCCCGAGACTCTGGATTCTCTACCACCTGAATGGGAAATTGAGTTCGTGATTGATTTGCTTCCGGGATTTGAGCCTTATTTGAAGTCTCTGTACCAAATGGCTCCGGCCGAGTTGAAGGAGTTGAAGACTCAACTCGATGAGCTTCTTGCAAGTGGGTACATCCGACCGAGTTGTTCGTCGTGGGGTACAGCGGTTCTATTCATTAAGAAGAAGGATGGAAGCTTGAGAAAGTGTATCGATTACCACCAGCAAAATAGGATGACAATCAAGAATAAGTATTCCCTTCCTCAGATTAAAGAGCTCTTTGATTTGCTGCAAGGATCCAAGGTTTATTCCAAGCTTGATCTTCGACAAGGGTACTATCAGCTGCGAATTTGAGAAGAGGATATTGCTAAGACAGGATTCAATACTCGGTATGAGCATTTTGTGTTTATTGTGAATCCGTTAGGATTAACAAACGCTCTTGCAGCCTTTATGGATATGATGCCCAGGATCTTCCGTCCGTATCTCGATAAGTTCGTTGTGATTTTCATCGACGATATCCTAGTGTACTCTAAGTCTCTCGAAGAGCATACACAACACTTGAGGATTGTGTTAGAAACTCTTAGAGAGCACCAACTGTTCGCCAAATTCAGCAAGTGTGAATTTTGGTTGTATCGAGTCACTTTCTTGGGACACGTGATATCCGGTAACGGGGTAGAAGTGGATCCCTCTAAGATTGAAACAGTGGTACAATGGGAGAAACTAAAGAACACCTCAGAGGTAAGAAGTTTCTTGGGTCAAACAAGGTACCACCGGAGATTTGTTAAAGATTTCTGCTCCTTTGACCCGACTAACCAAGAAAGTGGTGAAGTTTAAGTGGGACGAGGCCTGCGAGGCAAGTTTTCAGACTTTAAAGGATAGACTAACTTCAGCTGCAGTGTTAGCCCTGCACAAGGGTTCCGAAGGTTATGTTGTATTTACTGATGCCTCGAAGGAAGGTATTGGATGTGTTCTCATTCAGAATGGTCGAGTTATAGCTTATGCCTCTTGAAAGCTTAAGGACCAAGAGAAGAATTATCCCACTCACAATCTCGAATTAGCCACCGTAGTGTTTGCTTTGGTGAAGTGGCATCATTACCTCTACGGGGTTTCTTTTGAGATTTACTCCGAGCACAAGAGCCTCAAGTGCTTGCTCACTCAGAGGAATTTGAATATGAGGCAAAGGCGTTGGAAGGAATCACTTGAAGATGACGATTGTACCATCCATTACCATTCGGGTAAAGCTAACGTGGTCGTGGATACGTTTAGCAGGAAGCTAGCGTATCTTCTTTGGAAGTTAATTTGGGAGAGAGTATCGAGCCTACCGTGTTGAAGGTTCGTGTGGCTAATATCACGATACAACCCGAGTTAAGGTAGAAATTGTGCAATGCACAAGCTACAGATCTTGAGATTAAGAAGTTGGTAGGGAAAACTAGTGATGATCCCGAATGTCCGCTTGGATTCAATGATACATAGTTGTTAAGATTCAAGATATGGATTTGTGTACCCGAGGAGTTGAAACTGGTAATATTGGAAGAAGCTCACCGATCGGCTTATTCTATCCACCCTGGAGGTACAAAGATGTATCGGGACTTGAAGAAGTTCTATTGGTGGAGAGGTTTGAAGTAAGATGTGGCCGAATTTGTGAAACATTGCAAGACGTGTCAAATGGTAAAGGTGGACCATCAGAAGCCCAGAGGCTTATTACAACCTTTACCTATCCCGGAATTGAAGTGGGAACAAGCTACCATGGATTTCGTGATTGCCCAAAGCTAAGGGTGGACATGATGGTGTTTAGGTGATAGTTGATCGGTTAACCAAGTCGCCACATTTCCTTGCAGTTCGGATGATAGATAAGATAAGTAAACTTGCAGATAAGTATTACCGAGAGATAGTTAGACTTCATGGTACTCCTCTTAGTATAGTTTCTGATAGAGATCCGAGATTCACTTCTAAGTTATGGCAAGAGCTTCAGAAGAGACTGGGTACCAAGCTCAAGTTCAGTACGGCTTCTCATCCTCAGACAGACGGGCAGCCAGAACGGTTGATTCAGTATTTGGAAGATATGCTCAGGGCTTGTGCTTTGGACTTTCAGACAAAGTGGAATGAGCGTTTGCACCTGATCGAGTTAGCTCACAATAACAGTTACCAAGCCTCGATTAAAGCCGCCCCTTATGAGATCTTGTATAGCCGAAAATATCGATCACCATTGTTTTTCGATCTTGAAGAGTGGAGATGGTCGAAACAAGAACGTGTTCAAAGAGATGCTAGAAAGACAGCTTTTAGCAGCCACTGAAGATGCAGTTCAGAAAGTTCAGATGATAAGGCAGCTTATGAAAGCCCCTCAAGATCGACAGAAAAGTTATGCCGATCGCCGGAGAAGAAATCTCGAGCTTGATGTTGGTGATCGTGTATTCTTAAGAGCATCTCCTCATAAGGGATTTTCAAGAATTGGTGAAGGAGGGAAGTTAAACCCTCCTTATCTATGTCCTTCCGAGATTCTTGAGAATGTTGGAGAAGTTGCTTATCATTTGGACCTACCGCCAAATCTCACCGGGATTCACAATGTCTTCCATGTGTCTCAATTGAGGAAGTACTATCCCGATGATTTAGAGATCCTTCCCCTTGATGAAGTTGAGGTTGAGCCGGATTTAACCTTTGTCCAGCAGCCGGTTAATATTTTGGATCGGAAGTTTCAAGAATTGAGAAACCGGGGTGTAACGACCCGACTTTTCGGACGTAAAGGTACGACGTATGTGTTTACCAATTTGCGCGAATTAATTGTTTTTACGTGTTTTATATTTAATTTTATTATAAATTGTTATTATTTTATTTTATTATATTTTATTTTAATTTATTATTATTTTAAAAATATTTCGAATTATAAGTATATATATATATATTTTTTTCTTTAATTATTATTAATTTAATGATTATGCTAATTAAGTGTTATGTTAATTAATCATGCTTTAATTAATTAATTACGTGACTTTAATTTATGTTTATAAATTAATCTGATTTATTTATTTAACATTTTTGTGCATGGAATTTATAATATATGCATGAATTGCATGGAATGTGCATGTTGTTTATTTTGTGCTTCGTTCTTATATGAAATGATATCGAAATGCCATGAATTTGCAGTATGTCGTAAATATATGTGTTATGAACATGCCTATATGCTCGATTTATGTTTTCGAATTCATTTGATATGTTAACGAATTTAATTTGTATTGTGGAACCAAATCGTGGGCTAACTAGCACTTAGGGTACCCTTGGTTCCGAATTTTATATCTTGAGCTCGGGAACTCGGATTCGAGTTCCGTCAACTCCGCTGAACTCGTAACGAAAATTCGAGTTTAGTAAACTTAGCTTATATTTTTCCTAAGTCATTTGAACCTCGGAAATTCAACCGAAAAACGAAACGGAGACTAAACTGACCTTGCTGTACAAAAATAGCCATATCTTATCCAAACTTTAACCAAATTAACCATGGTTTGATTCTATTGAACCCTAAATCAACCCCCTAACCGGATATAGCATGCCCTAACCAAACCAATGCTCACACAATCCTCAAAACTCAGCCAAAGTCACTGGAATTTCAGGCAGTTCCGTAACCCTTCATTCCTTAGAGATTTTGGAGCTCAAATCTCATCCAAACTTCATTCAATCAACAAGTTAAGCTTAGGTTTGTAATATATGTTCATTTCTGATCATCTTCATCCTTTCTTTCCCAAATTTGAGCATGGTTTCAAGAATTTCTGGGTTGCTTCGAAAATAAGAGAGTTTTGGGCAAATTATTGATCTTATTCAATTCTTGTTGGTTTTGATTGATTCCAAGCTTGAGAATGATTATTTTGACATCCTCATATCATTTATGATGATTGATTTCTTGGTGGTTGAAGTATTAATGAGTTATCATTTATGGCACTTATGCTTCCTTTTCTTAATTGAGCCTGTTTGGAACTGATACATATGTTGAAATGTCACGTATGCTTCCTTTTCTTGAAATGTCACGTATGCTTCCTTTTCTTAATTGAGCCTGTTTGGAACTGATACATATGTTGAAATGGTGTTGCTTGGCTGAGTATTTGTTGTTCTAAACTGATATGAATAGGTGGAGATGATGAGATTCCTTCTTGCCCTGTTGTCCGTAGCCTTGCTCTGTTTTTGGCTTGAGTTTCAGCTGTCAAAACTGCCGTGAATCCTCTTTGATTTTGCTGTCAAATTTAATGGCTTTGTAGCATGTGTTTTAGATGAGTTCTTGCAGCACTTCATGCTTAGTTTTGCTGCCTTTCTTGCCTGCATTTCTTGCGTGTAGTTGCTGCCTTTTTTTTGCGGCGTTTTCTGTCAAACAGGGACTACTGCTGGTGCGAGACACGGGGGTGTCGTTCTTGCCTTTCCAGCGCGGAACGGGGGTGCGGATTGGCCTGAAGTTGCTGTACCGAGACACGGGGGTGTCTCGGTTTGTGCTTGGGTGGTGACACGGGGGTGTCACCTTGTTTTTCTCCATCTCTTGCCTGCATTTTTTTCTGGGTTGCTGCATATATGTATTTATGTGCTGTGTGTGCGTATGCATGCATGGCTGTGAGGTTGTGTGTGCATGGAGTGTTTGGATGCATGTATATATATTATATATATTAGTGTGTGCATGCATGGTAGTATATATGTATATATTTATTATATCCCTTGCATGCATGTATTACATATATATACGTGTGATTATATATAAATATATATATTTATTATATATATATATTTATTATATGTATTTTAAATATTATTTGATTTAATTCTATTGTTAAATTAATTGATTTCTATTTCGCGTATTTAATTTATCGACTATTGATTGAACGTTTTATTTATTTTATTCCTAATTGTGAATATGAATATTACTTGCTATGATTATTAAATGGAATTTTAGATTAATTGATATGCATTATGAATTTATGAATTTATGAAATGAATGAACGAATGGTTTGATTATATGTTTTAAATTCCTTAATAGTGCACTTGAACATTTTCATGATATAACATGATCTTTTATGCATTCATGTCATATTCACCTCATTGTCGAGCGTCATATGTGGTCATTTAGTCTCATACCTTTGTTTTGCACAGATTCGGGTTTGGTCGGAGACGAGGGCGAGCCTTGAGACGCTTGTGCCTTTCTTTTGCTTTGAAAAAGGTGGGTTTTTCTTCTACTAGTTAAAACAACCCTATATATCCCTTATGTCCAAGATTTAAGCTAAATTAGTATATTATATAAATCGAGTCATTTGGGTAAATGATTTCAAACGTATGACCCCTTTTATTTATGAAACCCTACCTTAGGTTTGGCGAGACATGTTTATGATTTATGATTGCACGGGCCCCGGGACTTAGTATATGTGGCTAACCGAGGAAGCAAGGGCTGACGGGGATCCCATATACTAGTCCCAACCAAACTACGGTGATACCGGCCCTCGCTAGGAGGTTTAGCGAGGAATGGGAGCTAAGTGCCCTTGGGGGATTCATGTACCCCCACTGGCCTATGTATGAACCGGTGGCCGGGTCTTGCAAGCCCGTCCACCACCCGGAGGAAGAAGGTGTATATGAATGATTATGATCATGATTTGTATGAGCACAAAAGAGATATGTATGATAATGAATGAATAATTGATTATGATTACATGAGGAGTAGGTTGGAGATTGTGCACTCCCACTCGCCGGGCCATAAACCCTTATGAACAATTATGAATGAATATGAACGTCGTAATCCCGTTGATGTTTTCTTTTGTTTTAACCACTTGGGAAATTCTTATCAAACTTCATACGGGAGTAAGGCTTGCATGTATGTGCTTACTTTCTGCAATATTATATCTTATGCCCATTTTATACCCACCAGTCTCTTTTAGACTGAACCGGGTTGTTTTCAGTTGTTTTGTGTAGGTATAGGAGTGCTAGGCGGGAATACAAGTCGTCTAGGTCTTGCATTTATGTTTAGCACTTCTTTTCAGTCTCATATTCATACTCTTATTGCTATTTTGTATTTGATCATAGTATAGCATGGGGCGTCATGATTTGTAGGCCGTGAGCGCCGTTGAATATTTGAATGCTTTTGTATATCTATTTTGGAGCTTGGAAGCTCATTGTATGTATGATATGTCGTTCTTGCTTCCGCGTTTTATTATAACTCTGATTTTATGCTGTCTTGAGTTGATTGGTTTAAGGGTTAGTCCCGCCTAGCATAGCGTGTGTGTTGTGTCCCCGTTCGCCGTGGATTTGGCACGTGTATGGACTTCCATTTCATATACGGGTCGGGTCTCGGTGCGGGGGATGTGTTACCTTACGCTCGGGTGCTACACGGGGTATTCGTTTGGTTAAGGGTTTGTGAAGTAGTGACAAGACCGAGGAAGCCACTTGAGAAACAGAGGAGAAGATGAAGAAGTTTCATCCAGAGTTCTTTCCAGATGAGCAGTGAATCTAGGGACCAAATTCTTTTAAGGGGAGGAGGTTGTGACACCCCGATTTCTCGAACGTACAGGTACGCGCGCCACGCGTTTTAGTTTTGAGATTTAGGATTATTCAATTTCTTTTCGTTATTTTATTTGCATGAATTAATTTACTTAATTGAATTGCTTGAGAATTATGTGCTTTAATTTCCTTCTCTCATAAGTTTCCTTTCGTGAATTACGTGTTTTAATTCCCCAGGCATGGCTAAGTGTTCAATTATTTCATAATTCTAATAATTCTTGATCTATTGTCCTTAACTATAACTTTTGGAAACTTTTGGGATCCAATTGATAAATTGATAAGGACTAATTGGCCACGTACATAACATTGCATACTGGTAGCACCCCGCACGTGAGGCACCACATCCCCCGCCCTATGGCTCAACACGAGTAACGAAATGGTAAATCCGTACCCGTATCAAACCATAGCGAACGGGAGACAAACAGAAAGACCCTCCTAAGCTAGGCGGAACTTAGACCCTGCAAATATAACTAATCAACAAGACATAATGTAACAGAGAACTAAAACCAAACACATGGATTGGCTACGGCCTGTAGAAATTAAACACTCGAAGCACAGGCAGACTTGGGCTCCTCAGGCCTCTTTTAAATCATAACAAAGCCCGGCAAGGCAATTCGATAACAATTACCAAAAGATTCAAGTTCATAATATTACAGAATCGAATCATGCAGGATTTAAGTACAAATGCGAGTGCAGAGACTCTCCTAACTTAACTTGACCAACTCAAAGACTCCATACACTTCCACCTAGCTCGAAACTCCGAAGCCAAACCTGCGCACTATACGGTTGGGGAGGGAGAGGGTCAGTCTCTAGAAGACTGAGTGAGCAGGAGCGATATACGTATATATATAAAACATGCACATGCAAGTCATAAATCCCGAGCAAGGTTTTATTTCAAATAAGCTCCCAAAAAGGGCAAGAGAATAACCAAGCAATACTCGGATTTAACGACTAATCATATTAATTCATTACGTTCATAATTCATACATAAACATAAAGGCTCGGCGAGTGAGCGTGCATCATCTCCAACCAAACTCTGACTGTGTACGACACATATCATTAATACTTTAAATAGGTGATCATGCAATATATCATAATACACGCAGATCATATATTATATCATAAAACATAATCGTTTGGGCAATCCGTGTCGCGGCCTTCCCGCACGGTGCATATCAATCACAAACATAATCATAATCATAAAAATCAGTTCCAACCTTCTTCCTCCGCTAGCCCGTCCAACTCATACATTGGCCAATGGGGTTTCATGACTCCCCCAAGGGCACTCAGCTCCCATTCCCCGCTAAACCTCCTAGCGAGGGCCGGTATCGTCGTAACATAGTGGAACTAGCACATGGGATCACCGTCGGCCCAAGCCTCTCCGGATAGCCACATGTACTAAGTCCTTGGGAACGTGATCATATCATACATGCATAATCTCGCCAAAACATTTACTTCATACTTAGGATACATACTATAAGAAAACATACCTTACCGTGCAACTCGGCATATGCTATACACGTACCTCTCCGTGTCATCCTAATCCGTAGCTAGCATGAAGACACACGGTTTGGAACATAGCCTCGTTGCAAAACCATTTTAAGCTTATATACGGCCATATGTATAATTTCAGAAGAATTTACTCGATAACTCTACTTTAAAAGTAACATATATATATATAAGGTTTTTGGCCAAAGTTTGTCACATAAGGTTGTAGGGTTGAATACGTAACTAAAACGAAAACACCCTCACCTGAAACATGACGATACAAGGATACGAGTTACCGGGTGCCTGAAAGATCAAGATCTCTCCACCCTGGAGATAAACTGTACAAAAGACAACGTAACGTGTTCGTGAGACTCAAGACTCCAAATGAACCATATATGACGCACGGCAATGTATGATCATGATATGAATGTATAAAAAAATGATATTATGTAACGAATACGTTCATGTGCACGATTAACGTATTTAAATTACGTAGAGTGAAGTCATTCATTCATTCATTTCCATTAAAATTCATAAATTCATTTTTCATATCAATTCAATCCAAGGATTTCATACAACAATTATAACACGTATTATTTCACGTTTAAAATTAGCAATTAAACAAATAGAAGTATTCAAGTCATAAATTTCACATTTTATAACAATTCCATTCAAAATTTCAAATAACGATCATATCATGTACTAAGACACGTTAACATTTAGAAAATGAACATTTAATTACATTCAAATCATAATCGGAAATTAAATAACATGAAATAGATAGCAATTAAATTCTCAAATTCAATCAAATCAAATAATATTTAATATATAATAAACATTTATATATATAAATATATACGTACATTATCATGCATGCAATTTAACATGCACAAAACATAATTTTCTTGCATACAATTTAACAAAACATAATATGCATGCACACATAATTATATATATAGATTTATACGTAAATATATATGCTCCCAAAATAACATGCATGAAAACATTTAATTTCTATTCATATGCATGCCTTCCACCAACTCCCATGCACACATATCATGCATTAGAAGCATTTCATGCAAAGAAAGAAGAGAGACAAGGCTGCAGCACAAACGGTAACACAGAATCAATCTCCCCGCCAGGGGAGCTTCGTGCAGAAAGTTTCTGCACAAAGGCTACCCGGCCGGGCCTTTTCACGGCCAAAATCTCCCCGCCCGGGGAGATCTCTAACAGTCACGCAGCAGCAAGAATAACGAAGCTTCTCCCCTGATTTCTCGGCATAAATTACAGCAGCAGCTAAGGAAGCACTCGGGCAAGTTATGCAGTAACAATATGACACCAAGAACTCCTTTCAAACTGATAAAATCAGTAGCTAAGCAGGGGAAATACGCAGCAGTTTGACAGTAGCAACACAGTCCGAAAAACAGGGCAAAATCACGTAAAAACAGGGCACAACTGATCTCATTTATCCCCAACATGTTCAGGTAAGTTAAGCCATAAAAAATGCAGCAAAACAACTCCAAATTAGCATATAAGTCAGCCCCAAGGAAGCTCAAACGTGAGATGAAGATATATGAGTTTAATTCATAAATTTCCTCAGAGTGTCCTTAATGATAACTTATGAATACTTCAACTACCATGTAATCAATGATCATAAATGAGAAGAGGATGTCAAAACAATCATATTCAAGCTTGGAATCACTCAAATCCATCAAGAAACGAATGAGATCAAGACAATTGCTCAAAACCTAATATTTTTCAAATTCAGCCAAAAAGTCATGAAACCATGATCAAAATTGGGGATGCATAGCTTAAAATGATACATATTGAATTTATATTATAACCCTAAGCTTACCTTGTGGATTAATGGAGGTTTAGAAGAGATTTGAGCTTTGAATCTCCAAGGTGCACAAGGGTTACGGGAAAACTGGATAGCAGAATGTGTTGGCTGAGTTTTCTTTATGTGATGAAGGTTATCTCGGTTTGGGGTGTTTAATTCTGGTTAGAGGGTTGAGTTAGGGTTCTAAAGCATCCAACCATAGTTAATTTGGTCAAGGTTTGTATAAGTTATGGCATTTTTAGTAAAAGGTGGCAGTTTTGTCGCCGTTTCGTTTTTCGGTTGAAATTCGGAGGTTCAAATGATTCCAGAAAAATAGAGTTTATTGCACCAAAAACCCTGTGATATACCTAATTAGCACTCAAAACCCTGTGATTTGAAAATTCTCAAAGCGAACCCTGTGATTGTAATAAATTAGCACTCAATTAGAATTTCAAACCCTACAGCCGTGGTTGTAGGGTTTTGAGTGCTAATTTTAATATAATCACGGGGTTTTCAGTGCTAATTTATATAATCACAGGGTTCTCTTTGAGAATTTTCAAATCATAGGGTTCGGAGTGCTAATTAGGCATAACACAGGGGGTATCCAAGCAAAAAACTCCAGAAAAATATAAGGCTAAGTTTATTAAACCCAAATCTTTGATACGAGTTCAACGAAGTTGACGGAACTCGATTCCGAGTTCCCGAGCTGAAGATATCATGTACGGAACAAATGGTGCGTTAATTGCCCGTTAGCCCTCGATTTGGTTCCACAAATCAAATTAAATTCGTTAACACTTCAAACAAGTTCAAAAGCATAAACCGAGTATCTAGGCATGTTCATAACACATATATTTACGACATACTACTATTTCACGACATTTCGATATCATTTCATGTAAGAACGATGCACAAATTAAACAACCATGAACATATTCATAAAATTCCATGCATAATAAAAAAATTAACTAAATAAATTAAATTCTATTTTAAACATAAATCCAGGTCAACGGATTTATTTGAATAACTTAATTAACATGGTTAAGCATGATTAATTAGCACAACATTTAATTAACAATATGAAATATTAAACACTTAATTATTAACTTAAAATAATTACTAAAATAACGAAATAAATAAAATGATATTAAATTGAATTAAAATAAAATAAAATAAAACACTAACAATTTATAATGAAATTGAATATAAAACACGTATAAACAGTTAATCACATAATTAAATAATTTAATTGTACAATTTATAAACAAATACGACATATTAGTATAAATGAAAAACCGGGGCGTTACAATACTTGATTGCATTCATTTAAATTCCTCAAGGACAAAGTTGTAAATTTTTCCCTTTCTTCCCTATTTTGATCGATATATGGCTTATACACACATTTACGTACACTTTCATCTCTTTCCTTCAACCAAGAGAAAAGCAAGAGCATTCCATCCTCTCCCTCTCTTCTCTTCAAGTTCAAACCAACCAAGGAGACAAGAAAGACCAAAGATTTCCTTCATTTTCATCAAGTATTTTGAGCTGCAAGACTCCATCCTCTATCTTTCCTCCATCCGCTTTATTCAAGGTAAGAGCATGCTTATATATATGTGGTGAATCTTTGAGTTATGATTAGGGCTTTTTGGGTTCTTGGATGCCTTAAATATATATGAATAGAAGTGTGATCTGGGATTGATTTCATACATTTATATCATGATTTGGTTGAGTTGGAGCTTGGTTGAACACATTTCTTGTATGATGGTTTCATGAATGCATTTGGTTAGATTTGAGCATGTTTCCTTGGATTAAATGAAGCGTAATTGAGATATATGATGCATATATGTTTCCTGCCTCGATTAACTCCCGTTACCAGCTTTGTACTACGGGGAGGTAACGTCCGTTACCTCCAATCTTTTCCAAGAGGAGTTTGTCTACCTCCGTTAACGGCCGTTACGGCTTTTGCTCTTGAGGGGAGTAACGCCTGTTACTCCCCGTGTTGTTATATTTATTTTGGGTGTTTTATGTAATTAACCTTGTTTCATTATGGTTTGTTTGATCCTCATTTATGTGATTAACGTGTTACTTAATTATCAATTATATGATAATCATTAACCTATTTTGTACTTTAATTACTTTCATCGTTTTCATTAATTCGCTGATTCAATTACGTGATTTTGACATGATTAAGACTTCATTACGCAATGTGGAACACTCATGCCACATGAACTCGCGCGTAATATGATCTTATAAACATGTCATGAATATTATTATCATTGTCGTGCGTCATACATGGTTCATATTGAGTCGAGTCTCACTCGTATGTTATTTCCTTGTCCAGAGAGTTCCCGGGAGGGCGACAAGCCTGCTATGTAGGGTCCGAGGAGTCTCCTTTGTTCTCTTTTTTGTTCGGTACAGGTGAGGAGTTGTTAGGATAAATTATATAAACCCTACAACCTCTTTATGTGCAATTTGGCCAAAAACCTATTATATCTATACTTGTTTTCAATTGCTAAATGTTTTCAAATGCACCTAAATTTTGATTCTGTCTTATTTTGGTGAGACACTTGCACTTCTGGGGCCCAGGGGCGTGTGTATTGAGAGAACCGGCAAAACATGGGCTGACGGCTATCTCTTGCATAAGTCCCACAAATTTAGAGCAGCCCTGACGTCCATCAGGAGGTTTGGTGGACTAATGGGATTCCGGTCAATGGGATTCATGTACCCAATAATCACCTTGTCTTAGGTGGTAAGGGCTACCAACCCGAGCCACCAACCCGGAGGAAAAAGGAGTAATTGCGCACCTGAAATTGATCCTGTAACAAAGTGACACTTAATTAATTGCATGATCGCCTAATAACTTATCCTGTACACTAAAGGAGTAAGGTTGGAGAATGCTCACTCGCCGAGCCACTGAATCACTTTCCTGAAATGAATTTGTTAAGTTGTAATTCCATACATTAAAAGACATATTTTACATTCTGAAAACCTTGTATGGAATTATGGCTTGCATGACTTGACCGTTTTATATATCTTATTTATGCCATTTACTCATTCTTGTAGTGACTGACCCTTCCTTTCTTTGTCACTCAGGTTTCTTGCTTGCGTAGCTAGGCGGGATATTGTATTAGCTTTTGTAATTTTGTATCTAGCTTATGTCACACTTCATGGCTTATACCACACATTTATGATTATATATACTGTTGCTTTGTATATTCAGACGCCGTGTAGATCAAACACCCTGTTCTTGTGTTGGACTTATACTCGTGACTTGAAGGTTGTATATATGTAGTGATCGTTTTGGTAACTAAGCTTCCGTATCTGCTACTTATACTCTTGTTTAATTTTGTTGAAGATTTGAATTGATGGTTCAGTGTTAGCCTCCCGCCTAGCCAGGGTCCGTTTCGCGTCCCTGTTCGCTAGGATTGGGCTTGTATGCGGACTGTGTTTGTATATAAGCTTGGTTTTAGTGCAGGGGATGTGGGGCCCACGCTAGGGCGTCACACATGGGAAGAACTTTGTTCTTCGCATTCTCCATACTGAACCGTTTCAGTACTTTGTCTACGTACATCGATTGTGATAGTCCTATTAATCTCTTAGATCTATACCTATGCATCTTAATACCGAGAATGTAGGACGCATCACCAAGATCTTTCATCTCGAACTGGTTCGATAACCATGACTTTGTAACTTTCATAGTGTCTTTCGCATTCCCAATTAGAAGGATGTCGTCAACATAAAGCACCAAGAATTGCACAGAAGTCACCAATTCCTTTCTATACATGCAGGACTTATTCGAATTTTGAACGCAGCCAAACGCTTTGACTGCTTCATCAAAACGAATGTTCCAATTCCTAGAAGCCTGTTTCAATCCGTAGATTGATCTTTGGAGCTTTCAAACCTTTTGCTCACTCCCACTGAATGTGAAACCTATGGGTTGATCTATCTAAATGTCTTTATCAATGTCTCCATTGAGAAAGGCAGTTTTCACATCCATTTGCCATATCTTATAGTCGTAATATGCAGCTATGGCAAACATGATCCGAATGGACTTTTGCATTGCAACCAGTGAGAAGGTTTCATCAAAGTCCACACTGGGCCTTTGAGTGAAGCCTTTGGCAACGAGCCTTGCTTTTTAGGCTACAACGCTTCCATCTACTTCGAGTTTTCTCTTAAAGATCCATTTGCAACCTGTGGGTTTTACCCCATCAGGCAAATCAACCAAGGTCCAAACTTGGTTAGAGTACATGGAATCCATTTCGTACTTCATGGCTTGTTTCCATTGTTTTAAATCTGAGTCTGACCATGCCTCCTCATATTTTAGAGGATCGTTATCCTCTTGAGAGATTTCATGGAGAAAACAGTACCATCTGTTAGGCTGTCTAGGAGCGCGTTCAGAGCGCCTTAGAGGAGGATTTTCACATGTATCGAAGTTGGTGATTGCTTGTGTGATGTTAGAATGGGATGTGTCCTCTAAATGTAGCATGTGAGTGTCTCGAATTTCTTCGAGTTTTGTGATCTTGCCTTTCTTTTCTTCTAGGAATGATTCCTCAAGAAAAGTTGCATTTGTTGAAACCAACCCTTTTTGTTCAGTTCGATCATAGAAGTAATATCCTATAGATTCCTTAGGATAATAAAAAAACTAGCATAAGTTAGAACGAGCTTCTAATTTATCTCCCACTGTCCTCTTCACATAAGCATGCCAACCCCAAATTCTTAAGCAAGAATAACTAGGGATTTTACCTTGCCACATTTCATAGGGCGTTTTAGGGACTGACTTGGAAGGAACAAGACTCAGAATCTTGGCTGCACTTTCTAGAGCATAACCCCAGAAAGAAGGTGGTAAGTCAGTGAAACTCATCATGGAACGAACCATATCAAGTAGGGTTCGATTCCTTCTCTCAAAAACTCCATTTAGCTGAGGAGTTCCCGGAGGAGTCCACTTAGAGATAATGCCATTATCTTTGAGATGATTAAGGAATTTTTCACTAAGATACTCACCACCTCGATCAGATCGAAGTGTCTTGATCTTGTGACCAGTTTGGTTCTCAACCTCCTTTTGAAATTCTAAGAATTTTTCAAAAGCCTCAGATTTGTACATCATTATGTACACATAACCACTGACTAATGTCGTCAGTAAAGGTTATGAAGTACTGATGATTGTTTTGAGTGCTTACGCTAAGTGGTCCACAAACATGAAAATGGATCAAATCCAAGGTCTTTGTGGCTCATTTCACACTCCCTTTGAAAGGAGTCTTGGACATCTTTCTTTTGAGATAAGATTCGCAGGAAGTTAACTGTTTAAGGTCATTTTCAGATAATGTCCGTAAAGTAGTTAACTTGCTAATTTTGTTCTTAGAAATATGTCCTAATCTAGCGTGCCATAAAGACGCTGAGACTTCGACATCTTTCTTACGTTTTGTTTCTCATTGTATATTCAAAATAGTACTGTTTTGAGTTAGATAAAGTCCATTGTTTAATGTACCAAGATGTATTGAAAAATTATTCCTTTTAAGGAAAAGGTTACCATTCTTAATATTAACTTCATAACCTTCGCAATCATGTATTGGAACTAAAATAATATTACGAATAATGTCTGGTACATAAAGGACATTATTTAAAACAAAAATAGAATGACCTAAATCTAATGTAATTGTCCCTAAAGCTTGAGCTTCGACCGTTGAGCCATCCCCAATCTTCAAGACACCCTCTCCTCCCTTCAGCTACCAGACCTCACTTAGCATCTGTACATCATTATAGATATGAGATCCACAACCGGTATCAAGTACCTAAGAGTTAGAAATAATAGAAAGATTTACTTCAACGAGAAACATGCCTTTCTTTAGAGTAACCTTGTCCTCTTGGAAGTTTCTCCTCCAATGCCCCGGTTTGCCGTAATGGAAGTAAACGTCCTCTTTCTGATCAAGTTTCTTCTTTTGGGCTTTTCCCTTCGTGATGCCTCCATTCGGCCTAAGGGACTTCTTCTTCTTTTGCGCTTTCTTGCCCTTGCCTTTAGAAGGCTTAGAAGAACATGGAGCAGTGACCATCATAACCTTATTGTCCTTCTTAATCGTGCTTTCAGTAGTCACAAGCTGACTAATCAGCTTGGCTACACTAGCATTTGCATGATTCATGTTGAAGTTAAGGACTAAGGGGTCGAAGGATGATGGGAGCGAGGCTAGCAACATATCCACTGAATGCTAAGTTTCTCAGTGTGTCCAAGAAACTTGAGTCCTTATTCAAGGACACTTGTACATTCCTTCATTCTCAAATGGAACAATTCTTTTGAGGTGTTATACCTTGTAAAACGCTCATGGAGACGGTAAAGTTGATCTAAGTGGTCGTAAATCTCCCAAGCGAATTCCATGGACTCATGCTGTCTTTACATGTCCGGAGACATGTTAGCAAGCATGAGACAACGGGCTTGGAGATTATCATCCTTCCACTTCTGGATCGCGTCCCGCTCAGCCCGGGTCGGAGCTTCCCCTTCGGGAACGGGCTCCGCCTCGTAGAGAACATAAGTTCTCTTCTCGGAATCTAGAAAAATTTTTAGATTCCCAAGCCAATCAGAAGAGTTGGGATGCAAGGATCGATACTAGACGTTTTTGGTTACCATTACAAAGCACGCAGAGAATCATAGAATCTACGATCTAAACGGAAAAACAGAGAACTAAGTGAGCATGCTGAATAATAATGATATACATGAGAATAGGTCTTTAATCTATGTAGCTCCCACTGTTTTTAGAAGATCTATAATTCCCAAAGATCTTAGAGAATACTTATTATCCCAATGGTTACTAAGATCCCAAGCACTTTACATCGAACCCACGAATCGTGGACATTCTTAATAAAGCCTAAGGTAGGTACAACTTACCAATTCCATCACTGGGGAATTCTTAGTAATGTTTTTGCATCACCTATCTTTCCATATGGACCCACAACTCGTGCGACATCCATATTTACTTAGGCGTTAAACTAGACCCATCAATCATAAGATCAAGATCAAAACTTAGTTTGAACGACCCACGACTCGCGGGCATCGCCTTCCCTAAAATTGACCTTGAAATATTGATCATTTAAAATGATCAATTAGGAAACTAAGAACTAATAGATTTGAAATAGTCACCCCACGACTCATGGACAGTAACTAGCTTCCTCTGTTAAACTTAAATCCTATTAATGGAATGCTAGGAATTTAATTCAAAGTTTGCACCTCGAATTAAACACCTATTCTCGAAAATTAGCTTAATATTTAATGGGAATTTGGTTTGACCTCACCAACATATAAGTTATCCAATTTAATTAGTCTTCATTAATGCAAGTACAACTTAAATGCATTTCACACAAGCACATAGCAGATAACATGTCATAGCATGATAATAATATGTGATGATCATGGGTTCTACTTATGGTATCCGTTATATGTGGGAGCCACTCCACAATCACAAGTTCTAACATACATGTCACGTAAAATAGTTTAAATCACATAAGGGAATTGGAAACAAAACGATGTCCTATCTATTACAATAATAGGAATCCTCTCTAACACTTCGAGAGGTGTTCACTTATGGGCTCCATTCTTGTTCGTGAAGTGGATCCATCTTACTCCATGGCGCATTGTCTCCAAAATGAAAAAAAAAAGACCCCTCCACCTATCTCTTCTCTCAAATTACAATAAAAAGAAAAAGACATAAAGTAATAAGGCTCAATCTTCATAGTGGCCTTAGACAATTACACGGGGCATACCCCGGCCTCAAAAACAGTAATATGGAAAGCCACATAATAAACACATAACAGTACGCACATAAGTGGGGCACCGACCCCAAATGAAAAATGCAACTATGGGGCTCCAAGCCCAATGTAAACCATCCATGTGCGTAAATTAAAACCATTCATACGACTAAACCCATGATCACCTAACATGCATAAATCGCAAGAATTTAAATTTAACCAATAAATTAAAATTCTTGCTTTAAGCCCTAATGACTTAAAACACGATTTAGATGTAATTCTTGTTCATGAGCCTTTTCTATAAAATCCACAAACAATAAACCAATAAAATTTCAATTAATTTCTGAAAATTAATAATTTTATTCCTTTTCAATATTTCAAAAATAAAGATAGTAATTTTCCCAAAAATTAAATCGTTTTAATTTCTCAAAATCCTAATTTAACAAAATATTAAAATTAATTTTAATTTCATACAATAGATTTTAAAATGGAAAAAATAAATCAGGATTTGGTAGACCGAAACACGAAAAACCGAAACGTGAAACACGTGCCCAGAACACCCGGATGGGCCGTGCACACGCCGAACGAGCATCGCGCGCTGCCTAAAGGGTGAGCTATCAGTGAGAGCGCTAGGCGCGCGGCCCTGCGCGTTTCGCCCACAGCGCTGGGCACTGTCTTCCGGGCCGTTCTAGGCGGAGGCTCCCGCAACGATGCCGGAGCTGCTGTCCCCCACGGTTGAGGGACAGATGTAGGGGATGTTCCGCACGGATGCGGGACGTTCCGCGTATATGCGGGACAGGTGCTCGGCGGCGATGGCGAGGGCAAGGCTTCGCGTGTGACGCCTTAGCACGTGCGAGCCCTGCCTCTTTCATTCGTAACGTAATTTTGTGTTTCGTAATTTTGATTCAAAAATCAAAACGGTCCAAGAAATCAAAACACGATTCCAAATACAGATTCAGTTTTTTAGATTTTTATTGTATGATTTTACTACAGTTAAAAACCAATCGTGCAATTGTAGACCAACATACACGTAGCACAACAGGATCGTACCCACAGGGAAGGGAAATCGATCCTTACTCTATATCCTTCTCTAATCGAAAGACCGAACAAAAGCAATTGGTTGTTATCTATCACTCTACTAAAACAGAAATTAACAATTAACTAGAATTAAACACAATTAATAATCAAAAACACGTGAACTAATTCAGTAAACTGAGCAAGCAGGGGAAAAGTAATGAATCATACAATCAAGAGTTGACACAATACTCGTCTGACAGGTGTAATTCTACAACCTAGTCACTTATATTTGTATTACCCTCTTTCAAGATGTAACCAAGTGCTTAATTAGTGTTCAATGTTGCCCTCGCAATCACCAATAGTTAATTAAACCATATGAACAAGACTAGTGCAATTCAATATTCTAGCGGCTCGGCATGGAATAAGATTACTGTTGTATAAGTTAGAACCAAATCTCTTTGTATCCTACAACTTACAAGTTATGAAAACCATCTAAATTACCATCACTCTTTCGATGTATAGGCAATAATGACACATGCTAAGGGTGATCAGGCCATTGCAAGTCAATTCAAACCTGTTTTCAAACTAAGAATTAACACAAGTCATTGAAGCATCATATAAAACATCTATCATGCAATCATCATCACTCCCCCTAGCCCTAAAGAATTAGCTACTCATAATTAAAGCAAAACTCATAAAACTAAAGGAAATTGCATTCAAATAAATCATATTCATTGCATCTAAACAAAGTCCAAAAAACAAAAGCATAAACATTTAGTAATATCTAAAAACGAATCTAACATACGAAAACTAGTTAAAACTAAACTTAAAAGGATTAGTTTGATAATCTAAAGCAACAATAAAACCCGAAATCGTTCTAAGAATTCAATCCTTTCGTCTTCTCGAATTCTCTGAAAAACTCCTTTGAAACTCCTTGTCTTCTCTTCAAACCCTAGGTTACGACCTGGAAGAAAAGCTCTCTGAAAAAAGACTCCAAAACGCACTAATATAGCAGCTCTAATAATTATCTCACCGCCCTAGGTAACGGGCATTACCTCTCCATAAGCATTTATTGTTAATGCCCGTTACAGCTGAAATCGCAATAACGCTTTTATTAGTGGTAACGGGCGTTACCACTTTCCTTCTGCACACGTTACCCCTCTTCTCTCGCCAAAAGCTTCACTCTTGTGTCCTGTAACGCGGGTTACTGAAATTGAACTCCTAAATGATAACGGGGGTTGCCACATCTTCCTCCAAAAATGCGCGAATTCGCCTTAGAATGCCGTTTCTCAACTCCAACTCTAAAATCACCTTAACGGAGCAGAATAAACACATAAACGCATCAAACGACACAAAAAGTATAATCTAATTACGCTAAAAAATCATGCAAATTCTACACACAACAAAATCTCCCACACTTGACTATTGCTTGTCCCCGAGTAATACGAAAATCAAGAAAACACATCCTTATCAAACCATCTCCTCAAAGAAACCATCAAACCTTTGCCTAAACAAATCTAGCTAATAAAATCAAGTAATCATAAACGTAAGATCATCAAAACTTAGTATAAAAAGTTTAGCCTTGTGTAGTGTGTGGATCAAACGAAACAATGTACGAAAACTAGAATAACAAATTCACAATTTCCTCCTTAGGTCTAATCATCAATTTCGGAATACACTCTTCGCACCAATCTCCACTAATGGAATTAAATCAAGACTTAGGATCTGTAGGTCTTTCGAGCTTGTAATGTAGGCTTAGGGTAAGGTTATGGAATATTTGGATCAAGTGACTACTCGCCAAGCTTACATCATTCAATCTTTAAACTCAAGGCACTTCAATTCTTGACATTAAACACATAATCCCCCCTAATTTGACAATTGTATCCCACACTCTTAACTTTCACACTTCTCGTAATTTTTCTCTTTTTTTTTTCTTTTTCTTTTTAACACTTTTTCTCATTCTTTTTCTTTCTCTTTACAATAATCTCTCAATTCAATCACAAGAACAATCAAAAGGGGTCAAAAGGTAGATATTTACCATAAAAAACAAACGACCAAGCTTTGGTGTGAGAATTATCAAGGTAGGTATACTTATGTTGTGCATTAGGCTTATAATGTGGCTACAAAAATCTTTGCACAACAATTAGGCTCAACGGGGTCAATAAGATAATGTTATTTAGTGAAAAACGACTAAAAAGAAAATCTTATAATCCTCCGACAACGAATGCCTACTTCACTTCCTTGATCTCTAAATAACATAAAATTTCACCTCAATAGGACGAAAATGCATCCTAATTAACTCTTAGACTCATTCGAAAAACATCAATTCATCTTTCTAAGCAATGTACATTATCACATTCAAAAGTGCTCGAAATACAAGGGCATACTACACACTAAATTATCAAATCTCATGCAATTTTCCTCAATTCAAAAAGCCTAACTTATTCTAGCAAAAGCTCAACAATAAAACTTCAAAGAAAAAAAAAATTAATTACTTAGTTTTTAGAAATTACAAGTGTAATACCCATCTAATCATGCAAATATTCAATATAACTTAAAACAGGCATGCACTCCTCCCCAACAGTTAAACTTTGCAATGTCCTCATGCAAACCAACGAGGTAAAGTTCAAGAAAACTCCCTGATCAAATAAAGAACTGGCAATGTGCTAGCAAAGCTTTCAAAACCTGAACAAGTTACTAGAAAACACGGATCAAGTGCAAGGCAATTGAAAATCAACAGGCATCTAACAATCAACACACAAGTCACAAATTCCAAGTGAAAGAAGGGCACATTGCGTAAATAAAAATTACGAGTTCAAACATATGCAAAAATCTATGTGTAGCAAAAATATCCAAACATATCAACGAATATGCATAGAAATAGTGTCTAGAAATCAGGGGAGAAAAATAAAATAACAGAATCAGGGTGATGTGGGTCCTCCAAAGTACTGATCAACACGAGCACAGAACCCGTCGAACATAGCCTCTAACCGAGCCTCCCACGCATCGAATCGCTCATCTACATAATACGCTAAATCCTTAACTCTCGCGATCACGGTTGTCAAATCAGCCCTTAATCATGCCAACTCTGCACGCAAGCCTCTCACAGTAACAGGAGCTCCATCACTAGCCTCATCAACAACAGGCGCGGCACTACGGAGAATCCCAAATTCGTCATCCGGTTTATCAGGAATCCGAGCTAAAAGCTCCTTCTGTCTCATTGAAAGCTCATCAAACCGGGCCTTACCCTAGCTATACATCTGGCAGAGCCGATTTCTATCCCGAATTGGCCACCATGGAAAATTACACGCCTTCCATTCTCCACTCTCCCAAGCAATAGCCAAGCCTACATTCTCCAAGTACGGTGGACCAATATCGTATCCAAAGTCAACAGGCAATGACCCCCGAGGTCTCCAATTCATCTCTCGAGCAAACATCGTCACATATGCACCGTGAGCAATCGTACTAGTGGCTCGTCCTATGATCTCCTGAAGCTTCCATAAAAACTCAATCGTGCCATCAAACTTGATACCTTCCTTCATCATATACTTTATATCCAACTCAGTCTCATTAATGTGGCTATCACTTCCATATCTAGCACAAAATCCCATGGCCAAAATCCTATGGACTAGCACCCAAGCCAATGAATCAAGATAGCTATCATGTGTGCATCGAGGGGAATAACTAGGAACACCCTCTCGCGAAGGGAAGGATCTCTATACCACCTCTCTGAGCATCACTCCAATTAGGCAACGAAATATTGGTATTAGCTGGAAAACGAAGAATCTCTCTTATCCAGCCAGCACTCCATGATGGGTTTCCATATCATCTAGAGTAAAAGTCAATGTATTACCCACCGGATCAAAATTCATTACGGTGAAGAAAGCGGTCGTCATCTCGGAGTACGTCATATCCTTCCTAGTAAGGAATGGTAACCAACTTATGTTGTCAAACAATCTTTTCACTTATTCCCAAGCCTCAAACTTTGCTATCCACATGTCCTTGAAGAACCTCGTAGACACAATGTTTCTTGTCAAATTCCTTTGAAAAGGATTACCCAAAGCATTCACCGTTATATTGACCGATCCAAAAGGTTGATGATCCGACCGCGGTGAAGTAGTGAAGGGCTCAGGAACTCTAGAGCGCTTAGTGCGACCCATAGTACCTAAATCAAACAAATATAGCAAGACAAAGCACACAAAAATGAATCATAATTCACTTAGACAATTTATCAAACAACTTGTGTACATAGGCCTAGGGTGTGATTTCTGACCTAAAGTTCTTCAATCTACCCAACTCAACTTCACACTAGCTTATGATCTAAAACTTAAGCTCAAAATTCTCTACCTTTAACTTTACTATATGGACTCAAGACTACTTAGAAGTTAGGATTCTTCAAAAATTCAACCTAATTCAAGTTAAATTCACTTCAAGGTATTAATCCTAATTCAGGCATGCATAATCTCTCAAAATTCATCAATTCAATCTCAAAGTGTCTTCTAACATGCAAATTCAATCCTAGGTTTCAATCTTAGATTGGAAAAATTAGCTCTAACAATTCACCCTAAGAAACGAGATATTGACTTACCATGATTCAAAAAGAAAGAGAGTTTAAATTGGTGGTAACGCTTCTTGGTTGCAAATTGATAATAGTTGGCCAAGGTGAACTATTGAATCTCTTCTAAGGTAGAATGATTGTGTGCAAGTGTATTTATAGGTTTGGGGGAGGAAAATTCGAAATTGGGTAGGAAAAGAATTAATTTAACCCTAAAAACGTCTTAAATCCTGATTTCACAAAATCGAACTGGTAACGGGTTTTACCGGTTTTCCTCTTGTACGGGGTAACAGTCGTTACCCCTATTGGCCCAGACGCCTGACTTTGTTGACGGGCGTTACTGAAAACCAACTACCAGGATGTAACGCCCGTTACTCATGCTGCCTGGGGCGTCTGACCTCCTTAACGTACGTTACCAAAAGATAGATAAAATAGTGTAACGCCCGTTACTACACATTCCGTCCAAAACACAATTAAAACACAAACACAATCTAGAAGGTGCTTCATCGCATTAATTAACCGAAATTAACTCCTAAAATTTAGTCAACCATAGTGCACCATTCTCGAAACACATAAACACATATATCTATTCATAGCAACAATTCATTCTCCTCACAAAAGAAATCAATCTCATGCACACGCATACGAACAAAGTAAATGGACCTCAATATTGACATCAAAGCTGAAATCACGGTCCTTGTACCATCTAGACTTTGGCTTCCTAGCAAAACATCAAGTGACTTGTAAACAAGAGAGATAACTCAATTAACTCGAGAAAAACCAACACGAAAGAAACGAAAACAATGAAAACAAAAACAAACATAGGAAACGGAAAAGAAAAAATAGTTCTAAGTTATAGTCGTTAGCTTGATTTTGAAAACCGAATTGGGATTAACAATCCCCAAACGACGACTCACATGGTGTGATCTCGTTCTTCTTACTCCCAAAACCGGAGCTTGATCTCCAAGTATCTAATTCCAAAACATCCTTTATTCTCAATTTTTGAGACTTCGGTTCTCCTTCCTAATCAACTGCATCTCTTTTCCCCGTGAATAGTATCATTCCGTGTGAGGTCTCACTTATCACCTTGATCATGCAACACTTATCCAGAATCGGCGGAGGTGCCATGGAACCAAAAATCCTAAACTCCATTATTTCATCTCCTATTTTTAACGTGAGGCTTCCATTCTGAACATCTATGTCCGCTCCAGCCGTCACTAGAAACGGTCTTCCAAGGATCAATGGCATCCTCTCATCGCTCTCAATATCAAGAACTACAAAATCAGTAGGAATGTGAAATCTTCTAACTTTTACGAAAACATCTTCAAGAATTCCTATCGGGTATTTCACCGATCTGTCAGCTAGTTGGAGTGTCATATTAGTCAGTTTAAGCTCCTTCAATCCTAATTTCCTGCAAGTAGATAAGGGAATTAAGTTTACACTAGCTCCTAAATCACATAAAACATTATGAAATTGCAAAGAACAAATAGTAAGAGGAATTGAAAAACCCCCTGGATCTTTAAGCTTCGGGGGAAGCTTATGCTGAATAATAGCATTGCATTCCTCATTAAGTATCACAGTAGTGAACTTCTCAGACTTTGTTTTCCTTGAAATCACTTCGTTCTCTAAGTTCTCCTTCTTAAAATCAGCTTCCTCTTGAACTTCGTCAAGTATAACTTTTTGAACATCCGAACCCGAAACTAACTTCGGACCTTCATTCTCTCTATTATCTCCTACAGATATAGCCTGACAATGCTCCTTAGGGTTGTTTTCAGTTTGGCTAGGTAGCATTCCTGGGCTTCTCTGATTCAGAGATTGGGCAATCTGACCAATCTGAGTCTCCAAAGTTCTGGTCTTGTTTACCACTTGATCTAATTGAGCTTCCAACTTTTGATGTCGACTCGTAGAAACGGTTATGAACATCTCAAGTGTAACCTCCCATCCCTGCTTTTGCTCTTGTTGAGGGGGTGGAACATTAAATGGGGCTGGTGGTCTTGGTTGAAATTGATGCCTAGCCTGAAACTGCAGCCCATGATGAGGTGGTTGTTGAACATTCTGATTATTAGACCAAGAAAAGTGAGGGTGGTTCTTCCATCCTTGATTGTAGGTGTTTGAGTAGGGATCATTTGCTGATTTGAAGTTGTTTACATAATTCACCTGCTCTTGCACCTGTTCTCCTGCATTGGTATGAGGACACATATTAAACTCATGTGGACCACTACAAATTTCACAAGTTAGCTGAACTGGTTGGGATGGTATCCCAACTGCATTGACAGAAAGTTGATCCTATATCTTGTTAAGGGCCTCAAATTTGGCATTGATGGCGGTTAGGCCATCTAACTCTTTGACTCCTCCTTGCACTTTCGCTGGTTGCGAATGGCTCCTCTCATGCACAAAAACATCATTTTGTGACATATTATCTAACAACTTAGTAGCAACTGCTTCAAATTTTGCTAAGAAAGCTCCGCCAGCTGCGGCATGCATTGCTCCTCTAAAAGTAGGGGACATCCCATTATAAAAAGTTTGAATCAATAACAAATAGGGAATCCCATGATGTGGATACTTCTTCTGCAAATCCTTAAATCTCTCCCAAGCTTCATAGAAAGACTCTCCATCTAACTCTCTGAAACCTTGAATATCATTCCTGTATTTCGTGGTCTTGCTAAGTGGAAAGAACTTAGCTAAGAAAGCCTGAGATAATGTTGCCCAAGTCTGCAAAGATTCATTTGGGACAGTACTCAACCATGCCTTAGCTCGATCCCTAAGGGAAAAGGGAAAAAGCCTAACTCGGATAGCATCAGTAGTGACATTGTGAATTTTGAAGGTATCACACACTTTAAGAAAATACTCAAGATGTGATGTTGGATCCTCCAATGGTAATCCTGAAAACGGATTATTCCGCAGTAGATTGTTGATAGTTGGTTTGATCTCAAAGTTAGTTGCTACGATCGGGGGACGGGCTACAATCTGAATTGCTCCAGCCTACGGCATGTTATAATCTCTTATGGCCGGTGATGGTGGTGGGTTTGGTTTAGCCATCGGTAAAGTAATCGGTTTCTTCTCCTTCTTACGCCTCCTCTTTATAGCACTTAGTGTTCTCCCGATCTCTGGATCGTATAGTACTAATTTCGGATCTTGAGATGTTTGCAAGCACCGTAAACCTACACAAAGGAAAAGAAATCCATAGTCTAATTCCATAATGACAAAGATAATGAACCCAAAGTAAATTAATGCTCTAAAGCACTAGATCAAAATATTTGAGTAATATTGATTTAAAACGCCTTCCCCGGCAACGGTGCCAAAAACTTGTTATATGATTTTACTATAGTTAAAAACCAATCGTGCAAGTATACACTAACATATGCGTAGCACAACAGGACCGTACCCGCAGGGAAGGGAAATCAATCACCACTCTATATCCTTCTCTAATCGAAAGACCGAACGAAAGCAATTGGCTGTTATCTTTCACTCAACTGAAACAGAAATTAATAATTAACTAGAATTAAACACAATTAATAATCAAACACACGTGAACTAATTCAGTAAACTAAGCAGGCAGGGGAAAACTAATGAATCATACAATCAAGAGTTGACACGATACTCGTCTGACAGGTGTAATTCTACAACCTACTCACTTATATTTGTATTACCCTCTCTCAAGGTGCAACCAAGTGCTTAATTAGTGTTCAATGTTGCCCACACAATAACCAATAGTTAATTAAACCATATGTACAAGACTAGTGCAATTCAATATTCTAGCGGCTCGACATGGAATAATATTACTGTTGTATAAGCTAGAACCAAATCTCCTTGTATCCTACAACTTACAAGTTATGAAAACCATCTAAATTACCATCACTCTTTCGATCTATAGGCAATTATGACACATGCTAAGGGTGATTAGGCCATCGCAAGTCAATTCAAACCTGTTTTCAAACTGAAAATTAACACAAGTTATTCAAGCATCATATCAATCATCTATCATGCAATCATCATCACTCCCCCTAGCCCTAGAGAATTTGTAGCACCCCAGACGGAAGGCACCACATCCCCCGCACTATAACCCAAACTCAGTTACGAAATGGAAAGTCCGTACCCGAATCCAAATCATAGCGAACGGGAGACCACTCACACACTATACTAGGCGAGGCTAAACTTCGAAACCAAATAAGCAATTAAGCAAAATTAAATTCACCTGCGGAAGCAAATCATAAGTTCAATCACAACATAAGCAGCAAGTGACGGGTTCAACTAACATAACTACCTAGTCCCGAATATCACAAATTCCAACATAAAATTTTCATACATTCAATGCATAACTTAATCAATTGCAATATGCGTGTAGTGTGACTCGGACTAAACCAAAAGACTTGACCGACACAAAACCCCGCCTAGCACTCCAAAACCTACAAAAGAACTAAAAACAAAGACGAGTTCAATCTGTAGGAGACTGGTGGGTATAAAACGGGGCATAACATAAATAATAATGCAGAATTTAAACACGCCCACATGCAAGCTAGAATCCCGTGTGAGGTTTGTTTAAATATTTCGCTAGTGGGTGAAAACAAAGTAAAACAACACTCGGGATTACAACAATCAATTTCATTCATTCATTCAATCATGTGGTCATTATGTGAGCCCGGCGAGAGGGCAAATTCTCCAACCTTCTCCTAGTGTGTGCATTATTTCCTTCATTCATTCAATCATTCATTAGTGATCATACCATATTCATTCATTCGTTCATCCATTAGTTCATTAACATTCATTCGTAATCATATCATTCATAATCATAAACATATACACCTTCTTCCTCCGGGTGGTGGACGGGATTGCAAGGCCCGGCCATCTAATACATTGACCAAAGGGGGTTACATGAATTTCCCCAAAGGCACTCAGCTCCCATTCCTTACTAATCTCCTAGTGAGGGTCGGTATCACCACTATTATTTGTTGGGACTAGTGCACGGGGATCACCGTCAGCCCGAGCTTCCCCGGATAGCCACGTACATATAGTGTCGGGCCCCCATAAATAATGTCTTCACTGATCTCGCCAAAATATTTGGTAAGGGATTCATGAAAGGAAACAGGGCTTTACGTTGAAAATCATAGACTCTTTGGAAAAGACTCGATATAAATATAATTACATACTTGGCTTAAAACTTTCACGTAAGGGGTATATATTGGGTCATCTTAGCTAATAGAAGAGAAACCCACCTGTTACACCTCTTACCGAACAATAACAAAAGGAAAAGAAGACTTGAGGTAGCCTATGAACCGGGCACGTGTCCGCCCTGGAGAAAATTGTACATGAGACAATGTAGTGTACTCGTGAGACTCAAGACCTTAAGTGAACCACATATGATGCACGACATGTTAGGCACATGATAAGAGATTCATAAGAAGCATGAATAATGTTATGAGGTCATATAATCAAGTAATTCATTCAATGTGTTCAATACGTGGTGCTTTCATACTCATGCGTTTGATATCTTTCATATTTTGTATCAATCGAGCCATAAGCTTTATATAATAATCATAACACATGTTAAAACATGTTTTCAATACCTATGAGTTATTCAGAGCTGCAAGGAATCCATTTAACACGTAAGGAAGGTATTGGGTACAAGAACATTCTCATTGTAGCACTTAAACGTTTATGCATATATTTCACGTTTGTCCATTACAACTTAGGTCATAAAGTTCATAATCAAATCATAACATATCATAGATACAAGTTAGAGGCACAAGATGTCAATTAAAACACATATGGAAGTCAAGAGGGGGAAAGGAACGCAAGAAGATGGATTTTGGTGAAAGTTGACAGTTTTCGGAATTGCACAAGCTGTAAAGAATTGATTATATCTTAAATTATAGAAGTTTGAATTGAGTTTTATTTATTGGATATTAAAGTACACAAATAAGCCTTTAAAATTATATGTGAGTCAAATCGTGGTTCAAAACGAGGTGAAAATGGCGTAGGTTTGAAGTTGGACCCATGCAGAAATTCGATGAAGCGGCGACACAGTTTTCAAACGATCATATCTCACAAACCACAAGTAATTTTAAGGTTATTCCAATGGACGATATTCTAGACTTCAAGAGGTTTTCGTGGGTTCAAAAATCAGGTCAGTCGGAGTTGTTTAAAATAGGTAAAGGGCCTGTACCAGGTAACGGGCGTTACCCAGTTTTGTGCAGGAAGGCAGTAACGGGGGTTAATGGTCAATGTAACGCCCCAGTTTTTCAGTTTTAAATAATGTGACTTATGTGTTTACCAAATTGCGCGAATTAATTGTTTTTACGTGTTTTATATTTAACTTTATTATAATTGTTATTAGTTTATTATATTATATTACCTTATTTTAATATTATAAATTTTAAAAATATTTCGTACCCTATATATATATATATATGTTTAATTATTATATTATTAATTTAATGATTATACTAATTATATGTTATATTAATTAATCATGTTTTAAATAATTACTTATTTATATATATATATTATACGTGGGATTTAATATCATTATGCATGCAAATCATATTTATGCATGGGAGTTAAATTATGCATGAATTTCATTTCTGCATGGGATTAATATATTCATGCATGGAGATTATTAAATGTGCATGGAAAATTATATGAATATGCATGAATTGCATGATTGAGTTTATTCGTTTATTTTGTGCTTCGTTCTTATATGATATGATATCGAATTGGCACGAATTTGTAATATGTCGTACATATATGTGTTATGAACATGATCTTATGCTCAATTTATGTTTTTGAATTCATTTGTTATGTTAACGGATTTAATTTTAATTGAGGAACCAAAACGGTAGCTAACGAGCACTTAGCGTACCCTTGGTTCCGAATTTAATATCTTGAGCTCGGGAACTCGGATTCGAGTTCCGTCAACTCCGCTGAACTCGTAACGAAAATTCGAGTTTAGTAAACTTAGCCTTATAATTTTCCTAAGTCATTTGAAACTCCGAAATCCATCCGAAAAACGAAACGGAGACCAACTTGACCTTGTTGCACTAATTCAGCCATAACTTGGCCAAACCATAACCAAAGTAACCATGGTTTGATTCCTTAGACCCCTAACTCAACCACCTAGCATGACATATCAAGCCCTAACCAAGATTATCCTCTCAAAATCCCCAAAACTCAGCCAAAGCTTCTGCAGCCATTCCAGACCCGTAACCCTTTCATCCTTGGAGATTTTGGAGCTCAAATCTCATCCAAACTTCAACCAATCAACAAGGTAAGTTAAGGGTTGTATTATATGTTTAATTCTGATCATTTCCATCCTTTCATTCATGATTTTGAGCATGGTTTCATTATTCTGGGCCGTTTTTCCGAAAATATGAGATTTTGGGCAAATTCATGATCTTCTTCGATTCTCAATGGTTTTGATTGATTCCAAGCTTGATATTGATTGTTTTAACATCCTCATATCATTTATGATTATTGATTTCTTGATGGTTAAGAGGTTGGTGAGATTTCATCAATGGAATGTTCATATAATGAATGAATTGTTGAACTGATCTTCCCTCCCTTCACGTACGGCTTTGCTGCTAGCTTTTGGAACTGAATTACATGTTGCTATGGGGTTTCTTGGCTGTGTGTTTGATGGCCCTTATGACCTGATATGAGTAGGATCATTTGAGAGCAGACGTACTCTGTTTTCCGCGATTGGTTGCCCTGTTTTTCTGCTGTCAAAACTGCCGGGAACTCTCTTGCTTTTGCTGTCATTTTCTGGGCTTTGTGGGATTAGGTTTTGATGAGTTCTTGCAGCATATCATGCATGGTTTCGTTGCCTTTCTTGCTTTATTGTCGCCTTCGCTGCTGCTGCGTTTCTGCTGTCAAAACAGCGCTGTTGCAGGCGAGACACGGGTGTGTCTTTTCCCCCCTTCCGGCGTGTAACGGGGGTGCTGTGTGGGCTGGGATTTCTGTACCGAGACACGGGGGTGTCTCGGTCTAGGCTTGGGAGGTGACACGGGGGTGTCACCCCGTTTTTCTCGACTCCTTTGCTTGCGTTTGTGGTGTGTTTGCTGTTGCATATATGTATATATCTATGCTGTATATTGGTGTAGTGTGTGCATGTGCATGCATGGCTATGAGTTGTGTGTGAGCATAGAGTATTGCATGTGTATATATATATATTATGTATTTGTGTGTTGTGTGAGTACGTGCATGCTTATGTTGTAATATATATATGTATAAGCTTGTGTATGCATGGTTTTGTGTATAAAATGGCATGCATATACTATAAATATATATACATGCATGTGTACGTGTAGGTATATATATATATATTATATATAATTAAATGTTAATTGATTATATATTTATTATATATTTCAATTATTATTTGATTTAATTCAATTTTGAAAATTAATTGATTTCTATTTCGCGTATTTATTCTACTGACTTTTGATTGAACGTTTTATTTATTTTATTCCTAAATGTGAATTTGAATAATATGTGTTATGCTTATTAATTGGATTTTAGATTAATTGATATGCATTATGAATTTATGAATATTATGAATTTATGAATTTATGAAATTTATGAAATTATGAAATATGAATTTAGGAATTTATGAAATTGAATGAAATGAACGAACGAATGATTTGATTATATGTTTTAAATTTCTTAATCGTGCACATGAACATTTTATTGATATAATATGATCATTTATGCATTCATGTCATATTCACTTCATTGCCGAGCGTCATATATGGTTCATTAAGAGTCTTGAGTCTCATGAACACGTCTTGTGGTCTTTTGTACAGTTTGTCTCCAGGGTGGAGAGCTTTTGATCGTTCAGGCACTTGGTGCTCGATCCTTGTTTCATCACGGTTCAGGTGAGGGGTGGTTTTCGTTTTAGCTATGTAACAAACCCTACAACCCTTATGTGAAAAGCTTTGGCCAAAACCTTATGACTATATATATATGATTTTCAAATGAAGCTATCGAGTAAATTCTTCTGAATTATACGTATGAGCGTATATAAGCTTAAAAATGGTTTTGTAATGAGGCTATGCTCCAAACCGTGTGTCTTCATGCTAGCTATGGATTAGGATGACACGGAGAGGTACGTATATAGCATATGCCGAGTTACACAGTAAGGTATGATTTCTTATGGTATGTATCATATGTATGTATGGATATGTTTTGGCGAGATTATGCGAATACGTTATGTTCACGGGCCCAGGGACTTAGTATATGTGGCTAACCGAGGAAGCAAGGGCTAACGGGGATGCCATATACTAGTTCTAACCAAATTTACGACGATACGGACCTCGTTAGGAGTTTTGACGAGGAAACGCATGTCGGGCTTTTGAGGATTCATGTACCTCACTAGCCATTATGTATGTTCCGGTGGCCGGGTCTTGCAAGCCCGTCCACCACCCGGAGGAAGAAGGTTGGTTATGATATGATTATGCACCGTGCGGGAATGCCGGGATTCGGATCGCCCAAACGAATATGTTAAAGATATGATTTATGGTCTGTGTGTATTATGATATATTGCATGGTCGCCTAATCAATATATTATTGATATTTGTCGTACACGGTCGGAGTTTGGTTGGAGATTGTGCACGCTCACTCGCCGAGCCTTATATTTATGTATGATTTATGAATGTAATGAATTTAATATGACTTAGTCGTAAAGTTCGAGCATTGTTTATCTATTTTCTTACCCTTAGTGGGAACTAATTTCAAGTAAAACCTTGCTCGGGATTTATGACCTGCATATGCATGTTTTATATATATGTATCGCTCCTGCTCACTCAGTCTTCTAGAGACTGACCCTCTCCCTCCCCAACACTTTAGTGTGCAGGTTGGACTTTGGAGTCTCGAGCTAGGCGGAGGTGTTTGGGAGTTTGTAAGTGGGTCGAGTTAGGCTAGGAGAGTCTCTGCATTCGCATCTGTATTGGAATTATGTATAAATCATTTCAGTTATATCGTAAAATTGGATACCTATGTATTTATTATGAAATTGGGTTTACTGAGATTTGCTATAATTTTAAAAGAGGCCTGAAGTGCCCAATTATACTTAGGATTTGTATGTTTGAATTGGGTATGTTGATGCATTATATTTTGTTGACTGATTATCATTGCAGGGTCTAGTTCCGCCTGGCTTAGGAAGGTTTTTTGTTATGTTGGTCTCCCGTTCGCTATGGTTTGATATGGGGGCGGATTTACTGTTTCGTTACTCGTGTTGAGCCATAGTGCGGGGGATGTGGTGCCTCACGTGCGGGGTGCTACATCCTTAAGTGGTATCAGAGCCCGGTTGCAAAACCGGTGTTCTTGAGTCATGTCGGAGTCCGTCTAAGTCGAACGGCATAGGGACTATGTGATATTGTGTGCATTGCATCGATCTTGAATATGGAATTTGGTTTCCTTAAGAATTTTGTTGAATTACTTGTTGCATTTTATATGGATTCTTGTCTTTCGTATTGAATATGTGCCATGAGCATGCACTAATCGCATGCATCCATTCTTGAAATGAGTTATGGTTTCCAGGTTATAAAGATGATATCAAACCACGGCCAAATTTTATGATCACAACAACCTATTGCAAATTCCTTCGGAGGCATGGAAGATAGGAAGGATGCCCGAGGAGGAATGTGGAGAATGCTAGCCGCGTGGCATTACAGACTGAGTTGCAATTTACGGTTAGGACTTAGAATGGGAGGTTCGACCTTGGCGATGCGATGGCAGAGGAACATTTGGTGGAATAGGAATAGGGGTTAATGAAGGGATGGTTGTGACTCAAAAGAACAACTTATGTGAATCCACTACCTGAAGTGCATTAATTGGATTCAACAGGATCTTGCAACCTAAGGAATGAAGGGAACAAAACCTTGAAGATATATTGGTCCCGGATTTGGATCATGGAAAGAGGTACTAGTAATTAAGAGGAGTAGAGATAACCGGGGTCCGTTAGAGGTTATGCATCAAGGGTCTACAAAGAAAGGCTTCGAGCTAAGCCCAGTGATTAGAAGTCGGGTTTTAGAAGGCAAGCATTTGGGTAACAACAAGTTGAAGGAAGATGGTGATATTGAGAACAGGATTTGAGTTCGCTTTCCCAAATCCAAGCTGAATTGTCATGTTGTGAAGTGAATTGGAAGATATGGAGCAACAAATGGAAACGGTAAAGAAAGGAAATCATGCGCTCAAATATAAGCAATTGGAGGTGAATTAAATCCACAAAGGATAAGCGCGGAATTTTTGATTGAGGTGATGATTAGAAGTAATGGTTGAATTTCGAGGAGAAGTTTGGATACTAACCCTGTGGACGTGGAAGAATTAAGGATTAAGAAATTGCAATCTCGGATAGTGGAAGATACAAGTGATGCAAAAAGACTCATGGAAAACCTGAAGACCGTGGGAAAGGCAAGGGATACTCACCAAGTTAAAGTAACCTCGGGATTGGAGGAACGAGGAAAAGCTACCGAGCCAACTACTTATCACCTTGGTGACAGGTTCCAAAGCATTCATAGCACGTGCATCATATCTTGCATTAGTTAGTTATTCTCGTGACTTTATGTTTATCCGTGCATTTCTAATTGGTTTCGTTGCGCTAATGTGTTGTATAATTGCTTGATGTAAACGTGACCCATGCATTGTCATTTTAACCCAACATGCATTTTAGTGTTTACTTGAGAGGAAGCCCTTTCGCCTCAACTATCAAGTATCAGTTCAACCGAACCGCATCTGAGTTATGAGGAGGAGAAATAATAGGATGACGTTAGAAGGAAGGTGAATTTGGGGGAAATAAGAACTTCTATTAAGGGATAGGTTAACGGAAACAAGAATTCAGAAGGAGAGATGAGACTAGAGTTCTGGACAAGATTAAGAAAGGAGTTTTGGACATCAAGAGAACTAGGGAAGGAGTGAAAGGCCAAATCTTTGATTTCTATATCAGTTAAACTCCACTTAATGGGAATTACTCATCAAGACTTTCGACAAAAAAAGAATCGATGGAGTTCAACCCGGGACAACAGAAATTTAAGGGGGAGAGCACGACCGAGGAACAAATTGGACGATTGAAAGGGTGCTCGAAGAAATATTTCAGTAAGAATAACGAAATTGCAAATTAAGGAAGACCTGGGAGTCTTATTAGTGATGATCAGAAATAAACAAGACGGCTTGAATAGTTAAATTGTTAAGTGGAGAGTTAAGTTATTCAAATAGGGTTGGAGTCTCTCATTAGGTATAACGGAAATGGCTTGGAGAATATTCCTATGTATAGAACATGGATCTGGGGATAACAGAATTATAAGGGAGCTTCTGGAAACTCCTAAGTCAGAATTGACAAGAGAGAGTGTCGAATCAAGTTGGCATATGATGGAATGATGGCGATCACGAGTAATCCAATAGGGTATAAAAGGGGGTTCAATAATGACAATATTATCAAGTCTTCGGTTAGTCCCACGTTACTTCGAAAGGAAATCTAAGAAGGAACCAAACCGGAAAAGATGATCATTGGAGGATTTACATCAAACTTCAAAACGCATCAAGAACATTCTGTCTTTGATCCAAGAAATGTAGGGTCAGATGCAGAATACAACCTTAAAGGGGTTAAAAGAGAATGAATGGATAATATGAACGGAAGATAGAAAAGGATTCGTGTTAAGGTAGATCCTAATGAAGAATACCTCAAGGTTGGGATTGAATCGTCAAGGTTGTCCGGAGTAGTTATCCTTGAGGGTATTTTAAACTTCGATATGGGTAAGATAGTAGCTAGGGACCTAACCTCGAGACGGATGATCTAAGGGTATTCGGGAGGTCAAGCTTGGATAAGTAAAAAGAGTTGGCTGAATGAGGATTAAGAGGAATGGTGGAGACTGGGAGCAGTACCAGGCAGAAGGGATCTAAGAAGTATAATCCCTGAAGGATTCATTAATTGTTCATCAGGGTATCCTGAAGAGGTTAAAGACAAACTGAGCACTGAATCTATCTTCTGGACAGATGATACACTGAACAACGACAACTCACAATTTTAAAACTTCGTAACTACGGTGAACGGTATTTATAGCATTCATGAAGCATACATTCATGCAAATTCAATTTAATTATTTCTTTGTTATGTGCTTTGTTTCCTTATCAAGTTAAATTACGTGAAGTAATTGATGATTAACGTGGTTGATATCTGTTACTTGCCTTGAGGTGGCTGGTGTGATTTTGAATTGGGTTTTGCGTGTGTTGCTTGGGAGTATTGGAGACTTCCTTGCTTTATTTATTTTTTTTGAGAGACGGGGTGCTCTCGTTGTTTCTAAGAGACGGGGATTCTCTTATTTTTGCTTGAGAGACGGGGTACTCTCTTTGCTCGCGAGAGACGGGGTTCTCTCATTGTTGTTGGGGAGACGGGGTTCTCTCATTGCTGCTCGAGAGACGGGGCTCTCTCCTTGTTGCTTGTGAGAGACGGGGAATCTCTCATTGTTGGATTTCAAGCGTACTTTGAATCCGAGGACGGATTCCTTTTAAGGGGGAGAGATTGTAACGCCCCAGTTTTTCAGTTTTAAATAATGTGACGTATGTGTTTACCAAATTGCGCGAATTAATTGTTTTTACGTGTTTTATATTTAACTTTATTATAATTGTTATTAGTTTATTATATTATATTACCTTATTTTAATATTATAAATTTTAAAAATATTTCGTACCCTATATATATATATATATGTTTAATTATTATATTATTAATTTAATGATTATACTAATTATATGTTATATTAATTAATCATGTTTTAATTAATTACTTATTTATATATATATATTATACGTGGGATTTAATATCATTATGCATGGGAATTAAATTATGCATGAATTTCATTTCTGCATGGGATTAATATATTCATGCATGGAGATTATTAAATGTGCATGGAAAATTATATGAATATGCATGAATTGCATGATTGAGTTTATTCGTTTATTTTGTGCTTCGTTCTTATATGATATGATATCGAATTGGCATGAATTTGTAATATGTCGTACATATATGTGTTATGAACATGATCTTATGATCAATTTATGTTTTTGAATTCATTTGTTATGTTAACGGATTTAATTTTAATTGAGGAACCAAAACGGTAGCTAACGAGCACTTAGCGTACCCTTGGTTCCGAATTTAATATCTTGAGCTCAGGAACTCGGATTCGAGTTCCGTCAACTCCGCTGAACTCGTAACAAAAATTCGAGTTTAGTAAACTTAGCCTTATAATTTTCCTAAGTCATTTGAAACTCCGAAATCCATCCGAAAAACGAAACGGAGACCAACTTGACCTTGTTGCACTAATTCAGCCATAACTTGGCCAAACCATAACCAAAGTAACCATGGTTTGATTCCTTAGACCCCTAACTCAACCACCTAGCATGACATATCAAGCCCTAACTGTAACACCCCAAACAGAGGATGCCACATCCCCCGCACTAAGACCCAGACTCGGTCACGAAATAGAAAGTCCATGCCCGAATCCGAATCATAGCGAACGGGAGACCAACTCACACACTAGGCTAGGCAGATCTAACTTGACAAACTCAGAGTGCGGAAGCAATTAAAACCAACAACAATAGATAGCGGAAGCATTTAAAAACAAAACATGCAAAGCAGGTGACGGGTTCAACTAGCATAAATACCTAGTCCCGAATCAATTCATAACCCAACATAATAAACAGCATAAGCATCATCATAATATCTACTAACATCCAAATACTAGCTTACTAACCCCACACGAGTTTAAGTCTAAGTAGAACATAAACATAGCCTTCAAGTATGAAACATAAATACATAACATAAATAAAGTATGCGACAAATGCATCCTAATACCAACTAGACTGACAAGTGTGACTCAGGAGACTCACTTCCGCCTAGCTCAAGCCAAAAGGAAACCTGCAAACTAAAAGATAAATGAGGTGTCAGTCAACTGACTGAGTGAGGGGGCTAACGCACACCCACAGTATATATATACAGAGCACAGCACATATCAAAAGGGTGGACTCATGAACCGGGAATAGGTGTTGCATACCAAAGCGTTTCAAGCAAAACCCAAATATATATACATATATATACTTAGAAAACATTTTCAGAAACTCTATTCCGATTCATGATTCCCATATCATATCATACCATATGCCCGGCGAGTACGAACTTCCAACCTCAACTCCTCATATCATAACAAAACAGAAATAACATACCAACCTCAACTCCGGGTGATGGTAGGGTTGCGCGACCCTAACCATCCATACGGTCGAGGGGAGTGCTGATTGCTACTCATACCCTCAGGACTCCGTTTCCCAACCAAACCTCCTGGTGGGTCCCGGTAGATCCTTTTCATACAGATGGAGACTACGAACAGGTATATCCCCGACGGCCCGATACCGTCCCGGGGGCTCCTTACCTGTAGCTCCTGGGCCCCATAACAGAACAGAACATAACATATACCAACTTTCATGGCAATCTCGCTACATAATCATAACATAACTTAACTTTCCGAAATAGCTTACATATGCCTTCATACTTAATTTTCCAAAACTGAAGTTGTATCATAAGGTCATAATCATATCATATCCAACACATATTTAATCGTATATATAGTATATAATCGCATGCGGGGATTGAAATCCTCATATTGGGGTCATAGGTCGTTTAACTATACAAAATCCTAAACCTCACCTGAGAAACGACGAGACACAAGGACTGAGAAGACAGGTGCATACTTGATCGGGTATCTCTGCCATGGAGATCACTGACAGAAAGGGAAACATGAAGTATTCATGAGACACGACTCAAACATGAACCACATAGACGCACGGCAATGAGTAGGAGTGCATGAGAGACATACACGTGTGTAAAACTCATAATTTATGATGTTTAAGAATGATGAAATGCGTAATCGTGTACACATGTACAATTAATGTCCTCATGTTATAGATAACCATACAATATCAAAGGTATGTGTGATTCGTGATCATAATTCATATACTCGAAAGCAAGATGATTAATTAAATAGCTAATACACTCAAGTTCGGTATTTAAACACGCAATTCACACCCTTCATGCACTTATGCAAATATGCAACACTTCAATTGATCTAAGTTAGCTCACACACCAATTCATTTATTATTACAAAATATTACTAAGATAAAATTTCCAAATACATCATTACTTGATTATTCATGCACTGTAAGGTATGATCAGTCAATACTTCAAAACATATGACTTAATTCATTATAGGTTTAAGAGTTTCAAGCTCAAGTCTTCCTAATTAATACAAACATACTCGTTCCACAAAAATCATATTGTAATTTAAGCTTTCCCCATTTTAATTATATTAACCCCCACTTAATTAAATTATTATCATGACTACATATTAGTACACTTCAACTATAAGGTCGTTTCTTTATCAAGGCATACACACACATCTTCAAGCATACTCCATCAAATTACAATGGGAGTAGCTCTAATTCATGTTGGCAACCGAAATATACCCATTATTTATACAACAACGATTACATTGGATTTGTATTTCATAAGTTTATCAACATACAATTATCACTTCACCCACACAAAACCAAAACAAAAGATAATTAATTCAATTTGGTGACAACTAATTAACTAGGAGCCTTGAACCAATTAGTCATCAAATTTCCAATTAAAATTCCAGTCAGTTATACTCTCACCACTTCAACGTCCCCCAGCTACAATAACACCAACAATTATCGATTAACATACTTGTTACAACTCTCGATTAACCACAACCATACACATATACGCTCGAGTGTTATTCCATCATCAATTCACTCCTGAAACCAATTGATCCTCACATTACCAATCACTTACACAAATGTAACCATATACGTGTTCCATTAACAATAGAAATTCACAAGATTGAACATCAGAGAGTCAATTCAGAATTTACAAAACTCAAGAGTCGAATTAACGAAGCCCATTCAATCCACAACAACATGATTGACATTTTACTGCATAAATTCTCTCACACAACAACTATACATATATAAATCCGAAAACTCAGTTCACAGTTCTGGAAAAGAATAAATATAATCTTCATCCCATGCATAGTTTATATTATAACGAAATTACAATTAAAAGAAAGATGGAAGGAAGGGAGCCTACAATTCGGAATTGAAAGAGAGGAGATCAGTGGCGATCGTCGACAGTATAAACTGGGGAAGGTGGCGATGATAATATCCGACCATATCTCCTTGGCTTATCCAAATCTGAAAGGGAGAAATGGCCTACGTTGATGCTGGTCCATCACTGTCGCATGATGGTCGGAAGAGAGGGTGGATGACCATGGCTTTTCCGGCGGAAGGAGTGGTGGTAGGCAGCTGCTTCCTTTCTTCTGGAATGGGAGAGAGAGAGAGAGAGGTTCGTCCGAAGGCGATTCCAGGAGCTTCGGCGGTGGTCGTCTCGTCGGAGATGACGGCGGTAGCAGGGGATTCCTCCATTTTCCGGATCTGAAGCAAGAGAGAGAAAAGACGGAGGCGGGGCAGGGGTTTACATCACAGAAGGTCTCCCTGTTCTTCAAGCCCCGGTAAAGGCAGGCGAGAAACTACCGTCTGCTGCTGCGTCATTCTTCTCCCAAGCATGGTGCCACAGGGTGGAGTTGTGGCCGGATATGTGGTCAGATGAAAGGAAGATGCCAAAAGAGGTGGAAGAAGGAGGTGGTGGCGATGCGGTGTCGCCAAGGGAGAGCTGTTGTCAGAGGTTGAAGGTGGTGGTTCGTTGGTCTGAGGCGGAGTGAGGGGCGTCGATGGTGGTTCGGAGAGTGAAGGCGGGCGGTGGTGAACGAAAGAAGGGCTGGTGGTTGGCGGCGGTTGTTCGCTGGAGGATGCGAGCACCGCTGCTCCTGCTGCTGCAAATCGAAAGGGGAGAGGAGAGAATGAGAGCAGAGAAGGGCTGAGTCGCGGCGGCTCAGGTGGTGATTTCGCCGGCGGGTGGAGGTGGCGAAAAGGGTGGTTGCGCCGCAGCTGCTGAAACCGAAAGGGGAAGAAATGAAATGGAGAATGAGAAAGCTGCTAGGGTTCCACGATATATCAGCCCCAACTTTCATAAATTGCGATCAGGTCCCTCAAGAATTGAAGTCGTTCGATTGACTCCTCAGAGTTCAATATGATCAAATAAGTCCAATTCAAACATTTAAAATTACAAAAACAGTCCCACAAGAAATTTAATTATGCGATTGATTCCACAGATTTTAAGTAAGATTTAGATCAAGCCCAATTAAAGTTTCCATAATTATAAAAGCAGTCCCAACTTATAATAATTATAAATTAGCCCACATAATTCGAATTAGAAAGCAAATAGGCACTAAGCACATGTTTCAATTAAGTCCACATATTTTCATAAGATTGCAATTTGGTCAATTAAACAATTAAAACATAAATAAAGCAATTCAAACACAAGAAGAGTTAAATAAATAACAATCTAATTGGACGAAAACGACATCGTATCTTGCTCCAAAAATGCGGGGTGTTACACTAACCAAGATTATCCTCTCAAAATCCCCAAAACTCAGCCAAAGCTTCTGCAGTCATTCCAGACCCGTAGCCCTTTCATGCTTGGAGATTTTGGAGCTCAAATCTCATCCAAACTTCAACCAATCAACAAGGTAAGTTAAGGGTTGTATTATATGTTTAATTCTGATCATTTCCATCCTTTCATTCATGATTTTGAGCATGGTTTCATTATTCTGGGCCGTTTTTCCGAAAATATGAGATTTTGGGCAAATTCATGATCTTCTTCGATTCTCAATGGTTTTGATTGATTCCAAGCTTGATATTGATTGTTTTAACATCCTCATATCATTTATGATTATTGATTTCTTGATGGTTAAGAGGTTGGTGAGATTTCATCAATGGAATGTTCATATAATGAATGAATTGTTGAACTGATCTTCCCTCCCTTCACGTACGGCTTTGCTGCTAGCTTTTGGAACTGAATTACATGTTGCTATGGGGTTGCTTGGCTGTGTGTTTGATGGCCCTTATGACCTGATCTGAGTAGGATCATTTGAGAGCAGACGTACTCTGTTTTCCGCGATTGGTTGCCCTGTTTTTCTGCTGTCAAAACTGCCGGGAACTCTCTTGCTTTTGCTGTCATTTTCTGGGCTTTGTGGGATTAGGTTTAGATGAGTTCTTGCAGCATATCATGCATGGTTTCGTTGCCTTTCTTGCTTGATTGTCGCCTTCGCTGCTGCTGCGTTTCTGCTGTCAAAACAACGCGGTTGCAGGCGAGACACGGGTGTGTCTTTTCCCCCCTTCCGGCGTGTAACGGGGGTGCTGTGTGGGCTGGGATTTCTGTACCGAGATACGGGGGTGTCTCGGTCTAGGCTTGGGAGGTGACACGGGGGTGTCACCCCGTTTTTCTCGACTCCTTTGCTTGCGTTTGTGGTGTGTTTGCTGTTGCATATATGTATATATCTATGCTGTATATTGGTGTAGTGTGTGCATGTGCATGCATGGCTATGAGTTGTGTGTGAGCATAGAGTATTGCATGTGTATATATATATATTATGTATTTGTGTGTTGTGTGAGTACGTGCATGCTTATGTTGTAATATATATATGTATAAGCTTGTGTATGCATGGTTTTGTGTATAAAATGGCATGCATATACTATAAATATATATACATGCATGTGTACGTGTAGGTATATATATATATATTATATATAATTAAATGTTAATTGATTATATATTTATTATATATTTCAATTATTATTTGATTTAATTCAATTTTGAAAATTAATTGATTTCTATTTCGCGTATTTATTCTACTGACTTTTGATTGAACGTTTTATTTATTTTATTCCTAAATGTGAATTTGAATAATATGTGTTATGCTTATTAATTGGATTTTAGATTAATTGATATGCATTATGAATTTATGAATATTATGAATTTATGAAATTTATGAAATTATGAAATATGAATTTAGGAATTTATGAAATTGAATGAAATGAACGAACGAATGATTTGATTATATGTTTTAAATTTCTTAATCGTGCACATGAACATTTTATTGATATAATATGATCATTTATGCATTCATGTCATATTCACTTCATTGCCGAGCGTCATATATGGTTCATTAAGAGTCTTGAGTCTCATGAACACGTCTTGTGGTCTTTTGTACAGTTTGTCTCCAGGGTGGAGAGCTTTTGATCGTTCAGGCACTTGGTGCTCGATCCTTGTTTCATCACGGTTCAGGTGAGGGTGGTTTTCGTTTTAGCTATGTAACAAACCCTACAACCCTTATGTGAAAAGCTTTGGCCAAAACCTTATGACTATATATATATGATTTTCAAATGAAGCTATCGAGTAAATTCTTCTGAATTATACGTATGAGCGTATATAAGCTTAAAAATGGTTTTGTAATGAGGCTATGCTCCAAACCGTGTGTCTTCATGCTAGCTATGGATTAGGATGACACGGAGAGGTACGTATATAGCATATGCCGAGTTACACGGTAAGGTATGATTTCTTATGGTATGTATCATATGTATGTATGGATATGTTTTGGCGAGATTATGCGAATACGTTATGTTCACGGGCCCAGGGACTTAGTATATGTGGCTAACCGAGGAAGCAAGGGCTGACGGGGATCCCATATACTAGTTCCAACCAAATTTACGACGATACGGACCTCGTTAGGAGTTTTGACGAGGAAACGCAGGTCGGGCTTTTGAGGATTCATGTACCTCACTAGCCATTATGTATGTTCCGGTGGCCGGGTCTTGCAAGCCCGTCCACCACCCGGAGGAAGAAGGTTGGTTATGATATGATTATGCACCTTGCGGGAATGCCGGGATTCGGATCGCCCAAACGAATATGTTAATGATATGATTTATGGTCTGTGTGTATTATGATATATTGCATGGTCGCCTAATCAATATATTATTGATATTTGTCGTACACGGTCGGAGTTTGGTTGGAGATTGTGCACGCTCACTCGCCGAGCCTTATATTTATGTATGATTTATGAATGTAATGAATTTAATATGACTTAGTCGTAAAGTTCGAGCATTGTTTATCTATTTTCTTACCCTTAGTGGGAACTAATTTCAAGTAAAACCTTGCTCGGGATTTATGACCTGCATGTGCATGTTTTATATATATGTATCGCTCCTGCTCACTCAGTCTTCTAGAGACTGACCCTCTCCCTCCCCAACACTTTAGTGTGCAGGTTGGACTTTGGAGTCTCGAGCTAGGCGGAGGTGTTTGGGAGTTTGTAAGTGGGTCGAGTTAGGCTAGGAGAGTCTCTGCATTCGCATCTGTATTGGAATTATGTATAAATCATTTCAGTTATATCGTAAAATTGGATACCTATGTATTTATTATGAAATTGGGTTTACTGAGATTTGCTATAATTTTAGAAGAGGCCTGAAGTGCCCAATTATACTTAGGATTTGTATGTTTGAATTGGGTATGTTGATGCATTATATTTTGTTGACTGATTATCATTGCAGGGTCTAGTTCCGCCTGGCTTAGGAAGGTTTTTTGTTATGTTGGTCTCCCGTTCGCTATGGTTTGATACGGGGGCGGATTTACTGTTTCGTTACTCGTGTTGAGCCATAGTGCGGGGGATGTGGTGCCTCACGTGCGGGGTGCTACAGTCAAAGAGGCGTTCTTCTTTGCGAAATTGGTCCTGTTCACCCTTGCATCCCTTTGAAAACATAGCAGCAACATATACCACACATGGTACAAAGTTAATGCATCAAAGAATCAAAGATTCATGTCCAAATTCATGCTAAAACCGAAACTAAATTATGAGAATGGAAGAGATGCTCACATAGATTCATGTTCTTCAAGTTTCATGCCAAACCATTAATGGTAACTTCCAAACAACTCATCTATCATGAAATACAAGTTTAAGGAATCATGAATGGAGGTCTTAGGATCATATATCATGCCTCATACTAAAAGAATTCACATGATCTCATGCAAGAATCATCAAAATCACACAAACCCTTGCTATTCATTTAATATATCAATCCTAACTCAAATCATGGTGAAATTATGCAAAATTAGACTTAAAAGAACCACAAGGAGATTCACATATCAAAAATGGTCTTACCTTGCAAATTGGAGGATGAATGGGTGTGAGATGAGCTCAAACTCTCACTTGGGGAATAGTTTTCTTCTTCCTCTTCTTTTCTCTTCCCTTTCTCTTTCTTTCTCCTTCTTTTGGCTGAAAATATCTTGTTTTGGGGGGTGGGATTTCTTGTGAGAGCTGATAGAGAGAGAGAGAGAGAGTGCAAGTGGTGTTAGGGTCAATGGGTAGGTCATAGGTGTGTTAATTTAGGTCCATAGCTTAGGTAGAGTCATGAATGGTCATTTTAAACGTGAGTTGCTCATTTCAGTTGAAATTCAGGGATACAAATGGTCTTAGAAAAATCTGAGGCTTGACCCATTGTCTCCAAATCGTCGATGCAAATCCAATGGAGGTGACGGAACTCAATTTTGAGTTCCCGAGGTCAAGATATGTCATCCGGAATACAACGTACGCTAAATACTCTTTAGCTCCTTTTTCGGTTCCGATCACACAAACGAACACAAAACTCAAACATACAAGAACGAAATCATGCAACGAGCAAATAAACATGATCAAAAGGTACATAATTCACTCATGCTAAGTTTCCACGAAAAATAGAAATCAAATCAAATCGAAACGACATTCAATCATAAACACACATGAGCAAACTTCTCAAGAATGCACAATCAAATAATAAAATTAATAAAAGAAATAATAATGAAGCATATATAATTAATTAAATTGTGTATAATTGTAAACACATACGTCATGCTTAAATCACAGAAAAACTGGGGCGTTACAACCTCACCCCCTTAAAAAGAATCTGTCCTCGGATTCACTATGACTTATGCAAACAATGAGAGAACCCCGTCCCTCGAAAGCAACCAGAGAGAGCCCCGTCTCTCAAAAAACAAGGAGAGAACCCCGTCTCTCGAACAACAAGGAGAGAGAGAGAACCCCGTCTCTCGAACAACAAGGAGAGAGAGAACCCCGTCTCTCAAACAACAAGGAGAGAGAGAATCCTGTCTCTCAAACAACAAACAAAGGGAGTCTCCAATACGCCCGAGCAACACAACCCGAACAATTACATCAAAGAGCAACATCAAGAAGGAGGCGACAAATATCAATTACAACAGTTAACATGATATAAGACACATAAGGCTAAATAATATATATATAGCAAGCACATAAGTCATCGATCATACAAAGCAATTATCACGATAGGGAAACAAAGCGCGCATCATCAAATTTATTTGAATCAAAATTTTATGTATGCATATGCCATGGATGTTTCTTATACCGTTCACCGTAGCAATGAGGTTGAAGGTTGATGATTCATAATGTGGTTGGAGGATCCAATTTGGCTCTTGATTAATACTTGGCGTTCCCTTTGCTCGTAGTGTTAAGCTTTGGAATCCTTGGCGTGCTGACATTGTAATAACTATCCACTCCCATTCCATAACCAAACATCCTCCATGAATTACACTTAACCCTTTCTTGGATGCTTGAATTCATTCTTCGGGCCGAATAGCATCCCCAACTTACCCTGAAAAACGGTTGAAGTGCCGATAGTCTATCTTGTTTAAATTTTAACATATTCTAGACATTCCACTTCCATCATCTAATCGCAATAACTCTCACTCAATCGGTTACCAATTATAGTGATTGATCTGGTTTCTCTTATTCACTACCTTTCTTATCAACTCCACCTACTCCTTCTTGAACCCCTCATCTTTAAGTTATAAAATACGGTAGCCAAACATGATCCCTTCTCACCTGAGAGAATGAATTCGTATAGTTCCAGTAGCAAAACTGGCCATAAAATTTTACATCTACCATTAGCATCGGTCATCCTTCACCTCCTCCTATCATTTCAATTCTTGTGCATTCCTTAAACTCATGCCTGCATCTCTTGAAATACTTATTCCTTCATATTTCATCCTTTTCACTTATGTAGAGTTTTCGTTGATTGTTGGCTCTTGCATCTTTAATGTTCCTACTAAAAGTAATCCATTCAAGTACTGACAAAGTTTTATCTCATCTCCAAATCGGCGTTTTCCTCATTTGGAATTTCTACATCTCTTAATGAACTCATTTCTTCGTTTCTTAGATTAGGAATTCGCAAACTCTTCAACTTAGCTCCTTTGGTGTAGGTGGTTCTAGCCGAGCTATGTGCCCGGTGATCTTGCTTACATTCACTTTAAAGTGATTGGTAGGCGTAAGCATCCATTTCTTATATTCTCTTCGAACCGGTAGTTATGCATCCAGTCTTTATCTATTTAATCCTTCATCCCTCAATACTTTACGATTTGGTTCAACTTAATATCCTTTGAAGCCTTCGTGAAGGAATGAGTGACAACTCGGTAAGGTTTGTATGTCATGCTTTATCCGCATTCCTTCAGTACCTAGTGATGACTTTTGATATTCTCTCATAATCACATCATCTTCAATCTCTTTAGTTCAGATGGTTAAATATCCGATAAACCATCTTTCCATTCTTCCCGTGGTAATCCTCAATTTGAATTTTAATAACTTAACTCTCGCCCCGACGGTTTACTCCTTAAGGCCTCTTTATTCCCTTTTTGATCAACATCTTTAGGCTTCCATATCTTCCATGGCTCGTGTGTTGGTTATTCCTACTAGATAATTCTTCAATCATAGCTTCAAGCTTTAAATCTGTTTGTAGGTCGTGCTCTCCCCTTAAAATTATCTACCTTTACATCTTAAACTCCATCGATCCTTCTTTTATTGGAATTATTGATAAGAAATTTTCATTAGGAAGGGTTTTAATCATAATAGCAACCCAAATCCTTTGCCCTTCACTTCTTATCTAATTCTATTGATTCTCGGAACCCCATTTTTTTATCTTGTTCGGTCCATACACCCCGAATTCAACTCTAAACCCCTTTTACTTCCTAAAATTTCCATCTCTGTCTCAACTTCATCATCCAGAGAGTCTTTTTCCGTTCAGTTTGGTTAAATTCGGGTTCAAATAGTAGTCGAAGCATCAAGTGAAAGAGATAACCTAACAAGTAAACACTAAAATAGTGCATGTTGGGTTATGATGCTAAGTGCATGTAGCGCATATTCTCAATAAAGGGAATGAAACATCAAATCATCAATTATAGCAACAAAACACATAATTCAACAAAGGAATATGCAACAACAATTTAACAGTTGTAATATTAAAACACATATAGTAAGAGTTTAAGTAATAATTGCAATGTACGATGCACGTGCTATGAATGCATTGAACCTATCATTGTAGTAGTAGTTTTAGCACGATTTCCTTTCCTTTGATCTAGACATTGCGAATATAAGTTGTAAGGCTGAGCATTACTCGGTCATTGATGACGCTTTCCAATCTTCGTTTGCTTCCAAGTCCTTGCTCGCTTCCTTATCTCCTCGCACGTCCCGAAGTCCTGAGAAGATGATGCAATTTTGAATTCTTCAATGCTCCTTGCTCTCTTAGCTTTGCATCTGTTCAATGATCCGCTTTTGTAGTCGTACTAATTAAGCTACCTTACTTGGCCCCGTGGTGAAACCACCCAGTTGACAATTTTCCATTCCATGTATCTTAGTTGGGTTTCCTTTGTAACACTGGTGTATCCCTTGAAACTTCCTGATTTGGCCTTCTATTTTGATCAACGACTTCAGACTTGAAGATCTCGGTGATGAACTCTGAATGATTCAATTTTGCATGAAGTGCCTTCATGATTTGGTGGTTAGGAATCCCACGCCTATCCCATTTCCTCACGTATCTTTTGAATTGGTGGTTTGGGTCCCCACGATGCACCGATGATAATAATATTCAAGACTTGCAGGGAGGATGAAGTTGGTGAACTTCTCCGTGCTCGAAAACTTCTCTCACGGTGTTAAATAAGAAAATATAATCCCTCTTTTGTAAACTATGAAGATTCAACATCGAACTTTTAAATCCCGATGACTCCATAATCCTTTAATTGACTTGATAGAAGGTACTTGTGGTCGAGATTGATAGTAGCCTTGACAGCATGCTAGCAACCTACAATTCAGAACTTAACTCGAGCATAGCTGCATGTGGATTAGTATATCTTTATAGAACATATTTAAATCAACCAACGCATATTCAATGCAAAGCGCAACACATAAAGCAACAAAATTAAAAGAAAAACACATAAAGCAAGTAATTTTCAACAATTTGTGACATTTACCGAAGAAAATCAATACAATGCACAGGTTGACAAGTTGTTCTTATGTGGTACGACCTAAACTGACTCAATCACGACACGCAAACTTAAGGCCTCTTTATTCCCTTTTTGATCACCATCTTTAGGCTTCCATATCTTCCATGGCTCGTGTCTTGGTTATTCCTACTAGACAATTCTTCAATCATAGCTTCAAGCTTTAAATCTGTTTCTGGGTCGTGCTCTCCCCTTAAAATTATCCACCTTTACATCTTAAACTCCATCGATCCTTCTTTTATTGGAATTATTGACAAGCAATTTTCATTAGGAAGGGTTTTAATCATAATAGCAACCCAAATCCTTTGCCCTTCACTTCTCATCTAATTCTCTTGATTCTTGGAACCCCATTTCCTAATCTTGTTCGGTCCATACACCCCGAATTCAACTCTAAACCCCTTTTACTTCCTAAAATTTTCATCTCTGTCTCAACTTCATCATCCATAGATTCTTTTTCCATTTGGTTTGGTTAAATTCGGATTGTAATAGTAGTCGAAGCTGAAAGAGATAACCTAACAAGTGAACACTAAAATAGTGCATGTTGGGTTATGATGCTAAGTGCATGTAGCGCATATTCTCAATAAAGGGAATGAAACTGTAACGCCCGAGCGCGAGACGTCACATCCCCCGCACCATGACCCGACCCGTATATTAAATGGAGTTCCACACACGAGCCAAATCATAGCGAACGGAGACATACACACTCGCTAAGCCAGGCGGGACTAGCCTATCACTTAACCCCAACATCAACAACAACAATCCGAGTAACAGAAAGGCGGAAGCAATCATTCAAATACTATATACTGAGCTAGATGCTCTAGGTACCAACATGTATTCCATATATTAAGCTATACGCTCTATGTACCAATATATAATGTTCGAGCAAGATACATATAGGTACCAAATACATGTACGCTCGCAATCATATACAATAATCCAAAATGATCATAAAGTATACGTATGAGTGTAACGAAAGAAAGGCTAGACACTATGCAAGACTCTCTCTCTCAGACTCGTATCCCGCCTAGCATCCCCTTCCTGCAAAAATAACTGAAACAACTCCGGGTTCAGTCTTAGACAGACTGGTGGGTATAAAAAGAGAGGCATAATATCATAATATTGCGGAATTTAAACACGTACATGCAAGTTATAATCCTTATTCGAGGTTTAGAAGCATTTTCCCCCAAGTGGGTAAATAAGATACAACGAATAGGATTATAATCGTTCATTTCATTCATTAGGTCATTAGTGGCCCGGCGAGAGGGCGTGCATTATCTCCAACCACCACCTCGTGTAATTCATTAATCATTCATTCATTCATTCGTTCATACATTCATTCTTTCGTGCACATTCATTCGATCATTCATTCGATCATTCATATACTCCTTTTTCCTCCGGGTAGGGAACGGGTTTGCAAGGCCTGAACCCTCATTCATTAATGCTAGAGGGGTACACGAATCCCCAAAAGCGCGGGTCCCCTTTCATTCACTAATCTCCTAGTGAAATCCTGGTTGCCGACATTGTTGGAACTAGTATAAATGGATTCCCGTCAGCCCATGCTTCCCCGGTTCACCACTACACTAAGTCCCGGGCCCCCATTCATTGTGATCACTCATTCATTACTCGGCAAACTTTTGGTAGGATATTAAAGAAAAAGGCTTTCGTTTAAAACATTTGTTTCGTTGAAAACTCGCTATAAATACATATATAGAGTTTTGGCCAAAATCTTGAACATTGGGTGTTCGGGGTCATATTGTTATCTAATAGAAGAAAAACCCACCTGGTAGACAAAAAGAACCCGACAAAGCTCTCACTGCCCGACCTCGTCACCCACTGGATCAAGATCTGTGTGACAAAGGTAGTGTGAGACTCAATCATGACCACATTTGACGCTCGGCGAAGAAATGACATGCTATGGAATGCTTGAAACATAAAACATGTCCAAATATGCTCATGAATACCATAGAATTCAATTAAACACATAAATCACCGAACTTCGTTCCATATACGGTAAAACCGTATTCATTCCCGTTCATATCGTTCATACTTTCATACTTGCATTCATATGGTTCTTAATATCATATATCAATCATAAATCACAGCTTTAATACATTTACGTTGCATACAATTCACAAATACTAGCAATAAATGCAAAAAAAGCAATAAAAGAGTTCCCCCAAAGCTGCCATTTCAAATGACACGGCCGTGTTGAGTTTTCAAAGGAAACGGACACGGCCGTGTCCGAGGTTTAAAATCCAAAAATTCAAAGTCGAGGACTTGACACGGCCGTGTTGAGTTTTCAAAGGAATTGGACACGGCCGTGTCCGAGATTAAATTCAGAAAAAAATCAAAATCGAGAGCCCAACACGGCCGTGTCCATTTTCAGTTCAAAGCTGACACGGCCATGTCAGCTCGTCGTCTTCGAAAAAAAAATAGAGCAGAAACTCTATTTTCTGCCTGGGAAAAGCTTTGCAAAACAAGGCAGCAACAAGGAAGCTCATTTACCACCCTAAGGCATGAATTTAAGCCACAAAACTCATATATATCATGCAATCCATTGATATATGCAAGAATTCATGCATAAGATTGGCAAATGATCACCCAAATTCAAGCTTTCATCCATGGAAGCTTCAAGCTCCATTAATGGCAACTCATGCTATACTCAACCAACACAAAATCTTAGCATCTAGAAATGATAAGGAAGCTACAAGCAACACATTCCATGCATCAACTATCATTTAAAACCAAGGAAAGACATGAAACCAAGAATTCATACCATTTGGATCATTTCAAGCTTTTTCTCATAACAGATGATTCCCCAACTCATACCAAGATATAATCGGAAGAAAATGGAGAGGAGAATGAGAGAAAAACAATCCATATCTTACCTTGGAAGAAGATTGAACAAGAGTTGATCTTGAGCTTAGGGTTTGAATGACCAAAATGGAGGGTTTCTTCAAGCTTTTCCTTGGCCTCTTGAGATGATGACGATCGATGAAATGAGATGCAAGGAGATAGAAATGCTGATATTTAGAGATAAATGGGTAGGATTCGGGTCGGTTCACGTCCGGTTCGTTTAAGAAACGGTTCAAACAAGTTATAAAGTCGAGACTATGGAAAGGTTCGTTGTCGAAGGTTCAAACGGTATCGAAAAAGTATGAGGTCAAGTTTAATGGATAGGTAACGTCGAAACAAGTTCAACGCCGGTTACGGATCTCGATTTCGAGGTCCGGAGCTCAAGATGTCGCGATAACCATTCAGGGTGGCCTATTATACAAATAAGTCCCTAAACTTTAAAAAAGTGGCAATTAAGCCCAAACCCAAATTCCAATTGAGTCCAAAACATTCAAATAAGTTACAATCAAGTCCACGAATCACACGAACACGAAATTTCATTCAATTAACACCGAATTCACGAAATTCACATTCTCACAAATTCATTCATATATTTATAGCACATATTGGATTTCATATAAAATTTAAACAATTAAATCAAATTAGGAACGAATTCGATTAGTAATCAAGATAAAAAATCATATAATTAAATGTAAATGCGCACGTAACTCTTACCTGCACGTGTGAAAACGCGGGGCGTTACAACCTCTCCCCCTTAAAGAGAATCCGTCCTCGGATTCATTGCTCGTTCGGAAACAATTCGGGATAGAACTTCTCCATTTTATCTTCCGTTTCCCACGTAGCTTCCTCCGTCTTATCACTTCGCCACAACACTTTCACCAAGGGAAACCGTCTGTTCTGAAGTTCTTGAAATTTCCGATCCAAAATCTTAACTGGTTTCTGAACAAAAGTGAGATTCGGTTCAAGCTCCACTTCTTCAATCGGTATGATCACGGATTCATCGGGATAGTCCTTCCGAAGTTGTGATACATGGAAGACATTGTGAATACCCGTTAAACTTGGAGGTAAATCCAATCTATAAGCTGTATCTCCGATTCTCTCCAAAATCTCATAAGGTCCCAAATATCGGGGATTTAACTTTCCTCATTTTCTAATTCGGGTAAATCCTTTCCGAGGTGAAGCTTTCAGGAATACCCTATCCCCAACTTCAAATTCAAGATCTTTCCTTCGCTTATCTGCATAACTTTTATGTCGATCTTGAGATGCTTTCATCCGTTGTCGAATAATCTGGACCTTTTCAATAGTATCCTGAATAGCCTCAGAAGGTTTATCTTTCCTTTCACCCCTTTGTACCCCTTCTTGCTTACTCCACTTCCATTCTTCCAAATCAAAAAATAACGGGGATCGACACTTCCTTCCATAAAGAAACTCATACGGTGCCATTTCTATAGAAGCTTGGTAACTATTATTGTAAGCAAACTCAATCAAGGGCAGTTGTTCGTTCCAAGAACTCGAGAAATCCAACGCATACGCCCTTAACATATCCTCAAGATATCCGATTAACCTTTCAGATTGCCCATCCGTCTGTGGATGAAAAGCTGTACTGAACTGAAGCTTAGTTCCCAGACATTTCTGTAATTCTTGCCAGAACTTGGAAGTGAATTTTGGATCCCTGTCTGAAACAATACTAGCTGGCACTCCATGTAACCGAACAATCTCATCACAATACCTCTTAGCCAACTTACCTATCTTATCTGACATCCGAACTGCAAGAAAATATGCTGCCTTGGTTAACCTGTCCACGATTACCCAAATTCCATCAAATCCACCCTTTACTCTTGGTAAACCCGATACAAAATCCATTGCTATCTGTTCCCATTTCCATTCGGGAATAGGTAGTGGCTGTAATTGTAGCGCCCGAGCGTGAGGCACCACATCCCCCGCACCGAGACCCGACCCGTATATGAAATGGGAAATCCATACACGTGCCAAATCACGGCGAACGGGGACACAACACACACACTAAGCTAGGCGGGAGCTAACCCTTAAACCAAGCATAACCAAAACATAATTAAATCAGAGTGACCATAACAATAGCGGAAGCAATTCATCATAAGTACTTATAGGTACCAACACATAGCAATACATATCGTATTTACATATAGGTACCAACACTTACAACCTGTACAAAAGCCATCACGGCACAAAATAACATAATATACGCTCCATAAATAATCATAAAACAAGAGTAATAAGAATAAGTAGATATGAGTGTAAAAGGAAATGCTAGACACTAATGCGAGACCTAGACGACTCGTATTCCCGCCTAGCACCTCCAAACCTGCACAAAACAACTGAAAACAAACCGGGTTCAGTCTAAAAGAGACTGGTGGGTATAAAAAAAAAAGGCATAATATATAATACAACGGAATTTAAACATATACATGCAAGCCCTAATTCCATTTGAAGTTTGATAAGAATTTCCCAGGCGGGCAAAACAAAGAAAACATCAATGGAATTACGACTATCATATTCATTCATAAATAATTATAGGGTTTCATGGCCCGGCGAGGGGGCGTGCATTATCTCCATCCATCACCTCGTGTAATCATATTCATAATTCATTTATTTTCATGCATAATAATCTTATGTGCACATTCATACGATTCATAATCATACATATACACCTTCTTCCTCCGGCGGTGGACGGGTTTGCAAGGCCCGACCACCTCATACATTGACCCAGGGGGGTACATGAATCCCCCAAGGGCGCTCAGCTACCATTCCACGCTAATCTCCTAGCGAGTTCAGGTCTCTGTTAAATGGTTGGGACTAGCACATGGGATCACCGTCGGCCCTAGCCTCCCCGGATAGCCACATGTGCTAGGTCCCGGGCCCGTGCATCATTAACAATCATGTCTCGCCAAAACATAAGGTAGGATTCATAAAAGAAAGGCTTACGTTTGAAATTATTTACTCGAGAAAAGACTCTATATAGGTATATTATACATTTGGTTTAAAACTTTGCACATTAGGTTTATATAGGGTCATTTTAGCTAGTAGAAGAGAAACCCACCTTGAAGCAATAAGAGGATAAGAGTAGAGCCTCAAACGACGCCCTCGTCTCCAACTAAACCCGAATCTGTTCAAAAGAGGTAGTGTGAGACTCAAAATGACCATATACGACGCACGACAATGCAATGTGGATGATATGAGATGCATAAGAAAATGTTCTCAAGTCATGGAAGTATTCTTATGCACAATTAACACAATAAAGTCACATAAACGTTCAAAATCATTCATTGCATTCAATAAGTGGGAGTTCCAAGCTCATTCGTTCATAAATCATAACAAAACAAGCTATAAACTTGATACATTAATCATAACACATAATAATACATATTAACGTAGCATAGAAGTCATAAAAGAGGTGGAGGAAGATCAAACAAGGGGAGAAAAAGAAGAAAAACAGAACCGGAATGACGAAAAAAACGAAGGAGAAAATCCACCCCCATGGATTTTTCCAAAGCGAAAAATCCACCCCCATGGATTTTCAGAAACTGACTGACCTAAATCCACCCTCGCGGATTTTTTTCAAAGGAAAAATCCACCCCCGTGGATTTTCAGAAACTGACTGACCTAAATCCACCCTCGCGGATTTTTTTCAAAGGAAAAATCCACCCCCGTGGATTTAAGTCAGCGGCCAAAAAACACAAAAACAAGGCAAAAAACCGAAATGAAAGCTAAAAGGCACAAAACTAACTCACAAATCTCAACCCAAAATCATGTAAAATCAGGTCATTAACTCATATATTCAAGCTATACCACATTAAACAACAAGAACTCCAAGTAAAGCATCAAGGAATTAACATCCAAATTATAACTCCAAGCTCCATCAATGGCAAGACCAAGAATCTCCAACAATCATGCAATACAAGTTCATATCCATCTAACTCCATGACAAAGGGTCAAATATTACTCATGAAACTCAAAGAAAATCCAAGGAAATCAAAGTTGATCATCAAAATGCAAAAAGGGCCACTATTCATCATCTTCTTCCAATATAACTCATAAATGGATGAAACCATGCAAAATTCAACATAAAGGGATTACTAAGAGCTATACTACTCAAAAATAAGCTTACCTTCAAGAAAAAGTGAGGAAAGATAGGGAGATGAGCCCAAATTCTCCAAGGTTTTGCAATGGGGTTTTTTTCTCTTTTTCTTCTTTCTCCTTTCTTGCACTTAGTGGCTGAATGAGGGGGTTGTGAGTGAGGGATGGCTCGGTTGGGGCAAGTGGGAAGGAAGAGAGAGTGATGCAAGTGGGAGTAGGTCATGGTTTTAGGGTCTAGGGTCGTTGATTAGGGCCGTAGGTTAGAGAAAAGTCAAAGGTTTATCGTTTTTAAGCACGAGGTGCTCGTTTCGGTTGAAATTTGAGAATCTAAATGATCTTAAAAAGGCATGAGACTTGTCCCATTGTCTCCGAATTGTCGATACGGATTCAATGGAGGTGACGAAACTCGAATCCGAGTTCCCGAGCTCAAGATATCACCTATGGAACCAAGGGTGCGCTAATTGCCCGTTAGCCCCCGTTTTGGTTCCAAGAAACCAGTAAATTCAAAACTCATGCAACAAAGAACAAATTCATGCAACGAACACATAGATGGGATCATAATACACATAACTCAATTATAACAAGTTATAGCGAAAAACGAAAATCAATTCGGAATCAAACAAGGCATGATCATGCGCATATAAGTAAATACGTTGGAAAATCAAATAAAATTCAAATGCAACAAGAAATAAATTCAAGTATGGAAAGAATGAAATAAATAATGAAATTTAAGCAATTATGTAATTAAATCGCTCAAATTAGTAAACACATACGTCATACCTGTTTGACCGAAAGGTCGGGGCGTTACAGTAATAATCCTGACGGCTTCTGATGCTCAGCTTTCACTAGCTGACAAGTCAAACATTGCTTCACATAATTCACTATGTCTCTCTTCAGCCCGTTCCACCAATAATACTGTTTCAAGTCCCGATACATCTTGTTTCCACCAGGATGTACCGAATAAACAGTTTTATGAGCTTCAACTCCGTTGGAACTACCACTCTGTTCTTGAATCGAAAGATTCCCGTGTCATCGAATCCAAACGGACACTCGGAGTCTGATCGAGCCTTTTCAATCAACTTCTGGATCTCAACATCCGTCCGTTGTGCCTCAAATATCTGTTGCCTTAACTCTGGACGTACTGAGATGTTACCAATACGAGCCTTTATCTTAACCAACTCCATTGGTTGTCCAATATTTACCTTCAAATTGGATACACTAGCCTTCCTGCTCAATGCATCCGCGACCACGTTAGCTTTACCCGGGTGATACTTAATCACACAATCATAATCCTCGAGAGTCTCCATCCACCTTCGTTGCCTTCTATTCAAATCCTTTTGAGAAAACAAATACTGAAGACTCTTATGATCGGTGAAAATCTCAAAAGAAGTTCCATACAAATAATGTCTCCACTTCCCTAAGGCAAAAATCACCGCTGCAATTTCCAGGTGGTAAGTGGGATAATTCTTCTCATGCTCTTTCAATTTCCTAGAGGCATAAGCAATTACTCTCCCATTCTGCATCAAAACACAACCTAAACCTTCATGAGAAGCATCCGTATACACCACGAACCCTTCAATACTATCCGGAAGTGCAAGTATCGGTGCAGAAGTTAACTTATCTTTCAAGAGCTGAAAACTGCCTTTACACTTCTCATCCCACTTAAACTGAACCTCCTTCTTGGTTAATCGGGTCAATGGAGCCGCAATCTTAGAAATATCCTTAACAAATCTTCGGTAATAACCGGCTAAACCCAAGAAACTTCGGATCTCAGAAACATTCTTAGGACTCTGCCACTGTGAAACTGCCTCTATTTTCGAAGGATCCACTTCTAATCCTTTGCTCGAAATGATATGTCCCAAGAAGCTCACCCTGTCAATCCAAAACTCGCATTTACTGAATTTGGCATAAAGTTGGTTATCTCTTAGAGTCTCTAATACCAATCTCAAATGCCGAGCATGATCCTCTTCTGACCTTGAGTATACCAAAATATCATCAATGAAGATCACAACAAACTTATCCAAATACGGCTGGAAAATCCGATGCATCATGTCCATAAAAGCTGCTGGCGCGTTAGTTAATCCAAATGGCATCACCACGAATTCATAATGTCCATACCGGGTATTAAATCCTCTATTAGGAATATCTTCCTCTTTAATCTTTAACTGATAATATCCTTGCCTTAAATCAAGCTTGGAATATACTCTTGACCCTTGTAGCATGTCAAACAGATCCTCTATATTAGGCAATGGATACTTATTCTTTACAGTCATCCGATTCAACTCCCGGTAGTCAATACACATCCTTAAAGTTCAATCTTTCTTCTTAACAAAGAGAACTGGCGCGCCCCACGTGGATGAACTCGGTCGAATATAACCATTCTTAAGAAGTTCTTCCAGCTGAAATTTTAACTCCTGTAACTCTGCCGGTGCCATCCGGTAAGGAGTCTTAGAATAAGGTTCAGATCCCGGATATAAGTCTATTACAAATTTGATCTCTCGATCCGGAGGCAAAGCACCTAAAACTTCGGGAAACACCTCAAGATATTCCTGCACCACTTCTGCCTCTTCGAGTTTCGCCTGATCTTTCGGCTTATTCAAGATATAGGCAATGAATCCTGTTGCCCCATTCCTTATCAACTTACGAGCCTCAGTAAACGATAAAAGAGGAGTAATCTCTGATTCTTTCCTCACTGTCACTTCTTCTCCCAACTTAACTGTCTTGGTAAAACAATCAACCGTGGCGTGGTACGGAAACAAACATTCCATTCCCAGAATAACCCCATATCTGTTCATCGGCATTACCACCAAATCTGCCTGATATTCTCTACCTTCAAACCCAAACACACAATCTCTGACCACCCGATCCGTCTCAAGACTTCCACCCAACGGCGAACTCACCACATAACAAGCATTTAAGCACGTAACAGATAAACACAAAGTATCAATTAATTTGCAAGATATAAAAGAATGAGTAGCGCCAGGATCAAATAATGCATGTATGTTCGGTTTATGGATGCATATCGTACCTTCAACCATAGCGTTGGGATTGGCTTCCACATCTTGCTCTTCACCCGCAAGGGCATATGCATGAGCTGGGATCATCGGCCTCTGAGCTCCCGGTTGATAGCCCGGAGTCTTATCTTGACAAGTATTGGCCATATGTGTTGTCTTCCCGCATATTAGGCACTGTCCCAACCTCCTTCTGCAAGTGTTGTAGGTGTGAGTAGGGCCTCCACAATATAAACATGGTGACCTATCATGTCGAGGATCAGAAGTAGCTGGAGGTACATGTGGCTTCGGTGGTGCAGATCCTACAACTCTAAACTTCTTATTTTGCCCTTGAAATGGCTGAGGAGGAGATACCATAGGCCTTTTCCCCTTTCCAAACCCCGATCCTTGTCCCATTTGCATACGAGGTAAGGGGTCCTTTTTCTTATATTCCTCTTCCAACACCAATGCCCTCTGTACCGTGTCAGCAAAAGACTCGAAATTATGGCCTGCGTGCCCGTGTCGGAGATCCTGTCTCAATCCAGCTATAAACCTCTTTCCCTTTCTCTTTTTATCCCTTGTAATGTGAGGTGCATATTTACCAAGTCTATTGAAAAGAGAAAGATACTGGGCCACCGTGCGAGTTCCTTGCTTCAGATCCATAAATTCTTGTTTTTTCTTTCTCGGACAACTTCAGGAACAAAAGCCTCTCTGAATTCCCTTACAAAGACTTCCCAATTGACTTCTTGTCCTTCCACCTCAAGCTTCTCTCTAGTATGTTCCCACCAATCATATGCCTCCCCATCCAGTTGGAAAATAGCAAATTCAGCTTTCTCGTGAGAGGTAAATTGTCTAACATTGAAAATCCTCTCAATCCTTGTGAGCTATCCTTCCGATATAGCATCATCAATAGAACCCAAAAACCTTGGAGGGTTATAGCTCAAAAACAACCCATGATGATCTCTCGGGTTATTTGGAGGAGGTGCTTGATGTTCAACCTGCGGTTGTGTAATAGCCTAAGGTGCTTGTCCCACATCGGTTGGAGAGGGGAACCAAACCTCCTTTATAAGGGGGTGGATACCTTTCCCTTGTTGAGGCCTTTTCTTGGCTGGGCACCTTGGGGTTTAAATTCCAGCGGGAGAAACAAAACCGTGAGGGTGGTGTCGCTTAGCCCACCAAAGTGGACAATATCGACAGGCGGGTTTTCGGGCTGTTACAAATGGTATCAGAGCCGGGGCCTGGGCCGGTGTGCCAGCTAGGACGCTGGGCCCTCTTAGGGGGGTGGACTGTAATAGCCTAAGGTGCTTGTCCCACATCGGTTGGAGAGGGGAACAAAACCTCCTTTATAAGGGGGTGGATACCTTTCCCTTGTTGAGGCCTTTTCCTGGCTAGGCACCTTGGGGTTTAAATTCCAGCGGGAGAAACAAAACCGTGAGGGTGGTGTCGCTTAGCCCACCAAAGCGGACAATATCGACCGGCGGGTTTTCGGGCTGTTACAGGTTGTACTGGAGGATCCTGAGCCCTTCTATGCTCCACATAGTTATATGGCGCCTCCATAAAGTGCTCCATATTATAGGCGGCTGTGGAGGATTAGGCGAACGATCTCTATGATGATGATGATCCGGAGACCTTTCCCGATGTCTTCTAGGAGGCATCCTGTTCACTCAAACACTAACATGCGTGCTAATTTTAGTTCATGCGTGACAATGCATTAAATTCAATCAAGCATTCAAGTCAGAGATCAAAACACCTTATCATATAAAATGCAAATGCTCCAAATTACCAAGTAATTCCTAAAGCCGAACGACCTACTGACTCAACACGACACTAGAACCCTGGTTTTGCAACCTTGGGCTCTGATACAACTCAAAGGATGTAACGCCCGAGTGCGACACGTCACATCCCCCGCACCATGACCCGACCCGTATATGAAATGGATTTCCACACACGAGCCAAATCATAGCGACAGGAGACATACACACTCGCTAAGCCAGGCGGGACTAGCCTATCACTTAACCCCAACATCAACAACAACAATCAGAGTAACAGAAAGGCGGAAGTAATCATTCAAATACTATATACTGAGATAGATGCTCTAGATACCAACATGTATTCCATATATTGAGCTATACGCTCTATGTTCCAATATATAATGTTCGAGTAAGATACATATAGGTACCAAATACATGTACGCTCGCAATCATATACAATAATCCAAAATGATCATAAAGTATACGTATGAGTGTAACGAAAGAAAGGCTAGACACTATGCAAGACTCTCTCTCTCAGACTCGCATCCCGCCTAGCATCCCCTTCCTGCAAAAATAACTGAAACAACTCCGGGTTCAGTCTTAGACAGATTGGTGGGTATAAAAAGAGAGGCATAATATCATAATATTGCGGAATTTAAACACGTACATGCAAGTTATAATCCTTATTCGAGGTTTAGAAGCATATTTCCCCAAGTGGGTAAATAAGATACAACAAATAGGATTACAATCGTTCATTTCATTCATTAGGTCATTAGTGGCCGGGCGAGAGGGCGTGCATTATCTCAAACCACCACCTCGTGTAATTCATTAATCATTTATTCATTCATCCGTTCATGCATTCATTCTTTCGTGCTCATTCATTAGATCATTCATTCGATCATTCATATACTTCTTTTTCCTCCGGGTAGGGAACGGGTTTGCAAGGCCCGAACCCTCATTCATTAATGCTAGAGGGGTACATGAATCCCCAAAAGCGCGGGTCCCCTTTCATTCACTAATCTCCTAGTGAAATCCTGGTTGCCGACATTGTTGGAACTAGTATAAATGGATTCCCGTCAGCCCATGCTTCCCCAGTTCACCACTACACTAAGTCCCGGGCCCCCATTCATTGTGATCACTCATTCATTACTCGCTAAACATTTGGTAGGATATTCAAGAAAAAGGATTTCGTTTAAAACATTTGTTTCGTTGAAAACTCGCTATAAATACATATATAGAGTTTTGGCCAAAAGCTTGCACATTGGGTGTTCGGGGTCATATTGTTATCTAATAGAAGAAAAACCCACCTGGTAGACAAAAAAAACCCGACAAAGCTCTCACTGCCCGACCTTGTCACCCACTGGATCAAGATCTGTGTGACAAAGGTAGTGTGAGACTCAATCATGACCACATTTGATGCTCGGCGAAGAAATGACATGCTATGGAATGCTTGAAACATAAAACATGTCCAAATATGCTCATGAATACCATAGAATTCAATTAAACACATAAATCACCAAACTTCGTTCAATATACGATAAAACCGTATTCATTCCCGTTCATATCGTTCATACTTTCATACTTGCATTCATATGGTTCTTAATATCATATATCAATCATAAATCACAGCTTTAATACATTTACGTTGCATACAATTCACAAATACTAGCAATAAACGCAAAAAAAGCAATAAAAGAGTTCCCCCAAAGCTGCCATTTCAAATGACACGGCCGTGTTGAGTTTTCAAAGGAAACGGACACGGCCGTGTCCGAGGTTTAAAATCGAAAAATTCAAAGTCGAGGACTTGACACGGCCGTGTTGAGTTTTCAAAGGAATTCGACACGGCCGTGTCTGAGATTAAATTCAGAAAAAAATCAAAGTCGAGAGCCCAACACGGCTGTGTCCATTTTCAGTTCAAAGCTGACACGACCGTGTCAGCTCGTCGTCTTCGAAAAAAAAATAGAGCAGAAACTCTATTTTCTGCGTGGGAAAAGCTTTGCAAAACAAGGCAGCAACAAGGAAGCTCATTTACCACCCTAAGGCATGAATTTAAGCCACAAAACTCATATATATCACGCAATCCATTCATATATGCAAGAATTCATGCATAAGATTGGCAAATGATCACCCAAATTCAAGCTTTCATTCATGGAAGCTTCAAGCTCCATTAATGGAAACCCATTCTATACTCAACCAACACAAAATCTTAGCATCTAGAAATGATAAGGAAGCTACAAGCAACACATTCCATGCATCAACTATCATTTAAAACCAAGGAAAGACATGAAACCAAGAATTCATACCATTTGGATCATTTCAAGCTTTTTCTCATAACACATGATTCCCCAACTCATACCAAGATATAATCGGAAGAAAATGGAGAGGAGAATGAGAGAAAAACAATCCATGTCTTACCTTGGAAGAAGATTGAACAAGAGTTGATCTTGAACTTAGGGTTTGAATGACCAAAATGGAGTGGTTTCTTCAAGCTTTTCCTTGGCCTCTTGAGATGATGATGATCGATGAAATGAGATGCAAGGAGATAGAAATGCTGATATTTAGAGATAAATGGGTAGGATTCAGGTCGGTTCACGTCCGGTTCGTTTAAGAAACGGTTCAAACAAATTATAAAGTCGAGACTATGGAAAGGTTCGTTGTCGAAGGTTCAAACGGTATCGAAAAAGTATGAGGTCAAGTTTAACGGATAGGTAACGTCAAAACAAGTTCAACGCCGGTTTCGGATCTCGATTTCGATGTCCGGAGCTCAAGATATCGCGATAACCGTTCAAGGTTGCCTATTATACAAATAAGTCCCTAAACTTTCAAAAAGTGGCAATTAAGCCCAAACCCAAATTCCAATTGAGTCCAAAACATTCAAATAAGTTACAATCAAGTCTACGAATCACACGAACACGAAATTTCATTCAATTAACACCGAATTCACGAAATTCACATTCTCACAAATTCATTCATATATTCATAACACATATTGGATTTCATATAAAATTTAAACAATTAAATCAAATTAGGAACGAATTCGATTACTAATCAAGATAAAAAATCATATAATTAAATGTAAATGTGCACGTAACTCTTACCTGCACGTGTGAAAACACGGGGCGTTACAGAAACATCAAATCATCAATTATAGCAACAAAACACATAATTCAACAAAGGAATATGCAACAACAATTTAACAGTTATGATATTAAAAAACATATAGTAAGAGTTTAAGTAAGTAATTGCAATATATGATGCACGTGCTATGAATGCATTGAACCTATCATTGTGCTAGTAGTTTTAGCACGATTCCCTTTCCTTTGATCTAGAAATTGCGAATATAAGTTGTAAGGTTGAGCATTACTCGGTCATTGATGATGCTTTCCAATCTTCGTTTGCTTCCAAGTCCTTACTCGCTTCCTTATCTCCTCGCACGTCCCGAAGTCCCGAGAAGATGATACAAATTTGAATTCTTCAATGCTTCTTGCTCTCTTAGCTTTGCATCCATTCATTGATCCGCTTTCGTAGTCGTACTAATTAAGCTACCTTACTTGGCCCCGTGGTCAAACCACCCGGTTGACAGTTTTCCATTCGATGCATCTTAGTTGGAATTCCTTTGTAAAACTGGTGTATCCCTTGAAACTTCCTGATTTGGCTTTCTATTTTGATCAACGACTTCAAACTTGATGATCTCGGTGATGAACTTTGAATGATTCTATTTTGCATGAAGTGCCTTCATGATTTGGTGGTTAGAAATCCCAATGCCTATCCCATTTGCTCACGTATCTTTTGAATTGGTGGTTTGGGTCCTCACGATGTACAGATGATAATAATATTCCAGACTTGTAGGGAGGATGAATTTGGTGAACTTCTTCGTGCTCAAAACCTTCTCTCATGGTGTTGAATAAGAAAATATAATCTCTCTTTTGTAAACTATGAAGATTCAACACCGAACTTTTAAATCCCCATGACTCCATAATTCCTTTATTGTCTTGATAGAAGGTACTTGTGGTCGAGATTGGTAGTAGCCTTGACAGCATGATAGCAACCTATAATTGAGAACTTAACTCGAGCATAGCTGCATGTGGATTAGTATATCTTTATAGAACATATTTAAATCAACCAACGCATATTCAATGCAAAGTGCAACACATAAAGCAACAAAATTGAAAGAAAAACACATAAAGCAAGTAGTTTTCAACAATTTGTGACATTTAGCGAAGAAAATCAATGCAATGGACAGGTTGACAAGTTGTTCTTATGCCGTACGACCTAAACTGACTCAATCACGACACGCGAACTTAAGGCCTCTTTATTCCCTTTTTGATCACCATCTTTAAGCTTCCATATCTTCCATGGCTCGTGTCTTGGTTATTCCTACTAGATATTTCTTAAATCATAGCTTCAAGCTTTAAATCTGTTTCTGGGTCGTGCCCTCCCCTTAAAATTATCCACCTTTACATCTTAAACTCCATCGATCCTTCTTTTATTGGAATTATTGACAAGCAACTTTCATTAGGAAGGGTTTTAATCATAGTAGCAACCCAAATCCTTTGCCCTTCACTTCTCATCTAATTCTCTTGATTCTCGGAACCCCATTTCCTATTCTTATTCGGTCCATACACCCCGAATTCAACTCTAAACCCCTTTTACTTTCTAAAATTTCCATCTCTGTCTCAACTTCATCATCCATAGATTCTTTTTCCAGTCGGTTTGGTTAAATTCGGGTTGTAATAGTAGCCTAACAAGTGAACACTAAAATAGTGCATGTTGGGTTATGATGTTAAGTGCATGTAGCGCATATTTTCAATAAAGGGAATGAAACATCAAATCATCAATTATAGCAACCAAACACATAATTCAACAAAGGAATATGCAACAAAAATTCAACAGTTGTAATATTAAAAAACATATTGTAAGAGTTTAAGTAACTAATTGCAATGTATGATGCACGTGCTATGAATGCATTGAACCTATCATTGTAGTAGTAGTTTTAGTACGATTTCCTTTCCTTTTATCTAGAAATTGGGAATATAAGTTGTAAGGTTGAGCATTACTCGGTCATTGATGATGCTTTCCAATCTTCCTTTGCTTCCAAGTCCTTGCTCGCTTTCTTATCTCCTCGCACGTCCCGAAGTCCCGAGAAGATGATACAATTTTGAATTCTTCAATGCTCCTTGCTCTCTTAGCTTTGCATCCATTCATTGATCCGCTTTTGTAGTCGTAGTAATTAAGCTACCTTACTTGGCCCCGTGGTCAAACCACCAGGTTGACAGTTTTCCATTCCATGCATCTTAGTTGGAATTCCTTTGTAACACTGGTGTATCCCTTGAAACTTCCTGATTTTGCCTTCTATTTTGATCAACGACTTCAAACTTGAAGATCTCGGTGATGAACTTTGAATGATTCAATTTTGCATGAAGTGCCTTCATGATTTGGTGGTTAGGAATCCCACGCCTATCTCATTTCCTCACGTATCTTTTGAATTGGTGGTTTGGGTCCCCACGATGCACCGATGATAATAATATTCCAGACTTGTAAGGAGGATGAATTTGGTGAACTTCTCCGTGCTCAAAACCTTCTCTCACTGTGTTGAATAAGAAAATATAATCCCTCTTTTGTAAACTATGAAGATTCAACACCGAACTTTTAAATCCCCATGACTCCATAATCCCTTTATTGACTTGATAGAAGGTACCTGTGGTCGAGATTGGTAGTAGCCTTGACAGCATGATAGCAACCTACAATTGAGAACTTAACTCGAGTATAGCTGCATGTAGATTAGTATATCTTTATAGAACATATTTAAATCAACCAACGCATATTCAATTCAAAGTGCAACACATAAAGCAACAAAATTGAAAGAAAATCACATAAAGCAAGTAATTTTAAACAATTTGTAACATTTAGCGAAGAAAATCAATACAATGCAAAGGTTGACAAGTTGTTCCTATACCGTACGACCTAAACTGACTCAATCATGACACGCGAACTTAAGGCCTCTTTTTACCTTTTTGATCACCATCTTTAGGCTTCCATATCTTCCATGGCTCGTGTCTTGGTTATTCCTACTAGATAATTCTTCAATCATAGCTTCAAGCTTTAAATCTATTTCTGGGTCGTGCTCTCCCCTTAAAATTATCCACCTTTACATATTAAACTCCATCGATCCTTCTTTTATTGGAATTATTTACAAGCAATTGTCATTAGGAAGGGTTTTAATCATAATAGCAACCCAAATCCTTTGCCCTTCACTTCTCATCTAATTCTCTTAATTCACGAAACCCCATTTTCTAATCATATTCGGTCCACACACCCCGAATTCAACTCTAAAGCCCTTTTACTTCCTAAAATTTCCATCTCTGTCTCAACTTCATCATCCATAGATTAGTTTTCCATTCGGTTTGGTTAAATTCAGATTGTAATAGTAGTCGAAACATCAAGTGAAACAGATAGCCCAATAAGTAAACACTAAAATAGTGCATGTTGGGTTATGATGCTAAGTGCATGTAGCGCATATTCTCAATAAAGGGAATGAAACATCGAATCATCAATTATAGCAACCAAACACATAATTCAACAAAGGAATATGCAACAACAATTTAACAGTTGTGATATTAAAAAACATATAGTAAGAGTTTAAGTAAGTAATTGCAATGTATGATGCACGTGCTATGAATGCATTGAACCTGTCATTGTAGTAGTAGTTTTAGCACAATTTCCTTTCCTTTGATCTAGAAATTACGAATATAAGTTGTAAGGTTGAGCATTACTTGGTCATTGATGATGCTTTCCAATCTTCGTTTGCTTCCAAGTCCTTCCTCGCTTCCTTATCTCCTCGCACCTCCCGAAGTCTCGAGAAGATGATAGAATTTTGAATTCTTCAATGCTCCTTGCTCTCTTAGCTTTGCATCCATTCATTGATCCGCTTTCGTAGTCGTACTAATTAAGCTACCTTACTTGACCCCGTGGTCAAACCACCCGGTTGATAGTTTTCCATTCCATGCATCTTACTTAGAATTCTTTTGTAACACTGATGTATCCCTTGAAACTTCCTGATTTGGCCTTCTATTTTGATCAACGACTTCAAACTTGAAGATCTCGCTCATGAACTTTGAATGATTCAATTTTGCATGAAGTGCCTTCATGATTTGGTGGTTAGGAATCCCACGCCTATCCCATTTCCTCACGTATCTTTTGAATTGGTGGTTTGGGTCCCCACGATGCCCCAATGATAATAATATTCAAGACTGGTAGGGAGGATGAAGTTGGTGAACATCTCCGTGCTTGAAACCTTCTCTCACGGAGTTAAATAAGAAAATATAATCCCTCTTTTGTAAACTATAAAGATTCAACATCGGACTTTTAAATCCCGATGACTCCATAATCCCTTTATTGACTTGATAGAAGGTACTTGTGGTCGAGATTGGTAGTAGCCTTGACAGCATGATAGCAACCTACAATTGAGAACTTAACTCGAGCTTAGCTGCATGTGGATTAGTGTATCTTTATAGAACATATTTAAATCAACCAACGCATATTCAATTCAAAGTGCAACACACAAAGCAACAAAATTGAAAGAAAATCACATAAAGCAAGTAATTTTCAACAATTTGTGACATTTAGCGAAGAAAATCAATGCAATGCACAGGTTGACAAGTTGTTCTTATGCCGTACGACCTAAACTGACTCAATCACAACAGGCGAACTTGTAACACCCCAAACGGAGGATGCCACATCCCCCGCACTAAGACCCAGACCCGGTCACGAAATAGAAAGTCCATGCCCGAATCCGAATCATAGCGAACGGGAGACCAACTCACACACTAGGCTAGGCGGATCTAACTTGACAAACTCAGAGTGCGGAAGCAAATTAAAACCAACAACAATAGATAGCGGAAGCATTTAAAACAAAACATGCAAAGCAGGTGACGGGTTCAACTAGCATAAATACCTAGTCCCGAATCAATTCATAACCCAACATAATAAACAGCATAAGCATCATCATAATATCTACTAACATCCAAATACTAGCTTACTAACCCCACACGGGTTTAAGTCTAAGTAGAACATAAACATAGCCTTCAAGTATGAAACATAAATACATAACATAAATAAAGTATGCGACAAATGCATCCTAATACCAACTAGACTGACAAGTGTGACTCAGGAGACTCACTTCCGCCTAGCTCAAGCCAAAAGGAAACCTGCAAACTAAAAGATAAATGAGGTGTCAGTCAACTGACTGAGTGAGGGGGGCTAACGCACACCCACAGTATATATATACAGAGCACAGCACATATGAAAAGGGTGGACTCATGAACCGGGAATAGGTGTTGCATACCAAAACATTTCGAAACAACCCAGATAATATATAGATATAAGTTTAGAAACCATTTCCAAAAGGACTCTATCCCGATTCATGATTCCCATAACATATCATACCATATGCTCGGCGAGTACGAGCTTCCAACCTCAACTCCTCATATCATAACAAAACAGAAATAACATACCAACCTCAACTCCGGGTGATGGTAGGGTTGCGCAACCCTAACCATCCTTAATAAAATCGTCTAAAATAGACTCGACCTCAAGGGGTAGCGAACCCACAAGAGTCCTCCCCGGCCTTAGCCGAAGGCTCAAGATATCACGCCTCCTCCATCACCCTAAAGTCGCGCAATGATATCTCAAATGGAACTACGCAATGGATAAATGCCCCGACGGCCCTAACCGTCCCGGGGGTACCCACTCCCGCAGCTCCTCGGAACGCAATGGATAAATGCCCCGTCGGCCTTAACTGTCCCGGGGGTACCCATTCCTGCAGTTCCTAGGATCCATAACATAATAGAACAGAACATACGCCAATCTTTCATGGCATCTCGCTACAGAATCATAACACAACTGGATTTTTCCAAAATGACTTATATATGTCTCAAAAATTGGTTTTTATAACATAACTTTTCAAAATAGCTTACATATGCTTTCATATCTAATTTTCCAAAACAGAGCTGATTCACGAGGTCATAAACATATCATATCCAACACATACGTATCTATAATAGATATACTCGCATGCAAGGGTTGAAATCAGCATATTAAGGCCATAGGTCGCATAACTATACAAAATCCTAAACCTCACCTGAGAAACGACGAGATACCAAAACTGACAAGACGAATGCATACGCGACAAGGTCATCTCCGCCCTGGAGATCACTGTATAGAAAAGGGGAACACAGCATACTCGTGAGACACGACTCAAACATGAACCATAGAGACGCACGGCAATGATTATGAGATGACGTGCAATAATATGACATGTTCACAGAAATTACAAAGTGACATGAAAGTGATCATGTGCACAATTAATATCCCACATAACAAACAACCACAAAATTCAATTGTACGTGTAGTTCGTGATCATAAAATATACATGCCCAATATATATAAATTAAATAAATCCCTAATTCAACCTTCTCACGTATTAAACGAATTATGACATTAACCATAATTGAATAAGATGTACACAATGATATATATATATATATATGAATATAGGTGCACATCTAGCATATAGTTACACCAAACTATGTACGGTTAGTAAATCATTTTAGTGATATTACACCTGTTACCACTAATACTAGGAGCTCAATTAAATTTAATATCCATCATAATCAATCTCATACTAACATGATTTGGTAGTAAATAACAGATGCATTTAATGAAACATTCACTAATCTCAAACATTTCACCTAGTAATATATATAACAATTAGGGAATTATCCAATATAGCAAACAATTCAATTTGTATACAACATAGGCTCAGCATACACGCACACACCCAAATTCCAAATTCAATACAATCTCACAAATCCAAATTACAGCATATATTTCGTATAGGTACTCGAATTTATTTATATGTCTATATACCAACACTCACGCATACACACGACATCAAACACAAATTCACAAGTTACTAAGCCAATTTATGATAACCAACAGATTCTGAAATTCAGTAGCATCAAGCTTAAAACATATATTAATTTAATTTATTCAATAATTAAACCAAATTACAATACACGATACTTCCCATAAATTAAATAAGTGTATACTGCATATGTAAAGAAATTAGGAAAAGAAGGAATTTACAATTAAAAGAAAAGTAGAAGCTTAGGACAGTCGAGGCGGGCTGAGCGTTTGTTGCTTCCCTTCCTTTTGTTTTCCCCTGTTTCGGCTGAGCAAGTAAAGGAGGCCAGGCTGGTGGTTGCCTTCTTGGCGGAGTGGTGGTAGAGCAGAAAAAGGTCAGCTGGAATTCGAAGCACCAGCGGCTATGGTGGTGTTCCGATGACCCTCGCGGCAGTGAGGGCGCTGGCGGCAGTGAAACCTCTACCTTGTTTCCTCTGCTGGCTTAGAGACGCTAGACTAAGAGGGTAAAGCATCCAGGGTGATGGCTCACGGTGGTGATCGACGCTGGAAGCACCGGCAGAGAGTGGTTGCTGGCAGAAGAAGGGAGCTTCTCCGTTCTGCTCAGATCTGAGCAAGGAAGGAGGGGAAGAAATGGAGTGGTTGCCAGATCTGAACCTTACTGCAGCAGTGGTCGTGCCTCGGACAGGGATCAGCGGCGGCTTCACAGTGGCGTAGGGTTGAGTCGCGGCGGAACTTGGTGGTTGTCGGCTTCGTCGTCGCTGAAAGGAGGGAGAGAGATGGTGGTGAAAAGGGAATTCTCAGATCTGGGCGAAGAAACGAGGTTGTTGTTGACCAAAGCGGGGTGTCCGGATCTGAGTGGGGTTGGCCTTGAATCATCGCCGGCGATGGTGTGGCTGAGGAAGAAGGCGTCGCTGGTGAACGAGGGAGAAAGTGGAGAAGGGGTCGCTGGAATGGTGTAGGTGGTGTGGGATGCCGAAGAGAAAGGTGGTGGTTGGCGGCGGAGCTCGCCGGAGAAGAAGGCGTTGCAGGCGGTGGTTGTTGGCTCCGCATCTGCTGCGCAAGGAGGAATGGGATGAGAGAAATGAAATGGTAGCACTAGGGTTTCAGCGTATAAAGAGATCCATTTCCCAAAATTGCAATTAAGTCCCTGAAGAACTTATGTGGTGCGATTGAGTCCTCCAATTTTAGTTAATTTCAAATCAGCCCACATAATTTAAATTAAAGAACAATTAGGAATTAAACTCATATCCCAATTAGGTTCACATATTTATATAAGATTGCAATTGAGTTAATTAAATTATTAAAACATGAATAAGGCAATTCAAGCACAAGCCGAATTAAATAAATAACAAACTAACCGCACGAAAACGACATCGTATCTTGCTCCGAAAAGGTGGGGTGTTACAACCTTCCCCCCTTAAGAGAACCTGGTCCCCAGGTTCCACTCCTGAGCTGGAAAAGCTTCGAGTTGATAGTGTCTTAACCCTTCTCCCGGAATTGCATAAAGCATAGCCTCCGTTGTGTAGTTTACTCTCATTGTCTTTACTGAACCTTTCTCGTGGTGTCTCGTTGTCATTGGGATCCATTTGAGCACTGGATCGTTGCTTCCATCAAGTTCTTCGACCATTCCCATGAGACGAATAGTTATCACTGCACTCAACTTCGATGGCGTCGTAAACTCGTCAGTTGCAGACCGTTGTCAGGACAACGCGTAACGCAACCTCAACAGACAAGAGAGAATCCCATCTCTCGGCACAAGAAGTGAGAGAACCCCGTCTCCCGAGCACAGATTTGAGAGAACCCCGTCTCTCGAGCACGGATTTGAGAGAACCCCGTCTCTCGAGCACATAATGAGAGAACCCCGTCTCTCAACCTAAGTCTGATAGATTTCCATATCTCCCAAACATTCTAGTTTGAGAAAATCCAACATTTCTCAAACCCTTAGATTCAAGAGAATCCCGCATCTCTGAATACCTAAGTACGAGAGAATCCAACATCTCTCGTGCACGAAACTTAGAAAGAATCCAACATCTTTCTATCACATAAATAGAGAGAATCCTATATCTCTCCAACAAGTAAAAAGAGGGGCCTAAAGTCTCTCTTGCAATTAAATCCACAGATCAACACTCATACATACAAAAATCAGAGTAACACTTGATGAGAAGTATGCGGTGCATGTTTGGTGTACCTTACACTACTGATATTGGTATCCCTTGAGTATAGATTCCACGCTCATACCTCAACTCAAGGGGGATATCGTGATGGAATCCCTGTAAAACCAGATTACAGTATGTATGTATGTTATATGCGAGGTTAGTGAGCATTCAAGGGAGTTTTAAATCACATAAACATGCTTAATCCGCATAAACACGTAACTTATTCATTTCAGCAATAGTTCACCAAAAACAGATACTCCAGGTTATCAATGCTAGATCAGATATCCAAGTTATCACAATTAAAACCATAGTCATCACACACATCAAGCAAAATAAGGTAAGAATACTTAAGCGATGCATGTATGCAAATGCCATGAATGCTAGGCGTACCGATCACCGTAGTGTCAACTCTTGACAGGAAGTTGAGACGAAGTGGTAGGAGTTGATTAAGTGGATAATGATGCACTCTACATCATCTGGACTTCTTGTCTTAAATCTTTTGATGTGAAGAGGCAATTCATCAATTATGTCCATAATCCAACTCTCTACTAAACCATAATCCTTGCTCACCCAGAATCATCCACAGTCTCCTTCAAGAACTCTGACTTATGTGTTAAACCTTAGTCTGCTCATCCTCAAGGAATTCCACAATTCGATTGCCAATCCAAAATTTATCTTTGAGTTATGCTGGACGATCATGATGTTAAGCATTTCCCAAGGTAAGTCATGGCTCACGATTTTGAAACGTGAATAAGATCATGAATCTTTTTGTGTGAAGAGGTAACCCAGCAAGCATGCTTATAATCCAACCCTTTACCAGATCGTAGCCCTTGTTCAACCAGAATCATCTTCGGTTCCCACCAAGAATCCTAATTCATGTGTGAAACCTTAACCTGTTTATCTTCGAGAAATTGCCCATAAATCGGTCGTCAATCAGAAATCTATCTCAGAGCTAAGCTCGACGCTAGTGGTATTAGTCATTTCCCAAAGCAATCCATGGTATATGATTCTAAAACTTGAATAAAATCTTTTGGCATCTATGTGATCTATTCCCACCTCAACAGTGTCTTCCATCTCATCTTGAAGAAAGAACCAATCCTGTCTTGTCATTTGTTAACTCTAAACAGTACCAAAACCTTCAACACCCACCGATGGTTTGTAACTCGTTACTTAAGTTAGCACCAACATGGTTACTTATCTGCATCCCTTGGACTTGATCGGATCGAACTTGATCAAATTCTTCTACATGAACCCGTTTCCATCAACAAAGTGACTACTTCCAAATGAACGAATCATCAAGGAGAAAGTTCATCAAACTCCTTCAAATCGGCTCCACTTGATCAGATTCTTCTCCATTGACTCATTTCCCTCAACAAGTTGACTACTTTCAAATGAACGAATCCTCAAGGCGAAAATTCATCAAACTTCATCTTTCAATTGACTTTAAGATAGTAAGTCTATATAGTAAATCTCATTCCTTCAACTCTGAACCCTTTTTGCGACCATTGATCTTGGTGATGACTCCTTTCATCTTCAGATTGTGGTGTGTTTCCATTGTAGTGCCAATAAGTAGTGTTGATGGAGGGAATTCTCAATGTTGACTCATAAGACACCCTTAAATTCAAACACTAAATTCGATGCATGCCGGTTAAGGATGCACATGAAATGTAACACATATATCACGTAAATGCAACAATTAATTGCAATTTATAAAGCTCATAAAATAAGGTGTTGCATAATCAAAGTCATAGTGTACAGACATTCTTATAATCACGAAACAATTCATGTCGAAGGGTCAAAGTATCAAGCCAATCAAATGCAATGCGCAGTTATTCCTATGCCGTACGACCTAGACAGACTCAACACGACTCAAGAGCTCGGTTTTGCAACCTAGATCTCTGATACCACTTAAGGATGTAACACCCCAAACGGAGGATGCCACATCCCCCGCACTAAGACCCAGACCCGGTCACGAAATAGAAAGTCCATGCCCGAATCCGAATCATAGCGAACGGGAGACCAACTCACACACTAGGCTAGGCGGATCTAACTTGACAAACTCAGAGTGCGGAAGCAAATTAAAACCAACAACAATAGATAGCGGAAGCATTTAAAACAAAACATGCAAAGCAGGTGACGGGTTCAACTAGCATAAATACCTAGTCCCGAATCAATTCATAACCCAACATAATAAACAGCATAAGCATCATCATAATATCTACTAACATCCAAATACTAGCTTACTAACCCCACACGGGTTTAAGTCTAAGTAGAACATAAACATAGCCTTCAAGTATGAAACATAAATACATAACATAAATAAAGTATGCGACAAATGCATCCTAATACCAACTAGACTGACAAGTGTGACTCAGGAGACTCACTTCCGCCTAGCTCAAGCCAAAAGGAAACCTGCAAACTAAAAGATAAATGAGGTGTCAGTCAACTGACTGAGTGAGGGGGGCTAACGCACACCCACAGTATATATATACAGAGCACAGCACATATGAAAAGGGTGGACTCATGAACCGGGAATAGGTGTTGCATACCAAAACATTTCGAAACAACCCAGATAATATATAGATATAAGTTTAGAAACCATGTCCAAAAGGACTCTATCCCGATTCATGATTCCCATAACATATCATACCATATGCTCGGCGAGTACGAGCTTCCAACCTCAACTCCTCATATCATAACAAAACAGAAATAACATACCAACCTCAACTCCGGGTGATGGTAGGGTTGCGCGACCCTAACCATCCATAATAAAACCGTCTAAAATAGACTCGACCTCAAGGGGTAGCGAACCCACAAGAGTCCTCCCCGGCCTTAGCCGAAGGCTCAAGATATCACGCCTCCTCTATCACCCTAAAGTCGCGCAATGATATCTCAAATGGAACTACGCAATGGATAAATGCCCCGACGGCCCTAACCGTCCCGGGGGTACCCACTCCCGCACCTCCTCGGAACGCAATGGATAAATGCCCCGTCGGCCTTAACCGTCCCGGGGGTACCCATTCCTGCAGTTCCTAGGATCCATAACATAATAGAACAGAACATACGCCAATCTTTCATGGCAATCTCGCTACAGAATCATAACACAACTGGATTTTTCCAAAATGACTTATATATGTCTCAAAAACTGGTTTTTATAACATAACTTTTCAAAATAGCTTACATATGCTTTCATATCTAATTTTCCAAAACAGAGCTGATTCACGAGGTCATAAACATATCATATCCAACACATACGTATCTATAATAGATATACTCGCATGCAAGGGTTGAAATCAGCATATTAAGGCCATAGGTCGCATAACTATACAAAATCCTAAACCTCACCTGAGAAACGACGAGATACCAGAACTGACAAGACGAATGCATACGCGACAAGGTCATCTCCGCCCTGGAGATCACTGTATAGAAAAGGGGAACACAGCATACTCGTGAGACACGACTCAAACATGAACCATAGAGACGCACGGCAATGATTATGAGATGACGTGCAATAATATGACATGTTCACAGAAATTACAAAGTGACATGAAAGTGATCATGTGCACAATTAATATCCCACATAACAAACAACCACATAATTCAATTGTACGTGTAGTTCGTGATCATAAAATATATATGCCCAATATATATAAATTAAATAAATCCCTAATTCAACCTTCTCACGTATTAAACGAATTATGACATTAACCATAATTGAATAAGATGTACACAATGATATATATATATATATATGAATATAGGTGCACATCTAGCATATAGTTACACCAAACTATGTACGGTTAGTAAATCATTTTAGTGATATTACACCTGTTACCACTAATATTAGGAGCTCAATTAAATTTAATATCCATCATAATCAATCTCATACTAACATGATTTGGTAGTAAATAACAGATGCATTTAATGAAACATTCACTAATCTCAAACATTTCACCTAGTAATATATATAACAATTAGGGAATTATCCAATATAGCAAACAATTCAATTTGTATACAACATAGGCTCAGCATACATGCACACACCCAAATTCCAAATTCAATACAATCTCACAAATCCAAATTACAGCATATATTTCGTATAGGTACTCGAATTTATTTATATGTCTATATACCAACACTCACGCATACACACGACATCAAACACAAATTCACAAGTTACTAAGCCAATTTATGATAACCAACAGATTCTGAAATTCAGTAGCATCAAGCTTAAAACATATATTAATTTAATTTATTCAATAATTAAACCAAATTACAATACACGATACTTCCAATAAATTAAATAAGTGTATACTGCATATGTAAAGAAATTAGGAAAAGAAGGAATTTACAATTAAAAGAAAAGTAGAAGCTTAGGACAGTCGAGGCGGGCTGAGCGTTTGCTGCTTCCCTTCCTTTTGTTTTCCCCTGTTTCGGCTGAGCAAGTGAAGGAGGCCAGGCTGGTGGTTGCCTTCTTGGCGGAGTGGTGGTAGAGCAGAAAAAGGTCAGCTGGAATTCGAAGCACCGGCGGCTATGGTGGTGTTCCGATGACCCTCGCGGCAGTGAGGGCGCTGGCGGCAGTGAAACCTCTGCCTTGTTTCCTCTGCTGGCTTAGAGACGCTAGACTAAGAGGGTAAAGCATCCAGGGTGATGGCTCACGGTGGTGATCGGCGCTGGAAGCACCGGCAGAGAGTGGTTGCTGGCGGAAGAAGGGAGCTTCTCCGTTCTGCTCAGATCTGAGCAAGGAAGGAGGGGGAAGAAATGGAGTGGTTGCCAGATCTGAACCTTACTGCGGCAGTGGTCGTGCCTCGGACAGGGATCAGCGGCGGCTTCACAGTGGCGTAGGGTTGAGTCACGGCGGAACTTGGTGGTTGTCGGCTTGGTCGTCGCTGAAAGGAGGGAGAGAGATGGTGGTGAAAAGGGAATTCTCAGATCTGGGCGAAGAAACGAGGTTGTTGTTGACCAAAGCGGGGTGTCCGGATCTGAGTGGGGTTGGCCCTGAATCATCGCCGGCGATGGTGTGGCTGAGGAAGAAGGCGTCGCTGGTGAACGAGGGAGAAAGTGGAGAAGGGGTCGCTGGAATGGTGTAGGTGGTGTGGGATGCCGAAGAGAAAGGTGGTGGTTGGCGGCGGAGCTCGCCGGAGAAGAAGGCGTTGCAGGCGGTGGTTGTTGGCTCCGCATCTGCTGCGCAAGGAGGAATGGGATGAGAGAAATGAAATGGTAGCACTAGGGTTTCAGCGTATAAAGAGATCCATTTCCCAAAATTGCAATTAAGTCCCTGAAGAACTTATGTGGTGCGATTGAGTCCTCCAATTTTAGTTAATTTCAAATCAGCCCACATATTTTAAATTAAAGAACAATTAGGAATTAAACTCATATCCCAATTAGGTTCACATATTTATATAAGATTGCAATTGAGTTAATTAAATTATTAAAACATGAATAAGGCAATTCAAGCACAAGCTGAATTAAATAAATAACAAACTAATCGCACGAAAACGACATCGTATCTTGCTCCGAAAAGGTGGGGTGTTACAGAACTTAAGGCCTCTTTATTCCCTTTTTGATCACCATCTTTAGGCTTCCATATCTTCCATGGCTCGTGTCTTGGTTATTCCTACTAGATAATTCTTCAATCATAGCTTCAAGCTTTAAATCTGTTTTTGGGTCGTGCTCTCCCCTTAAAATTATCCACCTTTACATCTTAAACTCTATCGATCCTTCTTTTATTGGAATTATTGACAAGCAATTTTCATTAGGAAGGGTTTTAATCATAATAGTAACCCAAATCCTTTGCCCTTCATTTCTCATCTAATTCTCTTGATTCTCTGAACCCCATTTCCTAATCTTGTTCGGTCCATACACCCCGAATTCAACTATAAAGCCCTTTTACTTCCTAAAATTTCCATCTTTGTCTCAACTTCATCATCCATAGATTCTTTTTCCATTCGGTTTGGTTAAATTCGGATTGTAATAGTAGTCGAAGCTGAAAGAGATAACCTAACATGTGAACACTAAAATAGTGCATGTTGGGTTATGATGCTAAGTGCATGTAGCGCATATTCTCAATAAAGGGAATGAAACATCAAATCATCAATTATAGCAACCAAACACATAATTCAACAAAGGAATATGCAACAACAATTTAACAGTTGTGATATTAAAAAACATATAGTAAGATTTTAAGTAAGTAATTGCAATGTATGATACACGTACTTTGAACGTATTGAACCTATCTTTGTAGTAGTAGTTTTAGCACGATTTCCTTTCCTTTGATCTAGAAATTACGAATATAAGTTGTAAGGTTGAGCAATACTCGGTCATTGATGATGCTTTCCAATCTTCGTTTGCTTCCAAGTCCTTGCTCGCTTTCTTATCTCCTCGCACCTCCCGAAGTCCCGAGAAGATAATACAATTTTGAATTCTTCAATGCTCCTTGCTCTCTTAGCTTTGCATCCATTCATTGATCCGCTTTTCTAGTCGTACTAATTAAGCTACCTTACTTGGCCCCGTGGTGAAACCACCCAGTTGACAGTTTTCCATTCAATGGATCTTAGTTAGGTTTCCTTTGTAACACTGGTGTATCCCTTGAAACTTCCTGATTTGGCCTTCTATTTTGATCAAGGACTTCAAACTTGAACATCTCGATGATGAACTTTGAATGATTCAATTTTGCATGAAGTGCATTCATGATTTGGTGGTTAGGAATCCCACGCCTATCCCATTTCCTCACGTATCTTTTGAATTGGTGGTTTGGGTCCCCACGATGCACCGATGATAATAATATTCCAGACTTGTAGGGAGGATGAATTTGGTGAACTTCTCCGTGCTCAAAACCTTGTCTCACGGTGTTGAATAAGAAAATATAATCCCTCTTTTATAAACTATGAAGATTCAACACCGAACTTTTAAATCCCCATGACTCCACAATCCCATTATTGACTTGATAGAAGGTACTTGTGGTCGAGATTGGTAGTAGCCTTGACAGCATGATAGCAACCTACAATTGAGAACTTAACTCGAGCATAGGTGCATGTGGATTAGTATATCTTTATAGAACATATTTAAATCAACCAACGCATATTGAATGCAAAGTGCAACACATAAAGCAACAAAATTGAATGAAAATCACATAAAGCAAGTAATTTTAAACAATTTGTAACATTTAGCGAAAAAAATCAATGTAATGCACAAGTTGACAAGTTGTTCCTATGTCGTTCGACCTAAACTGACTCAATCATGACACGCGAACTTACGGCCTCTTTATTCCCTTTTTGATCACCATCTTTAGGCTTCCATATCTTCCATGGCTCGTGTCTTGGTTATTCCTACTAGATATTTCTTAAATCATAGCTTCAAGCTTTAAATCTGTTTCTGGGTCGTGCTCTCCCCTTAAAATTATCCACCTTTACATCTTAAACTCCATCGATCCTTATTTTATTGGAATTATTGACAAGCAACTTTCATTAGGAAGGGTTTTAATCATAGTAGCATCCCAAATCCTTTGCCCTTCACTTCTCATCTAATTCTCTTGATTCTCGGAACCCCATTTCCTAATCTTGTTCGGTCCACACACCCCGAATTCAACTCTAAACCCCTTTTACTTCCTAAAATTCCCATCTCTGTCTCAACTTTATCATTGATAGATTATTTTTCCATTCGGTTTGGTTAAATTCGGATTGTAATAGTAGTCGAAGCATTAAGTGAAAGAGATAACCTAATAAGTAAACACTAAAATAGTGCATGTTGGGTTATGATGCTAAGTGCATGTAGCGCATATTCTCAATAAAGGGAATGAAAACATCAAATCAGCAATTATAGCAACAAAACACATAATTCAACAAAGGAATATGCAACAACAATTTAACAGTTGTAATATTAAAACACATATAGTAAGAGTTTAAGTAATAATTGCAATGTACGATGCACGTGCTATGAATGCATTGAACATGTCATTGTAGTAGTAGTTTTAGTCCGATTTCCTTTCCTTTGTTCTAGACATTGCGAATATAAGTTGTAAGGCTGAGCATTACTCGGTCATTGATGATGCTTTCCAATCTTCGTTTGCTTCCAAGTCCTTGCTCGCTTCCTTATCTCCTCGCACGTCCCGCAGTCCCGAGAAGATGATAGAATTTTGAATTCTTAAATGCTCCTTGCTCTCTTAGCTTTGCATCCATTCAATGATCCACTTTTGTAGTCGTACTAATTAAGCTACCTTACTTGGCCCCGTGGTGAAACCACCCAGTTGACAGTTTTCCATTCAATGCATCTTAGTTAGGTTTCCTTTGTAACACTGGTGTATCCCTTGAAACTTCCTGTTTTGGCCTTCTATTTTGATTAACGACTTCAAACTTGAAGATCTCGGTGATGAACTTTGAATGATTCAATTTAGCATGAAGTGCCTCCATGATTTAGTGGTTAGGAATCCCACGCCTATCCCATTTCCTCACGTATCTTTTGAATTGGTGGTTTGTGTCCCCACGATGCACCGATGATAATAATATTCAAGACTTGTAGGGAGGATGAAGTTGGTGAACTTCTCTGTGCTCGAAATCTTCTCTCACGGTGTTGAATAAGAAAATATAATCCCTCTTTTGTAAACTATGAAGATTCAACACCGAACTTTTAAATCCCGATGACTCCATAATCCCTTTATTGACTTGCTAGAAGGTACTTGTGGTCGAGATTGATAGTAGCCTTGATTGCATGATAGCAACCTACAATTAAGAAATTAACTCGAGCGTAGGTGCATGTGGATTAGTATATGCTTATGGCACGTATTTAAATCAACCAACGCATATTCAATGCAAAGTGCAACACATAAAGCAACAAAATTGGAAGAAAATCACATAAAGCAAGTAATTTTCAGCAATTTGTGACATTTAGCGAAGAAAATCAATGCAATGCACAGGTTGACAAGTTGTTCCTATGTCGTACGACCTAAACTGACTCAATCACGATACGCGGACTGTGGTTTTGCAACCTGGAGCTCTGATACCTCTTAAGGATGTAGCACCCCAGACGGAAGGCACCACATCCCCCGCACTATAACCCAAACTCGATTACGAAATGGGAAGTCCATACCCGAGTCTGAATTATAGCGAACGGGAGATCACTCACACACTATGCTAGGCGAGGCTAAACTTCGAAACCAAATAAGCAATTAACCAAAATGAAATTCACGTCCGGAAGCAAATCATAAGTTCAATCACAACATAAGCAGTAAGTGACGGGTTCAACTAACATAAATACCTAGTCCCGAATATCATAAATTCCAACATAAAATTTTCATACATTCAATGCATAACTTCATCAATTACAATATGCGTGTAGTATGATTCGGACTGGACCAAAAGACTTGACCGACACAAAACCCCGCCTAGCACTCCAAAACCTGCAAAAGAACTGAAAACAAAGCCGGGTTCAGTCTATAGGAGACTGGTGGGTATAAAATAGGGCATAACATAAATAATATTGTAGAATTTAAACATGCCCACATGCAAGCTATAATCCCGTGTGAGGTTTGTTTAAATATTTCCCAAGTGGGTGAAAACAAAGTAAAACAACACTCGCGATTAAAACAATCAATTTCATTCGTTCATTCAATCATGTGGTCATTATGTGGGCCCCGTGAGAGGGCAAATTCTCCATCCTTCTCCTCGTGTGTGCATTAATTCCTTCATTCATTCAATCATTCATTAGTGATCATACTATATTCATTCATTCTTTCATGCATTCGTTCATTAACATTCATTTATAATCATATCATTCATAATCATAAACATATACACCTTCTTCCTCCGGTTGGTGGACGGGATTGCAAGGCCCGACCACCTAATACATTGACCAAAGGGGGTTACATGAATTCCCCCAAAGGCACTCAGCTGCCATTCCTCGCTAATCTCGTAGCGAGGGCCACTATGACCGTTATTATTTGTTGGGACTAGTGCACGGGGATCACCGTCAGCCCGAGATTCCCCGGATAGCCACGTACACATAGTCCTGGGCCCCCATAAACAATGTGTTCACTGATCTCGCCAAAACATTTGGTAAGGGATTCATGAAAGGAAAAAGGCTTTACGTTGAAAATCATAGACTCTTTGGAAAAGACTCCATATAAATATAATTACATACTTGGCTTAAAACTTTCACGTAAGGGGTATATATTGGGTCATCTTAGCTAATAGAAGAGAAACCCACCTGTTACACCTCTTACCAAACAATACCAAAAGGAAAAGAAGACTTGAGGTAGCCTATGAACCCGACACGTGTCCGCCCTGGAGAAAATTGTACAAGAGACAATGTAGTGTACTCGTGAGACTCAAGACCTTAAGTGAACCATATATGACGTACGGCATGTTAGGCACATGATATGAGATTCATAAGAACCATAAATAATGTGATGAGGGCATATAATCAAGTAATTCATTCAATGCGTTCAATACGTGGTGGTTTCATATTCATGCGTTTCATATCTTTCATATTTTGTATCAATCGAGTCATAAGCTGCATATAATAATCATAACACATGTTATAACATGTTTTCCATACCTATGAGTCATTCAGAGATGCAAGGAATCCATTTAGCACGTAAGGAAGGTATTGGGTACAAGAAGATTCACATTGTACCACTTAGACGTTTTTGCATATATTTCACGTTTATCCATCACAACTTAGGTCATAAAGTTCATAATCAAATCATAACATATCATAGATACAAGTTTGAGGCACAAGATATCAATTAAAACACATACGAAAAAGGAACGCAAGAAGATGGATTTTGGTGAAAGTTGACAGTTTTCGGAATTGCGCAAGCGTAAAGAATTGATTATATCTTAAATTATAGAAGTTTGAATTGCGTTTTATTTATTGGACATGAAAGTAGACAAATAGGCCTTTAAAATGATATGTGACTCAAATCTTGGTTCAAAGCAAGGTGAAAATGGCGTAGGTTTGAAGTTGGACCAATGCGAAAATTCAATGAAGTGGCGACATAATTTTCAAACGATCATATCTCACAAACCACAAGGAATTTTAAGGTTATTCTAATTGGAGGATACTGTAGAGTTCAAGAGGTTTCCGTGGGTTCCAAAATCAGGTCAATCGGAGTTGTTTAGAATAGGTAAAGGCCCTGTACCAGGTAACGGGCGTTACCCAGTTTTGTGCAGGAAGGCAATAACGGGCGTTAATGGTCACAGAGGTGTTCTTCTTCGCGAAATTGGTCCTGTTCACCCTTGAATCCCTTTCAAAACATAGCAGCAACATATACCACACATTGTACAAAGTTAATGCATCAAATAATCAAAGATTCATGTCCAAATTCATGCCAAAACTGAAGCTTAATTATGAGAATGGAAGATATGCTCACATAGATTCATGTTCTTCAAGTTTCATGCCAAACCATTAATGGTAACTTCGAAACAACTCATCTATCATGCAATACAAGTTCAAGGAATCTTGAATGGAGGTCTTAGGATTATATATCATGCTTCACACTAAAAGAATTCACAAGATCTCATGCAAGAATCATCAAAATCACACAAGCCTTTACTATTCATTCAATATATCAATCCTAACTCAAATCATCGTGAAATTATACAAAATTGGACTTAAAAGAACCAAAAGGAGATACACATATAAAAAATGGTCTTACCTTTCAAATTGGAGGAGGAATGGGTGTGAGATGAGCTCAAACTCTCACTTGGGGAATAGTTTTCTTCTTCCTCTTCTTTTCTCTTCTCTTTCTCTTTCTTTCTTCTTCTTTTGGCTGAAAATATCTTGTTTTGGGGGGTGGGATATCATGTGAGGGCTTATAGGGAGAGAGAGAGAGAGTGCAAGTGGTGTTAGGGTCAATCGGTAGGTCATAGGTGTGTTAATTTAGGTCCGTAGCTTAGGTAGAGTCATGAATGGTCATTTTAAACGCGAGTTGCGCATTTTGGTTGAAATTCAGGGATCCAAATGATCTTAGAAAAATATGAAGCTTGACCCATTGTCTCCAAATCGTCGATGCGAATCCAATGGAGGTGACGGAACTCGATTCCGAGTTCCCGAGCTCAAGATATGTCGTCCGGAACACAATGTACGCTAAATGCTCTTAAGCTCACTTTTCGGTTCCGATCACACAAACGAACACAAAACTGAAACATACAAGAATGAAATTATGCAACGAGCAAATAAACATGATCAAAAGGCACATGATTCACTCATGGTAAGTTTCCACAAAAAATAGAAATGAAATCAAATAGAAACGACATTCAAACATAAACACACATGCGCAAACGTCTCAAGAATTCACAATGAAATAATAAAATTAATAAAAGAAATAATAATGAAGCATATATAATTAATTAAATTGTGTATAATAGTAAACACATACGTCATGCTTAAATCACAGAAAAACTGGGCCGTTACAGAATTAGCTACTCATAATTAAAGCAAAACTCATAAAACTAAAGGAAATTGCATTAAAATAAATCATATTCATCGAATCTAAACAAAGTCTAAAAAACAAAAGCATAAACATTCAGTAATATCTAAAAACGAATCTAACATATGAAAACTAGTTAAAACAAAACTTAAAAGGATTAGTTTGATAATCTAAAGCAACAATAAAACCGGAAATCGTTCTAAGAATTCAATCCTTTCGTCTTCTTGATTTCTCCGAAAAACTCCTTTGAAACTCATTGTCTTATCTTCAAACCCTAGGTTACGACCTGGAAGAAAAGCTCTCTGAAAAAAGACTCCAAAACGCACTAATATAGCAGCTCTAATAATTCTCTCACCGCCCTAGGTAACGGCCGTTGTGACGCCCAGAGCGGTGGGCCACCACATCCCCTGCACTTAAACCCGAACCCACATATTAAATGGGTTTCCATACATGAGCCCAAGTCTAAGCGAACGGTAACCTACACTCACACACTAGGCTAAGCGGGGCTAAAACTCCGACAGAGTGCGCAAACAAATATCAGAATGAGGAAGCAATAACGTAAGGATCGAAAGAGAGCTCTATAACTAACATTTATCTCAGGTACAATGGCCTCGAGGCCCAAAATAGATCAAGTATATATACAGCAAAAGATCATAATTCTTCACCACAGGGGTAAAAATCAAATACATAATAAGAGCGTTCAAAAGCAGGAAGTATGAATGCAACTTGACCTAGACACACAAGTACAAGACCAAGACTTGCACTTCCCCGCCTAGCTCGAAACAACCTGCACTAAAGGTGGGAAAAGAGAGGGTCAGTTAAAACTCGACTGAGTGAGGGGGCTAAACGCACACCCACACCTAAATACATATAAACCAGAGCATATAGCAAAGGTGGTGGCTATGAACCGAGCTAAGGTTTTTCATACCAAAACGTTTAAGACAAAACATATAGTACATAAAGAGATCCTAACTTGATTCATGCTCCATCAAATAAAACATAATATAATAAAACATATCATAACATAAGTCCGACGAGAACGGACTATGCCTTACTCCATTAAACATATATATCAAATCGAATTCAAATCACAATTCCAACCTCACATCCATGGTGTATCGGGAATGAAACCCTAGCACCTACATTACCAGATACATACAGGGTAGCTAACCCATGATATGCCTTCCCTGGTTATCCACCGAGGGCTCAAGATACCACGCCTTCCCAACCTCCATAGGTCGCACGTGAATATCTCAAACGAGAACGTGCACAGGGGTCATAACGGGTAACCCCGTGGTCGTCCCGTGTCTCCCGTACCCACGTCTCCAGGGCCCAACAAACCAAATCAAACCAAATTCCCATCTTTCAGGGTACCACTCGCTCATACATATCATATATGAATAACGAACTTGAACCATAGCTTACTTATGCTAATACTTATACCAATTTCGAAAACGTAAAGCTTATTTCACAAAATCATAACATATCCTAAGCACTCGTATTTAATATATATAAGGTATATATTCGCATACGGGTGAGAAAACAACACATAATAGGTCTTAGGTCGCTTATCTAATACAAACATTCCTAACCTCACTTTAGCAAAAATAGCGAAAAAAGGAAGACAAACGAGCGAACGAGCACTTAAACTTCGGGCTCACGAACTTTCGGAAGAGGCTCTGAAACAATAGAAGACAAGACCCAAGACTTAGACTCAAATATGGACCAAATAGACGCTCGACAATGCTTTCGAATGCAAAGAATGCAAATGAAATGCATAAGCATGCCAAATAAATTCTATCAATTCATATTCATTTAATTCATATCAAATACGATCACCGATTCAAAACAATGCTTATAGCACGTAATATTACAAGCTAACATTGAATATGAGTTGTAAAAGAAGCAAGAAGATGCAACGAAAGACGACAAAACGATAAAATGAGCAATTGTCGTCGGTATATTTTCAAATGACACAGCCGTTTTGGGTTTTAGTTCAAAATGGACACGGCCGTATCCGATTAAAATAAATTCAGGAGCTCATCTCGAACTGCTGACACGGCCTTGTTGGTTTTCAGTTTATTTTGGACATGGCCGTTGTAACATCCCGCTAATTCGGCATTTCCAGGTACGTGTCACGAGAGAGTTTAATTTCGTGATTTATGTAATTCGTATGCCTTAAATGTCAACGTGTAATTTATTTAAGTTTATGTGCTTTAGATTTAATTAATTGTTTGGACTCGAATGCTCAATAATTGAAGTTTAGGGACCTAATTAATTTTGGTGCTTTGGCCTTCGTGGCAATCTTGAGCTCGGGAGTTCGAATTCGAATTCCGACCCCTTCATTGAGTTCGTTTCCACGATTCGGATTCAATGAAATTAACATTTCTTTTCAAAGCCGTTTGTTATCCCTACCGTTTTAAAATCCGATCCGAATGGATTGGATACCGTTGTTCCTACCCGTTTTGTTAACCCGACCCTTTTCTTGGCCCTAAAAGGAACCGAACCCTCTTTTCTTCCCCATTTTGATCGGTTCAAGCAAAGAGAGGAGGGAGAGAAGAAGAAAAGAAGAGAAGAAAGCCAACCCTTTTCGAGCTCAAGAACCCCGACCCCCTTTCGCCCAATCAACGATCCAAGATAAGCAATGTGACCCTCTCCTTACGTGTTTCGATTCTACCGATTGAATCTCGCTTTATTGCCGTATTTCTTGAGATTGGTTGGAGATGATGAATAGTATAGGTTTCGTGTTTTGGGTGTTTAGACTCGTTTCGAACCCCGATTTGTGTTATAATGTGATATATCTTGAATTTGAGTGTTTTTGGTGTACTAATTGATCGGAATGTGGTTTGGGGTGGTTTGCGAACCACCCCCGTCGAGCTCTTGCTTTGTTGCTGTGATTTTTCGGAGAAGACGACCCAACACGGCCGTGTCATCCCCTAGTTCATTTCCGACACGGCCGTGTCAAGCCCTCCACTTTGAATTTTTTTTACTCGGGCACTGCCGTGTCATCTTCCAGGCCAATTTTGACACGGCCGTGCTGACCTCGTTTGAACTCGGATTTACCTGATTTTTGAACCTACGGAAACCTATTGAAGTCTAGAACATCCTCCAATTGGAATCACCTCAAAATTCATTCTATATTGTAAGTTATAATCGTTTGAAATTTGTGTCGCCATCCCGTCGAAATTCTGCTTTCGTCCAACTTCAAACGTACGCCATTGTCGGCTCGCTTTGAACCACGTTTTGAGCCACCCACCATTTTAAAGATATTTGTGTCTAGTTTCAGCTTCAAGAAACAAAACTCAATTCCCATTTCTCAAACTCATGTTATAACCGTTTTACTACAGCTTGTCCGTTTCGGAATAATTTCCAGTTTTTGCCAGTTTTGCTCGGAACCATCTCTTATGCTTTCCTTCCGCTTTTCTTGCACCTTGCCACCTCTGAAGTCATTCCTAACTTGTTTTATCTTGTGTATGTGTATATACTTGTTGCTATATGTGTTTTATGTTGCTTATTTAATATGAATTATTTGCACGAAGCATCATTGCACCTTGTTATGTATCTCCGCCTTGTAATATGAATTGTTTGTGTGCATGAACGAGTTATATGATTATAAATGAATATGTTGAGCTATGTATTGTTAGGAATAGTGCCCTAGAAAGCTGATTCGACGTAATCTGCTTTGGGACTTTTCTTGTATCACAGACAATCTTTGAATAATATACGATTGATCATAGGCAAACACTTCTTTATATGCCAATACGTGTTTTGAGTGTTTCCATTATGTGCGCATGTATGAGAACTCCCCTAATCCTGATGACTTTAGGACTCTACCATTTAGGTGAAATGGTTCATGAAATGAGCCCTATATCACATAAGTCATGATTAGTAAAATACTCCAAGCCGATGAGTCCTACAGACAGTGGGAGTGTCAACCTGACTCCTCTAAGGCTTGCTTGTGGGATCACGCCCTTAAGAAGGACCACCTTGTTTCATGGAGGTGCAAAGTGTATAGTTGATATGTGCGTGATGCACGAGGGTGCTTACTTTAATAAGTAAGTTCACTGAGGTACCCCGTGTGAGAACATTCCTAAATGGGAAAGGAAGTTTCTATTTCAGGAAATGGAAACTTCCAGATTAGGAAATATCTCACGAGTCATTGATGTGATTAAGTGATCCTTAGACTTGAGGTTCCTTGTCACTTTATGAGTTAACTCTGTAGTCTTAGGTATAAGATTTAAAGGGTGTCGCCTTAGACAACTGATTCAAGGCTTATACTGGGGCTGCACAAGTGATTCATGAAAGTGAATGAGAATCAAGAAAAGACCTACACTTGCATTTGCAAGGTGATCTCTTATTGTGTAAGTCATTCATATGCCATATGGAGTCCTTGGCCAAGGCAGTAGATCAAGACATCAAGAAAAGGGTTTCTTGGATTGAGATCAAATGGATATGAAATGCACTTAGCTTTAAGACCGGATTATTAGGGTTCTAATTATTCCCTTACCCTAGATCTTGGTTGAGAGATAGTAAGTAGGAGGATTGTCTCTCACATGAATCAATGACTTAAAGGTTCTGTCGAATCTGAGCATTCCAATTCAGCTAGGGGTTAAACACATGTTGCTAGACTATGGTCGTTTAATCTGTGGACTGATTAATTAATTAGTGAATTAATTAATTAGGGTCACTGCTAATTGAATTGAGAACCTAGAGGGTCACACACAACAACTTGGTTACATGAGTTAAGGCTTGAAAATGATTAAATGAGTTAATCGGGCCTAGAGGGTTCCACACGTGTGAACCACACGTGTAGCTCACGTGGGTGACACGTGTCATTGTGACACGTGTCTCACACGTGAGTAAATATATGTGTATATTTATTTATGTGTTAAATAATTAATGTGATTAATTATTTAATAGACTTTGGTTTAATTTTGAATTAAGAAGAAAGTCTTATTTTGGAGAAAAATAATCTAGTTAATTAATTATGAATTAATTAATTAGACAAAAATAAGTTATTTATTTTATAATAAATAAAGTATAAAATTATCCAAAAATAGTTTGGATATTTTTAGCTCTCTTGAAAGTTGATTTGAATTAGAATTCAAAGTCAAAGTTGGAGAATACTTGATGATCAAGTAATAGGAGAGAGAGGGACCAAATCCTTGCCCAACAAGGATTAGGATCGGCGCCCCTCTCCCTTGCCTATATATAGGGGAGCTTAAGCTCCCCTTTAGAGCTAATCAAGAATTCTTTTGGTTCATGTGTTGAACACCATCCTTTCTCCAAGATAAACGAAACCCTAGGTTAAGCCTAAACACTAACTAGAGAACTAGCATCCTTACTAGTTAGATTGTAGCCAAATTGGTGGACTATCTCTAGAGAGCTTCAAGTTAGAAGTTTTGAAGATTCGAGCTTTACCAAAAGTGGGGATCAAGCAAAACGATCAGAAGGGATGATGAAACGATTCTGAACCCGACATGAAACGAATGAAAAAATCGAACCAAAGAAGATGGCGAAAACCGTTCGTCCATATCCTGAAGGATGAATTTTTTCACAAGGGTTTTGTGACTGGCAGTTTTCTACTTTCGCAAAACTGGTTTTCGAAGGGAGTTTCAATCATCTCTTTCTCGTTTCATGTTTCTTTCTTTATGTTGTATTGTTAAGAACTTCCATAACATGATTTGAATCTAGGATGGTTTGGATTGCTATCCCGACAATGGATTCTGAAGTAGAAAGAGACTTTCGAGGGACGGGTTGTCAAGCCGCGAGAAGAGCGTTCGTGGGTGGCTTGAAACGCTTCAAGAAAGAATAAAAGAAAAGTAAGTTTTCTATCTCTACGAATTTGATTACACGATTGCGAGTCCTAGATCCTTTTGTTGGGATTTTTTTTTTTAAATTCCGCTGCTTTCTGATTCGTGTTTTCCAACAAGTGGTATCAGAGCCACCTCGTTAATCGTGTTTCTGATTCGTCTCAATTATACTGAATTTGGTTGAAATTCTTAGGTTTGATGCGATTGAGTATTTGTAATTGTTTTAGAAAGCCTGAATTACGAAACTGTATGTTTTCCTGAAAGTTTCTGAAAATTGGTTTTTCTAAAATTTAATTTTTGAAAAACTATTTTAGATTTGAAACTGTATAAACTGTTTTTGGATTTCTTGGATTGGTTTTGCTTTTGAATGAAAACACGAAACAAAACCCGGATTACGACAACACGCGAAACCCCGCGAGAAGGATTCGCGCGCGGGCTTTGCGCAGCACCGCCCGCCTGTCCTAAGCGCGCGCAGGTCGTGCGCCTACTCCCTCCCGCAACCGCGCGGGAGGTGTTCCGGGAGCGCCTAGGCGCCCCGCCCAGGACTGCCGACGCCGTCCCGCCCAGGCTGGGTAACGATCCCGCAAGGCGTACGGGATCAGTCGCCCAGCCCGCCCGCACACGCCCGGAAGGGACGCGCCCAGCAGTCGCGAAAGCATGCGCGCGCGCTTGCAACTGGCGCGACCCTTTTCGCGTACGCGAACTGTTTTCGTGATCCGACCTTTTCATGTTTCGTGCAATCCAGTCCCAATTTTTATTTTAATTTTAAAATTTTTATTTTTGAATATTTATTTTAATTTTTGAATAAAACTTAAAATTGGGATTTTTGAGAAATTGAAACGGTTTATATTTTTTGGAAAATACAATTTTGATAAAATTATTAATTTTCAGAAATTAATTGGAATTTCATTTGTTTTTGTTAAATTTGAGATTTATTGAAAACTGTTATAAATAAGACTCGCATCAAGTCGTGTTTTAAGTCATTAGGACTTGAAATGGGAATTTTAATTTATTGGCTAAATTTAAATTCTCGCAAAAGCATGTTAGGTGATCATGGGTTTAGATCTATGTATGGTTTTAATTTATGCACATGGATGGTTTAAATTGGGGTTGAAGCCCTATAGTTGCGTTTTTCAATTGAGGTTGGAGCCTCACTTATGTGCGTACTGTTATGTGATTTATTATGTGGCTTTCCATATTACTGTTTTGAGGCCGAGGTATGCCCCGTGTAATTGTCTAAGGCCAATATGAAGATTGAGCCTTATTACTTTATGTCTTTTTCTTTTTATTGTAATTTGAGAGTAGAGATAGGTGGTGAGGTTTTATTTTCATTTTGGAGACAATGCACCCATGGAGTAAGATGGACCACATTCAAGTAACAAGGAGGCCATAAGTGAAGACCCCTCAAAATGTTAGGGAGGGGAATCTCAATTGTTAAATGTAATAGAGATAGGGCTCGTATTTTGTTACCGCTTTCCCTTATGTGATTTAAACTGTTTATGTGGCATGTATGTTAGAACTTGTGATTGTGGAGTGGCTCCCACATATCATGCATAAGATAGGTAGAACCCATGATCATTACATGTTAGTATCATGCTAGGACATGTTATTTGTTTATGTGCTTGTTTGAAATGCATTTAAGTTGTACTTGCATTAATCAAGACTAATAAAATTGGATAACATATATGTTGGTGAGGTCGAACCGAACAACTCTTCGGTTGATTCGAAAATTCCCATTAAATATTAAGCTCATTTCGAATAATAGGTATTTAATTCGAGATGCAAATTTTGAATTAAATTCCTAGCATTCCATCAATAGGTTTTAAGTTTAGTAAGTAAAGCTAGTTATTGTCCGCGAGTCGTGGGATAGCTAGTGGAGCTTATTAGTTCTTAGTTACCTAATTGATCATTTTAAATGATCAATATTTCGTGATCAATTTTGGTAAGGGCGATGTCCGCGAGTCGTGGGTCATTCGAACTAAGTTTTGATCATGATCTTATGATTGATGGGTCTGGCTTAACACCTAAGTAAATATGGATGTCGCACGAGTCGTGGGTCCATATTGAAAGGTAGGTGATGCAAAAACAATTACTTAGAGTTCTAAAGGTGTTAGAATTGGTAAGTTGTACCTACCTAGGATTTTACTTAGAATGTCCGCGAGTCGTGGGTTCGAGGTAAAATGCTTAGGATCTTAGTACCCTTTGGGAAACGTGTTCCTCTTAGATCTTTGGGAATTATAGATCTTTGAAAAACAGTGGGAGCTGCATTAGATTAAAGACCTTATCTTATGTATATCGTTATTATTCAGCATGCTCACCTAATTCTCTGCTTAGCATTTAGGTTGTAGTTTTGTGATTCTCTACAATATGAAATGCAAACCCATTCGTATCTATCCTTAAGTCAAAAGAGTTGACTAAGTCCTAACTAACTCTAATTGGCTTCGGACCCTAAAATTCGTTTTAGATTCCGAATAGAGAAAGGTGTTCTCTAAAGGGCGAAGTTTTCAATTATGAAAATTCGACCCGGGCCAAAAGAGAAGCAATCTGAGGTGAATGGATTTCTCCAAACCACTTTAGAGCAATTGAACCACCTCATAAAAATGTTACAAGGTAAAACATTGTGGAATTATTCAATATTCCAAATGAGGAAACAAGTGCATATGAACAAGGTTTAAAGATCTTATTTGATGATCTTGTGGTCTCGATCATTAACTGAGAAAAGAGTTCTCAATGCACTGATTGCTTACATTGCTTCCACCATCATTCAAACCCTTTATGCTCAACTAGAATGATGCTAATGTAGCATAGTTAATCATTTAGTTGATAATGGTTGAGAGCGTCCTTAAGAAGGAATAAAAGGTTGAGATGGTTAATTTTTCTTCTAAACTCCCTAAGTTAAAGGCTTGAACGCCTAAATAAGAAGAAACCCTTAAGAGCCCAATGGAGGGGTATGAAAGGGGTGCGCCCAAAAGACACTAGAGATCAAATAGGACGTTTGCTTCTATGATAGCAAATAAGGACTTTGAAAGGGAACTGCAAAGAGTATGAGTACTCTGAAATGTTACCTCGTTTAGTAATTCTACTAGGAATAGAATTCACTAGTCTTGAGTCAATTCTACATAATCTGTTGTGCAGAGACTCAAGGCACTAATGTTCTGAACATACAAAGAGATAACAAAAGTAAGTAAGATGATAAAGCTTCGAATTACTTTGGAACGTTGAGATATAGAAGGATTAGCAAGTCAGACACCTTAGGATCATTCTATGAAAATGAACCTATAGAGTTGACTTCCTGTGAATCCTGTCTTGAGGAAAGCGTTCCTGAATCCCGTTTATAAGAAACGTGGAACGTTCCAAAATTATACTGGATTTCGATCCATGCTGATGAGTGTAAAATGCTTAATGTAAGCATTAGATACAATCATCAGTTTAATCATTATGAATGAATGTACTTGTTAAAGTACAAATTTGAAACTTATATGAAATTCTTAGAATTTCAAAAGGAGGTTAGGAACCAAAGTAGTCATAAGTTATAGGCAAATCGATATGATCGAGATAGCCAATATCTTATCAACTAATTCCTTAGTCATCTTAGAAATAATAGGATTATCTCTCAGTAAACTAATTCGAGAACACCTTAGTGTTTCCGAATGAGGGAATGAAACCTCATAGGATATGGTCCATTCCATAGCAAGCTTTACTGACTTATAATCATTCTAGGAATAAACTCCCAGAATATGCAGTTAGAGATTTTGAATTTTGCACCTTCCAAAATCAGTCCTTTAGATGCACTATGCAATGTGGCACACTAAACTCCCTAATTATTCTTGTCCAAGAATTTAGTGGAATCCTCTTAAGTAAAGAGGATAGTGGGATATAGGCTTGAAATGAGTTCAAGTTTATACAAACAATATTGGATATCATTTCTGCGACTCCCTTAGACAAAGGTTGTTTGTCTCAAGGAATGTATCTTTCTTAAGGAATCGCTCCTATAGAAGAAGAAAGACAAGCAAGCAGACCTCAAAGAAATTTGAGAATAAATATCCACGCCACATATAGAAGAAACAAGCCCATCTGATAAAAATTAGCCAAATATTAGAGCATGTACACGTGTGAAACCCTTCTCTTAAGACGTGTTTAGAACGCGTTCCTAGATAGCCAAGGAATTATTTGAAGAGGAGACACTGTCGGATTTGGAATCTGAGTAGTGTAAGCAAGCCTTGAAATCCAATATGGATTCCATATACTAAAACCAAGTTTTGACCTTGGTTGATCCACCTGATAGGATCAAGCTCGTGGAGCTTCGAGTAAATGGAAAGCATTACAACCTTCTTGACGATTGAAATGCAAAAGTCCATTTCGATTATGTTTACCACATCCTCATATTCTGACTATGAGATATGATAAATGAATATGAGAACTATCTTGTTCAATATGAGATTGAAAGAGACTGAAATAAGGTATTTCTGTAAATCTCATATTCAATGGGAGTATGCATAAGGTATGTAAATCCCTAAAGTCAATCTGTGGATTGATAAAGGCTTCTGGGAGTTAGACAATTCGATTCCATAGGATAGTCAAATCGTTTGACACAGATGGAAGTCGAATAAGTCTCAAAAGTATACATAAGAAAGTTAGTGATGTAAGAGTCAATTTTGGTTCTTTAGAAAATGACATCCTTCTCATTAGGAATGTCAAGGATGACGTGAAAGTTACCAATTCTTGTTTAAGAAACAATTTGACATGAAAGATCTTAGTGATTATCCTAAATTCTCGACATTCAGATCTATAGAAGATAGATCTAAGAGCATAAATGGATTATCACAAAATGAGTACATAACCACAGTACTAAAAGGAGTTTAGTATGGACAATGGAACATCTCTTTTGAAGAGTATGTGTCCTAAGATAACTTTAAGAAAGTTAGAATGTCCAAAATCCCTTTAAATGAAAGGGTGCATAATGTATGAAAAGTTATGTACTAAATTAGATATGGCGCAACACTAAGCGTAGTAGGCCGAATCTAAAATGACCTCAGAGAAGGTCATTAGATTTCTGTAAAGGATGTCCTCAGAGTACTTGAGAAGAAATGAGGATATGTATTAGTTTACAGAGCCCAAAAGATCTCATCATTAAAAGGATATTTTGATGTAATTGTTTCATCAAACATAGATGATTATGAAATCATTGAAAGGATACAACTTCTACCAGAATGGTAATGCAATGTGTTGGAAAGGGGTTCCAAGGACGGACATTGGAAAACTCGACTATCGCAGTTGAGAACTTAGTCGTATTATATAACGCTAAGTTAAGTGTTTGGGTAAGAAACTCCATCTAACTAGTTAGATGAAGTTCCTAGCACGAAACAACTCATTTATCATATTGTATGATAAAATGGATGGTTACTCAAGTAAGAGAACCAAGACCTCACCAAGAGACGGAACATGTGATTACGAATCACTTTGTAAGGAAAAGGTGTTTCCTAAGAGATGTGTAAACAAGAGGGTCACATCAGCAGAGAATATAGCAGATCCACTTTGGAAACGCCCAAAATCAATAGGCTCTCAAAGTGCATCTTGAGAAGATAGGACTTAGAGTACCTAAATGGCTTTTACGGGCAAGTGGGAGATTGTTAGGAATAGTGCCCTAGAAAGCCGATTCGACGTAATCTGCTTTGGGACTTTTCTTGTATCACAGACAATCTTTGAATAATATACGATTGATCATAGGCAAACACTTCTTTATATGCCAATACGTGTTTTGAGTGTTTCCATTATGTGCGCATGTATGAGAACTCCCCTAATCCTGATGACTTTAGGACTCTACCATTTAGGTGAAATGGTTCATGAAACGAGCCCTATATCACATAAGTCATGATTAGTAAAATACTCCAAGCCGATGAGTCCTACAGACAGTGGGAGTGTCATCCTGACTCCTCTAAGGCTTGCTTGTGGGATCACGCCCTTAAGAAGGACCACCTTGTTTCATGGAGGTGCAAAGTGTATAGTTGATATGTGCGTGATGCATGAGGGTGCTTACTTTAATAAGTAAGTTCACTGAGGTGCCCCGTGTGAGAACATTCCTAAATGGGAAAGGAAGTTTCTATTTCAGGAAATGGAAACTTCCAGATTAGGAAATATCTCACGAGTCATTGATGTGATTAAGTGATCCTTAGACTTGAGGTTCCTTGTCACTTTATGAGTTAACTCTGTAGTCTTAGGTATAAGATTTAAAGGGTGTCGCCTTAGACAACTGATTCAAGGCTTATGCTGGGGCTGCACAAGTGATTCATGAAAGTGAATGAGAATCAAGAAAAGACCTACACTTGCATTTGCAAGGTGATCTCTTATTGTGTAAGTCATTCTTATGCCATATGGAGTCCTTGGCCAAGGCAGTAGATCAAGACATCAAGAAAAGGGTTTCTTGGATTGAGATCAAATGGATATGAAATGCACTTAGCTTTAAGACCGGATTATTAGGGTTCTAATTATTCCCTTACCCTAGATCTTGGTTGAGAGATAGTAAGTAGGAGGATTGTATCTCACATGAATCAATGACTTAAAGGTTCTCTCGAATCTGAACATTCCAATTCAGCTAGGGGTTAAACACCTGTTGCTAGACTATGGTCGTTTAATCTGTGGACTGATTAATTAATTAGTGAATTAATTAATTAGGGTCACTGCTAATTGAATTGAGAACCTAGAGGGTCACACACAACAACTTGGTTACATGAGTTAAGGATTGAAAATGATTAAACGAGTTAATCGGGCCTAGAGGGTTCCACACGTGTGAACCACACGTGTGGCTCATGTGAGTGACACGTGTCTCACACGTGAGTAAATGTATGTGTATATTTATTTATGTGTTAACTAATTAATGTGATTAATTATTTAATAGACTTTGGTTTAATTTTGAATTAAGAAGAAAGTCTTATTTTGGAGAAAAATAATCTAGTTAATTAATTATGAATTAATTAATTAGATAAAAATAAGTTATTTATTTTATAATAAATAAAGTATAAAATTATCCAAAAATAGTTTGGATATTTTTAGCTCTCTTGAAAGTTGATTTGAATTAGAATTCAAAGTCAAAGTTGGAGAATACTTGATGATCAAGTAATAGGAGAGAGAGGGACCAAATCCTTGCCCAACAAGAATTAGGATCGGCGCCCCTCTCCCTTGCCTATATATAGGGGAGCTTAAGCTCCCCTTTAGAGCTAATCAAGAATTCTTTTGGTTCATGTGTTGAACACCATCCTTTCTCCAAGATAAACGAAACCCTAGGTTAAGCCTAAACACTAACTAGAGAACTAGCATCCTTACTAGTTAGATTGTAGCCAAATTGGTGGACTATCTCTAGAGAGCTTCAAGTTAGAAGTTTTGAAGATTCGAGCTTTACCAAAAGTGGGGATCAAGGAAAACGATCAGAAGGGATGATGAAACGATTCTGAACGCGACATGAAATGAATGAAAAAATCGAACCAAAGAAGATGGCGAAAACCGTTCGTCCATATCCTGAAGGATGAATTTTTTCACAAGGGTTTTGTGACTGGCAGTTTTCTACTTTCGCAAAACTGGTTTTCGAAGGGAGTTTCAATCATCTCTTTCTCGTTTCATGTTTCTTTCTTTATGTTGTATTGTTAAGAACTTCCATAACATGATTTGAATCTAGGATGGTATGGATTGCTATCCCGACAATGGATTCTGAAGTAGAAAGAGACTTTCGAGGGACGGGTTGTCAAGCCGCGAGAAGAGCGTTCTTGGGTGGCTTGAAACGCTTCAAGAAAGAATAAAAGAAAAGTAAGTTTTCTATCTCTACGAATTTGATTACACGATTGCGAGTCCTAGATCCTTTTGTTGGGAATTTTTTTTTAAATTCCGCTGCTTTCTGATTCGTGTTTTCCAACATGTATTGTCTTGGTTTGCATGTAATTGATTCAAATATGTGTTATGCCTACTTGATTGCATCTCTTATATGCATGAACATACGTTGTGCGTCTATGTGGTTCATTCTTGAGTCTAAGTCTTGTCTTTTGCCTTCAGTTTGTCTAGGTGCACCCGGGGTGGTATTTTATTCGTCAGTTGATTCCGGGGTGAATCAAGTGCTTTTTCTTCGGCTTCCTTTGGTTCGAGGTGAGGTTAGGATATAGTTATACCCTAATGAAATGTGCCGGTTTTCGAATGCATGCGACTTATAAGCCTTTATATATATGTAGATATGTGTAAGATGCGTATTTTGTTGGCTTTGCAATAAGTTTGAAAGTATGAAGTTATGTATAAGCCTATGTAAGCTTAGCTTTGATTTTGTTATGATTTTGAGGTCAGTCTGCGTGATATGTACGTACGATAGCTAAGTACGATATGCATGAAATATGTCTGTCTGTCTGTAGCGGGTTAAGCTTCCGATTTCCGTGATCTGTGTATGTATGGGACCCCAAATTCTGTGTATGGGATGTACCGGAACCCACCTGAGCGTAGGTTGGGGGATGGAGTCCGAGGGTTTGAGCAGCATTGAGCACTCCCCTCTTCTGCTTCTGGATGGCTAGGGTCGCGCAACCCTTCCATCACACCTACCTGGAATGTTTTGTTTTGTTCTGTTTTGTTTAGTCTGTCTGTGTGCTCGTACCCGCCGAGTTCCGTATGTCTGTCGGTTATAAGTTCGTGAAACGGGGGTAGATTCTCAAACTAAGATAAAATTTGATATACTTTTAACCTAACAAAACATGTTTGGATATGTGTGCTTTGTCTGCATGTTTTGAATGTACGCGTTAATAAGTTAAGTTTCGTTTGTTCTGCTTTGCTAAATCACCCTATATATACATTATCACGGACAAATGTTTTTGCGTGCAAAAACTAATCCCGGCTTCATGAACGTCTTCTTTTTACGTGCTGTGCTATGTATATTATGTATAGAGTGCGTGTGTTAACCCCCTCGCTCAGTCAAGTGTGACTGACCCCTCCCTTTTTATGTTTTTAGCTCTGCAGGTTTGCGTTGGAGTTCAAGCTAGGCGGTGTGAGTCTCTTGGAGTCGAGTCTTGTATTAGTTAAGTCCTTGCATTTACACTTTGATTTTAGTTTTAGATTCGTATTATTAACCTATGGACAAAGATGTTTAAATATGATTTGTTCATTTTTTATTTGAAATAGGGACAGGTTAGGACAGGTGCTCGGATTAGATGAACCCGTTTTGATTATATGATTATTCGGGACAGGTTAGGACAGGTTGTAACATCCCGCTCGTCCTATAAATAAGGTACGCCATGTTTCAACCTTTTATGTGTGTAATTATGTGATTTTGTGCTTTGCACGACCCTATTTTGAACTCTTTATGAGTTTAGGGGCTTGTTTGTAATTTTCTCTTTTTAGGGGTTTTTCGGTCACTTCTCGTTCGGTTGAGATTTTGACCTCTTTGACCCCTTTAACGCGTTCGGGGCATCGAATCGAGTCCGTAGACTCTAAGTTTGCCCAATTCTGACGTCGTTAGCCCTTTCTACAGATCGTTTCTTCGCGCGAGGACCGGGATAAATATCTATCTTCATCGTTTTCCCTGCCATAACTGAGCTTCAGCTTCCTCTGTCTCTCTCCCGCGATCAACACTGTACACACACACTCGAAGGTGTGTTTTCACACACAATCCAAACTTGCTCGTTTCTCGACGGATTTTGATGAACCAATAGTGCTTTTCGATGAGCTCGACGACGCGGTCTCAACCGTACCAAGATCATGGCCCGACGACAACCAGAGGTGGCCCTTTTTGCCGATTTTCAGACGCACAGGCCGGGGGTGGCGGAGCCGCCGCTTCGCCGCCCATTCGCGGTGGTTTCCGGCGGTGATCTCGAGACATGTGCCACGGACCCAGTAAGAAGACTCCCCGACGCAGCGTATGGCGTTGGCGGCACGGCCATCCGGGCCGTGACGGCGCCGCCCGCGCCGCCCGAAGATCGCGACAGGCGGCGGCGCTACTGCAGCGGTAAGTTCCGAGTTGGTAAGTTTATGCTTTAGTTTATGGTTATGAAACGGGAGTGGCTTTTAAATTGTCAAACTTGGATAATTTTGGGCTCTTGGCCTTAAACTACTTTCCATATATATAGTATCACGTGAAAAATGCCTTAGATTGCAAAAACCACGCCCCGATTCATGATCTTTTAAAATATGACATATGCTTTGCTCCTAAGTATGTATGGGTGCGTGTGTTAGCGTCCTCGCCAGTCGTTAGGACTGACCCCTCTTCGTTGTTTCTTTTTCCCCCTTCTTTTGTTTGAGTTGCAGGTTTGCTTTGGAGTTTGTTCGAGCTAGGCGGTTGAGTCGAGTCTTCCGTTTTGTTTGGGTTGAGTTCAGTCTTTGTATTTGTGTAGGTTTGCATTCGTTTGAGTTTGATTTCAGTTGTTTAATTTTATAAATTTAATCTGTTCGTTATGTTATGTTGTTCTGAACAAATTTATGTTATGTCTATAATGTATGGAATTCGGGACAGGTTAGGGCAGGTGCTTGGATTAGTTGAACCCGTTTTGTTGCGTAATTATTCGGGACAGGATAGGACAGGTTACCTAAATTTGGCTTGTCTCGACTTCTTGCAAAATTGGCCAAAAAATTCATGAAAAAATAAGGTCGCGCCCGCGACCAAAAATAGAGCAAAAATGGTCGCGACCGCGACCCTCTCACAGACTGCCAAAATTTTAATTTTTCACATTTCAATCCAAAGGTTTTATTGATTCCAAATTTCTATTATATGATACATTTCATAGCAAAACAGGATCATTGCATGTTACATTGATCATTACATGATATTTCATTGCATTTTCGCCGTTCGTCGTATTTGGTCCATTTTAGGTCACGTCTCATGTGTACGTGTCATGTATGCACAGGTCACGAGGGTGTGGACGAGGAGCAGGCTCTGTAGAGTATATCCTTGTCGCATTTTGTTAGAAAGGTGAGGTTTTGTTTTCGGTAAAACGAACCCTATAACCTTTATGTGTCTTTTCGGCCAAAACATACTATACTTATAAACATTTTCAAAGTTATAAACATTTCAAGCAAGCAAGCCATGATTGTCATGATTTTCAAGCAAGTTTGGCGAGTACATGATTGCACGTGGGCCCGAGGGTAATTCTTGAGCCAACCGGGAAAGCAAAGGCTGACGGGTAACTCCTGAATTATCCTCACATTGTTGGGATCACCCCCGAAGCCACTAGGAGATTTGTGGTGGAAGGAGTTCCGTGTCAAGGGGGTCATGCCCCCTACACACACCATGTCGTGGATAGTCGAGCCTTGCAAACTCGCTATCACCCGGAGGAAGAAGGAGACTGGGGATTAATCCGGTATGTCGGGTTATCCTCGGGTTATTGCATGATTTCAAGCATGAAACTGTCTATGTGAACACTAAATGGAATTGTATGATCATGTATTGAATCAATAATGCAAGCACGTATTGTCACGTTTGGTGTAATGGTTGGAGAATCACCCCTGCTTGGCGGGGTCACATGTTTATGAAACGATCAAGCTAAATTGTTAAATTGGATTAATTGTAATCTCGGGCAAAGAATGAATTTCTTGAACTATATAAGTATTTTGATTCCAAAATCTTCACCCGAGGCTACAATTTGCATGTGACGTGTGTTATATATATTTATTGCCCCTCACTCAGTCTTCGGTAGACTGATACTTCACTTTTCAGGTACTTGAGCGCTTGGTTGTGCTAGGCGGGAGTCCGGTCAAGTCTTGCACTGTCACGGGTCTAGTATTGTACCTTTCTTGTATAGCATTTTGGACATCTCATGATAGGATCATTGTTAGTATATTTTGAATAACCGATTATGTATATTATTAATAGATGATAATGTATTGATAGTTAAGTTGGTAGCTATATGTATCTATTCGGTAAATATGGTACCTATATGTATGACTGTCTTACTGCTTCCGCTTCTGAATTCATGTTTTGCTCTTGTTTTGGGGAGTGTCCCGCCTAGCTCGTCATTTTTATTGTTACCCGTTCGCTATAGTTTTGGTTTATGTATGGATTTTCCATTTCATACGTGGATCGAGGCTATAGTGCGGGGGATGTAGTGCCCTAGGGGTTAGGGTGTTACAACCTGAGGACAGGTCCTTTTGAAGGAGGGAAGTTTGTAACATCCCGCTCATCCTATAAATAAGATACGCCATGTTTCAACCTTTTATGTGTGTAATTATGTGATTTTGTGCTTTGCACGGCCCTATTTTGAACTCTTTATGAGTTTAGGGGCTTGTTTGCAATTTTCTCTTTTTAGGGGTTTTTCGGTCACTTCTCGTTCGGTCGAGATTTTGACCTCTTTTACCCCTTTAACGCGTTCGGGGCATCGAATCGAGTCCGTAGACTCTAAGTTTGCCCAATTCTGACGTCGTTAGCCCTTTCTACAGATCGTTTCTTCACGCGAAGACCGGGATAAATATCTATCTTCATCGTTTTCCGTGCCATAACTGAGCTTTAGCTTCCTCTGTCTCTCTCCCGCGATCAACAATGTACACACACACTCGAAGGTGTGTTTTCACACACAATCCAAACTTGCTCGTTTCTTGACGGATTTCGACGAACCAATAGTGCTTTTCGACGAGCTCGACGACGCGGTCTGAACCGTACCAAGATCATGGCCCGACGACAACCGGAGGCGGCCCTTTTCACCGATTTTCAGACGCACATGCGGGGGGTGGTGGAGCCGCGGCTTCGCCGCCCATTCGCTACGGTTTCCGGTAGCGATCTCGAGACACGCGCCACGGACCCAGTAAGAAGACTCCCCGATGCAGCGTATGGCGCTGGCGGCGCGGCCATCCGGGCCGTGACGGCGCCGCACGCGCTGCCCGAAGATCACGACAGGCGGCGGCGCTACTGTATCGGCAAGTTCCGCCACATTCCGGCTGCGTTTTCCGACAAGCCTTGGTGGTGACGTATTTCGACCCCCTGAACTCATTTTCGGCCTCCTTTTTGAGTGAATCGCGGCGGAGATGGCCGAACCGGCGAGTGGCGCACCGGCGGACGTTTGGCGGCGGTTTGGGGCTTTTTTTCGGTCGGTTTTGGTGGTGGTTCCTTCACGGAAGATGCTCAGAATATTGGAACGTAGCGGATGACGTTGGCCCCGACTCGAGAACCGGCCGGCGGCGGCGAACCGGTGGCGGACCGACTCTGGACCGACGGCCCGATTTTCCGTCGATATTTCCGTTCTTTGGCTAGGGGGCTTTCATAGGGCTCGTAACGGGCTTTCCAACGGTATGTCCGGATTTTATTTTCGTTTAGCGGTTTGTATTTAATTTCAGTTTTCGTTCTTGGGATTTAGTTCGGTTTTTCGTCAACGAAGTCCGGCGTGTTTCGTTTTTTCTGAAATTGATTGAGGGCTTTTGTTGAGTAGGCCGAGGCGCACGTTTTTGTCCTTCTGGGGAATTTTCCGACCACCGGAGGTGGTGGTCCGGCGGCTGCACGTGGCTGTTCGGCCGGCTACGGTGGCGGTATTTCGGTGACTTTCGGACAATAGGTCCGTTTCGTTGTGGTGAGTCTAACTTATTGTATTTTATTCGTTAATTGATTTTAATTGTGCAATTCGATTGTGTAAGTGCCATAAATTGAAATTATGAGTTGTATGATACTTGGAAATATGTTATAATGTATGGAGATTTGATTCGTGATTTATTGAAATTAATTATCCCGTTTTATGCCTACTTACTTTAGAATATTTTATTTAAGGGGTGTTAGTGTAATATTTGAAAACTAATTTGATAATGGGATTACATGAAACTTGAGAAATAAATTATGAAAAGATACGTCGAATTTAATTTAAATGAATTACTTAAGTACGTTAATTTGTAGTATATTATAAATTAGGCAATTGTGGAATTATGAATAAAATCGGAATGCAATTTGTGTTTATTTATCTCGGGACCAAATACTTGATAAGAATTAAATTCCTAATGCTTTGATTTATTCTATGTAATTAATGTTATGAATTTTATAAGCTATGCATCTCTTGATATGTAATATGAATTATAATATGACCTGAATGACTTGAGTGAATAGATATGGATTATATGTTGCATCATTTGTATTCGTGAGCATGGCCGTGCGTCTTTGTGGTTGTGATTTGAGTCTGAGTCTTGTGTTTTGTATATTCAGTTTGATCAGGTGCACCCGGGGTGGTGACAGTGAGTCGTGTAGGTTCCGGGGTGAACTGTTTACTTTGTCTTTGGCTTCGTTTGGTGCCAGGTGAGGTTTTCTTTGTTTTAGTTATATCGACCTACAACCCTCTCTGTGTTTTGAGCCCTGCATGCGACTATGTATATATATGTATTTAAATATATACTTGATATGTATTTTGTGGGATTTGTCCCGTTTGCTATAAGATCTTGAAAAACGTTTTGTATATGTATATAAGCTATTTTACATTTGTTTGGAAAAGCTTCGATAAGTGTGAGTGTGTGTAAGTGTGTGTGAGTATAAGCAGGATATGATTTGCGGATAAGTTTCGTCTGATAAGTGTGTTAAGTTTAAGCTTTGTTTCGTTTGTATCGGATTCAAGCAAGTCTCCGATTTTCTGTTGGTTTCGATATGTTTGGGCCCCGGAGTTGTGGGTAAGGGAGACCCGGGACGACCATCGGGGTCGCCGGTTACGACCCCTGTGCACTTCTCCACCAACGGGAGACTTAGTTCTCCTATGCCGACGGAGCGCATTTTGGCTGGCCGTCGAAGGAACCGGGCGGGATCCTCCGGTTTACATGTTTCGTTCTGTGGAGGGTCGAGAGGGGTACCTCTCTTCCCCAATGGTGTGGCGGTGGGATTGTTTATGAGTTTTGCTTCTGTTTATGCTTTGAGCAAGTGTGTGTTAAGCGTAAACTCTCCGAGTTGGTAAGTTTATGCGTTAGTTTATTGTTATGAAACGGGAGTGGCTTTTAAATTGTAAAACTTGGATAATTTTGGGCTCTTGGCCTTAAACTACTTTCCATATATATAGTATCACGTGAAAAATGCCTTAGATTGCAAAAACCACGCCCCGATTCATGATCTTTTAAAATGTGATATATGCTTTGCTCCTACGTATATGTATGGGTGCGTGTGTTAGCCTCCTCGCCAGTCGTTAGGACTGACCCCTCTTCGTTGTTTCTTTTTCCCCTTCTTTTGTTTGAGTTGCAGGTTTGCTTTGGAGTTTGTTCGAGCTAGGCGGTTGAGTCGAGTCTTCCGTTTTGTTTGGGTTGAGTTCAGTCTTTGTATTTGTGTAGGTTTGCATTCGTTTGAGTTTGATTTCAGTTGTTTAATTTTATAAATTTAATCTATTCGTTGTGTTATGTTGTTCTGAACAAATTTATGTTATGTCTATAATGTATGGAATTCGGGACAGGTTAGGGCAGGTGCTTCGATTAGTTGAACCCGTTTTGTTGCGTAATTATTCGGGACAGGATAGGACAGGTTGCTGAGCTAGTTGAACCCGTGTATTTGATTCTGATGTATGTACTACGTTGTATGCGTGATGTGTTAAGTTTTTGAAAATTGGCATTTAGTACTATTTCCGCTGTTATGGTTTTGCATTCTTTCATTCGTACAGGGTTAGGTACCGCCAAGCTAGTGTGTGTGTTTTTGTCAGTCACCCGTTCGCTATGGCTTGGTGTGTGTGCGGACTCTCCATTTTGTACACGTGTTAGGTCATAGTGCGGGGGTGTGATGCCCCACCGCTTGGGGTGTTACACAGGTGCTCGGATTAGGCGAACCCGTTTGTATTTATGATTTATGTTATGGTTTAATTTCGGGATTAGGAATTATGCTAGATTGAACCCGTCAACTGTTTGCATGATTTGAATTTTTGTTTGGCATGATCACGCTTCCATATATTCGTTAAGTAATGTGTGTCCAGGGTCTACGTCCCGCCTAGCTCAGAGTTTGAGTTTGTTTTGTTTGTCACCGTTCGCTATGGTTTGACACGTGTGCGGAGTCCTTGTTTCGTTACACGTGTTGAGCTATGGTGCGGGGGTGTGGTGCCCACCGTTGGGGCGCTACAGCCGTGTTCGATTTTATGAAAATAATTTGCCCCAAGTCGAGAGGCTGACACGGCCGTGTCCAAAACATGTACAAAGCTGACACGACCGTGATGGCCTTTCGTCTTTGAAAAAAAAAATACAGCAGCAACAGTAACTCAGCACCAAAAACAGGTCAAGGAAGCAGAGCAAGCACGTAGAAACAACCAGCAACCATATCAAGCCACAAAATTCATGCAAACGAAAGCAAATCACTCCATGATCAACATGTAATCTCCCAATCCTCACAAAAGTTCAAGAATCATCATGTATATCAAGTCCATCCATGCAAGAATTTGAATTCCATCAATAGCAACTTTCACTACACTCATCCATATTCAAAAGGAAGACCATATATTCATATACATATCAGATACTAGCTTACCCCTTGGAGATGTTGGAAGAAAATGGAGATTAGAGCTCAATCTCTCATTGGAATGAATAGTGACGGGTTGAAGGGTTTAAGCTCCAAAGTTGCTGAAATTCTTCTCTCTTTTCATGTGTATACCGAGAATGGGAGGGGAGAGATGATAGAGTATGGTGTTGGTGGGTTGTGGGGCCAAGGTTGAGGGTAATATGTCAAGAATTAAGGGACTAAAGCGCAATTAGGTGAAAGGTAATCATATGGGAGCGAGGTAAGTTTCCAACCGGATTTCGGAGTATCGAATGGTCTTAAAAGAGTATGAGGCTTAGTCCATCAAACCCCAATCGTCGAAACGAGTTCAACCGTAGTGATGGAATTCGAATCCGAATTCCTTACACACATCGGAACCCAAGGTGTGCTAAAACGTTTTAGCCTCCTTTAGGTTCCCAACAAAACAAATAATTCAAAAGATCAACAATTAAACTCGAAAACATATAACGAGTATATATCCAAGTTCATAACACGTAAATCTCTAACATACTAAAACGACATAAAATTCCGAATACAATTCGAGCATAAACAAAACAAATCTGAACAACTTACGCACATACTCAAATAAGAATCATTCAAATTCATAAGAAGTAATTAAAATAAGAATTAAAAGAATAAAGAATATGAATTTAAATAATTTAAATCACACACATACGTCATACCTGTACGGTTTAAAAGTCGGGGTGCCACAGGCGTTACCTCTCCATAAGCATTTATTGTTAAAGCTCGTTACAGCTGAAATCGCAATAACGCTTTTATTAGTGGTAACGGGTGTTACCACTTTCCTTCTGCACAGGGGTGACGGGCGTTACCCCTCTTCTCTCGCCAAAAGCTTCACTCTTGTGTCCTGTAACGGGGGTTACTGAAGTTGATCTCCTAAATGATAACGGGGGTTACCACATCTTCCTCCAAAAATGCGTGAATTCACCTTAGAACGTCGTTTCTCAACTCCAACTCTAAAATCACCTAAATAGAGCAGAATAAACACATAAACGCATCAAACGGCACAGAAAATATAATCTAATTACGCTAAAAAATCATGCAAATTCTACAAACAACAATTTTCTAAAAGAACTCATGAATACTCAATCAAATCTAAACCTAATAATTTCTACCAAATTCAGAATAATTGAGACGAATCAGAAACAGGACTTGCAAGGTGGCTCTGATACCACTTGTTGGGAAAACAAAACTGAAACTCGATGGACATTTAAAATTTTTCCCAAAAGATAGAATTGAATCTTGCAATTCCTATTCCCAAATTTGTAGAGATCAAGAAACTCAATTAGATAGTAGCTTTCTTGACACGTTCTAGCCGGTCAAGAATGCTCTTCACGTGGCTTGATCCCCAAAAGCTCCTTCGAATCTTTCAAGACTTCATGATAGTAGCCCTCTAGAGAATTAGTCCACCAACCTCGACCACGATCCGAATAGGGAGGATGCTAGTTCTATATTCGGTGTTTAGGCTCTAGGGTTTAGTGTATAATTTCGAGAAGGAGATTTTCTATCAATCATCAACGGGGTTCGAACCCACTAATAAATAGCATAGGGCTCGAACCCCCCATCCTAATCTAGGTAGGATACTAAACCCTTATGCTATCTTGATTCTTGCTTAGAGAGTAAGTCTCTTACTTTGACCAAAAGTCCACCTTTTCATCAACTTGTCAAACAAGAATAATATCTAACTCTCTTAGATATTTTATTTTACTTTATTTATTAAATAATAAATAACTTGAAAACTAATAATTAATTAATTCATAATTAATTATTTATCAGACTTTAATTCTCAAAATTAGGACTTTAATATTAATTCAAAATTAAACCACATGACTACACGTGTCCCCAAGGACACGTGTCATACACACCTCCCACACGTGTACTTCACATGTGTGGCCCCCACCATTCTCTTAATGGTTCGATCAACTCGTTTAATCGATTCAAGCCTTAACCCACATGATCGGGTTGTTGTGTGTGACCCTCTAGGTTCTTAATTCAATTAGCAGTGACCCTAATTAATTAATTCCCTCATTAATTAATCAGTCCACAAATCAAACTACCATAGTCTAGCAACAAGTGTTTAACCCCTAGCTGAATAAGAATGTCTTGATTCGACAGAACCTTTAAGTCAATGACATATGTGAGATACAATCCTTCTACGTCCTATCTCTCAATCAAGATCTAGGCAAGGGAATAATTAGAACCCTAATAATCTTGATCATAAAGTTCAGTGCATTTCATATCCATTTGATCTCAATCCAAGAAACTCATTTCTTGATGTCGTGATCCACTGCCTTGGCCAAGGACTCCTAGATGGCATACGAATGACTTACACAGTAAGAGATCATCATCTTGCTAATGCAAGAGTAGGTCCTTTATCGATTCTCATAGACTTTCATGTGCCACTTGTGCAGCCCCAGCGTAAGCCTTTATTCAGTTGTCTAAGGCGACACCCTTTAAAGCTTACACCTAAGACTACAGAGTTAGCTCATAAAGTATCAAAGGAACCTCAGGTCTAGGGATCAGTTAATCACATCAATGACTCGTGAGATATTTCCTAATCTGGAAGTTTTTATTTCAAGATATAGAAACTTCCTTTCCCATTTAGGAATCTTCTCACACGGGACACCTCAATGTACTTACTTAGAATAAGCAAGCACCCCCATGTATCATGCACGTATCAATAATACACTTTATACCCCATGAAACAAGGTGGTCCTTCTTAAGGGCGTGATCACACGAGCAAGCCTCAAACGAGTCAGGTTGACACTCCCACTGCCTATAGGACTCATCAGCTTGGAGTGATTTCTAATTATGACTTATGTGATATAGGGCTCGTCTCATGAACCGCTTCTCCTAAATGGTTGAGTCCTATAAGTCATATTGATTAGGGAAGTTATTATACATGCGTAGTTAAAGGTAAACACACAACCAAACAAGAGCATATAAAGAAGTGTTGCCTTAATTCGTATTATTCAAAGATTATCTGTGATTTAGAAAAGGAAAGTACTAATGCAGACTATTACATCGGCTTTCACGGTACTATTCCTAACATATTTGCATACATATTATATAATATGCTGACTATATATATATATATATATATATATATATATATATATTATAAGATATGTTTTGTATTTCATTATTAAATTATTTAATATATGTTTTATATATGATCCGACCTCTAGAAATTTGAACTTGTATGCATGACTTTCGTGCTTCATTTTGTGCCTTCTAATGCCTTCTTTTTTTATGACTTATATGCTATGTAAACATGTTATATTATATACTAAATGTCTTGCATTGAAATTATGGATTTATTTGATACGAGTTTTAAGTGATATGAACTTGAACGCTTTAAGTGGTACCTTCTTGCACCTCATATGCACACATAGCTCTCATTTGCATCGTTATGCGTTTAATTGGTATAAATTAAGTCTAAGCCTTTAGTTTTACGATTCTTTATCACAAGGTGCTTCTGGGAGGAGTCGTACCCGAAGTTTAAGGTTGTTCGGGGTTGTTTTCTGGCACCACTACACTTTTTGTTCAAAGGTGAGGTTTAGGTTCTTTTCTTTTAGCTAAGCAACCTACTACCATTAAAGGCTCATTTTCTAGCCCACATGCGACTATATATTATATATATAGTTAAATATGTGTAATATACAATATGTTTATGATCTTATGATAAAGTTTTAGCTTTCGAAAGGGCTATATCTACGAGCATATATGATCTTATGTCTTAATGAAAGTCTAATGTTTATGAAAGTTTAATGCTTACGTATGTACTGTTAATGGTTTGTAATGCATAAGAATAAAACGAAAAGGTAATGTAAAAGTAATATTAGATCTATGGATACTATGGGTTTGGACGCCTGGTACGGTAGCGGGCTGTCGGGTTAAGCCTCAACCTGGTTTCCCTCCGAGGTATTACGCATGACCTCGGGAGGTTGGGAAGGCATGGTGCTCTTTATTTCTTCAGTATGAAGTCGGAGAGCAATCGTGTGGGTTAGCTACCCCTCGAGGAATTTATAATGGCACTCGTGTGGGCTAATCGCCCCTCGAGGAATTTACTAATGGATGGTTAAGGGTTGGCCGACCCTTCCATCACCGAACTTGGGGATTGAATGTGATTTGCTTTAGGTAATGTAATGAGAAGTAAAGATGGATGCTCGTACTCATCGAGCTTAATGAAATGGTCTAATTATGGAACGGGAATAGAGTCTTTATTAATGTAATGTATATGTATATGATATGTAATGTTTTATGAAATTTATTGGTAGGCAAAACCAATTCTTGCTTCATAACCTTTATATTTTACGTATTTTGCTATATATGTATTGTAACATCCCGACTGATCAGACTTTTCAGGTAACCTCTTATGTGCGCTATTTAATTATTTCTTTAAGTGATTATGTGATATTTAATTGCTAACGTGGATTAATTGAAGTTATTTGAACTTAATTGCGTTGGTATGAATTTGTTTAATTTGATCGTTTAATTTTCCTTCACTTTGTATTTTGCTCGTTCTAGATTCGTATTTAATTCTGATTTTTGTGAATTCATGATATTTGTTAATTATATGCTTTATGGACTTGGTTATGTGCTCGTTATATGTTTTGGTATTTGTTTTGGTTACCTTTTTGGGTTCGTTTTGGAGACGGGACATAAAGGAGGCTAAAGAGCATTTAGCGCACCTTGGGTTCCGGGACGCGTATCTTGAGCTCGGGAATTCGGATTCAAATTCCGTCACCTCCGTTGAACTCGTTTCAACGATTCGGGTTTAATGGGACAAGCCTCACATTTTTCTAAGCTCGTTAAGACCTTCGAATTTCACCCGTAACGAGCCCCTTATGCTTGAGAGACACCTTTTAACCTAGCTATGACTTTGTGGACCCCACTAAACCTTAACCAAGCCTTAACCTTGAGTTAGACCTTGAGTTGAACCCTCTCTTCCCTTTTTTCTGCTAGAAACCGAGCCAATCTCCCCCTCTCTCTCCCAAAACCGATCAGCACAAGGAAGCAAGAAGGAAGAAGAAAACCCTTTGTCCATTTTCTTGATTTTGAGCTCAAATCTTCACCCAAGCTTCTCAAATTTGAAAGGTGAGTTCATGGTGGTAATCTTCACTCTCTCTTGTCTCTTTTATGTGCTCTTAAGTTCATTTCCATGATGGATTGGTGAGATATGGCAAGCTTGTGAATAGTAGATGTTGGGAGAATTGTTGATTCTTGCTCCTTTCTTGTTTTCTTGACTTTTGATGTTAATATTATGCTCCTAGAACTTAATTCTTAGCATTTATTGCATTTCCTTGCTTGGTAGTTGGAGTATGAGTGTTTAGTTTTAATTGGGGTTACTGAGTTTGCTGTTTGAGCCGTCTTCGTTTTTCTGTACCGAGACACGGGGGTGTCTCGGTTTGCTTTTTGTTGGTGACACGGGCGTGTCACCTTTTGATTTCGTTGTTCGTTTTTCTGTACCGGTGTCTCGGCTTGCCCTTTGATGGTGACACGCTCCAGGTTTCTGTTGTTCGTTTTTCTGTACCGAGACACGGGGGGTGTCTTGGCTTGCCCTTCCAGGGGGGCACGGTCGTGTCCCATAGGAACTCTAGTTTTTTGTCCGTCTTTGCTTGGTTTTGCTTCCTTTCCGTTGCTTCTTGTTCTTCCTTCTTGCCTCGTTTTGGTGTGTATGCATGACCAACTTGTTATATTTTGTGTTAAGCCTTATGTTATGAATTTGTGCTTTGATTTATCTCCTCGTTTATGATATATGTCCGTATATGCGTTGCATTCTTACAAATGGTCTAAATGTGGATTCATTTCATATCATTTGCATCATAAACATACATACGCATGTACCGAGCGTCAATGTCGTTCATATTGAGTCTAAGAGTGTTTCTTGTTGTTTGTCTTGTTCAGAGGATCTCCCTGTAGAGGACGAGCTTGCACCATAGGTGTCCGGTTGTCACACTTTTGTCTCCACTACGTTCGTTGACAAGGTGAGGTTTTGTTCTTTTAGTTATTCGACCTATAACCCTACTTGATTTGAGGCCTCGCATGTGGATACATATAATATATGGTAAATAAATGTATGATACTTTTGTTGCGGGATTTATCCCATTTGTTATAAGAGTTTGAAAACGTTTTGTATAAGTATATAAGCTATTTTGCTTTCGTTTGAAAAGATTAGTTTTGTGCAAGTGTGTGTGTGTAAGCGAGATGTGGCTTTGAAAGATAAGCTTTGAGGTATGTTTGTGTGACTTTTGTGATATGTTTGGGCCCCGTAGTGTGGTATGGTAATCTCGGGATGACCGAGGGGTCGCCGAGCTCTTCCATCAACATCTCCATTTGAGAGTCTCGCCCAACCTTAGGAGGTTGAGGAAGGGTGTTTCTCTTGAGCCGGGGGAGGCAACCGCCGAAGGTTTCAAGGTAGTAATTAAACCTTATCTCATCTGTGTATGTAGATAGTTAGGGTCGATCAACCCTTCTATGAACCGGTGTTGGGGATGGATTCTGATTTGTTTTGTTTTGCTTTGATCTTTGTATATGGAGGTTGGGTTGTGTGTGACTCGTACTCGCCGAGTTGGTTTAGCTTTGTATGATCTATGGAACGAGAGTGGATTTTTAATTTACCTAAAACTTGGAGTTTGGCTTTTGGCCTTTTTCCTTTCCTTTAACCTATGTATATCTATATCACGGGAATTAATTTGGCTTGCAAAAACCACTCTCGGTTCAAGGATTTTCCGTTTTGATTAAATGCTTTGCTCTATATATATATATATATATATATATCGGGTGCGTGAGTTAACCCCCTCAATAGTCGCTAGGACTAACCCTCGTTGTTGTTTTTCCCCTTTTCCCTTTCTTTTGAGTTTGCAGGTTCTCCCGAGTCAAGCTAGGCGGCAAGTGTCTTTTGGGTTTACTTGTGGTATAGCTTGAGTCTTCATGCATCGTAGTGGATTTCTTCGTCTTTTGCTTATGTATTTTTGGATTATGTATTCGGTATACACTTATGTTATTTTGGACATGATGGCATTGTACATTTGTATATAAGCTAGCTTGTTGATTGGAATACTTGACCCTTCCCCATTTTGATATGTATATATGTGATCTTGGGAATCATGTTTGGTATATGATTTGCTTCCGCTACTCTGATTTTTATTTTACCAGTTCTTGAGGGTCTAGGCCGCCTAGCGAGGGTGTGAGTTTTGTGTGTCTCCCGTTCGCTATGGTTTCATACGGGTGCGAACTTCCATTTCTTTACTCGTGTTGGACCTTAGTGCGGGAGATGTGGCACCCTTCGCTCTGGGGGTGTTACATCCTTGCGTGGTATCAGAGCTTTCGGTTGTAAAACCAGAGCTCTGGAGTCGTGTTGAGTCTGTCTAGGTCGTTCGGTATTGGAGTATGTGATTATTTGCATTCATTTACATCTCTATGTGACTTAATTGTTTAAATTCTCGATAATTGATTTCATGATCATGAACTGATTAGACTTTTCAGGTAACCTCTTATGTGTGCTATTTAATTATTTCTTTAAGTGATTATGTGATATTTAATTACTAACGTGGATTAATTAAAGTTATTTGAACTTAATTGCGTTGGTATGAATTTGTTTAATTTGATCGTTTAATTTTTCTTCACTTTGTATTTTGTGAATTCGTGATATGTGTTAATTATATGCTTTATCGACTCGGTTATGTGCTCGTTATATGTTTTGGTATTTGTTTTGGTTACCTTTTTGGGTTCGTTTTGGAGACGGGACCTAAAGGAGGCTAAAGAGCATTTAGCGCACCTTGGGTTCCGTGACGCGTATCTTGAGCTCAGGAATTCGGATTCAAGTTCCATCACCTCCGTTGAACTCGTTTCGACGATTCGGGTTTAATGGGACAAGCCTCTTATGCTTGAGAGACACCTTTTGACCTAGCAATGACTTTGTGGACCCCACTAAACCTTAACCAAGCCTTAACCTTGAGTTAGACCTTGAGTTGAAGCCTCTCTTCCCTTTTTTCTGCTGGAAACCGAGCCAATCTGCCCCTCTCTCTCCCAAAACCGATCAGCACAAGGAAGCAAGAAGGAAGAAGAAAACCCTTTGTCCATTTTCTTGATTTTAAGCTCAAATCTTCACCCAAGCTTCTCAAATTTGAAAGGTGAGTTCATGGTTGTAATCTTCACTCTCTCTTCTCTCTTTTATGTGCTCTTAAGTTCATTTCCATGGCGGATTGGTGAGATATGGCAAGCTTGTGAATAGTAGATGTTGGGAGAATTGTTGATTCTTGCTCCTTTCTTGCTTTCTTGACTTTTGATGTTAATATTATGCTCCTAGAACTTAATTCTTAGCATTTATTGCATTTCCTTGCTTGGTAGTTGGAGTATGAGTGTTTAGTTTTAATTGGGGTTGCTGAGTTTGCTGTTTGAGTCGTCTTCATTTTTCTGTACCGAGACATGGGGATGTCTCGGTTTGCTTTTTGTTGGTGACACGGGCGTGTCACCTTTTGATTTCGTTGTTCATTTTTCTGTACGGAGACACGGGGGTGTCTCGGCTTACCCTTTGTTGGTGACACGGGCGTGTCACCTCCAGGTTTCTGTTGTTCGTTTTTCTGTACCGAGACACGGGGGTATCTCGGCTTGCCCTTCCAGGGGGGCACGGGCGTGTTCCCTAGTAACTCTAGTTTTTCATCCGTCTTTGCTTGGTTTTGCTTCCTTTCCGTCGCTTCTTGTTGTCCTTTCTTGCCTCGTTTTGGTGTGTATGCGTGACCAACTTGTTATATTTTGTGTTAAGTCTTATGTTATGAATTTGTGCTTTGATTTATCTCCTCGTTTATGACATATGTCCGTATATGCGTTGAATGCTTACAAATGGTCTAAATGTGGATTCATTTCATATCATTTGCATCATAAACATATATACGCATGTACCGAGCGTGAATGTGGTTCATATTGAGTCTAAGAGTGTTTCTTGTGGTTTGTCTTGCTCAGAGGATCTCCCTGTAGAGGATGAGCTTGCACCGTAGGTGTCCGGTTGTCACACTTTTGTCTCCACTACGTTCGTTGACAAGGTGAGGTTTTGTTCTTTTAGTTGTTCGACCTATAACCCTACTTCATTTGAGGTATCGCATGTGGATACGTATAATATATGGTAAATAAATGTATGATACTTATGTTGCGGGATTTATCCCATTTGTTATAAGAGTTTGAAAACGTTTTGTATAAGTATATAAGCTATTTTGCTTTCGTTTGAAAAGTTTAGTTTTGTGCAAGTGTGTGTGTGTAAGCGAGATGTGGCTTTGAAAGATAAGCTTTGAGGTATGTTTGTGTGACTTTCGTGATATGTTTGGGCCCCGGAGTGTGGTATGGTAATCTCGGGACGACCGAGGGGTCGCCGAGCTCTTCCATCAACGCCTCCATTTGAGAGTCTCGCCCAACCTTGGGAGGTTGAGGAAGGGTGTTTCTCTTGAGCCGGCAGAGGCAACCGCCGAAGGTTTCAATGTAGTAATTAAACCTTGTCTCGTCTGTGTATGTGGATAGTTAGGGCCGATCAACCCCTCTATCAACCGGTGTTGGGGATGGATTCTGATTTGTTTTGTTCTGCTTTGATCTTTGTATATGGAGGTTGGGTTGTGTGTGACTCACACTGGCCGAGTTGGTTTAGCTTTGTATGATCTATGGAACGAGAGTGGATTCTTAATTTACCTAAAACTTGGAGTTTGGCTTTTGGCCTTTTTCCTTTCCTTTAACCTATGTATATCTATATCACGGGAATTAATTTGGCTTGCAAAAACCACTCTCGGTTCAAGGATTTTCCTTTTTGATTAAATGCTTTGCTCTATATATATATATATATATCGGGTGCGTGAGTTAGCCCCCTCAATAGTCGCTAGGACTAACCCTCGTTGTTATTTTTCCCCTTTTCCCTTTCTTTTGAGTTTGCAGGTTCTCCCGAGTCAAGCTAGGCGGCAAGTGTCTTTTGGGTTTACGTGTGGTATAGCTTGAGTCTTCATGCATCGTAGTGGATTTCTTCTTCTTTTGCTTATGTATTTTTGGATTATGTATTCGGTATACACTTATGCTATTTTGGCCGTGATGGCATTTTACATTTGTATATAAGCCAGCTTGTTGATTGGAATACTTGACCCTTCCCCATTTTGATATGTGTATATGTGATCTTGGGAATCATGTTTGGTATATGATTTGCTTCCGCTACTCTGATTTTTATTTTCGCAGTTCTTGAGGGTCTAGGCCGCCTAGCGAGGGTGTGAGTTTTGTGTGTCTCCCGTTCGCTATGGTTTGATACGGGTGCGAACTTCCATTTCGTTACTCGTGTTGGACCTTAGTGCGGGGGATGTGGCACCCTTCGCTCTGGGGGTGTTACATGTATAGTGTGTTGGTGTGCGTTAGCCCTCTCACTCAGTCGAGGTATGACTGACACCTCTTCTTTACCACTTTTAGTTTGTAGGTCTTTTTTAGCCCGAGCTAGGTGGAGAAGTGGGTCATTCGGGTCTCACTTTTGGGTGTAGGTCGTGCTAGGTGCATTGAATTTCATTTCGGACTTGTATTTATTGAATTGATCATGAAATATATTTTGTTTTGTAGATATGATTCGTTATGGATATGTATATTTGGATACTTGGTGCATATGTTTTCATTTTTAAATTTATGTTGTTTGAACTCCTTGCTTCCGCTTCTTGATTAATTGTTACGCGCTCTTAGTTTGTTTATCTAGGCATATCCTAGTGAGTGTGTGGTCTCCCGTTCACTTAGACTTGGGCTCATGTGTAGACTTCCCATTTCTTATGCGAGTTCGGGTTTAGGTGTGGGGTATGTGGTGGCCCACGCTCCGGGCGCTACATCCTAAAGTGGTATGAAAGCCAGGTTTCAAAACTAGAGTTCTAGTTTTGTGTTGGGTCTGTCTAGGTCGTACGACATAGGACAACATGTGACTTTATGTGCTTATTTGTTTATCTTTGTGTTAATTGAGCACATGAACATGTACTGACCCGCACACATATGTATTGGAATCTCTTGATTTTTGCAGAAATATGCCTCCAAGAAGACATCACCGTCGAAATATATCCCCCGAGCGTCATCATCATCTGGATCACTCCCCTCAACAGGAGAATAATAATCCACCACCTCCACCACATATATATGGATCCGGGGAACTTTATAGAGAGGCTTGCGGTGTATTTGGAACAACGAAATCAAGAAAGGAATAATGTTCCACCAGCCGGTAATCATGAAGGAGGTCCTATTATAGCCACCCTTAGGGAATTAAAAAATGAAAACCCACCGGTATTCATTGGTGGAAATGATATTCAAGCCGAAGAATGGTTGGTTCACAAAATAGGATATGGGATCTTATACCATGTGGACCGATCGATAAACTTCAATGTACCCTTACCATTATTCAAGGGTAATCAGTCAATTGGTGGTCAAGTGTTTGGAAGAAATTAGATACCTCCGGGGAAGAAATCAATTGGGAGGTGTTTGTTCTGGAGTTCAAGAGTAAGTATATTCCAAAAGCTACCCGGAATAGATGCTTGAGAGCTTTATAGATCTCAAGCAAGGAGGGATGTCGGTGACGGACTATATAAACGAGTTTGAGAGGCTTTCATGTTACGCCCCCAACATTGCTAATGACGATGAGAGTAAGGCCTCACATTTTCTTCAAGGTCTTCGAGAGGACATGGATGACGCATTGGAAGCTTCAAATACTAGCACGTGGGCAAAAGTGATGGACAAGGCTTTGAGAGTTGAGGACCGGGTGGTTATAAGAAGAAAGAGTTCACATACCGGCCAAGGTTCTAGTTCGGGCTCTCGATCAATTCTTGGAAAGAGGCCGGCGTATGAAGTTCTTCCCCCTCCTAATCCTCAAAACAAGCAACCTAAAACGGCGAATCCAAATCCTCCTTTCTCTATCAAGGGTCCCCGAGTGTGTGGATTACCGACGTACAAATCACTTGTCGGAGAATTATTAGAAACTTCACAAGAGGTGCTCCGGATGTGGGTCACCGGAGCAAATGTTGGATCAATGTCCGCGCAAGAGGCCGGATTATGTGCCGGAAGGAAATCAAAGGCCCACGATTCAAGCTTGGGTGTATGCATTGGTTGGGGAAAAAGAGAGACCGGTCGAGGTTGATCAAAATGCCGTGGTGGAAGGTACAATTGCATACATGGCATAACATCACATGCATTGGATGATCCCGAGACCATTTATTCATTTATTTTCGGGATGCATTATTGTGGTTGTTGTTGTTGCTGTTTTCAATCTCTTGTGTGTCCAATTACTTACGTATGACTTTGTTGTAAGTTTCTTTTGAGAGTCCTTGGTGAGATTTGTGTCGACGTGAGTGTTCGGTAAGCTTGACGGTTGAGTTCTCCTTGCCAACTTGATAGAGCCATCGAGAAGAGGTAAGACTTGAGTTGTGACACCCTGTTTCTTCGGGAAGCCAGGTATGACGTCACTTGAGGGTTTACAAAAGTATTATTTCCTTTTCAATTTAATTTATATGTTAACTTAATTGTTTAAGTGCCCTTTGTGCCATAATTGTTTAAGTTTTAGGTTTTAACCTCTGTATTTAATTTCTGTAACTTGATTTTTATTCCCGAACTTCGTGAATATGTGATATACTTGAATTATTTGATTCACGAACTTGTTTATGTGTTTATTTTATTCGTTTATACTTGTTCGAATTGGTCGGAGACCATTTCTCTATTTGTGAGATTGGAGGGCCTAACGAGTTTTAGCGCGCCTCGGATTGCGGATGTAATGCCCTGACTTTTTCAAATCATTCGGGTATGAATTGTGTGATAAGTCAGTGTGCATTTAATTTATTTAATTATGTTATTAATTGCTTTATTTTATATTATATGAATTATTGAAATATTTAATTGTTTGAAAATAACTGAATTTGAGTTTATATGAATTTTCTTTTACTATTTGCGCTTCAATGATTTGTTTGCTTGTCGTTTTTACGTGAAATGAATTCGAAATTGGGTGGAAATTTAATATGTTGGACGTATATGTGTTAAGAATATGGTATTATGCTGGTTTCATATTTTCGGATTCGTTTGATTGAGTTTTGGAATTTATTTTGATTTTGGAATCCAAAATGGGGGCTAACGAGCAATTAGCGCACCATTAGTTCCTTATTTGATATCTTGAGCTAGGAAACTCGGATTCGAGTTTCGTCAGCTTCGATGAACTCACAACGAAAACTCGAGTTCAATGAAATTAGCGTTATATTTTTCTAATATCATTTGAACCTCCGAAATTCAATCGAAACATGTAACGGACGCCAAAACTGCCACATTTTAATGAAAGAGCCATAACATATTCAAACCTTAACCAAAGTAACCATGATTAGATCCTTTGGAACCCTAACTCAACCCCCTCGCTGCTCTTGCTCACCCTCACCGAACCAAACCTTCTCACTTGGAGAAATTCAGCCAAACATTCCCTGCTTTCCCGTATTTCCCGTAGCTCTTGCCATCCTTGGAGATTCAAGCTCAAATCTCCTCCAAACCTCATCCAATCCACAAGTTAAGCTTAGGGTTATATTATACATTCATCATGAGTCATTTTTATCCATTCATCCCCAATTTTGAGCATGTTTTCATGGGTTTGTGGTTGAAGAGAAGAAATAGTTAGGTTATGGATGCATATGTTGATCTCTTTCAATTCTTGAAGAATTTGGTTTATTCCAAGCATGAATATGATGGTCTTAATTCCCTCTTTGCATTTATGGTGATGTATTAGCTGGTAGTTGAAGCATTCATGAGTTGCCATTGATGAAATTTTGAAGTTATATCATGAAATGATCATCACACCCTCCATTTCACGTTTCAATACTTTTGGAGCTTGTTTATGTGTTGAATTGGAGTTGTTTCTTCGCATATTAGTGATCATAGCATGGCTGATCTTGTTGATGAAGTTGTGGCATGGGTTTTGCTCTATTTTCCGTTGCATTTTGCTATTGTAACAGGTCTATCACGGCCGCGATCGAACCATGAAGGAAAATGGTAGCGGCTGCGACCTCTTTCATGTCATTGTTGCGTTATCTCTCAGGTCGTGCCCGCGATCTAAATTTTGTGCATTTCCAGTCGCGGCCAACACCCAAAAATTGCCATGTTTCGAGTTTTTGGGAAAATTGATTAATATTCCGGATTTTGCATGGGTAGCGGCCGCTACCATTTCATGAAGGAAATGGCGAGACCCCTTTACATTTCTGCATGAAAATTTCAGTTTTTCAATGTTAATTGCATGGCTTCTTTGGCTTGTTTTCGTTCATTCACTTCATTAACATGTCATATATTGTGTTATCTTATGTGTTGTGAAGTTTGGTGATTTTTTGTTGAATATTTTCCGAGATATGCTTCAATGTGTCTTCTTTGGTCATAATATGTGCATGCACGGATTTTACTCTCATATTTGAACCCTAATGACTATGTATTCCTTATTTTATGAATTGTATGATACGTATACATGATCTACTACGTGTTATGACCGTTATTTGAAGTCCTTGAAGTAATTTGGTATGGAATATGGGAGCAATGAACTTAAATAGATTTGATTGATTCTTGGAACGAATGAAGTGCAAGTTTATATGTCTTTAAGATGTTAATAGTGCACGTGAATGTGTCCATTACATTATATAGTCTTTTATGCATTCATCTCATGACCATTTCATTGTCGAGCATCTTAATTGGTCATTTTGAGTCTCACTTCACCTTTCTTGCATAGATTTGGTTCCCATTGGAGACGAGGCCCGTCCGTGAGGCTTTTGTGTCTTCTTTTGTCGGTTTAAGGTGGGTTTCTCTTCTATTTAGATGAAATGACCCAATATACCCTTATGTGCAAAGTTTAAGCCAAAGATATATATATATATATATATATATACATTGAGTCATTTTCGGGTAAATGATTTTTGAACATACAACCCTTTTGTTGTAATACCCTACCGATTGTTTGGGGAGACCATGATTGATTGCACTGATTGGGGCCCGGGGTCTTGGTTTGAGTGGCTATCCGAGGAGGCATGGGATGATGGTGATCCCTCACACCAATCCCCACCAAACTACGGTGATACCGACCCTCGCCAGGAGATTGGAGAGGAATGGGAGCTGAGCGCCATCTGGGGAGTCATGTAACCCCTTGTGGTCATTGGTTGTGTGGTCGGGTCTTGCAAACCCGTCCACCTACCCGGAGGAGGAAGGTCTATATGACCGATTGACTAGAATCGATTGATTGTCCACAAAAGAATGATATGCATGAAAAGAAATAAAGAATGAATGATTATTGAACTACACAAGGTGTTAGTTGGAGATAATACACGCCCACTCGCCTGGCCACGAATGACCTATTGTAAATGGATTGTTGTAATCCCTTTTGAGGCTTTCTTTATCTCACCCACTTGGGAATTATTTCTAAACTTTACTTGGGATTATAACTTGCATGTGACTGTTTAAATAACGTTGTATACCTTACTTATACCTGTTTTATACCCACCAGTCCCTTTTAGACTGGACTCATTTGGTTTTCAGTGGTTTTTGCAGGTGTCAGGGAGCTAGGCAGGAATTCGAGTCGATAGGTCTTGCATTTGCTTCTAGCTCTTGTATTTTGGGTCGTACACTTGCATACTCTTATTCTTGGTTATTGTATTTACTTTTTGACTGGAGCGTATATCTTTTGAGCCATGATGGCATGTGAATAATGTATATGAATTATTTTTGGAGCTTGGACGCTGATGGTATATATATATATATGATATATGATCGGTTATTGCTTCCGCTTTAATGTTTTGCTCTGATTTATGGTTTAAGGGTTAGTCCCGCCTAGCCTAGAGAGTGTGTGTGTCCCTGTTCGCCGTGACTTAGCTTGTGTGTGGATTATCCATTTCATATGCGGGTCGGGTCTCGGTGCAGGGGATGTGGCACCTTGCGCTCGGGTGTTACATCCTTAAGTGGTATCAGAGCTTAGGGTTGCAAAACCCGGGCTCTCGGGTCGTGTGAGTCAGTCTAGGTCGTTCGGCTTAGGAACTAATTGACAATGTGATTGCATATGCATTCTTTACGTGCTTATGTGCTCCATTTTCCAATCTTGATTGAACTAATTGCATTTCATGTATGAACTAAAAATATCACGTATTTCAATGTTTCTTGGACAGGATGCCTCCGCATAGACATCGTGAGCGATCACCGGGGCGACCTCGACACCTACACAAACCACAAGAACAACAACCGCCTCCGATGGATATGGGAAACTTTATGGAAACAACAAACCACCATGATTTACATGGAGTATTTCTAAGCTATAATCCCCCTTGGTTCTCTGGCTCTATTGATGATGCAGTTTCAGAGGGGTGGTTGACTAGATTGGAGAGGATCTTTGGAGTTCGGCAGTTCACCATACAAGAAAAGGCTCAATTTGCCATATTTCAACTTAATGGCGAGGCATATGATTGGTGGGAAAGAACGAGAGAAAAACTAGAAGTCGATGGAGAAGAAGTCACATGGGAAGTCTTCAAGAGAGTTTCGGGAATGCTTTATGCCGGAAGTAGTTATGGAAAGAAAAGAGCAGGAATTTATGGAATTGAAATAGGGCACTCGCTCGGTGGCCCAATATCTTGCTACCTGTAATAGATTGGGAAAGTATGCTCCTCATATTACGCGGGACGAGAAGAGGAAGGCGAAGAAGTTTATTGCCGGGTTGAGATAGGATTTGAGACATGGTCAAGCGGGGCATAATTTTATATCCTTCTCGGACACGGTGCAAAGGGCTTTGGAGCAAGAAGAGGAGTATAGGAAGAAGGATCCAATTTTCAAAGCACCAACGGGACAAGGCAGAGGATCAGCATCGGGATCAAACATGAGATATGATCAGCATCGGCAGCTCCTCCCCAGAAAGAACCTTTCAAGAAGCCTCGAACAAGAGGTCAGAATGTTTCTCAAGCTCCATGAGCACCTCAAGCTCTACCAGCTCCTACGGGAAGCCACTGAGACCAACCTCCGTGTACTTATTGTGGAGGATCGACCCACTCTTACAATTATTGCAGAAAGAGACTAGGGTTATGTCTGATTTACGGGAAAGGAGATCATATGGCGTTTGGTTGTCCTGATCAGAAATCGGGGTTTCAAGTTGGGGCACAACGACCGATGATCCAGGCTCGTGCTTATGCCCTTGAGGGCGAGGAACAAAATGTTGAAGCTTACCCTAATACCGTCGTGGAAGGTACTGTTTGCATTCATAACACGAGCATCCATGCATTATTCGATCCAGGTGCTACTCACTCCTTTATATCTTGTAATCTATGTGCTTCTCTATGTCTATCTGTTACTTGTGCAAATTCTTGTTATTTTGTAAGTTCTCATCTTGGAAGAAGTTTACAGACGGATTGGGTTATCCGGGGTTGTTCGGTTTTGATAGAAGGGGAAGATTATCCGGCGGATTTCATAGTGATACCTATGAAGAGATATGGGGTAATCTTCGATATGGATTGGTTATACCGACATCGGGCCGAGGTTGATTGTTTTAAGAAAAAGATTAAGTTGGGTGAAGAGTTGATTGAAGAAGTGGGGTCGAAGAATGTACCACTTTTATCATTTATGAAAAATTGTAAGTTAATAAGTGAAGGGGCTATGGGATTCCTTGTGTAACAGCCCGAAAACCCGCTGTTCGATATTGTCCGCTTTGGATGGGAACCAGACCCCGAAGGGAACCACCCTCACGGTTTTGTTTCTCCCAGGTGGGAACCAGACCCCGAAGGGAACCACCCAGGAAAAGGCCTCTACAAGGGGAGGGGGATCCACCACTTTATAAAGTGGCTTCAAGCCCACCTCCAATCCGATGTGGGACAAAGCACCTTTGGCTATTACAGTCCACCCCCCCTTAAGAGGGCCCAGCGTCCTCGCTGGCACACCAAATCCGGGTCCCCGGCTCTGATACCACCTTGGGATGTAGCACCCGGAACGCTAGGCGCCACATCCCCCGCACTATAGGCTCAATCCACATATGAAACGGGCAATTCATACATGAACCGAAACTATAGCGAACGGGAGACAATAAAAAAAAACACAAGGCTAGGCGGGTACCCTCAATTAAAACCAAAACAACTCAGAGCAATAAAATAGCGGAAGCAAAAGCATTCAATACCTATAGATACCATATTTACATATTTACTTATAGGTACCGACAAAACATACCATTACAATATCCATCCAAGTAATCCAAGATTCATTACAACATAACAAGTATCAACACAAGTACAATGTATGAAGGTGCAGTGCTAGACCCGAATAAAAGACACAAGACCCTAATTCCCGCCTAGCACGAACCTGCAAAACTGAGAAATTGAGGTGTCAGTCCAAACGGACTGAGCGAGGGGTATAAATAAATATATGCGCACATACATGCAAGTTATAATCTCGGGTAATAATTTTGGAAAATAACAACACGATTTAGAAAAGAAGAGATAATATCGCCCGAGATTACCACTAATTCAATTTATCAATTAATTCAGTTCAATATAATCAATATGTGGCCCGGCGAGTGAGGGCAATTCTCCAACCTTGCTCCGACCGTGTACAATCAATCAATTTATTAGGTGATTAGGTGATCAAGCAATTATCTATTGTGCACAATTAGCAGTTTCAGTCCATCCTTCTTCCTCCGGGTGATGGTGGGATTGCAAGGCCCCACCATCCAATCAGTCTGGGCAGAGGGTACATGAATCCCTAAGCCCGGAACTCCTTCCTCCCCTAATCTCCTAGGGGGTTCAGGGGTCATCCCATTTGGTGAGGATAGCACTCGAGTTACCCGTCAGCCCATGCTTTCCCGGTTGGCTCGAGCCATTATCCTCGGGCCCACAGTGCCATTCAATACTCGCCCAATACAATCAATTCGTCAATCAATCAATCCATTTTATCAAATCATTTGAAAGTCATAAGGTTCGCAAACTATAGATATATATATATACATTTTGGCCGAAATAGTCACATAGGGGTTGTAAGTGTTCTATTTATCTAGAATTTAAACCTCACCTGACCAGACGACCAAAAGAAAGCAAGAGAGCACCCTACTGAGCGGGCTCCTCAAAACCGGGACCGTGATCTGTGCAACAAGGACAAGTGTGAAGTAAGACTCGACTCGAATGAACCAAGTATGACGAACGGCAAAATCATGCACCAATATGTTATGCAATAATTATTTAATGAATGTCAAATACGAGCATGATGTCAATAACCCAAGTATATGACACATACACGTACATCCAAGCATGCAAAACAATATGCAAGAAAACAGGGAGTGACACGCCCGTGTCTCAAAATTACACTAAGCCGTGACACCCCCGTGTCACGGTACAGCGGACCAAAAGCTTGCAAAACAAGGTGACACGCCCGTGTCACCAAAACAAGGCAAACCGTGATACCCCCGTGTCACGGTACAGAAAAACCGCCCCAGCCAACCCGCACCCCCGTGTCACGCAAAACAAAGCAAAGGTGACACGCCCGTGTCACCTGTGCATGACAGAAAAACAGGGGAGAAAACAGGGGTTTCCATGCAAAACCAACTCCAAACCAAATAAATCCCAAACACCAACCAAAACAGTTGTTAAAACACCTCATACATGCATCATACTTCAAGTATTCAACAATCAAACCAATAAATATGCATCAAATCTCCAAGAATCAAGCCCCAAAACCCCATAATTATTCATATACACCAACCATCACATAACCTCATGTATTATGCAAGAATGAAGGGAAAAAGGACCTAAACATGCTTCTATACAAGAATAACCAAGAAAGCATCAAGCTAACATCAAACCCTACCCATGTAGCCAATCAAGAAATTCAATCCATTCTCATTTTATACCTTGAAATGAAAGAAGAATGAGATGAGATGAAGAGATGAAGATGTTGATGCTTCTAGCTCCAAAGTTCTTCAAAGTAGCTTGGGATTATGAGATGAATTCTTCTCCTCCTCTCTTGATGGTGTTTTGATCGATCCTTAGTGTGTGTATATGTGAGGTTCTTGTGTGTATGTAATGTATGAGAGTGTTAGAAGAGATGCATATACTAGATATATATTATATCATCCACTATCTAAACATATGTCCCCAATTTGCAAACAAGTCCCTAGGTTATTTAAATGAATGCAATCAAGTATTATCCCTACCTAAAAGATCCATTAGCTCCAAACCAAGTTATGCAATTAAGTCCATAATTTCATGAAATGATCAATTAAAGTCACATAATACAATTAAGCACACTATCACTTAATTCATGAATTTCACATTAAAATTAATTCATATAAATATAGAGAATTGTATAATGCACACAATATTATAATGAAATCATAATAAGCAAGTAAATGTATAAACTTAAACTCCCAACTCCCGAAGACCCGCACGTGGCGTGCTTACCTGAAATTCCGGAATTTGGGGCGTTACACCTTGCATATCTTCTTAATAAGCCAAACGATCAAATTAAGTTTGAGGAGACCACAGTTGTTAAGGATTTTCCAGATGTGTTTCCGGAGAATTTGGGTTCTTTGCCACCGGATCGTGAGATTGAATTCGTTATTGACTTATATCCGGGATCAGAACCGTACTCTAAGACTCCTTATAGAATGGCTCCGGCGGAGTTGAAGGAATTGAAGATTCAACTAGAGGAAGTACTTAAGATTGGGTACACTCGGCCGAGTTCATCTCAGTGGGGTGCGCCGGTTCTTTTTGTTAAGAAGAAAGATGGATCGTTGAGGATGTGTATAGATTACCGGGAGCTCAATCGGATGACTATCAAGAATAAATATCCGTTGGCCCACATTGAGGATTTGTTTGATATGTCGCAAGGTTCGGGGGTTTATTCGAAATTGGATTTAAGGCAAGGTTACTACCAGTTGAAAATCCGGGAAGAGGACATACCTAAGGCAGGATTTAATACCCGGTATGGAGATTACGAATTGGTAGTCATGCCTTTCGGTTTGACTAACGCCCCTGCACCATTCATGGATATGATCCATCGGACTTTTCGGCCTTATTTGGATAAATTCGTGGTAATATTTATTGATGATATTCTAGTTTATTCGAGGAGTCTGGAAGATCATGCCAGACATCTCAGATTGGTATTGGAGACGTTGAGAGAGCACCGGTTGTATGCAAAGTTTAGTAAGTATGAATTTTGGATTGACCAGGTTGCTTTTATAGGTCATATTGTCTTAAGTAAGGGTTTGGAAGTAGATCCTTCGAAGATCGAGACAGTTATTCTGTGGCAGAGTCCGAAAAATGCTTCCGAGGTCAGAAGTTTCTTGGGTTTGGCTGGATATTACCGAAGGTTTGTGAAAGATTTTTCTAAATTGCTGCTCCTTTAACTCGGTTGACTAAGAAGGAAGTTAAGTTCGAGTGGGACGAGGCATGTGAGGCGAGTTTTCAACTCTTGAAGAAAAAGTTGACCACTGCACCGGTATTAGCATTTCCCGAAGGCACAGAAGGATACATGGTTTATACGGACGCTTCGAAAGAAGGCCTGGGATGTGTTTTGATGCAGAATGGTAAGGTGATAGCCTATGCCTCGAGGAAATTGAAGGATCATGAACAGAATTATCCCACTCACGATCTCGAGCAGCAGCAGTGATTTTTGCTTTGGGAAAGTGGAGACACTACTTATACGAAATTCCTTTCGAGATCTTTTCTGACCACAAGAGTCTCCAGTATTTGTTTTCTCGGAAGGAGTTGAACAAGAGACAAAGGTGTTGGATGGAGATTTTAGCGGATTATGAGTGTACAATCCGATACCATACAGGGAAAGCCAATGTGGTCGCTGATGTGCTTTGTAGGAAGGCTAGCGTGTCTAGTGTGAAAGTGGAAATTGAGGGTGAATCTGGGTCTCTCATGCTAAGAGCAAGTATTCGGAACATTACGGTACAACCGAATCTTCAACAGAGGTTATTTGAGGCTCAGAGAGTGGATCATGAGATTCAGAAATTAGCTAACAAAGTTAGAGTGATCCCGAATGCCCATTTGGATTTGATGATACGGGACTCTTAAGGTTTACGATCAGTGTTGTGGTACCGAATGAATTGAGTAGAATTATTTTGGAAGAAGCTCATCGATCGTGGTATTCGATACATCCCTGGGTAAACAAGATGTATAAGGACTTAAAGAAATTTTATTGGTGGAATGCACTTAAGCGGGTTGTGATCAACTTCGTGAAACATTGTTTGACTTGCCAAATTGTGAAAGCAGAGCAATAGAAGCCATCGGGGCTACTTCAATCGTTACCTATTCCAGAATGGAAATGGCAACAAATGGCGATGGATTTCGTTTCGGGTCTTCCTAGAGTGAAAGGTGGTCTTGATGGGATTTGGGTGATCGTGGATCGATTGACAAAATTGGCACATTTTCTAGCTATTCGGATGTCAGATAAGGTGACTAAATTAGCTAAGAAGTATGTTGAGGAAATTGTCCGACTTCATGGTGTGCCGGTCAGCATTGTATCAGATCGGGATCCGAGGTTCACTTCTAGGTTTTGGTAAGAATTACAAAAGAATCTGGGAACAAGGCTTCAATTCAGTATAGCTTTCCATCCTCAGACAGACGGACAGTTAGAGAGGTTAATCAAATATCTAGAGGATATGTTGAGAGCATGTGCATTGAATTTCTCGAGTTCGTGGAATGAGCAATTGTCTTTGATTGAATTTCCTTATAATAACAGTTTTCAAGCATCGATAGGAATGACACCTTATGAAGCTCTCCACGGACGATAGTGTAGATCTCCCTTATCTTTCGACCAAGAGGAATGGAACTGGACCAAACAAGAGGGAGCGAAACGAGAGGAAAAGAAGGAGAAACCTTCTAAGGCCGTGCAAGCGGCGATTGATAAGGTTCAAATAATTCAACAAAGCATGAAAGCAACTCAAGATAGACAAAAGACTTATGCGGATCGGTGGAGAAAGGATTTTAAGTTTGAAATTGGTGATGGGGTATTCTTGAAAGCTTCGCCACGAATAAGGGTTTTCGAGGATTGGAAAAGGAGGTAAGTTGAATCCTCGTTATCTGGGTCTTTATGAGATTCTTGAGAAAATTGGAGATACAGCTTATCGTTTGAACCTACCCCCGAGTTTGACCGGAATCCACAACGTATTTCTTGTCTCCCAACTTCGCAAGTATTATCCGGATGAGTCCGAGATCCTACCCGTTGAAGACGTAGAAGTTGAGCCTAATCTCACCTTCGTTCAGAAACCGGTTAAGATTTTGGATCGAAAATTTAAAGAATTAAGAAACCGGAAAATCCCACTAGTTAAGGTATTATGGAGAAGTGATAAGATGGAAGAGGACACGTGGGAAACGGAGGATAAGATGAGAAGGTTTCATCCTGAGCTATTTCTGAGCAATCAGTGAATCCGAGGACGGATTCTTTTTAAGGGGGAGAGGTTGTAACGCCCCGACTTTTTCAAATCATTCAGGTATGAATTATGTGATAATTCCGTGCGCATTTAATTGATTTAATTATGTTATTAATTGCTTTATTTTATATTATATGAATTATTGAAATATTTAATTGTTTGAAAATAATTCAATTTGAGTTTATATGAATTTGCTTTTACTATTTACGCTTAAATGAATTGTTTGCTTGCCGTTTTTACGTGAAATGAATTCGGAATTGGGTGGAAATTTAATATGTTGGAGGTATATGTGTTATGAATATGGTTATATGGTCGTTTCATATTTTCGGATTCGTTTGATTGAGTTTTGGAATTTATTTTGATTTTGGAATCCAAAACGGGGGCCAATGAGCAATTATCGCACCATTGGTTCCTTATTTGATATCTTGAGCTAGGAAACTCATATTCGAGTTTCGTCAACTTTGCTGAACTCGCAACGAAAATTCGAGTTCAACGAACTTAGCATTATATTTTTCTAATATGATTTGGACCTCCGAAATTCAACCGAAACATGCAACGGACGCCAAAACTGCCACATTTTATTAAAAGAGCCATAACTTATTCAAACCTTGACCAAATTAACCATGGTTAGATCCTTTGGAACCCTAACTCAACCCCCTAGCTGCTCACCCTCACCGAACCAAACCTTCTCACTTGGAAAAATTCAGCCAAACATTCCCTGATTTCTAGTCTTTTCCAGTAGCTCTTGCCATCCTTGGAGATTCAAGCTCAAATCTCCTCCAAACCTCTTCCAATCCACAAGCTAAGCTTAGGGTTATATTATACATTCATCATGAGTCCTTTTGATCCATTGATCCCCAATTTTGAGCATGTTTTCATGGGTTTGTGGCTGAAGAGAAGAAATAGTTAGGTTGTGGATGCATATATTGATCTCTTTCAATTCTTGAGGAACTTGGTTTATTCCAAGCATGAATATGATGGTCTTGATTCCCGCTTTGCATTTATGGTAATGTATTAGCAAGTAGTTGAAGCATTCATGAGTTGCCATTAATGAATTTTGAAGTTATATCGTGAAATGATCATCATACCCTCCATTTCACGTTTCAATACTTTGGGAGCTTGTTTATGTGTTGCTTTGGAGTTGTTTCTTCGCATATTTGTGATCATAGCATGGCTGATCTTGTTGATGAAGTTGTGGCATGGGTTTTGCTTTGTTTTTCGTTGCATTTTACTGTTGTAACAGGTCTGTCGCGGCCGCGATTGAACCACGAAGGAAAATTGTAGCGGCCGCGACCTCTTTCACGTCATTGTTGCATTGTCTCTCAGGTCGCGGGCGCGACCTGAATCTTTTGCATTTCCAGTCGGGGGCAACACCCAAAAATTTCCATGTTTCGAGTTTTTGGAAAAATTGATTAATATTCCGGATTTTGCATGGGTAGCGGCCGCTACCATTTCATGAAGGAAATAGCACGAACCCTTTACATTTCTGCATGAAAATTTCAGTTTTTCAACGTTAATTGCATGGCTTCTTTGGCTTGATTTTAGTTCCTTCAATTCATTAACATGTCATATATTGTGTTATCTTATATGTTGTGAAGTTTGGTGATTTTTTGTTGAATATTTTCCGAGATATGCTTCAATGTGTCTTCTTTGGTCATAATATGTGCATGCATGGATTTTACTCTCATATTTGAACGTATTCCTTATTTTATGCCTTGTATGATATGTATACATGATCTACTACGTGTTATGACCGTTATTTGAAGTCCTTGAAGTAATTTGGTATGGAATATGGGAGTAATGTACTTAAATGGATTTGATTGATTCTTGGAACAAACGAAGTGCAAGTTTATATGACTTTAAGATGTTAATACTGCACATGAACGTGTGCATTACATTATATAGTCTTTTATGTATTCATCTCATGACCATTTCATTGTCGAGCATCTTAATTGGTCATTTTGAGTCTCACTTCACCTTTCTTGCACAGATTTGGATCCCGTTGGAGACGAGGCCGGTCCGTGAGGCTTTTGTGTCTTCTTTTGTCAGTTTAAGGTGGGTTTCTCTTCTATTTAGATAAAATGACCCATTAGACCCTTATGTGCAAATTTTAAGCCCAAGATATATATATATATATATATATATATATATATATATATATATATATATATATATATATATATTGTGTCATTTTCGAGTAAATGAGTTTTTAATGTAAAACCCTTTTCTTGTAATACCCTACAGATTGTTTGGCGAGACAATGATTGATTGCACTGATTGGGGCTCGGGGTCTTGGTTTGAGTGGCTATCTGATGAGGCATGGGCTGACGGTGATCCCTCGCACTGGTCCCCACCAAACTACGGTGATACCGGCCCATGCCAGGAGATTGGCGGGGAATGGGAGCGGAATGCCATCTGGGGAGTCATATAACCCCTTTTGGTCATTGATTGGGTGGCCAGGTCTTGCAAACCCGTCCACCAACCCGGAGGAAGAAGGTGTATATAACCGATTGACTAGAATCGATTGATTGTGCACAAAAGAATGATATGCATGAAAAGAAATAAAGAATGAACGATTATTGAACTACACAAGGTGTTGGTTGGAGATAATGCATGCCCACTCGCCTGGCCACGAATGACCTATTGTAAATGCATTGTTATAATCCCTTTTGATCCTTTCTTTATCTCAGCCACTTGCGAATTGTTTCTAAACTTCACTTGGGATTATAACTTGCATGTTGTAACAGCCCTACTCAGGGCCAAGTCGAGAAAGGTAAAAGGGGTAACTCAGGAAGTGTATTAATTCTCTTCATGCATTGCATATTATGTGACTTATGTGCTTTAATATGTTATAGTTTAATAAAAAGCTCGTGAATTTAATTCCTTCTTCTATTTAACTTGTACCTTGAAACTCTTTTCATAAAAACTTAGAATTCTAATATTCATTCCCTTCTAGCACCTAAAACCCCTTCATATGTTTCAAAACCCATTCCTACAGTTTTAGGTTGGAAATTACGAAAATACCCCTACAGCTCAAAAATATTCCTAAATTTCCCGAAATACTTTCATTACCCAATATTTTAACCAAAAGAATCCTCACATTATTTCGAGGATCGTGATACTCTCCGAGAACCATAATTCCCATCCTAACTCCCGTAGTATCAAAAACCGGCGAAAACCCTAGCTTATGATTCGATCATCAATAAATCCTTACACTTCTACTTTTTGATATCCAAAATTATAACCAAAACGATCCTCAAATTATTTCATGAATTTTCATGCATTTACCAAAAACTCGATTTCACTATAGCATATTTTATAAATATTTTCCTTTCTAAAAAATCATCATTTTATTTTGAACAAATTAGCTTTTATTCAATAGTCGAAATTATACTTGAAACGATCCTTGAATTTTCCTCTACATTATGGTGACTTTTCCAAACTTTAAACTTCATCCTAGCTTCGATTATATAATTTTCTCATGATTTTCATCATCTTCAATGTTCATAATTTATAAACAAAAACTCCAAATATTTCATGTTTATAATCAAAACGAAGCTCACTTTTCACTCATTCTATTATTAATTCACTACATCAAAATTTTATCTCTCGACTCTTGAATAAATTTTATATTATTTTTACATTTATTTTTATTCCAAATGACATCATCCATGACCTCATGCTCTTCTAGAAGAAATGAACAAATGACCATAATTTCTCCACATTTCTTAGTTAATAACCTAGCATTTGTTCATCATGAAATTAAACCACATCTCCAATTTAATTACCAAGCATTTGTTGAAACCTTAGGCAACCACATCTCCCATAAACTCTCATTTATTGCTTAGAAACCCCTCATGACTACCTATAAATACCCCCCTTAAGCCTCATTTATACCTCACATTCAACACACAAAAATCACTCTCTCCCTCTCCCCATCCTCACGCCACTCTCCCTCTTTTCTCTCTAAGGTATGTTTTCTTCTATTATTTCATGTTTTATATAATGTTCTTAGTATAGAAATAATAGTAGTATGCCTAGGATTATTTAAATTATGCTTTAGGAATTTATTTTATGAAATATGTGCATAGTTGATAGTTTAAATATAATGTGAGCACATTATGGAATTTTATTTATTTATATGCATGAATTATGATATATTTAAATGTTTATGATCTTGTTCATGCTTAGAATAATTTATTTAGAATTATTTTTCATAGAGAATTCATATATTTTGCTATATTGTGCTTCAATCTTATGTTATGAATATAAATATTCAAATAAGCTCAAGAACATGTTCATAATGTTCTTGAATATGTGTGTGTGCATGTGTGTGCCGTGATCAATGTGTGTGTGTGTGTGAATTTGATTTTGTGTTATAAAGTGTTTAATTCACATGAAATTGAATAGTAAATGTTTCCAATAGTAATTTTGACTTTTTGGTCAACCAAAATACTATTAATTTTGAAATTATTATAAAAATAATTATAAAATGAGTTTTGGAATTTTAAAGAAAGATTTTTCCCCGAATTTTCCAAAAATCGGTAAACTATGTAATATTTTCAAAAGATAACCTACATTGTCAGATTTAACCATAAATCTTATTTCAAATCTTATAATTATAATTATCATATGGTATATATATATTTGATTAGCTAAAGATCCCATTAACCCTAAATTATTAATCAAATTCCCTTAAACGGGTAAATTTAGGGTTTACTGGGAAATCTTTAACATATTACATGATGTGTACTTTATGGTGTGTATGATTGATTAATTTGAATATTAGAACCAAGTTCTAAGCCAGTAGTAGTTATTACTTTCAGGCGAGGATATAATTGAACAGTGGAATCCCAAGGATTTTGTCTAGACCATCAAGACAGTCGGTGAGGGTTAAAATGTTTTCAACTGGAATCATGCTATATATATGTATCTATATAAAAACTATTTTCAAGCCTACCCATCATATTGATTTACTGCCATATATATATATAAATATATATTACTTTACTACACTATCCCTTTTAAGGGAAAAATACTTTCTTGCCGGAATCAACGTTTTTCTAGAACATTATATATTTCAAGTCCATTTTATCAAAACATTGATTCCGGGTTATGCCAGCAAAATATTGTTCTCGATTCCTGTTATGGGCCCCGGCTGTATCCGTAGCGAGCAATTACCCGGAAGGTATCGGGCCAAGGGTATTGTTGGTGCTGCGGACTGCCACCACCTCTTGGTAGTGGTTTAACTGGAGGTTAGTTACTCCACGCCAAGGGATGAGGGAGAGATAGCTGCCTCCCGAATCTAGTTCATGGTCTCTAGGGTTGGCTCCCCTATTGACACCAAGGAGTAGCGGAGTTATTGTCTTATTGGTTTTATTGAAGTATCGGTGTCTTGATCAACACCGTTACTAATTTATCATGATTTAAGGAGTTACGGATGGAGAGGCCTAGCTTGCGGGCATTCAAGTTCTTATTACAAACGGTTCATATTTTTTTTCAAAGATTTCCAAATACCCCTATCCCTATTTTTACAAATATTATGAACCGTTCCCTATTTGCTATATCCTATTGCCAGTATTTTGATCAAGATCTTCTTGATTATATAAATATATATACATATATTTATACTTATAATTTATTACACCCCCTTCACTTAGTCACTTTGACTAACCCTCTCGCCCGGTTTTAAAATGCATGATTTCAGGAATCCACGGAGCGACGCCTTAGAGGTATCTTGAAGCTTTAAGGTGTCATATCTTAGTCAATCAGGATTATACTAAGAGTGCATGTACCTATGTCAATAAGCACTCTCCTATGAAATTAGATCTTTCGCTGTAATTACTTATCCAACTTAATGATATGTGTTTCGTCATGTATTGTCCCCTTATATTGCTCAAGTTTATTTTCCGTTGCGTTTTAATTTCATACTCTGGTATTGTATAGTCTTGTCCGTTCGCCGGAGTATTTCTCGAGTGCTAGGTCTCACATCCACTCAGGAAGTACAACGGTGCGGGGTTGTAGTGTTAAGGGGCGCTACAACTAAAGTGGTATCAGAGCCCGGTTAAGTTAAGAAGAGACTTAACTGAAAGGGTGCTCTATCCTCTTGTCTGTTGCACTATGGGTTAAGGTTGCTTCAAGATACCAGTAGGACCGTAAGTTAACATGTTATTCTTCTGTGTCTTTATATGCCTTATCTGTGCTACGATTTATGTGATATTACGTGTATTGATTGTCACTACTTGGAAAATTTCTACTTAAGTGATTATCTGCAAGTCATTCTTAACCATCATGCATCATATTCTCTCTACAAGTACATTACAACTCATAATGTCTCCCCGAAGAACCGCCCAAGAAAGCACTCCACCAAGAGAAGATATATCCTCAGCCGGAGGAAATTCTGAGCTAGTAGATGCTTTAAAAGAGATAGTGCAAACCTGCGCTAATGGATCAAAAGGTAACAATGAGAAGTCCTTAGAAAAGTTCCTACGGATGGATCCACCTAAGTTCTTCGGAGAACCCAATGATGTGAAGGCAGAAAACTGGATAGCAAGTCTTGAGAAAATTTTTGAAGCAATGGGTATTAGTCCTGAAGAACCCGAAAGAGTTCAGTATGCTGTCTTCATGCTAGAAGAAGCGGCCCTAAGTTGGTGGAAATATACAAAACGAGTCTGGGCAGAAAATCAGGTGAATCATGGGTGGAATGACTTTGTGAGAGTGTTCTATGACAAGTATATTCCCCAGGTGACTAGGGATGCCCGAGAAGCAGAGTTTATGAATCTAGTTCAAGGCAAAGCATCGGTGGCCGAATATGAAGCTCAGTTTGTTAGGCTAATCCAGTATGCCCCACATATCCTACATGATGAACGCCGCAAAATTAAACGGTTTGTTGATGGTCTTAGATCCAATCTTCGATGGGCCTTAGCTCCATTTGAATTGGGAACCTACACCAAGGCTGTAGAAACGGCCATGAAAACGGAGGCCACACATAAGGAAGTCCATCTGGCAAACAATCGTTCCGAGCCACCCTATAAGTCATCCCAGGAATCCAAACGTCCCGCTGAACCATTTAAGTCAACTTCCGGAAAGAAACAAGTACAGTCCTGGCCCAAGCCCCAACAGGCACCACCAAAACTTCAGGAAGAGATTATTTGTGAGTACTGTCAGAGGCGGGGGCATACTGAGGAGGAATGTCGAAGGAAGGCTGGTACATGTTTATGGTGCGGAGACCCTGATCATCAAATAGAAAATTGTCCAAAAAGACCAAAACCAAGAAATAAAGGGAAGACTATGGAAGGAACATCTGGGAAACCGATGGTCAAAGGACGAGCTTATGCTGTGGAAGGAAACATGAAACCAAATCTTGCCAATAATGAGGGTACGGTACACATTCTAAACACGCCAGTTACTACTTAATATGGTGCTGGCGACACGCATTCATTGCATCACTTATGTGTGCATCTAAATTTCTTATCTGAACAATTGCCATATGTGTTTAAAGTAAAGTTCTCCTTTGGAAACTAGTTTATCATGAATAGAGGATACAAACATTATCTAAAACTATTATGAAACATGAGTAGAATCTGAGGACAGATTCTTTTAAAGGGGGGAAGATTGTAACAGCCCTACTCAGGGCCAAGTCGAGAAAGGTAAAAGGGGTAACTCAGGAAGTGTATTAATTCTCTTCATGCATTGCATATTATGTGACTTATGTGCTTTAATATGTTATAGTTTAATAAAAAGCTCGTGAATTTAATTCCTTCTTCTATTTAACTTGTACCTTGAAACTCTTTTCATAAAAACTTAGAATTCTAATATTCATTCCCTTCTAGCACCTAAAACCCCTTCATATGTTTCAAAACCCATTCCTACAGTTTTAGGTTGGAAATTACGAAAATACCCCTACAGCTCAAAAATATTCCTACATTTCCCGAAATACTTTCATTACCCAATATTTTAACCAAAAGAATCCTCACATTATTTCGAGGATCGTGATACTCTCCGAGAACCATAATTCCCATCCTAACTCCCGTAGTATCAAAAACCGGCGAAAACCCTAGCTTATGATTCGATCATCAATAAATCCTTACACTTCTACTTTTTGATATCCAAAATTATAACCAAAACGATCCTCAAATTATTTCATGAATTTTCATGCATTTACCAAAAACTCGATTTCACTATAGCATATTTTATAAATATTTTCCTTTCTAAAAAATCATCATTTTATTTTGAACAAATTAGCTTTTATTCAATAGTCGAAATTATACTTGAAACGATCCTTGAATTTTCCTCTACATTATGGTGACTTTTCCAAACTTTAAACTTCATCCTAGCTTCGATTATATAATTTTCTCATGATTTTCATCATCTTCAATGTTCATAATTTATAAACAAAAACTCCAAATATTTCATGTTTATAATCAAAACGAAGCTCACTTTTCACTCATTCTATTATTAATTCACTACATCAAAATTTTATCTCTCGACTCTTGAATAAATTTTATATTATTTTTACATTTATTTTTATTCCAAATGACATCATCCATGACCTCATGCTCTTCTAGAAGAAATGAACAAATGACCATAATTTCTCCACATTTCTTAGTTAATAACCTAGCATTTGTTCATCATGAAATTAAACCACATCTCCAATTTAATTACCAAGCATTTGTTGAAACCTTAGGCAACCACATCTCCCATAAACTCTCATTTATTGCTTAGAAACCCCTCATGACTACCTATAAATACCCCCCTTAAGCCTCATTTATACCTCACATTCAACACACAAAAATCACTCTCTCCCTCTCCCCATCCTCACGCCACTCTCCCTCTTTTCTCTCTAAGGTATGTTTTCTTCTATTATTTCATGTTTTATATAATGTTCTTAGTATAGAAATAATAGTAGTATGCCTAGGATTATTTAAATTATGCTTTAGGAATTTATTTTATGAAATATGTGCATAGTTGATAGTTTAAATATAATGTGAGCACATTATGGAATTTTATTTATTTATATGCATGAATTATGATATATTTAAATGTTTATGATCTTGTTCATGCTTAGAATAATTTATTTAGAATTATTTTTCATAGAGAATTCATATATTTTGCTATATTGTGCTTCAATCTTATGTTATGAATATAAATATTCAAATAAGCTCAAGAACATGTTCATAATGTTCTTGAATATGTGTGTGTGCATGTGTGTGCCGTGATCAATGTGTGTGTGTGTGTGAATTTGATTTTGTGTTATAAAGTGTTTAATTCACATGAAATTGAATAGTAAATGTTTCCAATAGTAATTTTGACTTTTTGGTCAACCAAAATACTATTAATTTTGAAATTATTATAAAAATAATTATAAAATGAGGTTTGGAATTTTAAAGAAAGATTTTTCCCCGAATTTTCCAAAAATCGGTAAACTATGTAATATTTTCAAAAGATAACCTACATTGTCAGATTTAACCATAAATCTTATTTCAAATCTTATAATTATAATTATCATATGGTATATATATATTTGATTAGCTAAAGATCCCATTAACCCTAAATTATTAATCAAATTCCCTTAAACGGGTAAATTTAGGGTTTACTGGGAAATCTTTAACATATTACATGATGTGTACTTTATGGTGTGTATGATTGATTAATTTGAATATTAGAACCAAGTTCTAAGCCAGTAGTAGTTATTACTTTCAGGCGAGGATATAATTGAACAGTGGAATCCCAAGGATTTTGTCTAGACCATCAAGACAGTCGGTGAGGGTTAAAATGTTTTCAACTGGAATCATGCTATATATATGTATCTATATAAAAACTATTTTCAAGCCTACCCATCATATTGATTTACTACCATATATATATATAAATATATATTACTTTACTACACTATCCCTTTTAAGGGAAAAATACTTTCTTGCCGGAATCAACGTTTTTCTAGAACATTATATATTTCAAGTCCATTTTATCAAAACATTGATTCCGGGTTATGCCAGCAAAATATTGTTCTCGATTCCTGTTATGGGCCCCGGCTGTATCCGTAGCGAGCAATTACCCGGAAGGTATCGGGCCAAGGGTATTGTTGGTGCTGCGGACTGCCACCACCTCTTGGTAGTGGTTTAACTGGAGGTTAGTTACTCCACGCCAAGGGATGAGGGAGAGATAGCTGCCTCCCGAATCTAGTTCATGGTCTCTAGGGTTGGCTCCCCTATTGACACCAAGGAGTAGCGGAGTTATTGTCTTATTGGTTTTATTGAAGTATCGGTGTCTTGATCAACACCGTTACTAATTTATCATGATTTAAGGAGTTACGGATGGAGAGGCCTAGCTTGCGGGCATTCAAGTTCTTATTACAAACGGTTCATATTTTTTTTCAAAGATTTCCAAATACCCCTATCCCTATTTTTACAAATATTATGAACCGTTCCCTATTTGCTATATCCTATTGCCAGTATTTTGATCAAGATCTTCTTGATTATATAAATATATATACATATATTTATACTTATAATTTATTACACCCCCTTCACTTAGTCACTTTGACTAACCCTCTCGCCCGGTTTTAAAATGCATGATTTCAGGAATCCACGGAGCGACGCCTTAGAGGTATCTTGAAGCTTTAAGGTGTCATATCTTAGTCAATCAGGATTATACTAAGAGTGCATGTACCTATGTCAATAAGCACTCTCCTATGAAATTAGATCTTTCGCTGTAATTACTTATCCAACTTAATGATATGTGTTTCGTCATGTATTGTCCCCTTATATTGCTCAAGTTTATTTTCCGTTGCGTTTTAATTTCATACTCTGGTATTGTATAGTCTTGTCCGTTCGCCGGAGTATTTCTCGAGTGCTAGGTCTCACATCCACTCGGGAAGTACAACGGTGCGGGGTTGTAGTGTTAAGGGGCGCTACACATGTGACTATTTAAATTCCGTTGTATACCTTACTTATGCCTATTTTATACCCACCAGTCCCTTTTGGACTGAACCCGTTTGGTATTCAGGGGTTTGTGCAGGTGTCAGGGAGCTAGGCGGGAATTCGAGACGATAAGTGTTGCATTCGCTTCTAGCTCTTGTATTTTGGGTCATACACTTGCATACTCTTATTCTTGGTTATTTTATTTACTTTTTGACTGGACTGTATCTTTTGAGTCGTGATGGCATGTGAATAATGTATATGAATTATTTTTGGAGCTTGGATGCTCATCGTATATATATATATATGATATATGATCAGTTATTGCTTTTGCTTTAATATTTTGCTCTGATTTATGGTTTAAGGGTTAGTCCCGCCTAGCCTAGAGTGTGTGTGTGTGTCCCCGTTCGTCGTAACTTAGCTCGTGTGTGGATTATCCATTTCATATGCGAGTTGGGTCTCGGTACAGGGGATGTGGCACCTTGCGCTGAGGTGTTACACCAGAGGCCATAACTTGAGATAGGGAATTCAGATTCGAATTCCGAAAGTGGCATCAGACTTATAATGAGATTTGGAAGCTATGGAATCAAGCCTTGTATTTTTCTAAGCCCATTTGTACCCACGTATTTTGCCCGAAACGTGAGCCTCGTGCAGCCTTGCTATCCTTTACGGTTTTGGCCATAATTAGTTCGCTCCTTAAACAACTTAACTTATTATTGAGCCTATGTAACCCTAACACAACCCTACCGAACCTTGTATTTTTCTAAGTTCATTTGGTCCTCTGAAATTTCACCGAAATGAGCGCCTCGCACCAAAGTGACATCCTTTGACTAGTCTTTAGTTCGTGAGACCCTCTTAACCCTAACCAAGCCTAAACCATGACTAAGTGACTAAATGTATAGGACGTGCATTGCATCCATTTGCATTCTTATGCATCGCCGTGCATCTAATTAGTTCATGATTTAGTCTAAGTCACGAGTATGTGTTTGTTTGTCTTAGATTTGGGTTCGGGAGGTCTCCGTTCCACCATTTAACTTCTTCTTAGCCGTCAAAGCTCTTCCGAGAGCACTTATGGTAAAAGGTGAGGTTTAGATTTGTTTTCTTTTTAGTTAATACGACCTATAACTCTATGTGCTTGTTTTCAAGCCCGCATGTGACTATAGTATTATATTTATATAATAGATACGTGCTTGTAAGATATGTTTATGATCTTGTCATAAGATTAAATGTTTTGAACTATATGTACGAGCAAATGTGAGCTTGAAAATATTTTGCAACAAGGCTATGCTCCAAACCGTGTGTCTTCATGTAAGCTTTGCTCTTCTTCAACTTGATATGATTTAGGATGACACGGAGAGGTACGTTAAAAGCATAGGCCGAGTTGCAAGGTAAGGTATGCTAAGGTATGTAAGTTTCTTACGTTCTAAGTATTTTAAGTTACGAGTTATGGTATGTTAAGCCTTGTTCAGATTTGCTGGGCCGAGAGAAACGTGGGTAAGGACTGTAACGCCCCGTTTTCCAGCAAGTCAGGTACGACATCATGAGAGGGTTTAATTATTTAATTATGTGGTTTATGTGACGTTGCTTGTGAAACGTGTCAATGTGTAATTTTATTTAATTATGTGCGCTGTAGAAGTTTATTTAAATTATACTTGGATTCAATTGTCCAATAATTGCAAGATAGGAACCTAATTTTAATTACGGTGTTTTGAGGTCTTCGTGGCCACCTTGAACCCGGGAATTCGGATTCGACTTCTAACCTTATTATTGAGTTCGTTTCGGTGATTCGGATTCAAATACTTAACCTTTTATTTTCTAAAGCTATTTAATTGCCCAACCGTTTTAAAATCCGATCCGGTTGGACCAGATACCGCTTGGCCCCACCCGTTTCTACCGACCTGATTGACCATCCCTAAAAGGGCCAGCCTTATTCCTTTTTCCCCATTTTGATCGATCAATCATCAGCCATGAAGAGAAGGAGAAGAAAAATACCCAATTTTGGATCCAAGACCTCAAGCTCGGGTTTTCAAGATCCAACCATCCCATCAACGATCTAAGGTAAGATTCATACTCTATCCATTACATGCTTTAATTTGATATACAATTCGTGCCTCGGATTTATGCCTATGTGATGATTTGGGAAGATGATAAATAGTAATCGGGGTGTGAGTTCTATGTGATCAAGGCTGTTTTCCTGGTTCTAATGTGTATATATGTGGTCTACGTGTTTTACTTGGTCCGTGGTACTAATTTCGTGTGTTTTGGAGTGGTTTGGGGTGTTTTAGTGTTTGATTTGGAGCTCCATGCGCCATTGCTGCTGCTCCTGCTTCTTTTTGGATGAACCAGATGGGAACGGCCGTTCCCGTGTTGTACTGGAGTTGGGAACGGCCATTCCCAGGAGTCATACCAACCAATTCTTTATATAGCCACGGGGAGAAGTTCGGGGAGCTGGGAACAGCGAACCGGAACGGCCGTTCTCATGGGAAGGACCGCTGAGCATGGCCATTCCCAAAGCTAGCGAGGCCGTTCCCGGTACTGTTTCAGTGCTTTTATCTGTTTTGTTCGTGTATTGTTACTTCATGGCTTCCTTTGCATGCGTAAGTGTTATTACATCATTTTACTCGCATAATTTCATGCAATTGAACTCGTTTATTGAATGTAAGTGTTACATGACCTAATTGTCCCTAACTGCACGCAAGAACATGATCATGCCTTACCTTATTATCTTGTACATCGTTGTCGTGATTCGTAATTGGTATCATTATTGAGTCTCCTCTCACGAGTACACATTGTTTCCCTTTTTAATTAGTTCTTCTCCAGGGCGGAGATCATCGATCGAGTGAACACTTTCTTACACACTTGTCTTGTTCCGTCGCTTGTCAGGTGAGGGTGTTTTCGTTATAGTCACATATGAACCCTAAACCCTATATGAACAAGTTTTGGCCTAAAACCATATTTATAGTTATATTGATTTTAAAGTATGTTACCGAGTAAACATTTACTGAAACTAAAATTATTGTTATTGTTACTCACTGACCGTTCCTGTTTTGGCGAGATACTATACTGCACACTGATTGAGGGCCCTGAGACTTGTGTATTGAGCGAGCAGGGGAGGTATCGTGCCGACAGTAACCTCTTGCACTGTCTTACACTGTTGGGATGACCCCTGAATCCACTAGGAGATTAGTGGAGGAAGGAGGTCCAGGTATAGGAGTAATGTTCCTAATGCTCACGCTGGATGGCGAGGGCTAGCTACCCGAACCATCATGGAGGGAGAAGGAGATCTTGGGAGAATCCAGCACCACGGGTGACCCAGGGATTATTGTCGTGATTGATTGCACTAATTGATTGTACTGAGTGCGAACACTATTGCACTACTGCACGGTATAATAACGGTTGAATTGCGTGTTCACCTTTAAATAACTGAAACTTAATCATTGTACACGGTCGGCACTAAGATCCAAACCCGAATACGAAATGGCAAAATCCGTATCCAAGTCCAAACCATAGCGAACGGGAGACATACACACCCACTAGGCTAGGCGGAGCTAAAACCGAACTCAGAGTGCGCAAAGGAACAAAAAAAGGAATCACATTAGCATAATAGCGGAAGCACTTATCAAATATCAACATCAAAAGTCGAATAGATCAAGTAAATACAAGCCATGAGTTCATAAATCCAACTAGGATCATAATTTAAAATAATAACATAAATCCCAAGGCATGACAAAATATATGCACGTGCAGCTGGAGACATCCTAACTCGACCTAAACAATGAAGTGTGACTCGTGAGATGCACTTCTCCGCCTAGCTCGAGAACAAAAGAGTAACCTGAAAAGTTAAAGGAGGTGTCAGTACAACGACTGAGTGAGGGGGCTAACGCACACCCACACACTATAAATATAAAGCATAGCACGAAATAAAAATGGAATCATGAACCGGGAATAGGTTTTGCATACCAAAATGTTTTAAAGAAAAACAATACATAAATATATACTTAATCATAAACAAATCATAAATATTATCCCCGATTCATAATTTCCAAAGTATAAACATAATGCTCGCGCGAGTAACGAGCTTCCAACCTTACTTCGAATACATAATCATAAAAACCGAAATCAAATATACAATCCCCAATCTCCACGATAGAAGGGCCACGTGAACCCTAACTATCCATATATAGACATAACCTCGAGGGGTAGTACTCCCCCTACGAGTCTTTCCCGGCTTTTACACCGCGAGCATCGAAGAGAACGCCTTCCCAAACTCCCAGGGTCGCGCGTAACACTTCGGATGGAACTATGCTAAGGAGTGATAATCCCGACGGCCCGATACCGTTCTGGGTGTCCTCGCTCATAGATCTGGGGCCCAAACACACGGAACATACATTCATATGCCAATCTTTCATGGCTAACTCGCTCATAAGTCATATCCTAATTACATATATCAGAAGGGTTTCAAAACCGGGCTTACATATGTCCGTATATCTAATTTCTAAAACCGAAGGTGGTTCATAAGGTCATAACGTATCATATTCAACACATATTTAATTATATATAATATATAGTCACATGCGGGCTAGAAATACGAGCACATAGGGGTTTTAGGTCATTTAACTAAAAGAAAATACCTAAACCTCACCTTATACACAAGAGCAAAAGAACACGTGCATGCCGACCACCAACAACTAGGTCTCAGGCTCAACAACCTGCTCGGGAACCTCCACTGTAGCAAACAAACACAAAACCCGAGACTTAGACTCGATTATGTACCAAATAGACGCATGGCGATGCGAATGTATGTAACTTATGCGTATGAAATGCGAAAATGCAACACATAATTCATTCAAGGTTGTAACATGTATAATTCATATTAAAACAATTCATAAAATTAAATCAAGAATTATAAATAATTAATTCATGAGACCAAAATTAGAGGTAATTAAAATTCATGGAATTAATTTAACTAACAAAAATTCATTCATTAAATTAACTTAAATAAACAAAGATACTATTATAATACACATTAGATATTAGTATTATATATGTATATATAATATATATACGTACATACTTAATCATAATAACTATACACTCCTAACATATTACATATATATAATAATATACATCTAGCATTCACATATTAATACACTACACCTTACATTAACATTAATATACTACACCTTACATATATACAGTATAATATACCTATAACATTAATATAGTACACAAACATTAACATACTACTATATATATACACACTTTCACGTACACACACACCCATGCATGCACTTATACCATATATATAAATATATAACATACATATAGCATTAACATATTAATGTACAACACACACATATATATATATATATACTATACTACACGTAACACTCATGCATGCCAAACACAATTACATAGGCACAAACAATTAACAACATGCATAACCAAGAAAAAGGAAAAGGAAGCAAACAAACAGCAGTTGCAACCGAAACAAACTGCACTCATCTCCCCGACCGGGGAATTTGTTGCAGAGAAGAAAAAAAAAAAAAAACACAGCAGCAGGGCAGTAGCTTGGGGAAGGAATTAGGAACAAACATAGCAACATTCAAGCCAAAAATGAAGCACAAAACACGCACAAAAGGACCCCAAAACTGACAGCAACTTAACAGTTAAATTTAGAGTTCAAATCACCATTAAAATTGCTAAAAAATGAGGAAGAAAAACAGGGCAACAACAACTAACAGCAGGGGCAGTCATTAATCCATCATTTTCAGGCCATTTCCAAGCATAAATTCCATGTAGAACTCACAAAAACGCAGCAGCAGTCACGTTAGAAGCAAGCTGGCAGCAGTCCAGTTTTTGGCCCAAAAATCCCCAAATTTTTAATCCAAAACTCAAGTGTATTAATGGTAGAAGTTAATATACTCAACAACCAAGGATTTAATGCAAAGAAACAGGAGATAAAGGCATAAATGAACTCACTCTCTAGCTTAGAAATCAAGATAAATTCATGAGAGCTTGGGTTCAAAATTTTTGAATGAAAACCTAACTATTCCTCCATCTAACCACTTCATGCTTGAAACCTTAAATTCAAGAGACAAAAAGGAGCACATAAAGAAGTATAAATCACAAGGAATATAGATCTTACCTCTGATCGTTGACAGACAAAGAAAACAAGACTGTAACGCCCCAGTTTTTCTTATTTGTATAGCATGACGTATGTGTTTATCAAATTGCGCAAAATAATTATTTACACGTGATTTACGTATTTAATTATATTAAATGTTAATTAATTATGTATGCATGAATTTATAAATTATATACGTAGTTATTTTATATTATTTGTAATAGTATGAATTTTACTGTTACATTGCATATGAGTGACATTACGTGCTTCGTTTCTATATGAATTGATACCGAAATTTCGTGCAAATTTAATATATTGGACTTATGTGTGTCTTGTATATGAATATATGTTTGTTTTATGATTTTGGATTTAATTGATTGAGTTTTGGAATATTTGAATATATTAAGTTTTTAGGTTTGAAGTTTTAAACGTTTAAATCCTTTTCAAACCGTTTTTGATTCGTTTAACTCCGTTTTCAATTCCAATTGTTGTGCCAATTTGGTATACTTGAATTATGTGAGTTATTAACGTGTTTACATGCTTACGTTGTAATTTTACGCTCGTTTGATTTAGTTTTGATTTCGGTTTTTGGAGACGGAACTTATAGGGCTTAAAATGCTTTTAGCGCGCCCTGGGTTCCGGACGTCATATCTTGAGCTCGGGAATTCGGATTGGAATTCCGTCACCTCCTTTGCCTTCGTATCGACGATTCGGAGACAATGGAACCAACCTAATACGTTTTTGAGATCATTAAGACCTCTGAAATCCAACCGTAACGAACAACTCGTGCAAGATCAACCCTTTTGTTGACTAGTCTTCATGGTGGGACCCCTTAACACCTCTCTAACCTAACCATACTTTAAACCATGGTTGTGTACTAGAGTTAGACCCTTTCTTCTCCCTTTTATCAGCTAAAAACGAGCCAAACCCTCCCTTTTTCTGCTGCAACTGATCGAGAGAGAGGAAGAGAAGAAAAGAGGAAGAATTTTGGCTACCTTTGTGATTTTGAGCTCAAATCACTTCCCTTCTTCACCAAATCTTCAAGGTAAGAATATTTATATATTCTATACTTTCTTATACATGATTTCATCCATTTATTACATGTTTTGGATCAGATTTGGTTAGGGTTGAGTTATGAGCTTGATATGAAATCTTGGGGGTAATTGCTCTTGTGACCTTGCTTGGTTGTACAGCTGATTTTGTGGATTTAAACTGAACTTATGGACTTGTTTCTTTTCCTCCTTTCTTCTTAACTGATAGTATATGATTCTAGGGTGATTTACCCTTTAGAACCTTTTATGAAATTATGTGATATGGAGCTCCAAACTTGGTGATTAAAACTGCCTCCCCTGTTTTGGGACTGCTGTGTGGAATTATGTGTTGTTGCTTGATCAAATGGCCTCCATTTCGTGTGAATTTGCATGGATATGATGTACACTCATTGCTCTATACGTTAGCATTCATGTTGCAAGCTTTTGGATCCATTTTAAGCCCCAAAACCGAAGTACATGATCTGTTCTTATGCATGATCCATGACAGACCTGTTGCTGTTGCATTTGGTGGTTCGTTGGTCATTCTAATGTGCTTCAATTCGTGCCATTTTGTATATATATGATTTATATTAGTTTTTTAGTATGTTAGCATGCATTCCCCAAGGTTTTAGATTCAAATTCAGCCCCTAAGTACTTGATCATGGCATGATTGAACTAATCGGGCTCATATGTGCGGTTTTGAGGCCCCTGACTTGCTGCATGGTTTTGGTGCTCTTAACATGTGATTTGGACTTTGTACTCTAAATGAAAAATGATCCTAACATGCTAAATATGTTGTATGTCAAGTTTCATAAGATTTGGAGTTGATTTGGTATGTTTTTGGGACTGATTTTGTATAGGGTTTGGTTGCCGGCTAGCTTTGTTTGCATTTTTTAGTCTGTACCGTGACACCCCCGTGTCTCATTTGCCTTGTAATGTGTGACACCCCCGTGTCACAACCTTTTTGAAGTTCTTTACTGAGACACCCCCGTGTCTCAGTCTAGTTTAATTGAGGGACACGGGTGTGTCCCTCCACCTGCGCACTTCTTGTCTTTTCCTTTCCGGTTTTTGATTGTTTCATCTTTTTAATGCCTTTATCTTCAATTGTGTTGAACTATGAACTTGTTATGCTATGTGTTGGGAGTATTGTGGTTTAATTTCATAGTATTTGGATGAGATTTAGGCATACTTTTGCCGAATGCCGTTTATATGTCGTTTGTGGTTCCCGTAACCCATTTCCCCTATCATATGATTCCATCTTGTTGTTAAACTTTGGAAATGTATTATATTATGTAATTTGATGTATGTAGTAGCGTTTTGTGAAAGATTGACTACGTGCTATGCTCCTATTTGAATTCTTGAATTAATTTGATTGGAAATGTGAATTGATGAATTCGAATGAAAGTAAATGAATGAATGAATGACTTGATTATATGATTTAAATTCCTTAATAGTGCACATGAACATTTTCATGACATAATCTTATCTTTATACATTCATATCATGATCATTACATTGCCGAGCGTCTTAATTGGTCATATTGAGTCTCACTTCACCTTTAATGCACAGATTTTGATTCCGTTGGAGACGAGGCCGGTCCGAGAGGCTCTTGTGTTCTCCTCTTTGCGGTTTAAGGTGGGTTTCTCTTCTACTTAGATAAAACGACCCGATATATCTCCCTACGTGAAAAGTTTTAAGCCAAAGTAATATGATATATATATTGAGTCTTTTATCGAGTAAATGATTGCAAACGTAAAGCCCTTATTTCATGAATCCTACCTAATGTTTTGGCGAGAATGATTGAATGTTCACAATGAATGGGGCCCAGGGGCTTGGTGTGAGTGGGGACCCGAGGAAGCAAGGGCTGACGGTAAACCCTCACACTAGTCCCACCAATGAACGGCGTAACCGGACCTCGTTAGGAGTTAGCGAGGAATGGATGCTGAGTGCCATCTGGGGAGTCATGTTCCCATTTTGGTCAATGAATGGGTGGATGGGCCTTGCAAACCCGCCACCAACCCGGAGGAAGAAGGTGGAATGTTATTGAATGAGCACGAAAGAATGATTGCATGAAAAGAATGAAAGAATGAATAAATGAATGTTAATGAGTGTTAATGAATGTTAATGAATTACACGAGGCGTTGGTTGGAGATAATGCACGCCCACTCGCCGGGCCATTAATGACCTTGACCTAATGTAAATGAATCGTTATAATCCCTTTTGATGATCTCTATTTGCCCACTTGGGAAATCCTTTAAAAACCTCACTTTGGATTATAGCTTGCATGTGACTGTCAAATACTGTCGTATATTATACTTATGCCCTGTTTTTATACCCACCAGTCCCTTTTGGACTGAACCCGTTTGGTTTTCAGTTATGTTGTGCAGGTGTCGTGGGAGCTAGGCGGGATTTCGAGTCATAGGTTTTCCATTCGCTTTTAGCTCTTGTATTTTTGGTCTTGCACTTACATATTGCACGTTGGATCAATGTATATTATTAATATTATGGAGCGTACATGTTTTGGGCCTTGATGGCATTGGATAATGTTAAGATATAAAATTGGAATTGTTGATGCTCATGATATACCTATATGTTTTAGGATCAATTATTGCTTCCGCATTAATGTTTACTCTGATTTTATGGTTTTAAGGGTTAGCCCGCCTAGCATAGAGTGTGTGTATGTCCCCGTTCGGCCTGATTTAGCTCGGGTATGGATCGTCCATTTCATATTCGGGTTGGGTCTCGGTGAGGGGGATGTGGTACCTTGCGCTCGGGTGCTACAAAGACAATCTTGAGCAATTTGATGAAGAAGATGATGAATAGTAATCAATTCTCTTCCTTGCTTCTTTACTGTTATGTCTCGATGAAAAGGGAAAGAAATGAGTACAAAATGGTAGATATTTGGCTTACGTTCAGATCTTAATGTCAAAGTGGGGCCAACTTTACAGTTAAGTTCAAGCAGGACTGAAAATGGCTTCGTCGGGGGTCGAAACGACATCGAAACGTTACGAAACTTGTTCCATTGCGTCCAGATCGTGGAAAGGAGTAGAACGCCACAAACGGGACTCGAATCCGAGTTCTGTAGCTCAAGATATGAATTAAAATGTACACAAGTGTACAAAAAGGGCTCAATTTCGAATTGAGTCCAAAACTTACAAAAAGTTACAATTAGGTCCCAAACCAAAGTTCAATTAAGTCCACAATTTATAAATATCATGCAAGTAAGTCCAAAAGCATATAATTCAATTAAATTCAAGAAATTAACATGCTAGGAAATTAAATACATGCCATAAAAATTCAAATATTGCTAGAATTAAAATATCAAGATATTTAGACATACACATAGCATTTAAATCAATTAATTCAAGCAATTGAGCATAATTCAAAATATAATCAAATTAAAATATTAAAATAAAGGAAATTACAGAAATTAACTCACACGTGGCACGAACCTATACTATCAGCTGTGAATCCGAGCAGAGGATTTTCCTAAGACAGGATTCAATACTCGGTATGGGCACTACGAGTTCGTGGTTATGCCATTTGGATTAACTAACGCCCCTGCAGCTTTTATGGATATGATGCATCGGATATTCAGGCCTTTCCTCGACAAGTTTGTGGTGATTTTTATTGATGATATTCTGGTTTTCTCAAAATCAGCCGAGGAGCACGCGAGACATCTCAGGCTCGTTCTTCAGACTCTGAAAGAGCATCAGTTGTTTGCTAAGTTCAGTAAGTGTGAATTTTGGATCGATCGGGTTTCCTTTTTGGGACATGTGATTTCAGGAAAAGGGTTGGAAGTCGATCCCTCGAAAATCGAGGCCGTGCTCAAGTGCGAGAAACCAAAGAATGCCTCGAAAATTAGAAGCTTCTTGGGATTGGCCGGTTATTATAGAAGATTTGTTCAGGACTTCTCCAAAATTGCTGCACCATTAACCCGATTGACAAAGAAGGATGTTAAGTTTGTTTGGGACGAGAAGTGTGATCAAAGCTTTAATTTTCTGAAAGAAAAGTTAGTCTCAGCTCCGGTGTTAACCTTACCCGAGGGTTCAGAGAGATATGCAGTGTACACCGATGCTTCTAAAGAAGGCTTAGGTTGTGTTTTGACTCAGAAAGGAAAAGTGATCGCCTATGCTTCTCGGAAGCTAAAGGAATATGAAAGGAATTATCTGACACACGACCTAGAGCTTGCAGCCGTGATCTTTGCTCTCGGGAAATGGAGACATTATCTTTACGGGACTTCCTTTGAGGTTTTTACCGACCACAAGAGCCTCCAGTATTTATTCACACAGAAGGATTTGAATATGAGGCAACGGCGGTGGATGGAAAAGTTGGAAGATTATGATTGTATAATTAAATACCATCCCGGGAAAGCAAATGTGGTCGCCGACGCACTTAGCAGAAAGGCGAGTGTATCGAGCTTGGAAATAAAGGAAAGTGAGGAAGTTGTCCCGATTGTGTTAAAGGCTCGGGTTTCTAACATCACAATTTAGCCGGAATTAAAGTATCAGTTATTTGAGGCTCAGAATAAGGATGCGGAAGTGCAGAAGCTTATAAGTAAAGCTAAAGATGACCCGGAGAGTCCGTTTGGGTTTGATGAGACCGGGTTGCTTCGGTTTAAAAACAGAGTAGTAGTACCTGAATAAGTGAGACGGGTCCTACTTGAAGAAGCTCACAAGTCAGCCTACTAGATCCACCCAGGAGGAAATAAAATGTATAAGGATTTGAAGTAATATTATTGGTGGAACGGGATGAAAAGAGACGTGGCAGAATATGTGAAACATTGCCTGACTTGTCAAAAGGTGAAAGCTGAGCACCAAAAGCCCGCGGGACTTCTACAACCGTTACCTATTCCCGAGTGGAAGTGGGAACAAGTAACGATGGACTTTATTTCTGGATTACCGAAGGTTAAAGGTGGATTTGATGGAATTTGGGTAATCGTGGATAGATTTACAAAGTCTGCTCACTTTCTACCGGTCCGGATGTCCTATAAGATCCTGAAGTTGGCGGAAATCTATAACAGAGAGATTATTCGACTTCATGGCATTCCGGTGAGCATAGTTTCAGACCGAGACCCGAGGTTTACTTCTAAGTTGTGGCAGGAATTACAGGCCGTCTTGGGAACGAAACTTAAGTTCAGTACAGCATTCCACCCGCAAACAGACGGTCAAACTGAAAGGTTAATCAGGTATTTGGAAGATCTTCTTCGGGCTTGCGCGATGGATTTTCAGAACTCGTGGGCAGAACAACTTCCTTTAATCGAGTTTGCTTATAACAACAGCTTTCAGGCTTCGATCGGGATGGCTCCTTATGAACTTCTTTATGGAAGAAAGTGCCGATCTCCGTTGTTCTTCGACTTGGAAGAATGGAAATGGTCGAAACAGGAAGGGGTAAGGAAAGGTGAAAGATTCGAAAGGCCTTCCAAAGTCATTCAAGCTATGATTGAGAAAGTTCAAATGATTCAACAACGGATGAAAGCCGCGCAAGATAGGCAAAAGAGGTATGCCGATAAGCGCCGAAGAGATCTAGAGTTTGAAGTTGGTGACCGGGTATTCTTGAAGGTGTCACCAAGGAAAGGTTTCACCCGAATCGGGAAAGGAGGAAAACTTAATCCTCGCTACTTAGATCCGTTTGAGATCCTTGAAAGAATAGGCGAGGTAGCCTATCGACTGGACCTACCACCGAGTCTTACGGGGATTCATAACGTATTTCATGTTTCACAATTAAGAAAATATTACCCCGATGAGACTACGATTCTCCCCGTGGAAGAAGTTGAGCTGGAACCGAATTTGACATTTATTCAGAGGCCGGTTAGAATATTGGATCGGAAATTTCAAGAGTTGAGAAACCGGAGAATTCCCATGGTTAAAGTGTTGTGGAGAAGCGATAAAATCGAAGAAGCTACATGGGAAACAGAGGATAAAATGAAACGGTTCCACCCGGAGTTGTTCGAGCAAGACTAGAGAATCTGGGGACCAGATTCTTCTAAGGGGGGGAGAGTTGTAACGCCCCGGTTTCCGGATGAACAGGTAAGCACGCCACGTGTGCGTTTTGAGCGTAGGATTTTATTTTCTTTCTTTAATTTCATACTATTTTACGTGGCGTCTCATAATTTTACAAAATTCATGAAACATTATTTATATCAATTATTTGAATTCATATCATTGAAAATATTATTTCATGACACGGAAAATATTTATTGCATGAAATAATTACCGAGAGTGTTTTAAATTACCAAATTGTCCCTACTTGATTGTTCTTTAAACTTTAGGGACTTAAGTGCATAACTTTGCAAGGGCTTAATTGCGCATATTTTAAATCGTTGTATACTTGATCGCATGACTTCATAAAACAAAGGATTAAATGGCAATTAGCATAAGTCACAAAAATCAAGGATGATGAATTACGTAATGCATCTCCAAGCTTCTTCTTTGAGCCATTTTCAATCCAAAAATCTCCCAACCACTTGCTCTCTCTCTCTCGGTATCAAGAAGCAAGGAGAAGAAAGTGATTTTCCATTCAATCATCAAGATTTCAAGAAATATTTCAAGGATTTGGGAGTTCATCATCATCATCATCCATCTACTTCATTTCTTTCATCTTCAAGGTTGGTGTTTGCTAGAATGGTTGAGTTGATCATATTTGGCATGACTAGGGTTTGAGTTGATGTGCTAGTTGGTTTATGGGTAGAGGGAAACATGAATATGTGATCATATATTGAATTATGACATGATTTATGGCTTGAAATTTTGGATATTTGGCATGAATGATCAAGTGTGATCATGAACTTGAAATCATGAATTCTTGAGGATATTTTGTACTTTAAGTGTTTAGGTGTTATGGTATCATTTCCTGAGCATATATGCATGTATATTTCCAGAAATCATGATTTTGGGGATTGAGAATGGAATTTTTGTTGCTTTGTTGCTCATTCCCGTGAGCATCCCCTGTTTCTGCTCTGTTCTTCAAAGTTTCAGAAACTGGGAACGACCGTTCCCAGCCTCAAGGTATTGTGGGAACGGGCGTTCCCATCTTTTCAAATAAAACAGGCTGCCGACCACGGGAACGGCCGTTCCCATTTTGGCCTTGGAGCCGGAAGGGCCGTTCCCAGCTAGACGCGTTTTTAAAATGGGAAACGTTGGCACGCTTTGGGGTTGCTTGGGAACGACCGTTCCCATTTTCTAAAGGGGTCCGAAACGGCCGTTCCCACCTGGAATGCAGAACAAAATTCACTGCATAAAATTACGAAAATGACCCCTCGATCCGACGACTTCTTTGACCCCGAATTGCTATAATATGTGCTAATATGATGTGAAACAACATGTTATCATGCCACATTGTATTTTCGTGGTCGTCTCGATACATTTCCGCAGTTCGTCATATTTTGGTCATTCTAGGTCATGTCTCACGAATATACATCGTGTTTGCACAGGTCACGAGGGCGTGGACGGGGAGCAAGCTCCTTAGAACACTTCTTTATTGTATTTTGCAAGAAAAGGTGAGGTTTTAGGCTATGTTTATAGAACCCTACCACCCTTATGTGCTATTTTCGGCCAAAACTTATTATAATTATAAACGTTTTCAAAGTTATAAATATTTCAAGCAAGCAAGTCATGATTTCAAGCAAGTTTGGCGAGTACATGATTGCACATGGGCCCGAGGGTAATTCTTGAGCCAACCGGGAAAGCAAAGGCTGACGGGTAACTCCTGAATTATCCTCACATTGTTGGGATCACCCCCGAAGCCAGTAGGAGATTAGTGGTGGAAGGAGTTCCGTGTCTAGAGGGTCATGTCCTCTACACACACCATGTCGTAGATAGTCGAGCCTTGCAAACTCACTATCACCCAGAGGAAGAAGGAGACTGGGGATTAATCCGGCATGTCGGGTTATCCTCGGGTTATCGCATGATTTCAAGCATGAAATTGTTTATATGAGCACTAAATGAAATTGCCTGATCATGTATTGAATTGATAAAGCAAGCACGTATTGTCACTTTTGGTGTTATGGTTGGAGATTCGCCCCTACTCGCCGGGGTCACATGTTCATGAAATGTTTAAGCTAAAATGTCAAACTGATTGGTTGTAATCTCGGGCAAAGATTAAGTTTCTTGAACTATATATATTCCTTTTCATTTCCAAAGTCTTCACCCGAGGCTACACCTTGCATGTGATGTGTGTTATATATATTTATTGCCCCTCACTCAGTCTTCGGTAGACTGATACTTCACTTTTCAGGTACTTGAGCGCTGGGTTGTGCTAGGTGGGTGTCCGGTCGAGTTTTGCATTTTCACGAGTCTAGCACCGTACCTTCATGTATAGTACTTTTGGGACATTTCATGTTATTGATCGTTATTAGTATTTTTGGAATACTTGGTTATGTATATTATTAAGAGATGATAATGTATTGATAGTTAAGTTGGTATCTATACGTATCTATTCAATAAATATGGTACCTATATGTATGAATGATTTTATTGCTTCCGCTTTCATTATCTTGTTGGCTCTGTTTCCTTAGCTTCCAAACCTTATTATGAGTCCGGCGCCACATTCGAAATTTGAATACGAATTCCCGATCTCAAGTTATGGCCTCCAAAATCCGAGGCGTTCTAAAACTCGTTAGGTCCTCAAATCCCAAAAATAAAGAAATGGTCTCCGACCAATTTGAACAAGTAAAAACGAATAAAATAAACACATAAACGAGTTCATAAACATAGAATTCAAATATCTCACATAATCACGTAGTTCGAGAATTAAATTGAAGTTAGAAATTAAATACTGAAGTTAAAACATAAAACTTACACAATTAGGTCACAAAGGATAATTAAACAATTAATCCAACGTATAAATACAATCAAAAGAGGAATTAAAACGTCGAAAACCCTCTCGTGATGTCATACCTGGCTTGCCGAAGAAACGGGGTGTCACATTAAGAATTCAAACACATATCACAACAAAGCACGAAGTAAATGCAAGCACATAACCACATTGTCCTATGTCGTTCGACCTTGATAGACACAACATGACACTGAGCCCAGGTTTTGCAACCCAGGGCTTTGATACCACTTTAAGATGTGGCACGCTGCTCAGTGGGTCACCACATCCCTAGCACCTAAGCCCAATCCACATACGAGATGGGAAACCCGTACATGAACCAAGCATAGGTGAACGGGTGACAGACAAACATACACCTAAGCTAGGCGGAACAAAGACCCTGCAACTCAAAACAATCCACAAAACAAATACGTATACGGAAGCTAATCATTCATTCAAATAATAAAAGCATAAGCAGCAAGTGACGGGTTCAACTAGCATAATTACCTAATCCCGAATATAACATAAATCATAAATGCAAACGGGTTCAAACTGTTTCCTAGAAGCCTGCCCCGAAATATAACATATCAAAATAAATCATACGGTATACAAACAACGTTTAAACTTATACAAATTACAAAATTGTATGCAAAGGCACAAACTCGACAACAGCTCGATAGACTCCGCCTAGCTCGAACTCCAAAGCACACCTGCACACTAAAAATAAAAGGGGAGAGGGGTCAGTCACACAGACTGAGTGAGGGGCTACCCACACACCCTACATATATATAAGGGGCAAGGCACAATCACATACACAGTTCGTGAACTCAGGGATAGTTTTTGCACACCAAACTTTACCAGTGATACATACATATAGGGATTTCTTAACAAAACAGAACAAAACTTAACTTAACAAATTCATACGTATCAAACATTTCAAAAAATTCTTATCGTATCAAACCATATCAAAACATTTCATATCTTAGATTATACTTTCAAAAGATCCATATTTTATCTTAGTTATAAGTCTATCCCCGTTTCACGAACTTTAACAGAGCATGCATACAAATCTCGGCAAGTACGTGTAACAGATGCCATCCTGGGCTCCTCATACGAATCATACATTACAAATCAAATCAAAAGTAACATTACAGAACAAACCTCCTTCTCTGGCGATGGAAGGGTGGCACGACCCTAAACATCCATTTCAGGTGAGGGGAGTGCAAGCTACTCCAAACCCTCAGGATCTCCATCACTCACCAAACCTCCTGGTGAGATCAGGGGTAATCCGAATCAAACTGTGGAGATGTGCCCAGCGGTGATAACCGGCGACCCCATGGCCGTCCCGGGTCCCCCTTACCCACAATCTCCGGGGCCCAATACTCTAATACAAACCATTACATTACATTACAGAACAAACTTAACCCGCTATATATCATTAACAAACTTTAACTTTAACCTAACCTCACCTTACACCAATGAAACAGAGAACGAGACGATTGATCCACCCCGGAATCAACACGGCCAACAAAACACCACCCCGGGTGTACCTGAACAAACTGAAGATAAAAATACAGAACTTAGACTCAAGGATGAACCACATAGACGTATGGCGCATGCAAAAGCACTTAAGAGAGGTGAACACATAGTCAAGGTTCATATTCAAACTCATTTCATACAAAGGAATGCATTTCGGAAAGTGGAGATACATAACAAGGTGCATATGTACTTCATGCAAACAACTCACATTATTTAAGAAACATAAAATACATACAAGAATAAGTACATACACATACACATGATAAAACAAGTTAGGAACAAGTTCGGAGGTGAAAAGGTACAAGAAAAGCGGAAGAAGAACACAAAAAGTGGATTCGAGCGAAAATGGACGAAAGCTGGAAATTTATGAAATGGGCAAGATGTAGGAAAACGATCTTAACTTGAGTTTGAGAAGTGTTAATTTAGTTATGTTTCTGGAAATGAAAGTAGACACATAGATCTTTTAAATGGTATAAGGCTCCAATCGTGGTTTAAAGCGAGACGAAAATGGCGTAGGTTTGAAATTTAACCAAAGCAGAATTCTGGCGAAGTGGCGACACAAAATTCAAACGGTTATAACTCACAAATGACAATGAATTTTAAGGTTATTCCAATTAGAGAATTTTCTACACTCAAAGTAGTTCCTACAATAAAAAATTCAGGCAAAATAAAGCCCGAATGAGGGCGGCACGGCCGTAAAAAAACTTACACTGGAAACTAGCCGTGGCCGGGAAGGCAAGACAGAAGCTCTCTCGGTATGACGGTCACGGCCGCGACACTTTCATGCCTAAAAATGGTCACGGGTGCAACCAAGATTTTTAGCCATGGCGACTGCTACGCGGGGAGGTTTCCAACTCCCCCAAAAACCTTCCCAAACCCCAAGAAAGGGCACAAAATGAATGTATAACATCAAATAACAAATATAGAACACATTAGAGCACAAATCGGACTCCGAAACGAGCCCGAACACCCAAAACATGAAACCCACACTATTTATCATCTTATCAAAGTTATGGAAACGAGCAAGAAAAATGGTATTCAATCGAAAGGAAATGAAGCCCTTGTAGAGAGGAACACATTGCTTACCTTGGATCATTGATCGAGCGAGCGAGGAGGTTGGAATCTAGAGCTCAAAGATTCGGGTGAATAGTTACTTTCACTCCTCTTCTTTTCCCCTTGAAGAAAAACTGTAGCACCCGAGCGCAAGGTACCACATCCCCCGCTCCGAAACCCGACCCGAATATGAAATGGACAATCCATACCCGAGCTAAATCACGGCGAACGGGGACACACACACTCGCTAAGCTAGGCGGGAACTAACTTTCGCAACCAAAGAAACATTACAATAGAAATAATACCAGTACGGAAGCAAAGTACATTGATAAATAGCAAAGTAAGCAAAGAGTAACGGGTTCAACTAACATAGATACCTAATCCCGAAATTTAATAAAATCACAAAACATCAATTACGGATTCTTTCTGTTCCTATAAGCTTATTCAGAAATCATGATGGTAGCAATAATCAATACAAATCATATATTCTTTATAATTTAAACAATTCATGATACACTATGCATAAGAACAGACTTTCACTTGACCGAAAGACTTAACAAACTCGACTTCCCGCCTAGCACCCCAAACCTGCAAGAAAACTGAAAACAAACCGGGTTCAGTCTATAGGAGACTGGTGGGTATAAAATGAGGCATAAATGGCATATACAACAATATTTAACATTCACATGCAAGTTATAATCCCAAATGAGGTTTTTGAGCATTTTCCCAAGTGGGTAAGATAAAGAAGTCATCAAAAGGGATTATAACGTTCATTTTCATTCTTTAGGTCTTTTGTGGCCTGGCGAGTTGGCGTGCATTATCTCCAACCAACACCTCGTGTAATTTATTAAACATTCTTTCTTTCTTTCATTCATGCATAACATTCTTTTGTGCACATTCATGCACATTTACACCTTCTTCCTCCGGGTGATGGCCGGGTGATCGGCCCGAACCATCCATTCATTGACCAAAAAGGGAACATGACTACCCAGAGGCACTCAGCGTCCATAACTCGCTAACTCCTAACGAGGTCCGGTTACGCCGTTCATTGGTGGGACTAGTGTGAGGGTTCACCGTCAGCCCATGCCTCCTCGGGTCACCACTCCCACAAAGTCCCTGGGCCCCATTCTGTGCATAACATTCATTCTTTCATTCTCGCCAAAACATTTGGTAGGGTTCATAAAATAAGGGCTTTACGTTGCAAATATTTACTCTTGAAAAGTGACTCTATATACGTACAATAGTTTTGGCCGAAATCTTTACACATTGGGAGTATATAGGGTCAGTTAACTAATAGAAGAGAAACCCACCTTTACACCTTACCGACCAAAACCAAGAAGAAAACAAGAGGTGTAGCACCCTAACCCCCAGGGCACCACATCCCCCGCACTATAGCCTCGATCCAAGTATGAAATGGAAAATCCATACATAAACCAAAACTATACGAACGGGGTGTCACACTGGGATTATTGCCATGATTGATTGCATTGATTGACTGTACTGAGTGTGAACACTATTGCACTACTGCACGGTATAATAATGGTTGAATTGCATGTTCATCTTTAAATAACTGAAACCTAATTATTGTACATGGTCGGAGATTGGTTGGAGATGATGCACGTTCACTCGCCGAGCTAATGATAGCCTGAATTGTAAGAGTCTAAAGTGATAGTTGTAAAGTCCGAGCATAACTTAAGTGATTTTTTGCCCTCACGGGAACTACTTTAGCTAAATCTTTGCTTGGGATTTACAACTTGCATATGCATGTTTCTATATATATGTATGCCTCCTGCTCACTCAGTCTTCTAGAGACTGATCCCTCTTTTTCCCTTTTCTTCCAGGTTCCTCACAGGTGGTTGCTAGGCGGGATTGAGTCTTTTGTCTTTGTTCGAGTCCTGCATGTATACACCCACTACATATTGTATTCACTTATTGAATTGATTTATTTACTGAATTGTATTAAACTCGGGATAATTTTCTAGGACTTTAATTGAACCCGTTCTATATTATTACATTGAATTGATTCGGGACAGGTTAGGACAGGTGTATCATTTAGTGGAACCTGTATTTACTTTTCCATGGAGTAGCTTTTATTTCTCATGGATATTGTAAATGTCATTGCCTTGCTTCCGCATTTTCGTTTAATTTGAAATGTGACGGGGTTAGATTCCGCCTAGCTAGGATAGTCTTTTTATTGTCTTCCGTTCGCTGTGAGTTTAGTTCGTGTATGGATTAGCCATTTCATATGTTACCGAATTCATAGTGCGGGGGATGTGGTGCTCTCGTCGCGGGTGCTACATCTTTAAGTGGTATTAGAGCTCTAGGTTGCAAAACCGGGGTTCTAGTGTCGTGTCGTGTCAAGTATAGGTCGAACGGCTTTAGAACAATATGTTAATGTGCGCACCGCATTGAACATAAGCATTGTTATTGGTACTTGACATGGAAAACGTTGTTAAATATGCTTCTTTCAAAATTTTGTTGATTTGCATGTTGCTTGTTGCATCGAACCCATTCTTTTTGTTTTAATTATGTGGCATGAGCATACACCAATCTCATGCATTTATTTTGAAATGAGTTGTGATTTCTAGGTTATGAAGATGATATCAAACCACGGCCAATTTTTACAACCACCACAGTCTATCACAAACTCTTCTCTCTAGATCGAAAGTTGGAAGGAACGCATCGCGGATTTCTACAAAATTTAAGAGCTGGGACCTCTAATTGGGTTGTGGATCGGGTGTAAAGTCCGAAATGGAAGAATTAATTACGGGAGCAACTTACAAGTTTTATGGAAGTTGGTTGATACTTGGCGAGAAATTGGTAGGAAGTGATACTTACGACTTACAAGATAGCTACGTGAGATTTCATTATGAAAAGAAGTGGATCAACCTGGGTTAGAGGACTGTCTCAACTTAAGGAAGAGGTGAAGGAAGTTCTGAGTGTACTCATGATTCAAGGTTCGGATTTCTAGGCAAGTTGCGGATCATCAACTCGTTGGAACTAAATCAAGGTGTGACAAGAAAGTAACTCAAGTGATTCAGGTTGAAATAAGGATTTTAGGAATCAAGTTCGGGATGAGTCAAGATACTTCGGACCTTGGAATACGGTTCTGATCGATTTGGAAAATTTAAGAAATCAATTGATTTTGGATTCATGAAACAACAATTAGAAGAATTGAACAACTAGGAAATGAATGTAGATCTACCAAGAATTGAGACATTTTGGATTCGGGTAAGAAAGAAGCCGGATAGAAGGAAATTAAAGAGAACCGATCAATATAATGATTTCAAGTTCACGGGAAGCCAAGATGCTAAAGATTCTAGATTCATGCAGATTGAGTTTATCTTCCAGACCCAAGCTGAATTGTTGTATTGTGAGGTTGAATTGGTAGATATGGAGCAACAAATGAAAACGATAAACAAAGGTAAGGTAACAACCGGGGTGAATACTAGGACCACCGTTGGAGATTGATTCTTCGAGAAATGTCAAGATATCAATGGCATGGGCGTGGAAGCATTTGAATTCAAGAATTATAATCTCGGATCATAAAGCTACGCAAGGTGCTACAAGGAAAACTTTGATCAAGGAAGTATTTATGGTGAAGGTTCGGGCGATCTTTAGATAGCAGTACTTGGGAAAGAATCGGGTTCAAGAAATTTCAACCTCGGTCAAGGAAAATATATAAATCGATGACAGAGAATTTTGAAGAATTGGAAGACTGTGGGTAACAAGAGATGATCAATAAATTCGTGACACGCTTGCAATTCAACGAACCATGAACAAGTGCTGAGCTAAAGGGTGCAACTACGGTGACAGGTTTAACGCATTCATGGCACGTACATCATACGTTGTCTTAAATTATTTAAATTTCTCTATTAATAGGCCCGCATTTAATTGATATAATTTCTCCAACGTGTGGCATTTTATTTGTTTACAAGTGTGATATGTGCATCAACATTTTAACCCAACATGCACTTTAAGTGTTTTCTTGATAGAAACTCTCCCTACCTCATCTATCAATCATTACTCTAATCGAGACATAACTGAATCATGATAAGGAAAAGAAAGTATTTGGGTTGCAAGGTGTGAACCCAAAAAGGAAAGAGCAAATTAGAGGTCGGAGAAGTAACTGGGAGTTGAACTGGTAGGAGTGGGTTGTTATTTCCATCAATCTTTTCAAAAAGTAACGTGAGGAAATTTATGGACAAGTGGCGTGATTGGAATCGAATATATCAAGGAAGCTAATTGGAGGAAATTGGGAATCTTCAAATTTAAGAATTGATGCCACGAGCTCAATGGATAAGAATGAAATTCTTAAGGGGGAGAGCCGACCGGAGGATGATTTGAAAGTTGGAATTGTGTTTCAAGGGGCAATTTTAATAAGGGTAACAAAATTTCAAGAGTGGTAAACAATGGGAGTTCTTGAAATTGGCAAAAGGGAAGAATTAGAAGACTTTGACACTTGAGAATCTCCAAGGTCGGGACAGGAAAAATGTTGAGCATAATTTTGGAAAGGCCGAAAATGGGTGTTCAAGAAATGACGGAAGATTGAATGCTCGGTTCGAATCTAAACCGAGGTGGATGAAACTTCGAAAATAATATTGAAGGAATTAGGTATTTCAAGAGGTACAGATATGAATTCAAGTAATGTTTGGGAATTAACACAACAAGATGAAGTAAAGGATAAGTTACGGTCACATCGTCTCTAGGATCCACGCCGTTAATTTCTTATCTCGGGGTCATACAAAGTCAATTTTTCAAGGCGCAAGGATATTGTTGTGCACCGTATTTCAAACCTGAAGGAATTTTAAGAATTGGAGAGGAGAATAATAGATAAGGAAACTGGATCAGATCCTCATACCTTGGGATGAAAGTGAGAGTCCGGTTTTGGAAGTGAAGTATGTAGGGAGGAAAGTACAACATGAATAAGATAGATTACTGGCTCGTTGGATTTTCCATGATGAACCGGACACGCTAGGAAGATTAGAGACTAGACTTTGAGCTATTAAAGGAATATCCCGAATATCGGAGAAGGTTGATTATAATTTGTGAGGAAGATTAAATATGATTCGTGGAAACGAACAAGTTAATTGGGTTCGAACAAAGCACGATCAAGAATTAAATTGTCGGAACGTGGGTTAGAGAGGATAAATGACTTGATCGCAGGTTGAAGGCCAAGTAATCACGAAAATATTTATATCTACATTGGATTTTTTGGGGTACGGTAACTGGATTAGAAGGTAGATAGTGAAGGAGAAACCGAGTAATCACCAAGGTATTGGAAATAATAGGCAACTCGAGGCAAGGCACTATGATTAGATAAATCTTCAACAACGAGTCAAGCATCAAATCGGATCAAAATGAAAGAAGATTCCTAATCAACGGTGAACATTACGTTTCAACATGCATATCACGTGCATCACGCATATCTTTAATTATTGTTGTATGTAGTTTATTTCTATATGTTATTGCTTTGGAGTGAGCGAGTGCCTTAGTCACACGATGAGACAAGGGTCGTGCTTTGCAAAGGGTCTTTGGAGACCATGTTTTGAAGCTAGTGGCGGTTCAAGAAACCAACTTCAAACCATGAAGTTGATGTGTTGATATAGAATCTGCTTGGGTTGGAGAACGAGTGGTGGAAGTTCGTTAACTACTCCACTTATGATACCGAGCGTGGGATGGTTATGATAGATCAAACAGTGGGAGCTTAATCTCGGGTAAACCCTCCTATCGTGCGAGATGTCCGGACTACTCATATTCGGATCAGGATAGTGAGCAGCTTGTAGAGTTCGTTCAAGACTCCCTTGGTGCTCGAAGACCTTTCTGAACTAATCTCTATCGGGATGTCATGAACCCCGCATGGGATGAACACGAAGAGTTTGCTTAGAGTCCAGAACTCGAGGCAGTGGACCTGAGGACAGGTCTTTCTTAAGGGGGGAGAGGTTATAACGCCCCGTTTTCCAGCAACTAAGGTACGGCGTCACGAGAGGGTTTAATTCTGTAATTATGTGATTTATGTCACGTCACATGTGAAACGTGTCAACGTGTAATTTTATTTAATTATGTACGCTTTAGAAGTTTATTTAAATTGTACTTGGATTCAATTGTCCAATAATTACAAGATAGGAACCTAATTTCAATTTGGGTGTTTTGAGGCCTTCGTGGCTACCTTGAACCCGGGAATTCGGATTCGAATTCCAACCTTATTTTTGAGTTTGTTTCGGTGATTCGGATTCAAATACTTACCCTTTTATTTTCTAAAGCTATTTGATTGCCCAACCGTTTTAAAATCCGATCTGGTTGGACCAGATACCGCTTGACCCTACCCATTTCTACCGACCCGATTGACCAGCCCTAAAAGGGCCAGCCTAATTCCTTTTTCCCTATTTTGATTGATCAATCATCAGCCATCAAGAGAAGGAGAAGGAAAATACCCAATTTTGGCTCCAAGACCTCAAGCTCGGGTTTTCAATATCCAACCGTCCGATCAACGACCTAAGGTAAGATTCATACTCTATTTGTTACGTGCTTTAATTTGATATACCTTTCGTGCATCTGATTTATGCCTATGTGATGATTTGGGAAGATGATAAATAGTAACCGGGGCTTGAGTTCTATGTGATCAAGGTTGTTTTACGGGTTCTAATGTGTATATATGTGGTCTACGTGTTTTACTTGGTCCGTGGAATGAATTTCGTGTGTTTTGGAGTGGTTTGTGGTGTGTTGGTGTTTGATTTGGAGCTCCAGGCGCCATTGTTGTTGTTCCTGTTGCTTTTTGGATGAACCAGATGGGAACGGCCGTTCCCGTGTTGTACTGGAGTTGGGAACGGCCATTTCCAGGAGTCATACCAGCTAATTCTTTATAGACACACGGGGAGAAGTTCAGGCCGTTCCCAGCTCAAGCGTGGAACCAGAACGACCGTTCTCATGGGCCGGACTGCTGAGCATGGCCGTTCCCAAAGCTAGCGAGGCTGTTTCCGGCATTGTTTCAGTGCTTTTATGTGTTTTGTTCGTCTATTGTTATTTCATGACTTCCTTTGCATGCCTAAGTGTTATTACATCATTTTACTCGCATAATTTCATGCAATTGAACTCGTTTATTGAACGTATGTGTTACATGACCTAATTATCCCTAATTGCACGAAAGAACATGATCATGCCTTACCTTATTATCTTGTATATCGTTTCATATATTTCATGCCATTTCACGTCATTGTCGTGCGTCGTAATTGGTATCATTATTGAGTCTCCTCTCACGAGTACACATTGTTTCCCTTCTGATTCAGTTCTTCTCCTGGGCGGAGATCATCGATCGATTGAACACTTTCTTGTACACTTGTCTTTTTCCATCGCTTGTCAGGTGAGGGTGTTTTCGTTCTAGTTACATATTAAACCCTAAACCCTACATGAACAGGTTTTGGCCTACAACCATATTTATAGTTATATTGATTTTCAAGCATGTTATCGAGTAAACATTTACTGAAACTGAACTTATTGTTATTGTTGCTCACTGACCGTTCCTATTTTGGCGAGATACTATACTGTACACTGATTGACGGCCCTCAGACTCGTGTATTTAGCGAGCCGGGGAGGTATCGGGCCGACGGTAACCTCTTGCACAGTCTCACACTATTGGGATGACCCCTGAATCCACTAGGAGATTAGTGGAGGAAGGAGTTCCGGGCATAGGAGTCATGTTCCTAATGCTCACACGGACAGGATGGCGAGGGCTAGCTACCCGAACCATCATGCAGGGAGAAGGAGATCTTGGGAGAATCCGGCACCACTGGTGACCCAGGGATTATTGTCGTGATTGATTGCACTAATTGATTGTACTGAGTGCGAACACTATTGCACTACTGCACGGTATAATAACGGTTGAATTGCGTGTTCACCTTTAAATAACTGAAACTTAATTATTGTACACGGTCGGAATTTGGTTGGAGATGATGCACGCTCACTCGCTGAGCCACTGATAACCTGAATTGTAACTAAGAGTATAAAGTGATAGTTGTAAAGTCCGAGCATAACTTAAGTGATTTCTTGCCCTCACGGGAACTACTTTACCTAAAACATTTCTTGGGATTTACAATTTACATGTGCATGTTTCTATGTATATGTATGCCTTCTGCTCACTCAGTCTTCTAGAGACTGATCCCTCTTTTCCCCTTTTCTTCCAGGTTCCTTACAGGTGGTTGCTAGGCGGGATTGAGTCTTTTGTTCTTGTTCGAATCCTACACGTGTACACCCACTGACTTATTAAATGGATTTATTTACTTAATTGTATTGAACTCGGGATAGGTTTCTAGGACTTTAGTTGAACCCGTTCTATATCATTGCATTGAATTGATTCGAGACAGGTTAGGACAGGTGTATCATTTAGTGGAACCCGTATTTACTTTTCCATCGAGTTGCTTTTATTTCTCATGGATATTGCAAATGTCATTGCCTTGCTTCCACATTTTCGTTTAATTTGAATTGTGATGGGGTTAGATTCCGCCTAGCTAGGATAGTCTTTTTATTGTCTTCCGTTCACTGTGAGTTTAGTTCATATATGGACCGAATTCATAGTGTGAGGGATGTGGTGCTCTCGTCGCGGGTGCTACAAGGACGCCTGGGACGGCAAGGGCCGTATGGTTAAGCCTATGCACAATTCCCATTTGATGTACTAACACGCGACTCTTGGAGGTTGTGGAGGCGTGGTGCTTCAAGCACAATATGGGTTTGCTGCCCCTTGTGCCTTGGTAAGAGTAGTGACTGTAACGCCCGAGCGTGAGGCGCCACATCCTCCGCACTATAAGTCTAGTCCACACGTGAAATGGAAAGTCCATGCATGAACCGGACTCATAGCGAATGGGAGACAAAATAAATGATCCTGGCTAGGCGGAAATCTAACCATGTACCAATCAATCAGGAATAATAAAAGTGCAAAGCGGAAGCAATAATGTATAATTCATGAATTTCAACAACGGCACAAAGCAACAATTCCAATACATAAATTAAACCTATCATGCAACCTAATAACGGGTTCAACTAAACATGCAACCTATCCCGAATCAACATCCAATAATTTCATAATTGGCACGAAGGCCCAATTACATAAGGGAAATACAATTAAATCAAAACAATGTAAAATGTGACTCGACTTTACAAATGACTCCAACAAAAGGACTAAGACTCAACTCCCGCCTAGCACCACCTGCAAGAAACTGAAAAGTGGGAAAGAGGTGTCAGTCTCTAGAAGACTGAGTGAGCAGGAGCGATACATATACTATAGAAACATGTGCATGCAAGCCATAAATCCCGAGCAAGGTTTTATTCAAAGTTAGTTCCCACGAAGGGCAAGAAATTAACAAGCAATGCTCGGACTTTATGACTAATTCATATTAAATTCATTATGTTCATACATAATAATTATAGCTCGGCGAGTGAGCGTGCACAATCACTAACCAAACTCCGACCGTGTACGATAAACATAATTAATACATTTTAATATGTGATCATGCAATACATTATAATACATGCAAGCCATAAAACATAACATAAGCCATAGTCGTTTGGGCAATCCGTGTTCCGGCCTTCCCGCACTGTGCATAACAATAACATAATCATAATCATAAAAAAATAAGTTTCAACCTTCTTCCTCCGGGTGGTGGACGGGCTTGCAAGACTCGGCCACCTCATACATAATGGCTAGAGGGGTTCATGAGGCCCCAAAACCCCGACTAGCCTTTTCTCGTTAAAACTCCTAACGAGATCTGTATTCGTCATAAAACACGGTGGAACAAGCACATAGGATCACCGTCGACCCTTGTCTCCCCGGATAGCCACATGTACTAAGTCTATGGGCCCGTGAACATAACATGCTCTCGCCAAAACATTCAATTCACGAGTAACATAATACAATTCCATTCTTAAGAATCAATTTACTCGATAGTTCCATTTGAAAACAATATATATAGATATACATTACATTTTTGGCCAAAACTTGTCACATAAGGTCATAGGGTTCGATATGTATCTAGAGCAAAAACACCCTCACCTGGAATACCACGAGACAAGAAATATGAGTAATACGAGTACCTATCCAATTCGGAGGTCTCCACCCTGGAAACGAAATGTACAAGAGAAGGAACAATGTATGCTCGTGAGAAATGACTCAAGACTCCATATAAACCATATATGACGCACGACAATGCAATGAATATGATATGAAAGCATAAGAGATGATATTATATCATGGAAACGTTCACGTGCACAATTAATAGCTTAAAGACATATAAACAAGTCATTCATTCATTTTAAGAGGTGTTCATATCTATTCGAGTTCATAACTTCCATATTTCATACCAAATAAATCCAAGAAATTCAAATAACAATCATAACACATGATGTAACATATATACATAACATACAAGTCATAAAATAAGAGTTACATAAGCAATTAGGGTTCACATTGAGATCAAACATCCATGCATGTGCATATTAGGAGCGATGGTGAAACGCTGAGGCATAACTCGGAAAATATTCCACGGAAGATCATGAAGCTTCATAGATCAACCTATATTCATGTATATACACACAAGGATTCAAGTTATATGTACTAGCAACTTTGCACATTCGATGCATGTGCAAATAAAAAATAATTATTATATAAATATATTAAAATTAAAAAGTCATCATTAAATATAAACTTTATAGTTATTTTTAATATAATCACTAACTTATGATAAAAAATAAATAAGTAACATAAAATAATATCATATTAATAATTATACAAATTTAAAATATAAGTGAAAAGTGATAAAAATTATAATAATAATAATAATAAAAAAAAAAATACGAGTGATGAGAAAAAAAAAAAAGAGAATTAATTAAGAAGAGAAGTGATTAGCCAGAAAAGAGAAATTCACAAAACGTGGAGGAAATAAAGTCGGATGAAATCAATCAATAAATAAATAAAAAATAAATTTTTTTAAGAGTCCAAGAGACCAAACTTGGGTCTCTCGCTTAATCAATAGTATATATATATGTATATATATATATATATATATATATATATATATATATATATATAATATTATATTACTAATATACATAATATACATACGAAATATATTTCTATAAATTTGTTATTTATTGATATGTATTATTTATTTGTAATTTACATATATATTATGCTATAATATTTATATATACTAGTAACTCTGCACACACAATGTGTGTGCAAAAAAAATATTAAATTAAAATTTTTATGTGATTATTTAATTTATAATCATTTTTAATATAATTATAATTCAACGATGAATAAATTTAATAATATTAAATTGAGAAAAAAAATTAAAGATAAATAAAGGATATAAATAAAAAAGAAAAGAATTTGAGAATTCCGTAAAGTTTAAATAGGAAACTGTACAGAAAAGTTTAAACAGAAAACTGTCAAACTACATGGCTAGAATTTATGTTTAAAAATATAAAAAAAAAAGAAAAAGAAAATGAGAGTCCATGACACCAAATGGGTCTCTCACTTAATATAATAGTATAGATGAATCGTACAACCCTAGTTTTCTCCCAACAAAATCATATATATATGCACATATACCTTGGAAAAGAGGAAGGAGAAGAGGAAGAAATGGTTGAAGCTTGAATTCTTGGATAAAACTTGATGAAATTCTCTTGTCTCCTTGTTTGTTAGCTTGGATCGATCAAAAGAAAAGGAGGGAAGAAGTTGGGAGCCCTTGTTTTTGCTAGAAGAAATGAAAGAAGAATGAGATTGTGGAGGGGGTTTGGATCGTGTATATGGAGAGGGAGAAGAGAATAATTTGCACTTTGGTCCTTTGAGAATTTAAGTGATTCAATTAGGACCCCAAGGTTTGGTAGGTGATCAATTAGCATCCAATTAAAAGTTCGAATGAGTCCAAGGATTTCATATAATTTCAAATAAGGGCATAAGTGAAATAAAACATTTAACTGGCAAGTAAACATGTTATAAACGAATTCAAATAATATAATCAAGATTCATATAAGTCATATAGGTTACGTAATGGAAATTAATTCACGAAAGTAAAATATATTAAAAATACACTTAGCATATAAAACACATATAAGTCACAAAACTCTCAGTCTAACCCACTCGTGACGTCATACCTGTACGGCCAAAAAGTCGGGCCGTTACAACCTCTCCCCCTTAAGAGGTGGAGTTCTGGACTCTAAGAAAACTTCTCCGTGTTCATCCCACGCGGGTTAGCAACTCCCCGTCAGGAAATTAGTTCGAAAAAGGTCTTCAAGCAACAAGGGGTCTTCAGGAAGTTAAGAATTTCGTAGGAGCTTCATGGAGCTTATTGTTAGTCACGACCCTTGTCTTACCGAAACCTAAACACTCGAAAATCTAAGCAAGTAGCAAGCAACGAAAGAACCCCATCTTTCGAGCAACAATGAGAGAGCCCCGTCTCCCACAAGAAAGAAGAGAACCCCATCTCTGATAAACAACAAGAAGAGAACCTCGTCTCTCGCAAGCAAGAAGAAAACCCCGTCTCTCACAAAAAAAACATGGCAAAGGAGTCTCCAATACTCCCGAGAAACAGAGCACAACACAGAAAAGAAACACAAGTAGGAAGCAGCAATGAATCAAGCACGACAAACACACAAGGAGCAAGGGATAGGTAATAATCACATCATTCATCAGTCTTGCAAAAGCAAGTAATACAATCGGGAATTAAAGTACATAGTAACGAAATTTATTTGAACTAAAATTGCATGTATGCATATGCCATGAATGCTTTATGTACCGTTCACCGTGGTAAGAAAACTTGAAGTTGGTAACTTCATTGCCCTATGCATAGTCTGACTCAGAAGTTGGCTCGGTCCTTGACTTGTCTTTAATATCTTCGATGTGCATCCGTTTGAGAAGCAGATAAACCAGTTGATCCTATTCTTGGTTTCGTTATGTAAGTTACCCCTTGACTCACTTCGTCCATTTGATGAAGCCCTTAGAATACAAATAAATCTTTTGAAATAATGTTTATGGTCTTCTTTGATCCCTCTTCATCAACCTATAAATTTCCTTACAGAATGACCAACTCTTTAATTGCCCGAGCTCTGAATTATCCTATATACCTTCGGAACCGTCATCCTCTAGGTCAAGTTCAAATCTTCTATCTGCTAATGTCTTAATTTACCATAATCAAAGGCAACCACACTCGATAACCTTTAAGTTTGATCCTAACCTTAGGATAGTCACCGCCATGGGTTACTTCTTCACTGATTCTTTCCCAATCAAGTTGAGATCGAAGGTTCCCAAATTTTAATTCAATCTTTTCTGTGGAGCCCTTCCTATCTTGTATTTAAATGGTTCCTTCATCTTCTTCAAACCTTTAAGCGTGCCTTCAGTTCCAATCCATCCAATTCTTTAACTGAAAATAAAACTTCCTTGGTGATTCTTGAGGTTTGAACCATGTCCGTCAATAATTACCCTTGTTCGATTCTTCTCATCTCAAAGCTTTCCAAGTCATCATGGAAGAATGACTGATAATTTATTAAGGATTCTATTAGGTTGTGTCGTCTGAACCCTTCCCATATTTAGTTGAATTTAACTTCAACCCGAATTTGGTAGCTTAACTTCCACTTGAAAGTTTAACTGATGGAGCCGTTTTACTCCTTTTCTATCATCATCATTAGAGCTTTCATATTCCTTCCTCTCATTTTAAATTCACACTATGCAACCAAAAATATTCTTCTATTCTTGATTCAAGCAAGGCCCGATCGAAGTAACATTTGACGAACGAAATGGAGCAATTCCTTTTCAATTAAACACTAAGTAATACATGTTGGATTAAGATGCTAATGCACATAGCAAGCAATTAAAGATGCAACACATTGGAGCAATTATATCAATTAAGGATGCAAGCACATATAGATAAAGAAGATTAAATAATTTAAAGTGATGTATGATGCACGTACCATGAATATATTAAACCTGTTACCGTGGCGATAAGCTTGAGCTTAGATATTTGTTCTCCATTTCCTTATGTAAAGGTTTGCCTCGAACTTATTGATCATGGCTTGTTTACCCACGGTCTTCTGAATCCTTAAAGTGTTCTTGTATCAACTTGTGTTTTGCCATAGCCCGATATTGCCATTCTTGATTCCAAAGTCTTCTATGGTCACGGAATTGGGTATTTCGATCCTTTCCCGAAATTGGATTTCCAATTGTTATCGGAATCTTCACCTTGATTTTCACTCCATTTGAAATTTCCCTGACTTATACTTTACGAAAAATGGAATGCACTCGCCCTCCAATTGTTTACACTTGGTTTTATAACCTCCTCCCAAGGTTCTTTGTCTTCCTTTATCATTTACAATCCTTTAGCTTGGATCGATTAAAAGAAAAAGAGTGAAGAAGTTAGGAGCCCTTGTTTTTGCTAGAAGAAATGAAAGAAGAAGAATGAGATTGTGCACGGGATTTGGACCGTGTATATGGAGAGGGAGAAGAGAAGAATTTGTACTTTGGTCCTTTGAGAATTTAAGTGATTCAATTAGGACCCCAAGGTTTGGTAGGTGATCAATTAGCATCCAATTAGAAGTTCGATTGAGTCCAAGGATTTCATATAATTTCAAATAAGTACATAAGTGAAATAAAACATTTAACTGGCAAGTAAACATGTTATAAACGAATTCAAATAACATAATCAAGATTCATATAAGTCATATAGGTTACGTAATGGAAATTAATTCACGAAAGTAAAATATATTAAAAGTCCAATTAGCATATAAAACATATAGCACCCCAAGCGGTGGGGCACCACACCCCCGCACTATGACCCGACAGGTGTACGAAATGGAAAGTCCGCACAATCACCAAGTCACAGCGAACGGGTGACAAACGAAAAATCCAACCTAAGCTAGGCAGTACCTAAACCCTGTACAAGTAAAATATGCAAAACCTGAATGCGGAAGCGATGCAAAATACGAACTATCAAAAACTTTAATCAACAATCATAATTCGTGTATTCCAAAAAGTAAATCAACATCAATTAAACGGGTTCAACTAATCGAATAATCCTATCCTAACCTGTCCCAAATAATCATACAACCAAAATGGGTTCAACTAATTCCACGAACCTGTCCTAACCTCTCCCGAATTCCATACATCTAAATGATAAGTACCAACCTACATAATATATATCATATAAAAAGTTTCCTACACAAATCAAAACAAAGTACTTAACAAATCAAATAGACCGACATAGACACGACAGACCCGACTCAAAGCCGCCTAGCTCGAACTCCAACAACCTGCACCTGCAAACTAAAAACATAGGTGGGGCGAGGATTAGTCCACTGACTGAGTGAGGGGGTTGAACACACACACTATACATAATAAGGAGCAGAGCATGTATCAAAAGAAAGATTATGAACCGGGAGTAGGTTTTTGCATACCAAAATAATTTTTAATTAAAACGTATACTTATACTTAATCAAATCATAACAGACTGAACAAACTCGTAACATATTGAAAGAGAAAGCTCCTATCCCGTCTCATAATCAACTTAACAGATCATATTCATATACCCGGCGAGTACGGGTCTCCCACCTTACTTCCATATCTTATCATACATATCATAACAGAAAACAAACAAATATCATAAACAATCCGACCCCAACAACCATGTAGTTCGGGGAGCAAACCCTCACTACTCATACCAATACAAACACACACGGGGTAGCTAACCCACACTTTACCTTCCCCGGTTATCCACCGAGGGCTTAAGATACCACGCCTTCCCAACCTCCAGAGGTCGCACGTGAATATCGCAAAAGAGAACGTGCACAGGGGTCATAACCGGTGACCCCATGGTTGTCCCGGTTCTCCCTTACCCACGTCTCGGGGCTAAACACATCAGAACAGAGCATATCAGATCATAACTCGCTACATATCATACTTATCAAATCATAAAAGACTTACGTACCTGGTCAGACATACCATACCTTGCAACTTAGCATATGCTATAAACGTACCTCTCCGTGTCATCCTAATCCGTAGCTGGTATGAAGACACACGGTTTGGAGCATAGCCTCGTTGCAAAACATTTCAAGCTTACATACGCTCGTACATATACAATTCAAAAACCTTTAACCGTATGACAAAATCATAAACGTATCGTATAAACACATATCTATTATATAACTATAATGGAATAGTCGCATGCAGGCTTGAAAATGAGCACATAGGGTTATAGGTCGCTTTAACTAAAACAAAAATACTAAAACCTCACCTTACACCGACGAGAACCGAAAACACAAGCCAAGAAGTCCCACTGGAACCCAAACAGCTGACAGACACTCCCTGGAAAAACCCTAATCGACTGAACACATAGAACACAATACTCAGACTCAAATCACAACCACAAAGACGCATGGCTATGCTCACGAATACAAATAAGGCACAGACAGTTCGCATTTATCCAAATTAAGTCATTCATATAAAATCAAAATCATTTCAGACATTAGATTATGCATAACTTATAGAATTCATATCATCAGGTAGGAAATTATAAATCGAGACATAATAATTTAAATCCTATCATGCTCCAAGTCTTGCGAGAATAAAACATAAATTTCTTATCAATTTATTCAAAATTATAAATTTGCATAATTTACAAAATTCCCAACAATTATTATACTTAAACAATTTATTAAAATTAAAGCACAACGTATCCTTTCATGATTCGTTTCCTATGTTTCATAAAACTTCATAATCAATTAGTTTCTAAAATTACACTAAAATCCCCTTAAACAAGAAATATTCTCAAGTACATAGGCGTAAAACGAGGCAAATAAATTCCATAAATCACGAATCAAGCTTTCATATACCACATCATATTTCCAAGTATCATACAACTCATAATTTCAATTCATAGTACATACATGATCCAATTTTACAATTAAAAACAATTAATGAATAAAATATAATAACTTCAAAAATTCATATAAAATAAACCGGACATCCGATTGACGAACGGAAAGTGACTTTGGAGTCAGCACGAAGAAAGGAACCCGTTGACCGAATGTCACCGAAATCCCCCACCGGAGCCGACCGAACAGCCACCGGCCGCCACCGGAACACCACCTCCAGTGGTCGGAAAAATCCCCGGAAGGACAGAAACGTACGCCTCGGCCTGCTTGACAAAAGCCGTCAACCAATTTCAGAAAATACCAAACACACCGAATTTCGTTGACGAAAAACCGAACTAAATCCCTAGAACGAAAACTGAAATTAAACGCAATCCGTAAAACGAAAACAAAATCCGAACATACCGTTGGAAAGCTCATAACGAGGCCTTCGAAAGCCCTAGCCAAAAACCAAAAAAAGTTACCGGAAAAAGGACCGCCGGTTCTCAGCCGGTCCGCCGCCGACGGCTGGTTCTCGAGCCGGGGCCAATGTGAGAAGATCGACATCATCATCCCAGACAACTTCTCTGAAGAAACCACTGGCAAAAGATCTCCGGAAAAACCTCAAAATCACCACGAAATCCCGCCACCGCTGCCATGGTTGGAACCACCACCTGCACCAAGAATCGGACCAAACTAAGGCCGAAAATGAGATCAGAGCATCGAAAAACCTAGGAAACTGCTGTAACACCCCGGAAACACTCGCCGGAACACGGCGAAAAGCGTCGCTACAATGGCGCGCAGCCGCGGCGTAAACTTTAGGCGGCGCGTGAGCCGCCGCCAACGGTAAATGGAATGCTGGGAAGTCTTCGTTCAGGTCTTGGGGCGCGTGTCGAAAAATGGCTGCCGAAAACCGCCGGAAGGAAGCGGCGAAGTCACAGTGGTCCGCTTCCCATCTGCCGCGACTGAAAATCAGCGAAAAGGCCCGCCTCTGGTTATCGTCAGGCCACGATCTTGCTATGGTTCTGACCGCGTCGTCGAGCTCTTCGAAATGGACTATTCATTTGTCGAAATCCGTTGAGAAACGAGCGATTTCCAATGTGTGTGTGTGTTACGGTGTGAGATGCGTGTTTCACGCATAGAGAGGAACGAGAGAGAGAGAGAGAGAGAGCTGGACTGATGTCCTAACATACAAAACGAGGATTTGGGTCTTTTATCCAGGGTCCTCGCGCACAAAACGATCGGGAGAAAAGGCTAACGACGTCAGAATTGGGCAAATTTAGAGTCTACAGACTCGTTTAGCTGCCCCGAACACGCTGAAGGGGTCAAAGAGATCGAAATCTCGTTCGAACGAGAAATGGCCGAAACCCCCCCCTAAAAGGAGAAAATTGCAAACAAGCCCCTAAACTCTAAAAGAGTTCAAAATAGGGCCACACAAAACACAAAATCACATAATTAAACATATAATAAAGTTAAAACGTGGCGTACCTTATACATCGGACGAGGGGGTGTCATAATCTCCCCCCCTTCAGAGAACCTGGTCCCCAGGTTAGAGTGCTGAGTTGGACGACTTCAATCATTTCAACACTACCAAAACCTTATTCCAAGGGATGTTCATGGCTCGGATCCCCATTCGAGTGGCCATGCCGTTGAGGTGTGCATACGGACCCAATCACTGGTTGTTCAAGCTCTCTTGATTCCTCTTGGAGTAGATGGCTATGGTTGCACATGATCTAGAAGCCACTGGTGGCTTCCACTAGCAATTCACAGGAGGGCCAACGAAAAGCACTAAACAAGCACAAAGAGAGAATCCCATTTCTCGGCACAAAAGAGAAAGACAGAGCCCCGTCTTCCAAGCACAAAAGCGAAAGAACCCCGTCTCTCAAACACCTAATTGAGAGAATCCCGTCTCTCAAGCACATAATCGAGAGAACCCCGTCTCTCAACCTAAGTCTAGCAGACTCCACATCCCCCAAACATCCTAGTTTGAGAAAATCCAGCATTTTTCATGTAACGCCCCGAATTTTATTTATTAATATCTTATATTTTAATATAATTTTATAAGTTATATTTTACAATACTTTCATGAATATTTTATGAATTTATAACAAATTGAGAATTTCTTTCATGACTTGAAAATATGCATTTCGTAAAATTATTTACCGGGTATGAGTTAATTACCAAATTGTCCCTAGATAGATATTTCTTTAAACTTGGGGACTAAATTGCATGGGTTTCAAGGACCTAATTGACCATATTTCAAAACCTTATATCCTTAATTGCATCACTTGAACTCTTAGAGGATTAATTGGCAAAATGGGACATCTCACACATTTCAAAATTTGATGAATCGATATATGCATCCCCAAGCTTCTTCCTTGCTCTCACATCATCCAAAAATATCCCAACCACATTTGCTTATTGATCTCGGTTCATACAAGGAAGAAAAGGGAAGAGATTTCATACTTTTCATCAAGAATTATCAAGAAATACTTCAAGAATTGGGACTTGATCATCATCCTTATCTCTTTTCTCCATATTTTCATTTCAAGGTTGGTTTGGCATGAGTTTATGATTCTTTATCATGTTTGATTGAGCTAGGGTTTGAGAGTTTGATGCTAGATGGATTATTTGTAGATGAAAGCATGAATATGTGATTATATCATGAATTATGGAATGATTTCTTCATGAATTTAATGGAAAATTGGGTTTGAATGATCAAGTATGATCATGAGTATGAAACATGAATTCTTGATAATATTTCATGGTTTAAGTGTTTAAGTGTTACCTTATCATTTATTGAAGATATATGCATGTATATTTCCAGAATTTCATGTCTTTATTGATCAAACTTGGCTTTTGTTGTGTTTTGGTGCCATTGCCGAGAGCTTCCCCTGTTTCTGCTCTGTTTTCCCAGTTGTAGAAACTGGGAATGACCGTTCCTAGCCTCAAGGCTTTATGGGAACGGGCGTTCCCATCTCTTTTCAAATAAAAGGGAGGCCGAGCCTGGGAACGGCCGTTCCCATTTTGGCCTTGCGCCAGAAGGGCCGTTCCCAGCTCAAAGGTGCATTTTAATAAGAAAAACGTTGGAACGTTTCTTGGGGTAGCGGGAACGACCGTTTCCATTTACAAAGGGAACCCGGAACGGCCGTTCCCACCTGACTTACAGAACAAAATATTCTGCATAAAATTACAATTTTAGCCCCTCGATCCGACGACTTCTTTGACCCCGATTTGCTATAATATGTGCTAATATGTAGTGAAACAACATGTTACCATGCCACATTGTATTTTCGTGGTCGTCTCGATACATTTTGGCCGTTCGTCATATTTGGTCCATTTTAGAGTCATGTCTCACGTGTACACGTCGTGTTTGCACAGATCCTCTTCTCGTGACGGGGAGTAGGGGCCGTAGGCCGTGTCTTGGCTTGCACTTTGTCGGTAAAGGTGAGGTTTCGTTATTAATTATCTAGAACCCTATAACCTTTATATGGATTTCGGCCAAACTACACAGGTGCATATCTTTATAATCGTTTTCCAACAACAAGGGATTTAATACCTACTCGTGTATCATGTTACAAATCGTGTTCATGACAAGTAAATCGTGTATCGTGTTATAATCAAGCCAGGAATCGTGTCATTGCGTTACCGTGATCGTGTTTGGCGAACTATCGTGTACCGTGTATCATGTATCGTGTTTATGGGCCCGAGGGCGAGTGTGTGAGCCAACCGGGAAAGCATAGGGCTGACGGGTAACTCATAACACCTCTCTCACACCGTGGGGATGCCCCCTGAATCCACCAGGAGGTTTGGTGGAGGAAGGAGTCCCGTACGTGGGAGTCATGCTCCCGACGTGCACCGTGTTATCGTGGGTGGTTCGGGCCTTGCAAACCCACCACCAATGGTGAAGGGTGGATTTCGTGTTATTGATCGTGTGCACTTTAATGACTTGCATGATAACTTAATTAAATGAAAGTGCAACCCTTGTTCACTGTCGAGGTTTGGTTGGAGATCGTGCACGCCCCTCGCCAGGGCCACTGATTGTTATAATAAACGTGATTATCGTGTCAAACCTGATAGTTGTAATCTTGGGCGAGTATTGGTATTCTTGCACTTTTGTTGATATTATTATTTTAATTACAAAACCTTACCCGAGATTATAACTCGCATGCTATTCGTGTTTATATATATATTGCCCCTCACTCGGTCTTCACAGACTGACGCCTCCACCTTTCAGGTCTTGTTCGTGGCGTGCTAGGCGGGAGTCGGGTCGTGTCTTGCTGTCCAGTTGAGTCTAGCATAGTTTTTCTTCTCATGTATTAACAGTTCAGAGTATCATGTTAATAGCTCTAGGTACATATATGTGAATGTTACTTGGAAGATGATAATGTATTGATATGATGGTATAATACTCATATGCTTCCGCTTTATATTGTACATGTATAAGTTTATCCCGCCTAGCCGGTCGTGTATTGCATTGTTACCCGTTCGCTATAGGTTGGTTCATGTACGGATCGCCTATTTCGTATGTGGATTGACCTATAGTGCGGGGGTGTGGCACCTCCACGTGTAAGGGGTGTTACATCTAAGGTGGTATGAGAGCCTGGTTGCAAAACCGAGGTTCTCGAGTCGTGTCGGGTCAGTCTAGGTCGAACGGCATAGGATTAATTGATACTTGGTGAGTCTTGCATCTTATTTGGAGCTCCTTGGACTTACCTGAAATTACTTGAATTAGCTAAATTACTCAATAAGTTGTGCCTTGCATTGATTTTGCTATTAATTGCCAACTAGTTGATCTTGAATTATGTGTTATACTTGTATTCTATGATCTTAAATATGTTCATTAGCATTTTCTAATCCAACATGCATATCTAGTGTTTCAATTACAGGATGCCTCGACATAGGAGACATCATCATGATCATTCTCCTCGTACCCCGTCACCCCCTCATGCTCAGCCACAAGATTTTATGAATGCGGTGGTCGGGTTAATTGATCAGAGACTTCAAGAACGGGTTCCTCCAGCACCACCTGCACTAATAGCCCCACAGGAAAACCCTATTTCTGCTATACTACGGGAATTTCAGAATCAGCAACCTCCCAAGTTTTATAGGGGCGATGACATCCGGGCAGAGATGTGGTTAAAGGAAGTAGAAAGGATTTGGCAGGTTATTCCATGTGATACCCAGGAAAAGGCTCGCTGCACTCTTACCCTGATCCAGGGCGAGGCTTATTCATGGTGGGAAAGTACTCACATTGTACTAGAGGCGGCCGGGGAAGCTATTACTTGGGAAGTATTTGTTCGGGAATTTAAAAATAAGTTCATTCCACCAGCTTCCCGCACTCGTAGGTTGAGGGAGTTCACTGAGTTAAAACAAGAAGGGAGATCAGTTGGTGAGTATATTGCAGAGTTTGAAAGATTGTCTCGTTACGCTCCCAACATAGCAAATGACGACTTTCACAAGGCGACATAATTCGTGCGGGGACTTAGACCGGATATCCAGGATGCCTTGAAAACTGCCAACACGAGTACCTGGGCCAAGGCTACCACTAAAGCATTGAAAGTCGAAGATTCCGACAATGCAAGAACGTCTATTCCTCGCCTTGAACCGGAGCCAGCTTTGGGATCAGGACAGGATTCCAACACAATGAAAAGGTCCAATGCTGCTTCAATTTCACTTTTCCAGGGAAGGGTCAAAAGGAAAAAGTCCCAGATCGATAAATCAACTTCAGAGAAGGTATCTGTTACATTGCCATCACGATCAGGGAAACCACTTTGCACTTATTGTGGATGGGATACACATACCTATGATGGGTGTAGAAAGCGTTTGCGGTTATGTTTCCGTTGTGGAAGTTCCGAACATCAAATTGATACGTGTCCAAAACGGAAAGAGCGGTCCACCAGGGGTCAGAACTCACTTAATAGGCAAGAACCACGGTGAACGGTACCTTCAAACATGCATATCACGAGCATCATGAATTTTATTATCAACAATGTGCGTCGGTGTAAAAGATAAATAGATGTGATTGGCGTGACTATACTTGCCTCTTTTGTGATAAATGGTTCCATCATTGTTTTGGATTATTAGGTGGTGTATATTCGAGAGACGGGGTTCTCTCCTAACTTGTTCGAGAGGCGGGGCACTCTCATCCTTAACGAGAAACGGGGTTTTCTCACTTCTTGTGGAAGACGGGGTTCTTTCATTCTTGTTCAAGAGACGGGGTCTCTTATGGCTTGTGCATCATTTTAAAACTTGACAGTGGACCTGGGGACCAGGTCCTTTTTAAGGGGGGGAGAGTTGTAACGCCCCGAATTTTATTTATTAATATCTTATGTTTTAATATAATTTTATAAATTATATTTTACAATACTTTCATGAATATTTTATGAATTTATAACAAATTGAGAATTTCTTTCATGACTTGAAAATATCCATTTCGTAAAATTATTTACCGGGTATGAGTTAATTACCAAATTGTCCCTAGATAGATATTTCTTTAAACTTGGGGACTAAATTGCATGGGTTTCAAGGACCTAATTGACCATATTTCAAAACCTTATATCCTTAATTGCATCACTTGAACTCTTAGAGGATTAATTGGCAAAATGGGACATCTCACACATTTCAAAATTTGATGAATCGATATATGCATCCCCAAGCTTCTTCCTTGCTCTCACATCATCCAAAAATATCCCAACCACATTTGCTTATTGATCTCGGTTCATACAAGGAAGAAAAGGGAAGAGATTTCATACTTTTCATCAAGAATTATCAAGAAATACTTCAAGAATTGGGACTTGATCATCATCCTTATCTCTTTTCTCCATATTTTCATTTCAAGGTTGGTTTGGCATGAGTTTATGATTCTTTATCATGTTTGATTGAGCTAGGGTTTGAGAGTTTGATGCTAGATGGATTATTTGCAGATGAAAGCATGAATATGTGATTATATCATGAATTATGGAATGATTTCTTCATGAATTTAATGGAAAATTGGGTTTGAATGATCAAGTATGATCATGAGCATGAAACATGAATTCTTGATAATATTTCATGGTTTAAGTGTTTAAGTGTTACCTTATCATTTATTGAAGATATATGCATGTATATTTCCAGAATTTCATGTCTTTATTGATCAAACTTGGCTTTTGTTGTGTTTTGGTGCCATTGCCGAGAGCTTCCCCTGTTTCTGCTCTGTTTTTCCAGTTGCAGAAACTGGGAACGACCGTTCCCAGCCTCAAGGCATTATGGGAACGGGCGTTCCCATCTCTTTTCAAATAAAAGGGAGGCCGAGCCTGGGAACGGTCGTTCCCATTTTGGCCTTGCGCCGGAAGGGCCATTCCCAGCTCAAAGGTGCATTTTAATAAGAAAAACGTTGGAACGTTTCTTGGGGTAGCGGGAACGACCGTTTCCATTTACAAAGGGAACCCGGAACGGCCGTTCCCACCTGACTTACAGAACAAAATATTCTGCATAAAATTACAATTTTAGCCCCTCGATCCGACGACTTCTTTGACCCCGATTTGCTATAATATGTGCTGATATGTAGTGAAACAACATGTTACCATGCCACATTGTATTTTCGTGGTCGTCTCGATACATTTTGGTCGTTCGTCATATTTGGTCCATTTTAGAGTCATGTCTCACGTGTACACGTCGTGTTTGCACAGATCCTCTTCTCGTGACGGGGAGCAGGGGCCGTAGGCCGTGTCTTGGCTTGCACTTTGTCGGTAAAGGTGAGGTTTCGTTATTAATTATCTAGAACCCTATAACCTTTATATGGATTTCGGCCAAACTACACAGGTGCATATCTTTATAATCGTTTTCCAACAACAAGGGATTTAATACCTACTCGTGTATCATGTTACAAATCGTGTTCATGACAAGTAAATCGTGTATCGTGTTATAATCAAGCCAGGAATCGTGTCATTGCGTTACCGTGATCGTGTTTGGCGAACTATCGTGTACCGTGTATCATGTATCGTGTTTATGGGCCCGAGGGCGAGTGTGTGAGCCAACCGGGAAAGCATAGGGCTGACGGGTAACTCATAACACCTCTCTCACACCGTGGGGATGCCCCCTGAATCCACCAGGAGGTTTGGTGGAGGAAGGAGTCCCGTACGTGGGAGTCATGCTCCCGACGTGCACCGTGCTATCGTGAGTGGTTCGGCCTTGCAAACCCACCACCAATGGTGAAGGGTGGATTTTGTGTTATTGATCGTGTGCACTTTAATGACTTGCATGATAACTTAATTAAATGAAAGTGCAACCCTTGTTCACTGTCGAGGTTTGGTTGGAGATCGTGCACGCCCCTCGCCAGGGCCACTGATAGTTATAATAAACGTGATTATCGTGTCAAACCTGATAGTTGTAATCTCGGGCGAGTATTGGTATTCTTGCACTTTTGTTGATATTATTATTTTAATTACAAAACCTTACCCGAGATTATAACTCGCATGTTATTCGTGTTTATATATATATTGCCCCTCACTCGGTCTTCACAGACTGACGCCTCCACCTTTCAGGTCTTGTTCGTAGCGTGCTAGGCGGGAGTCGGGTCGTGTCTTGCTGTCCAGCTGAGTCTAGCATAGTTTTTCTTCTCATGTATTAACAGTTCAGAGTATCATGTTAATAGCTCTAGGTACATATATGTGAATGTTACTTGGAAGATGATAATGTATTGATATGATGGTATAATACTCTTATGCTTCCGCTTTATATTGTACATGTATAAGTTTATCCCGCCTAGCCGGTCGTGTATTGCATTGTCACCCGTTCGCTATAGGTTGGTTCATGTACGGATCGTCTATTTCGTATGTGGATTGACCTATAGTGCGGGGGTGTGGCACCTCCACGTGTAAGGGGTGTTACATTTCAAACCCCTAGATTCGAGAGAATCCAGCATCTCCCAAATATCTAATCCAAGAGAATCCAGCATCTCTTGCTCATATAATTTAGAAAGAATCCAACATCTTTCTATCACATAAATAGGGAGAATCCCACATCTCCCTAACACGTAAATAGAGAGATCTCAACAACTCTCTAGCATACAAGTTCACTTACTCAGCATTCATACATACACACATTAAAGTAGCACTGGATGCAAAACATGGGATGCATGTGTAGTGTACCTTTACACGACTGATATCGGTGTCCCTAACGTATAGACTAATCATCCATGCTCAACTCAAGGGGGATATCATGATGGAATCTCAGTAAAATAAAATCACAATATGCTTGTATGTGCATGAAGGGTTAGTGAGTAACCAAAGAAATTATAAGCACTGAAGCACGAATAGTTCACACAAGCATGTAATCCATTAAGTTTACAAGATTTCACAACAACAGTAAATTTTAAGTTATGAAAATTGAAGCAGTTAGCCACGTTATTACAATCAAAGCAACATCAAACATTACACGTTGTCACATATGTCAAGCAAAATAAAATATAATTACTTATGAAATGCATGGGTTCAAAGGCCATGAATGCTTAAGGTACCATTCACCGTGGAAATGAAGTCGAGGTTGGCAATTCTTTAATTTGGAAGGATAATCGAATCCTTGACTGGCAGTGGTTCCAACCCTTCGTTCCAACTAGCATTCTTTAGTATTCCCTCAGATTCTCGGGTACCCAATTGGTCTTGGACTGTCTCACTTGATTCTCGAAGTATAGTGATCTGTGGAGTCTCTTGAAATCCCAATAAAATCCTCGGTAGTCGGGAATCGCTATTTCTTTCAACGGTAAAATCTCTCAGGACAATCGTGGAGAGATAAATGTAGAATCTTTAAACAGTCTTGCTTAGTACACTGTCGTTGTAAATGACATCCTTATCCTCTATATTTGGTAGAATTGATCTTCAATGACCTCGGCGCAAAATTGCATAGCTTACAAAATTTTCCCCCTTTTCCTTTGTATAAGTGTAACTATTCTGGTGGGTGTTTTTATAATAGTAATCCGATTCCCTACTTGGAATTTTCTGAATGGTACAAGTGCCTTGATTTCTTCATTGTCTCCTCACGCCATCCAGAGTTAGAAATTCTAACTTTCTTATAAAATTTGCTACCCCCGAGTACCTCCAGGTAGTTAAGTATATATCCTGAAGGCACCTCGTTAGTTAAAAGGTCTCTTGTTTCCCTTGTATACAAACATCTTCTTTTATCCACCCTATACCCTGAGTTTGTTAAATCAACTGTACACTTTCTGATCCACCCCTATTCAGATCCCAATGCAGCTTCAACTAAAATCAGCACTCGTTGGAACAGTTAAGGAAGTCACCTAAATATAACCACGAAACTAATGCATGCGAGATTAGGGATGTAAATGGCATGCACTCGTATCCAGCAAAGAAGGCAGTCAAGCATGTAGAACAAATGTTCGAAATAATTAAAATTTACTCCAATGCATGATGCATGTGCTATGAATGCATAATACCCGTTTTCATAACGATAGCATTGATTCCTTGTGTTGAATTCTTGTAGAGGTCCATTGTCTCTCATTAGAGTATGGCTGCTTTGAATCTCCTGTCAAAGATTTGTAGGAGTGGGAAGAATTATCACGATCATTTACAATTTGGCACCGAGATGTCACCCTGCAATTCACAAATTGAATAAATATCTATGCATGTGGGTTAGTACGTGGATATGTCAATTAATAAAAGCAATTAAGAACACTTAAGTAATGTAGATGCAATACATAATTTAATAAAATTTAAAGCATAACAATGATAATTTTGCTAAAATCATAATCATAATGGGCACCCAATTATATAATCTCAGACAAATTCATGCAGAGAAGTCAAAATTTCACATCAGACGAATGCAATGCACAAGTATTCCTATGTCGTGCGACCTAAACTGACACGACACGACTCCAGAGCACCGGTTTTGAACTTGGTAGCTCTGATACCACATAAGATGTAGCACCCCAAGTGGTGGGGCACCACACCCCCGCACTATGCCCCGACACGTGTACGAAATGGAAAGTCCGCACACGCACCAAGTCACAGCGAACGGGTGACAAACTAAAAATCCAACCTAAGCTAGGCGATACCTAAACCCTGTAGAAGTAAAATATGCAAAACTTGAATGCGGAAGCGATGCAAAATAAGAACTATCAAACACTTTAATCAACAATCATAATTCATGTATTCCAGAAAGTAAATCAACATCAATTAAATGGGTTCCACTAATCGAATAATCCTGTCCTAACCTATCCCGAATAATCATACAACGAAAAAAGGTTCAACTAATTCCACGAACCTGTCCTAACCTGTCTTGAATTCCATACATCCAAATGATAAGTACCAACCTGCATAATATATATCATATACATAGTTTCCTACACAAATCAAAACAAAGTACTTAACAAATCAAATAGACCGACACAGACTCGACAAACCCAACTCAAAGCTGCCTAGTTCGAACTCCAACAACCTACACCTGCAAACTAAAAACATAGGTGGGGCAAGGATCAGTCCACTGACTGAGTGAGGGGGCTGAACACACACATTATACATAGTAAGGAGCAGAGCATGTATCAAAAGAAAGATGATGAACCGGGAGCAGGTTTTTGCATACCAAAACCATTTTTAATTCAAACGTATACTTACACTTAATCAAATCATAACAGACTGAACAAACTCGTAACATATTGAAAGATAAAGCACCTATCCCGTCTCATAATCAACTTAACCGATCATATTCATATACCTGGCGAGTACGGGTCTGCCGCCTTACTTCCATATCTTATCATACATATCATAACAGAAAACAAACAAATATCATAAACAATCCAACCCCAACAACCATGTAGCTCGGGGAGCAAACCCTCACTACTCATACCAATACAAACACACAAGGGGTAGCTAACCCACAATGTACCTTCTTCGGTTATCCACCGAGGGCTCAAGATACCACGCCTTCCCAACCTCCAAAGGTCGCACATGAATATCCCCAAATGGTCGTCCCGGGTCTCCCTTACCCACGTCTCGGGGCCCAACACATCAGAACAGAGCATATCAGATCATAACTCGCTACATATCATACTTATCAAATCATAAAAGACTTACGTACCTGGTCAAACATACCATACCTTGCAACTTAGCATATGTTATAAACGTACCTCTCCGTGTCATCCTAATCCGTAGCTGGTATGAAGACACGCGGTTTGGAGCGTAGCCTCGTTGTAAAACATTTCAAGCTTACATACGCTCGTACATATACAATTCAAAAACCTTTAGCCGTATAACAAAATCATAAACGTATCGTATAAACACATATCTATTATATAACTATAATAGAATAGTCGCATGCAGGCTTGAAAATGAGCACAGAGGGTTATAGGTCGCTTTAACTAAAACAAAAATCCTAAAACCTCACTTTACACCGACGAGAACCGAAAACACAAGCCAACAAGTCCCACTGGAACCCAAACAGCTGACAGACACTCCCTGGAAAAACCCTAATCGACTGAACACACAGAACACAAGACTCAGACTCAAATCACAACCACAAAGACGCATGGCTATGCTCACGAATACAAATGATGCACAGACAGTTCACATTTATCCAAATTAAGTCATTCATATCAAATCACAATCATTTCAGACATTAGAAGATGCATAACTTATAGAATTAATATCATCAAGTAGGAAATTATAAATCGAGACATAATAATTTAAATCCCATCATGCTCCAAGTCTTGCGAGAATAAAACATAAATCTCATATCAATTTATTCAAAATTGCATAATTTAAAAAATTCCCAACAATTAATATACTTAAATAATTAATTGAAATTAAAGCACAACGTAACCTTTCATGATTCGTGTGACACCCCAATTTTCCAGCAAGCCAGGTACGAGGTTACGTGAGAGTTTAATTCAGTAATTATATGGTTTATGTGACGTCACATGCCAACGTGTCAACATGTAATTTTATTATGTGCGCATTAGAATTTATTAAATGTACTTGGACTCAATTATCCAATAATTGCTCGTTAGGGACCTAATTTTAATTAGGGTGTTTTGGGCCTCCGTAGCTACCTCGAGCTCGGGAATTCGGATTCGAATTCTAACCTTACCATTAAGTTTGTTTCGGTGATTCGAATTAAATGAATTAACCTTTTTAATTTTCTAAAGCCCTTTGATACCGCTACCGTTTTAAAATCCGACCCGAGTGGACCGGATCCCTTTTGACCCGACCCTTTAATCCGACCCGTTTAACTCTCCCTCATTTTCACGTACAAACAAGGAAGAGGAAGAGAAAGAGAAGCAAACACCCCTTTTGGCCATAAACCCTTTGAGCTCGGGTTCTCAAGATCTAACCGTCCGATCAACGACCTAAGGTAACCATTGTATTCCTCTCGTTACGTGCTTTAATTCTACGTGTATCTTGCAACTTGAATCCTTGCCTAAGTGCCTTTTTGGGGAAGATGATGAATAGTGATAATATGTCAAAATTTGCTTCCTTGCTCTCATACTTGAATATTATGTTCAAATATTGATATAGGTTGTTCTCTTAAGCTCCCTTGTCGTTTAATTATTGAAATCTTGATCGTTGATTGATTGTAGCTCAAAACTCCATTGATGGAGCTTGAATGTGCTTTAATGGCAACTTGTTATATAATTGATTTCATGACTTGAACTTGAGATATATGTTAGATCATGCATACATGAACTTATGCCTTGAATTTGGAGTATTTTGGTTGAGGTTTGAGGTGGTTTTGTTGAATTTTGGTTTCTCCCGTGTTTAGCCCTGTTTTTTGATGCGTTTCTTCTGCCCAGAACATCTACCCGGGCGGGTAGTTTAGTACAGAAGTTTTCTGCACCTACTCTCCCCAGCCGCGTAAATTTCTGCCTTGTTTTTCCCCAGCAGGGTACTCCCTCATACGACCTCCGATTGACCTGATTTTTTAGTCGTTGGAAACCTCTTGAAGTCTAGAACAACCTACAATTGGAATACACTCAATATATTGTCTCATTTGTGAGATATAATTAATTCTTTTTGGTGTCACCACGTTACCGACAATCTGCTTTCACCCAACTTCGAGCCTACGCCATTTTCACCTCGCTTTGAACCACGAGTCGAGCCACATACCATTTTAAAGTTCTATGTGTATAGTTTTATCTCCAACAAACAAAACCCAATTCCTACCTCTATAACTCGAGATATTCCAGTTTTCCTTCCACTTGCGCATTTCCAAAAACTATTAGCTTTGCCAAACTTTGCCAGAACCCATTTTATAACTTTCCTTTCACCTCCTCGACCTCTTATTTGACTTACATGAATTATATACATGCCTAATTGAATGATTAAATCATTTATGTGTCTAAATGACATTACTTGTGCTCATGAACACGATCACACCATTTCATGACATAATTGTGATTTAATGCTTATTGAATCATGCCATAACATGATGCACCACTTCATGAACATCGCTGTGCATCCTACTTGGTTCCATTTTGAGTCTTGTCTCACGAGTATTGTCCTTCTTGCACAGTGACCTCCTCGATGGAGGCTTTCCGGTTTCGTGGTCCTTCTCTTGGTCTTTCTTGCACTTGGAGGTGAGTGTTTTCTTTATAAACGACCTATAACCTTGCATGAATTAAAGGTATGCCAAATGGTTTTCATATTAAAGTTGACCATATCTTTTATACCGGCTATGTACCGGAAATGATTTATAAACTGTATAGTGTTAATCCTGGCCTGTTTTGCAAGACATTCCTGATTGCCCCTGGATTTCCTAGCGCTGGGCTAGCCGGTGTGGATCTTGTACCTGTTCCTGGGGCCCAGGGGCTTGTGTATTGAGGGAACCGGGGAGGCATCGGGCCGACGGTGAACTCTTGCAAAGGTCTCATCTTGTTGGACTACCCTGATACCCACCAGGAGGTTTGGTGGGAGATGGGGCTCCGATCTGAGGGAGTCATGAACCCGAAGATCACCCTGATGCGCGGATGTGGAGGTTAGCTACCGGCCACATTGTACCCGGAGAAAGGAGATTAATTTGTACTTGTCTTTCCCGCATGATAATTAATTATAACTCTTGTTTCCTGATTACCTGCTTGTACCTGTCATTTAATAAGTGAAAACAGGAGTCCAGGATGGATTAATTACCCGTTCTCGTCGGGTCCCCTAAAATGTTAAGCATAGATATCCGTAACCTCTGGTATGTCTCAGTCCCTGTTCAGCACCGGAGCTCGTGGATCGTATAGGTAAAGTGGGCATCAACATAGGCGTACGGATATCGACACATGCATATTATCTCTCATTTACGTGACTTGCATGCCCTGACATAATTCCACCCGCACGTATTGATTTAATCTTGATTCCTTTCTCCTGTTTATTTAATCCTAAAACGTATAGTGGAATTATGCCTGCCTGATATCCTGATTATATATGTATATGCGTGTGTACCCCCTTCACTCAGTCAGTTGGCTGACCCCTCCCTCTCGTTGTTTTTAGTGTCTGTCTTGCAGGCTCTGTGGTCGTTAGGCGGGGGTCTTTTGAAGTCTTCGTTTGAGTCTTGGTCCTGTTTGCACTGTATCGTACAGTACCTTTATTTCCTGGTTGTAACTGGGCTATGTAAGCCACTCTGTGCTGTTATTACTTTATTGAATTCGGGACAGGTTTGTAGGGCCCTTGGTGAACCCGTTTATATGTTATTGCATTGTACTGAATTCGGGACAGGTTAGGACAGGTTTACCTGATTAGTTGAACCCGTATTTACATTCTTGTATGAATTGAAATTTTATACTGGTTAGTGATTGCATGATTACATTGCTTCCGTATTCTTTGTTTCGTTGAATTGATTGGTACAGGGTCTAATCCCGCCTAATAGTTTTTTTTTTTATTCTGTCTCCGTTCGCCGTGAGCTTGGTTCATGTATGGACTCTCATTTCATGGGTGGACCGGGCTCTCGGTGCGGGGGATGTTGTGCCCTCCGTTCGGGGTGTCACATCCTAAGGTGGTATCAGAGCTCCAGGTTATAAAACCGGAGTTCTAGTGTCGTATCGTGTCGAGTCTAGGTCGTACGGCTTAGGAACTACTTGATAACGTGAGCATTGCATTGACCTTGATCACGGAATTGCATTCCTTTTCAACCTTGTTGAACTAATTTCTGCTTATTCCATTGGATTCATGCCTTTCGTGTTGAAAATGTGACATAAGCATGCACTAATCGCATGCATATATCCTTGGAATGAGTTATAATTTATAGGTATGAAGATAATATCAAACCACGACCAATCTCTACAACAACAATGGTTTATCATAAGCTCAATTCTCAGGCATAGAAAGTATAAGGAACGTACCGGGGAGTATATATAGGAATCTTAGATTCAAGACCTTCTCCGATTAAGCTTCGACTCAGAAGTAGAATCCGAAACTGGAGACCGAGGTATAAGGGAAAAGCTTGCATAATCTATAGGAGATGGTGAATCCGGGGTGAAGTGACGTTTTACAAGAATCGAAACCTACCCTCATATTATAGAACTCAGTCTCGAAGGTACTTTAGTTCAAGGTTCGAATTAGTGAATAAGCGGTGATAATCAAGAGAACTCAAAGTAAAATCGGTTAATGAGAGATAAGCAACAAGGGACGTTGAGGAGGAGCTTCCAAGTGAATCGAGTTATTTGAATTCTAGTCCGGGATAGAAGATTCAAGATATAACAAGGATCGTGAATGGTGAACAATAGGGATCGTCAAAGAGGAAGTTAAGTTTGAACTTGTGGGAGAAGAAGAGGTAATTTGTGGCACTTCGGGTTTCGAGTAAGAAAGAGTTTGGCCTGAGATGCTTTCGATTTCAACTAAGATGGAAAATGAGTCGGGAAGGGATTAGAGAAAGACAAGTAACGTGGTAAATACAAGTTCATGGAAGGTGACAATGCTAAGGACAGGATTTGAGTTCATCTTCCAAATCCAAGCTGAATTGTCGTATTGTGGGGTCGAATTTGGAAATATAGAACAACAAATGGAAATGATAAAGAAAGGTAGAGAATCCTTAGAAGGAGATTACGTGCTCAAGTGTAAGCAAGTAAACGACAAGTTCTACTATCGATTCGAAATTCATAACTGAAATCAAGGGGACTTCATTCAATGTGACCACTAGGAGAAAGATTTGGGACAACGAGTGGAAGATCGATTATGAGGGAGATATCAAGACACTAAACCCGTGGGAGTAGAAGAATTTGGGTTCAAGAGATCGTGATCTCGAACCATGGAGATATACAAATTGATGCAAGAAGATTTTGGAAATTTGAAGACCGTGGGAAAAACAAGAAATGATCAACAAGCCCAAGCAAAACCGTAATTAAAGAAAAGAAGAACAAGTTACCGAGCTAAAAACTTACCAAAACGGTGACAGGTTCAAAACATTAATGGCACGTGCATCATACGTCATTTTGAATTATTTTTACTCTTCCTTAATTATATGTGTTATGCATCTCTATTCGCCCTGATTGCCCTAATGTGTTGCATCTTTAATTGTTCGTTACGTGCATTGGCATCTTAATCCGACATACATGGTTTAGGGTTTATTCGATAGGGAATTTTCCCCTACTTCGTTCATCGAATGCTACTTTAACCGAGCCATATTCGAATCGAGCTAAGGAGGAATTTTGGGTTGTAAAGTGTGAATTAAAGAAAAGGAAGAAATACGGAAGCTCGGGAAAGTAGAACCGGATTTTGGAATAAATGAATGAGATGGTCATCCCTGCTAATTTCTTGAAAGTGAATTTGACTAAGATCAACGGACATATAGCTTAGCTAGGATCATTTACACCAAGGGAGCTAAGTCAGGAAGCAATAGAACGAGTTCAAGAAATTGGGATAGAAGTTTTTAAGGGGGAGAGCATGATCGGAAGATGATTTAAAATTCTTTAATGTGCCCAAGTGGATCGGTACTAGAAGGAACAAAGAAAATGCAAGAGTAACAACGACATAAATAAGTACTTTGGAAGATGAAAATACCCATACAAGGAATGGTCGAGACTCGACTCGATAATATGGATACAAGTCTACCTTATTGGTTTTACTATGGGACCTATACAAACTCAATCTCCCAAGATCGACAAAGATAAAGTTTCTAAGAGGACAGAGGAAATAATAAGTGGCTGAGAGATGAAGATATAGATTGGAGGAGTTCTTTGGGATTTGAAATAACAAGGCCGAGTACGGATAGATCGAGTATAATTTTAAATTTTCGATGTGAGCTATTTGATGATGGAGCTATGGAGGATTTATAAGAACTGGTAAGCAAGGTAGTGAACAAGAGACCTCGAGTCAATCTCTATACTTAACAACTGACAAAGTGAGAACCAATTTAACCGTGGGCTTTGAAAGTAGAATAACTCGGAAAGCTCATAACATGAATAAGATGGAATATTAGCTCGTCAATTATTCTTCTATGATGAGCCGGGAATGTTAATAAGATTCCAGGTTATGTCCAAACTGTTAGGGACAAACTCGAGTAGCCGAGGAAGGGCGTATGTGATTCATGGTGAAGAATGAGTTAATTGGATTAAGATCAAGAGACTTCTAAGATCGGGACTTCGGACCATGGTATTTAATAAGGATAAGAGAATTAATTGCGGGATTGCAGATCGTAAAGTTTGGTAGAGAAAGGAAATGGATCAAGGATGGGACCGGGTGGTTATTCTAATATCGACACATCGTGTAATCTTAAAGCTTGCCACTACGAGCAAAGAAACCTTCAACAAAGAAATCAAGTAGATATCAGATTCATTACAATGAAGAACCTCCAAACAATGGTGAACGGTACATTAACAATACATATCACGTGCATCATGCATTCCTTAATTCCTGTTCTGTGTGTAATCGCTTGTTAGTTGCTTTTGGAGTGAACGAGTGCCTTAGTAACACGGTAAGACGAGGGTCGTGCCGTGCAACAGACTTTACAAGGGGACTTTGGAGACCTTATTTAGAAGCTAATAGCTGTTCAAGAAACCAACTTCAATCCGTGAAGTTGATGAGTTGATAGAAGACCCATTTCGGATTGGAGAACGAGTGGTGGGAGTTCGTTAACTACTCCACTTGTGATACCGAGTTGTGGGATAGTTAGGATGGATTCAAACGGTGGGAGTTGAATCTCGTTTAGACCCTCCTATCGTGCGAGACGTCCGGACTACTCATGGTCGAATCTAGTTCGTGAGCAGCTTGAAGCCCCTTCGTGCTTGAAGACCCTTCTCTGAACTAATTCTTGTGGGGAGGTCGCGAACCCCGCGTGGGATGAATACGGAGAGGTTTTCTTAGAGTCCGGTACTCGAGGTAGTGGACCTGAGGACAGGTCCTTCTTAAGGGGGAGAGGTTGTGACACCCCAGTTTTCCAGCAAGCCAGGTACGAGGTTACGTGAGAGTTTAATTCAGTAATTATATGGTTTATGTGACGTCACTTGCCAACGTGTCAACGTGTAATTTTATTATGTGCGCATTAGAATTTATTAAATGTACTTGGACTCAATTATCCAATAATTGCTCGTTAGGGACCTAATTTTAATTAGGGTGTTTTGGGCCTTCGTAGCTACCTCGAGCTCGGGAATTCGAATTCGAATTCTAACCTTACCATTGACTTTGTTTCGGTGATTCGAATTCAATGAATTAACCTTTTTAATTTTCTAAAGCCCTTTGATACCCCTACCGTTTTAAAATCCGATCCGAGTGGACCGGATCCCTTTTGACCCGACCCGTTTAACTCAGCCCCAAAAAGGAGCCAAGTTCATCTCCCTCCCTCATTTGCACGTACAAACAAGGAAGAGGAAGAGGAAGAGGAAGAGAAGCAAACACCCCTTTTGGCCATAAACCCTTTGAGCTCGGGTTCTCAAGATCCAACCGTCCGATCAACGACCTAAGGTAACCATTGTATTCGTCTCGTTATGTGCTTAAATTCTACGTGTATCTTGCAACTTGAATCCTTGCCTAAGTGCCTTTTTGGGGAAGATGATGAATAGTGATAATATGTCAAAATTTGCTTCCTTGCTCTCATACTTGAATATTATGTTCCAAGATTGATATAAGTTGTCCTCTTAAGCTCCCTTGTCATTTAATTATTGAAATCTTGATCGTTGTTTGATTGTGGCTCAAAACTCCATTGATGGAGCTTGAATGTGCTTTAATGGCAACTTGTTATATAATTGATTTCATGACTTGAACTGGAGATATATGTTAGAGCATGCATACATGAACTTATGCCTTGAATTTGGAGTATTTTGGTTGAGGTTTGAGGTGGTTTTGTTGAATTTTGGTTTCTCCCATGTTTAGCTCTGTTTTTGATGCATTTCTTCTGCCCAGAACATCTACCCGAGCGGGTAGATTTTTGCCCACAAAACTACCCGGGCGGGTAGTTTAGTACAGAAGGTTTCTGCACCTGCTCTCCCCGGCCGGGGAAAATTTCTGCCTTGTTTTTCCCCAGCCGGGTACTCCCTCATACGACCTCCGATTGACCTGATTTTTCAGCCGTTGGAAACCTATTCAAGTCTAAAACAACCTACAATTGGAATCAACTCAATATCTTGTCTCATTTGTAAGATATAATCAATTCTTTTTGGTGTCGCCAAGTTACCGACAATCTGCTTTCACCCAACTTCGAGCCTACGCCATTTTCACCTCGCTTTGAGCCACGAGTCGAGCCACATACAATTTTAAAGGTCTATGTGTCTAGTTTCATATCCAACAAACAAAACTCAATTCCTACTTCTATAACTCGAGATATTCCAATTTTCCTTCCATTTGCGCATTTCCAAAAACTATTAGCTTTTGCCAAACTTTGCCAGAACCCGTGTTATCGCTTTCCTTTCACCTCCTCGACCTCTTATTTGACTTACATGAATTATATACATGCCTAATTGAATGATTAAATCATTTATGTGTCTAAATGACATTACTTGTGCTCATGAACACGATCAGACCATTTCATGACATAATTATGATTTAATGCTTATTGAATCATGTCGTAACATGATGCATCACTTCATGAACATCGCCATGCGTCCTACTTGGTTCCATTTTGAGTCTTGTCTCATGAGTATTGTCCTTCTTGCACAGTAATCTCCTCGGTGGAGACTTTCCGGTTTCGTGGTCCTTCTCTTGGTCTTTCTTGCACTTGGAGGTGAGGGTTTTCTTTATCAACGACCTATAACCTTGCATGAATTAAAAGTATGCCAAATGGTATTCATATTAAAGTTGACCATATCTTTTATTCTGGCTATGTACCGAAAATGATTTATAAACTGCATAGTGTTAATCCTGGCCTGTTTTGCAAGACATTCCTGATTGCCCCCGGCTTTCCTAGCGCTGGGCTAGCCAGTGTGGATCTTGTACATGTTCCTAGGGCCCAGGGGCTTGTGTATTGAGGGAACCGGGGAGGCATCGGGCCGACGGTGAACTCTTGCACAGGTGTCATCCTGTTGGACTACCCTGATACCCACCAGGAGGTTTGGTGGGAGATGGGGCTCCGATCTTAGGGAGTCATGAACCCGAAGATCACCCTGATGCGTGGATGTGGAGGTTAGCTATCGGCCACATTGCACCCGGAGAAAGGAGATTAATTTGTACTTGTTTTTCCCGCATGATAATTAATTATAACTCTTGTTTCCTGATTACCTTCTTGTACCTGTCATTTAATAAGTGAAAAGAGGAGTCCAGGATGGATTAATTACCCGTTCTCGCCGGGTCCCCTAAAATGTTAAGCATAGATATTCGTAACCTCTGGTATGTCTCAGTCCTTGTTAAGCACCGGAGCTCGTGGATCGTATAGGTAAAGTGGGCATCAACAGAGGCGTACGGATATCGACAAATGCATATTATATCTCGTTTACGTGACTTGCATGCCCTGACATAATTCCACCTGTACGTATTGATTTAATCTTGATTCCTGTCTCCTGTTTATTTAATCCTAAAACGTATAGTGGAATTATGCCTGCCTAATTTCCTGATTATATATGTATATGCGTGTGTACCCCCTTCACTCAGTCAGTTGGTTGACCCCTCCCTCTCATTGTTTTTAGTGTCTGTCTTGCAGGCTCTGTGGTCGTTAGGCGGGAGTCTTTTGAAGTCTTCGTTTGAGTCTTACTCCTGTTTGCACTGCATCGTACAGTACTTTTATTTCCTGCTTGTAACTGGGCTATGTAAGCCACTCTGTGTTGTTATTACTTTATTGAATTCGGGACAGGTTTCTAGGGCCCAAGTTGAACCCGTTTATATGTTATTGCATTGTACTGAATTTGGGACAGGTTAGGACAGGTTTACCTGATTAGTTGAACCCGTATTTACATTCTTGTATGAATTGAAATTTTATACTGGTTAGTGATTGCAGGATTACATTGCTTCGGTATTCTTTGTTTCGTTGAATTGATTGGTACAGGGTCTAGTCCCGCCTAACAGATTGTTTTTTTTTATTCTGTCTCCGTTCACCGTGAGCTTGGTTCATGTATGGACTCCCATTTCATGGGTGGACCGGGCTCTCGGTGCGGGGGATGTGGTGCCCTTCGTTCGGGGTGTCACAATTCATTTCCTATGTTTCATAAAACTTCATAATCAATTAGTTTCTAAAATTACACTAACATCCCCTTAAACAAGAAATATTCTCAAGTACATAGGCGTAAAACGAGGCAAATAAATTCCATAAATCACGAATCAAGCTTTCATATCTCGCATCATATTTTCAAGTATCATACAATTCATAATTTCAATTCATAGTATATACATGATCCAATTTTACAATTAAAACAATTAATGAATAAAATACAATAACTTAAAAAATTCATATAAAATCAACCGGACATCCGATTGACGAACGGAAAGTGGCTTTGGACTCACCACGACGAAAGGAACCCGCTGACCAAAAGTCACCGAAATGCCGCCACTGGAGCCGGCCGAACAGCCACCTGCCGCCACCGGAAGACCGCCTCCAGTGGTCGGAAAAATCCCCGGAAGGATAGAAACGTGTGCCTCGGCCTGCTTGACAAAAGCCCTCAACCAATTTCAGAAAATACCAAACACACTGAATTTCATTAACGAAAAACCGAACTAAATCCCTAGAACGAAAACTGAAATTAAACGCAATCCGTAAAACGAAAACAAAATCCGAACATACCGTTGGAAAGCTCGTAACGAGGACTTCGAAAGCCCCTAGCCAAAAATCGGAAAAAGTACCGCCAGTTCACAGCCGGTCAGCCACCGGTCCATCGCTGAAGGTCGGTTCTCGAGTCGGGGCTAACGTGAGAAGATCAACATCATCATCCCGGATAACTTCTCTGAAGAAACCCTTGCCAAAAGATCACCGAAAAAGCCTCAAAATCGCCGCCGAAATCCCGCCACCGTTGTCATGGTCGGAACCACCACCTACGCCTTGAATCGGACCAAATTGAGCCCGAAAATGAGATCAGAGCATCGGAAAACCTAGAAAACCGCTGAAACACCCCGAAAAAACTCACCGGAACAAGTCAAAAAGTGCCATGTCGCCAACGGCAAATGGAATACCGGAAAGTCTCCTTTCAGGTCTTGGGGCGCGTGTCGGAAAATGGCTGCCGAAAACCGCCGCAAGGAGGCGATGAAGTCACGGTGGTCCGCCTCCCTTCTGTCGTGACTGAAAATCAGTGAAAAGGCCCACCTCCAGTTGTCTCCGGGCCATGATCTTGGTACGATTGTGACCGCGTCGTCGAGCTCTTCGAAATGGACTATTCATTCATCGAAATCCGTCGAGAAACGAGCGAGTTCCAATGTGTGTGTGTGTTACTGTGTGAGGTGCGTGTTTCACGCCTGGAGAGGAACGAGAGAGAGAGAGAGAGAGCTGGACTGATGTTGTGGCATGCAAAACGAGGATTCGGGTCTTTTATCCCGGGTCCTCGTGTACAAAACGATCGGGAGAAAAGGCTAACGACGTCAGAATTTGGCAAACTTAGAGTCTATGGACTCGTTTCGCTGCCCCGAACACGCTCAAGGGGTCAAAGAGATCAAAATCTCGTTCGAGCGAGAAATGACCGAAACCCCCCCTAAAGGAGAAAATTGCAAACAAGCCCCTAAACTCTAAAAGAGTTCAAAATAGGGCCACGTAAAACATAAAATCACATAATTAAACATATAATAAATTGTAAACGCGGCGTACCTTATACGTCGGACGAGCGGGGTGTCACAAAACATATATAACTCACATAACTCTCGGTCTAACCCACTCGTGAGGTCATACCTGTACGGCCGAAAAGTCGGGGCGTTACAGTGACGGTTTACTCCCCGAACTACATGTTATTGGGGTTGGATTGGTTTATGATTTGTGATTTCTATTTTAATACGTCTGTTAATAATTGGGGATTTAGAGTAAGCTTCGTGCTTACCGGGTATAAGAATCCGTTAAGATATGTTGATTATGAAACGGGATAGGATCTTTCTTTTAAGCTATGTTTGATTATGATATGAATAAGTATAAGTTTGATTCAAAAATGACTTTGGTTTGTAAAACACCATCCCGGTTCATAGTCGTTTGTTTATTACGTTATTTGCTCTATATGTATACATGTGTGGGTGTGCGTTAGCCCCCTCACTCAGTCGATAGACTGACCCTCTCCATTTAACTTTTCAGTTTGCAGTTTGTGGTTCGTGCTAGGCGAAGTCGTGGGTCGGTCGAGTCCTGTCTCCTAGCTCGAGTTGTGTTTTATTTGTATTCGGTTACACTTTTGTGAATGATTTGGATTTGATAATGGAATTAAGTATGTATTTTTGAATTCTAATTATGCACATATATTTTCGGGACAGGCTTCTAGGGCTAGTTGAACCCGTTTTGTGGATTTATTTTCTTGAATTTTGTTGTATGCTTCCGCTCTCTTACTATTTTTGCGCGTTTTGGTGTTATCTTAGCTCCGCCTAGCTTAGTGAGTGTGTGTAGGTTCCCGTTCGCTTATTCTTGGGCTCATGTAGGGATTTTTATTTCATATGTGGGTTCAGGGCTATGTGCAGGGGGCTGTGGTGGCTCGCCGCTCCGAGCGCTACATGAGTTAGGCATGACAGTAGTGAAGTTTTCGGTTGAGGTGCAAGACCAAAGAATGCAAGAGATAAAAAGTCGAAGAGTCCACTCGAGAGATCGAAGAGAAGATGAGAAGTTGTATCCGGAGTAGTTCAAGGCCCCGAGTCGAACCTGAGGACAGGTCCTTTTTAAGGAGGGGAGATTGTGACACCCATCTCGTTAGCACGTACTGGTTGATGCCATGTGTGAGTTTATTTTCTGTAATTGCATTTATTTTCACTTTTATTTGATGCATTTATCTTTTATTTTATTGTTCCTTATATGAATTATTTGAAATTATATGAAATATGTGATTTAAATGTCAAAAATATGCCCTAAGTGAAATTATGATGTGAATTCTGAGAATTATGAATTTACGATATATGAATTTAATTCCCAAGCATGCTAATTTCATGAATTATGTGATATACGTGATTTAAGGATGTAAATGTATGATTTAAAATATGTTAGACTTAATTGAAAACTTGGTTCTTGGACTTAATAGAAACTTTCTGAAAGTTTTGGACTTGTTTGAAAAACAAGTCAATTTAGTACACTTGTGTACGTTTTAATTCATCGCTTAAGCTCAGGAACTCGGATTCAAGTTCTGTCTTCGGCGTTGGACTCCTTTCAATGATTCGGATGCAATGGGACAAGTTTTTTATTCAATGCCGTTTCAACTCCCGACAAAGCAAATTTCAGCCACTGGTATCCTAAAACACCCCTATGACCTATAAGTCCGCTATGAGACCTATTCCTCATCATTTCTTTGACTTATTTTCATCTTCAATCATCCTCTCTCTCTCTTTCCCCCTATCTGTTGATATTCGTTCCTCACTAAGAAAGAAGGGAGAAAAGGTCTTCAAGAAGAAGAAAAGGGGAAAACCACCATTTTCATATATTTTGAGCTTATAACTTCATTTCTTTTGCTCCATCTTCAAGAATAAGGCAAGAATATTGATCTCCAATCTCTTATGATCATTTTCATCCATATTAAGCATGCTTTATGTTAGGGATTTCATGGCTATGACTTCCTTCATGAATAGTTAGGTCTTATATGAAATTCTTGGGAACATGCTCATCTATGCCATATTTGAAGATTTAGGGCTTGATTCATGCTTTCTTGTGCTTCTTTATTTCATTTTATGCTCCTATTTGTTTGTAGTTGATGTATGATTGAGATGCCATTAACATACTTGAGCTTCTTGCAAGGAAAACCGTGGTAATACTTGATCTTCTCCACTTCAATTCTTGCATGAATATATGAATATATGGGGTTGTTTTGTTTGAATTTTGTACATGATTTTAATGGCTTATGGCTGCTGCTTTGTACCTTTATCTACTGCTCCGAGCTGCTATGATTTATGAAGGAAAAACAGGGGTTATATGCGGGGTTTCACGTAAGAAATGGAAGAGATACATGCCTAATTTGAGATCATATGCTACCCGGTTAAATGTATGAACTTTGTTGCTGTTTTGTGTTGATTTCCTGCTCCTTTCTTGACTATAAACCTGTTGTTGTGTTGTGCTTGAAACAGGGGATTGCTGCTGCAGACGCAGCAGCTCTTGGCGAGAATTGTGGCTGTTGTGAGCAGTCATGCCCGTTACCATTTTAGGGCATAAGGGAGGTCACGCCCGTGACATCCAATTAAAGCCTGGGGGTGACTTCTACCTCTTGTCACCCCCGTTATCTTCTTATCCCTTAGGCGTGACCATCCCTAGCCTGCATGCATGTGTGTGTTCGTATATATGTAATGTATGTTTTGTGTGTGTGTTTGTATTTATATATATCATAGTTTATAGGTTGTAAGTGTATTATTATATATGAGATATGTGTATACATATTGTATGCATGTGAATATACGTGTATGAGTACGTGTATATCTTATTGTGTATATATAATTGTTGTGATTTTAAGTTAAACCAATCGTGCAAGTGTACGCTGAAATATAAGCGTAGCACAACAGGATCGTACCCACGGGAAAGAGAAATCAATCACCACTCACTATCTCTCTCAAATCTAAAGACCGAACGAAATCAAGTTGGTTATTAATCTACTAAAACAGGGATGGAACAATTAACTAGAAGGAAACACAATTGACAAATTAATGCACGTGGATTAACACTACAAGAAATCCTGTATATTCCGACGGAAAATTCCGAGGAAAGCCTTCCGTCGAAATTCCATCGGAAAATCCGAGGGAATTCCGACGGGCTGTGATTTTTTTTTTAAACTAAAAATTAAATAATTCGGAAATCCCGTCGGATTTTTTAAAATATAAAATTTTAAAAATAATATTAAATACTTCCAATGGGATTCTGAGGGAAATCCCTTCGGTAGTTTACAATATAAAATAAAAAATGTTCTCCTAAATAATTCTGACGGGATTTCCCTCGGAATCCCGTCGGTTTTTTAAAATATAAAATTTTAAAATAGAAATATAAATAAAGTTTAAATAATATATTTTTTTTACTAAATAAAGACGGGGAATTCCCGAAAACTCCCCAAATGATAAGTCCAATTCCTCTTAGCTCCCCATTTTAAAAAATGATGCATAAAAACTCAAGAATCGCGTATCTAAATCCCTAAATGATGTATTTGAAAATGGTGAGTATCTAAATCCCAGAATCGCGTATCTAAATCCCAGAATCACCTACCTAAAACCCCAAATGATGTATTTGAAAACGGGGAGTAAAAAGGAACTTCCCAAACTCATGGGGAGTTTTTGGGAAGTGCCCCAGAACAAAATATAATAAATAGAAATTAAATATTTCCGACGGGATTCCGAGGGAAATCCCATCGGTTTTTTAAAATATAAAATTTTAAAATAAGATTAAATATTACTGACGGGATTCCGAGGGATATCCCTTGGGTTTTTTAAAATATAAAATTTTAAAATAAGATTAAATATTTTCGGGAATCCCGTCAGTTTTTTAAAATAATAAAATATAAAAATAAAAACAAATATCCTGAGTTAAAATTGAAATTGGAGCATTATACGCCATTTGCAAGCCCTTGCGTAAAAAACCCTCCCCCCAAAATTCCTTTTACACCATTTGAAATCCTTACGTGAAAAAACCCTCCCCCCTCCCCCCCGACTGTGCCTCCATCGTCGCCCGCCTACGCCTCCGCCGACACCAACGCTCGTCATCGCATGAGCAGGGCAGGCGCAAAATCCCTTTTTTCTCCCACACCTCCGCCTCTACTTGCACGAGCCTCCGCCCACACCGCTGCTGCTTGCCTCTTCTTGCACCGCCGCTGCTCTCCTCCACTACCGCTCAGCCTCTGCTATTCTGCTCATCACGTACCGCAGTGCAAGGTCAATTACACCTCAATTTTTTTAATCTTCCCGATTCTGTTGCATAATTCTGGAGGAGTTTGTTTGCGAATGGCATTCATCATTAGCAAGGCTTTGATTTGATGGTTATTTTTGGATTATTTTAATCTTGTTTAATTATAGCTGTGCAGATTTGCCTCCCAAGGATAGTGGCTATTATTTATATTGTCAAGAAAGGGGAAATATATCCGGGCATAGGGATTTGTATTATGAGCAAACATAGTTGTGCATTATTGAGAGAAAAATTTGTTAATCAGTTGCTTTGGAGTTTGATCATGTATCTCATTTAACTTGAAGTATTGAATTTTCAGTGTAACCGACCTTGTATTTTTGTGAAGCAGAACGAGCATGAGAATACTATTGAATCAATTACAATCTATATATAAATGGTTGTTGGGACTGAAACTTATCATTTTAATGATGATATTCGCATCAGATTACACTTGATCTGTCGTGTCAATAAACATTTATATCTTCTTGTTCTTTCTTGTTGTATTTGTGAATAAATTTTTGGATACCTCTTGCTTGTTATTTGTCTAATTCCTCAATTTTATTTGCAACTTGTGGGTCTTTCCCCCAACCAAAATGAGGATGGTTCTTTGCTATTTGCATAGCATACCTTCATTCATATCCTGTACCTTGTGCTGATGCTCCTTTTGCCATGTTCATTTGTTGTTTGTCCTTGGCCAAATCATTACGCCTTTTGTTTTGCGTTGCTGAACTTGAGAGCTAACAAGTTCTTATTTGTGGTATATCTATTCCCTTTACTGAACATCATTATCTGAATAATTTCCTTGCTAACACTAATGCCTCTGGACATTCAGTTGATTAGTTGCAAACCATGGAGAAAGAGTTAGCTCGTTCGAGATCTGAGCTTGAGGTCAGATTATCTAAAAGATTTTCCTGCTCTTCTCATGGTTTATTATCTTTATTTACGGGATAAGACACATGAATCTTGAAATTGATAGAAAGAATCAAAGTTGAGGAATCAAGAGAATCAACTCCTAGCAGAGGAGAAGGCCCGGACATCCGCCCTTAACATCCAGAAACAAGAGATAGAAGAGAAACTTGCATCTGTCTCAAAAAGGGTTACAGGTATTACCAATTGCTTTGTTGGGTCTATGTTTAGAAATGAAGTTGTTGAATGATATGTTGTATTCTGTTAATTGGATCGCTGCCCTTGTATTCAGCCCAATCTGGTGTATCAGTTTAATTAATTTATGCTAATATGCTATGTATAAGGTTTCTATTTCTAAAAAGGAAAAACATTTTCTTCTACCTAGGGTGAATGCCATATTCTAGTCCTAATATTTGGAACCCTCATATGGTTTTAACATAGTCCCTCCAATTTCTTCGTGCATCAATGGGACATGATTAAATTTAAGGGAAAATTTGTCAAATTGTGGATTCCTTAATTTTGTATTGGTCCACCCCAAAATAATTGGAATATTTCATAGTTCATTCCTTGTTACTTGTCAGCATTGTGATTGTTATTCATTTGCTTACTATCTTTTAGTGCAGAGATGTAGTGTAATTTATTTTATTTTTATGTTATTTTCTGTGTGATGGTTCGGATTTCAGATAGAAAATGGCTTCAACTCTTTGTATGATCTCTACAAAAACGTTTGTCTATAATAATGGAATTCATTGTTGAAAGTGAAAAGGGTATGAATTAGTTTCTTTACTCTGTTGCACTTTTTATGAACAGAGATGGTGACTTTATTTAACATTGCCAAAGTTTTAATCAAATATATAAATCTGACCAGGTGGATTTCGATTTATAGGTAGTATATGCACTCAATGTTCATAGCAGATCCTATTGGACACTAGAAGCAGCTTCTATTCCCATTTATAAACACTTTCTTCATGTGGAGTCCATCTTAATTGGAGATAAAGTAGCTACTGAAGATCTGATACAAACAACACAGGCATTCAAATGTTAATTGCTTTAAGTTATATTTGTTGTTATATTAGTAGATAGGATTGGTTTTTATATTTGTTGTTACATGATTTTTTTGTTTAGGTGATGGTGTTTACTAAATTGATGTGGCAGCTATGGGACAAGAATTTTTTGTATGTATTAGTGTGTATTTGAAATGTTATTTGATGAATTGATTTTGAATAAATAATTTTGAATTGTTCTAAAATAATTTTTTCTTTAATTTTTTTTTAATAAAATCTGACGGGATTCTGAGGGGAATCCCGTCGGAATTGTTTAATTTCTTTTTTAATTTTAATAAATCCGATGGAATTCCGAGGGAAATTCTGTCGAAATTATTTAATTTTATATTTTTATTTTAATAAATCCGAGGGGATTCCGAGGGGATTCCCGTCGGAATAGTGTAATTTATTTTTTTTATTTTGATTATCTTTAATAAATCCGACAGGATTTCCCTCGGAATCCCGTCAGAAATAATTTATTTTATTTAAAATTTTGGATTTGACTGTCCGTCGGAATTCTGTCGGTTTTCCGTCAGTTTTTGAATTCTGAGAAGGGTTTTTCCTACGGATTGTGTTCCCTCGGAATTCCTTGGGAATTCACTTTTTCCGACGGAATTCCGAGGGAACATCCCGTCGGAATTCGCAGGATTTCTTGTAGTGTAAACTCAATAAACTAACACTACAAGAAAACAGGTCAATTCCAAGGGAAAATTCCGAGGGAATTCACCCAATTGATTTCCGAGGGAACATTCCCTCGGAAATTTAAGCGCCAAGCTTAGTCGTCAACTTTTTTTAGGGATACTCCCTCGGAAAAGTAAAATTTATTTATTTTTTAAATTAAAATAATTTTCCGAGGGAATTCCCTCGTAAAATTAAAACTTAATTAATTTTTAAATTAAAATTATTTTTCGAGGGATTTCCGAGGGAAAATTCCCTCGAAAAAATAAAATTTATTTATTTTTTAAACGAAAATAATTTTCCGAGGGAAAATTCCCTCAGAAAATTAAAACTGAATTATTTTTTAAATTAAAATTATTTTCCGAGGGATTTCCGAGGGAATATTCCCTCGAAAATTAATTTGATAAATTCCCTCGGATTCCCCTCGGAATTCCCTCGAAATATTTAATAATTATTTTTAAATTATAAATTATATAATAATTTATTAAGTTTAGTTACAATCCATGACTATTATAAGTATTATTAATGATATTTTAAAGTATGATTTTATGAAATTAGTGAATTGATGGTTACACATATGTAATCAAATATTCGGTAAGTATTTCGAACGATATCATAACGTTAAGGACATTCGTTTTATTTTAAATTGAAATCGAATTTTATTTTCATATATTTTTGGAAGAGAATTTTTTCTTATTTAATTAACTAACAAAGAAAACATCATGTTATTACATTTAATATTTAAAAATAAATTTTTCTCTTTTTCTAATATTTAGTTTTTTTTTAATTTCCGAGGGAATTCCGAGGGAAAGCCATTTTCCCTCGGAAATCCCTCGGAATTTCCTTGGAATTTGCAATATATATATTTTAAAATTGAGCACTACATAATAATTCGTTGAGTTTGAATACAATCCATGACAATTATATGTGTAATTAGTGAATAAAGTAGTATAATTTTAGTGAATTGATGGTTATACATAAGTAATCAAACATTCGGCAAGTATTTCGAATGATATCATAATGTTAAGGACATTTGTTTTACTTTAAAATGAAATCGAATTTCATTTTCACATATTTTTGGAAGAGAATTTTTCCTTATTTAATTAAATAACAAAGAAAACGTCATGTTATTACATGTAATATTTAAAAATAATTTTTTTCTCTTTTTTTAATATTTAGCTTTTTCGAAATTCCGATAGAATTCCGAGGGAAAATGGAATTTGCAATATATATTTTTTAAAATTAAGCACTACATAATAATTTGTTGAGTTTAAATACAATCCATGATAATTATATGTATAATTAGTAAATAAAGTAAGATAATTTTAGTTATTAAATCAGTGAATTGATGGTTATACATATGTAATCAAATATTCGGTAAGTATTTCGAACGATAAAAGTTAAGGACATTCGTTTTTAAAAGAGTTAAACTTTTTTTGCACCCCAACGTTTGGAGTTAATTGCACTTTAGTACCTAACCTTTAAATTTTAAGGATTCCGTGCCTAACCTTTCATTTCTGTTCACTTTGGTGCCCAATTTTAAAATCCAACAGAATATTCCGATAAAGATACCTTACGTGACATACAGATGACCTTTTTAAGGGTAAATTAGACATTTTATGTAGCACCCGGAACGTTAGGTAGCCACATCCCCCGCACCATAGTTCAATCCACATATGGAACAAGCACCCATAAATGAATCAAGCCTATAGCAAACGGGAGATAATAAAAAAATAACTTTCTAGCTAGGCGGGACTAACCCTCAATTATATAGCAACATGCGTACAATAAACGGAAGCATAGCAATATACATTCACTTCATTATCTATTTTCGATTCCATGCCCAACATTTCCATAATTTACAAACCAAACTTGTCAAGTATAAGTCATGATATACATAGATACTAAAAACATTTCATAAGAGTAGAATCTATCAACAATGTACATAGATCATGAGAATAACAATGCTAGACCCAAAAGTAACAAAACTGGACTCAATCCCGCCTAGCACTCAACCTGCAAGACCTGAAAATGTGAGGTGTCAGTCTATGAAAGACTGAGTGAGGGGTTTAATAATTATAAGCGCAATTACCATGCAAGCTATAATCTCGGGTAAAATTTTATAAAAGGAAACAATATAAGTTCAAGAATAAGATCGAACTCGGCCGAGATTACAACTAATCAATTTACAATTCAGTTCAATCAATCAGTGGCCCGGCGAGTGAGAGCAATTCTCCAACCTTTCTCCGACAGTGTACAATAATTCAGTTTTAAATGATTAAGTGATCAAGCAATCAATGTTAGTGCACAATTAGCAATTTCAATAACTCCTTCTTCCTCCGGTTGATGGGGGATTGCAAGGCCCCACCACCCAATCGGTGTGAGCATAGGGTTCATGATTCCATATACCCGGAACTCCTTCCTCCACTAATCTCCTAGTGGATTCAGGGGTCATCCCAACAATATGAGGGGAGTGCAGAGTTACCCGTCAGCCCGTGCTTTCCTGGTTGGCTCATACACTGACCCTCGGGCCCACGGTGAACAATATACTTGCCAAAACAATCAATTAATCAATTCAGTACAATAATAGTAGTTCCAGTTCAGTAACAGTGCTTCAGTGGTAAAAGATTTGAGTTTTATGAAACTATAGATATACTTATACATTTTGGCCCAAACTCATATAGGGTTGTATGGTTCTATATATCTAGAATTTTCCTCACCTTTACGATAAAAAAGAATAAGAAAACACCCTACGGAGAGTGCTCCTCATCTCCCAGAACGTGATCTGTGTAACAAGGACAAGTGTACGTGAGACTCGACTCGTATGAACCAATTAAGACGAACGACATATTCAACCAATGTCAATAATGCACTTACAATCAACAAAGGTTATAAACATATTCAATTTATCAAGTAAGGTAGCAAGGATCAAGTAATCCATGAATAATTCAAAGTATGAAAATATTACATAAACCTCCCCTATGGAGTTTAAGCATGAAATCCCATAACACATATGATAACACATAATATAACACATTATATGACATATCATTGAAGTGTACATGCTGAAAATGAGCCAAGAAAACCATGCAAGCCACGTTTAAAAATCAGATTTTCTGGCAGAAAAAGCAGGCGTCGCGAGCGCAGCCTATTTTTTTCTCAAATTTTCCTCCAATTTTTCAAAAGTCGAAACATAGTAAAAAATGGGTTGCGGGCGCAACTTAAAATACACGTAATTCAGGTCGCGGGCAGAACTGTGAGTGGGTCGCGGGCGCAATCATTGTTACTTTGTTTTCAGTGGCGGCCGCGACCTGCTACGCAACAACAACAAAACAGGGGAAAAACGGGGGACTCCGAATTAAAAACCTCAAAATTCAATAACAAATGCAATTCCACTCCATAACAAATACTCCAACATATCCAATACACATTATACTTCACTTATGCATCAAAAAAACCATGAAATATGCATCAACTCGTCAAGAATTTATCCATAAAACCCCAAATATATCCATGCTTCCAACTTCCATATACTCAATGTTTTCATGCAAGCTTTCAATCCTTTGGATCATAAACATGCTTCTAATCATAAACACACAAGAATTCACCCCTTAAACTTCAAACCCTACTCATATACAAATCAAGAGATTCATAAAGTTTCCATATTATACCTTGAAATAGAATAGAGATGAGATGAAATGGTAGTATGGTGATGATGATGATCTTAGCTCCACAATTCCTCCAAAATCTAGCTTGAAATATGAGATGAATCTTCCTTCTCTTCTTGGTGTAAAAACCAATTTGTAGTGTGTGTGTGTGAGAGAGAGATTTCTTGTATCTCTCGGAATGAAATAGAATGAAATGAAAGAAATGAGATGATATACTCTAAGTCTTGAAAGAATAAACATGAGTCATCATATTTTGCACACAAGTCCTCAAGTTATTTGAATTCATTCAATCAAGTATCATTCCATGGAATATGATTAATTAACTCCAATTCATTTAATGCAATCAAATCCATAAATTTACACAAAGGATCAATCAAGGACATATAGTGCATTTTGCTCACATATAGCAATTAGTTCATATAATTCCCGTTAATGAAAATGCATACAATTGCATGAAGATATAATGTATATAATGTGATGTAAGTTATAAATAAATGAATGAAATAATTAAATTAAACCTCCCAACTCCCGAAGACCCGCTCGTGGCATGCTTACCTGAACTTCTGGAAATTGGGGCGTTACAACTCTCCCCCCCCCCCCCCCTTGAAGAATCTGGTCCCCAGATTTACTGATTGGAATTAAACGATTTCGGATGGAACCTCTTCATTTTCTCTTCCGGTTCCAAAGTTATCTCTTCAGTTTTATCACTTCGCCATAAGACCTTGACCATAGGAATACTCCGGTTTCTCAATTCTTGATTTTTTCTGTCCAAAATTCTAATCGACTTATGAACAAATGACAAATTCGGTTCCAATTCCACTTCTTCAACTGGGAGAATTCCAGTTTCATCCGGATAGTACTTTCTTAGTTGAGATACGTGAAAAACATTATGAATTCCGGTAAGATTCGGCGGTAGATTCAATCTATAAGCTACTTCAAATGGCCCAAATAATGAGGATTAACTTTTCCACCCTTTCCCATACGAGAAAACCCTTTCCGTGGAAATACCTTTAAGAAAACCCGATCTCCCACTTCAAATTTGAGATCCCTCCGGCGAAGATCGACATAACTTTTCTGTCTATCTTGTGCAGCTTTCATCCATTGGTGTATCTGTTGGACTTTCTTAATCATAGCCCTCACGGCTTTGGAGGGTTTCTGAAGTTTCTCACCTTTCTTCACTCCTTCCTTTTTTGTCCACTTCCACTCCTCTAAATCAAAGAATAATGGTGATCGACATTTCCGACCATAAAGTAATTCATAAGGAGCCATACCAATTGCAGATTGATAACTATTGTTATAGGCAAACTCAATCAACGGAAGTTGATCAAACCAAGAACTTTGAAAATCTAAAGCACAAGCTCGGAGCAAATTTTCAAAATATCTTATAACCCTCTCGGACTGACCATCGGTTTAAGGACGAAAAGTCGTGCTAAATTGAAGCTTCGTTCCCAAAATACCTTGCAATTCTTGCCATAACTTAGAAGTAAAACGGGGATTTCTATCCGAAACAATACTAACCGGAATTCCATGAAGTCGGAAAATCTCTCTGTTATAAATCTCGGCCAATTTACGAATCTTGTAAGACATTCAGACTTGTAGAAAATGACTAGACTTAGTTAACCGATTTACAATCACCCAAATACCGTCATAACCACCTTTCACTCTTGGTAACCCGGATATAAAATCCATTGTCACCTGTTCCCACTTCCACTTAGGAATAGGTAACGGCTGTAGAAGTCCTCCAGGCTTTTGATGCTCGGCTTTAACCTTCTGACACGTCAAATAATGTTTTACAAACTCGGCCACATCCTTCTTTAACCCATACCACCAATAATATTGTTTTAGATCTTTATACATTTTATTTCCTCCCGGATGTACCGAATATGCCGACTTATGAGCTTCTTTAAGCAATACCCTTTTTCATTCCTCAGGTACTACCACTCGGTTCTTGAAATGAAGAAAACCGGCTTCATCGAACCCGAATGGACTTTCTAGATCCTCTCTTGCCTTGGTAATCAATCTCTGAACATCCGGATCCTTATTTTGAGCCTCAAATAATCTATGTTTTAGTTCCGGTTGAATGGAAATGTTGAAAACCCGAGCTTTTACCACAATAGGCTCAATCCCAGTACTTTTTCCAACTTCCAAATTTGCTACACCAACCTTCATGCTTAAAGCATCGGCAACCATATTAACACTCCCGGGATGATACTTGATAACACAATCATAATTTTCTAGTCCTACCATCCATTGTCGTTGCCTCATGTTAAGATCTTTCTGTGTAAACAAATATTGGAGGCTCTTATAATCAGTGAAAATCTCGAAAGTCACCCCGTACAAGTAGTGTCTCCATTTCCCGAGTGCAAATATCACGGCGGAAAGCTCAAGATCATGTGTAGGGTAGTTTTTTTCATGCCCTTTAAATTTTTGAGAAGCATAAGCAATCACTTTCCCATTCTGAGTTAAAACACACCCCAAACCTTCCTTCGACGTGTCTGTATAAACAATATAACCTTCAGAACCCTCAGCAAGAGTTAAAACTGGAGCTGAAACCAATTTCTCTTTCAAAACATTGAAACTCTTATCACAATTATCATCCCACACAAATTTGGCATCCTTCTTTGTTAATCGAGTTAAGGGAGCGGCTATTTTTGAAAATTGTTGCCCGAATCTCCTATAATACCCCGCCAATCCCAAGAAACTCCTAACCTCGGAGGCGTTCTTTGGCTTCTCCCATTTCAACACCGCTTCAATTTTAGAAGGATCGACTTCTAATCCATTTCCCGAAATAATATGACCCAAGAAAGAAACCTGGTCGATCCAAAACTCACATTTGCTAAACTTAGCAAATAATTGATGTTCCTTCAAAGTTTTCAAAACGAGCTGAAGATGTGTTCCTCGGCCGACTTGGAGAAAACCAAAATATCATCAATGAAGATCACTACAAACTTATCAAGGAATGGTCGGAAAATTCTATGCATCATATCCATAAAAGCTGTGGGAGCATTCGCCAAACCAAAAGGCATAACCACAAATTCATAGTGCCCATATCTAGTGCTAAAGCCTGTCTTCGAAATATCCTCCGCTCGGATCCGTAATTGATAATATCCTTGTCGTAGATCAAGTTTCGAATACACTTTGGATCCCTGGAGTATGTCAAATAACTCCTCAATGTGTGGGAGAGGGTATTTATTCTTGATAGTCATCCGATTTAACTCCCGGTAGCCAATACACATCCTCAGAGTATCGTCTTTCTTTTTCACAAACAATACTGGTGCTCCCCACGGTGACGAGCTCGGTCTAATATACCCAACCTCTAATAAAGCATCAAGCTGAACCTTCAATTCTTTCAATTCTGCCGGAGCCATCCGATATGGATTCTTAGAATATGGTTCTGCATTCGGATATAAATCAATCACAAATTCTATTTCTCTATCCGGTGGCAACGAATCCAATTTCTCCGGAAACACTTCGGGAAACTCTTTAACCCCTTCTGTTTCTTCTAATTTTATCTGATCCTTGGGTTGTTTAATAATATAGGCTATGAATCCTGTAATCCCATTACGGACCAATTTTTGAGCTTCAGAGAAAGATAATAAAGGCACCATTTTAGAACTCCAACCCGTGACAATTTTTGAACCCAATTGAATTCTCTTAGCCCGAAAATCCACAGTAGCACAGTGCTTGAATAACCAATCCATTCCCAAGATAGAACCATAGCGAGACATCGACAATTCAATGAAATATGTCGAGAAAACCCGACCCTCAATACTCACCGGCACCTCTCAAAAAACCCGATTAATTTCTACATTACCACCAAAAGAAGTACTAACAACATAGCATGCAGAAGAGAAAGTAATACACAAAGGCAATTTCACATAAATATCACGAGATATAAAGGAGTGGGTAGCTCCCGGATCAAATAAAGTATATATGTCTATGCCATGAATGCAAATGGTACCTTCCACAACCGCTGCAGGGTCGATGTCTGCATCCACGTTCTCTCCTTCTAGGGCATATGCATGGGCTCTAATTAACGGCCTCTGACCCCCGGTAGGATGGTCCCAATGATCCGGACACGTGTCCACCCTGTGATCGGCACTCCCACATATCAAACATAACCCGAGGCGTCTCCTGCAGTTGTCATAATGGTGGGTATGTAACAGCCCAATAACCCGTCTGTAGATATTATCCGCTTTGGTATCCATAAGTCGGCATAGCCTCACGGTTTTGTTCTTCCCGGTGGAATTTAAGCGAAAGGTGCCCACCCAGGAAAAGGCCTCTACAGGGAAGAGGTATCTACCCCCTTATAAGGAAGGCTTAGTTCTCCTCTTCCTCCGATGTGGGACATTACATCCACCCCACCATGGGAGCCCAGCATCCTCGCTGGCACACCAGCCCGGGCCCCGACTTTGATACCATTTGTAACAGCCTGAAAACCCGCCTGTAGATATTGTCTACTTTGCTTTCCATAAGTCGGCATAGCCTCACGGTTTTGTTCTTCCTGGTGGAATTTAAGCCAAAGGCGCACACCCAGGAAAAGGCCTCTACAGGGAAGATGTATCCACCCCCTTATAAGGAAGGCTTAGTTCTCCTCTTCCTCCGATGTGGGACATTACAGGGTAGGTAGGTTGCTCGCAGAAGGAACACTTAGGTTTCTCGGGTGGTGGTGGCAAAGTAGGAGGTTGAGGAGCCTTCTGGACCGGTCCTTGTTGTTTAAACTTCTTTACCGGGCCTTTAGGCTGTAGAGGAGCTGTATCATAAGTAATTGACCTATTGACCGTGTTATAACCTTCTCTCGATCCCGATCCTGAACCCTGTCCTGACCGATAGGTAGATCTCTGTGCATTAACCGAATCTTCAACATTTAAAGCCTTTGAAGTAGCTTTCTTCCAAGTGCTAGTGTTGACGGCTTCAATTGCTGCTTGAATATCCAGCCTCAACACTTGTACGAATTGCATAGCCTTATGAAAATCATCACTTGCAATGTTAGGTGCATACATAGATAACCTCTAAAACTTCGCAATATATTCTGCAACCGATCTTCCTCCTTATTTAAGTTCCGTGAATTCCTTAAGTCTTCGAGTACGGGAAGTTGGAGGAATAAATTTATTCTTGAATTCCCTGACAAAGACCTCCTACGTGATTTCCTCCCCGACGGCATCTAAAATAATTTTAGTACTTTCCCACCAAGAATAAGCTTCCCCTTGAATTAACGTAAGTGTGCACCAAGCATTCTATCTAGATTCACAAGGGATGAGATTCCAAATTCTTTTAATTTCTTTAAGCCATTGCTCAGCTTGCATATTATTTCCATTGAAAAACCTCGATGGATGTTGATTCTGAAATTCCCGAAGAATAGCTGAAATTGGTGCTGGTTGTGGTGGAGGAACTTGTGGTGCTGGAGGCACATAATCTCTCAACCTTTGATCATAGAATTTAAGAAATCCTGAGGTTGAGCTTTAGGGGGTGGAGGTGGAGGAGAATGATCATGGCGATGGTGCCTGTGACACGGAGAATGCTCTCTACGAGGGCGACCTCGTGGCATCCTGAAATTCAAACACTGTATATATGTATGTTTGATTAATAAGTGCAAATGAGTGCAATAAAGCTCATAACACACATAATCACATAATTCACTTAATTCAAGTAGGTTCAAATATATCCAAGTAGATTCAAATAAAAAACAAGACTCGCAATTAATCAAATAATCCTATGCCATACGACTTAGATTCACAAGACACGACACTAGAACGGCGGTTTTGCAACCGGGCACTTATACCACCTTAGGATGTAGAACCCGGAATGCTAGGTAGCCACACCCCCACACCATAGTTCAATCCACATATGGAACGAGCATCCATACATGAATCAAGCCTATAGCGAACGGGAGACAATAAAAAAATAACTCTCTAGCTAGGTGGGACTAACCCTCAATTATATACCAACATGCGTACAATAAACGGAAGCATAGCAATATACATTCACTTCATTATCTATTTTCGATTCCATTCCCAACATTTCCATAATTTACAAACCAAACTTGTCAAGTATAAGTCATAATATACATAGATACTAAAAACATTTCATAAGAGTAGAATCTATCAATAATGTACATAGATCATGAGAATAACAATGCTAGACCCAAAAGTAACAAAACTGGACTCAATCCCGCCTAGCAATCAACTTGTAAGACCTGAAAATGTGAGGTGTCAGTCTATGAAAGACTGAGTGAGGGGTTTAATAATTATAAGTGCAATTACCATGAAAGCTATAATCTCGGGTAAGATTTTATAAAAGGAAACAATATAAGTTCAAGAATAAGATAGAACTCGCCCGAGATTACAACTAATCAATTTACAATTCAATAAATTCAGTACAATTCAGTTCAATCAATCAGTGGCCCGGCGAGTGAGAGCAATTCTCAAACCTTTCTCCGAAGTGTACAATAATTCAGTTTTAAATAATTAAGTGATCAAGCAATCAATTTCAGTGAACAACTAGCAATTTCAATAACTTCTTCTCCCTCCGGTTGATGGGGGATTGCAAGGCCCCGCCATCCAATCAGTGTGAGCATAGGGTTCATGATTCCCTATACCCGAAACTCCTTCCTCCACTAATCTCCTAGTGGATTCCGGGGTCATCCCAATAATGTGAGGGGAGTGTAGAGTTACCCGTCAGCCCATGTTTTCCCGATTGGCTCATACACTAACCCTCGGGCTTGCCAAAACAATCAATCAATCAATTCAGTACAATAACAGTAGTTCCAGTTCAGTAACAGTGGTTCAGTGGTAAAACATTTGAGTTTTATGAAACTATAGATGTACGTATACATTTTATCCCAAAACTCATATAGGGTTGTATGGTTCTATATATCTAGAATTAGCCTCACTTTTACCTATCAAAAGAACAATGAAACACCCTACGGAGAGTGCTCCTCGTCTTCCGGAACGAGATCTGTGTAACAACGACAACTGTACGTGAGACTCGACTCGTATGAACCAATTAGGACGAACGGTATATTCAACCAATGTCAATCATGCACTTACAATCAATAAAGGCTATAAACATATTCAATTTATCAAGTAATGTAGCAAGGATCAAGTAATCCATGTATAATTCAAAGTATGAAAATGTTACATAAACCTCTCCTATGGAGTTTAAGCATGAAATCCCATAACACATATGATAACACATAATATATGTAACAGACCTAAACAGGGCCTAGTTGGAATTGGTAAGCCTGTTTGGAATAGTGCCCTAGAAAGCCGATTGTATATCCGCTTTGTGCTTTTCCTTATTGTAATCACAGACAATCTTTGAATAAAATAACGTATTGAGGCAACACTTCTTTATATGCTCTTGTTTGGTATGCGTTTACTTTAGTTGTGCATGTATGAGAACTCCCCTAATCCTGATGACTTTAGGACTCTACCATTTAGGTGAAATGGTTTATGAAACGAGCCCTATATTACATAAGTCATGATTAGTAAAATACTCCAAGCCGATGAGTCCTACAGACAGTGGGAGTGTCAACCTGACTCCTCTAAGGCTTGCTTGTGGGATCACGCCCTGAAGAAGGACCACCTTGTTTCATGGAGGTGCAAAGTGTATAGTTGATACGTGCGTGATACATGAGGGTGCTTACTTTAATAAGTAAGTTCACTGAGGTGCCCCGTGTGAGAAGAGTCCTAAATGGGAAAGGAAGTTTCTATTTAAGGAAATGGAAACTTCCAGATTAGGAAATATCTCACGAGTCATTGATGTGATTAATTGATCCTTAGACTTGAGGTTCCTTGTCACTTTATGAGTTAACTCTGTAGTCTTAGGTATAAGCTTTAAAGGGTGTCGCCTTAGACAACTGATTGAAGGCTTATGCTGGGGCTGCACAAGTGATTCATGAAAGTGAATGAGAATCAACAAAGGACCTACACTTGCATTTGCAAGGTGATCTCTTATTGTGTAAGTCGTTCATATGCCATATGGAGTCCTTGGCCAAGGCAGTAGATCAAGACAACAAGAAAAGGGTTTCTTGGATTGAGATCAAGTGGATATGAAATGCACTTAGCTTTAAGACCGGATTATTAGGGTTCTAATTATTCCCTTACCCTAGATCTTGGTTGAGAGATAGTAAGTAGGAGGATTGTATCTCACATGAATCAATGACTTAAAGGTTCTGTCGAATCTGAACATTCCAATTCAGCTAGGGGTTAAACACCTGTTGCAAGACTATAGTCGTTTAATCTGTGAACTGATTAATTGATTAGTGAATTAATTAATTAGGGTCACTGCTAATTGAATTGAGAACCTAGAGGGTCACACACAACAACTTGGTTACATGAGTTGAGGCTTTAAAATGATTAAACGAGTTAATCGGGCCGGGAGGGTTCCACACGTGTGAAACCACACGTGTGGGTCACGTGAGTGACACGTGTCATTATGACACGTGTCTCACGTGAATATATATATATATATATATATATATATATATATATTGTATAATTAATTTTTTAATTATTTAATAGACTTTGGTTTAATTTTGAATTAAAAAGAAAGTCTTATTTTTGAGAAAAATAATCTAGTTAATTAATTACGAATTAATTAATTAGATAACATAAGTTATTTATTTTAAATAAATAAAGTATAAAATTATCCAAAAATAGTTTAGATATTTTAGCTCTCTTAAAACTTGACTTGAATTAGAATTCAAAGTCAAAGTTGGAAAATAATTGATGATCTTCTTTTGGTTCATGTGTTGGACACCATCATTTCTACAAGATAAATTAAACCCTAGGTTAAGCCTAAACACTAACTAGAGAACTAGCATCTGTACTAGTTAGACTGTGATCAAGTTGGTGGACTATCTCTAGAGAGCTTCAAGTTAGAAGTTTGAAGATTCGAGCTTTACCAAGGAGAGGGGATCAAGCCGCGAGAAGAGCGTTCTTGGGTGGCTTGAAACGCTTCAAGAAAGATAATTAAGAAAGTAAGTTTCGAATCCCTACGAATTTGGATACACGATTACGAGCCTAAGATCCGTTTGTTGGAAAAATTTTAAATTTCCGTTGCTTTTCTGATTCCGTTTTCCAACAAGTGGTATCAGAGCCACCTCGTTAATCGTGTTTCTGATTCGTCTCAATTATACTGAATTTGGTAGAAATTCTTAGGCTTGATGCGATTGAGTATTTGTAATTGTTTTAGAAAGCCTGAATTACGAAACTGTATTTTTTCCTGAAAGTTTCTGAAAATTGGTTTATGCAAAATTTAATTTTTGAAAAATTATTTTAGATTTGAAACTGTATAAACTGTTTTTGGATTTCTTGGATTGGTTTTGCTTTTGAACGAAAACACGAAATGGAAACCCGGATTACGACGAACACGCGAAACACCGCGCGCACCGCCCGCCTTCCCAGGCGCGCACATAGGCGACACCGCCCAGCACCCTCCCGCAACCGCGCGGGAGGCCTTCCGGACGCGCCTAGGCGCGCCCACCCGAGATCGCCCAGAAGCTGGGCGATAGGATCGTGCGCGGCAGCGCGCAGCGTGCGCACACAGCAGGGGCGCACAGCGCGCGCTCCGCTGTGCGTGCGGTCCCTTTCGCATACGGGCCCCGTTTTTCGTAATCCATTTTCGTTTATCGTGCAATCCAGTCCCAATTTTTTATTTTAATTTTAAAATTTTATTCTATGAATATTTATTTTAATTTTTGAATAAAACTTAAAATTGGGATTTTTGAGAAATAGAAACGGTTTATATTTTGGGAAAATACATCTTTAATAAAATTATTAATTTTCAGAAATTAATTGGAATTTTATTTGTTTTGTTAATTTGGGATTTATTGAAAACTTTCATAAATAAGACTCGCATCAGGTCATGTTTTAAGTCATTAGGACTTGAAACGGGAATTTTAATTTATTGGCTAAATTTAAATTCTCGCAAAAGCATGTTAGGTGATCATGGGTTTAGACTTATGTATGGTTTTAATTTATGCACATGGATGGTTTAAATTGGGGTTGGAGCCCTATAATTGCGTTTTTCAATTGAGGTTAGAGCCTCACTTATGTGTGTACTGTTATGTGATTTATTATGTGGCTTTCCATATTACTATTTTTGAGGCTAAAGCCATTATGAAGAATGAGCCTTATTACTTTATGTCTTTTTCTTTTTATTGTAATTTGAGAGTAGAGATAGGTGGTGAGGTTTTATTTTCATTTTAGAGACAATGCACCCATGGAGTAAGATGGACCACATTCAAGTAACAAGGAGGCCATAAGTGAAGACCCCTCAAAATGTTAGGGAGAGGAATCTCAATTGTAAAAATGTAATAGAGATAGGGCTCGTATTTTGTTACCGCTTTCCCTTATGTGAATTAAACTGTTTATGTGGCATGTATGTTAGAACTTGTGATTGTGGAGTGGCTCCCACATATCACGCATAAGATAGGTAGAACACCTGATCATTACATGTTAGTATCATGCTAGGACATGTTATCTGTTTATGTGCTTGTTTGAAATGCATTTAAGTGTACTTGCATTAATCAAGACTAATAAAATTGGATAACATATATGTTGGTGAGGTCGAACCGGACGACTCTCCTGTTGATTCGAAAATTCCCATTAAATATTAAGCTAATTTTGAACAAATAGGTGTTTAATTCGAGATGCAAATTTTGAATTAAATTCCTAGCATTCCATCAATAGGTTTTAAGTTTAGTAAGTGAAGCTAGTTATTATCCGCGAGTCGTGGGATAGCTAGTGGAGCTTATTAGTTCTTAGTTACCTAATTAATCATTTTATATGATCAATATTTCGTGATCAATTTTGGCAAGGGCGATGTCCGCGAGTCGTGGGTCGTTTGAACTAAGTTTTGATCATGATCTTATGATTGATGGGTCTAGCTTAACGCCTAAGTAAATATGGATGTCGCATGAGTCGTGGGTCCATATTGAAAGATAGGTGATGCAAAAACAATTACTAAGAGTTCTAAAGGTGTTAGAATTGGTAAGTTGTACCTACCTAGGGTTTTACTTAGAATGTCCGCGAGTCGTGGGTTCGAGGTAAAATACCTAGGATCTTAGTACCCATTGGGAAACGTGTTCCTCTTAGATCTTTGGAAATTATATATCTTTGAAAAACAGTGGGAGCTACATTAGATTAAACACCTTATCTTTTGTATATCGTTATAATTCAACATGCTCACTAGTTCTCCGTTTTACCATTTAGGTCGTAGATTCTGTGATTCTCTACGTGTTTTGAAATGGCAACCAAAAACCCTCTTCTATCGATCCTCGAGTCAAACAAGTTGACTGGTCCCAACTATTCTGATTCGCTGAGGAATCTAAAAATCATTTTAGATTCTGAGAAGAGAACTTATGTTCTCTTCGAAGGGGAGGCTCCCACTCGGGCCGAGCGGGACGCGATTCAGAAGTGGAAGGATGATAATCTCCAAGCTCGTTGCCTTATGTTGGCTAACATCTCTCCGGACTTGCAAAGGCAACATGAGGCCATGGAATTCGCTTGGGAGATTTACGACCACTTAGAGCAACTTAACCGCCCTCATGAACGTGTTACAAGGTATAACACTTCAAAGGAATTGTTCCACTTAAGAATGAGGGAAGGTTCTAGTGTCCATGAGTATGGACTCAAGTTTCTCGCCCTTACTGTGAAACTTGCTTCCATGGACATGTCACTGAAAGATGAGCTTTCAGTGGATTTGTTGCTAGCTTCCCTCCCACCATCATTCAACCTAGTTGTCCTTAACTTCAATATGAATCATGCTGGTGCTACTGTAGCTGAGCTGATTAGTCAGCTTGTGACTGTTGAAAGCATGATCAAGAAGGACAATAAGGTTTTGATGGTGAATGCTCCATCTTCCTCTTCTGGGCCTTCTAAAGGTAAGGGCAACAAAGCCGAAAAGAAGAAGAAGAAACCCCTTAGGCCCACTGGTGGCGTTTCGAAGGGGAAGGCCCAAAAGAAAAAGCGTGATCGGAAAGAGGATGTTTGCTTCCATTGTGGCAAAGCGGGACATTGGAGGAGAAACTGCCCAGAGTACAAGGCTACTCTAAAGAAAGGTATGTTTCTCGTTGAAATAAATCTTTCTATTAATTCTAGTTCTTGGGTACTTTATACCGGTTGTGAAACTCATATTTGTAATGATGTACAGATGTTAAGTGAAGTCCAACAACTCAAAGAAGGAGAATGTGTCTTGAAGATCGGCGATAGCTCAAACGTTGAAGCTCGAGCTTTAGGAACAATTAGATTAGATTTAGGTAGTTTTGAGTTAGTCTTAATTAAAGTCCTTTATGTACCGAGCATTATTCGTAATATAATTTCAGTTCCAACTTTAGATTGTGAAGGTTATGAAACTTATATGAAGAATGGTAAATACTTTATCAAACGGAACAACTCTTCCGTTAACATCGATTCTCTAAGTAATGGACTTTATCTAACTCAGAATATCAATATTATGAATATACAACGAGAAACTAAACGTAAGAGAGATGACAAAGTTTCAGCTCCCTTATGGCATGCTAGATTAGGACATATTTCCAAGAACAGAATTAGCAAGATAAACACTTTAGGATCATTCTCTGAAAATGATCTCAAAGAGTTGACTTCTTGCGAATCCTGTCTCAAAGGAAAAATGTCAAAAGTCCCTTTTAAAGGAACTGTGGAACGTGCCACTAAGGTTTTGGATTTGATCCATTCTGATGTTTGTGGACCGCTTAGTGTAAGCACTAGAAACAATCATCAGTATTTCATAACCTTTACTTATGACTTTAGTCGGTATGGTTATGTATACTTAATGAAGTATAAATCTGAAGCTTTTGAGAAATTCTTAGAATTTCAAAAGGAGGTTGAGAACCAAACTGGTCACAAGATCAAAGCACTTCGATCTGATCGAGGAGGCGAGTATCTTAGTGAAGAATTCCTTAATCATCTCAAAGATAATGGGATTATCTCTCAGTGGACTCCTCCGGGAACTCCTCAACTTAATGGAGTTTCTGAGAGAAGGAATCGAACCCTACTCGATATGGTTCGTTCCATGATGAGTTTCACTGACATACCATCTTCTTTCTGGGGTTATGCCCTAGAAAGTGAAGCAAAGATTTTGAATCTAGTTCCCTCTAAGTCAGTCCCTAAAACGCCCTATGAAATGTGGCATGGTAAAATCCCTAGTTATTCTTACTTAAGAATTTGGGGTTGTCCTGCTTACGTGAAGAGGACAGTGAGAGATAAGTTAGAATCACGTTCTAACTTATGCTACTTTGTAGGTTATCCTAAGGAATCCATAGGATACTACTTCTATGATCAATCTGACCGAAAGGTGTTTGTTTCCAGAAATGCCACTTTTCTGGAGGAACCGTTCCTTAAGGAAAAGAAAGGCCAGATCTTAGAATTAGAAGAAGTACAAAGTGATCCCACCCCACCCACTGAAGAAACGTCCCCTTCTGATCAACAACAACCAATCACGAATTTCGATACACACGTAAATCCTCCTCTAAGGCGTTCTGAACGCACTCCTAGAAAGCCGGATAGATGGTATGGATTATTCCATGAAATCTCTCAAAAGGATAATGATCCTTTAACATATGAGGAGGCACTTTCAGATTCTGACTCTGAACAGTGGATAGAAGCCAAGAAATCCGAAATGGACTCCATGAACTCCAACCAAGTTTGGACCTTGGTAGATTTGCCTGATTGGGTCAAACCCATAGGTTGCAAATGGATCTTTAAGAGAAATCTTGGAGTTGATGGAAGCATTGCAGCCTACAAAGCAAGACTGGTTGCAAAAGGATTCACTCCAAGACCCAGCGTGGACTTTGATGAAACCGTTTCGCCAGTTGCAATGTAAAAGTCTATTCAGATCATGCTTGCCATTGCTGCTGTAACACCCCCGGAGCGAAGGGTGCGACAATGCCCGCACTAAGGTCCAACACGAGTAACGAAATGGAAGTTCGTACCCGTATCAAACCGTAGCGAACGGGAGACACACAAAACTCACACCCTTGCTAGGCGGCCTAGACCCTCAAGAACTGTGCAAAATAAAATCAGAGTAGCGGAAGCAATTTAACCAGCATAATTCCTAAGATCACATATACATTTCAAAAGTGGGGAAGGGTCAAACATTCATGCTAGTTCATATACAGAATATACAATGCCATCTCGGCCAAAATAGCATAAGTGTAATCAGAATACATAATCTCCAAGTACATAAGCAAAAGAGAAAGTAAATGTATCATCCCGCTCATTCGATTTATAAGGTACGTCATGTTTCAACCTATTAATGTGTTTAATTATGTGATTTTATATTTTTCGTGGCCCTATTTTGAACTCTTTTAGAGTTTAGGGGCCCTTTTGTAATTTTCTCTTTTTAGGGGTCTTTCGGTCATTTCTCGTTCGATCGAGTTTTCGACCTTTTTGGACCCTGCAACACGTTCGGGGCATCGAGACGGGTCCGTAGACTCCGAGTTTGCCCCATTCTGACGTCGTTTGCCTTTTACCGTTCGTTTTGCCCACGAGGACCCGGGGTAAAACACCCGAATCCTCGTTTTTCGAGCAAACGGATCAGCAGCTGTCTCTCTCTTCTCCCGCTGCTTCTCTCTCCTCTCTCACGATACACACACACACACTTGAGGTGTGTTTTCACACACATGTCCAAACTTGCCCATTTCTCGATGGATTTCGACGAACCACTAGTCCATTTCGACGGGCTCGACGACGTGGTCACAACCGTACCAAGAACTCGGCCAACCGGCAACCAACGGCGGAGAAACCGTCAGATTTCAGACGCAGCGGTAGAGGGGTGGCGGAGCCGCCACTTCGCCGCCCATTTCCGGCGGCTTCCGGCGATACGCGCCCCCAACCCATGAAGAGGACTCCCCGGCGTGTTTTTCTGGACAAGCGGGGCCGCACGCGCCGCCCGAAGCTGATGGCGGGCGGCGGCGCTACTGTAGCGACGAGTTTTGCCGCGTTCCGGTGACCTTTTCCGACGGGGCTTGGTGGTTTCCGAACGTTTTTGACCTCCTGAACCCATTTCCAGCCTCAGTTTGGGGCGAACCGCGGCGTAGGTGGCAGTTCCGGCCTTGGCAGTGGTGGCGCAGCTTCGAGGCGGCGGTTCGGCCTTTTCCCGGCCGGTTTTGGTAATGACTCCTTTACAAAAGTTGCTCCTGTTGACGAGTCCGAGCTATTCGTGGTGGTGGCGGCCAGAGAACCGGCCGGCGGCGGCGGACCGGTGGCGGACCAGGCCTGGACCGACGGTCCGATTTTCCGGTGAGTGTTCCCGTGTTTGGCTATGGGGCTTTCGTAGGGCTCGTTACGGGCTTTCCAACGGTATGTCCGGATTTTATTTTCGTTTAGCAGTTTGTATTTAATTTCAGTTTTCGTATTAGGATTTTAGTTCGGTTTTTCGTCAACGAAGTCCGGCGTGTTGGTTATTTTCTGAAATTGGTTGAGGGCTTTTGTCGAGCAGGCCGAGGCGTACGTTTCTGTCCTTCCGGGGATTTTTCCGACCACCGGAGGTGGTATTCCTGTGGCGGCCGGTGGCTGTTCGGCCGGCTGCGGTGGCGGCATTCCGGTGACTTTCGGTCAGCGTTTTCCTTTCGTCGGGGTGAGTCCAACGCCACTTCCCGTTCGTCAATTGGATGTCCGGTTGATTTGTTGTGATTTATTTTGTATATCTTGGATATTTGGAATTAATTGTTTTAATTTCTAATTGCTTGTTTTGTTGATCGAATTGTATTTCAATGTGTATAAAATCATGTATTAAATGACTTATGAAATATAGTGATGCTTTGATATGCCATTTGAATTTCGATGTATCGAATTTGAGCTATTTGCCTATCTTGAAGAGGGGTGTATATGTAATTTCGCTAAACATATTAATTGCATGACTTCAATTAATTAATCCTTGTCGATTGGTAAACAAATATGCTAATTATGATTTTGATTAAGAGAAATTATTACGCCTAAGCTTGAACCTTTTAATTAGTCTAATCAATTAAATTGAATTGGAATTTATTATGCGATATATGAATTGTATGAAGCTTATATGATTAAGTTAGAAACTTCTGCACGTAAGAAATAAGTTATTTGTACGAATATGAATTGGTTATTTGATATGTGAATTTAAATGAAATAATGTAAACTCTGCTTATGTGATTGGATTTCTTAAGTGATTGAGCATGTGCCGTGCGTCTTTATATGGTTGTCTGAGTCTGGTTCTGAGTTCTGTACTGTATTTGGTGTGCTCAGTTGGTACAGGTGCACTCGGGGTGGTGACAAGTGAGTCGTGCAGGTTCCGGGGTGGACAATTTGCAGTGTCTTCAATTGTGTTTGCTGCCAGGTGAGGTTAGGATATAGTTATACCCTATTGCAATGTGCCCGTTTTCGAATGTGTGCGATTTATAAGCCTTGTATATACGTAGATAAGTGTGAAATATGTACTTTGATGGTTTTGTCATAAGTTTGAAAGTAAGAAACGCTATGTACGAGCCTATGTATGCTTAGTTTTGATATGTTAAGATTTCGAGGTCAGTCTGCGTGATATGTACGTACGATATGATAAGTACGATATGCATGAGATATGTCTGTCTGTCTGTCTGTGTGTGGCGGGTTAAGTTTTCGATATATGTGTGTTTGTCTGTGTGATGGGCCCCAGAGTTGTGGGTAAGGGAGACCCGGGACGGCCATGGGGTCGCCGGTTACAACCCCTGTGCACTTCTCCATTCTGATAGGATCAACCCGAAACCCACTCGGAGGGAGGTGGGGGACGGAGTCCTTGGGAAGTGAGTGTCGCGAAACTCACTACCCTGACATATATGTGTGGATGGTTAGGGTATGTACAACCCTTCCATCACCCAGTGTGAAGGAGGTACGTTTGTTCTGATTTCGTCTGTTTATGTATATGTGTGATAAGAAGGAGTTGGTTGGATGTGTATTCGTACCCGTCGAGTTTCGTTATGTCTGTCGGTTATAAGTTCGTGAAACGGGGGTAGACACTTAAGTTAAGATAAAAATTGGATTTTGTTATTAGCCTAATAAGTTATGTTTTAATACGTGTGCTAAGTCTGCATGAGCTGAACGTATGTTTTGAGATATGCATAATCTAAGTTTTGTTCGTTATGTTTTGATAAGTCTCCCTATATGTATATTATCACGGGAAAATGTTTTGGCGTGCAAAAACTAACCCCGGGTTCACGAACGTCGCTTCTTCTTTGTGTTGTGCTCTATATATATATATAGTGTGCGTGAGTCAGCCCCTCGCTCAGTCTTTGGACTGACCCCTCCCCGTTTATGTTTCTAGAGTGCAGGTTTTGGTTTGGGTTCACGCTGGAGTTCGTGCTAGGCGGTAGTGTGTCATGTCTGTCATGTTTGTGTCTGTTCGTTTAGTTTGTTAAGTAATTTGTTTGAAATATGTCTGTAAATTTTGTATAAGATGTGTTTCGTGCAGGTTGCATTTATGATTTAAATGTTTAGAATTCGGGACAGGTTAGGACAGGTATTTGGATTAGTCGAACCCGTTTGATTATATGTTTGATCGGGACAGGTTTGTAGGGCCAGTTGAACCCGTTTTGTTGTACAGTTATTCGGCACAGGCTAGGACAGGTTGCCTTGTTTAGTTGAACCCGTTTAGGTTGATGCTGTTTCACTTTCTGGATATATGAATTTATCATTGCTGATTTAAGTTTTTTGAAAGTTGCCATTTTGTATTACTTCCGCTGTCATGTTTTGCATTCTTTCACTTGTACAGGGTTAGATACCGCCTAGCCAGTGGGTGCATTTTTCGTCTGTCACCCGTTCGCTGTGACTTAGTACGTGTACGGACTCTCCATTTCGTACAAGTGTCGGGTCATAGTGCGGGGGTGTGATGCCCCACCGCTTGGGGTGTTACATCTTGAGTGGTATCAGAGCTACCAGGTTCAGAACCGGTGCTCTGGAGTCGTGTCGTGTTAGTTTAGGTCGTACGACATAGGAATATGTGCGTATTGCATCCGTTTGGCCTGTAATTTTGCTTCCTCAGTTTGAATTGTACTGAGTTATGTGACTAAGTGCGCAATATGATTACGATTGTGCAACATTTTATCAATGTGCCCTTAATTGCTTTTATTGTTGTGCTTACATGACTTAAATGCCACATTACATTTGCATTCTTAACCCTCATGCACGAATTTAGTGTTTTAACTATAGGGCTGCTTCAGCAACAATGTAATCACGTTTCTTGGTCAAGGCTTCCAATACTACGGTGAACGGTACGTTAAGCATGCATGACACGAGCATACACGCATTCTTTATTTGATTAATTCTTGATATTACGTGATATATCTGTCAATTGTGATACTTGCTGATTGTTGTGATTTTGATTCTGCTTTTGTGCTTGAGTGAAAGGGAGATTTAATTCTCTCTGTTTACGTGCCAGGAAGATGTGGATTCTCCCTGTTTTTGTGATAGAAAGATGCAGGATTCTTTCTATAGTTTTGTGAACAAGAGATGCTGGATTCTCTTGTACTTAGGTATTCGAGGGATGCTGGATTCCCTTGGATTTAGGGTTTGAGAAATGCCGGATTTTCTCAAACTAGAATGTCTGGAAGATGTGGAATCTGATAGACTTAGGCTGAGAGACAGGGTTCTCTCAATTGTGTGCCTGAGAGACGGGGTTCTCTCTTTTGTGTGTTGAGAAACGGGGTTTTCTCTTTTGTGTGTCGAGGGACGGGGTTCCTTCGCTTGCGTGTCGAGAGATGGGACTCTCTCTCTCTTGTTTGTTGCGGTTGCGTTACTTCTGGCCAGACGGCAGTTTACAAGCAACGAGGATTTGACAGTATCGAGTTTCGGGTGCAGTGGCCTAGTGGAGATCGAATGGATTGAAGTGACCAATGGTCAAATGCTCAGTGGAACTTCAGTGACAATGAATCACTATGAAGGGAGTTGATGCCAACCAAGGGAGAAGTATCCTGCAGAGATTGCAGTTCGCCTAGATCAGAGTTGCGCAGCGGAAGCTTAAAGTGGAAATTCGTTTCAGCGTCGTTCAAGATCCGATCTTAGGACCTGAGGACAGGTCCTTTTGAAGGAGGGGAGTTTGTAACATCCCGCTCATCCGATTTATAAGGTACGTCCTGTTTCAACCTATTAATGTGTTTAATTAAGTGATTTTATATTTTTCGTGGCCCTATTTTGAACTCTTTTAGAGTTTAGGGGCCCTTTTGTAATTTTCTCTTTTTAGGGGTCTTTCGGTCATTTCTCGTTCGATCGAGTTTTCGACCTTTTTGGCCCCTTCAACACGTTAGGGGCATCGAGACGGGTCCGTAGACTCCTAGTTTGCCCCATTCTGACGTCGTTTGCCTTTTACCGTTCGTTTTACGCACGAGGACCCGGGGATAAAACACCCAAATCCTCGTTTTTCGAGCAAACGGATCAGTAGCTCTCTCTCTCTTCTCCCGCTGCTTCTCTCTCCTCTCTCACGACACACACACACACACTTGAGGTGTGTTTTCACACACACGTCCAAACTTGCCCGTTTCTCGATGGATTTCGACAAACCACTAGTCCATTTCGATGGGCTCGACAACGCGGTCACAACCGTACCAAGAACTCGGCCAACCGGCGACCGACGGCGGAGAAACCGTCGGATTTCAGACGCAGTGGAAGAGTGGTGGCGGAGCCGCCACTTCGCCGCCCACTTGCGGCGGCTTCCGGCCACCTTCCGGCGACACGCGCCCCCAACCCATGAAGAGGACTCCCAGGCGTGTTTTTCTGGACAAGCGGCGCCGCCATCGCGGCGGCGAGGAGGCCGCACGCGCGGCCCGAAGCAGACGGCAGGCGGCGGCGCTACTGTAGCGGCGAGTTTTGTCGCGTTCCGGCGACCTTTTCCGACGAGGCTTGGTGGTTTCCGAACGTTTTCGACCTCCTGAACCCATTTCCAGCCTCAGTTTGGGGGGCAATCGGCGCAGGTGGCAGTTCCGGCGATGGCAGCGGTGGAGCATCTTCGAGGCGGCGGTTCGGCCTTTTCCTGGCCGGTTTTGGTAATAACTCCTTTACAAAAGTTGCTCCTGTTGACGAGTCCGAGCTATTCGTGGTGGTGGCGGCCAGAGAACCGGCCGGCGGCGGCGGGTCGGTGGCGGACCAGGCCTGGACCGACGGTCCGATTTTTCGGTGATTTTTCCGGGGTTTGGCTATGGGGCTTTCGTAGGGCTCGTTACGGGCTTTCCAACGGTATGTCCGGATTTTATTTTCGTTTAGCGGTTTGTATTTAATTTCAGTTTTCGTATTAGGATTTTAGTTCGGTTATTCGTCAACGAAGTCCGGCGTGTTGGTTATTTTCTGAAATTGGTTGAGGGCTTTTGTCGAGCAGGCCGAGGCGTACGTTTCTGTCCTGGCAGGGATTTTTCCAACCACCAGAGGTGGTATTCCGGTGGCGGCCGGTGGCTGTTCGACCGGCTGCGGTGGTGGCATTCCGGTGACTTTCGGTCAGCGTGTTCCTTTCGTCGTGGTGAGTCCAATGCCACTTCCTGTTCGTCAATCGGATGTCCGGTTGATTTGTTGTGATTTATTTTGTATAACTTGGATATTTGGAATTAATTGTTTTAATTGCTAATTGCTTGTTTTGTCGATCGAATTATATTTCAATGTGTATGAAATCATGTATTAAATGACTTATGAAATATAGTGATGCTTTGATATGCCATTTGAATTTCGATGTATCGAATTTGAGCTATTTGCCTATCTTGAAGAGGGGTGTATATGTTATTTCGCTAAACATATTAATTGCATGACTTCAATTAATTAATCCTTGTCGATTGGTAAACAAATATGCTAATTATGATTTTGATTAAGAGAAATTATTACGCCTAAGCTTGAAGCTTTTAATTAGTCTAATCAATTAAATTGAATTGGAATTTATTATGCGATATATGAATTTTATGAAGCTTATATGATTAAGTTAGAAACTTCTGCACGTAAGAAATAAGTTATTTGTACGAATATGAATTGGTTATTTGATATGTTAATTTAAATGAAATAATGTAAACTCTGCTTATGTGATTGGATTTCTTAAGTGATTGAGCATGTGCCGTGCGTCTTTATATGGTTGTCTGAGTCTGGGTCTGAGTTCTGTACTGTATTTGGTGTGCTCAGTTGGTACAGGTGCACTCGGGGTGGTGACAAGTGAGTCGTGCAGGTTCCGGGGTGGACCATTTGCTGTGTCTTCAACTGTGTTTGCTGCCAGGTGAGGTTAGGATATAGTTATACCTTATTGCAATGTGCCCGTTTTCGAATGTGTGCAATTTATAAGCCTTGTATATACGTAGATATGTGTGAAATATGTACTTTGATGGTTTTATCATAAGTTTGAAAGTAAGAAACGCTATGTACGAGTCTATGTATGCTTAGTTTTGATATGTTACGATTTCGAGGTCAGTCTGCGTGATATGTACGTACGATATGATAAGTACGATATGCATGAGACATGTCTGTCTGTCTGTCTGTGTGTGGCGGGTTAAGTTTCCGATATATGTGTGTTTGTCTGTGTGATGGGCCCCAGAGTTGTGGGTAAGGGAGACCCGGGATGGCCATGGGGTCGCCGGTTACAACCCCTATGCACTTCTCCATTCTGATAGGATCAACCCGAAACCCACTCGGAGGGAGGTGGGGGACGGAGTCCTTGGGAAGTGAGTGTCGCGAAACTCACTACCCTGACATATATGTGTGGATGGTTAGGGTATGTACAACCCTTCCATCACCCGGTGTGAAGGAGGTACGTTTGTTCTGATTTCCTCTGTTTATGTATTTGTGTGATAAGAAGGAGTTGGTTGGATGTGTATTCGTACCCGCCGAGTTTCGTTATGTCTGTCGGTTATAAGTTCGTGAAACGGGGGTAGACTCTTAAGTTAAGATAAAAATTGGATTTTGTTATTAGCCTAATAAGTTATGTTTTAATATGTGTGCTAAGTCTGCATGAGCTGAACGTATGTTTTGAGATATGCATAATCTAAGTTTTGTTCGTTATGTTTTGATAAGTCTCCCTATATGTATATTATCACGGGAAAATATTTTGGCGTGCAAAAACTAACCCCGGGTTCATGAACGTCGCTTCTTCTTTGTGCTGTGCTCTATATATAAATATATAGTGTGCGTGTGTCAGCCCCTCGCTCAGTCTTTGGACTGACCCCTCCCCGTTTATATTTGTAGTGTGCAGGTTTTGGTTTGGGTTCGCGTTGGAGTTCGTGCTAGGCGGCAGTGTGTCATGTCTGTCATGTTTGTGTCTGTTCGTTTAGTTTGGTAAGTAGTTTGTTTGAAATATTTCGGTAAATTTTGTATAAGATGTGTTTCGTGCAGGTTGCATTTATGATTTAAATGTTTAGAATTCGGGAAAGGTTAGGACAGGTACTTGTGTAACGCCCCGATTTCTCGGACGTAAAGGTAGGGCGTATGTGTTTACCTAATTGCGCGAATTAATTGTTTTACGTGTTTTATATTTAATTTTTATTATAATTGTTATTATTTTATTATATTATATTATATTATTTTAATATTATTAATTATATATATACATATCTCGTATTATATATATATACAATATATATATATGTTTAATTATATTATTATTAATTTAATGATTATACTAATTATATGTTATATTAATTAATCATGTTTTAATTAATTACTTATTTATATATATTATTTATTATACGTGGAATTAATATGCATGCATGGAGATTATTATTTCTGCATGGGATTAATAATTCTGAATGAATTATGCATGGAGAATATTAAATATGCATGCATGCAAATCATAATTGTGCATGGGAATTTTATACATTATGCATGAATTGCATGATTAAGTTTGTTCGTTTATTTTGTGCTTCGTTCTTATATGATATGATATCAAATTGCTACGATTTTGTAATATGTCGTACATATATGTGTTATGGACATGATTTTATGCTCAAATTATGTTTTTGAATTCATTTGTTATGTTAACGAATTAAATTTTATTTGAGGAACCAAAACGGGAACTAACGAGCACTTAGCGTACCCTTGGTTCCGAATTTAATATCTTGAGCTCGGGAACTCGGATTCGAGTTCCGTCAACTCCGCTGAACTCGTAACGAAAATTCGAGTTTAGTAAACTTAACCTTATAATTTTCCTAATTCATTTGAAACTCCGAAATCCAACCGAAAAACGAAACGGAGACCAATGTGACCTTGTTGCACTAAATCAGCCATATCTTGGCCAAACCATAACCAAACTAACCATGGTTTGATTCCTTTAAACCCTAACTCAACCACCTATCTAGATATTTCAAGCCTTGACCGAGATTATCATCACACAAGCCCCAAACATCAGCCAAAGCTACTGTTTTCTCTCCAGTCCCGTAACCCTTCATCCCTTGGAGATTTTGGAGCTCAAATCTCCTCCAAACTTCAACCAATCATCAAGGTAAGTTAAGGGTTGCATTGTATGTTTAATTCTGGTCATTTTCATCTTTTCATTCATGATTTTGAGCATGATTTCTTCATTTCTGGACTGTTTTCCCGAAATAGAGGATTTTGGGCAAATCCTTGATCTTCCTCGTTTCTCATTGATTTTGTTTGATTCCAAGCCTGAGATTAATTGTTTTAACATCCTCATATCAATTATGATCATTGCTTTCATGTTTGTTGAGACATATATGAGATATCATTTATGAAATTTTCAGAAAATCCCACTTGAACGTCTCGTATGGCTTCTTTCTTGTGTGAGTTTGTTTGGGACTGAATCTTGTGTTGATTTCATGTTATTTTGCTACACAATTGTTGGCTTTTTGGACCTGAACTGAGTCGATGGTATTGAGAGCAAGCATGCTCTGTTTTTCCTCCAGTTTTGCTCGGTTTTGGCTTGAGGTTTGCTGTCAAACTGCTGTCCTTTCCTTCTTCTTCTGCTGTCATCTTTCATGGGTTCTTGGTGTGGGTTAGTTGAGTTTCCTTGCAGCCTTTTATGCCTTGTTTTGTTGCTCGTATTGCCTGGTTTTCCTGCGTCTTTAGCTGCTCTGTTTCTGCGTCTGTGACTGTCCGAGAACTGGAGTTGCTGCGGTGCGTCACGGGCGTGCCATTCCTGGCCTTTCCAGCGCGGAACGGGGGTGCAGACTTAGCCTGGGATTTCTGTACCGAGACACGGGGGTGTCTCGGCCTAAGCTTGGAGGGTGACACGGGGGTGTCACCCCGTTTTGCTTGAGCTTTTACTGCTGCCTTGGTCTGCTGCTACTGCTGCTGTGTTGCTGCGTTTTCCTGGAGTTGATGTGGTGTTGAGGGTGCATGGTTGTGCAGAATGTGTGGTGTGCATGCATGAGAGTGATATGGTGTGTTGTGTTAATGCATGCATGTGTATATAAGGTATAGAATATTAGTATATATATGATATTGTGTGTGTGCATGGGTTGCATGTGTAGGTTTGCATGGGTACGTGTATATATGTATATATGTTATATATATATTATATAGATATTGTATGTATTATATGATTATATATATTATATTATAATATATATATATATTTATGTATTTTAATTATTAATTGATTTCCATTTCGCGTATTTAATTTACCGACTATTGATTGAACGTTTTATTTATTTTATTCCTTAATGTGAATATGAATATTATATGTGTTATGCTTATTAATTGAATGTTAGATTAATTGATATGAATTATGAATTATGAGTTTATGAATTTATGAATTTATGAAATTGAATGAAATATATGAACGAATGAATGATTATATGTTTTAAATTGTTTAATCGTGCACATGAACATTTTTATGATATAACATGATCATTTATGCATTCATGTCATATGCACTTCATTGCCGAGCGTCACATGTGGTCATTGAGTCTTATACCTTTTCTTTTGCACAGATTCGGGTTTGGTCGGAGACGAGGGCGAGCATTGAGACGCGCTTGTGCCTTTATTTTGCTTTGGTAAAGGTGGGTTTTTCTTCTACTAGTTAAACAACCCTATAAATCCCTTATGTGCAAAGTTTTAAGCCAAAATAATATATTTATATCAATCGAGTCATGTTGGGTAAATGATTTCAAATGTATGCCCCTTTTTTTTATTGTGAAACCCTACCTTATGTTTGGCGAGACACATTTATATATATGCTTACGGGCCCCGGAACTTAGTATATGCTGCTAACCGAGGAAGCAAGGGCTGACGGGGATCCCATATACTAGTTCCAACCAAACTACGGTGATACCGGCCCTCGCTAGGAGTTTTAGCAAGGAATGGGAGCTGAGTGCCTTTGGGGGATTCATGTACCCCCATTGGCCCATGTAAGAACCGGTGGTCAGGTCTAGCTAACTTGTCCACCACCCGGAGGAAGAAGGTGTATATGTATGATTATGATCATTTTTGTATGTGCACGAAAGATATGTATGACAACTACTAATTATGATATGATTACACGAGGAGAAGGTTGGAGATTGTGCACGCTCACTCGCCGAGCTTAACCCTTATGAATAATTATGAATGAATATGAACGTCGTAATCCCGTTGATGTTTTCTATTGTTTTAACCACTTGGTAAATTCCTTTCAAACTTCACACGGGATTAGGGCTTGCATGTATGTGTTTAATTTATGCAATATTATATATCTTATGCCCCGTTTTTATACCCACCAGTCTCTTTTAGACTGAACCCGGTTGTTTTCAGCTGTTTTGTGCAGGTATAGAAGTGCTAGGCGGGAATACAAGTCGTCTAGGTCTTGCATTTATGTTTAGCACTTCCTTTTGTCTCATATTCATACTCTTGTTGATATTGTGTATATGATCATAGTTTATGTTTGGAGCGTTATGATTTTTGTAGGCCGTGAGTGCCGTTGCATGTTAGAACACTCTTGTATATCTATTTTTGGGAGCTTGGTGCTCACTGTATATATGCTATGTAGTTCTTGCTTCCGCATTCTATTTTACTCTGATTTTATGGTTTCTTGAGTTGATTGGTTTAAGGGTTAGTCCCGCCTAGCATAGCGTGTGTGTTGTGTCCCCGTTCGCCGTGGATTTGGCACGTGTATGGACTTCCATTTCATATACGGGTCGGGTCTCGGTGCGGGGGATGTGGTACCTGACGCTCGGGTGCTACAACTTGGATTAGTCGAACCCGTTTAATTATATGTTTGATCGGGACAGGTTTCTAGGGCCAGTTGAACCCGTTTTGTTGTATAGTTATTCGGGACAGGCTAGGACAGGTTGCCTTGTTTAGTTGAACCCGTTTAGGTTGATGTTGTTTCACTTTCCGAATATATGAATTTATGATTGCTGATTTAAGTTTTTTGAAAGTTGCCATTTTGTATTGCTTCCGCTGTCATGTTTTGCATTCTTTCACTTGTACAGGGTTAGATACCGCCTAGCCAGTGGGTGCGTTTTTCGTCTGTCACCCGTTCGTTGTGACTTAGTACGTGTACGGACTCTCCATTTCGTACACGTGTCGGGTCATAGTGCGGGGGTGTGATGCCCCACCGCTTGGGGTGTTACATCTTGAGTGGTATCAGAGCTACCAGGTTCAGAACCGGTGCTCTGGAGTCGTGTCGTGTTAGTTTAGGTCGTACGACATAGGAATATGTGCGTATTGCATCCGTTTGGCCTGTAATTTTGCTTCCTCAGTTTGAATTGTACTGAGTTATGTGACTAAGTGCGCAATATGATTACGATTGTGCAACATTTTATCAATGTGCCCTTAATTGCTTTTATTGTTGTGCTTACATGACTTAAATACCACATTACATTTGCATTCTTAACCCTCATGCACCAATTTAGTGTTTTAACTATAGGGCTGCTTCAGCAACAATGTAATCACCTTTCTTGGTCAAGGCTTCCAATACTACGGTGAACGGTACGTTAAGCATGCATGACACGAGCATACACGCATTCTTTATTTGATTAATTCTTGATATTACGTGATATATCTGTCAATTGTGATACTTGCTGATTGTTGTGATTTTGATTCTGCTTTTGTGCTTGAGTGAAAGGGAGATTTAATTCTCTCTGTTTACGTGCCAGGAAGATGTGGATTCTCCCTGTTTGTGTGATAGAAAGATGCAGGATTCTTTCTATAGTTTTGTGCACAAGAGATGCTGGATTCTCTTGTACTTAGGTATTCGAGGGATGCTGGATTCCCTTGGATTTAGGGTTTGAGAAATGCCGGATTTTCTCAAACTAGAATGTCTAGAAGATGTGGAATCTGATAGACTTAGGCTGAGAGACAGGGTTCTCTCAATTGTGTGCCTGAGAGACGGGGTTCTCTCTTTTGTGTGTTGAGAAACGGGGTTTTCTCTTTTGTGTGTCGAGGGACGGGGTTCCTTCGCTTGCGTGTCAAGAGATGGGACTCTCTCTCTCTTGTTTGTTGCGGTTGCGTTACTTCTGGCCAGACGACAGTTTACAAGCAACGAGGATTTGACAGTATCGAGTTTCGGGTGCAGTGGCCTAGTGGAGATCGAATGGATTGAAGTGACCAATGGTCAAATGCTCAGTGGAACTTCAGTGACAATGAATCACTATGAAGGGAGTTGATGCCAACCAAGGGAGAAGTATCCTGCAGAGATTGCAGTTCGCCTAGATCAGAGTTGCGCAGCGGAAGCTTAAAGTGGAAATTCGTTTCAGCGTCGTTCAAGATCCGATCTTAGGACCTGAGGACAGGTCCTTTTGAAGGAGGGGAGTTTGTAACATCCCGCTCATCCGATTTATAAGGTACGTCATGTTTCAACCTATTAATGTGTTTAATTATGTGATTTTATATTTTTCGTGGCCCTATTTTGAACTCTTTTAGAGTTTAGGGGCCCTTTTGTAATTTTCTCTTTTTAGGGGTCTTTCGGTCATTTCTCGTTCGATCAAGTTTTCGACCTTTTTGGCCCCTTCAACACGTTAGGGGCATCGAGACGGGTCCGTAGACTCCGAGTTTGCCCCATTCTGACGTCGTTTGCCTTTTACCGTTCGTTTTGCGCACGAGGACCCGGGGATAAAACACCCGAATCCTCGTTTTTCGAGCAAACGGATCAGTAGCTCTCTCTCTCTTCTCCCGCTGCTTCTCTCTCCTCTCTCACAACACACACACACACACTTGAGGTGTGTTTTCACACACACGTCCAAACTTGCCCGTTTCTCGATGGATTTCGACAAACCACTAGTCCATTTCGACGGGCTCGACGACGCGGTCACAACCGTACCAAGAACTCGGCCAACCGGCGACCGACGGCGGAGAAACCGTCGGATTTCAGACGCAGCGGAAGAGTGGTGGCGGAGCCGCCACTTCGCCGCCCACTTGCGGCGGCTTCCGGCCACCTTCCGGCGACACGCGCCCCCAACCCATGAAGAGGACTCCCCAGCGTGTTTTTCTGGACAAGCGGCACCGCCATCGGGGCGGCGAGGAGGCCGCACGCGCCGTCCGAAGCAGACGGCAGGCGGCGGTGCTACTGTAGCGGCGAGTTTTGTCGCGTTCCGGCGACCTTTTCCGACGGGGCTTGGTGGTTTCCGAACGTTTTCGACCTCCTGAACCCATTTCCAGCCTCAGTTTGGGGGGAATCGGCGCAGGTGGCAGTTCCGGCGATGGCAGCGGTGGAGCATCTTCGAGGCGGCGGTTCGGCCTTTTCCCGGCCGGTTTTGGTAATGACTCCTTTACAAAAGTTGCTCCTGTTGATGAGTCCGAGCTATTCGTGGTGCTGGCGGCCAGAGAACCGGCCGGCGGCGGCGGGTCGGTGGCGGACCAGGCCTGGACCGACGGTCCGATTTTTCGGTGATTTTTCCGGGGTTCGGCTATGGGGCTTTCGTAGGGCTCGTTACGGGCTTTCCAAAGGTATGTCCAGATTTTCTTTTCGTTTAGCGGTTTGTATTTAATTTCAGTTTTCGTATTAGGATTTTAGTTCGGTTATTCGTCAACGAAGTCCGGCGTGTTGGTTATTTTCTGAAATTGGTTGAGGGCTTTTGTCGAGCAGGCCGAGGCGTACGTTTCTGTCCTGGCAGGGATTTTTCCAACCACCGGAGGTGGTATTCCGGTGGCGGCCGGTGGCTGTTCGACCGGCTGCGGTGGCGGCATTCCGGTGACTTTCGGTCAGCGTGTTCCTTTCGTCGTGGTGAGTCCAACGCCACTTCCTGTTCGTCAATCGGATGTCCGGTTGATTTGTTGTGATTTATTTTGTATAACTTGGATATTTGGAATTAATTATTTTAATTGCTAATTGCTTGTTTTGTCGATCGAATTGTATTTCAATGTGTATGAAATCATGTATTAAATGACTTATGAAATATAGTGATGCTTTGATATGCCATTTGAATTTCGATGTATCGAATTTGAGCTATTTGCCTATCTTGAAGAGGGGTGTATATGTTATTTCGCTAAACATATTAATTGCATGACTTCAATTAATTAATCCTTGTCGATTGGTAAACAAATATGCTAATTATGATTTTGATTAAGAGAAATTATTACGCCTAAGCTTGAAGCTTTTAATTAGTCTAATCAATTAAATTGAATTGGAATTTATTATGCGATATATGAATTTTATGAAGCTTATATGATTAAGTTAGAAACTTCTGCACGTAAGAAATAAGTTATTTGTACGAATATGAATTGGTTATTTGATATGTTAATTTAAATGAAATAATGTAAACTCTGCTTATGTGATTGGATTTCTTAAGTGATTGAGCATGTGCCGTGCGTCTTTATATGGTTGTCTGAGTCTGGGTCTGAGTTCTGTACTGTATTTGGTGTGCACAGTTGGTACAGGTGCACTCGGGGTGGTGAAAAGTGAGTCGTGCAGGTTCCGGGGTGGACCATTTGCTGTGTCTTCAACTGTGTTTGCTGCCAGGTGAGGTTAGGATATAGTTATACCTTATTGCAATGTGCCCGTTTTCGAATGTGTGCAATTTATAAGCCTTGTATATACGTAGATATGTGTGAAATATGTACTTTGATGGTTTTGTCATAAGTTTGAAAGTAAGAAACGCTATGTACGAGCCTATGTATGCTTAGTTTTGATATGTTACGATTTCGAGGTCAGTCTGCGTGATATGTACGTACGATATGATAAGTACGATATGCATGAGACATGTCTGTCTGTCTGTCTGTGTGTGGCGGGTTAAGTTTCCGATATATGTGTGTTTGTCTGTGTGATGGGCCCCAGAGTTGTGGGTAAGGGAGACCCGGGATGGCCATGGGGTCGCCGGTTACAACCCCTATGCACTTCTCCATTCTGATAGGATCAACCCGAAACCCACTCGGAGGGAGGTGGGGGACGAAGTCCTTGGGAAGTGAGTGTCGCGAAACTCACTACCCTGACATATATGTGTGGATGGTTAGGGTATGTACAACCCTTCCATCACCCGGTGTGAAGGAGGTACGTTTGTTCTGATTTCCTCTGTTTATGTATATGTGTGATAAGAAGGAGTTGGTTGGATGTGTATTCGTACCCGCCGAGTTTCGTTATGTCTGTCGGTTATAAGTTCGTGAAACGGGGGTAGACTCTTAAGTTAAGATAAAAATTGGATTTTGTTATTAGCCTAATAAGTTATGTTTTAATATGTGTGCTAAGTCTGCATGAGCTGAACGTATGTTTTGAGATATGCATAATCTAAGTTTTGTTCGTTATGTTTTGATAAGTCTCCCTATATGTATATTATCACGGGAAAATATTTTGGCGTGCAAAAACTAACCCCGGGTTCACGAACGTCGCTTCTTCTTTGTGTTGTGCTCTATATATATATATATAGTGTGCGTGTGTCAGCCCCTCGCTCAGTCTTTGGACTGACCCCTCCCCGTTTATGTTTGTAGTGTGCAGGTTTTGGTTTGGATTCGTGTTGGAGTTCGTGCTAGGCGGCAGTGTGTCATGTCTGTCATGTTTGTGTCTGTTCGTTTAGTTTGGTAAGTGATTTGTTTCAAATATTTCTGTAAATTTTGTATAAGATGTGTTTCGTGCAGGTTGCATTTATGATTTAAATGTTTAGAATTCGGGAAAGGTTAGGACAGGTACTTGGATTAGTCGAACCCGTTTGATTATATGTTTGATCGGGACAGGTTTCTAGGGCCAGTTGAACCCGTTTTGTTGTATAGTTATTCGGGACAGGCTAGGACAGGTTGCCTTGTTTAGTTGAACCCGTTTAGGTTGATGTTGTTTCACTTTCCGAATATATGAATTTATGATTGCTAATTTAAGTTTTTTGAAAGTTGCCATTTTGTATTGCTTCCGCTGTCATGTTTTGCATTCTTTCACTTGTACAGGGTTAGATACCGCCTAGCCAGTGGGTGCGTTTTTCGTCTGTCACCCGTTCGCTGTGACTTAGTACGTGTACGAACTCTCCATTTCGTACACGTGTCGGGTCATAGTGCGGGGGTGTGATACCCCACCGCTTGGGGTGTTACAGTAAACCACTACGAATGCATGAAGACTCAAGCTAAACCACAAGTAAACTCCAAAAGACACTTGCCGCCTAGCTTGACTCGGAAGACGTGCAAACTCAGAAGAAAGGGAAAGAGGGGAAAACAACAACGAGGGTTAGTCCTAATGACTAGTGAGGGGGTTAACTCACACACGCAATACGTATATAGAGCAGAACAATTAACCAAAACGGAAGGATCCTTGAACCGAGAGTGGTTTTTGCAAGCCAAATTAATTCCCGTGATATAGATATACTTAGATTAAAGGAAAGGCAAAAGGAGCAAGAAGCCAAATTTTTAGGTACTTAAAAATCCACTCTCGTTTCATAGATCATACAAAGCTATACCAACTCGGCGAGTACGACTTACACTCCAAACTACCAGATCCGAAAGATAAAGCAAAACAAAACAAAGCATAATCCATTCCCAACTCCGGTTGATAGAAGGGTTGATCGGCCCTAACTATCCATACACAGAAATGTGACAAGGTTTAATTACTACCTTGAAACCTTCGGCGGTTGCCTCCGCCGGCTCAAGAGAAACACCCTTCCTCAACCTCCTAAGGTTGGGTGAGACTCTCAAATGGAGGTGTTGATGGAAGAGCTCGGCGACCCCTCAGCCGACCCGAGATTACCATACCACACTCCGGGGCCCAACATATCACAAAAGTTACACAAACATATCTCAAAGCTTATTTTTCAAAGCCAAATCTCGCTTACCCACACACACTTGCATAAAACTAAACTTTTCAAACGAAAGCAAAAAAAATAGTCTATATACCTATACAAAACGTTTTCGAATTCTTATAACAAAGGGGACAATCCCGTAACATATGTATTAAACACATATTTACAATATATAATACGTATTCGCATGCGAGACTTCAAATCACATAGGGTTATAGGTCGAGTAACTAAAAGAAGAAAAACCTCACCTTATCAACGGACGTAGTGGAGACAAAAAGGGGAAACCAGACACCTACGGAGCAATCTCGTCCTCAACAGGAAGATCCGCTGAAAAAGACAAACAACAAGGAACACTCTTAGACTCAATATGAACCACATTGACACTCGGTACATGAGTATGTATACTTATGATGCCAATGATATGAAATGAATTCACATTAAGGCCATTTACGAGCAAATAATTCATATAAGAGCATATATCATAAACGAGGATTTAAATCAAAGCACAAATTCATAACATAAGACTTAACACATAATATCACAAGCTAATCATGCATACACATCACAAACGGGGCAAGAAATACCAACAAGAAGCAACGAAAAGGCGAAAGAAATCTCCTCGGACGCACCCTGATTGACACGGCCGTGTCAGAAAACAAAGGGGAACGGACACGGCCGTGTCAAGCAAATAAATTCGAAAAAAAACATTTCCGAGGGCTTGACACGGCCGTGTCCATTTTCCTTTGTAAACTGACGCGGCCGTGTCAGGCGGAAAAATTCAGAAAAAACAATGGCGAGGGCTCAAAACAGCCGTGTCCGTTTTCCTTTGTAAACTGACACGGCCGTGTCAGGTTCTCGGACTGGAAATATTTTGGCGAAAAAGGGCCGAAAATGGAGGCCAAAAACAGGGTATTTTCGGTTGGGCCTTCAAGGAGACTCTTATGCCTTTCAAAATACATACAACATGCATCAAAATGACACCAATTCAACAACCTTTCATGCCCAACAAGTAGCCAAAATTTCAGCTCCAAAAATGCAATTAATCAAGGCAAGAAAAGGGAAAAAAAAATGATCAAGTATAACTCATCCAATCCCCAAGCTTCATTAATGGCAAATGATCATATTCCAACTACCATGCAAGGAAGTGTAATAAATAGCAAGAATCATGTCGTATAAGTCCTTAATCATCAACATAACTGAAGGAAACAAGGAAGGAGCAAGAATCAACAATTTCTCCCAACAACAACTATTCACATGCTTGCTATATCTCTTCAATCAACCAAGGAATTGAACTCAAAAGCATATAAAAGAGATAAGAGAGAGTGAAGATTGAAACCATGAACTCACCTTTCAAATTTGAGAAGCTTAGGTGATGATTTGAGCTCAAAATCAAAGAAATGGCCAAAGGGGTTTTCTTCCTTCTTCTTGCTTCCTTTGCTGATCGATATAGAGGAGAGAGGGAGAGAAATGGATCAGTTATGGGGGGGTTTTGGGCTGAAATGGGTTAGCTAACTCAAGTCACAAATCATGGTTAAGGCTTGGTTGAGTTTAAGTGGGGTCCACAAGGTCTTATTAGGTCAAAAGGTGTCTCTCAAGCATAAGGGGCTCGTTACGGGTGAAATTCGAAGGTCTTAATGAACTTAGAAAAATGTGAGGCTTATCCCATCAAACCCGAATCATCGAAACGAGTTCAATGGAAGTGACGGAATTCGAATCCGAATTCCCGAGCTCAAAATACGCGTTCTAGAACCCAAGGTGCGCTAAATGCTCTTTAGCCTCCTTTAGGTCCCGACTCCAATACGAACCCAAAAAGGCAAGCAAAACAAATACTAAAACATGTAACGAGAACATAATCGAGTTCATAAAGCATATATCACAAATTCACAGAAATCAGAATTAAATACGGATCCAAGACGAACAAATGCAAAGCAAGGAAAATTAAACGTTCAAGGGTAACCAAATTCATATTAAAGCAAATAAGTTCAAATAACTTCAATAATTCACGTTAGCAAATGAAATATCACATAAGGAAATAATTGAATAGCGCACATAATAGTTTACCTGAAAAGTCCGATCAGTCGGGATGTTACAAATGCGTATTATGACTACGAGATATGGCAAATGGATGTGAAAACTGCCTTTCTTAAAGGTGACATTGATAAAGACATTTATTTGGAGCAACCAATAGGTTTCACATTCAGTGGGACTGAGCAAAAGGTTTGCAAACTCCAAAGATCAATCTATGGATTAAAACAGGCTTCTAGGAACTGGAATATTCGATTTGATGAATCAGTCAAAGCATTTGGCTTCATTCAAATTTCAAATGAATCATGTGTGTATAGAAAGGAATTGGAGACCTCAGTGCAATTCTTAGTACTTTATGTAGATGACATCCTTCTTATTGGGAATTCAAAGGATGACATGAAAGTGACTAAGTTAAGGTTATCGAACCAATTCGAGATGAAAGATCTTGGTGATGCGTCCTATATCCTTGGAATTAAAATCTATCGAGATAGATCTAGAAGGTTAATAGGACTATCACAGTCGATGTAGATTGACAAAGTATTGAAGAGATTCAATATGGAGTCAGCAAAGGTTAAGAACCTTCCTATGAGTGTAGGAACATGTCTTTCAAAGAAGATGTATCCTAAGACTAACCTTGAGAAAGAAAGAATGACTCATACACCTTATGCATCAGCAATACGTAGCATAATGTATGCAATGTTAAGTACTCGACCGGATGTGGCTTATGCACTTAGTGTAACAAGTCGTTTCCAATCTGACCCTGGAGATGGTGACTGGGCTACCGTGAAGAATATTCTTAAGTACTTGAAAAGTACTAAAGATTTATTCTTAGTTTACGGAGGTCAGAAAGATCTTACAGTCGAAGCATACTGCGATGCAAGCTTTGCATCTGACTTGGATGATTTTAAGTCAATGTCAGGATACATTTTCTGCCTAAACGGCGGAGCAGTGAGTTGGAAGAGTTCCAAGAAAACTACCACTGCAGATTCGACCACTGAGGCCGAATACTTAGCTGCAAATGATGCAGCCAAGGAAGGTGTTTGGATTTAGAAACTTCATTCAAGACTTGAATGTTGTTCCTAGCATGAAAGACCCCATAACTGTGTTTTGTGACAACACTGGGGCGGTTGCTCAAGCAAGAGAACCAAGATCTCACCAACGGACCAAGCACATTATGAGGAACTATCACCTAATCCGTGATATTGTCAAAAGAGGAGATGTTCAAATTGAGAGGGTCACATCAGCAGAGAACGTGGCAGATCCACTTACTAAACCCCTTAGTCGACAAGCTTTCCAAGGTCATCTTCAAAAGATGGGACTTAGAATAGCTTTAGAATGGCTTTGACGGGCAAGTGGGAGATTGTTAGGAATAGTGCCCTAGAAAGCCGATTGTATATCCGCTTTGTGCTTTTCCTTATTGTAATCACAGATAATTTTTTAATAAAATACCGTATTGAGGCAATACTTCTTTATATTCTCTTGTTTGGTATTCATTTACTTTAGTTGTGCATGTATGAGAACTCCCCTAATCCTGATGACTTTAGGACTCTACCATTCAGGTGAAATGGTTCATGAAACGAGCCCTATATTACATAAGTCATGATTAGTAAAATACTCCAAGCCGATGTGTCCTACAGACAGTGGGAGTGTCAACCTGACTCCTATAAGGCTTGCTTGTGGGATCACACCCTTAAGAAGGACCACCTTGTTTCATAGAGGTGCAAAGTGTATAGTTGAAACGTGCGTGATACATGAGGGTGCTTACATTAATAAGTAAGTTCACTGAGGTGCCCCGTGTGAGAAGATTCCTAAATGGGAAAGGAAGTTTCTATTTCAGGAAATGGAAACTTCCAGATTAGGAAATATCTCACGAGTCATTGATGTGATTAATTGATCCTTAAACTTGAGGTTCCTTGTCACTTTATGAGTTAACTCTGTAGTCTTAGGTATAAGCTTTAAAGGGTATTGCCTTAGACAACTGATTCAAGGCTTATGCTGGAGCTGCACAAGTGATTCATGAAAGTGAATGAGAATCAAGAAAGGACCTAAACTTGCATTTGCAAGGTGATCTCTTATTGTGTAAGTCGTTCATATGCCATATGGAGTCCTTGGCCAAGGCAGTAGATCAAGACATCAAGAAAAGGGTTTCTTGGATTGAGATCAAGTGGATATGAAATGCACTTAGCTTTAAGACCGGATTATTAGGGTTCTAATTATTCCCTTACCCTAGATCTTGGTTGAGAGATAGTAAGTAGGAGGATTCTATCTCACATGAATCAATGACTTAAAGGTTCTGTCGAATCCGAACATTCCAATTCAGCTAGGGGTTAAACACCTGTTGCAAGACTATGGTCGTTTAATCTGTGATCTGATTAATTAATTAGTGAATTAATTAATTAGGGTCACTTCTAATTGAATTGAGAACCTAGAGGGTCACACACAACAACTTGGTGACATGAGTTGAGGCTTTAAAATGATTAAACGAGTTAATCGGGCCGAGAGGGTTCCACACGTGTGAAACCACACGTGTGGGTCACGTGAGTGAGACGTGTCTCACGTGAATATATATATATATATATATATATATATATATATATATATTGTATAATAATTTGTTAATTATTTAATAGACTTTGGTTTAATTTTGAATTAAAAAGAAAGTCTTATTTTGGAGAAAAATAATCTAGTTAATTAATTACGAATTAATTAATTAGATAAAATAAGTTATTTATTTTAAATAAATAAAGTATAAAATTATCCAAAAATAGTTTGGATATTTTAGCTCTCTTAAAAGTTGACTTGAATTAGAATTCAAAGTCAAAGTTGGAAAATAATTGATGATCTTCTTTTGGTTCATGTGTTGAATACCATCCTTTCTCCAAGATAAATTAAACCCTAGGATAAGCCTAAACACTAACTAGAGAACTAGCATCCTTACTAGTTAGATTGTGATCAAGTTGGTGGACTATCTCTAGAGAGCTTCAAGTTAGAAGTTTGAAGATTCGAGCTTTACCAAGGAGAGGGGATCAAGCCGCGAGAAGTGCGTTCTTGGGTGGCTTGAAACGCTTCAAGAAAGATAATTAAGAAAGTAAGTTTCTAATCCCTACGAATTTGGATACACGATTGCGAGCCTAAGATCCTTTTGTTGGAAAAATTTTAAATTTTCGCTGTTTTCTGATTCCGTTTTCCAACAAAGCCTTGAAAGAAAGTGAAAGCGTTTATAGACTTTGATCCGTCAAATGTTCTTCATGCATCACATTTCTATGTGTTTTAAGTTGTTCTTACGTGTTATTATGTGACTTTGGGAGAGATCTCATCTAAAACCCCATATTACTATTCATTTCCGAGCCTTCATTCCCTCAATAGAATACTAAAAAACTCAAATCTGTATTTGTTGAATGCCTTAACTCACATCTCTTGTTTTAAAATCATTTTCGGAAATTTAACATCAGAGTTACGATTTTATCCCCATGTCATTATTTATCCACTAAACGATATCCTCTTATCTCATTCGTAGAACCTTAGAGGCATGAAACTTATATTTTTCTATCACTTACATATGCTTTCCATGACCCGAAACTCTTTACAAAAATTGTTGATCAAAATTACCATTAGGTCCCTTGATCACTATTCATTCCATACAAATAGGAATTTCTCGGAACACTTTTTCCTATCAAATATTATAGTCAAATGAATCCTCGAATCATTTCGAGAATTTTGATATCATCCACAAACCCTAATTCCTATTCTAACTCCGGTAGCATCACAAATTACTTCAAAACCATAGTTACTATTCTTACCGTAAACGACTTTTTATCCGTACCCTTTTTTATATTCAATATTATAGTCAAAATGATCCTTGAATTATTTTATGAATTTTCATACATTTACCAAAACTTGATTCCAACAGTAGCATATTTTATAAATATTTTCCTTTTTAAAAATTATCATTTTATTTTAAATAATTAGCTTTCATTCAATATTCAAAATTATACTTAAAACGTTTCTTGAATTTTTCCCTAAACTATCATAATTTTTCCAACTTTTAAACTTCATCATATCTTCGTTTACATAATTTTATCATGATTTTCATCATCTTGAACGTTCATGACTTGTAAACGAAAAACATAAATATTCCACATTTATAATCATAACAAAGCTCATTTTTTACTCATTCTTTCATTATTTTACCACTTCAAGTTCTCGTCCCTCGACTCTTGAATAAATTTTATATTATTTTATAATTATTTTTATCAAATATGACATCACCCATAACATCACCTTCCTAAAATAGAAAGTCTAAATATGTGAATTGAAGACTTCCACATTTCCTACAAAAATTCCCCACATTTGTGTGATTTAGAGATTTCCACATTCCCTACAAAAATTCCATACAAATGTGTGGGTTAGAGATCTTCCACATCTCTTCCATATTCTTAGAAATTGCAACATAAGCCCCTAAATGCCAAGTATAAATACCCCTCCAAGCTCATTTCCAAGACTACACAAAATTCACTCCATCCTCACTCTCTCTCTCACGCCACTCCTCTCTCTCCCTAGGCTAAGGTGAGTTTTATTTTATTATTTCATGCTTTATATTATGTTCTTAGTATAATAATAGTAGTAGCATGCTTAGATTTAATTAAATTATGCTTTAGGAATTTATTTTATGAAATATATGCTAGTTTAGGAAAAATATGATAATATATTTGAATTTATTTAATTAAACGCATGAATTATGATATGATATAGTATAGTCATATGTTCAAGTATTCATGATCTTGTTTAATTAAATTCATGTCAAGAATAATTTATTTAGAATTAATATCATGAATCATGTTGCATAAAGTGCCATATTTTACCTTTAATCATATGTTATGAACCTAGAATTTATTAAATATGATCATGAACTAGTATGAACATATTCATAAGTCTAAGAACATGTTCATGTTGTTCTTGAATGATTTTAGGTGCACGTGTGATAGTGTGTGAGTGTGAGTGTTCGATTTTATGTTATAAAGTGATTAATTCATAAGAATTTGAATAGTAAATGTTTTTAATAGTAATTTTGACTTTTTGGTCAACCCATATTCTGATAATTTCGAAATTTATATTAAATTAATTATAAAATTTGTTTTGAAATTATTAAAGGAGAAATTTATCCGAACTTTTCAAAAATCGGTAAATTGTGAACTAATTTTAAAATAGAACTTAAATTGTCAAATTAAAACCTAAATTTCATTTCCAATCTTATAATTAGAATCATGACGTGATTAATTAATATTTAATTAGTTAAAGATTTCATAAAACCTAATTAATTAAAGAAATTCACTTAAACGGTGAAAATAAGGGTTTACCGGGTAAAATTAAAGTTCCAAAGATCATTTAAACGTTTCATATTATCGTTTTGAAATTCAAAACGTTCAAGGTTTCAAACATTAAAGAATTAGGATTTTTATCCAAGTTTTGGATTTCAAGTAAAGATATTCATTTAGGATTTTCAAATCGGATATTTCCAGATATCATTTCCAAAATAAGATTTCCTTATTAAAATTTATGAACTTATTTTATAATATAAAAGTTTACTAAGATTCATAATTTAATAACCGCTTGTTTTACAAGTCTTGTTTGAATGTTAAAGTTGTACTTTATCAAAATATTATTATGCGATTTCATTCCATGATTATGACATGTTTTATGATAACTTGTCTATGTGAGTAGTTTCGGTTACGAAATAGAAACTTATAGTTGATCACCACTCATAGGTGAAAATCCGGACGGACTAGGACTCCGGTATTATTACATAATACCTGGTTACTGTAGGTGAGGTTAAACGTTTTCAACTGGGATCATGAGTATATATATATATATATATATATATGAATGAAACATTTTGTAACCTACCATAATACCATTCAATTTTTATTCCTTTATAAATGATACTGCCCTTTTTGAAAATACTTTGATAACAACTTATATTGTTCCAGTATACACAATCAATTATTTTAAAGTATTCATAACATCTTGTCAAAAACAATTAAAAGTATCTCCTGCTAAATTATCTCGGTACTATGCTACCGTTTATCTGGTATCGTTAAATGCAAGCAAAATGTATTTTCTTATTGTGGACCCGGTGGTCTTGGTAGAAGTTGTGACGCCCCGTCCGATACATTGTATAGGTATGCGCCACGAGAGAGTTTACTTTACGCACTTATGTGATTTAAATTCCCTTTTATGTGTTTAATTCCAACTTTGATTGAAATGTGACTTAATTGACTAAAACCTAAAATGGTAAAATATGAATTCTTACATGACAACTTGAGAATGGAACTTGGATGAATTTAAATAAATTGTTGGAATTGGATTTAAATAGGACTTGGACCTATTTGTGTGTTTTGGGCCTAACTTAAATTAGGTGAGTTTGGGTCATTCGGAACCAATATGAGCTCGGAAATTCGAATTCGAATTCCGACACCACCATTGGACTAGAATCGGTGATTTGGGTCCAACGGAATTTATTTTATAATTTTCGGAAACCATTTAGACCTTAAACCTTTTAATTTTAACCTATTGGGCCAAAAGTCACTTATTTGGGCCCAAACCCTAATGAAACCTTTAGCCACCATATATATACCTTAAAACCCTAACCTAGCTTTATTCAAACTTCATTTCACAACAAATCATATCATCCATGGAGAGCTTCAAAGGAGAATAAAGATCTAAGATTTTCCCACATTTTGAAGAGCTCATATCTCTCTCGTTTCTTCTTGATTTCAAGATCTTAGGTAAGCCTTCAACATTTATTTTATTTTATAATGTCTATATATGTGTAGCAGTTAGGACTTTTATGTATAGAACTTTCCTTACCATGTTTTATGTGAGAATGTGAATAATCTGGTGATTAAATGAAGAAATTGTTGTAGTTCGTTGGTGTTTTGAAGCATTGCTTTCATGGCTTTCATGGTGATGATTTGCGTGGGGTTCGTGATTTTAATAAACTCAAGCTTGGAAATTGATGGGTAGTATGTGTGTATTTGTGTGTGATAACGTGAGGCGCCACATCCCCCGCACTAAGGCTCAACACGAGTAACGAAATAGTAAATCCGCACCCGTATCAAACCCTAGCGAACGGGAGACAAACATAAAAACCTTCCTAAGCCAGGCGGAGCTAGACCCTGCAATGATTACCAATCCACAAAATATAATGCAGCAAAGCCAAAGTTCAATCATACCAACTATAAGTAGAATTTGGGCTCTTCAGGCCTCTTTTAAATCATAGCAAAACCCAGTAAAGTCAGTTCAATAACAATTATATAAATATTCAAGTTCATGATATAATAGAATGAATCATACATAATTCCAATACATAAATGGGTGCAGGGACTCTCCTAACTAACTCGACCACTTAAAGACTTCAAACACCTCCGCCTAGCCCGAAACTCCAAAGATCAAACCTGCACACTAAAAGAGTGGGGAGGGAGAGGGGTCAGTCTCTAGAAGACTGAGTGAGCAGGAGCGATACATATATATAAAACATGCACATGCAAGTCATAAATCCCGAGCAAGGTTTTATTTGAATTTAGTTCCCAAAAAGGACAAGAAAATAGATAAACAATGCTCGACTTTTACGACTAATTCATATTACATTCATTCCATTCATAAATCATACATAAATATAAGGCTCGGCGAGTGAGCGTGCACAACCTCCATCCAAACTCCGACAGTGTACATAAATATCAGTAATATATCGATTAGGCGTTCAGGCAATATATCGTAATACACACAGACCATAAATCATAACATAAACATATGCATTTGGGCAATCCGTGTCCCGGCATTCCCACACGGTGCATAATTCTATCAAAACATATACATAAGAAGAGGCGTAAATCCTAACCAACCTTCTTCCTCCGGGTGGTGGACGGGCTTGCAAGACCCGACCACCTCAATCATGGGCCAAAGGGGTTTCATGACTCCCCCAAGGGCACTCAGCTCCCATTCCCCGCTAAACCTCCTAGCGAGGGCCGGTATCACCGTAGTTTGGTTGGGACTAGTATATGAGATCCCCGTCAGCCCTTGCTTCCTCGGTTAGCCACATATACTAAGTCCCGGGGCCCGTTCAATAATAAGTTATAAATGTGTCTCGCCAAAACATATCAATTCATAAGTACATAACATAATTCATAAATACATATCATAATTCATAAGTACATAACATAATTCGTAAATACCTTACCGTGTAATTCGGCATATGCTATATACATACCTCTCCGTGTCATCCTAATCCATAGCTAGCATGAAGACACACGGTTTGCAGCATAGCCTCATTACAAAACCATTTTCAAGCTTATATACGCTCATACGTATAATTCAGAAGAATTTACTCGATACTTCATTTGAAAACCATATATATATATAATCATAAGGTTTTGGCCAAAGCTTTTCACATAAGGGTTGTAGGGTTTGTTACATAGCTAAAACGAAAACCACCCTCACCTTAACCGTGAAGAAACAAGGATCGAGCACCAAGTGCCTGAACGATCAAAAGCTCTCCACCCTGGAGACAAACTGTACAAAAGACCACAAGACGTGTTTGTGAGACTCAAGACTCTTAATGAACCATATATGACGCACGGCAATGCACAAGCATGCTATGAAGGCATAAAGATCATTTTAAGTCATGAAAATCATATAACCAATTCACTCACTTGTTCAATCATAAATCATTCAAATTCTTCAATTCATATGTCCAATCAATTTATTTCAAGAACTCAAATAGGAGGATAGAACATATTCAAGCTCTCCCAACAAGCTACTATATACCTCATATTACATAAGATAGCATATTTCCAAGGTTTAACAACAAGAAGAAATCATATGATATGGAAAATAAGTTATGCAATTCATAAATGACATATAAACACACATAAACGGCATTACGTAAAAGCATGCCTATAACACATCCAAAAGCCATGAAATTACACCATATTACTCCTAACATATAGTAAAACAAGTTCATAGTTCAACACAAAAGGAGATAAAGCCATTCAAGAGGTGAAACAAATCAAAACCCGAAAAGGAAGCAACACGGACTGCACAGGGGAAGGGACACGGGGGGTGTCACCTTCCTTAGCCAAACTGAGCCACGGGCGTGGCTCAGTACAGAGCTGCCCAGAAGGTGTGACACGCCCGTGTCTCACTCTTATGAGTAAATGAGACACGGGGGTGTCACGGTACAGAATTAAAACCGTTCACAACGTTAAACCGGCAAAACTGATCCCTTACAACCTCAATCCAAAAACATACCAAATGAACTCCAAATGCTCTGAAACTTAATATACAACATATTTATCATGTTATGAACATTTTTCATTTAGAGTTCAAAGGCTAAATCACACGTTAAGATCATCGAATTCATGCAACAAAACTGGGTCGCCAAAATCGCACATATGAACCCTAATGATTCTATCATGCCTTGATCAAGTACTTAGGGCTTGAATTTGGATCTGAAACTTTGGGGAAAGCATGCTAACATACTAAAAAACTAATATACTTCATATATATGCAAAATGGTACAATTTAAAGCACATTAGAATGACCAACAAGTTGCAAAACGAAACAGCAACAAGTCTGTCAAAGATCATGCATAAGAACAGGCCATGTACTTCGATTTTGAGGCTTCAAATGGAACCAAATACTTAAAGCATGAATGTTAACATATAGAGAAATAAGTGTACATCAACTCCAAGCAATTTCACACGAAATGGAGACCATTTGATCAAGCAACAACACAAAATTTCACACAGCAGTTCGAAAAACAGGGGAATCAATTAGATCATCAAGTTTGGAGCTCCATATCTCAAAATTTTATAAAAGGAGCAAGAGAAGAAATCCTCCTAACATCACATACTATCAGTTAGGAAAGAAATAAGCCAAGAAACAAGCTCATATACTCATTTACAAGCAAGGAAATCAGCTACATAAGCAAATAGGTCACAAGAGCAAAAATCCCTAAAAGCTCATACCAAACTCATCACTCAAACCCTAATCAATTCTGATCCAAATCATGATATAAGGAGATGATATCAAGTATAATAGAGTAGAGAAGACATAAATATTCATACCTTGAAGATTTGGTGAAGGAGGGAAGAGATTTGAGCTCAAAATCTCAAGAATGGCTTAGGGTTTTCTCTCCTTTCTTCTCTTCCTCCATATCGATCAGTTGCAGCAATGAGAGGAGATGTTTGGTTCGGTTTTCAGAGCTAAAAGGGAAGAGAAAGGGCTTAACTCTAGGTAGATAAGTCATGGTTAATCTTTGGTTAGGTTTGGTTAAGTAAAAAGGGTCCCACCAAGGAGACTAGTCAACTAAAGAAGCTCTTCTTGCACGGGTTGCTCGTTATGGTTGAATTTCGGAGGTCTTAATGATTTCAAAAAGGTGTGAGGCTTGTTCCATTATCTCCAAATCGTCGATACGAAGGCAACGGAGTTGACGGAATTCGAATCCGAATTCCCGAGCTCAAGATATCACGCACGGAACCAAGGGTGCGCTAATTGCTCGTTAGCCCCCGACTTGGTTCCACAATCAAAACTAAATTCATAAACACGTCAAATGAATCCGAAAACATAAACCGAGCATACAGGCATGTTCATAACACACATATTTACAACATATTAAATTTTCACGACATTTCGGTATCAATACATATATGAACAAAGCACAAATAGAACACTCATGCGCATGAACGAATTCATATGGTTATAAAGGAATTACTAAAACTTAAATTCCATATTAATTGAATTTAGAGCCAACTCATAACATGTTGAAATTAATTAACAGAATTACCGAAACAGTTAAGGTAACATGAAACCTTAATTAAGAAATTAAACACTAAATATCAAAGTAGAATAAAATGAATTAAATTAAAGTGACAATAGTTTATAGTTTAAATCAAATATGAACATTTATAAACAATTAATCATATAATTAAATAATTAATTTACACAATTTATAAACAAATACGCCACATTATTTAAAACTGAAAAACTGGGGCGTTACAATCTCTCCCCCTTAAAAAGAATCCGTCCTCGGATTCAAAGTACGCTTGAAAACAAACAATGAGAGATTCCCCGTCTCTCATAAGCAACAAGGAGAGAGCCCCGTCTCTCGAGCAGCAATGAGAGAACCCCGTCTCTCCAACAACAATGAGAGAACCCCGTCTCTCGCAAGCAAAGAGAGTACCCCGTCTCTCAAACAAAAATAAGAGAATCCCCATCTCTTAACCGAAAATAAAGCAAGGAAGTCTCCAATACTCCCAAGCAACTCACGCAAAACCAAATTTAAAATCACGTAAGGCACCCAAAGCAAGTAATAAATGTCGCCCACATTGATATCCAATTACTCCAAGTAATTTAACACAATACAAGATTGAAGCACCTAACATAAAAATTATATAAGTTAAAATTGCATGGATGCATGTATCATGAATGCTATAAGTACCGTTCACCGAAGTTTCAAAGTTTAGAACTGAGAGTTGTCGTTGTCCAGTGTAGGATCTATCCTGAAGATAGCTCAGTGGTCAGCTTGTCTTGAACCTCTTCAAGGTTCCTCGGTGAAGCTATTGATAAATCCTTTAAGGATCATCCTCTTGGATCCGTTCTGACTTGTACTATTTCCAGTCTTCACCATTTCCCCCAATCTTCGTTCGACCATCCAATTCTTTTTAATTAACCACGCTTGGCCTCCCGAATACCCTTAGATCATCTGTCTCGAAGTTAGACCCATAGCTACTATCTTACTCATATCAAAGTTTAAAATACCCTCGAGAATAACTACCCCTGACCCCCTTGACGATTCAATCCCTACCTAGAGGTATTCGTCATTAGGATCTACCTTAACACGAATCCTCTTCCCATCTTCCGTTCATGTTATCTATTCATACTCTTTAACCCCTTAGGGTTATTCGGTATCTGGCCCCACATTTCTTGAATCGAAGATAGAGTGTTCTTGATGCGTTTTGAAGTTTGATGTAAATCCTCCAATGATCATCTTTTCCGGTTTGGTTTCTCCTTAGATTTCCTTCCGAAGTATCGTGGGAATAACCGAAGACTTGATAATATTGTCATTGTTGAACCCCCTTTTTGTACCCTATTAGATTACTCGTGATCGCCATCATTCCATCATATGCCAACTTGATTCAACACTCTCTCTTGTCAATTCTGACTTAGGAGTTTCCAGAAGCTTCCTTATAATTCTGTTATCCCCAGATCCATGTTCCATATATAGGAATATTCTCCAAGACATTTCCTTTATACCTAATGAGGGACTCTAACCCGACTTGAGTAACTTAACTCTCCTCTTAACAGCTTAACCATTCAAGCCGTCTTGTTTATTTCTGATCATCACTAATAGGACTCCTAGGTCTTCCTTAATTTGCAATTCCGTTATTCTTACTGAAATATTTCTTCGAGCACCCTTTTAATCGTCCAATTTGTTCCTCGATCGTGCTCTCCCCCTTAAATTTCTGTTGTCCCGGGTGGAACTCCATCGATTCTTCTTTTATCGAAACTCTTGATGAGTAAATCCCATTAGGTGGAGTTTAACTGATATAGAAATCAAAGATTTGGCTTTTCAACTCCTTCCCTAGTTCTCTTGGTGTCCGAAACTCCTTTCTTAATCTTGTCCGGAACTCTAATCTCACTTCTCCTTCTGAATTCTTGCTTCCGTTAACCTATCCCTTAATAGAAGTTCTTATTTCCCAAGATCACCTTCCTTCTAATGTCATCCCATTATTACTCTTCCTCATAACTCAAATGCGGCTCGGTTGAACTGATACTTGATAGTTGAGGCGAAAGGACTTCCTATCAAGTAAACACTAAAATGCATGTTGGGTTAAAATGACAATGCATGTGTCACGTTTACATCAAGCAGTTATACAACACATTAGCGTAACAAAACCAATTAGAAATGCACGGATAAACATAAGGTTAAAAGAATAAATAATTAATGCAAGATATGATGCACGTGCTATGAATGCTTTGGAACCTGTCACCGATGTGGGAAGTTATTAACTCGGTAGCTCTCCTCGTTCTTCCGATCCCAAGGTCACTTGACCTGGTAATTATTCCTTGCCTTTCCCACGGTCTTCAAGTTTTCCATGAGTCTTTTGGCATCACTTGTATCTTCCACTATCCGAGGTTGCAATTTCTTAATCCTTAATTCTTCCACGTCCACTGAGTTAGTATCCAAATTTCTCCTCGAAATTCGACCTTTACTTCTAATCGTCACCTCAATCAAGAATTTCGCGTTTATCCTTTGTGGGTTTAATTCACCTCCAATTGTTTCTACTTGAGTGCATGATTTCCTCTCTTTCTCGTTTCCATTTGTTGCTCCATATCTTCCAATTTAACCTCACAACATGACAATTCAGCTGGGATTCGGAAAAATGAACTCAAATCCTGTTCTCCCTATCGCCACCTTCCCTCTATTTGCGTTTACCCAAATGCTTATCTTCTAGAACCCGACTTCTAATCACTAGGTTTAGTTCGAAGTCCTTCTTTGTAGACCCTTGATGCATAACCTCTACCGGACCCCTGTTATCTCTACTCCTCTTAATTACTAGTACCTCTTCCATGATCCAAATCCGGGACCAATATATCTTCAAGGTTTTGTTCCCTTCATTCCTTAGGTTGCAAGATCCTGTTGAATCCAATTAATGCACTTCAGGTAGTGGATTCATATAAGTTATTCTTCTGAGTCACAACCATCCATTGATTAACTCCTATTCCTATTACCCCAAATGTCTCTCTGCCATCACATCGCCAAGGTCAAACCTCCCATTCTGAATCTCAACCGTTAATTGCCACTCAGTCTACAAAGCCCCACAACTAGCATTCTCCACATTCCTCCCCGGCATCCTTCCTATCTTCCGTGCCTCCGAAGGAATTGTGATAGATTGTTGTGATCATAGAACTTGGCCGTGGTTTGATATCATCTTTATAACCTGGAAATCATAACTCTTTTCAAGAATGGATGCATGCGATTAGTGCATGCTCATGGCACATATTCAATACGAAAGACAAGAATCCATATAAAATGCAACAAGTAATTCAACGAAATTCTTAAGGAAACCAAATTCCATATTCAAGATCGATGCAATGCACATAATATCACATAGTCCCTATGCCGTTCGACTTAGACTGACTCCGACAAGACTCAAGAACACCGGTTTTGCAACCGGGCTCTGATACCACTTAAGGATGTAGCACCCCGCACGTGAGGCGCCACATCCCCCGCACTAAGGCTCAACACGAGTAACGAAACAGTAAATCCGCACCCGTATCAAACCCTAGCGAACGGGAGACAAACATAAAAACCTTCCTAAGCCAGGCGGAGCTAGACCCTGCAATGATTACCAATCCACAAAATATAATGCAGCAAAGCCAAAGTTCAATCATACCAACTATAAGTAGAATTTGGGCTCTTCAGGCCTCTTTTAAATCATAGCAAAACCCAGTAAAGTCAGTTCAATAAAAATTATATAAATATTCAAGTTCATGATATAATAGAATGAATCATACATAATTCCAATACATAAATGGGTGCAGGGACTCTCCTAACTAACTCGACCACTTAAAGACTTCAAACACCTCCGCCTAGCCCGAAACTCCAAAGATCAAACCTGCACACTAAAAGAGTGGGGAGGGAGAGGGGTCAGTCTCTAGAAGACTGAGTGAGCAGGAGCGATACATATATATAAAACATGCACATGCAAGTCATAAATCCCGAGCAAGGTTTTATTTGAATTTAGTTCCCAAAAAGGACAAGAAAATAGATAAACAATGCTCGACTTTTACGACTAATTCATATTACATTCATTCCATTCATAAATCATACATAAATATAAGGCTCGGCGAGTGAGCGTGCACAACCTCCATCCAAACTCCGACAATGTACATAAATATCAGTAATATATCGATTAGGCGTTCAGGCAATATATCGTAATACACACAGACCATAAATCATAACATAAACATATGCATTTGGGCAATCCGTGTCCCGGCATTCCCACACGGTGCATAATTCTATCAAAACATATACATAAGAAGAGGCGTAAATCCTAACCAACCTTCTTCCTCCGGGTGGTGGACGGGCTTGCAAGACCCGACCACCTCAATCATGGGCCAAAGGGGTTTCATGACTCCCCCAAGGGCACTCAGCTCCCATTCCCCGCTAAACCTCCTAGCGAGGGCCGGTATCACCGTAGTTTGGTTGGGACTAGTATATGAGATCCCCGTCAGCCCTTGCTTCCTCGGTTAGCCACATATACTAAGTCCCGGGGCCCGTTCAATAATAAGTTATAAATGTGTCTCGCCAAAACATATCAATTCATAAGTACATAACATAATTCATAAATACATATCATAATTCATAAGTACATAACATAATTCGTAAATACCTTACCGTGTAATTCGGCATATGCTATATACGTACCTCTCCGTGTCATCCTAATCCATAGCTAGCATGAAGACACACGGTTTGGAGCATAGCCTCATTACAAAACCATTTTCAAGCTTATATACGCTCATACGTATAATTCAGAAGAATTTACTCGATACTTCATTTGAAAACCATATATATATATAATCATAAGGTTTTGGCCAAAGCTTTTCACATAAGGGTTGTAGGGTTTGTTACATAGCTAAAACGAAAACCACCCTCACCTTAACCGTGAAGAAACAAGGATCGAGCACCAAGTGCCTGAACGATCAAAAGCTCTCCACCCAGGAGACAAACTGTACAAAAGACCACAAGACGTGTTTGTGAGACTCAAGACTCTTAATGAACCATATATGACGCACGGCAATGCACAAGCATGCTATGAAGGCATAAAGATCATTTTAAGTCATGAAAATCATATAACCAATTCACTCACTTGTTCAATCATAAATCATTCAAATTCTTCAATTCATATGTCCAATCAATTTATTTCAAGAACTCAAATAGGAGCATAGAACATATTCAAGCTCTCCCAACAAGCTACTATATACCTCATATTACATAAGATAGCATATTTCCAAGGTTTGACAACAAGAAGAAATCATATGATATGGAAAATAAGTTATGCGATTCATAAATGACATATAAACACACATAAACGGCATTAGGTAAAAGCATGCCTATAACACATCCGAAAGCCATGAAATTACACCATATTACTCCTAACATATAGTAAAACAAGTTCATAGTTCAACACAAAAGGAGATAAAGCCATTCAAGAGGTGAAACAAATCAAAACCCGAAAAGGAAGCAACACGGACTGCACAGGGGAAGGGACACGGGGGGTGTCACCTTCCTTAGCCAAACTGAGCCACGGGCGTGGCTCAGTACAGAGCTGCCCAGAAGGTGTGACACGCCCGTGTCTCACTCTTATGAGTAAATGAGACACGGGGGTGTCACGGTACAGAATTAAAACCGTTCACAACGTTAAACCGGCAAAACTGATCCCTTACAACCTCAATCCAAAAACATACCAAATGAACTCCAAATGCTCTGAAACTTAATATACAACATATTTAGCATGTTATGAACATTTTTCATTTAGAGTTCAAAGGATAAATCACACGTTAAGATCATCGAATTCATGCAACAAAACTGGGTCGCCAAAATCGCACATATGAACCCTAATGATTCTATCATGCCTTGATCAAGTACTTAGGGCTTCAATTTGGATCTGAAACTTTGGGGAAAGCATGCTAACATACTAACCAACTAATATACTTCATATATATGCAAAATTGTACAATTTAAAGCACATTAGAATGACCAACAAGTTGCAAAACGAAACAGCAACAAGTCTGTCAAAGATCATGCATAAGAACAGGCCATGTACTTCGATTTTGAGGCTTCAAATGGAACCAAATACTTAAAGCATGAATGTTAACATATAGAGCAATAAGTGTACATCAACTCCAAGCAATTTCACACGAAATGGAGACCATTTGATCAAGCAACAACACAAAATTTCACACAGCAGTTTGAAAAACAGGGGAATCAATTAGATCATCAAGTTTGGAGCTCCATATCTCAAAATTTTATAAAAGGAGCAAGAGAATAAATCCTCCTAACATCACATACTATCAGTTAGGAAAGAAATAAGCCAAGAAACAAGCTCATATACTCATTTACAAGCAAGGAAATCAGCTACATAAGCAAATAGGTCACAAGAGCAAAAATCCCTAAAAGCTCATACCAAACTCATCACTCAAACCCTAATCAATTCTGATCCAAATCATGATATAAGGAGATGAAATCAAGTATAATAGAGTAGAGAAGACATAAATATTCATACCTTGAAGATTTGGTGAAGGAGGGAAGAGATTTGAGCTCAAAATCTCAAGAATGGCTTAGGGTTTTCTCTCCTTTCTTCTCTTCCTCCATATCGATCAGTTGCAGCAATGAGAGGAGATGTTTGGTTCGGTTTTCAGAGCTAAAAGGGAAGAGAAAGGGCTTAACTCTAGGTAGATAAGTCATGGTTAATCTTTGGTTAGGTTTGGTTAAGTAAAAAGGGTCCCACCAAGGAGACTAGTCAACTAAAGAAGCTCTTCTTGCACGGGTTGCTCGTTACGGTTGAATTTCGGAGTTCTTAATGATTTCAAAAAGGTGTGAGGCTTGTTCCATTATCTCCAAATCGTCGATACGAAGGCAACGGAGTTGACGGAATTCGAATCCGAATTCCCGAGCTCAAGATATCACGCACGGAACCAAGGGTGCGCTAATTGCTCGTTAGCCCCCGACTTGGTTCCACAATCAAAACTAAATTCATAAACACGTCAAATGAATCCGAAAACATAAACCGAGCATACAGGCATGTTCATAACACACATATTTACAACATATTAAATTTTCACGACATTTCGGTATCAATACATATATGAACAAAGCACAAATAGAACACTCATGCGCATGAACGAATTCATATGGTTATAAAGGAATTACTAAAACTTAAATTCCATATTAATTGAATTTAGAGCCAACTCATAACATGTTGAAATTAATTAACAGAATTACCGAAACAGTTAAGGTAACATGAAAGCTTAATTAAGAAATTAAACACTAAATATCAAAGTAGAATAAAATGAATTAAATTAAAGTAACAATAGTTTATAGTTTAAACCAAATATGAACATTTATAAACAATTAATCATATAATTAAATAATTAATTTGCGCAATTTATAAACAAATACGCCACGTTATTTAAAACTGAAAAACAGGGGCGTTACATGTGGTGTGTGAGTTCGTGGTTTGTTGGGGGGTCTTGAGCTTTCACCGAAACTCCCCTGCCGCTGCGTGGAGTTCCCCTGCTGCGTTGCTGTGGTTACCGCTGTGTAAGCTGCCTGCTGGCTGCTGCGTGAGCTGCTCGCTGGTTTGGGACAAAGGAGAGGCCACAACATGAGATATGGCAAGAGCAGCAACAAAATTTAATGTTGCATTTCGGCTTGGCACGCATCCCTTTCTTTAGTTATGATTTTGATTTCTTATCACTTTACTTATAATTAATGTAGTTTACGTAGGAAATTCTTAACATTTCAATAGTGCGTATCTAACCATGCATTTCCATTCTTTTCTATAAAGAATTTAATACTAATTCCTTATTTTATATCCTATGTACTTATTGTTATAATCAATTAAAATTTAAACCCCAAATTTAATGAAAGTATTCAAAACCTATTACTGGAACATTTTAGGTTTCTTAAGTTACTGATTTACATTATTGGGAAATCCAATTTATCAAATTTCCTTCGCCCCATGCATATAATATGTAAATAAATTGAGTACGTGAATATTTACGCATAATTTGAGATTCGATTAATTATTTCGCGTGCCTATGTGAATTATATCATCAATATGCATATACAATTTAATTATTTATTTGGTTCCATGTGAATCTCGATCTCTTCCTTTTATTTATTTATTATTATTTTAATGATTAAAATGTATTATTTTAAATATTAATAATATGACTTTAATTTATGTTCTAAACTTTAATACTTCATTTTAATTGAATAATTTCGTATGAGACCTTATCCTATGTTATGTTATGTGACCTATGTGTACACTTCATTCCATTCTCCATATCATTCATCTCTTGGTACGTCATGCGTCTTACTTGGTTCATGTAGAGTCTAAGTTTAGGCTTTCGTATGTCTTGTCACAGAGTTCGGTGGTACCGGTGAGCCCGAGATTTATAGTGTTTGGCCCTTCACACTCTCAGAGTCTACTATCACAAGGTGAGGTTTAGGATTTTGTATAGTTATGCGACCTATGGCCTTCATATGCTGATTTCAACCCTTGCATGCGAGTATATCTATTATAAATACGTATGTGCTGGATATGATATGTTTATGACCTTGTGAATCAGCTCTGTTTTGGAAAATTAGATATGAAAGCATATGTAAGCTGTTTTGAAAAGTTATGTTATGTTATGATCTGTTCAGTAGCGAGTTAGCCATGATATATGGTATATGTTCTGTTATGGATCCGAGGAGCTATGGGTAAGGAATCCCTGGGACAGTATAGGGCCGTCAGGGCTCGGCCTGTGCATAGTCTCCATTTGAGATATCATTGCGTGACTCAGGGAGATAGGGGAGGCGTGATATCTTGAGCCTTCGATGTACAGCCGGGGAGGACTCTTGTGGGTTCGCTACCCCTTGAGGGTTTGTCTGTTCTGGATGGTTTGGGGACGGTACATCTCCTCCATCATTGGTGTGTCGGTTGGATTGATTCTGTATTTATGTTTTGATATGTTTTGAGGAGTAAAGGTTGGAAGCTCGTACTCGCCGAGCATGTGATCTGTTACGTCTGGGAATCATGAATCGAGATAGAGTTTCAGAAATGTTTTCTAAAACTTATACTTATAATTATCTTTTGGGTATTTTGGAAATGTCTTTGGTGTGCAACACCTATCTCCGGTTCATGAGTCCACCCTTCTGATATGTGCTATGCTCTATATATATATATAGTGGGTGTGCGTTAGCCCCATCACTCGGTCAAGTTGACTGGCCCCTCATTTACGCTTTTAGTTGCAAGTATGTTGGTGTTTGCTAGGCGGGAGTGAGTCGTTTGAGTTGCACTTCGTCGGTCTAGCCTTTCTATTTGCATTTATCTTTTATACACTTTACTTATGCTCTGACTTGTAGTCTTGAGATTATACTTTACTATTCGGCAGCCCTGCGTGGCACCCACATTCGGCCCCTTGTGGCACTTGATGATTATTACTTTATGTTGATCTATTATTCGGGATTAGGGATCAATGCTAGTTAAACCCGTCACTTGTTTTGCTTGTTGATATTCGGGACTAGGTATCTATGCTAGTTGAACCCGTCACCTGCTTTGATGTTGATTTAAATATTTCCGCTATCTTGTTTGAATGTTTGATTTGCTTCCGCACTCTGAGTTTGTCATGTTAGATCCGCCTAGCATAGCGTGTGCGTTTGTCTCTCGTTCGCTCTGATTCGGATTCGGGCATGGACTTCCATTTCATATCCGGGTCTGGGTCATAGTGCGGGGGATGTGGCACCCTCCGTTTGGGGTGTTACATCCTTAAGTGGTATCAGAGCTCTAGGTTGCAAAACCGAGCTCTAGTGTCGTGTCGTATTGGTCTAGTTAGTACGGCATATTACAATGTGATTATGTGACAAATTTCCTTGAATACTTGTTTAGTTCTAATACTTGTATACATAAACACGTACTAATCCACATGCATCAATATTGCTTGAATCTTTGAATTTCAGGATGCCGCCTAGACGCCGTGACCGAGAGGCTTCACCAGATGCGCCTAATCCGCTTCCGCCACCACCACTGAATGCAGAGAATATTGTTCAGGCACTTCTCAATCAGTTACAATAGAATCAGAGACAGCAGACACCACAAGTTGATGGTCAGGATGGTACTATCTCAGCTGTCTATAGGGAGTTTCGGAAAAACAACCCTCCTAAGTGGTTTGGGGGAGATGATATCAAGGCTGAGGAGTGGTTAGCTGAGATCAGTGGTATTTGGAAGATTTGCCCAGGGAGTTCTCAGGATAGGGTTGTTTGTACTGCTCGATTCATTCAGGGACAAGCAGCTAACTGGCTCAAGGGAGTTCGATCCAGACTTGAGAGGAGTGGTATGGAGTTCACTTAGGAGACTTTCGTGTATGAGTTCCATGAGAAGTATATACTTTATAGTGCACGAGAGCGCAGACTTCAGGAGTTTTCTGAGCTGAAGCAGGGATCTAGATCGGTTGAGGGCTATATTTTGGAGTTTGAGAGACTTGCTCCCTATGTTACCCACATCATTGATATCGATGCACATAGAGCCCGTCACTTTCTTCATGGGCTTCGAGAGGATATTCAGAGAGCCCTTCAGGCTGTTAATGTTAGCACTTGGGATGAGGTTACCAAGAGGGCTATTCAGGTCGAGGCTCAGAGACGTAGGTTGGGCCCCCCATCATTCTCCTCGGGGCGTGGTTCGGGTTCTGGATCGGGCAAGAAGCCCGTTACTCATGTTTCTACTACTTCTACTCCATCTTTCCGTCCACAGGGCTTCATTAACAAGAAGCCCCGTTCCGCTGTTCCTATAGGACCACTAGCATTACTGGCACCAGCTCCAGCTCGTTGCTCTCACTGTCAGGGTGCTCATCCATTGGAGAAGTGTTGGAGGTATTTGGATAGATGATTTGTGTGTGGGGCGACTGATCACATGGTGGAGGCTTGTCCGAAGAAGAAGCAGGTAGTTCTGGCTCGTGTATATGCTCTGGATGGCGAGGAGAATATAGCAGAGATTGATCAGAATGTTGTAGTGGAAGGTACAATACATATTTATGGCATATCATTACATGCATTGTTTGATCCAGGGGCTACTCATTCTTTTATTACCCGGGATATTATTGCTTCTTTGCCTTTGATTGAGGAGATATCTGCGCATGTGTTTGTGGTGAGTTCTCCCTTGGGGAGGAGCTTGGAGATGGACAGAGTGTTTCGTGAGTGCCCGGTGAGTTTTGAGGGTCGAGTTTTTCCTGCTGATTTGATTGTGATGCCGATGGGGAGGTTTAAGGTGATTCTTGGGATGGATTGGCTTTCCCGACATGGTGCAGTTATGAATTGCCATCTGAAGAGGATTTCTTTTGATTCTGCGGTGTTTTCGGGAGAGAGTTTGGGATCCAGCCCGTTTGTATCCTTTGTTGAGGCTAGTAAGTTAGTCCGGGATGGTGCTACAGGTTTCGTTGCTTACCTTCTGAATAAACCCAAGGACCAGGTCAAGCTTGAGGAGACGAAGGTCGTTCGGGAGTATCTGGATGTGTTCCCGGAGAGTCTGGGGTCCTTACCACCCGACAGGGATATTGAGTTTGTAGTGGACCTCTACCCCGGAGCTGAGCCCTATTCGAAGACCCCCTACAGGATGGCTCCTGCCGAGTTGAAGGAGTTCAAGAAGCAGTTGGATGAGCTTCTGGTCAGTGGATACATTCGTCCGAGCACTTCTCCATGGGGTGCTCCCGGTCTGTTTGTTAAGAAGAAAGATGGGACGTTAAGGATGCGTATAGACTATCGTGAGCTGAACAGGATGACAGTTAAGAACAAGTATCCACTACCACATATTGAGGAGTTGTTTGATAGTTTACAGGGTTCGAGAGTGTACTCCAAGTTGGATTTGAGACAAGGGTACTACCAGTTGAGGATTAGAGAGAAGGATATCTCTAAGACTGGATTCAACACGAGATATGGACACTTTGAGTTTGTGGTTATGCCATTTGGATTGACGAATGCTCCTGCAGTGTTTATGGATATGATACACCGTGTGTTTAGACCGTTCCTTGATAAGTTCGTGGTGATCTTTATAGACGATACCTTGGTGTATTCGAGATCGGTTGAGGAGCATGCACAGCATCTCCGGATTGTGTTGGAGATGCTTAGAGAGCACAAGTTGTATGCTAAGTTCAGTAAGTGCGAGTTTTGGATTGATCGAGTCACTTTTCTGGGTCACATCATCTCAGGTAATGGAATCGAGGTCGATCCCTCTAAGATCGAGACGGTATTACATTGGGAGAGGCCTAGGAAAGCCTCTGAGATACGGAGTTTTCTGGGTTTGGCAGGTTATTATAGGAGATTTGTGTTGGATTTCTCTAAGATTGCAGCCCCGTTAACTAGGTTGACTAAGAAGGAAACCAAGTTTGAATGGAATGATAGTTGTGAGACGAGCTTTTAGACTTTGACATAAAGGTTGACTACGGCACCGGTTCTCACCCTACCCGAGGGTGTTGAGGGTTATTCAATTTATGCAGATGCTTCTAAAGAAGGACTGGGTTGTGTGTTGATGCAGAACGGTCGGGTTGTAGCTTATGCCTCTAGGAAGTTGAAGGTACATGAGTAGAATTACCCCACCCATGACTTAGAGCTTGCAGCGATCGTGTTTGCTTTGTCTAAGTGGCGCCACTATCTCTATGGTGCTACATTTGAGGTATTCTCGGATCATAAGAGTCTTCAGTACTTATTCACGCAGAAAGAGCTTAACTTGAGACAGAGGAGATGGGTTGAGTTCTTAGAGGACTATGATTACACGATTCAGTACCATCCGGGTAAGGCAAATGTAGTTGCCGATGCGTTGAGCAGAAAGGCTAGTGTTTCGAGTTTAGGGGCAGGATCTTTTGAGCAAAGTTCAACTATTGTGTTTTTTGTGGCTAAGTTAGCCAACATCACAGTTCAGCCTGATTTGAAGCAGAGATTGTTGGAGGCTCAGTCTGTGGACCCCGAGATTCAGAGATTGGTTGCTCGTTCTAGAGATGATCCAGAGACTAAGTTTGGGTTTGATGATTCTGGTTTGTTCAGGTTCAAGGCAAGAGTGTGTGTGCCTAACCATCTCAAGAGGGTAATACTTGAGGAGGCGCACCGCTCCGGTTATTCCATTCACCCAGGAGGTACGAAGATGTACCGGGATTTGAAAGAGTTGTATTGGTGGAGTGGTATGAAGAGGGATGTCGCATTCTTTGTGAAGCAATGTCTGACATGCCAAATGGTTAAGGCAGAATATCAGAAACCGGGAGGTACTCTCCAACCACTTCCGATACCGGAGTGGAAGTGGGAACAGGTGACTATGGACTTTGTGTCCGGCCTGCCGAGGTCTAGGAGAGGATTCGATAGGATTTGGGTATTGATAGACCGTTTGACTAAGTCTGCCCATTTCCTTGAGGTTCGGATGACGGATAAGGTACCTAAGTTGGCTGAATTGTATTGTAATGAGATCGTGAGACTACATGGAGTTCCGGCTAGCATCGTGTCAGATCGGGATCCTCGGTTTACAGCTAGTTTTTGGTAGGATCTTCAAAAGTGCTTTGGTACAAAACTTAAGTTTAGCACCGCATCACATCCTCAGACTGATGGACAATCAGAGCGGCTGATTAAGTATCTCGAGGATATGTTAAGGGCATGTGCATTGGATTTTAAGGATAAATGGGATAAGCACTTGACCTTGGTTGAGTTCTCTTACAACAACAGCTTTCAGGCTTCGATTGGTATGGCTCCTTACGAGGCACTCTATGGGAGAAAGTGTAGGTTGCCACTGTATTAGGATATTGAGGATTGGCGATGGACTAAAGATGGGAAGCTCACGAGAGCTAAGGTTTCATCTAAGATTGAGAAGATGGTTGAGAAGGTTAAGTTGATCCAGTAGAGAATGAAAGCGGCTCAGGAAAGACAGAAGAGTTATGTGGATAAGAGGAGAAGGCCCCTCGAGTTTGAGGTCGGAGATCGTGTCTTCTTGAAGGCATCTCCTAGGAAGGGCTTTTCTCGTATTGGTAAAGGAGGGAAGCTTAGCCCTCGATATCTTGGACCCTTTGAGATTCTAGAAAGGATTGGAGAGGTGGAGTATAGATTGGACCTACCGCCGAGTTTGACTGGGATTCATAATGTGTTCCACGTTTCACAACTTCGGAAGTTCTACCCCGATGAGTCGACGATTTTACCGGTTGAAGAGGTACAGCTTGAGTCCGATTTGACGATTGTGAAGCACCCAGTTGAGATTCAGGATCGGAAAGTACAAGTGTTGAGAAACAAACAGATTCCCTTGGTCAGAGTGTTGTGGAGAGATCAGAAATCTGAGGAATCGACTTGGGAGACTGAAGAGAAGATGAGGAGGTTGTATCCGGAGTTATTTCAAGCAGCGAACCTGAGGACAGGTTCTCCTAAGGGGGGGAGGTTGTGACGCCCCGTCTGATACATCGTACAGGTATGCGCCACGAGAGAGTTTACTTTACACACTTATGTGATTTAATTTCCTTTTTATGTGTTTAATTACAACTTTGATTGAAATGTGACTTAATTGACTAAAACCTAAAATGGTAAAATATGAATTCTTGCATGACAACTTGAGAATGGAACTTGGATGAATTTAAATCAATTGTTGGAATTGGATTTAAATAGGACTTGGACCTATTTGTGTGTTTTGGGCCTAACTTAAATTAGGTGAGTTTGGGTCATTCGGAACCAATATGAGCTCGGGAATTTGAATTCGAATTCCGACACCACCATTGGACTTGAATCGGTGATTCGGGTCCAACGGAATTTACTTTATATTTTTCGGAAACCATTTAGACCTTTAACCTTTTAATTTTGACCTATTGGGTCAAAAGTCACTTATTTGGGGCCAAACCCTAATGAAACCTTTAGCGACCACATATATACCTTAAAACCCTAACCTAGCATCATTCAAACTTTATTTCATAACAAATCATATCATCCATGGAGAGCTTCAAAGGAGAATAAAGATCTAAGACTTTCCCACATTTTCAAGAGCTCATATATCCCTCGTTTCTTCTTTATTTCAAGATCTTAGGTAAGCCTTCCACATTTATTTTACTTTATAATGTCTATATATGTGCAACAGTTAGGACTTTTATGTATAGCACTTTCCTTACCATGTTTTATGTGAGAATGTGAATAATCTGGTGATTAAATGAAGAAATTGTGGTAGTTCGTTGGTGTTTTGAAGCTTTGCTTTCATGGCTTTCATGGTGATGATTTGCGCGGGGTTTGTGATTTTAATAAACTCAAGCTTGGAAATTGGGGGGTAGTATGTCTGTATTTGTGTGTGATAATATGTAATTAAGTGTGGTGTGTGAGTTCGTGGTTTGTTGGGGGGTCTTGAGCTTTCACCGAAACTCCCCTGCCGTTGCGTGGAGTTCCCCTGCTGCGTTGTTGTGGTTACCGCTGTGTAAGCTGCCTACTGGCTACTGCGTGAGCTGCTCGCTGGTTTGGGACAAAGGAGAGGCCACAACATGAGATATGGCAAGAGCAGCAATAATATTTAATGTTGCATTTCGGCTTGGCACGTATCCCTTTCTTTAGTTATGATTTTGATTTCTTATCACTTTACTTATAATTAATGTAGTTTACGCAGGAAATTCTTAACATTTCAATAGTGCGTATCTAAACATGCATTTCCATTCTTTTCTATAAAGAATTTAATACTAATTCCTTATTTTATATCCTATGTACTTATTGTTATAATCAATTAAAATTTAAACCCCAAATTTAATTAAAGTATTCAAAACCTATTACTGGAACATTTTAGGTTTCTTAAGTTACTAATTTACATTATTGGGAAATCCAATTTATCAAATTTGCTTCGCCCCATGCATATAATATGTAAATAAATTGAGTACGTGAATATTTACGCATAATTTGAGATTCGATTAATTATTCCGCGTGCCTATATGAATTATATCATCAATATGCATATACAATTTAATTATTTATTTGGTTCCATGTGAATCTCGATCTCTTTCTTTTATTTATTTATTATTATTTTAATGATTAAAATGTATTATTTTAAATATTAATAATATGACTTTAATTTATGTTCTAAACTTTAATACTTCATTTTAATTGAATAATTTCGTATGAGAGCTTATCCTATGTTATGCTATGTGACCTATGTGTACACTTCATTCCATTCTCCATATCATTCATCTCTTGGTACGCCATGCATCTTACTTGGTTCATGTAGAGTCTAAGTTTGGGCTTTCGTATGTCTTGTCACAGAGTTCGGTGGTGCCAGTGAGCTCGAGGTTTAGAGTGTTTGGCCCTTCACACTTTCAGAGTCTACTATCACAAGGTGAGGTTTAGGATTTTGTATAGTTTTGCGACCAATGGCCTTCATATGCTGATTTCAACCCTTGCATGCGAGTATATCTATTATAAATACGTATGTGCTGGATATGATATGTTTATGACCTTGTGAATTAGCTCCGTTTTCGAAAATTAGATATGAAAGCATATGTAAGCTGTTTTGAAAAGTTATGTTATGTTATGATCTGTTCAGTAGCGAGTTAGCCATGATATATGGTATATGTTCTGTTATGGATCCGAGGAGCTATGGGTAAGGAATCCCTGGGACGGTATAGGGCCGTCAGGGCTCGGCCTGTGCATAGTCTACATTTGAGATATCATTGCGCGACTTAGGGAGATAGGGGAGGCGTGATATCTTGAGCCTTCGGTGTACAGCTGGGGAGGACTCTTGTGGGTTCGCTACCCCTAGAGGGTTTGTCTATTCAGGATGGTTTGGGGACGGTACATCTCCTCCATCATTGGTGTGTCGGTTGGATTGATTCTGTATTTATGTTTTGATAAGTTCTTAGGAGTAAAGGTTGGAAGCTCGTACTCGCCGAGCATGTGATCTGTTACGTCTGGGAATCATGAATCGAGATAGAGTTTCTAAAATGTTTTCTAAAACTTATACTTATAATTATCTTTTGGGTATTTTGGAAATATCTTTGGTATGAAACACCTATCTCCGGTTCATGAGTCCACCCTTCTGATATGTGTTATGCTCTATATATATATATAGTGGGTGTGCGTTAGCCCCCTCACTCGGTCAAGTTGACTGACCCCTCATTTACGCTTTTAGTTGCAGGTATGTTGGCGTTTGCTAGGCGGGAGTGAGTCGTTTGAGTTGCACTTCGTCGGTCTGGCCTTTCTATTTGCATTTGTCTTTCATACACTTTACTTATGCTCTGACTTGTAGTCTTGAGATTATACTTTACTATTCGGTAGCCCTGAATGGCACCCACATTCGGCCCCTTGTGGCACTTGATGATTATTACTTTATGTTGATCTATTATTCGACATTAGGGATCTATGCTAGTTGAACCCGTCACTTGTTATGTTTGTTGATATTCGGGACTAGGTATCTATGCTAGTTGAACCCCGTCACCTGCTTTGATGTTGATTTAAATGCTTCCGCTATCTTGTTTGAATGTTTGATTTGCTTCCGCACTCTGAGTTTGTCAAGTTAGATCCGCCTAGCATAGCGTGTACGTTTGTCTCCCGTTCGCTCTGATTCGGATTCGGGCATGGACTTCCATTTCATGTCCGGGTCTGGGTCATAGTGCGGGGGATGTGGCACCCTCCGTTTGGGGTGTTACAGAAGTAGTAGTCCGGGAGGCATGGGCCGAGGTCTACTATTATACCAGCCGCCAACTAGATCTTGGTGGTGGTCTAATTGGAGGTTAGTTATTCCACATCAAGTGACGGGAAAAGGTACATCCCTCCCAAGTTCACGTATATTGTCACTAGGGGTAGCTCCCTGAGGTGACACCGGAGGAAGAAGGATGGTATCGTTGTATTTCTTTTTATTAAGTAACGACATCTTGATCAATGTCGTTACAAATATTCTTGGTTTTTAAGGAGTTAAGGTTGGAAACGCCTAGCTTGCGGGCACTATATTGCTTCACAAAAAGGGTTCATATTTTCTTAAAAAGCATAACACCTAATCCCCCTACCCCTTTATCTTCAAATAAATATGAACCCAATATTGATATTGTTGTAGTATTTTCCTAGTATCGGGTACTAACCAAGGAGTTTCTTGGTTAATCCCACTATGGATACTGATTTCACATTACTCTCAAAATTATTACTTCTTTCCTATTCAATTACTATTAAAGATCCTTTCAAATAAAAGTCTCTTGGTAAAAATCCTAAAGTTTTATAGTATCACTCAACCACCCCTCACTTAGTCACTTTGACTAACCTCTCGTTCTTTTCAAATTCATGATTTCAGGTATTGCTATCGCTCATTAGCTGGTATCTTGAAGCATAGAGAGTCCATTATCTTATGCATACAAGTTCAGGTTTATTAACTAAGCCAACTTAGACTATAATCTTGTATAGTTATTATATTACTCCATTATCATACTCTTAGATCATGAACAACTTTAACCCTATAGTATTGCTTCTAAGTTTTCATGAGTTTCAAATTATTCCAAATTCTTTTATTTACTGCCCGAAACCTAAGCTGTTATTTTACATGTTTCAAATTCCGCTGCCATATTTTCTTACTCTGATATCGTATAACATCATCCGTTCGCCGGCGTGCCTCTCAGGTGCTAGGTCTCACACCCACTTGGGAAGTGTAACGGTGTGGGGTTGTAGCGTATTTGGGGGCGCTACAATATAAAGCCACGTTTAAAAAGCAGATTTTCATACAGAAAAAGCAAGGGTCGCGGGCGCGACCTATTTTTTTCTCGAATTTTTCTTCAATTTTTCAAAAGTCGAAACATGGCCAAAAATGGGTAGCGGGCGCGACTTAAAATACACATAATTCAGGTCACGGGCACGACTTGAAGTCCTGGTAGAACTGTGAGTGGGTCGCGGGTGCGACCGTTTTTACTTTGTTTTCAGTCGCGGCCGCGACCTGCTATGCAGCATCAACAAAACAGGGGACTTCGAACCAAAAACCTCAAAATTCAACAACAATTGAAATTCCACTCCATAACAAATACTCCAACATATCCAATACACATTATACTTCACTTATGCATCAAACAAACCATGAAATATGCATCAACTCATCAAGAATTTGTCCATAAAACCCCATATATATCCATGTTTCCAACTTCCATATACTCAATGTTCGCATGCAAGCTTTCAATCCTTTTGATCATAAACATGCTTCTAATCATAAACACACAAGAATTCACCCCTTAAACTTCAAACCCTACTCATATAAAAATCAAGAGATTCATAAAATTTCCATATTATACCTTGAAATAGAATAGAGATGAGATGAAATGGTAGTACGATGATGATGATCCTAGCTCCACAATTCGTCCAAAATCTAGCTTGAAATATGAGATGAATCTTCCTTCTCTTCTTGGTGTAAAAACCGTTTTGTAGTGCGTGTGTGAGAGAGGTTTTTCTTGTATCTCTTGGAATGAAATAGAATGAAATAGAAGAAATGTGACGCCCCGCTTCTCGGCCAAGGTAAAGTTTGGTACGAGAGTGCACGATTTACCGTTCTTTGCATGAATTATGTGAATAATATGCCTTAATTGACCGTTATGCTTGAACTTATGTGGAATATATGATTTGTATGAAATACGTGACTAATTGATGTGTTAATTATGTGCTCATATTGTTCTTATTGTGCTTTGATAGCATGCTTTATGCTTAAACAAAACAATGTGCTTATTTGGACATTGAAGCATAATTTAGGGACTAAAAGGTAAATTTATTTTTCAAGCCTGAAACTGGATAGAACTTAATGAAATTGAGTAGATAATTCGATTACGAGTTCGTGGGTTTTTGAATCGCTCGATTTGGAGTTCGGACGAAGAAGTTATGGCCGTTTTACGAAAAGTCAATCCTTTCAAGCCTAGATGTTGACCTTCGACCCAATTTCAATCCTGACCCAATTTGAGACCCAATCTCACTTAAATCCGACCCGTATGACCCGCTCCATGACCCTATTCAGCTGACCCAAATCAGATTATAACACCAAACTTAAGTTACGTTATTTTCATAAGATTCAAGCCATTCTCTCTCAAGAGCTTCACTTAAGTCTATTCATATTCTCTCAAGAACACCCAAGACCTTCAAACCATTTTCAAGAACCAAGATCGAAGATTAAAGCTGGAGATTCAAGACTAGAGAACAAGATTCCCTCTTCGATTTACAGCTCCCAAGGTAAGATTTGTGTGCTCTTTTCATGGGTTTGTGTTCTTGATGGTTTTGAGCTTTGAATGTGAATCTAGGGTTCATGTTAGATGGATTAAATACGAATTTGTTGATGGAAATATGTTTCTTATGTTTCTAGGAATGATTTGGTGTAAGAATTTCATGTTTTTATGCTCTTATGGGAAATCCTCCATTGTTGACCTTTGAAGCTTTTATGAAGAATTCTTGCATGTTCATGTTCTAGCTTGTTTTAGCTTGATTTGATGATGGATTCTTGTTCCTTATGTGTTTTTATGGAGAATGTGATAGATTTCCTACAATTTCTTGCAATGATTGTTGATTTCACCATTGTTATGCTTGAAGCTTTCTTGAAACTTGTAGAAGATGAAGTTCTTGCATGAATTGCTAGATTTCTTGATTTTTAAATGTTCCTAAATGCTTTATTATGTAACTTGATGTTTTATGATGCTCATTTGTGGTTTTGGAAGCTTAATTTCATGTTTTGGGGTGTTTTGAACTCATTCCCGTCGAGTTTGTAGTTGATGTCACGTTTTTTTTATGTTCTGGGCAGAATCCGCTAGGGTGGATTTTTGCTGTGTAAAAATCCATGGGGGGTGGATTTGAGGCAGTAGCTCTGGACCAAATCCGCGAGGGTGGATTTTTTGTGAAGGAAAATCCATGGGGGTGGATTTTCCCCAGCCTAGTTTTCTTGATTCGTTTCACTTGTTTTGCTTCTCGTTTGTTCCTTACTTATTTATATTATGTCTCTAATGTATTGTGACCTCGTTATATGTTATGACATCTCATGCATACCTTATATTATGATCTTTATACCTCAATTATGCTTAAGTTATCTTAATTGACTAAGTTATGCATTTAATTAAATTGTGTTAAGTGTGACTCATAGGTCGCTTATTACATATGACTTGAGAACTTGATATATGACTTATATGATGCAATGTGATCTTAATTGCCAATCTATACCATCGTCGAACATTTCTTGCACGTCATTAGCATATTTGCATTCATGTCAAAGCCGTGCGTCGCCTTGTTGGGTTTCGAGTCGAGTCTTACCTTTCTTGGTACGTTGTCTTGTTAGGTGGTGAGTCTCCGGACGTGTAACCCTCCTTGTTCGTGCTTGATCTTCGAGGTTCTTGGTAAAGGTGAGGAGTTATAATATCAAAATGTTTTCAAAACTGTGGGCACATATGGCCTCTCATATTTATTGGTTTTAAACTCCCGTTTTCGAAATGTATATGTAGGCATTATAAGCCAAGTTTTGTGAGCTTTGCTCGTATTATGGATATTTGCTTATGGAAAACGGTTTACAAGTAAAACTTGAGTTTTGGTATATGGGATAGATACCCAAAATGGTTTCGGAACTTTCGTTTGAGTATTATGTACGTGTGAGTTGTTTAGCGAGCCTTCGTTATACCTTGCAAGGACGCTTGCTTGGTCGGTTCTTTTGATAGCGCTCGGGGCGGAGTAAGCGGTGATGTCGGGAACGCAAGGGCGGACGGTTGATCCCTTATGAAGTACCCACTTTTGGACAAGTTTGCTAAGACTCCGAGGAGGATTCGGGGTTCAGGTAGGCTTGGGGGAAGGTCGGTTTCATGGACCCACTTCTCCATGGTTCTTTTGCGATGATCGGGGGGTACACACCCTCGACATCAACGATGTTAAGGATGGATTGGTTTGATTTCTTTTGGTTTGGGAAATAAGGATGGAGTGCTCGTACTCGCCGAGCCGGTGCTTCGGTTCATGATTCGATTTTTATAAAACTTGCATTGTTTTCCAAAAGAATTCGGATCATGAATATCTTTGATTTGATCATACATTGACCTCTTATATTTAAACTATGTAATCTTCTCCTCACCGGTTCCGTTTGAACTGACCTCCTTTACCTTTCGTGTCCGTAGGTTGCGTTTTGGAGTCTTGCTAGGCGGGGTCTTGCTTTGAGAGTTGTGTCGAGTCTAGCTTGTACTCGTTGTGTCTTTACATACTTCATATTTATGTCACTTATGTTTTGGATTTATGGATTTAGAATGTATGATGTTATTATGCTAGTTTGGACCGTGTTGGTCACTAGGAGGATTTTACTTTCCGTATTTTGAGCATTACGTGCTGGACCGTGACGGTCATCTACTTGTTGAATATATATTTCTCTTAGACCTTGTTGAATGCATTTTAATTCGAGCTTCCGCATACTTGTGATTGTTTACCAGCTTTGTGAGTCTAGTACCGCCTAGCTAGGATGTCCGTTTGTCATCGCTTGCTTCGTTCTTGGCGGGTATATGGATAGCAATTCTATATACAAGCTAGGACCGTAGCACGGGATAGGCGTGAGTCGCCCTTGTCGGGGCGTTACACCCCTATTTTGTTGGTATCAGAGCCGAAGGTTCAAAACCGGGCTCTTGAGTCGTCTTGAGTCATCTAGGTCGTACGGCAATAGGAACAACTTGCTTATGTGCTTTAAATTGATTCATTTTGCATATGCTACATTGTTGATTAACATAATTGTTTTTGCATTACATGTACATCTTGATTGAATATGTTGACCCTTTTGTTAACTACTTGCCTATATCACTTAACTTGTAACTACTTTGTTATATTTAAATTAACTTCGTGCTTATGTGTTGGTTTGTTTTCATATATGAACGTCCTCATGATACGTATATCTTGTAACTATTGCTTCTAAATTATGCAATTGCATTGCTTACTTGACAATATGTGACATGAGCATATGACTAATCGACATGTATACATGATAAGATTGCGTGTAGGATGCCTCCTCGTAGAAGTGATCGCTCTCCGGCACGCCAAAATGAGCAAGACCCTCCGGCAGAAAATCAAATTGCACCACCAATGCCGCCTCTGAATGTCAATGAATTGCACACTATTATGATTCAGATTTTGCAACTCCTACAAGCACCGCAAACCTTATTGGCACCTCCGGCGTTGATACCTACGCCCACCGTCAAGGAACAAGGGTTTCGAACTAAGGGAGTAGTTTCCGGATTGGGGTCTGAGAGATCACCATCCTTGATGGCACCTTCGACTTCTCGAGTACCACATAAGGGGTTAGGAGATAGAAAGGCTAAAAATCTTGCATCCGGATCCGTGACCCCTTTGGCTATGAAGGGCCGAAACTCCTACAAGCATTATGGGAGCCCGAATCACTTCGGGGATAACTACCGGAAAGGACACGGGAAGTGTTTTATATGTTGTGGCAACCCAAAATGTAAAGCTAAGGATTGCGATCAGATGAGAGGCCACCATATGGATGAGAAGGGTAAGGCTAAGATTTTTACATCTCAAGTACAGGCCCCTCAAGCTACTAAGGGCCATAACCCGTGTGAGCATTGTGGTCGTGCTACACACTTTGGGGAAGATTGTTGGTGGAAACAAGACAACTGTTTCAAGTGCGGCAGCACCAAACACTAGGTAAAGAATTGTGATAAACCGGGAACTAGAGGTTCGTATGAACATCATAGTGACATTAGCCATAAGGGAGACAAATGTTGGGGAAAGCTTGGAAGATGCTTTACTTGTGGAAATTCAGCACTTTGGGTAAGGGATTGTAATTAGAGGATGGACCGACAGAATTTGGAAGGGCTTCGTGGGAAGTTAGCAAAGACCTTGACTCAGGAAGAAACCAACGATTGGGCCACCGCTACCGAGCTAGCTATGGAAACGGAAGCGGAGGAACAAAGACTTGGAACTAAGAAGAATGTTGCTAATCCTTGTTTCAGTTCGGGTCTTAAGAGAGTTGTCCCTAGTTCTTTCTCTCAACCCCCACCGCAGAAAAAGGGCCACGGGATGGTTAAGAAAGGGAAAGGAAAGGAGATCCTATCAACTGCACAAGGGCGTAAACCTTGTGATCATTGTGGTAGCATCACTCATCGTGAGGGAAATTGTTGGGAGAAGCTTGGTAAATGTTTCAATTGTGAGAGCACCGGACACATAGCAAGGAATTGTACCGAACCTAAGACTAAGGGACCGGGTGATGAGATAAGGGCCGTGGCACATGCACGTGCCTATGCGTGGAATGGTGGGTAAGAGAATGATGAGCATGATTTCATTACTACGGTGAAAGGTACGGACTGCATTCACGGCATTGCACTCATACATTTGGATTTGGATATTATTATTACCCGATTGTTACACTTGTGACGTTATATGCTAGAATGTGATTATTTGATATGCATGTGACTTGCGTTGGTAATTGCTTTAAGTGCCAATGTGAATACGGTAAGTTAGAAATTGATTGTTCTTTATCGGGTGGTGTACTTGATAGTTGATACATGCACTCTACCTAAACTTGAATTATTTTGTAGCCTCTCTTATACTATGTCGGTAATGATTGACATTAAATGTTACGTTTGTATTTAGCTTGTCTCCTACTTGGGCAATTTGCATAAATGCTTTCCTTGATCAGTTGTGCTACCATGTGATAACTCTAGTAACCCTTGCATTAATGCAACCTTGAGATTTATGAGCTATGTTGAATGGATGTAAAGCATGAATAAGTACTTGTGAGACCATGTTGTTTACTTGTTTTCGGGATGCATGATTATTGTTGAAATTATGTCGAATTTTTTTTTATTTATGGGGAACTTTCATGTAATTGAAGAATCATGCTTAATAAGTTAACAAATGGATGGTTTATGTCATGTTGCTAGGAACCTTAAAGAATGTTTTGTATTAATTCCAAACTTATGTGAATCGCTCTAATTGTAATATCTCTAAACCTTGAATGTATGTAAAAACTTGAGTTTATGCTCCGATGCATGTTACGAATTCGTAAGGCATGATTATATGAATTGAGAATTTACCGCTTACCTTAAAAACATGACTTTATATGATTAAATTATGTTGTTCATTCGAGCATGATAATATGGGATGATGATGCATACACTCATCTACGATTTCGAATATGAGACTTGAACTGATCATTAGAGGGTGATATAAGGAATCGAGAATATGTTGTTTACCTTGGAAGTATGACCTTATGTGAATAAATGTATGTCTTATATGTATTGAGCATGACGTACGTATATTTGAGCGATGCATAGACTTATACATGATTAAGATTACGACATCTTGATTAGTACTACTTGAATCAATCGTTAAAGTACGACTTGTAATTGCTATGTTTAGATACTTACAACTTCATGTACGTTAAATGCTCAAATTGACTTTATCTATGCATGTTAATACAAGACTTGATCTTGGAAGTTGAATCAAATGACCTTTCTATGCATGCTACTACTAGGTACGAAGTTAGTAACCGAATCGCATGATCTTGGATACTTTGGCGAACTTGTATGATATAAGTATGAGTCAATTCTTGTGACTTTTGTAACCTTGGATGTTGTACATGCTCGATTTTGTGCACTTTGTTACGGTGAGCTATGAGGGATGCCTTTGATGCGATGAAGCCTTTACCTCACCGATGGAGAACGACTCAACCGTACAGCGGTCCCTTGTCGTGTGTCTTGTTTGTGCTTTGCATGTTTTGGATCCGAGTAGTTGTTCGTGTGCTTTTGTGCTCAGGTGTTGTAGGGTTCTCCCTCTTTTGTGTTCGGGGGATGTTGGGTCCCCTCAGTTTTAGTCATTTGGGAATGTTACATCCTCCCGAATTGAGGAGTTTGTGAGATGTTAACTATTTCAAACTTAGATGTTTGAGGGATGCGGGATTCCTTCAAACTTAGATTGAGAGACGGGGTTCTCTCGTTGCTTGTTGAGAGACGGGGTTCTCTCGTTGCTTGTTGAGAGATGGGGTTCTCTCGTTGTTTGTTCAGAGACGGGGTTCTCTCGTTGCTTGTTGAGAGACGGGGTTCTCTCATTGCTTGTTGAGAGACGGGGCTCTCTCGTTGCTTGTTGAGAGACGGGGTTCTCTCGTTGCTTGTTGAGAGACGGGGTTCTCTTGTTGTATGTCTCGTCTCGTTGGCTAGCACGCTCAGATTGCTCCGATCAGAAGGGATCTTTTGAAGAGGTTAACCGAGATCAAGTTGGACCGAAGGTGTATACAGTAACTAAGATCTTTCGCATCGACAAAGTGTGAAGTTTAAACCACATGTGGGAGTGGTATAAGACCAGCAACGGAGCTATGCCAAGCAAAGGAGGAAAGACTTTGAATTCGAAGATGGTGACCGAGTCTTCCTAGAGGTAATAAGAAGGAGTTTTCCCCAAATCAATGCGAGCAGTAACCTAAACTCGAGATCTAGCGAGCCGCCTGGAGTTGTGGAACAGATTGAGGAAGTATTTCGGAGAGGAGATGTAGACTATAACGATGAAAGAGATACACTTGGATCAAGACTTGACACGTGTACAACAACCGGGAAAGATTTCAGATGGAATACCCAGGGATTATGGGTTCTGCTAAACTCCTTTGGATAAGGTTCTACGAATAGATCTCAACTCCGAAGAAGCATTTTAGGAGACGATAGAGAAGATGCGCAGTTTTCACCCGATGGTAAATCCGGGGACCAGATTTCTTTAAGGAGGGGAGGTTGTGACGCCCCGCTTCGCGGTCAAGGTAAAGTTTGGTACGAGAGTGCACGATTTACCGTTCTTTGCATGAATTATGTGAATAATATGCCTTAATTGACCGTTATGCTTGAACTTATGTGGAATATATGATTTGTATGAAATACGTGACTAATTGATGTGTTAATTATGTGCTCATATTGTTCTTATTGTGCTTTGATAGCATGCTTTATGCTTAAACAAAACAATGTGCTTATTTGGACATTGAAGCATAATTTAGGGACTAAAAGGTAAATTTATTTTTCAAGCCTGAAACTGGATAGAACTTAATGAAATTGAGTAGATAATTCGATTACGAGTTTGTGGGTTTTTGAATCGCTCGATTTGGAGTTTGGACGAAGAAGTTATGGCCGTTTTACGAAAAGTCAACCCTTTCAAGCCTAGATGTTGACCTTCGACCCAATTTCAATCCTGACCCAATTTGAGACCCAATCTCACTTAAATCCGACCCGTATAACCCACTCCATGACCCTATTCATCTGACCCAAATCATAGTATAACACCAAACTTAAGTTACGTTATTTTCATAAGATTCAAGCCATTCTCTCTCAAGACCTTCTCTTAAGTCTATTCATATTCTCTCAAGAACACCAAAGACCTTGAAACCATTTTCAAGAACCAAGATCGAAGATTAAAGCTGGAGATTCAAGACTAGAGAACAAGATTCCCTCTTCGATTTCCAGCTCCCAAGGTAAGATTTGTGTGCTCTTTTCATGGGTTTGTGTTCTTGATGGTTTTGAGCTTGAATGTGAATCTAGGGTTCATGTTAGATGGATTAAATCCGAATTTGTTGATGGAAATATGTTTCTTATGTTTCTAGGAATGATTTGGTGTAAGAATTTCATGTTTTTATGCTCTTATGGGAAATCCTCCATTGTTGACCTTTGAAGCTTTTATGAAGAATTCTTGCATGTTCATGTTCTAGCTTGTTTTAGCTTGATTTGATGATGGATTCTTGTTCCTTATGTGTTTTTATGGAGAATGTGATAGATTTCCTACAATTTCTTGCAATGATTGTTGATTTCACCATTGTTATGCTTGAAGCTTTCTTGAAACTTGTAGAAGATCAAGTTCTTGCATGAATTGCTAGATTTCTTGATGTTTAAATGTTGGTAAATGCTTTATTATGTAACTTGATGTTTTATGATGCTCATTTGTGGTTTTGGAAGCTTAATTTCATGTTTTGGGGTGTTTTGAACTCATTCCCGTCGAGTTTGTAGTTGTTGTCATGTTTTTTTTAAGTTCTGGGCAGAATCCGCTAGGGTGGATTTTTGCTGTGTAAAAATCCATAGGGGTGGATTTGAGGCAGTAGCTCTGGACCAAATCCGCGAGGGTAGATTTTTTGTGAAGGAAAATCCATAGGGGTGGATTTTCCCCAGCCTTGTTTTCTTGATTCGTTTCACTTGTTTTGCTTCTCATTTGTTCCTTACTTATTTATATTATGTCTCTAATGTATTGTGACCTCGTTATATGTTGTGACATCTCATGCAAACCTTATATTATGATCTTTATACCTCAATCATGCTTAAGTTATCTTAATTGACTAAGTTATGCATTTAATTAAATTGTGTTAAGTGTGATTCATAGGTCGCTTATTACATATGACTTGAGAACTTGATATATGACTTATATGATGCAATGTGATCTTAATTGCCAATCTATACCATCGTCGAACATTTCTTGCACATCATTAGCATATTTGCATTCATGTCAAAGCCGTGCGTCGTCTTGTTGGGTTTCGAGTCGAGTCTTACCTTTGTTGGTACGTTGTCTTGTTAGGTGGTGAGTCTCCGGACGTGTAACCCTCCTTGTTCGTGCTTGATCTTCGAGGTTTTTGGTAAAGGTGAGGAGTTATAATATCAAAATGTTTTCAAAACTGTGGGCACATATGGCCTCTCATATTTATTGGTTTTAAACTCCCGTTTTCGAAATGTATATGTAGGCATTATAAGCCAAGTTTTGTGAGCTTTGCTCATATTATGGATATTTGCTTATGGAAAACGGCTTACAAGTAAAACTTGAGTTTTGGTATATGGGATAGATACCCGAAATGGTTTCAGAACTTTCATTTAAGTATTATGTACGTGTGAGTTGTGTAGCGAGCCTTCGTTATACCTTGCAAGGACGCTTGCTTGGTCGGTTCTTTTGATAGCGCTCTGGGCGGAGTAAGCTTTTATGAAGAACTCATGATTCCGGGGCCCAGCAAATCAAACCACTTACCAACTTCCTATATTTCAGGGCAACCTCGCTCAGAACAGAATATAATGTACAAATAGTTTCCAAAATAAAGATTTTCTATGCTCTTACGTATACCAATTTCAAAAGATTCAAATGTTTCCCACAAAATCATACTCATATCATAAACATATGTAGTTAATTATATAAATTATATAATTTCATGAGAGGCAAGAAAACACCACATTAAGGTCGTAGGTCGATAACTGATACAAAAATCCTAAACCTCACCTTAAGATAAAAGAGAAGCAAAAAGGAGGACCAAATGGATCAACAAACGCCTATGCCTCGGGAACGACGTCCTCCGGAAGTGGCTCTGTAAGAAAACAATGTAAAACCCGAGACTTAGACTCAATATGTTCCAATTAGACGCTCGGCAATGATTACGTATGCAATGAATGCAAATTAGGTGCATATACGTATCACTTAAGGCATAGAAGTTCATAACAAAGCAAAAGAAACGAGCAAAGGAAGCGAAGAACAAAGAAAACACAAGCACAACCAAGGGAGGGGGAACGGGCATTACCCCCAAGCATGCATAGAATGCGTAACGCCCGTTAACTGGTACAGGAGCAAAATCCTGCCCGGTTAACAGCCGTTACCGCTGCCTATGACCACAGGCAGGAACACCCGTTAAACGATACAGGTGTTCAGGTAAAGGAGGTAACGGGCGTTACCTCCCAACACACAAAAAAAGGCCTTAACGGCCGTTACCTCGCCGTTGGGGCTAAATTATACAAGATTCAGCCATGTTCTTCCCCCGCAAAACCAATCCAACCAACACCACAGGAAAGGCAACAAACACAACAAGTTTGAGGCATCAAAATGCAACAAACACCTCCTATCTTTATGCAAAACACACATCAAAGTAACAAAGGCAACAAATAAGAAAAGGAGAAGAAAAGCTTGCAAAACCATAACCTCCATTAATGGCATCTTACTAACCAAGCAACCAGCATTCAATACAAGTTAGGGAAATAATAAATGACACATAAGGGCTTCATATAAGGCTTCATATCAACATGTCATCCAAAGGATTTCAAGAAATCAACAAATATTCAAAATAACCTAACTATTCACCAATTTCCCCCAAACTCATACATATCATGAATCAAGGCAAGATATTCATGGCTGAAGAAGAGCATATTAACATGGAGATTCCAAATATAAACTTACCTTGAGGAGATGTTGGAAGTTGGAAGAGATTGAGCTCAAAATCCCTCTTGGTGAATAGTAGAAATGAAGAGAATGAGGTTTCTCCAAGATTGTAGGTCTTTTCTCCCTTTTCTTGTGTTTGAACGTGTATGAGGGTAGGGGGAGCTGAGAGTGTGTTTTATTGGGGAAAAGTGGGTCGAAGCTTTGTTGGAAAATTTGGGAAATTAAAGGACTTATGTGCAAATTAGGGTAATTAAGTCATACAGATGCGAGGCGTATTTTCAGAGGGGTTTCCGGGTATCAAACGATGTTGAAAAATAAAAAGGCTTATCCCATTGAACCCGGATCATCGAAACGAGTCCAACGGAGTTGATGAAATTCAAATTCGAATTCCCTAGTCAAATTATACTACCCGAAACCCAAGGTGCGGTAAGAACACTTTAGCCCCCTTTAGGTCACCCAATAAAACGAACTCTTGAAAACCCAACAAATAAACCCGAAAACACATAGCAAGCACATATTCAAGTCCTTGACTCTCAAAACTCCAACATATCAAAACGGTACGAAAACTGATCTCAAATCAAATGATAACGAAGCATAAACACATTGAAACAACCTTAACATTCACTTAAAGTATTCGAGTAATTTCAAATAATGAAAATAAACAATTAAAATAAAAAAATAAAATGCATAAATAATAAATTTAAATGCGCACATACGTCATACCTGTACGGTGTACGGTCGGGGTGTCACAGGGGGTGTCGGGAAATGTAGAGTTCATCAGCGGTTGATCTGGTCGCCGCCTTTAGAAGTCACTCCACCGCCCGCCTCCGACACCAAATCCACTGCCGCTTTTAAGAATCTCAAATCCACCGCCGCAAACCAACACCGGAGCCACTGCCGCCTTCAACAACCTAAATCTGCCACCACACATCACCCGTATTCCCCAAACTCCATTTAGATATGATTTTCTGGGATTTTTTTTTAGTTTGAATTGAAGCCCTAGTCAACATTTAGATATGAGTTTTTAATTTTATGATTTTATCCTTTTCTTTTTCTCAATTTCAACATGTTTGAGTATTAGATTTCATTTTCCTTTTCGCTTTTGTTTTTAAATTATTTTTAATGTGTGAAAAATTAAAATGACTAATTTGCCCTTAAAAAATCACATGTATGGTATCATAGCCGGAAGATTTCACAAGAATTTTAAATTGGGCACTGGAGTGAACAATATTTAAAGGTTACGTATCGAATTCTTAAAATTAAAAGGTTGGGTACTAAAGTGCAAAATGTCTTAAACATTGGGGTGCAAAAAAAGTTTAATCCTTTTTAAAATTAAGCTGGTTCATAAATTGTTTATTAATTTTATTTCTTGTGAAGATGACAATATATTTATTTTCATGAACAATTCACCTAAATATTATACGTGGACTGAAATTAATATTTCAACATACTGTGACTATGTTTTTTTTTATTTGAACATATTTATTTTAATATTATATAATAATGTATTATGTACATATATAATATATTATAATAGTAAAAGGATGTGTCTTAAGTAACATATGGCATAATGAACACCATAATCTCACTCCAGACTCCAGAGTCAACCGCAGGCCCTAGCACATTGCTTCTCTCCTCTTCCGTTTCTATCTCACCGACGCGGCCACCACTACACGACTCAAACTTCTCACAACCTTTCTTTGTTCTCCCATCTCCGCCGAACGCCAGCCACCGCGAAGCTTCCTATTACTATCGCTGCCAAGCACCATAGCTGAAGTTCTGCTTTAAATATTTTACCAGATCTGGCAGTAGAGGAATTTCAGTCGCAGAGATCAAGTTTTCGAAAAGAATGGCGGATTCAACAAATAGGCGGTTGAGTTTTTCGACTCAGGCTGATGCTTTGCTGAGGAAGAATCTGATTTTTCAGGCGAGTTTGTCTGTGTTAGGTTTTTGTTTGCCCTAGTTTTTGCTTCTTTCGGCTTGATTTTGAAATTTGGAGTTAATTGTGCTTTGTTGGTTCTATTAATACTTCCGTCGTTGTGAATTTTCCATAGCTCACTTGCATTCTGTATTTATATGACACATGTCGATTTTTGCCTAGATCTGACGAAGGAAAGGGAGAATTTTCCTATCTTATAAACCACTTAAGATGAACCCAAATAACAATTTCCTATCATATGAACCACTTAAGATGTATAGTGCACAAATTTTGTGATCCCTGGTTACTTACTAGAGATAACTGCGATAGTCATGAATAGTATTTATGGCTCATGGTATGTTGGTTGAGTTAGTATTGTATCGGATTCGTCAATTAACATAGTAATATTTTATATTTTTTACATGATTGTTTTGGTTTGAAATTGAATATGTCGATATTTGCTTTTTTGCTTATAGTTATACTATACTACTGTTTACAGGTAGCAATGTGTAACTTTCCAACAATTAAACATGCTGCGGATGTTGCTATTGCCACTATGATGTCTGTCATACAAGTTTGAGATACTTTGCTGTAGGTTTATCATGTAGAGTTTTCTAGTCACGATCATCATTCTTGTATGCCATTTCCTTCTGCAAACAACTTATGCTATTCTATTCTTGTTTTCAGTTTATCAAGTTGTTACTGCATCTTATTCGTAATCATTTGAGTTCTCAAAACTTGTCCTAGCATAAGAAAAAATGATAAATATTTCGTAGTCTATTTTTGCCCAGAGAGCATTCTCATGCCTTGGCTACATTAACTTTTGTACTTATCATTCTAGGCATCTCTTTTGCTTTCATTTTATCTTTGTTTTGTTTAGGTTTAAAGTCTCCTATCCTTGTGTCTTTTGAAGATGAATTTCTTTTCTTTTGCACACAGCACACACTTCTGATTCTCCTGATAATAATTATAAGATGGCAGCAAAAGATTAAATTCTTGAAATAGCAGATGCAATATTATGCCTCATATTCAGATTTGTTAAGCTACAGCTTCAACTCTTGGATGATGCATTTGCTTGTTGATCTATCTTCTTTGAAGAGGGGATTTTCACTCGTACCTATGTAAATTAGTGAGATACTTATAAAGGCATTTTAGTGTTGCTTTGACTGTTTGGCATCTTGTTCTGTATTTATGCAATAGGTATAGAGGGTGGAGCTTCTTGATGAAGTTCAAGTGAGGGTAATCAACCTTGCCAATGGGAAAAATTTGCTTGAATCCCCAACTTTGATGTTTGAAGTTATTGGCACAGGTTTATCCTTTGATTACTTGCTCCAAATCCCTTTTCTTTTATTGCATAACATATGACTTTATCGGAGTATATTTGTTTATCATCTTGCTCCAGGAAAAGGCTAGCACAAAGTATTTTGTCTTAAATGCTAAATTGTAAATGTGATGTGGTGCCATCTACAATAAAATATGGGATTCTTCCAAAATCAATGGAGGACTTCGACTGTTATCCATGTCTTTGGAATTATCATGATCTTGTTTTCTGTTTTTCTCTACTTGATAAAATACCAGTTATGAAATCTTAATAAGTGATTAGAGAATTTTGCATAGCTCATGCACATTATGTTGTGTATATGTTCTGAAATCCTCGTATATTGCAAATGTGTTCTTAATTGATTTCGGTGACAATAATTTTGTTCAACTTGTATTGGGAGTTACCTCGTATCGATGAATATAAACTAGTTTTTGGTCGAATTGTCTCTCTGCTCCTTTATTATATTTTTCTTTTGAAATATGGGTTTCTTTTCTAGTATTGAACTATGAGTTTATATGAATCATCAACATATTTCTGGCTTTCTTCGTTTGTTGTTCACATAGATCAGTCTCATGGTTATTTTCAATTACTGTAACGTTCTGATCTTTGATGCATTATGAACTTATTCTATATTTGAATTAAATGATATCTGACATTAATTGAATTTATTCTTCTCATGTAATAGATAGTTATCACACCTCCAGGTAAGAGAGCCTGGAACTGTAAGAAATGGTTTTGGCTATATAATTCAACTTGCTCAAGGTTTGTTCATGTCTTCTTGATAAGTGATTTTGACCTTGTCTTAATTTTAACTTCTTACCCTTAATATTTTTCAGGTTTACTATTTGTTGAATGTAGAACATTTTAGCTGGACTTGGGATTTTGTGCAAGAGAAGAGTAATTATACAGGCACACATAGTTCATGTTATTGGTTAGTCTTGTTGTGGAGTGTAGGACTTGGGGAAAGGGTTGGAGCCTTCTCATTCTCTGTTGTTAGAGAAAAATGTATGTAAATTTATGTATTTATTTAGATGAACTTTTTTTTTTTTCTTTTTGTTTTTGTGTACGAATAGACTGCTTTTGCTAATTGTGTTTGTTAATCAACTTTATTGTAATTCTATTTAGATTTTCATATTTGGGAATTAATAGACAATTAATATTTCATATTATGAATACATATATTTATAATAATTATTTGAAATAAAAATAAATAAATTATATTTCAAATTTCGGAGGTCCCTCGGAAATAAAAATTCAAAAAAATAAATCAACCTAACATTCCGATGGATATATCCCTCGAAATTCCCTCGAAAAACTCCTCTATATTCCGAGGGAGTAATATTTTCGAGGGAATTCCCTCGGAATAAAAATTTGGAGATTTTCCCTCGGAATTCCCTCGGAACCAATTCCGAGGAGGCTTTTTCCGAGGGAATTAATTCCCTCGAAAATTTCCCTCGGAATTCACCTATTTTCTTGTAGTGTAATTAGGCTGGGAGTAATAACTATGCATTCATGATTTAACATAATACTTATTTGATAAGAGTAATTCTACAACCTAGTCACTTAGATTTGTATTATCCTTTTTCAAGGTATAATCAAGTATTCAACTAATTTCAACGTTGTTCTCACAATCATTAACAATTAATTAAACCAAAAAGATCAAGACTAGTGCAAATCAAGTTCTAGCGGCTTGGCATGGAATAAGATTTACTAGTTGAATAGGTTAAAAAGTAAATCTCTTTGAATTCCTAAACCTACTAGTTATGAAAACTATAAAAATTATCATTAATTTCTCAATTCTTAGGTAATTTTAGATTATGCTAAGGTTGATCAGGTCGTCGCAATTCAATTCAATCCACGTTCTCAAAACTAAGAATTAACTCAAGTCATTCAAACACTTAGCATGCATTCATCATCAATCCCCTAGACCTAGGGTTTTAGCTACTCATAATTAACTCAAAGCTCATAAAACTAACGTAAATTGCATTAAAGAAATTCATTTTTATAAAATCAAAACAAAGTCTCAAAAACGAAACCCTAAACATTCATAACTTCTGGAAAGCGAATCTGAACACATAAAACGAATTAATACAAAACTTAAAGGAATTAGTTTAATGATTAAAGCGATAAATAAAACTGGAAAAACTGAAATTGTTTGAAGAATTCGATCCTTTCGTCTTCTCGAAATTCTCTGACTATCTCTTTCCAAAACTCCAACTTCTCACCTTTCTTCACTCCTTCCTGTTTTGTCCACTTCCACTCCTCTAAATCAAAGAATAATGGTGACCAACATTTTCGACCATAAAGTAATTCATAAGGAGCCATACCAATTGAAGATTGATAACTAGTGTTATAGGCAAACTCAATCAACGGGAGTTGATCATACCAAGAACTTTGAAAATCTAAAGTACAAGCACAGAGCAAATCTTCCAAATATCTTATAACCCTCTCGGACTGACCATCGGTTTGAGGATGAAAAGCCGTGCTAAATTGAAGCTTCGTTCCCAAAATACCTTACAATTCTTGCCATAACGTAGAAGTAAAACGGGGATCTCTATCCGAAACAATACTAACCGGAATTCCATGAAGTCGGAAAATCTCTCTGTTATAAATCTTGGCCAATTTACGAATCTTGTAAGACATTCGGACCGGTAGAAAATGAGCAGGCTTAGTTAACCGATCTACAATCACCCAAATACCGTCATAACCACCTTTCACTCTTTGTAACCTAGATATAAAATCCATTGTCACCTGGTCCCACTTCCACTCGGGAATAGGTAACGGCTGTAGAAGTCCTCCAGGCTTTTGATGCTCGACTTTAACCTTCTGACACGTCAAACAATGTTTTACAAACTCGGCCACATCCTTCTTTAACCCATACCACCAATAATATTGTTTTAGATCTTTATATATTTTATTTCCTCCCGGATGTGCCAAATATGCCGACTTATGAGCTTCTTCAAGAAATACCCTTTTTAATTCCTCGGGTACTACCACTCGGTTCTTGAAACGAAGAAAACCGGCTTCATCGAACCCGAATGGACTTTATAGATCCTCTCTTGCCTTGGTAATCAATCTTTGAACTTTCGGATCCTTATTTTGAGCCTCAAATAATCTATGTTTCAGTTCCGGTTGAATGGAAATGTTGAAAACCCGAGCTTTTACCACAATAGGCTCAATCCCAGTACTTTTTCCAACTTCCAAATTTGCTACACCAACCTTCCTGCTTAAAGCATCGGCAACCAAATTAACATTCCCGGGATGATACTTGATAACACAATCATAATCTTCTAGTCTTTCCATCCATTGTTGTTGCCTCGTGTTAAGATCTTTCTGTGTAAACAAATATTGGAGGCTCTTATGATATGTGAAAATCTCGAAAGTCACCCCGTACAAGTAGTGTCTCCATTTCCCGAGTGCAAATATCACGACGGCAAGCTCAAGATCATGTGTAGGGTAGTTCTTTTCATGCTCTTTGAATTTTCAAGAAGCATAAGCAATCACTTTCCCATTCTGAGTTAAAACACACCCCAAACCTTCCTTCGACGCGTCTGTATAAACAATATAACCTTCAGAACCCTCAGGAAGAGTTAAAACTGGAGCTGAAACCAATTTCACTTTCAAAACATTGAAACTCTTATCACAATTATCATCCCACACAAATTTGGCATCCTTCTTTGTTAATCGAGTTAAGGGAGTGGCTATTTTTGAAAATTCTTGCACAAATCTCCTATAACATCCCGCCAATCCCAAGAAACTCCTAACCTCGGAGGCGTTCTTTGGCTTTTCCCATTTCAACACCACTTCAATTTTAGAAGGATCGACTTCTAATCCATTTCCCGAAATAATATGACCCAAGAAAGAAACCCGGTTGATTCAAAACTCACATTTACTAAACTTAGCAAATAATTGATGTTCCTTCAAAGTTTTCAAAATGAGCTCAAGATATCTTGTGTGTTCCTCGACCAACTTGGAGAAAACCAAAATATCATCAATGAAGTTTACTACAAACTTATCAGGGAATGGTCGGAAAATTCTATGCATCATATCCATAAAAGCGGCAGCAGCATTCGTCAAACCAAAAGGCATAACCACAAATTCATAGTGCCCATATCTAGTGTTAAAGCCTGTCTTCGAAATATCCTCCGCTCGGATCCGTAATTGATAATATCCTTGTCGTAGATCAAGTTTCGAATACAATTTGGATCCCTGGAGTATGTTAAATAGCTCCTCAATATGTGGGAGAGGGTATTTATTCTTGATAGTCATCCGATTTAACTCCCGGTAATCAATACACATCCTTAGAGTATCGTCTCTCTTTTTCACAAACAATACCGGTGCTCCCCACAGTGACGAGCTCGGTCTAATATACCCGACCTCCAATAAAGCATCAAGCTGAACCTTCAATTCTTTCAATTCTACCGGAGCCATCCGATATGGAGTCTTAGAATATGGTTCTGCATTCAGATATAAATCAATCACAAATTCTATTTCTCTATCCGGCGGCAACGAATCCAATTTCTCCGGAAACACTTTGGAAAACTCTTTAACCACTTCTGTTTCTTCTAATTTTATCTGATCCTTGGGTTATTTAATAATATAGGCTATGAATCCTGTATCCCCATTATGGACCAATTTTTGAGCTTCAGAGAAAGATAATAAAGGCACCATTTTAGAACTCCAACCCGTGACAATTTTTTAACCCAACTGAATTCTCTTAGCCCGACAATCCACAGTAGCATAGTGCTTGAATAAGCCATCTATTCCCAAGATAGAACCATACAGAGACATCGGAAATTCAATGAAATCCGTCGAGAAAACCCGACCCTCAATACTCACCGGCACCTCTCTAAAAACCCGATTAGTTTCTACATTACCACTGAAAGGAGTACTGACAACATCGCATGCAGAAGAGAAAGTAATACACAAAGGCAATTCCACCGAAATATCACTAGAAATAAAGGAGTGGGTAGCTCCCGGATCAAATAAAGTATGTATGTCTATGCCATGAATGCAAATGGTACCTTCAACGACCGCTGCAGGGTCGATGTCTGCATCCACGTTCTCTCCTTCTAGGGTATACGCACGGGCTCTAATTAACGGCCTCTGACCCCCGGTAGGCTGGTCCCAACGATCCGAACAAGTGTCCACCCTGTGATCGGCACTCCCACATATCAAACATAACCCGAAGCGTCTCCTGAAGTTGTCATAATGGTGGGTAGGTTGCCCACAGAAGGAACACTTAGGTTTATCGGGTGGTGGTGGCAAAGTAGGAGGCTGAGGAGCCTTCTGGACCGATCCTCGCTGTTTAAACTTCTTTACCGGGCCTCTAGGCTGTGGAGGACCTATATCAAAAGTAATTGGCCTCTTGCCCGTGTTATAACCTGCTCTCGATCCCGATCTTGAACACTGTCCTAACCGATAGGTAGATCTCCATGTATTAACTGAATCTTGAACCTTTAAAGCCTTTGAAGTAGCTTTCTTCCAAGTGCTAGTGTTGACGGCTTCAATTGCTACTTGAATATCCGGCCTCAACCCTTGTACGAATTGCATAACCTTATGAAAATCATCACTTGCAATGTTAGGTGCATACGTAGATAACCTCTCAAACTTCGCAATATACTCTGCAACCGATCTTCCTCCTTGTTTAAAGTTCCGTGAATTCCTTAAGTCTTCGAGTACGGGAAGATGGAGGAATAAATTTATTCTTGAATTCCCTGTCAAAGACTTCCCACGTGATTTCCTCCCCGACAGCATCTAAAATAATTTTAGTACTTTCCCACCAAGAATAAGCTTCCCCTTGAATTAACGTAAGTGTGCACAGAGCCTTCTCTATAGATTCACAAGGGATGAGATTCCAAATTCTTTTAACTTCTTTAAGCTATTGCTCGGCTTGCATATCATTTCCTTTGAAAAACCTCGGTGGATGTTGATTATAAAATTCCCGAAGAATAGCTAAAATTGGTGCCGGTTGTGGTGGAGGAATTGGTGGTGCTGGAGGCACATAATCTCTCAACCTTTGATCTATTAACTGAACCATATAATTTATGAATTCCTGAGGTTGAGCTTGAGGGGGTGGAGGTGGAAGAGAATGATTATGGCGATGGTTCCTGTGACACGGAGAATGCTCTCTACGAGGGCGACCCCGTGCCATCCTGAAATTCAAACACTGTACATGCATGTTTGATTAACAAGTGCAAATGAGTGCAATAAAGCTCATAACACACATAATCACATAATTCACTTAATTCAAGTAGGTTCAAATAGATCCAAGTAGATTCAAATAAATTACAAGACTCGCAATTAATCAAATAATCCTATATCGTACGACTTAGACTCACAAGACAAGACACTAGAACCGCGGTTTTGCAACCGGGCTCTGACACCACCTTAGGATGTAGCACCCGGAATGCTAGGTAGCCACATCCCCCGCACCATAGTTCAATCCACATATGGAACGAGCACCCGGAGATGAATCAAGCCTATAGCGAACGGGAGATAATAAAAAAATAACTCTCTAGCTAGGTGGGACTAACCCTCAATTATATACCAACATGCGTACAATAAACGGAAGCATAGCAATATACATTCACTTCATTATCTATTTTCGATTCCATTCCCAACATTTCCATAATTTACAAACCAAACTTGTCAAGTATAAGTCATAATATACATAGATACTAAAAACATTTCATAAGAGTAGAATCTATCAATAATGTACATAGATCATGAGAATAACAATGCTAGAGCCAAAAGTAATAAAACTGGGCTCAATCCCACTTCACAATCAACTTGCAAGACCTGAAAATGTGAGTTGTCAGTCTATGAAAGACTGAGTGAGGGGTTTAATAATTATAAGCGCAATTACCATGCAAGCTATAATCTCGGGTAAGATTTTATAAAAGGAAACAATATAAGTTCAAGAATAAGATTGAACTCACCCGAGATTATAACTAATCAATTTACAATTCAATAAATTCAGTACAATTCAGTTCAATCAATCAGTGGCCCGGCGAGTGAGAGCAATTCTCAAACCTTTCTCCGACAGTGTACAATAATTCAGTTTTAAATGATTAAGTGATCAAGCAATCAATTTCAGTGCACAATTAGCAATTTCAATAACTCCTTCTTCATCCGGTTAATGGGGGATTGCAAGGCCCCGCCATCCAATCAGTGTGAGCATAGGGTTCATGATTTCCTATACCCGGAACTCCTTCCTGCACTAATCTCCTAGTGGATTCAGGGGTCATACCAACAATGTCAGGGGGATGTAGAGTTACCCGTTAGCCCCTACTTTCCCGGTTGGCTCATACACTAACCCTCAGGCCCACGGTGAACAATACACTCGCCAAAACAATCAATCAATCAATTCAATACAATAACAGTAGTTCCAGTTCAGTAACAGTGGTTCAGTGGTAAAATATTTGAGTTTTATGAAACTACAGATATACGTATGCATTTTGGCCCAAAACTCATATAGGGTTGTATAGTTTTATATATTTAGAATTAACCTCCTCTTTACCTATCAAAAGAATAAGGAAACAACCTACAGAGAGTACTCCTCGTCTCCCGGGACGAGATCTGTGTAACAAGGACAAGTGTATGTGAGACTCGACTCGTATGAACCAATTAAGACGAACGACATATTCAACCAATGTCAATCATGCACTTACAATCAATATAGGTTATAAACATATTCAATTTATCAAGTAATGTAGCAAGAATCAAGTAATTCATGTATAATTCAAAGTATGAAAATATTACATAAACCTCCCCTATGGAGTTTAAGCATGAAATCCCATAACACATATGATAACACATAATATATGTAACAGCCCTAAACAGGGCCTAATTGGAATTGGTAAGCCTTGAAAGAAAGTGAAAGCGTTTATAGACTTTGATCCGTTAAATGTTCTTCATGCATCACATTTCTTTGTGTTTTAAGTTGTTCTTACGTGCTATTATGTGACTTTGGGAGAGATCTCATCTAAAACCCCATATTACTATTTATTTATGAGCTTCGATTCCCTCAATAGAATACTAAAAAACTCAAATCTGTATTTCTTGAATACCTTAACTCACATCTCTTGTTTTAAAATCATTTTCAGAAATTTAACATCAGAGTTACGATTTTATGCCCATGTCATTGTTTATCCACTACACGATATCCTCGTATCTCATTCGTAGAACCCTAGAGGCATGAAACTTATATTTTTCTATCACTTACATATGTTTTCCATGACCCGAAACTCTTTGCAAAAAATGTTGATCAAAATTACCATTAGGTCCCTTGATCACTATTTATTCCATACAATTAGGAATTTCTCGGAACACTTTTTACTATCAAATATTATAGTCAAATGAATCCTCGAATCATTTCGAGAATTTTGATATCATCCACAAACCCTAATTCCTATTCTAACTCCAGTAGCATCACATATTACTTCAAAACCCTAGTTACTATTTGTAACATCCTGTTCCTCCGATAAATCAGGTACGTCACCTTCCAACCTTTTTATGTGTTTAATTATGTGGTTTGTGCATTGTGTGACCCTCTTACGAACTGTTTTACAGTTTAGGGTCCTTTTTGTAATTTTCTCCTTTTAGGGGGTTTTCCAGTCACTTCTCGTTCGGTCGAGATTTTGACCTCTTTGACCCCTTTAACGCGTTCGGGGCAGCAAAACGAGTCCATAGACTCTAAGTTTGCCCAATTCTGACTTCGTTAGCCCGTTCTTTCGACCGTTTTTGCGTACGAGGACACGAGTTAAATACCCCGGATCCTCGTTTTGTGTGCCAGACCTCAGACTCTCTCCCGCTCCAGGCGTTTCACATACACCAAAGGTGTGATTTCACACACATCACCAAACTCGACCGATACTCAACGGAATTCGATGAATCAATAGTCTATTTCGAAGAGCTCGAAGAGCCCGTCACAACTGTACCAAGATCGTGGCCAACCGACGACCCACAGCGGTGCAGCGGCGGCCTGAAGGTGGCGGGTGGCGCCACCACTTCACCACCGGCCATCTGGCGACTTTCGCCGGCCAACCACCACCCTACCCTACGTTTTTTGACCCTCCCGTCTCGTTTCCGGCCTCCGTTCAGCACAAAAACCACCGCAAGTGGTGGTTCCAGTAGCTGCGCAGTTAGGTGGAAAAGGGGCCTCTTTTCGGTCGACGGTTGCGGCCTCCTCCGGCTGGATTTTGACGACACGCGCGGCGGCCCTGGGAAGAAGAAGAAGAGACGCAGCGGATGGCGTTGGCGGCGCGGCCAACGGTCGCCAGACGGCGGCGCACGTGCCGCCTGAAGATGACGTCGCGGCGGCGCGTCACTGTAGCCGCCGCGTTGGGCGTTCTCCGGTGGTATTTTTCGACGAGTAGGAACGGTTTCTGACCTCTTTCGACCCCCTGATCTTGATTCCGGTGTCATATTGGGCAAAAGACGACCAGAAACGGACGTACGGCGGCTGTGCAACGGCGGTTCAACGGCGGAACCACCTCTGTGAATTTTTCCGGCAAGAAAGCTTAAGGCTTTCGTAAAGTTCGTCACGGGTAAGCCGATGCCTTTTGCGGATTCGATTTTCGTTCACCGGTTTGAAAGTAATTGAAGTTTGAAGATTTTAGGGCTTCTTATTGTTGAAACTGAAATTTGCGACAAATGGCTTGGGATTTGCATAAATTGATCGAGGATTCGGATTGAGGACGAGGAATTCTTGCACAAAGGAATTTTCAGGATTTTTCCGGCACGTTCTGGTGGCGGCCCAGCGGCGGCCGGCCACTATTCCGGTAGCTCCGGTGGCGGCGATCCGACGGGCTTCGGACAGAATGTCCGTTTTGTTATGGTGAGTCCGTTGCCGCTTTTCGTTCGTTATTCGGACACTCGGTTTATTTTCTGTGAATTTATTTGTATAATTATGAATATTTAATTAATTGTTCTAATTGTAATTTAAACACGATATACTTGATTTGCCGATCGGATTGTACTTCAATGTATATGAAATGATTGTATGAAATATAATTTGATATATTTGAACGCCTTGATTTGCAATTTGATTCTGGTTTGTTGAATTTGTTAATTGTTTAATTTAAGAGGGGGTGTTTGTGTAATTTCTGGAAAAGTATGAATTGTTTAATTTGAATTGGTAAACCTTAGTAATTAAATCTAATATGTAGTACATGAATTGAATATGTAAAATATGAATTATATGAATTGAGTAGGGTTAGAATTTGATTTGTAACCTCGTGAAATTTGTATGAATTAGGAAGCATGCTATTATGATTTATTGGATTTATTAATATGTGTCAATTGGTATGAAAGGTGCTACGTGAATTTGCATGAAATGAATTAAGTAAACTTTGTTAATTAAATTTGTTATACAATCCATGAATTGTTTGTGTGATAAATGAATAATTTGATTTGATTAAATTATATAATGTCTCTTCTGCAAATAATTGCTATGCATTTGATCCCTGTTTGTGTGATTGCATTTGTCGTGCGTCTCTATGGGGTTGTTTAAGTCTGAGCCTGAGTCGTGTGTTGTGTTTTGTGTGTCCAGTTAGTACAAGTGCACCCAGGGTGGTGACTTGTGGTCGTGCAGGTTCCGGGGTGGACCTTGTGTTTTGTGGTCTGCAGTGTTTGCTACCAGGTGAGGTTTTAGGATTTTGTTTTAGTTACAGCGACCTACAACCCTCTGTGCTCGTTTTCAAGCCTGCATGTGATTATTCTATTATATTTATATAATAGATATGTGTTTATATCATATGTTTATGAATTTGTCGTACGATTAAAGGTTTTCGGATTATATATACGAGCATATGTAAGCTTGAAATGTTTTGCAACAAGGCTATGCTTCAAACCGTGTGTCTTCAAGCTAGCTATGGATTAGGATGACACGGAGAGGCACGTCTATAGCATATGCTAAGTTGCAAGGTAAGGTATGCTTCGATAAGGTACGTAAGTATGATTTTGATACGATATGATAAGTTTGGTGTGAAGCGAGTTATGATCTGTTCTGTTATGCTATGTTCTGGTGTGTTGGGCCCCGAGACGTGGGTAAGGGAGACCCGAGACGACCATGGGGTCGCCGGTTATGACCCCTGTGCACGTTCTCATTTGAGATATTCACGTGCGACCTATGGAGGTTGGGAAGGCTTGGTATCTTGAGCCCTCGATGGATAACCGGGGAAGGAACTGTGTGCGTTAGCTACCCCGTGTGTGTTTGTATTGTTACGAGTTGTGAGGGTTTGCTCCCCGAACTACATGGTGTTGGGGTTGGATTGTTTATGATATTTGTTTGTTTTCTATTATGATATGTATGATACGATGTGCATGTAAGGTGGGAGACCCGTACTCGCCGGGTATATGATTATGATCTGTTATGTTGATTATGAAACGGGATAGGAGCTTTCTCTTTTAATAAGATATGAGTATGCTCAGTTTGTTAAGTTCTGAATAAGATAAGATATGTATAAGTTTGATTTGAAAATATATGTATAAGTTTGATTTGAAAATAGTTTTGGTATGCAAAACCCTACTCCCGGTTCATAATCTTTCTTTTGATACGTGCTCTGCTCCTTATTATGTATAGGGTGTGTGAGTTTAGCCCCCTCACTCAGTCAGTGGACTGACCCTCGCCCCACCTATGTTTTTAGTTTGCAGGTGCAGGTTGTTGGAGTTTGAGCTAGGCGGCTTTGAGTCGGGTTTGTCGAGTCTGTGTCGGTCTTTGTCATTTGTTAAGCATTTTGCTTTGATTTGTGTACGAATCTATGTATATGATATATGTATTTTGCAGGGTGGTAATTACGATGTGTAATGTTTGAAATTCGGGACATGTTAGGACAGGTTCGTGGAATTAGTTGAACCCGTTTTTGTTGTATGATTATTCGGGACAGGTTAGGACAGGATTACTTGATTAGTTGAACCCGTTTAATTGTGTTTGTTGATTAAAGTTTTTGATAGATCGTATTTTGCATCGCTTCCGCATTCAGGTTTTGCATATATTACTTGTACAGGGTTTAGGTACCGCCTAGCTTAGGTTGGATTTTTTGATTGTCACCCGTTCGCTGTGACTTGGTGGGTGTGCGGACTTTCCATTTCGTACCACGTGTCGGGTCATAGTGTGGGGGTGTGGTGCCCCACCGCTTGGGGTGCTACACTATTCTTACCGTAAACGACTTTTTATCCGTACACTTTTTGATATTCAATATTATAGTCAAAACGATCCTTGAATTATTTTATGAATTTTCATACATTTACCAAAACTTGATTCCAACCGTAGCATATTTTATAAACATTTTCCTTTTTAAAAATTATCATTTTATTTTAAATAATTAGCTTTCATTCAATATTCAAAATTATACTTAAAACGTTTCTTGAATTTTTCTCTAAACTATCATAATTTTTCCAACTTTTAAACTTCATCATAGCTTCATTTATATAATTTTATCATGATTTTCATCATCTTTAACGTTCATGACTTGTAAACGAAAAACATAAATATTCCACATTTATAATCATAACGAAGCTTAAATTTCATTAATTCTTTCATTATTTTACCACTTCAAGTTCACGTCCCTCGACTCTTGAATAAATTTTATATTATTTTATAATTATCTTTATCAAATATGACATCACTCATAACATCACCTTCCTAAAATAGAAAGTCTAAATATGTGAATTGAAGACTTATACATTTCCTACAAAATTTCCCTACATTTGTGTGATTTAGAGATTTCCACAATCCCTACAAAAATTCCATACAAATGTGTGGGTTAGAGATCTTCCACATCTCTTCCATATTCTTAGAAATTGCAACATAAGCCCCTAAATCCCAAGTATAAATACCCCTCGAAGCTCATTTCCAAGACTATACAAAATTCACTCCTCTCTCTCCCTAGGCTAAGGTGTGTTTTATTTTATTATTTCATGCTTTATATTATGTTCTTAGTATAATAATAGTAGTAGCATGCTTAGATTTAATTAAATTATGCTTTAGGAATTTATTTTATGAAATATATGCTATTTATGCTAGTTTAGGAAAAATATGATAATATATGTGAATTTATTTAATTAAACGCATGAATTATGATATGACATAGTATATTCATATGTTTAAGTATTAATGATCTTGTTTAATTAAATTCATGTCAAGAATAATTTATTTAGAATTAATTTCATGAATCATGTTGCATAAAGTGGCACATTTTACCTTTAATCATATGTTATGAACCTAGAATTTATTAAATATGATCATGAACTAGTATGAACATATTCATAAGTCTAAGAACATGTTCATGTTTTTCTTGAATGATTTTAGGTGCACGTGTGATAGTGTGTGACTGTGTGTGTTCGATTTTATGTTATAAAGTGATTAATTCATAAGAATTTGAATAGTAAATGTTTTTAATAGTAATTTTGACTTTTTGGTCAACCCATATTCCGATAATTTCGAAATTTATATTAAATTAATTATAAAATTTGTTTTGAAATTTTTAAAGAAGAAATTTATTCGAATTTTCCAAAAATCGGTAAATTGTGAACTAATTTCAAAATAGAACTTAAATTGTCAAATTAAAACCTAAATTTCATTTCCAATCTTATAATTTGAATCATGACGTGATTAATTAATATTTAATTAGTTAAAGATTTCATAAAACCAAATTAATTAAAGAAATTCACTTAAACGGTGAAAATAAGGGTTTTACCGGGTAAAATTAAAGTTTCAAAGATCATTTAAACGTTTCATATTATCGTTTTGAAATTCAAAACGTTAAAGGTTTCAAACATTAAAGAATTAGGATTTTTATCTATGTTTTGGATTTCAAGTAAAGATATTCATTTACGATTTTCAAATCGGATATTTTCAGATATCATTTCCAAAATAAGATTTGCTTATTAAAATTTATGACATTATTTTATAATATAAGAGTTTACTAAGATTCATAATTTAATAACCACTTGTTTTACAAGTCTTGTTTGAATTTTAAAGTTGTATTTTATCAAAATATTATTATGTGATTTCATTCCATGATTATGACATGTTTTATGATAACTTGTCTATGTGAGTAGTTTTGGTTACGAAATAGAAACTTATAGTTGACCACCACTCATAGGTGAAGATCCGGACGGACTAGGACTCCGGTATTATTACATAATACCTGGTTACTGTAGGTGAGGTTAAACGTTTTCGACTGGGATCATGAGTATATATATATATATATATATATGAAACATTTTATGACCTAGCATAATACCATTCAATTTTTATTCCTTTATAAATGATACTGCCCTTTTTGAAAATACTTTGATATCAACTTTTATTGTTCCAGTATACACAATCAATTATTTTAAAGTATTCATAACATCTTGTCATAAACAATTAAAAGTATCTACTCCTAAATTATCTCGGTACTATGCTACTGTTTATCGGGTATCGTTAAATGCAAGCAAAATATATTTTCTTATTGTGGGCCCGATGGTGTTGGTAGAAGTAGTAGTCCAGGAGGCATGGGCCGAGGTCTACTATTATACCAGCCGCTAACTGGATCTTGGTGGTGGTCTAACTGGAGGTTAGTTATTCCACATCAAGTGACGAGAAAAGGTACGTACCTCCCAAGTTCATGTATATCGTCACTAGGGGTAGCTCCCTGAGGTGACACCGGAGGAAGAAGGATGGTGTCGTTGTATTTCGTTTTGTTAAGTAACGACATCTTGATCAATGTCGTTACAAATATTCTTGGTTTTTAAGGAGTTAAGGTTGGAGAGCGCCTAGCTTGCGGCCACCATATTGTTTCACAAAAGGGGTTCATATTTTCTTAAAAAGTATAACACATAATTCCCCTACCCCTTTACCTTCAAATAAATATGAACCCAATATTGATATTGTTGTAGTATTTTCCTATTATCGGGGACTAACCAAGGAGTTTTGTGACGCCCCCACCCGTACTGGAACAAGATGAGATCGGCGTCTCATCCCCCGCACTGAAGCACCTCTCAAGTAATGGTGTGAGCCATCACTCAAGAAATACTCCCGCGAACGGCTGTCTATCTCGGAACTATACATGTATAACGATGTGGCTATGTAGCGGAAAATCAGAGTATTTTAAGACTTTTCAAAACATGTGCGTGATGGCATGTAACAAGCAAGAACATATTGATCGTGCAAGAGAGACTTGGCATATCAGAACATATAACATATTCACATATAAGCACCGATATAGCAGGGTTCAAAATATCGGTAATAGAGTAGCAGAAACAGTATAACAAGGATACTCAAGTATTCAGAAATATAAAGTGATGCAGCCATAAAACATATGCAGGACACAAAAGAACAGAATACTAAGTCCCGACTGAAACAAAAATGACAATCTAGAGCTTCAAGATACCTCTAGACTGTGGCTGCAAGACCTGAAACCACGAGGCAAGAAAACGGAAGAGGTATTAGTCAAAAGGACTAAGTGAGGGAATACTTAAAAGAAAGTACTGAGTGATAAAGAACTTGAGTGTAATTCAGAACTGTTGAGGAAATACTTTAAAGAAGAACTTGAAACAAGTTCGATTGATAAAACTATTTGAATGCAATGTTATAAAAGAATGCACGTTTTAAAACACTTTCATAAATGCCATCACACGCGCACACATATGCTGTAGATGGTTCATAGTTCTTTCATAAAACGGGATAAGGGTAAAGTGAACTTTTTCAATTATGAACCATCCTTTATGAAACAGAATTTTGCCCGCAAGCTAGGCTCCTCCAACCTTACTCCAGAAAACATGATTTCGTAGAGTATCGGTCCGAGGTCAACAATAACTCCACCCCTAGTAGAGTATCAGACCAAGGTCAACAATACCCCACTAACACATACAAATATGCACCATCCTCCACCGGTTGTCACTTCGGGTAGCTCGCCCTAGGCGACCTGCAAACATGTAATGGGAATAGATTTACTGTCCGTTCCCAGACAGATTGTCTTGACTTAACAAACCTCCTGTTAAAAGTCGGTGTCAATTGCCTAATTGTGGCGGCCGGTATTAGTGATGTCGTTGGCGCACACCTCCCAAACATCACCTCTACACATAACTGCCGAGCCCAAATTGTAAACTGTATGCTTGCATTTCAGAATTAGCAGTGACCAGAGTACCACTCCAGTGTGATAACAATAACATGTGAAACTGTAACTGTAACATGTGATGCTGTCTGTAAATCATGTGATGCTATCTGTAAAACATATGATGCTGTCTGTAAAACATGTGAAACTGTACTTTGAAAACATATGCAGATCATGTAACTGTCTTTGAACAAGAATGTAGAACTTTGGAAAACATGTACTGTAGATCAAGGTATACTATTAAAGTATGAATGATCCTTTCAAAAGAATGTCCCGATAAAAGGGATAGTTCAAAACGAGGTTTAGCTTTGAATTTCGAAACATATGATACGATAGTATAATCGTGGTTCCAGTTGGAAAAATTTTATAACTTCACCTCACCTAATATTAACAAAAGGTAGGTAGACAGATTACGCGGTGCCCTGGGGATCCCAGTGCTCGACTTTAACTCCTGTAGGTGGTGTACTAGAGTGAGCTTGAGAACTAAGACCCACTACTAACCAAGATGAACATGAAATGCATGAAACATATGAACGAGGAACATGTAACACAAGAGAGTAATACCATTTAAGGTATTCAAGAAAGGTAACACACAAAGGAATACGTTAAAGTGAGTTACCCTTAACGTGGGACTATGATCTTACTATAATCGAGTAAGCTTTAGTCAAATTATGAATCCTATCGCAAACCTTAGGTTAAGAAACAAGTTCACGAAAGAAAACACATTTTGAAAACACATTTTAGACCCTGGATATGGAAACTCTAGGTGCAAATGTCTATTAAGAAAGCACAGTTTTATTTCATTTTTACTATTCAAAAGTATTATTCATGATTACTATTCACATGTCGGGTCAAAGGGTCGGGTCAAACCCTTACTATACACACACACCCACACACACGGTACACACACACAACATGCACGTACATACACACACACACACGACATGCACACTATAACACCCCAAACGGAGGATGCCACATCCCCCGCACTAAGACCCAGACCCGGTCACGAAATGGAAAGTCCATGCCCGAATCTGAATCAAAGCGAACGAGAGACCAACTCACACACTAGGTTAGGCGGATCTAACTCGACAGACTCAGAGCGCGGAAGCAATTTAAACAATTATCATCAGATGGCGGAAGCAATTAAATCAACGTACAAAATAAGTGACAGGTTCAACTAGCATAGATACCTACTCCCGAACATCAGATCATCGCAACGTAATAAACCCATATAAGTATCAGCAGAATAGCTAATTACATCCAAATGCTAGCATACTAACCCTACACGGGTTTAAGTCTAAGTAGAGCATAAAACATAATCTCCAAAAGCGAAATAAGAATACATAACATAAATAGAGTATGTGACAAATGCATCTTAACACCAACTAAACCGACAAGTGTGACTCAGAAGACTCACTTCCGCCTAGCTCAAGCCAAAAGGAAACCTGCAAACTAAAACATAAAATGAGGGCGTCAGTCAACTGACTGAGTGAGGGGGCTAACGCACACCCACTATATATATAGAGAGCATAGCACATATCAGAAGGGTGGACTCATGAACCGGAGATAGGTGTTGCATACCAAAGACATTTCCATAAGTACCCAAAAGATAAATATATAAGGTTTAGAAAACATTTCAGAAACTCTATCTCGATTCATGATTCCCATACAGAACAGATCACATGCTCGGCGAGTACGAGCTTCCAACCTTTACTCCTCAGAACATATCAAACATAGAATACCAAAAATCAATCCAACCATCACATCAACGATGGAGGGGATGTACCGTCCCCAAACCATCCATATCAGACATACCCCTAAGGGGTTGTGAACCCACAAGAGTCCTCCCCGGCTGTACACCGAAGGCTCAAGATATCACGCCTCCCCTATCTCCCTGAGTCGCACGATGATATCTCAAATGGAGACTATGCACAGGCCGAGCCCTGACGGCCCTATACCGTCCCAGGGATTCCTTACCCATAGCTCCTCGGATCCACATACATACATACATACAGATGCTAATATTTCGTGGCCAACTCGCTACAGAAACATAACATAACATACTTTTCAAAACAGCTTACATATGCTTTCATATCTAATTTTCCAAACAGAGCTGATTCACAAGGTCATAAACATATCATATCCTACACATACGTATATATAATAGATATACTCGCATGCAAGGGTTGAAATCAGCATATTAAGGCCATAGGTCTCATAACTATACAAAATCCTAAACCTCACCTCGTCAAAGTAGAGTCTGAGAGTGTGAAGGGCCAAACACTCTAAACCTCGGGCCCACCGGCACCACCAAACTCTGTGACAAGACATAAAGAAGCCCAGACTTAGACTCTATATGAACCAAACAAGACACAAGGCGTTGCTCAACATGATCGTGGTTATGCATAAGTGTTCATGTTGTGCTTGGATAAGGTGTCGTGGTCATTCAAGGCATATCAATGCTCAACAAGGTCATATTTACAAGCAACCGACACGTAATTCCATATCCAAAGATGCAAGATCAATTTAGGAAGTCAATGTATTCACAAAATGCATATTAAATCATCCAATGTCACAGGGTTCAATTATAATATTAGAATTAAGCATCAAGTTCATGACGAGTTATAAAGTGCATAAGTAAAAGCAACTTGATCATACAAACATACAAAGTTGTTGTAGATAGATGGCATCCTTGATACAAATAAAGAGTGCATTTAATTCACTGAAGATCATACTTTGCAACTTCACAACATGTTTGGTACACAAGCTCAAGTCATATTCATAGTTTCATAAATATTACACTTACATCCCCTAAGTAATTTATAAAAGTTTAGAATTATTACACATACATCCCCTTAGTTGATTACTAAGCATAATTGTTCGTTTAAAGTGTTTATACAATTATTCAACTAGGAATTAATTACTTACAAACATGACAATTATCAATTTATCGTAATTCATAATATACCATTTTCGAGTAGTAAGAGTAAATCAAGTTATTACAATTCTAACTCCTATCATGCATCAAGTCTCAAGTTGTTCAAGCATCCTTCATGTATCTCAATTTTATATTTGAAACACAATTTACAACAAACATAACATCGAGAACGTCTCAAACTCATATAGAGAAATCACAACATGTTCGTTCTTCTAAAATATCATTCAAGTTCATTTAGTCACATAAAAGATTAGTTTCTAAATATTACACTAACACCCCTTCGTACTTATCAAATATCGTAAATTCATCACATCGGATTCAAATTGTAAATCAAAACATTCATGCATATCATAATCCATTCAATACATGTTTTCGTATACGATTGGAATACATCTCGATCAACAAACCAACAATAACCAATTTATTTGCACTTAAAACAATTAATTCAAATAATCACAATTACGCAAAATAATTCGTAATAAATAGATCGAGTGTCCGATTAACGAACGGAATGCAACATTAGACTCACCGCGTCCAGACCGACATTCTAACCAGATGCTGCCGGACGGCCACCAGTGTAGCTGCCGGAATTTGGCCGGACCGCCGCCTGGCCGCCGCTGAAGGTCGCCGAAAAAATCCCAAAAAATCAGTCTTGAATGAAGTCTTCGTGCCCGTTCCGAATCCTCAATCAATTTCTAGAAATTCCAAGTCAATCTCCTCCAATTTAGATCTAAGAACACGAAAACCCTAAAATCTTCATACTCAAATTACTTCCAAATCGGTGAACTAAAATGCGATCCGTAAAAGGCATTGTCTTACCCGTGATGAACTCTTCGAAAGCCCTAAGGTAGCTCGCCGGAAAAATCCTCGGAGCTAGCACCGCCGTTGCACCACCACTGTGCCTCCGCGATCCGCCGCCAATCGGCCAAATCTGGAGTCGCATGATCAATGATTGATAGTTCTCGTCATTCCGGATAACTTTCGTAAAGAGCCCGAGACCAAAAGATAACCGGAAAAGGGCCCCGTTGGCCGTCGAAGTTTCTACCGCCGCCCACGTCGTCGGAACCACCACCTACGGCCAAGATCTGGTGAAATTGATGCTGGAAATGAACTCAGGGGGTCGAAAAACTTGGAAACCATCAGGCCCCGTCGGAAGCGGCGGAATCGCACCGCTACAGGAACTCGGGCCGCCGCAACCACCTCGGAGACCGGGCTGCAGATACTGTGGACTTCCTACTCACACCTATGATAACTGCAGACGATGTTTGGGGCTATGTTTGATCTGCGGGAGTGACTAGCACATGGTTGATGGCTGCCCGGATCGTCGGGATCCGCCACCTGCAGGTCCGAGGCCACTGGTGAGAGCTCGGGCTTTTGCACTCGCTGGAGAGGAGCAGGATGCAAAGGTCGACCCTGCCGCAGTAGTTGAAGGTACTATTTGCATCCATGGCACGAACATCCATACGTTATTTTATCCAGGAGCTACACACTCCTTTCTTGCGCATTCTATTGCTATTACATTACCTTTGCCTGCTATGTGTACTTCTGTGCGCTATTTAGTTAGTACTCCTTTCGGTAGTAGGCGAGAGACGGATCAGGTTTACAAGGATGTCCCAGTGGTAATTGAAGGCATAGAATTCCTGACCGATTTCATCGTGATGCCAATGGAGAGATACGGGTCTATACTGGGGATGGATTGGTTATACAGGCATTGTGCTACCGTGGATTGTAGAGCAAAGAAGGTGCAGTTGGGTTCAGATGTTCTAACGGGTTATACATCAAAGACTGTACCCCTACTTTCGTTCTCAGAGGCTCAGAAATTAGTCAGAGACGGGGCTACAGGGTTCATTGCTTATATCTTAAACAAGCCAAAGGATCAGGTGAAATTGGAAGACACCGAAGTGGTAAAGGACTTTCCCGAAGTATTTCCAGAGAGGCTAGATTCTTTACCCCCTGAGCGAGAGATCGAATTTGTGATCGATCTTTTTCCGAATGCCGAGCCGTATTCAAAGACTCCCTACCGGATGGCTCCAACCGAATTAAAGGAATTAAAAGTTCAGCTTGAGGCATTATTGGAAGTTGGGTACATTCGGCCGAGTTCTTCGCCGTGGGGAGCACCAGTTTTATTTGTAAAGAAAAAGGACGAAACTTTAAGGATGTGCATCGATTACAGAGAGTTAAACCGGATGACTATTAAGAACAAGTATCCCCTCCCCATATCGAGGAGTTATTCGATATACTTCAGGGTTCCAAAGTTTATTCAAAATTGGATTTAAGACAGGGATACTACCAGCTGCGAATCCGAGCAGAGGATATTCCTAAGACAGGATTCAATACTCGGTATGGGCATTACGAGTTCGTGGTTATGCCGTTTGGGTTAACGAACGCCCCTGCAGCTTTCATGGATATGATGCACCGGATTTTCAGGCATTTTCTCGATAAGTTTGTGGTGATATTCATTGATGACATTCTGGTTTTCTCAAAATCAGCAGAGGAGCATGCAAGACATCTTAAGCTTGTTCTACAGACGTTGAAAGAGCATCAGCTGTTTGCTAAGTTTAGCAAGTGTGAATTTTGGATCGATCGGGTTTCTTTCTTGGGTCATGTAATTTCAGGAAAAGGGTTGGAAGTCGATCCCTCGAAAATCGAGGTCGTGCTAAAATGGGAGAAACCAACGAATGCCTTGGAAATTAGGAGCTTTTTGGGATTGGCCGGGTATTACAGAAGGTTTGTTCAGGACTTCTCTAAGATTGCTGCACCGTTAACCCGATTGACGAAGAAGGATGTCAAGTTTGTCTGGGACGAGAAGTGTGATCAAAGTTTTAACTTTTGAAGGAAAAGTTAGTCTCACCTCCGGTGTTAGTGCTTCCCGAGGGTTCAGAAGAGTATGCGGTGTATACAGATGCTTCTAAGGAGGGCTTAGGTTGTGTTTTGACTCAGAAAGGAAAAGTGATCGCTTATGCTTCCCGAAAGCTAAAGGAATATGAAAGGAATTACCCGACACACGACCTAGAGCTTGCAGCCGTCATTTTTGCTCTCGGGAAATGGAGGCACTACTTATACGGGACTTCCTTTGAGATTTTCACCGACCACAAGAGCCTTCAGTATTTATTCACACAAAAAGAGTTGAATATGAGGCAACGGCGTTTGATGGAAAAGTTAGAAGATTATGATTGTACGATCAAGTATCTTCCGGGGAAAGCCAATGTGGTCGCCGATGCACTTAGCAGGAAGGCGAGTGTGTCGAGTTTGGAAAGAAAGGAAAGTGGCGAGATGACACCAATTGTGTTAAAAGCTCGGGTTTCTAATATCACAATTCAGCCGGAATTGAAGTATCAGTTGTTTGAGGCTCAGAGTAAGGATCCGGAAGTTCAGAAGCTTGTAGGTAAGCCTAAAGCTGATCAGAGAGTCCTTTCGGGTTCGATGAGACCGGGTTGCTTCGATTTAAAAACAGAGTCGTAGTACCTAAAGAATTGAGACGGGTTCTACTTGAAGAAGCTCACAAGTCAGCCTATTCGATCCACCCAGGAGGAAACAAAATGTATAAGGATTTGAGGCAATATTATTGGTGGAACGGGATGAAAAGAGATGTGGCGGAGTATGTGAAACATTGTCTGACTTCTCAGAAAGTGAAAGTTGAGCATCAAAAGCCCGCGGGACTTCTACAACCGTTAGCTATTCCCGAATGGAAGTGGGAACAAGTAACGATGGATTTTGTTTCGGGATTGCCAAAGGTTAAAGGCGGGTTTGATGGAATCTGGGTAATAGTGGATAGATTCACAAAGTCTGCTCACTTTTTACCAATCCGGATGTCCTACAAAATTCCAAAGTTGGCCGAGATCTATAACAGAGAGATCATTCGACTTCATGGTATTCCGGTGAGCATAGTTTCAGACCGAGACCCGAGGTTTACATCCAAGTTGTGGCAAGAGTTACAGGCTGTTTTGGGAACGAGGCTTAAGTTCAGTACAACATTTCACCCACAAACAGACGGCCAAACAGAAAGGCTAATAAGATATTTGGAAGATCTACTTCGGGCGTGCGCTATGGATTTCTAGAGTTCTTGGCATGAACAGCTTCCTTTAGTTGAGTTTGCTTATAATAACAGCTTTCAGGCTTCGATCGGGATGGCTCCTTATGAAGTTCTTTATGGAAGAAAGTGCCGATCTCCGTTGTTTTTCGACTTGGAAGAGTGGAGATGGTCGAAACAGGAAGGAGTGAAGAAAGGTGAAAGATTCGAAACACCTTCCAAAGTCGTTCAAGCTATGATTGAGAAAGTGCAAATGATTCAACAACGGATGAAGGCCGCGCAAGATAGACAAAAGAGCTATGCCGATAAGCGCCGAAGAGATCTAGAATTTGAAGTGGGTGACCGAGTATTCTTGAAGGTGTCACCAAGGAAAGGTTTCACCCGGATCGGGAAAGGAGGGAAACTAAACCCTCACTACTTAGGTCCTTTCGAGATTCTCGAAAGAATAGGCGAGGTAGCCTATCGACTGGACCTACACCGAGTCTTACGGGGATTCACAACGTGTTCCATATCTCGCAGTTAAGGAAATATTACCCCGATGAGACCACAATTCTCCCCTTGGAAGAAGTTGAGCTGGAACCGAACTTGACATTTGTTCAGAGACAAGTTAAAATCTTGGATCGGAAGTTTCAGGAGTTGAGAAACCGGAGGATTCCCATGGTTAATGTTTTGTGGAGAAGCGACAAGACCGAGGAAGTTACGTGGGAAACTGAAGATAAGATGAAACGGTTCCATCCGGAGTTGTTCACTCGAGACTAAGAGAATCTGGGGACCAGATTCTTTTAAGGGGGGGAGAGTTGTAACGCCCCGGTTTCCGGATGAACAGGTAAGCACGCCACGTGTGAGTTTTGAGCGTAGGATTTATTTTAATTCTCTAATTTCGTAATATTTTTACGTGGCATTTCATACTTTTATAAAATTCATGAAACATCATTTACGCAAATTACTTGAATTTATATCATTGAAAATATTGTTTCATGACACGGAAAAATATTTATTTCATAAAATCACAACCGAGAGTGTTGAATTATCGAATCATCCCTACTTGATTATTTTTCTAACTTTAGGGACCTAATTGCATATTATTCCAAGGACCTAATTGATTATATTTCAAAACCTTATATACTTAATTGCCTAACTTAAACATTTCAAGGATTAATTGGCAAATTGTGGCTTTTTCACACAAACCAAAAAGATGAATCACGTAATATTATTTCTTCAAGCTTCCTTGCCCATTTTTTTTCATCAATCTCCATCGGTGCTTGCTTCTCATCTCACCGAACCATTTCCACAAACAAGGAAGAAGAAATTTCATCCTTGTCATCAAGATTTGCAAGAAAATACTCTGAGTTTGGAAGTTGATCATCTCCATCATCCATCTTCTTCATCTCTTAGTCTTGAAAGGTTGGTTTTGCATGAATTGGTGATTTTGATCATATTTGATATAGCTAGGGTTTAGGAATTATATGCTAGATGAAGTATTTATTGAGTCAAGTATGATTATATAACAAAGAATTGATTGAAAGCATGAATCCTTGGTTGAATTTGGCTTGGATGATCAAATTATGCATGAACACAAAACCTTGAATCCTTGATGATTTTTCATGAATTATGTGTTTAAATGTTATATTTTCATATCTTGAATATATATATGCATGTATATTTCTTGAAATCATTGCCTTTTATGGATCAAAATTGGAGTTTTGGTGCTTTGTTGTTGTTGCCGTAGCCTTGCTCTGTTTTCTACTCTGTTTTTCGGACCAGACTGCAGGTCGCGACCGCAACCAAAATACACACCATTTCGGTCGTGCCCGCGACCCACTCACAGTCTGGGCATAACTGCAGGTCGTGCCCGCGACCAAATTTACACATAAAACAGGTAGCGGCCGCGACCCAAATTTGGCTTGTCTCGACTTCTTGCAAAATTAGTCGAAAAATTCATGAAAAAATAAGGTCGCGCCCGCGATAAAAAATAAAGCAAAAATGGTCGCGACCGCGACCCTCTCACAGACTGCTAAAATTTCAAATTTTCACATTTCAATCCAAAGGTTTTATTGATTCCAAATTTCTATTATATGATACATTTCGTAGCAAAATAGGATCATTACATGTTACATTGATCATTACGTGATATTTCATTGAATTTCCGCCGTTCATCGTATTTGGTCCATTTTAGGTCACGTCTCACGTATACGTGTCATGTTTGCACAGGTCACGAGGGTGTGGACGAGGAGCAGGCTCTGTAGAGTATATCCTTGTCGCATTTTGTTAGAAAGGTGAGGTTTTGTTTTCGGTAAAACGAACCCTATAACCTTTATGTGTCTTTTCGGCCAAAACCTACTATACTTATAAACGTTTTCAAAGTTATAAACATTTCAAGCAAGCAAGCCATGATTGTCATGATTTTCAAGCAAGTTTGGCGAGTATATGATTGCACGTGGGCCCGAGGGTAATTCTTGAGCCAACCGGGAAAGCAAGGGCTGACGGGTAACTCCTGAATTATCCTCACATTGTTGGGATCACCCCCGAAGCCATTAGGAGATTAGTGGTGGAAGGAGTTTCGTGTCTAGGGGGTCATATCCCCTACACACACCATGTCGTGGATAGTCGAGCCTTACAAACTCGCTATCACCCAGAGGAAGAAGGAGACTGGGGATTAATCCGCCATGTCGGGTTATTGCATGATTTCAAGCATGAAACTGTCTATGTGAACACTAAAAGGAATTGCATGATCATGTATTGAATCAATAATACAAGCACGTATTGTCACGTTTGGTGTAAAGGTTGGAGAATCACCCCTGCTCGCCGGGGTCACATGTTCATGAAACGATCAAGCTAAATTGTTAAATTGGATTAATTGTAATCTCGGGCAAAGAATGAATTTCTTGAACTATATAAGTATTTTGATTCCAAAATCTTCACCCGAGGCTATAATTTGCATGTGACGTGTGTTATATTTATTTATTGCCCCTCAATCAGTCTTCGGTAGACTGATACTTCACTTTTCAGGTACTTGAGCGCTTGGTTGTGCTAGGCAGGAGTCCGGTCAAGTCTTGCACTGTCACGGGTCTAGTATTGTACCTTTCTTGTATAGCATTTTGGACATCTCATGATAGGATCATTGTTAGTGTATTTTGAATACCCGATTATGTATATTATTAATAGATGATAATATATTGATAGTTAAGTTGGTACCTATACGTATCTATTCGGTAAATATGGTACCTATATGTATGACTGTCTTATTGCTTCCACTTCTGAACTCATGTTTTGCTCTTGTTTTGGGGAGTGTCCCGCCTAGCTCGTCATTTTTATTGTCACCCGTTCGCTATAGTTTTTGTTTATGTATGGAATTTTCATTTCATACGTGGATCGAGGCTATAGTGCGGGGGATGTAGTGCCCTGGGGTTTAGGGCGTTACATAAATCATCCAATGTCATATCGTTCAATTATAATATTAGAATTAAGCATCAAGTTCATGACGAGTTATAAAGTGCATAAGTAAGAGCAACTTGATCATACAAACATACAAAGTTGTTGTAGATAGATGGCATGCTTGATACAAATAAAGAGTGCATGTAATTCACTGAAGATCATACTTTGCAACTTCACAACATGTTTGGTACACAAGCTCAAGTCATATTCATAGTTTCATAAATATTACACTTACATCCCCTAAGTAATTTACAAAAGTTTAGAATTATTACACATACATCCCCTTAGTTGATTACTAAGCATAATTGTTCGTTTAAAGTGTTTATACAATTATTCAACTAGGAATTAATTACTTACAAACATGACAATTATCAATTTATCGTAATTCATAATATACCATTTTCGAGTAGTAAGAGTAAATCAAGTTATTACAATTCTAACTCCTATCATGCATCAAGTCTCAAGTTGTTCAAGCATCCTTCATGTATCTCAATTTTATATTTGAAACACAATTTACAACAAACATAACATCGAGAACGTATCAAACTCATATAGAGAAATCACAACATGTTCGTTCTTCTAAAATATCATTCAAGTTCATTTAGTCACATAAAAGATTAGTTTCTAAATATTACACTAACACCCCTTCGTACTTATCAAATATCGTAAATTCATCAAATCGGATTCAAATTGTAAATCAAAACATTCATGCATATCACAATCCATTCAACACATGTTTTCGTATACGATTGGAATACATCTCGATCAACAAACCAACAATAACCAATTTATTTGCACTTAAAACAATTAATTCAAATAATCACAATTACGCAGAATAATTCGTAATAAATAGATCGAGTGTCCGATTAATGAACGGAAAGCGGCATTGGACTCACCGCGTCGAGACCAACATTCTAACCGGACGTCGCCGGAAGGCCACCACTGTAGCTGCCGGAATTTGACCGGACCGCCGTCGGGCTGCCGCCGAAGGTCGCCGGAAAAATCTGGAAAAGTTAGTCCTGAATGAAGTCTTCGTGCCCGTTCCGAATCCTCGATCAATTTCTGGAAATTCCAAGTTAATCTCCTCCAATTTCAGATCTAAGAACACGAAAACCCTAAAATCTTCATACTCAAATTACTTCCAAACTGGTGAACCAAAATGCGATCCGTAAAAGGCATTGTCTTACCCATGACGAGCTCCTCGAAAGCCCTAAGGTAGCTCGCCGGAAAAATCCTCGGAGCTAGCGCCGCCGTTGCACCACCACTGTGCCACCGTGATCCACCGCTAATCGGTCAAATCTGGAGTCGCGTGATCAATGGCTGATAGTTCTCGTCGTTCCGAACAACTTTCGTGAAGAGCCCGAGGCCAAAAGATCACCGGAAAAGGGCCCTGTTGGCCGCCGAAGTTTCTGCCGCCGCCCACGTCGCTGGAACCACCACCTACGGCCAAGATCAGGTGAAATTGATGCCGGAAATGAACTCAGGGGGTCGAAAAACCTTGGAAACCATCAGGGCCCATCGAAAAACACCGCCGGAAGCGGTGGAATCGCGCCGCGGCAGCGAGCTTCAGGCAGCGGGTGCGGCGCCATCGCGGCCCGGATGGCCGCGCCGTTGACGTCAGACTCTGTGCCGGGAAGTCCTCTTACTGGGTCTTCGGGGCGTGCATCAAGGAGGTGGCCGGAAACCGCCGCAAAAGGCCGGCGAAGTGGCGGTGGTCCGATACCTCCGCCGCAGCTACTGAAATCCAGTGATAACTCCACCACCGTTCGTCTTTAGGCCATGAAATTGGTACTCTTGCGTACGTCTCGCCGAGATAATCGAAAAGGACTATTCGTTTGTTAAATTCCGTCGAGAAACGATCGAGTTATGGGCTCGTAACCAAAGCCGAGCATAGTGACCGCGGGAGAGAGAGTGGGAGGGGAGGGAGAGAAGAGAGAGAGAGAGAAAAAGGAGATTGGGAGAAATGTGTCTTGTGCAAAAGCTATATACAACCGGGTATCCTTATCGCGTAGCAAAGAGTAATAGCGCGTACAAATAATCGTAAATAAAATTGGTAAAGTTACGAATAAACATTCAAGCTCCGAATTAATTTTATAAATTAAAATGAAATAGAGATTTACCAATTAGAGTTTAATTCAATTTAATTTTAGGAACCTTTCGTACAATTTAACGACACTTCGTAAACACATGATTGATAATTAATCTCAAGGAATTCAAGTTAACCGAAATTAAACAAGTTAAGTAACATGATGGATTTAAAATCAACTTAACCATTAATTTTAGGATAATCCGAATGATCACATATTAAATTGAATCTACATTAAATCACATAATTCAAGAACTCTTAAATTACACACACACAAGTGTAGAAACTTGCTTGTTAATATCGTCAGGACGCCCTTCGAGAGTACGAGGCGTCACACACACACACACACACACACCCTAATTAAATTATGATCTTGATTATAACCTATAGTTCCAAGTTCATGTTATTATAATCAAGTGTAATCTAGGTTAAAGGTATAACCTATGGTTAAGAGATCCAATTAAGGCATAAGATCAAGTTATGAAACACTATTCTATCTTAGGTTATAACATGTGACACTATTAAAGTGTATAACATATGATCAAGGCTTTAATCCATATCATCATAAGCTCAATTCATAATTCAAGAATCATATAACCATGTGACAACATGTCACAACATATATCATATCATATCATGAACCTTAGGCATGTAACAGTAACAATTAAATTCAATATCAACATTTAACAAGTTGTGACATAATTAATTGTAAATCACTATACCATTAGCTAGCATGTATGAACATAATTTAAATTCCATAATCATGCATCAATTCTCATAATATAACAACCATATCACATGATCATAGCATATACTAGGGTAATTCATAACATATTCAAGCATATACTAAACAATTAAAACATATAAACATATATACAAACATATTATGAAAACTATATAATAAATGTATAAAATAAAATCCTATATGGCTTAGGGAAGACCCTAAGACCCAACCTAAACATAATATAAAAATACCATAACATAAAAACATAAACTAAACTAAAACATAACATAAAATAAAACAACTAACCTAGCTACAAATGGGGGAGGCCGACTGCAAGAGGGGGAGAGGGAGAGAAAGAAAGGGTGTTGTTAACACAACTTTGAGCAAGGATTCAAATGCCTCTTGCCCTCTATTTATAGTTGAAGATAAGCCCCTCACCTTGGAAATAAAATGTAAGGAAGGGTATGAGAGCAAAAGTGGGATAGCTTCTCTTGGAAGCTTTAGGCATATGAAGCTAAAAATGGGGCTGCTGGGGGTATTTCGATCATTTCACTGCCAATACATGAAGGTAAGTGGCTGGAAGTATAACCATTCCGTCCGGGAAAAAATTAGTTTCGAAACGCATATTCATACGTCGAAATCGGATTTACCGTTTGAAAGATACATTAGTTTTAGTGAATAAAAGTATTGAGCTCGAAACTCAACACGAGTGAAAAAAGACTTTCTAGAATGATTTTCAAGTCCGGATTGTTTCAAAAATTCCAGAAATAAATCGAGAAGCATTTTGAGTCCAATATCGACTATAAAACATTTTACCGTTAAAAAGTTGAAAACTTAGAATGAATAGTAAATTCTTACGTACAGACGTACACATCAAAATTTCAAGCTAGGGTTTGAATCAAGAGTTGTAAAATATCTCAAAAATCTTGAAATAGCTCAAGTAGTGCAAATCCGAAGAGAAAAATTTTCTGAATGAAAACCGTTCGTAGAAGGAATAGTGAACTAGGGTTTTCGTAAACATTTTCAATAAAACCAATGCTCAAAATAGATTTCCAAGTCAAGAATGATTTCAAAAGACTCGTCTCGACTCAAGGGTCAATTTGACTGTAAACTTGGGTAGGAAAGGTGTCAGAATCAAAAGCTGATTTTTAGATGAATAGTAACTTTGGTCGGAAAGTTCCAAAAGTACCCTTATGGTTCAAGAAAGACTCTCTGAGCTTGAGAAACAAGTTCAAACGATAGGGAAACATGCGTGATGAACCTCTAGGGTTCAAGTAGCAATATGAACAAGGTAGGCTCGGGTTATGAATAGTAAACTGTATCAAAGGTCAAGAATTCCCCCTTAAACATGTCAGATCATGTAACATCCCAAGCGGTGGGATATCACACCCCCGCACTATGGCCCGGCACATGTACGAAATGGAAGGTCCGCACACGCACCAAGTCACAGCGAACGGGTGACAAACGAAAAACAACCTAAGCTAGGCGGTACCGAAACCCTGTACAGAAACAAATATGGAGAACCTGAATGCAGAAGCAATGCAAAAATACGAATTTTCAAAAACTTAAATAAGCAATCATAAATTCATATATCCAGAAATTAAAACAGCATCAACCTAAACGGGTTCAACTAAACAAGGCAACCTGTCCTAGCCTGTCCCGAATAACTATACAACAAAACGGGTTCAACTGGCCCTAGAAACCTGTCCCGATTAAACATATAATCAAACGGGTTCGACTAATCCGAGCACCTGTCCTAACCTGTCCCGAATTTTATACATTCAAATCATAAGTACGAACCTGCATAAAATATATCATAGCTTATACAAAATTAACAAAGGTAATTCGAATAAAACACTTATCAAACTCAGACAAACTGACACCGACTCGAAAGACACTAACAGCCGCCTAGCTCGAACGAACTCCAAGGCAAAACCTGCAAACTAAAACATAAAAGGGGAGGGGTCAGTGCAAAGACTGAGCGAGGGGTTAACACACGCACGCTATACACATATATAGAGCACAACACAAAGTAGAAGTAATATTCGTGAACCCGGGGTTAGTTTTTGCACGCCAAAACATTTTCCCGTGATAATATACATATAGGGAGACTTATCAAAACATAACGAACAAAACTTAGCTTATGCATATCTCAAAACATACGTTCAACTCATGCAGACTTGGCACATGTATCAAAACATAACTTATTGGTTTAATAGCAAAAATCAAAATTTTATCTAAATTTAAGAATCTACCCCCGTTTCACAAACTTATGACAGACGGACAGACAGAACACTCGGCGGGTACGAATTTAATCCAACCAAACTCCTCAGATCACACACAGGCATACACAAACAGAATCAAATCAAACGTACCTTCCTTCACACCGTTTGGGGAAGAGAGGTGCCCCTCTCAACCCCCACACAAAAATGTAATGAGACATGGGATCCACCCGCTCCTTCGACGGGTCACGTAGCACGCCGCTGGCTCAACAAGACCCGCTTTCCCCTCGACCTCCCGAGGATGAGCTAAGTCTCCCTTTTGTGGAGAAGTGCACAGGGGTCGTAACCGGCGACCCCATGGTCGTCCCGGGTCTCCCTTACCCACAACTCCGGGGCCCATCACATAGATAACACACATATATCGGAAACATAACCCGCCACACACAGACAGACAGACTTATCTCATACATATCGTACTTACATATCACGCATACTGACCTCGAAGTTATAACAAACCGAAACTAAGCATACATAGGCTCATACATAGCGTTCTTTACTTTCAAACTTATGACAAAACCATCAAAGTACATATTTCACACATATCTACGTATATACCAGGCTTATAAATCACACACATTCGAAAACGGGCATATAGCAATAGGGTATAACTATATCCTAACCTCACCTGACACCAATCACAACCGAAGACACAGCGAATGGTTCACCCCGGAACCTGCACGACTCACTTGTCACCACCCCGGGTGCACCTGTACCAACTGAACACACCAAATACAGTACATAACTCAGACTCAGACAACCATATAAAGACGCACGGCACATGCTCAAGCACTTAAGAAATGCAATCACATAAGCAGAGTTCACATTATTTCATATAAATTCATATATTAAAAAACCAATTCATATTCGTACGAATAACTTATTTCTTACGTGCAAAAGTTTCTAATTTAATCATATAAGCTTTATACAATTCATATATCGCATAATAGGATTATTTAAAATTAAATAATTAACCTGCATTACAAAGTTAGAAATTAAATCATCCAAGACATACTAATTTCATTCTTACTAAATCACAAATTGCATAACAAATTCTTATATCATATAATAAATTCCAATTCAATTTAAGTGAATAGACTAATTAAAAGCTTCAATCTTAAGCGTATTAATTTCTCTTAATTGAAATCATAATTAGCATATTTGTTTACCAATCGACAAGGATTAATTAATTGAAGTCATACAATTTATATGTTTAGCGAAATTACACATACACCCCCTTCAAGTTAGACAAATAGCCCACATTCGATATATCGGAATTCAAATGGCATATCAAAGCATCAATATATTTCATAATTCATTTAATACATAATTTCGTACACACTGAAACACAATTCTATCGACAAATCAAGCAATTAGCAGTTAAATAATTAATTTCAAATATTCAAGTTATACAAAATAAATCACAACAAATCAACCGGACATCCGATTGACGAACGGAAAGTGGCGTTGGACTCACCACAACGAGAGGAACTTGTTGCCCGAAGGGCGTCGAAATGCCGCCCCCGGAACCAGTTGAACGGCCACGTGCACCGCTGGACCACCACCTCCGGTGGTCGGAAAATTCCCCGGAAGGACAGAAACGTGCCCGTCGGCCTGCTTAACAAAAGCCCTCAACCAATTTCAGAAAATACCAAACATGCCGGACTTCGTTGAAGAAAAACCAAACTAAATCCCAACTACGAAAACTGAAATTAAATGCTAACCGTAAAACGAAAATGAAATCCGAGCACACCGTTGGAAAGCTTGTAACGAAGCCTTCGAAAGCCCCTAGCCAATTTTCCAGAAATATCTTCGGAAAAGGGAGCCTCCGGTCCAGGGCCGGTCCGCTACCGGTCTGTCGCCACCGGCCGGTTCTTGAGTCATGGCCAACACTATCAGCTGCGTCTCAACATTTCAAGCAACTTTCGCGAAGGAGCAACCACCAAAAACCCACCGGAAAAGGACCAAATCCGCCGCCGAAGACTGCCGCTGCGCCACCTGCCGGTTCAGCCATCTCCGATCCTCCTTGGCCCAAAATGACGCCGGATATGGAATCAGGGGACCGAAAAAGGTAGGGAACCGGCCCCTCTTGCCGAAAAGGGTCGCTAGAACGCGGCGGAGAGCGCCGCTACAGTGGCGCGCCGCCGCGGCATGAATTTTGTCCGGCGCATGCGGCCCAACCGCCGCCCTGATGGCGATGCCACCAACGCGGAAAGGAACGCCTGGAAGTCTTCTATCTGGGTATAGGGTGCGTGTCGCCGGAAGTCGCCGTGGAACGCCGGCAAAGTCGCGGCACCACCGCCGCCGCCTGCAAGTCGCAATAGCGCCGCCTCCACTGGTTTTCAGGCTTCGATTCTTGTACCAATGTGACGGGCTCGTCGAGCTGATAAATTTCCACTAATCACACGTCGAATTCCGTCGACAAACGGCCAAGTTCCGGGTTGTGTGTGTTTCTACACCTCAAGTGTATGTTGAACGTGAGAGGGACGAGAGAGAGAAGCGGGAAAAGGAGAGAGAAATAGCTGGGCTGATTTGCACGAAATACGAGGATTCGGGGTATTATATCTCGGGTCCTCGTACGCGAAACGGTCGAAAAAACGGGCTAACGAAGTCAGAATGGGGCAAACTCAGAGTCTACGGACTCGTCTCGATGCACCGAACGCGCTGAAGGGGTCAAAGAGGTCAAAAACTCGATCGAACGAGAAATGACCGAAAAACCTCTAAAAAGAGAAAATTACAAAGGGGCCCCTAAACTCTAAAAGAGTTCAAAATAGGGCCACAAAAAAAAATATAAAATCACATAATTAAACACATTAAAAGGTTGAAACGTGGCGTACCTTATAAATCGGACGAGCGGGATGTTACAGATCATATACGAGCACAAAGTTCATGTAAGAATGCAATGGATGAAGGTTCAAAGAGTTGGATCACGGTCTATAAACGCTTTACCAATGCCCTTAGCTTACCGTTTTCATCCAGACCTTGTTTTGGGCTGTTACATTTTGAGTTTCCTTGATGCATACGCAATCACTTTTCGATTCTGCATCAAAACTCCTCCTAGTCCTTCTTTCAAAGCATCGGTGTAGACAGTGTAACCTTCTCTTCCTTCTGGTAACGCTAACATGGGTGCAGTTGTAAGCATCTCCTTCAACCTTTGAAAACTTTGCTCACACTTCTCAGCCCATTCAAACTTCCCTTCTTTCTTTGTCAACTTAGTGAGAGGTGTAGCTATCTTCGACAAATCTTTTACAAACCTTTGGTAGTAACCAGCTAATCCTACAAAACCTCCTCACTTCTGAAGGATTCTTTGGTGACTTCCAATCCATAATCGTTTCGATCTTCGAGGGATCTACTTCGATTCCAGATCCTGATATAATGTGTCCGAGAAACGTAACTCTCTCAAACCAGAACTTACACTTACTGAACCTTGCATATAGCTTGTGATCCAGCAATGTGCGTAGCACGATTCGAAGATGTTTAGCATGTTCCTCCGGTGTGTTTGAAAACACCAATATATCGTCGATGAAGATTACTACAAACTCAAGAAACGACTTAAATATACGGTGCATCGTATCCCTGAATGCAGCTGGTGCGTTTGTCAAACCAAACGACATTACTACAAACTCATAATATCCGTATCGGCTGTTGAAAGCAGTCGTCGGAATATCTGCTTCCCTGATCTTCAATTGATAATATCCTTGTCTTAGATCTAACTTGGAGTAGACCTTCGATCCTTGAAGTATATCGAACAGCTCTTCAATATGAGGGAGAGGATACTTATTCTTTATCGTCATCCTATTCAACTCCCCATAGTCAATACATAAACGCAATGATCCATCCTTCTTCTTAACAAAAAGCACAGGCACTCCCCACGGCGATGTGCTCGGTCGAACATACCCTGACTCTATCAGTTCATCCAATTGCTTTCTCAGTTCTTCCAATTCAGCTGGAGCCATTCTGTAAGGTGTATTGGAGTATGACTCAGCTTCTGATATGGTCTCGATTGTAAACTCAAACTCTCGGTCAGGAGGTAATGAATTCAAATGTTCAGGAAGCACATCTAAGAATTCGTTCACCACTGCCACTTCTTCGATCTTAAGTTGATCTTTCGGACTATTCAAAAGATAAGCAACAAATCTGCGAATCAACTTCTTAGCTTCCATCGAAGAAACAACTGATACCTTCTCAACTTTCCCTTCTGATGTCCGACTTTCATCTTCTTCCAAGATGATCTCTTTCTTGTAACAATCTAACTTAGCTCGGTACTTACACAACCAATCCATACCGAGTATAACGTCGTATCTTGTTATCAGCAACTCAATCAGATCCGTTGGGTAACAACGGGTACCAATACATATAGGGCAACGTTTATATACTTGATCCGTAACAAGGCAAGTTCCCAAAGGAGAACTCACTTCAAATTTATATGGCAAGTATTCAAGTGGAAACTATAAATGCGCATATAATTTAGATGCAACAAATGAATGCGTGGTACCAGGGTCCTTAACTGGTGTGTTAAGAATGTGCACAATACCTTCCACAACAGACGAAGGATCAACCTCCTCATTACCATCCAAAGCATAAGCTCTGCCTTTGACCACCGGTTTATTCGTCGTACCCACCACCGCTTTCCCTTTATCCTGGACCCCAAATCTCCTAATCCTGTCCGGGCAGCTATCCATCTGGTGCTCAGGCAAACCACACACGAAACACTGTCCGATTTTCTTGCGACAGTTCTCCTCAGTGTGTCCTGTTCGGTGACAATATCGACAAACAATTTCCTCTAAACCTGGCTGAGGTGCTCTTTGCTGGTGTGGCACCCTCTGGTACTGCTGTGGTGCTTTCTGCTTCTATGCTTGCTATTTTTGTGGAGCATTCTACTGCTGATGCTGTGGTGCTACCATTGGCATCTTTCCGGTTGCTTGGGGAAAAGATCCAGATGGTCGCTTGTTCCCTTGATAAGGCTTAGGGTTAGAAGGTCCTTGACGTGCAGTAGTTATCTTGATCTCCTTGTGTGCAGCTTCAACCCTTAGCGCTCTATCAACAGCCCGGTTGTAGGTCTCAATGTCCAAAGAAGCAAGTGCCCACCGAAGTTCGGGCTTCAGTCCATCGATAAACCTCTTCGTCTTGCGACGCTCATCATTCAGAATATGAGGCGCATACTTGATCAGCGTCACAAACCTAGCCTTATACTCCATCACATTCATAGTTCCCTGCACCAAACTCATAAACTCAGCCTCTCGTGCATCGCGAGTCACTTAAGGAGTGTACTTTTGTTGAAACTCTCTGATAAAATCATCCCAACTTCCTTCAATGTGGTTCTCAATCCACATGTGCTGAACGTGCTTCCACCAATTGTATGCAGCTCCTTCCATAAGAAAAGTAGCATACCGAACCCGTTCACGATCCTCTGGATAGATTTCCATAGCCTCGAAAATCTTCTAAAGACTAGTAGTCCAATTCTCAGCCTTTAGGTCGTTCAGTTCTCCATGAAACTGAAGCGGATTCATCCTCAGAAACTTTTCCAGTGACCTTTCATTATGAGGATTATCCCTCTGATTACAAGCTCTTGCGAATTGTCGTAGCACATCCATTAATTCTGGAGTTCCCTCCCGTTCAGGGGGTGGCATGACATCTCTTTAGGGTGGCGTTGGTGGTACACGATACCGGGGTGCTCTTTTCGGTGGCATGTTGTTACTGAATTCACAAGCATTCAGATACATATTCGATGCATGACATATAATGATTCACAGAATCCGTAACCACGCATTCACATTCCCACGTAGTCACATATAAGTATGAGAACAACACATTCCCATAAAATCATATCAGCAACGATTCCAACATATCATGTAATCAGAAACAACTATCAGACAACATGTAAACGGGAACAGAAGCTCGTGTAACATATCAACATATAAAAAACGTGTATAACATATCCCGAAACGAGAACAGAACATGTATTGTCATATCAACCAAAACTGTAACACGTGTAACATGATCAGAAGCATGATCCACATATCCAGAATAATAACATGCTATCAATAAATGAAATGGCATGATCCTATCAATGGTCCTAGTGGTATCTTGAAGAAACTCTAAGACTTATGCAATGACAGTTATGAAAAGCAGTAAACAGATATCCAACATAAAGCCGAAAGTGTTATAACTGTGCAAGGTTTGGTAAAATATACTACAGGTCACATGTTATCAGTATTAATTCAAAATGGGGAGGACCCGATACTATCGAGTTGACTCCCTTACAGGCCTTACCAATCTGTCCATCCCTGCTGAAAATAACCTACAGTAGGTACCATGTCATCTGAACCGTCATTCGTGGTGCCAAAAATCGGGGATCATCTACCATAGCTATACATCCCCTCATCCAAAAGTCAGTCCTGAACTGTCCCGTCTATACGTCCGCCATCCATAGACAGATATACATGCATCAGTACGATATACAGAAACCTCCATCAGCAATCAACCCTGATAACTGTGGTTCAAAGAACCCCTGGTGGTGTCATCAGAAACAGCAACGACCTCACCCTGTCCGTGTCCTGCTGCGTCATCTCCACCATCGTCATCATCGTCATCCGATCCTCCATCACCTCCATCAGACTGCTCGTGCATAGGCTCGGGCTCCTGTGAGGCCTGACTGACTTCCTGACCCTCGACCTCCTCAACTGCCTGCTCATCGGACAAGTGATAAGTATCATACAGGCGAGCTCTCATGCGTGCACGGTAGTGCTGGTGATGCTCCATAGAAGTGTCACGGTCGATAGTCATCTGCATAATATCTGCCTCCAACTCAGCAATACGAGTAGCCCTCTGCTCAGCAACATGAGTCATGTCTGCAGCATGCTCACGAGCAATGTCCCTATCAATCTGGTGTTGTAGTGACTGATCCTGATGGCGCATAGACTCGAACCTGACCTCACGGGTCCTTTGATACTCCTGAAAGTAGCCATCTCTCTCAGACTCGAGATAGTGTGTAGCGCCCCCACTTTGCTGGTAGAGAGCGGCGCCCCAACCCCCGCACTGAAGCACCCCTCAAGTAATGGTGTGAGCCATCACTCAAGAAATACCGCAGCGAACGACATGTCCATTAACGATTAACAATAACAGTGTTTAACTATGTGGCTTATGCAGCGGAAAATCAGAGTACTTTAAAACTTTTCAAAACATGTGCGTGATGGCATATAAACAAGCAAGTACTGATCGTTAAGCAGAAGAGACTATTAACATTACTATATCAACATTATCACAGGAGCACATGATAGCAATTGTAGCAGTATTCAAGTAGCAGAAGGATTATTACAAAAGCATAAGGTAAAGTATCAATGCAGCCATATAACATATGCAGCACACAAAATAGATTAATAAAGTAAAGTCCTGACTCAACAAAATGAACACTCTAGAGCTTCAAGATACCTCTAGACTGCGGCTGCAAGACCTGAAACCATGAGGCCAGAAAACCGATAGAGGTATTAGTCAAAGTGACTAAGTGAGGGATATCTTTAAAAGAAAGTACTTAAAGTAAATGTTTGAAGTGAAGTTCATAAGGTAAAACCTTTAATGCAAAGCTTTAATGAAGAACTTAAGAATAAGTTCAAGTGATAAAACCCTTTAATGCAATGCTATAAAAAATGAGAGTTTTCAAAACACTTTCATGAATGTTGTCACACACGCACACATATGCTAGGATTTGGTTCATATGATTTTCATAAAACGGGATAAGGGTAGGGAACAACTTTACAATATATGAACCAACTTTATGAAAACAGTGATGCCCGCAAGCTAGGCTTCCCCATCCTTACTCTAGAAAACATGACCATGAATAGGGTGTCGGAGCGAGATCAACAACACCTTAACACATACACACATGCACCATCCTCCACCAAGTTTCACTTCAGGGAGCGACCCCTAGGTGACCATTAACCATTGATTTGGGAATAGATTTGCGGTCCATTACCGACAATTGTCCTGACTTAACCAAACCTCCTGATTAAAGTCGGTGTCAATCGCCTAGTGTGGCGGCCGGTATTTAGTGATGTCGTTGGCGCTCACCTCCCGAGCATCACCTCTACACATAACCGCCGGGCCCATACCATTAACCATTGATTGCTTGCACCATTGATGACATCCAGAATAAATCCGAATGTATGAACCATTGAACATATGCATTGAACCATTGAACCATTGATGCAATACTTTGAAAACATAAACCATTGATGCATTATTTTGAAAACATGTGACATTGATGCTATACTTTGAAAACATAAACCATTGATGCATTACTTTGAAAGCATGTGCCTTTGATCAATGAATACGGATAGGTCTGGGTTCTTTGAAGATTCATCCCTTATAAAGGGTATTTCAAAACAATAATGTAAAGCACTAGACTTTGAGTTTCAAAATAATTGAATCATTAAGTATTCATGGTTCCAGTTGAAAACATTTTTAACCTCACCTATTAATAACAGTAGGTACGATAGATTATGTAGTGCCTTGGGGATCCCAGTGCTCAACCTTAACTCCTGTAAGTGTGTACTAAGGTGAGCTTAAGAACTAAGACACACTTCTAAACGATGCACATAAACATATAAAACAAGTACAGAACATGTAATGACAAGAGAGTAATACTATTTAAGGTATTAGAGAAGGATAACACACAAAGGAATCCTTAAAGTGAGTTATCATTAACGTGGGACTATGATCTTACTATAATCAATCAGGAATTAATCAAATTATGAATCCTAAACGTATACCTTAAGGTTGTAAAACAAGTCCATGAAAGAAACACATTTTGAAAAGGATATTTTAGACCCCGGGTTTAGAAAACCTAAGTTCAAACGTCTAAGATCAAAGCTCAAGTTTTATTTCATTTTACTATTCAAAAGCACTATTCATAGTTACTATTCTAGATTACTATTCACGGATTACTATTGATAGGTTACTATTCACTTGTCGGGTCAAAGGGTCGGGTCAAACCCACACACTAAACACACACTCATGCACACATACACACCCCCTAATTTAATTATGATCTTGATTATAACATATAGTTTCAAGTTTATGTTATTATAAGCAAGTGTGATCTAGGTTAAAGGCATAACCTATGGTTAAGAAGTCTAATTAAAGCATAACATCAAGTTATGCAACACTATTCTATCTTAGGTTATAACATGTGACACTATCAAAGTGTATAACATATGATCAAGTACTATTCCATTAATCCATATCATATCATAAGATCGAGTCATAACATGTGAGTCATGTAACATTGTAACAATGTAATAACATATCATAGACATAAGTCATAGCATATCAAGACCATTAATCATGTAGCATTCATCAATTGAGACCATATAGTAACATGTAACAAGTTATGATATAATTGATCATAGGTTACTATTCCATTGCCTAACATGCTTGAACATAAATTAATTATCATAAGCATGCGTCAATAATCATCATATAGCAACTCCATAACATGATCGTACCATATACTAAAGCAATTCATGACATTTCATAGCATATACTAAACAATTAAATCATAATTCACTACTAACAAACATATCATGAAAACTATATAATAAATGCATAAAATAAAATCCTATATGTCTTAGGGAAGACCCTAAGACCCAACCTAAACATAATATAAACATACCATAACATAAAAACGTAAATTAAACTAAAACATAACATAAAACATAACAAAATAAAACAACATCTAACCTAAGAGAGAGGGGGGAGACCGCCGGCCACAAGAGGGGGAGGAGGAAGAAAGAAAGGGAGTTGTTAATACAACATATGAGCAGTGAATTCAATGGCATGAGGGCCTTATTTATAGTTTTTGGGAAGCCCCTCACCTTGTAATAAAAGTATAGGTAAGGGTAGGAGAGCAAAATGGTAAAACTTCTCTTGGAAGCTAACTTTGTTCTTGAAGCTAAAATGGGACTGCTGCAGCACCCGAGCGCAAGGTACCACATCCCCTGCACCGAGACCCGACCCGAATATGAAATGGACGATCCATACTCGAGCTAAGTCATGGCGGACGGGGAGAAACACACACGCTATGCTAGGCGGGCTAACCCTTACAAACCATAAAATCAGAGTGATTACAAATGCGGAAGCAATAACTGGCCATAATATAAACAATGAGCAATCAAACTCCAAAATAGTCCATATACATTATCAAATGCCTTCAAGGCTCAAACAACCAATACGCTCCATTATTAAACAATACAATAATCCAACGTGCAATATGTATGTGTAAGACCAAAATACAAGGGCTAAAAGATGAAAGTAAAACCTATGACTCGAAATCCCGCCTAGCTCCCTTGACACCTGCACAACACAACTGAAAGCCAAACGAGTTCAGTCCAAAAGGGACTGGTGGGTATAAAAGCAGGGCATAATATAATATACGACAGTATTTAAACAATCACATGCAAGCTATAATCCCAAGTGAGGTTTTGGAGAATTTCCCAAGTGGGCGAATAGAAATCATCAAAAGGGATTATAACAATTCATTAACATTAGGTCAAGGTCATTATTGGCCCGGCGAGTGGGCGTGCATTATCTCCAACCAACACCTCGTGTAATTCATTAACATTCATTCATTCATTCTTTTCATGCATTTCAATCTTTCATGCACATTCAATAACATTTACACCTTCTTCCTTCGGGTTGGTGGCAGGTTTGCAAGGCCCATCCACCCATTCATTGACCAAAAGGGGAACATGACTCCCCAGATGGCACTCAGCGTCCATTCCTCGCTAACTCCTAACGAGGTCCGGTTACGCCGTTCATTGGTGGGACTAGTGTGAGGGATCGCCGTCAGCCCTTGCCTCCTCGGGTCACCACACACACCAAGTCCCTGGGCCCCATTCATTGTGAACATTCATTCATTCTCGCCAAAACATTAGGTAGGATTCAAGAAATAAGGGCTTTACGTTTGCAATCATTTACTCGAGAAAACGACTCTATATACATATAATAGTTTTTGGCTGAAATCTTTACACGTTGAGGTATATAGGGTCATTTATCTAGTAGTAGAGAAACCCACCTTAACCGGCAAAAGGAGAACACAAGAGCCTCTCGGACCGGCCTCGTCTCCAACGGAATCAAAAATCTATGCAATAAAGGTGAGGTGAGACTCAACATGACCAAATAGGACGCTCGACAATGTAATGATCATGATATGAATGAAGAAAAGATGCTATAATGTAATGAACACGTTCATGTACACTATTAAAGTCTTAAAGACATATAAACATTCAATTCGTTCATTCATTGAAGCATTCGTATTCAAACGAGTTCATACCCTTCACATTTCACGTCAAAGGAATTTAAATCATATAATCAAGTCATTCATTCATTCATTCCCTTTCATTCGAATTCATCAATTCTCATTTCCAATCGATTCAATTCAAGAAATTCAAATATAATCATAGCACAAGTTAGATCACATTTCTATTTAGAAAATAAACAATTACATACATTCAAACGTATTCAATCTTTCACAAAACTCCACTACAAACATTATATTACATAATATAACATATTTCCAAAGTTTGAGAACAAGAAGAAATCATATGATAAGGGAAATGGGTTACGGAAATCACAAACACTACAAAACGTACATAAACAGAATTCATCAAAAGCATGCCCAAGCCTCATCCAAATGCTATGAAATTAAACCGCAATACTCCCAGCACATAGCATAACAAGTTCATAGTTCATCACAAATGAAGATAAAGTCATTAAAAAGGTGAAACAATCAAAAACCGAAAAGGAAAAGATAAGAAATGCGCAGGGGGGAGGGACACGCCCGTGTCCCTCAAATTGAATAGACTGAGACACGGGGGTGTCTCAGTACAGACCTGGAAAAAGGGCATGACACGGGGGTGTCACCCATTACAAAGCAAATGAGACACGGGGGTGTCACGGTACAGACCCAAAAACGCAAACAAAGCTTACCGGCAAAACAGACCCTATACAAAATCAGTCCCAAAAGCATACCAAATCAACTCCAAATCTTATGAAACTTAATATACAACATATTTAGCATGTTAGGAACATATTTTATTTAGAATGATAAGGCCAAAACACACGTTAAGAGTACCAAAACCATGCAGCAAGTCTGGGACGCCAAAACCGCACATATGAGCTCGGTTGATTCAATCATGCCATGATCAAGTACTAAGGGGCTGAATTTGAGGCTGAAACTTTAGGGAATGAACACTAACATGATAAGAAAGTAATGTACTCCATGTATATGCAAATTGACACGAATTGAAGCACATTAGGATGACCAACAAACCACAAAAATGCAACAGCAGCAGCAGCCCAGTTCTGTCATGGATTATGCATAAAAACAGGTCATGTATTTCGGTTTTGGGGCTTAAAATGGATCCAAAGGCTTGAAATATGAATCCTAACATATAAAACAATGAGTGTACATCATCTCCATGCCAATTCACACGCAAAGAAGGCCATTTGATCAAGCAACAAAGCATAATTCCACACAGCAGTCCCGAAACAGGGGAGACAGTTTTGATCATCAAGTTTGGAGCTCTATATCTCATAATTTCATCAAAGGGTCTAAAGAGAAAATCATCCTAACATCATATACTATCAGTTAGGAAACAAATAGGCCAAGAAACAAGCTCATATCATCATGTATAAGTAAGGAAATCAGTCACACAACTAGATAAGTCATTAGAGCAAAAATCCCCAAAATTTCATATCAAGCTCATAACTCAAACCCTAACCAAATCTGATCCAAAATCAGAAATAAATGGATGAAATCATGTATAAAAAAGTATAGGATACATAAATATTCATACCTTGAAGATTTGGTGAAGAAGGGAAGTGATTTGAGCTCAAAATCACAAAGGTAGCCAAGATTCTTTCTCTTCTCTTCTCTTCCTGTCTCTCGATCTGGTGCAGCAGAAATGGGGGGGTGTTTGGCTCGTTTTTGCTGATGAAAGAGGAGGAGAAGGGGGCTAACTGAAGTACACAATCATGGGTTAAAGCTTGGTTAAGTTTAGGTTGGATTAAAGGGTCCCACCATGAAGACTAGTCAACAAAAGGGTTCTTCTTGCACGAGTTGTTCGCTACGGTTGGATTTCGGAGGCCCTAATGATCTCAAAAAGATATGAGGCTTCTTCCATTGTCTCCGAGTCCTCAATGCGAAGGCAACGGAGGTGACGGAATTCGAATCCGAATTCCCGAGCTCAAGATATGACGTCCGGAACCCAGGGCGCGCTTAAAAGCGTTTTAAGCCCTATAAGTCCCGTCTCCAAAACCGAAAACAAAATTAAATCAAACGAGCTTAAAATTACAATGTAAGCATGTAAACACGTTAATAACTCACATAATTCAAGTATACCAAGTTATCACAAAAATCAGAATTGAAAACGGAGTTAAACGAATCAAAAACGGTTCGAAAAGGATTTAAACGGTTAAAACTTCAAACCTAAACTTAATATCAATAATCAAATATTCCAAATAATTCAAATTAACGCATGCTTAATAATTAAATGCACACTTAGCACATTCGTAACGTTGTACTTAAAAGATCGAAGAGTCGGGGCGTTACAACTGCTGGGGGGTATTTCGGTAATTTCAGCTCCTAAACGTGAAGGTGACTGTCTGGAAGTATAACCATTCCATCCGGGCAAAAATTAGCTTTGAAACGCATATTCATACGTCGAAATCGGATTTACCGTTTGAAAGATACATTAGTTTTAGTGAATAAAAGTTTTGAGCCCGAAACTCAACACGAGTGAAAAACGACTTTCGAGAATGATTTTCAAGTCTGGATTGTTTCCAAAATTCAAGAAATAAATCGAGAAGCGTTTTAAATCCAATATCGACTATAAAACGTTTCACCGATAGAAAGTTGAAAACGTAGAATGAATAGTGAATTCTTACATACATACGTACGCTTCAAAATTTCGAGCTAGGGTTTGAATCAAGGGTTGTAAAACATCTCAAAGATCTTGAAATAACTCAAGTAGTGCAAATCCGAAGAGAAAACATTTTCCGAATGAAAAACGTTCGTAGTAGGAATAGTGAACTACGGTTTTCGTAAACATTTTCAATAAAACGAAGTTCGGAATAGATTTTCAAGTCAAGAATGATTTCAATAAACTCGTCTCGACTCAAGGATCGATTTGACTATAAACTTGGGTAGGAAAAGATATCAGAATCAAAAGCTCATTTTTAGATGAATAGTAACTTTGGTCGGTAAGTTCCCAAAATGCCCTTATGGTTCAAGAAAGGTTTCCAGAGCTTGGAAAACAAGTTCAAAGGATAGGAAAACATGTGATATAAACCTCTAGGGTTCCATTGAAGCATTGGGTAATATAGGCTTGGGAAATGAATAGTAAACTGTATCGAAGGTCAAGAATTCCCCCTTAAAACATGTCATATCACATATGAGCACAAAGTTCATGTAAGAATTCTATGCATGAAGGTTTATAAACTTGAATCACGGCCTATAAAAGCCTTATCAATGCCCTTAGTTTTCCGTTTTCATCCAGGCCCTGTTTTGGGCTATTACAATCACCCCTCCTTAAAGAGAATCTGTCCTCAGATTCTTCTGCAAACAGTTCGGGGGAATGTTTCTACACCATGTCCCTTCCGAAGGACTTTTACCAAAGGAATCTTCTTATTCCTTAACTCTTAGAACTTTTTGTCAAAGATCTTTACCGATTTCAACTCATAAGCTAAGTTTGGTTCTATCGGTAATTCTTCCACTGGTATTATCTCTTTCTCATCAAAAATGCGCTTGCGAACCTGAGATATATAGAATACGTGGTGGATCCTTGTATGACTTGCAGGTAAATCCAATCTATAAGTAGTTTCTCCAACTCGTTCCATTATCTCGAAGACTCCAACATATCTTGTGTTTAATTTACCACCTTTACCAATTCAAGTAACCACTTTCTTCGGTGTCTTCCACTCCATCACTGTTTCGACTTTGATGGATCTACTTCAACTCCGGTTCTGAAAATGATGTGTCCGAGAAATGTAACTCTTTCTAGCCAAAACTCGCATTTGTTTAACTTGGCATATGGCTTGTGATCCAGCAAAGTGCTCAGCCCAATTCGGATATGTTCGGCGTGCTCCTCTGGTGTCTTTAAGAACACGAAAATGTCGTCCAATTGTTTTCTCAACTCTTCCAAGATGTCTTCCTTCTTGTAACAATCCAGATTAACACGCTACTTAAACAACCAATCTATTCCAAGGATGATTCCATATCTTGTCATAGGTAACTCAATAAAATCTGAAGGGTAGTAGCGATTACCAGTGCATATAGGGCAGCGTTTATATACTTGATCCATAACGAGGTAAGTCCCCAAAGGAGAACTTACTTCAAATTTTATATGACAATTATTCAAGTGGAAATTATATTTGCGCACATAAATTAGATGCAATTAATAAATGAATGGCACCAGGGTCATATAAGACCTTAACTGGCGTGTTAAGAATGTGCATAATACCTTCCACAGTAGATGAAGGATCAACCTCCTCATTACCATCCATTGCATATGCTCTTCCTTTAACCACTAGTTTGCTCGTCGTACCCACCACCGCTTTACCCTTGTCTTGAACCCCAAATCTTTTAATCCTGGTAGGACAAAGTTCCCTTATATGCTAAGGGGAACCACACCAATAGCACTGACCATTCTTCTTACGATAATTTCCTCAGTGTGTCCTTTACGGCTACAGTAGTCACAGACTATCTCCTCTTGAGTGGGCTGAGGTGTTTCATACTGCTGAGGTTCCCTTTGTTGTTATTGCGGTGCCATCATTGGTTTCTTTCCGTTTCCCTGAAAGGGGGATCCGGCAGGTCGCTTTGTTCCTTGAAAAGTCTTAGGATTAGAAGGCTCTTGACGACTAACGGTCATTCGGATGTCCTTATGGGCTACTTCGACCTTCAAAGCTCTGTCAACTGCTCTACTGTAGGTCTCGACATCCAAACAAGCTAGTGCCCAACGGAGCTCAGGTTTCAGACCATCTATGAACCTTTTAGTCTTGCGACACTCATCACTCAGAATGTGGGGTGCATACTTAATAAGCCTAACAAACTTAGCTTCGTACTCCATCACGTTCATGGATCCTTGGACCAAATTCATAAATTCAGCTTCTCTTGCATCACGTGTTACCTGGGGAGTGTATTTCTGCTGAAACTCCTTCACAAACTCAGTCCAGTTTCCATCAACGTTGTTCTCTATCCACATGTGCTGAGTATGCCTCCACCAGTTGAACGCCGCTCCTTCCATTAGAAATGTAGCATATTGAACTCGTTCATGATCTTCAGGGTAGATATCCATAGCTTCGAAGATCTTTTCGAGACTAGTTAACCAATTTTTAGCCTTCAAGTCGTTGGGTTCGCCATAGAACATAGACGGGTTCATCCTTAGAAACTTTTCTAGTGTTTTCCCATTAAGAGAATTGCAAGCCCTCATGAATTGTCGCAACACATCAGCTAAATCTGGAACTTTCTCCCTTCTAGGAGGCGGTGGCGTAACATCCCTTGGCGGTGTAAGATCCCGTTGTGGCGTGACTTCTCTTTGGGGTGGCGGTGGTGGTACACGATCACGTGGTGCTCTTCTCGGTGGCATGATGATACTGAAGTTTCAAGCATTTAGACATGTGTATAATGCATGACTGTAAGAATGATTCACATAATTGGTAACCACGTATTCACATTTCCACGTAGTCACTTATAATCATGAGAATAACACATTCCCATAGCAAGATATCAACAATAATCCATTATCACATTACCACATAGGCAAGAGCAACTTATAAGCATGAACAACATATAAACATTGATCCATTGTTCCATTATTCATTACCATTGACAATTCATGAACATGTATAAGATATTAAGTATGATAACAATAAATGGAATGGCATGATCCTATAACGGCCCTAATGGTATCTTGAAGCAACTCTAAGACTCATGCAATGACAGTTATGGAAAGCAGTAAACAGATATACATTATAAAGCCGTAAAGTGTCATAAACGTGTAAGGTTTGGAAAATTTTCTACATTAGGCCACATTTTTAAACAAAATTTAAAATAAGGAGTACCCGATACCATCGAGTCGACTCCCATTCAGGCCTTACCATTCATCCAAACCAAATGCAAAATACCTCTTGTGGTTCCATGTCGTCTGAAATTTGTCATCCGTGGTGCCAAAATTTATGGGTCTTCTACCACAGCTATACATCCCCTTCGCCAAACAATCCTGTCCATGCCCTGCTAGATCAGCCTCATCATTATCAGATCCATCATTACCTCCATTAGACTGCTCCTAGTCCTGCCTTTGTTCCTTGATCGGCACCAAGTATAGAAACGAGTACCTCCTCAGTTAGAAACAGGCATAGTGCGTGGAGCCTCGAGCTGCTTGAAAAAGGTTTCATCCACCTACTGCTGATTTGGATCATGATACGGCTAAACTACCATGGCTATACAGGAGATACCACGGATATAAACACCAGAGATAGAACCATGCAACTCCAAACAATCTTCCATGATGTGAGCAATCCAGGTCAAGTCTCTTCTTACTTAACCTGGCGCTCTGATACCACCTCAGGCTGTAGCGCCCCCACTTTGCTGGTAGAGAGCGGCGCCCCAACCCCCGCACTGAAGCACCCCTCAAGTAATGGTGTGAGCCATCACTCAAGAAATACCGCAGCGAACGGCATGTCCACTAACGATTAACAATAACAGCGTTTAACTATGTGGCAGCGGAAAATCAGAGTATTTAAAAACTTTTCAAAACGTGTGCGTGATAGCATATAAAAAAGCAAGTACTGATCGTTAAGCAGAAGAGACTATTAACATTACTATATCAACATTATCACAGGAACACATGATATGTAACGCCCCGAGTTTTCACACGTGTAGGTAAGTGTTACGTGCGTATTTTTCTTTAATTATATGAGTTTATATCTTGTTTTACTAATTAAATTTGTTTCTAATTTGTTTTAATTGTTTAAATTTTATATGAATTCTAACTTGAATTATGAATATATGAATGAAATTGTGAGAATGTGAATTTCGTGAATTCGATGTTAATTGAATGAAATTACATGTTTTGTGTAAACCGTGGACTTGTTTGTAACTTATTTGAATGTTTTGGACTCAATTGGAAATTGAGTTTGGGCTTAATTGCCACTTTTTGAAAGTTTAGGGACCTATTTGTATATAGGCAACCCTGAACGGTTTTCGCGATATCTTGAGCTCCAGAACTCGAAATCGAGATCCGTAACCGGCGTTGAGCTTGTCTCGACGTTACCTATCCATTAAACTTGACCTTGTATTGTTTCGATACCGTTGGATCTTCATCAACGAATCTTTCCACGACCCCATTTCTTATAACTTGTTGAACCATTTACTAAACCAACCGGACTTGAACCGACCCGTATCCTACCCATCTAGCACTAAATATCAGCATTCCCCTTTCTCCTTTGCTCCCACATTCATCGATCTTCACCATTCTAAGCGAGAAGAGGAGAGCTTCAAGAAAACCCTTGTTTTGTTCATCCAAGCTTTGAGCTCAAGCTTGATCAATCCTCCATCTTCTTCTAAGGTAAGGTATGGAATGTTTTTCTCTCATTCTCCTCTTCATTTTCTTCCGATTATATCTTGGTATAAGTTGGAGAATCATGTGTTATGAAGAAAAGCTTGAAAATGAGTTATATGATATGAATTCTTGATTCCATGAGTTTCATTGGTTTAATTTGGGATTTGAGTTATGGAAATTGTTGCATGATACTTCCTTATCATTTATATATCCTTAGTTTTTATATCGATGGATCATAGCATGAATTGCCATTAATGAAGCTTGAAGCTTCCATGAATGAAAGCTTGTGTTTGGGTGATCTTTGGCCAACTTTGGGTGTGAATTCTTACATATTTGAATGGAGTGCATGATATATGTGAATTATATGACTTGAATACATGTTTATGAGTGTATAAGAGCTTCCTTATGGCTGCCCTTGTTTTGCAAGCTTTTCCCTCGAGAAAGAGAGCTTTTGCTCTGTTTTCTCTTTGAAAACGATGACGTGTCAGCTTTGAACTGAAAATGGACACGGCCATGTTGGGCTCTCGACTTTGATTTTTCTGAATTTAAATCTCGGACACGGCCGTGTCCAAATGCTTTGAAAACTTAACACGGCCGTGTCAAGCCCTCCACTTTGAATTTTTCTGATTTTAAACCTAGGACACGGCCGTATTTGAAATGGCAGCTTTGGGGGAACTCTTTTATTGCTTGTTTTGCGTTTATCGCTCGTAATTGTGAATTATATGTAACATGATTATGTTAAAGTAATGTTTTATGATTGGTATATGATATTGATGAATTATGAATGCAAAGTATGAAAGTATGAACGATATGAACGAAAATGAATACGGTTTTCACCGTATAATGAACGAAACTTGGTGAATTATGTGTTTAATCGAATTCTATGATATTCATGACCATAATTGAACATATTGTCACATTTTAAGCATTCCATAGCATGATATTGCATAGCCGAGCGTCTAATGTGGTCATGATTGAGTCTCACACTACCTTTGTCACACAGATCTTGGTCCAGTGGGTGACGAGATCGGGCAGTGAGGTCTTGGTCGGGTTCTTTTGTCTACCAGGTGGGTTTTTCTTCTATTAGATAACAATATGAGCCGAACACCTAATGTGCAAGATTTTAGCCAAAACCCTATATAGGTATTTATGCCAAGTTTTTAACGAGCAAATGTTTTTGAACGAAAGCCTTTAATATGAATGTCCTACCAAAATGTTTTGGCGAGAAATGTATGAATGATCACAATGAATGAGGGCCCGGGACTTAGTGTAGTGGTGAACCGGGGAAGCATGGGCTGACGGGAATCCATTTATACTAGTTCCAATAATTTCGGCAACCTGGATTTCACTAGGAGATTAGTGGATGAAAGGGGTCCCGCGCTTTTGGGGATTCATGTACCCCTCTAGCATTAATGAATGAGGGCTCGGGCCTTGCAAACCCGTTCCCTACCCGGAGGGAAAATGAGTTTATGAACGATTGAATGAACGATCGAATGTATGTGCACGAAAGAATGTAATGTATGAATGAATGAACGAATGAATGAATGATTAATGGATTACACGTGGTGGTGGTGGTTGGAGATAATGCACGCCCTCTCCCCGGGCTATTAATGACCTAATGAATGAAATGAATTGTTATAATCCTATTCGTTGTACTTTATGTTCCCACTTGGGAGAAAAGCTTCTAAACCTCGAATAAGGATTATAACTTGCATGTATGTGTTTCAATTCCGCAATATTATGATATTATGCCTATCTTTTTATACCCACCAGTCTGTCTAAGACTGAACCCGGAGATGTTTCAGTTGTTTTTGCAGGAAGGGGGATGCTAGGCGGGATACCAGTCAGGGAGAGTCTTGCATCATGTCTAGCCTTTCCTTTACACTCACTTATGATTACTTTTGTTCCATTTGGATTTTGTTTGTGTATGGAGCGTACAGGATATGGTACCTATATGTATCGTACATGAAATATTGGTACATAGAGCTTATAGCTCAATATATGAATTACATGTTGGTACCTAGAGCATTTAGCTCAATATATAATATATGAATGATTGCTTCCGCATTTCTTTTACTCTGATTGTTGTGGTTGTTGTTGGGGTTTAAGTTATAGGTTAGTCCCGCCTGGCTTAGCGAGTGTGTATGTCTCCGTTCGCTGTGATTTGGCTCATGTGTGGAAATCCATTTAATATACGGGTCGGGTCATGGTGCGGGGGATGTGACGTCTCGCGCTCGGGCGTTACATCTTGTGAGTGGTATCAGAGCCCAAGGTTGCAAAACCAGGGTTCTAGTGTCGTGTGGAGTCAGTAGGTCGTTCGGCTGTAGGAATTACTTGTTAATTTGGAGCATTTGCATTTTTATATGATAAGGTGCTTTGATTCCTGACTTGAATGCTTGAATGAATTTAATGCATTGTCACGCATGAACTAAAATTAGCACGCATGTTAGTGTTTGAGTGAACAGGATGCCTCCTAGGAGACATCGGGAAAGGTCTCCGGATCGTCATCATCATAGAGATCGTTCTCCTAATCCTCCACAACCGCCTATGAATATGGAGCATTTTATGGAAGCGGTATATAACTACGTGGAACATAGAAGGGCTCAGGATCCTCCAGTACAACCGCAGGCTGAGCAATAAGCACCTCCTCCAAATAACCCGAGAGATCATCATGGGTTGTTTTTAAGTTATAATCCACCAAGGTTTTCCGGTTCGGTGGATGATGCTATATCGGAGGGATGGCTCACAAAGATTGAGAGGATTTTCAATGTTAGACAGTTCACATCTCAAGAAAAGGCCCAGTTCGCTATTTTCCAACTAGATGGGGAGTCATATGATTGGTGGGAACGTACTAGAGAGAAGCTCGAAGTGGAAGGAGAAGAAATTAATTGGGAAGCCTTTCTAAGGGAGTTTAGAGAAGCTTTTGTGCCGGAAGTTGTGCGAGAAAGAAAAGAACAAGAATTTATGGATTTGAAGCAAGGGACTCGGACGGTGGCCCATTATCTTTCTCTTTTCAACAGGCTTGGCAAATATGCATCTCACATTACAAGGGATGAAAAGAGAAAGGCAAAGAGGTTTATTTCGGGGTTGAGACAGGATCTAAGACACGGGCACGCAGGCCATAACTTTGAATCTTTTGATAATACTGTACAGAGGGCATTGGTATTGGAAGAGGAGTACAAGAAAAAGGACCCCTTACCTCGTATGCAAATGGGACAAGGATCGGGGTTTGGAAAAGGGAAGAGGCCTATGGTTCCCTCTCAGCCGTTACAAGGGCCAAACAAGAGGTTTAAACCTACAGGAGCTGCACCGCCGAAGCCACAAGCACCTCCAGCTGCTACTGATCCTCGACATGATAGGCCACCTTGTATGCATTGTGGAGGCCCTACCCACACCTACAATACTTGCCGAAGGGGGTTGGGACAATGTTTGATTTGTGGGAAGACGACGCATATGGCCAATACTTGTTCAGACAAGACTCCGGGCTATCAACCAGGAGCTCAGAGGCCGATGATCCCAGCTCGTGCATATGCCCTTGCGGGTGAAGAGCAAGATGCGGAAGCCAATCCCAATGCTATGGTGGAAGGTACGATATGCATTCATAACACGAGCATACATGCATTATTTGACCCTGGCGCTACTCATTCTTTTATAGCTTGTAAATTAATTGATGCTTTGTGTTTGCCTGTTACGTGCTTATGTGCTTATTATGTGGTGAGTTCGTCGTTGGGTGGCAGTCTTGAGACGGATCGGGTGGTCAGAGATTGTGTGTTTGGGTTTGAAGGCAGAGTATATCAAGCAGATTTGGTGGTAATGCCGATGAACAGATATGGGGTTATTCTGGGAATGGATTGGTTGTTTCGGTACCACGCCACGGTTGATTGTTTCACCAGGACAGTTAAGTTGGGAGAAAAAGTGACAGTGGGGAAAGAATCAGAGATTGCACCTCTCTTGTCGTTTGTTGAGGCTCATAAGTTGATAAGGAAGGGGACAACGAGATTTATTGCCTATATCTTGAATAAGCCAAAAGATCAGGCGAAACTCGAAGAGACAGAAGTGGTGAAGGAATATCTTGAGGTGTTTCCCGAAGTTTTAGGTTCTTTGCCTCCGGATCGAGAGATCGAATTTGTAATAGACTTATATCCAGGATCTGAACCTTATTCTAAGACTCCTTACCGGATGGCACCGGCAGAGTTACAGGAGTTGAAAGTTCAGCTGGAAGATCTTCTCAAGAATGGTTATATTCGGCCAAGTTCATCACCATGGGGCGCGCCGGTTCTCTTTGTTAAGAAGAAAGATGGAACTTTAAGGATGTGTATTGACTACCGGGAGTTGAATCGGATGATTGTAAAGAATAAGTATCCATTGCCTAATATAGAAGATTTGTTTGATATGCTACAAGGGTCAAGAGTGTATTCCAAGCTCGATTTAAGGCAGGGATATTATCAGCTAAAGATTAAGGAGGAAGATATTCCTAAGACAGGATTTAATACCCGGTATGGACATTATGAATTTGGGGTGATGCCGTTTGGATTAACTAACGCGCCGGCAGCTTTTGTGGACATGATGCATCGGATTTTTCGGCCGTATTTGGATAAGTTTGTTGTGATCTTCATCGATGATATTTTGGTATACTCAAGGTCAGAAGAGGATCATGCTCGGCATTTGAGATTGGTATTGGAGACTTTAAGAGATAACCAGCTCTATGCTAAGTTCAGTAAATGTGAGTTTTGGATTGACAGGGTGAGTTTCTTGGGACATATTATTTTGAGCAAAGGATTAGAAGTGGATTCTTCGAAAATAGAGGCAGTTTCTAAGTGGCAGAGTCCTAAGAATGTTTCTGAGATCCGAAGTTTCTTGGGTTTAGCCGGTTATTACCGAAGATTTGTTAAGGATTTTTCTAAGATAGCGGCTCCGTTGACCCGATTAACCAAGAAAGAAGTTCAGTTTAAGTGGGATGAGAAGTGTGAAGTTAATTTTCAGCTCTTAAAGGATAAGTTAACTTCTGCACCGATACTTGCACTTCCGGATGGTATTGAAGGGTTTATGGTGTATACGGATGCTTCCCATGATGGCTTAGGTTGTGTTTTGATGCAAAATGGGAGAGTAATTGCTTATGCCTCTAGGAAATTGAAAGAGTATGAGAAGAATTATCCCACTCACGACCTCGAACTTGCAGCGGTGATTTTTGCCTTAGGGAAGTGGAGACATTATTTGTATGGAACTTCTTTTGAGATTTTCACCGATCATAAGAGTCTTCAGTACTTATTCTCTCAGAAGGAGTTGAATAGAAGGCAACGAAGATGGATGGAGACTCTCGAGGATTATGATTGTGTGATTAAGTATCACCCGGGTAAAGCTAATGTGGTAGCGGATGCATTGAGCAGGAAGGCTAGTGTATCCAATTTGAAGGTAAATATTGGACAACCAATGGAATTGGTTAAGATAAAGGCTCGTATTGGTAATATCTCAGTACGTCCTGAGTTAAGGCAACAAATATTTGAGGCACAATGGACGGAGGTTGAGATTCAGAAGTTGGTTGAGAAGGCTCGATCAGACTCCGAGTGTCTGTTTGGATTCGATGATACAGGAATCTTTCGATTTAAGGACAGAGTGGTAGTTCCAACGGAGTTGAGAAGAGCTATTTTGGATGAAGCTCATAAAACTGTTTATTCGGTACATCCTGGTGGAAACAAGATGTATCGGGACTTGAAACAATATTATTGGTGGAAAGGGCTGAAGAGAGATGTAGTGAATTATGTGAAACATTGTCTGACTTGTCAGTTAGTGAAAGCTGAGCATCAGAAGCCGTCAGGATTGTTACAGCCACTACCTATTCCAGAATGGAAATGGGAACAGATAGCAATGGATTTTGTATCGGGTTTACCTAGAGTGAAGGGTGGATTCGATGGAATTTGGGTAATCGTAGACAGGTTAACCAAGTCAGCCCATTTTCTTACAGTTCGGATGTCAGATAAGATAGGTAAGCTGGCTAAGAGGTATTGTGATGAGATTGTTCGGTTACATGGAGTGCCAACAAGTATTGTTTCAGACAGGGATCCGAGATTCACTTCCAAGTTCTGGCAAGAGTTACAGAAGTGTTTGGGAATTAAGCTTCAGTTCAGTACAACTTTTCATCCACAGACAGATGGCCAATCTGAAAGGTTAATCAGATATCTTAAGGATATGTTAAGGGCGTGTGCGTTGGATTTCTCGAGTTCATGGAATGAACAATTCGCCTTAATTGAGTTTGCCTACAATAACAGTTACCAAGCTTCTATAGGAATGGCACCGTATGAGTTTCTTTATGGAAGGAAGTGTCGATCCCCGTTGTTTTTCGATTTGGAAGAATGGAAGTGGAGTAAGCAAGGAGGGGTACAAAGAGGTGAAAGGAAAGATAAACCTTCCAAAGCTATTCAAGATGCTATTGAAAAAGTTCAGATTATCCGACAACGGATGAAGGTAGCTCAAGATCGACAGAAAAGTTATGCAGATAAGCGAAGGAAAGATCTTGAATTTGAAGTAGGGGATAGGGTATTCCTGAAAGCTTCACCTCGGAAAGGATTTACCCGAATTGGAAAAGGAAGAAAGTTGAATCCCAGATATTTGGGACCTTATGAGATTTTGGAGAGAATCGGAGATACAGCTTACAGATTGGATTTGCCTCCAAGTTTAACGGGTATTCACAATGTCTTCCATGTATCACAACTTCGGAAGTACTACCCCGATGAATCAGTGATCATACCGATTGAAGAGGTTGAGCTTGAACCGAATCTCACTTTTGTTCAGAAACCAGTTAAGATTCTGGATCGGAAATTTCAAGAACTTCGGAACAGACGGTTTCCCTTGGTGAAGGTGTTATGGCGAAGTGATAAGACGGAAGAAGCTACGTGGGAAACAGAAGAGAAAATGAAGAAGTTCTATCCAGAGTTGTTTCCGACCGAGCAATGAATCCGAGGACGGATTCTCTTTAAGGGGGAGAGGTTGTAACGCCCCGAGTTTTCACACGTGTAGGTAAGTGTTACGTGCGTATTTTTTTTGAATTATATGAGTTTATATCTTGTTTTACTAATTGAATTTGTTTCTAATTTGTTTTAATTGTTTAAATTTTATATGAATTCTAACTTGAATTATGAATATATGAATGAAATTGTGAGAATGTGAATTTCGTGAATTCGATGTTAATTGAATGAAATTACATGTTTCGTGTAAACCGTGGACTTGTTTGTAACTTATTTGAATGTTTTGGACTCAATTGGAAATTGTGTTTGGGCCTAATTGCCACTTTTTGAAAGTTTAGGGACCTATTTGTATATAGGCAACCCTGAACGGTTTTCGCCATATCTTGAGCTCCGGACCTCGAAATCGAGATCCGTAATCGGCGTTGAGCTTGTCTAGACGTTACCTATCCATTAAACTTGACCTTGTATTGTTTCGATACCGTTTGAATCTTCGTCAACGAATCTTTCCACAACCCCGTTTCTTATAACTTGTTGAACCGTTTACTAAACGAACCGGACTTGAACCGACCCGTATCCTACCCATCTAGCACTAAATATCAGCATTCCCCTTTCTCCTTTGCTCCCACATTCATCGATCTTCACCATTTCAAGAGAGAAGAGGAGAGCTTCAAGAAAACCCTTGTTTTGTTCATCCAAGCTTTGAGCTCAAGCTTGATCAATCCTCCATCTTCTTCTAAGGTAAGGTATGGAATGTTTTTCTCTCATTCTCCTCTTCATTTTCTTCCGATTATATCTTGGTATAAGTTGGAGAATCATGTGTTATGAAGAAAAGCTTGAAAATGAGTTATATGATATGAATTCTTGATTCCATGAGTTTCATTGGTTTAATTTGGGATTTGACTCATGGAAATTGTTGCATGATACTTCCTCATCATTTATATATCCTTGGTTTTTATATCGATGGATCATAGCATGAATTGCCATTAATGAAGCTTGAAGCTTCCATGAATGAAAGCTTGTGTTTGGGTGATCTTTGGCCAACTTTGGGTGTGAGTTCTTACATATTTGAATGCAGTGCATGATATATGTGAATTATATGACTTGAATACATGTTTATGAGTGTATAAGAGCTTCCTTATGGCTGCCCCTGTTTTGCAAGCTTTTCCCTCGAGAAAAAGAGCTTTTGCTCTGTTTTCTCTTTGAAAACGATGACGTGTCAGCTTTGAACTGAAAATGGACACGGCCGTGTTGGGCTCTCGACTTTGATTTTTCTAAATTTAAATCTCGGACACGGCCGTGTCCAAATGCTTTGAAAACTCAACACGGCCGTGTCAAGCCCTCGACTTTGAATTTTTCTGATTTTAAACCTCGGACACGGCCGTGTCCGTTTTCTTTGAAAACTCAACACGGCCGTGTCATTTGAAATGGCAGCTTTGGGGGAACTCTTTTATTGCTTGTTTTGCGTTTATTGCTCGTAATTGTGAATTATATGTAACATGATTATGTTAAAGTAATGTTTTATGATTGGTATGTGATATTGATGAATTATGAATGCAAAGTATGAAAGTATGAACGATATGAACGGGAATGAATACGGTTTTCACCGTATAATGAACGAAACTTGGTGAATTATGTGTTTAATTGAATTCTATGATATTCATGACCATAATTGAAGATATTGTCACATTTTAAGCATTCCATAGCATGATATTGCATAGCCGAGCGTCTAATGTGGTCATGATTGAGTCTCACACTACCTTTGTCACACAGATCTTGATCCAGTGGGTGACGAGATCGGGCAGTGAGGTCTTGGTTGGGTTCTTTTGTCTACCAGGTGGGTTTTTCTTCTATTAGATAACAATATGAGCCGAACACCTAATGTGCAAGATTTTAGCCAAAACCCTATATAGGTATTTATGCCAAGTTTTTAACGAGCAAATGTTTTTGAACGAAAGCCTTTATTATGAATGTCCTACCAAAATGTTTTGGCGAGAAATGTATGAATGATCACAATGAATGAGGGCCCGGGACTTAGTGTAGTGGTGAACCGGGGAAGCATGGGCTGACGGGAATCCATTTATACTAGTTCCAATAATTTCGGCAACCTGGATTTCACTAGGAGATTAGTGGATGAAAGGGGTCCCGCGCTTTTGGGGATTCATGTACCCCTCTAGCATTAATGAATGAGGGCTCGGGCCTTGCAAACCCGTTCCCTACCCGGAGGGAAAATGAGTTTATGAACGATTGAATGAACGATCGAATGTATGTGCACGAAAGAATGTAATGTATGAATGAATGAACGAATGAATGAATGATTAATGGATTACACGTGGTGGTGGTTGGAGATAATGCACGCCCTCTCCCCGGGCTATTAATGACCTAATGAATGAAATGAATTGTTATAATCCTATTCGTTGTACTTTATGTTCCCACTTGGGAGAAAAGCTTCTAAACCTCGAATAAGGATTATAACTTGCATGTATGTGTTTCAATTCCGCAATATTATGATATTATGCCTATCTTTTTATACCCACCAGTCTGTCTAAGACTGAACCCGGAGATGTTTCAGTTGTTTTTGCAGGAAGGGGGATGCTAGGCGGGATACCAGTCAGGGAGAGTCTTGCATCATGTCTAGCCTTTCCTTTACACTCACTTATGATTACTTTTGTTCCATTTGGATTTTGTTTGTGTATGGAGCGTACAGGATATGGTACCTATATGTATCGTACATGAAATATTGGTACATAGAGCGTATAGCTCAATATATGAATTACATGTTGGTACCTAGAGCATTTAGCTCAATAAATAATATATGAATGATTGCTTCCGCATTTCTGTTACTCTGATTGTTGTGGTTGTTGTTGGGGTTTAAGTTAAAGGTTAGTCCCGCCTAGCTTAGCGAGTGTGTATATCTCCGGTCGCTGTGATTTGGCTCGTGTGTGGAAATTCATTTCATATACGGGTCGGGTCATGGTGCGGGGGATGTGACGTCTCGCGCTCGGGCGTTACATGATAGCAATTGTAGCAGTATTCAGGTAGCAGAAGGATTATTACAAAAGCATAAGGTAAAGTATCAATGCAGCCATATAACATATGCAGGACACAAAATAGATTAATAAAGTAAAGTCCTGACCAAACAAAATGAACACTCTAGAGCTTCAAGATACTTCTAGACTGCGGCTGCAAGACATGAAATCATGAGGCCAGAAAACAGGTAGAGGTATTAGTCAAAGTGACTAAGTGAGGGATATCTTTAAAAGAAAGTACTTAAAGTAAACGTTTGAAGTGAAGTTCATAAGGTAAAACCTTTAATGCAAAGCTTTAATGAAGAACTTAAGAATAAGTTCAAGTGATAAAACCCTTTAATGCAATGCTATAAGAAATGAGAGTTTTCAAAACACTTTCATAAATGCTGTCACACGCGCACACATATGCTAGGATTTGGTTCATATGATTTTCGTAAAACGGGATAAGGGTAGGGAACAACTTTGCAAGATATTAACCAACTTTATGAAAACAGTGATGCCCACAAGCTAGGCTTCCCCATCCTTACTCCAGAAAACATGACCATTAATAGGGTGTCATACCGAGATCAACAACACCTTAACACATACACACATGCACCATCCTCCACCAAGTTTCACTTCAGGGAGCGACCCCTAGGTGACCATTAACCATTGATTTGGGAATAGATTTGCGGTCCATTCCCGAGTATTTTCCTGACTTAACCAAACCTCCTGATTAAAGTCGGTGTCAATCGCCTAGTGTGGCGGCCGGTATTTAGTGATGTCGTTGGCGCTCACCTCCCGAGCATCACCTCTACACATAACCGCCGGGCCCATACCATTAACCATTGATTGCTTGCACCATTGATGACATCCAGAATAAATCCGAATGTATGAACCATTGAACATATGCATTGAACCATTGAACCATTGATGCAATACTTTGAAAACATAAACCATTGATGCATTACTTTGAAAACATGTGACATTGATGCTATACTTTGAAAACATAAACCATTGATGCATTACTTTGAAAACATGTGCCTTTGATCAATTAATACGGATAGGTCTGGGTTCTTTGAAGATTCATCCCTTATAAAGGGTATTTCAAAAAAATAATGTAAAGCACTAGGCTTTGAGTTTCAAAACAATTGAATCATTAAGTATTCATGATTCCAGTTGAAAACATTTTTAACCTCACCTATTAATAACAGTAGGTAGGATAGATTATGTAGTGCCCTGGGGATCCCAGTGCTCAACCTTAACTCCTGTAAGTGTGTACTAAGGTGAGCTTAAGAACTAAGACACACTTCTAAACGATGCACATAAACATATAAAACAAGTACAAAACATATAATGACAAGAGAGTAATACTATTTAAGGTATTACAGAAGGATAACATACAAAGGAATCCTTAAAGTGAGTTATCATTAACGTGGGACTATGATCTTACTATAATCGATTAGGAATTAATCAAATTATGAATCCTAAACGTATACCTTAAAGTTATAAAACAAGTCCATGAAAGAAACACATTTTGAAAAGGATATTTTAGACCCCGGGTTTAGAAAACCTAAGTTCAAACGACTAAGATCAAAGCTCAAGTTTTATTTCATTTTACTATTCAAAAGCACTATTCACAGTTACTATTCCATATTACTATTCACGGATTACTATTGATAGGTTACTATTCACTTATCGGGTCAAAGGGTCGGGTCAAACCCACACACTAAACACACACTTATGCACACATACACACCCCCTAATTTAATTATGATCTTGATTATAACCTATAGTTTCAAGTTCATGTTATTATAAGCAAGTGTGATCTAGGTTAAAGGCATAACCTATGGTTAAGAAGTCTAATTAAAGCATAACATCAAGTTATGCAACACTATTCCATCTTAGGTTATAACATGTGACACTATCAAAGTGTATAACATATGATCAACTACTATTCCATTAATCCATATCATATCATAAGCTCGAGTCATAACATGTGAGTCATGTAACATTGTAACAATGTAATAACATATCATAGACATAAGTCATAGCATATCAAGACCATTAATCATGTAGCATTCATCAATTGAGACCATATAGTAACATGTAACAAGTTATGATATAATTGATCATAGGTTACTATTCCATTGCCTAACATGCTTGAACATAAATTAATTATCATAAGCATGCATCAATAATCATCATATAGCAGCTCCATAACATGATCGTACCATATACTAAAGCAATTCATAACATTTCATAGCATATACTAAACAATTAAATCATAATTCACTACTAACAAACATATCATAAAAACTATATAATAAATGCATAAAATAAAATCCTATATGTCTTAGGGAAGACGCTAAGACCCAACCTAAACATAATATAAACAAACCATAACATAAAAACATAAATTAAACTAAAACATAACATAAAACATAACAAAATAAAACAACATCTAACCTAAGAGAGGGGGGAGGCCGCCGGCCACAAAAGGGGAGGAGGAAGAAAGAAAGGGAGTTGTTACACAACATATGAGCAAGGAATTCAATGGCATGAGGGCTCTATTTATAGTTTTTGGGAAGTCCCTCACCTTGTAATAAAAGTATAGGTAAGGGTAGGAGAGCAAAATGGTAAAACTTCTCTTGGAAGCTAACTTTGTTCTTCAAGCTAAAATGGGACTGTTGGCGGTTATTTCGGTAATATCAGCTCCAAAACGTGAAGGTGAGTGTCTGGAAGTTTAACCATTCCGTCCGGGCAAAAATTAGCTTCGAAACGCATATTCATACGTCGAAATCGGATTTACCGTTTGAAAGATACATTAGTTTTAGTGAATAAAAGTTTTGAGACCGAAACTCAACACGAGTGAAAAACAACTTTCGAGAATGATTTTCAAGTCTGGATTGTTTCCAAAATTCAAGAAATAAATCGAGAAGCGTTTTGAATCCAATATCGACTATAAAACGTTTCACCGATAGAAAGTTGAAAACGTAGAATGAATAGTGAATTCTTACATACATACGTACGCTTCAAAATTTCGAGCTAGGGTTTGAATCAAGGGTTGTAAAACATCTCAAAGATCTTGAAATAACTCAAGTAGTGCAAATCCAAAGAGAAAGCATTTTCCGAATGAAAAACGTTCGTAGTAGGAATAGTGAACTAAGGTTTTCGTAAACATTTTCAATAAAACGAAGTTCGGAATAGATTTTCAAGTCAAGAATGATTTCAATAGACTCGTCTCGACTCAAGAATCGATTTGACTATAAACTTGGGTAGGAAAAGATATTATAATAAAAAGCTCATTTTTAGATGAATAATAACTTTGGTCGGTAAGTTCCCAAAATGCCCTTATGGTTCAAGAAAGGTTTCCAGAGCTTGGAAAACAAGTTCAAAGGATAGGAAAACATGTGATATAAACCTCTAGGGTTCCATTGAAGCATTGGGTAATATAGGCTTGGGAAATGAATAGTAAACTGTATCGAAGGTCAAGAATTCCCCCTTAAAACATGTCAGATCACATATGAGCACAGTTCATGTAAGAATGCTATGCATGAAGGTTTATAAACTTGGATCACGGTCTATAAACGCCTTATGTGATCTGACATAGTGCACAACTCTGTTAGGATAGGAATACCCAGGCCTGCCACTGTTCCTAGACCTGTGCCAGGTGTAGAAACGAGTGCCTCCACGGTGAGAAACTACCACAGTACGCGGGGCCTCAAACTGCTCAAAGAAGGCCTCATCCATTTGCTGATTAGGATCCTGGTGTGGCTGAACTGCCATAGCTATACAGAAGATACCACAGATATGAAATCCAGATAACAGAACCATGCAATCCCCAAATATCCTGTCTTGATGCAATATGAGAATGATACTGGATGCAATGCGTGAACAATCCGTAATGCAACATGAGAGCAATCTAGGTTAAGTCTCTTCTTACTTAACCCGATGCTCTGATACCACCTCAGGCAGTAACGCCCCCACCCGTACTAGAACATGAGGAGAGCAACGTCTCAACCCCCGCACTGAAGCACCTCTCAAGTAATGGTGTGAGCCATCACTCAAGAAATACTCCAGCGAACGGCTGTCTATCTCGGAACTATACATGTATAACGATGTGGCTATGCAGCGGAAAATCGGAGTATTTTAAAACTTTTCAAAACATGTGCGTGATGGCATGTAACAAGCAAGAACATATTGATCGTGCAAGAGAAACTTGTCATATCAGAACATATAACATATTCACATATAAGCATTGATATAGTAGAGTTCAAAATATCGGTAACAGAGTAGCAGAAAGAGTATAACAAGGATACTCAAGTATTCAGAAATATAAAGTGATGCAGCCATAAAACATATGCAGGACACAGAATAACAGAATACTAAGTCCCGACTGAAACAAAAATGACAATCTAGAGCTTCAAGATACCTCTACACTGCGGCTGCATGACCTGAAACCACGAGGCAAGAAAACGGAAGAGGTATTAGTTAAAAGGACTAAGTGGGAGAATACTTAAAAGAAAGTACTGAGTGATAAACAACTTGAGTGTAATTCAGAACTGTTAAGGAAATACTTTAAAGAAGAACTTGAAACAAGTTCGATTGATAAAACTATTTGAATGCAATGCTATAAAAGAATGCACTTTTTAAAACACTTTCATGAATGCTATCACACGCGCACACATATGCTGTAGATGGTTCATAGTTCTTTCGTAAAACGAGATAAGGGTAAAATGAACTTTTTCAATTATGAACCGTCCTTTATGAAACAGGATTTTGCCCGCAAGCTAGGCTCCTCCAACCTTACTCCAGAAAACATGATTTCATAGAGTATCGGACCGAGGTCAACAATAACTCCACACCCAGTAAAGTATCAGACCAAGGACAGCAATACCCCACTAACACATACAAACATGCACCATCCTCCACCGGTTATCACTTCGGGTAGCTAGCCCTAGGCGACCTGTAAACATGTAATGGGAACAGATTTGTGGTCTATTCCCAGATAGATTGTCCTGACTTAACAAACCTCCTGTTAAAAGTCGGTGTCAATTGCCTAATTGTGGCGGCCGATATTAGTGATGTCGTTGGCGCACAACTCCCGAACATCACCTCTAGACATAACCGTCGGGCCCAAACTGTAAACTTATGCTTGCATTTCAGAATTAGCAGTGACCAGAGTACCACTCCAGTGTGCTAACAATAACATGTGAAACTGTAACTGTAAAATGTGATGCTGTCTGTAAATCATGTGATGCTGTCTGTAAAACACGTGATGCTGTCTGTAAAACATGTGAAACTGTACTTTGAAAACATATGCAGATCATGTAACTGTCTTTGAACAAGAATACAGAACATTGGAAAACTTGTGTTGTAGATCAAGGTATACTATTAAAGTATGAATGATCCTTTCAAAAGAATGTCCCGATAAAAGGGATAGTTTATAATGAGGTTTAACTTTGAATTTCAAAACATATGATACAATAGTATAATCGTGGTTCCAGTTGGAAAAATTTTATAACTTCACCTCACCTAATAGTAACAAAAGGTAGGTAGACAGATTACGCGGTGCCCTGGGGATCCCAGTGCTCGACTTTAACTCCTGCAGGTGGTGTACTAGAGTGAGCTTAAGAACTAAGACCCACTACGAACCAAGATGAACATGAAATACATGAAACATATGAACGAGGAACATGTAACACAAGAGAGTAATACCATTTAAGGTATTTAAGAAAGGTAACACACAAAGGAATACATTAAAGTGAGTTACTCTTAACGTGGGACTATGTTCTTACTATAATCGAGTAAGCTTTAGTCAAATTATGAATCCTATCGCAAAGCTTAAGTTATAAAACAAGTCCTCGAAAGAAAACACATTTTGAAAACACATTTTACACCCTGGATATGGAAACCCTAGGTGCAAATATCTATTAAGAAAGCACAAGTTTTATTTCACTTTTACTATTCAAAAGTACTATTCAGGATTACTATTCTGGATTACTATTCACAGGTCGGGTCAAACCCTTACTATACACACACACCCACACACATGGTACACACACACACCATGCATGTACACACACGGCATGCACACACACATACACCCTAATTAAATTATGATCTTGATTATAACCTATAGTTTCAAGTTCATGTCATTATAATCAAGTGTGGTCTCGGTTAAAGGTATAACCTATAGTTAAAAGGTCCAATTAAGGCATAAGATCAAGTTATGAAACTCTATTCTATCTTAGGTTATAAGATGTGACACTATTAAAGTGTATAACATATGATGAAGGCTTTAATCCATTAATCCATATCATATCACAAGCTCAAATCATAATTGAAGAATCATGTAACCATATAAGAACATGTCTCAACATATATTGTAACACCCGAGCGCAAGGTGCCACATCCCCCGCACCGAGACCCGACCCGCATATGAAATGAATAATCCACACACGAGCTAAGTCACGGCGAACGGGGACACACACACACTCTCTAGGCTAGGCGGGACTAACCCTTAAACCATAAATCAGAGCAACAACAATAAAGCGGAAGCAATAACAATCATATATATATATACCATGAGCATTCAAGCTCCAAAAAAATAGGATTCATATACAAATCCAACCAAGTATTTCAAGTTCTAACAACATAATGTTCCATAACCATGTTCCTATACAAAAGGAAATCATGAGGCCGAGTGTAACCAAAATTAGAGTGCTAAACACTAATGCAAGACCTAGACGACTTGTATTCCCGCCTAGCACTCCTTAACCTGCACAAAAACCACTGAAAACAAACCGGGTTCAGTCCAAAAGGGACTGGTGGGTATAAAAACAGGCATAGTATATAAATATCGCAGAATTTAACATATACATGCAAGCCATAAACCCGTATGAAGTTTTAGAAGGTTTCCCCAAGTGGGTAAAACAAAGAAGGACATCTACGGGTTTACAACGTTCATATTCATTCTTAATTATTCATAGGGTTTCAAGCTCGGCGAGTGAGCGTGCATAATCTCCAACCAACACCTTGTGTATTCATATTCATAATTTCATTAGTTATCATACATAACATATTTGTGCACAATCATACGATTCATAATCATACATATACACCTTCTCCCTCCAAGTGGTGGACGGGTTTGCAGGACCCGACCACCGGTCCATACATAGGCCAGAGGGGGTACATGAATCCCCCAAAGGCACTCAGCTCCCATTCCCCGCTAATCTCCTAGCAAGGTCCGGTATCACCGTAGTTGGTGGGAACTAACACATGGGATCACCGTCGGCCCTTGCCTCCCCGGATAGCCACATGTATTAAGTTCCAGGGCCCGTGAATTCATAGCAATCATAACAATCATATCTCGCCAAAATATAAGGTAGGATTCATAAAAGAAAGGTTATACGTTTAAAATCATTTACCCGAAAATGACTCGATATATATATAAATAGATAATTATATCTTTGGCTAAAACTTGGCACATAAGGGTATATTGGGTCATTTTATCTAAATAGAAGAGAAACCCACCTTAAAACGACAAAAGAAGGGCACAAAAGCCTCACGGACCGGCCTCGTCTCCAACGGGATCAAAATCTGTGCAAGGAAGGTGAAGTGAGACTCAAAATGACCATATAAGACGCTCGGCAATGTGATGATCATGATATGAATGCATACAAGAGTATATTATGTAATGAACACGTTCATGTGCACTATTAATGTCTTAAGGACATATAAACATTCATTTCATTCCTTCCATGAAGCGTTTAAATTGTTAAAGTTCAACATCTCCATAAACCATACTAAATTAGTCCAAGAAATTCAAATAACGATCATAACACGTAGTATAACATGTATACGTATCATACAAGTCATTAAATAAGAAATACATAACAATTAGGGTTCAAACTTAAGAGCAAAATCCATGCATGCACACATTAGGAGCAAAGAAGACACGTTGAAGCATATCTCGGAAAATATTCCACGAAAAATCATAAAATTTCATAATACTCAAGATAATACATGTTAGCATAGCATAGAAGTCATAAAAGAGGTGGAGGAATATCAAACAAATGAAGAAAAATGGAATCGGAGTAAAAAAAACAGGCTGGACAAAATCCACCCCCATGGATTTTTCCAAAGGGAAAAATCCACCCCCATGGATTTGGTCCAGTCCCACTGCCTCAAATCCACCCCGGCGGATTTTTCCAAAGGGAAAAATCCACCCTCGCGGATTTACATCAGTGGCGAAAAAACATACAACAAGCAGGGCAAAACTCATGCCAAACCAAATAAACATCAATCTAACACATATAGGTAAGTTAAGGTAGCAAGAATTCATGCATTTCAAGCTAATTAATGGTCCAAAGTTGCAACAACTCATGCTAGGAAAGAAACTGGAACAAATAAATCCAATAGCATACCAAATCAACTCCAAATCTTATGAAACTTGATATACAACCTATTTAGCATGTTAGGAGCATATTTCATTTAGAAAGCTAAGGCCAAAACAAACGTTAAGGGCACCAAAACCATGCAGCAAGTCTGGGGCGCCAAAATCGCACATATGGGCTCAATTGGTTAAATCATGCCTTGATCAAGTACTTAGGGCTTGAATTTGGATCTGAAACTTTGGGGAATGCATGCTAACATACTAAACTACTAAGTTACTTCATATATATGCAAAATGGTATAATTTAAAGCACATTAGAATGCCCAACAAGTTATAAAACGCAACAGCAACAAGTCTGTCATGAAGCATGCATAACAACAGGCCATGTCTTTCGGTTTTGAGGCTTAAAATGGATCCAAATACTTGAAACATGAATGTTAACATATAGAGTAATGACTGTACATAAACTCCATGCAATTTCACACGAAATGGAGGCCATATGATCAAGCAACAACACATAATTTCACACAGCAGTCACAAAACAGGGGAAGTAGTTTGATCATCAAGTTTGGAGCTCCATATCTCAATATTTCATAAAAGGGTCAAGCGATAAAATCCTCCTAAAATCATATACTATCAGTTAGGAAAGAAATTGTCCAAGAAACAAGCTCATATACTCATGTATAAGCAAGAAAATCAGCCACACAAGCAAATAGGTCACTAGAACAAAAATCCCTAAAAGTTCATACCAAACTCATAATCCAAACCCTAATCAATTCTGATCCAAAACATGTTGTAAGTAGATGAAATCAAGTATAATAGAGTATAGAAGACATAGATATTCATACCTTAAAGATTTGGTGAAGGAAGATGGTGATTTGAGCTCAAAATCACAAAAGGGCCAAGGTTTTCTTCTTCTTTCTTTCTCTCTCTCTCTCTCTCGATCAGTTCCAGCTGAGAAGGGAAGTGTTTGGTTCGGTTTTCAGAGCTAAAAGGGTAGGAGAAAGGGTTTAACTCAAGTACACAAGCCATGGTTAAGGTATGGTTAGGTTTAAGAGGTGTTAAGGGTCCCACCATGAAGACTAGTCAACCAAAAGGAGCTCTTCTTGCACGAGTTGTCCGTTACGGTTGGATTTCGGAGGTCTTAATGATTTCAAAAAGGTATGAGGCTTGTTCCATTGTCTCCGCATCGTCGATTGGAAGGCAACGGAGTTGACGGAATTCGAATCCGAATTCCCGAGCTCAAGATAACAAATACGAAACCAAGGGTGCGCTAATTGCTCGTTAGCCCCCGATTTGGATTCCAAAAACAAAATAAATTCATAACTCATGCAAATGAACCCGAAATTATGAAACGATCATATATCCATATTCATAACACATATAAGTCCAACATATTAAATTTTCACAAAATTCCGAATTCATTTCACGTAGAAACGGCAAGCAACAATTCATACAAGCGCAAATCGTTCAAAATTCATATAAATTCAAATTCAAACATTTTCAAATAATTCAATTATTTCATAATTTCATATAATATAAAATAAAACAATTAATAAAGTAATTAAAATAAATTAAATGCGCACATAACTATCATATAATTCATACCTGAACGACTTGAAAAGTCGGGGCGTTACAATCTCCCCCCTTAGAAGAATCCGTCCTCGGATTCACTGATTGTCCAGAAACAACTCAGGATGGAATCTTTTCATCTTATCCTCCGTCTCCCACGTAGCCTCTTCCGTTTTATCACTTCTCCATAAGACTTTAACTAGTGGGATTTGTCGGTTTCTTAATTCTTGCAATTTTCGATCCAAAATCTTAACCGGTTTCTGAACGAAGGTGAGATTAGGCTCGATTTCTACCTCTTCCTCGGGTAGGATTTCGGACTCATCCGGATAATACTTGTGAAGCTGGGAGACATGAAATACGTTGTGGATTCCCGTCAAACTCGGAGGTAGATTCAAACGATAAGCCGTAGCTCCAATTTTCTCAAGAATTTCATACGGACCCAGATAACGAGGATTCAACTTACCTCCTTTTCCAATCCTCGTAAACCCCTTTCGTGGAGAAGCTTTCAGAAATACTCTATCACCAACCTCAAACTTAAGATCCTTTCTTCGCCGATCCGCATAACTCTTCTGTCTATCTTGAGCTGCTTTCATTCTTTGTTGAATTATCTGAACCTTATCGATCGCCGCTTGTACGGCCTTAGAAGGCTTCTCTTTCTTTTCCCCTCGTTTCACTCCTTCTTGTTTTGTCCAATTCCAATCCTCAAGGTCGAAAAATAAGGGAGATCTACACTTTCGTCCGTAGAGAGCTTCATAAGGCGCCATTCCTATCGAAGCTTGAAAACTGTTATTATAAGCGAATTCGATCAAAGGCAACTGTTCATTCCACGAACTCGAGAAATCCAATGCACATGCTCTCAACATATCCTCCAGATATTTGATTAACCTCTCCGACTGTCCATCTGTCTGAGGATGGAAAGCTGTGCTGAATTGAAGCCTTGTTCCCAGATTCCTTTGCAATTCTTGCCAAAACCTAGAAGTAAACCTCGGATCTCGATCTGATACAATACTGACCGGTACCCCGTGAAGTCGGACAATTTCATCAACATACTTCTTAGCTAACTTATTCACTTTATCCGACATCCGAATGGCCAGAAAATGTGCCGATTTCGTCAATCTATCCACGATTACCCAGATTCCATCAAAACCACCCTTCACTCTAGGAAGACCCGAAACAAAATCCATCGCCACTTGTTGCCATTTTCATTCCGGAATAGGTAGCGGTTGAAGTAGCCCCGATGGCTTCTGATGCTCAGCTTTCACAGTTTGGCAAGTCAGACAATGTCTCACAAAATTTATTACATCCCTTTTTAGTCCATTCCACCAATAGAACTGCTTCAAATCCTTATACATTTTATTACCTCCGGGATGTATTGAATACCCTGATCTGTGAGCCTCTTCCAAAATAATCCTCTTCAATTCATTCGGAACCACAATCCTATTCTTAAACCTTAAGAGTCCCGTATCATCAAATCCAAACGGGCACTCAGGATCCACCCTAGCTTTCTCAGCTAACTTCTGAACCTCGGAATCCTTTATTTGAGCCTCAAATAACCTTTGTTGAAGATCTGGTTGTACTGTAATATTCCGAATACTTGCTCTCAGCTTGAAAGACTCGGATTCGTCTCCAACTTCCACTTTCACATTAGACACACTAGCCTTCCTGCTAAGTGCATCTGCGACCACATTAGCTTTTCCGGGATGGTATCGGATTATACATTCATAATCCGCTAAAGTCTCCATCCACCGCCTTTGTCTCTTATTTAGCTCCTTCTGAGAAAACAAATACTGAAGACTCTTGTGGTCAGAAAAGATCTCGAAAGGAATTCCGTATAAGTAGTGTCTCCATTTCCCCAAAGCAAAGATCACTGCCGCTAGCTCGAGATCGTGAGTGGGATAATTCTGTTCATGATCCTTCAATTTCCTCGAGGCATAGGCTATCACCCTATCATTTTGCATTAAAACACACCCCAATCCTTCCTTCGAGGCGTCCGTATAAACCATGTATCCTTCAGTGCCTTCAGGAAGTGCTAATACCGGTGCAGTGGTCAACTTCTCCTTCAAGAGTCGAAAACTTGCCTCACATGCCTCGTCCCACTCAAACTTGACTTCCTTCTTCGTCAACCGCGTTAAAGGAGCTGCAATCTTAGAGAAATCCTTGACAAATCTTCTGTAATACCCAGCCAAACCCAAGAAACTTCTGACCTCAGAAGCATTCTTCGGACTCTGCCACTGAATAACCGTCTCGATCTTTGAAGGATCTACTTCCAAACCCTTACTTGAGACAATATGACCTAGAAAAGCAACCCGGTCGATCCAAAACTCACACTTACTAAACTTCGCATACAACCGGTGCTCACTCAATGTCTCCAAGACCAATCTGAGGTGTCTGGCATGATCTTCCGGATTCCTCGAATAAACCAGAATATCATCGATGAAGATTACCACGAATTTATCCAAATAAGGTCGAAAAGTCCGATGCATCATATCCATAAATGCTGCAGGGGCATTAGTCAAACCGAAAGGCATTACTATGAACTCGTAATGTCCATACCGAGTATTAAATCCTGTCTTAGGTATATCCTCTTCCTGGATTTTCAATTGGTAGTAACCTTGCCTTAGGTCCAATTTCGAATAGACCCCCGAACCTTGCAGCATATCAAATAAATCCTCGATGTGGGGCAACGGATACTTATTCTTGATAGTCATCCGATTAAGCTCCCGGTAATCTATATACATTCTTAATGTCCCGTCTTTCTTTTTAACAAAGAGAACCGGAGCGCCCCATGGAGATGAACTCGGCCGAATGTATCCAATCTTAAGTAATTCCTCAAGTTGAATTTTCAATTCCTTCAACTCTGCCGGAGCCATTCTGTAAGGAGTCTTAGAGTACGGTTCTGATCCCGGATATAAGTCTATAACGAATTCTATCTCACGATCCGGTGGCAAAGAACCCAAATTCTCTGGAAACACGTCGGGAAAATCCTTAACCACGGCGGTCTCCTCAAATTTAATTTGATCCTTCGGCTTATTGAGAAGATAAGCAGCAAATCCCATAGCACCTTCTCTTATTAGCTTACGAGCTTCCATAAAAGACAAGAGAGGTACATTCTTCGATCCCATTTCTCCAATTAACTCTTTCCCCAACTTAATCTTCTTCTTAAAGCAATCAACCTCGGCCCGATGCCGGTATAACCAATCCATACCAAAGATTACCCCATATCTCTTCAGAGGCATCACGATGAAATCGGCTGGATAATCTTTCCCTTCTATCAAAACTGAACAACCCCGAACCACTTGATCCGTCTGCAAATTTCCTCCAAGAGGAGAACTCACAAAATAACAAGAATTGGCACATAAAACAGGTAGGCACAGAGAAGCACACAGATCGCTAGATATGAAAGAATGGGTAGCACCCGGATCAAATAATGCATGAATGTTCGTGGTGTGAATGCATATGGTACCTTCCACCACGGCTGTCGGATCCACCTCAGCATCCTGCTCCTCGCCCTCAAGGGCATAAGCACGTGCCTGGATCATAGGTCTCGGAATACCTCCTCGAAACCCTGGAGCTTTATCGGGACAAGTGTCCGCCATATGGTCATTTTTCCCACAAATGAGGCACAATCCCAGCCTCCTTCGACAATTATTATAGGAATGAGTTGGTCCCCCGCAATGAGTACATGGAGGTACATCTCGACGATTTCCCGTAGGAGCTGGCAAAGCCTGAGGTGCTCGAGTAACCTGAGGAACATTCTGACCTCCAGTTCGTGGCTTCTTGAAATATTCTTTTTGAGGAGGAACTACTGAAGTCATAGGCCTCTTACCCGGATTGTATCTCATACTTGATCCTGATGCCGAGCCTCTACCTTGTCCCATGGGTGCTTTGAAAATCGAATCTTTCTTCCTATATTCCTCTTCTTGCTCCAAAGCCCTTTGTACCGTATCTGAGAAAGATAAAAAATTATGCCCCGCCTGACCATGTCTCAAATCCTGTCTCAACCCAGCAATAAACTTTTTCGCCTTCCTCTTTTCATCCCGAGTAATATGTGGAGCATACTTCCCAAGTCTGTTAAAAGTTGCAAGATATTGAGCCACAGAACGATTACCCTGCTTCAACTCCATAAATTCTTATTCCTTTCTTTCCCTAACAACCTCGGGTACAAAACACTCTCGAAATTCCCGTTTGAATACTTCCCACGTAATCTCCTCTTCATCAACCTCCAGTTTCTCCCTTGTTCTCTCCCACCAATCATACGCCTCACCGTCAAGCTGGAATATAGCAAACTGAGCCCTTTCTTGTGTAGTGAACTGTCGAACTCCATAGATTCTTTCCAAACGAGTTAACCACCCCTCTGAAACTGCATCATCAATAGAGCCTGAGAACCGAGGGGGATTATAGCTTAGAAATACCCCATGTGAATCCCTATTATTATTGTTGTTGTTGGGTACCGGATTCGGTTGATTTGCTTGTTGTGGTGGGGGAACTTGAGCCCGTCGATGTTCCACATAATTAAAGACCGCTTCCATAAAGTTTCCCATATCCATCGGAGGCGGTTGTGGTTGTTGTTCTTGTGGTGTAGGAGAACGATCATGATGTCGGCGTCGCCCCGGTGATCTCTCACGATGTCTACGCGGAGGCATTCTGTCAAAGAAATACTGAAATGCATGCTATCTTTAGTCCATGCATGAGAGTGCAATTAATTCAATCAAAATTCAAAATTTAGAGTACATAAACACATAGAGAATGCATATGCAATCACATTATCACTTAGTTCCTAAGCCGAACGACCTAGACTGACTCACACGACACTAGAGCCCGGGTTTTGCAACCCGAAGCTCTGATACCACCAAAGGATGTAACACCCGAGCGCAAGGTGCCACATCCCCCGCACCGAGACCCGACCCGCATATGAAATGAATAATCCACACACGAGCTAAGTCACGGCGAACGGGGACACACACACACTCTCTAGGCTAGGCGGGACTAACCCTTAAACCATAAATCAGAGCAACAACAATAAAGCGGAAGCAATAACAATCATATATATATATATACCATGAGCATTCAAGCTCCAAAAAAATAGGATTCATATACAAATCCAACCAAGTATTTCAAGTTCTAACAACATAACGTTCCATAACCATGTTCCTATACAAAAGGAAATCATGAGGGCGAGTGTAACCAAAATTAGAGTGCTAAACACTAATGCAAGACCTAGACGACTTGTATCCCCGCCTAGCACTCCTTAACCTGCACAAAAACCCCTGAAAACAAACCGGGTTCAGTCCAAAAGGGACTGGTGGGTATAAAAACAGGCATAGTATATAAATATCGCAGAATTTAACATATACATGCAAGCCATAAACCCGTATGAAGTTTTAGAAGGTTTCCCCAAGTGGGTAAAACAAAGAAGGACATCTACGGGTTTACAACGTTCATATTCATTCTTAATTATTCATAGGGTTTCAAGCTCGGCGAGTGAGCGTGCATAATCTCCAACCAACACCTTGTGTATTCATATTCATAATTTCATTGGTTATCATACATAACATATTTGTGCACAATCATACGATTCATAATCATACATATACACCTTCTCCCTCCAAGTGGTGGACGGGTTTGCAGGACCCGACCACCGGTCCATACATAGGCCAGAGGGGGTACATGAATCCCCCAAAGGCACTCAGCTCCCATTCCCCGCTAATCTCCTAGCAAGGTCCGGTATCACCGTAGTTGGTGGGAACTAACACATGGGATCACCGTCGGCCCTTGCCTCCCCGGATAGCCACATGTATTAAGTTCCAGGGCCCGTGAATTCATAGCAATCATAACAATCATATCTCGCCAAAATATAAGGTAGGATTCATAAAAGAAAGGTTATACGCTTAAAATCATTTACCCGAAAATGACTCGATATATATATAAATAGATAATTATATCTTTGGCTAAAACTTGGCACATAAGGGTATATTGGGTCATTTTATCTAAATAGAAGAGAAACCCACCTTAAAACGACAAAAGAAGGGCACAAAAGCCTCACGGACCGGCCTCGTCTCCAACGGGATCAAAATCTGTGCAAGGAAGGTGAAGTGAGACTCAAAATGACCATATAAGACGCTCGGCAATGTGATGATCATGATATGAATGCATACAAGAGTATATTATGTAATGAACACGTTCATGTGCACTATTAATGTCTTAAGGACATATAAACATTCATTTCATTCCTTCCATGAAGCGTTTAAATTGTTAAAGTTCAACATCTCCATAAACCATACTAAATTAGTCCAAGAAATTCAAATAACGATCATAACACGTAGTATAACATGTATACGTATCATACAAGTCATTAAATAAGAAATACATAACAATTAGGGTTCAAACTTAAGAGCAAAATCCATGCATGCACACATTAGGAGCAAAGAAGACACGTTGAAGCATATCTCGGAAAATATTCCACGAAAAATCATAAAATTTCATAATACTCAAGATAATACATGTTAGCATAGCATAGAAGTCATAAAAGAGGTGGAGGAATATCAAACAAATGAAGAAAAATGGAATCGGAGTAAAAAAAACAGGCTGGACAAAATCCACCCCCATGGATTTTTCCAAAGGGAAAAATCCACCCCCATGGATTTGGTCCAGTCCCACTGCCTCAAATCCACCCCGGCGGATTTTTCCAAAGGGAAAAATCCACCCTCGCGGATTTACATCAGTGGCGAAAAAACATACAACAAGCAGGGCAAAACTCATGCCAAACCAAATAAACATCAATCTAACACATATAGGTAAGTTAAGGTAGCAAGAATTCATGCATTTCAAGCTAATTAATGGTCCAAAGTTGCAACAACTCATGCTAGGAAAGAAACTGGAACAAATAAATCCAATAGCATACCAAATCAACTCCAAATCTTATGAAACTTGATATACAACCTATTTAGCATGTTAGGAGCATATTTCATTTAGAAAGCTAAGGCCAAAACAAACGTTAAGGGCACCAAAACCATGCAGCAAGTCTGGGGCGCCAAAATCGCACATATGGGCTCAATTGGTTAAATCATGCCTTGATCAAGTACTTAGGGCTTGAATTTGGATCTGAAACTTTGGGGAATGCATGCTAACATACTAAACTACTAAGGTACTTCATATATATGCAAAATGGTATAATTTAAAGCACATTAGAATGCCCAACAAGTTACAAAACGCAACAGCAACAAGTCTGTCATGAAGCATGCATAACAACAGGCCATGTCTTTCGGTTTTGAGGCTTAAAATGGATCCAAATACTTGAAACATGAATGTTAACATATAGAGTAATGACTGTACATAAACTCCATGCAATTTCACACGAAATGGAGGCCATATGATCAAGCAACAACACATAATTTCACACAGCAGTCACAAAACAGGGGAAGTAGTTTGATCATCAAGTTTGGAGCTCCATATCTCAATATTTCATAAAAGGGTCAAGAGATAAAATCCTCCTAAAATCATATACTATCAGTTGGGAAAGAAATTGTCCAAGAAACAAGCTCATATACTCATGTATAAGCAAGAAAATCAGCCACACAAGCAAATAGGTCACTAGAACAAAAATCCCTAAAAGTTCATACCAAACTCATAATCCAAACCCTAATCAATTCTGATCCAAAACATGTTGTAAGTAGATGAAATCAAGTATAATAGAGTATAGAAGACATAGATATTCATACCTTAAAGATTTGGTGAAGGAAGATGGTGATTTGAGCTCAAAATCACAAAAGGGCCAAGGTTTTCTTCTTCTTTCTTTCTCTCTCTCTCTCTCGATCAGTTCCAGCTGAGAAGGGAAGTGTTTGGTTCGGTTTTCAGAGCTAAAAGGGTAGGAGAAAGGGTTTAACTCAAGTACACAAGCCATGGTTAAGGTATGGTTAGGTTTAAGAGGTGTTAAGGGTCCCACCATGAAGACTAGTCAACCAAAAGGAGCTCTTCTTGCACGAGTTGTCCGTTACGGTTGGATTTCGGAGGTCTTAATGATTTCAAAAAGGTATGAGGCTTGTTCCATTGTCTCCGCATCGTCGATTGGAAGGCAACGGAGTTGACGGAATTCGAATCCGAATTCCCGAGCTCAAGATAACAAATACGGAACCAAGGGTGCGCTAATTGCTCGTTAGCCCCCGATTTGGATTCCAAAAACAAAATAAATTCATAACTCATGCAAATGAACCCGAAATTATGAAACGATCATATATCCATATTCATAACACATATAAGTCCAACATATTAAATTTTCACAAAATTCCGAATTCATTTCACGTAGAAACGGCAAGCAACAATTCATACAAGCGCAAATCGTTCAAAATTCATATAAATTCAAATTCAAACATTTTCAAATAATTCAATTATTTCATAATTTCATATAATATAAAATAAAACAATTAATAACGTAATTAAAATAAATTAAATGCGCACATAACTATCATATAATTCATACCTGAACGACTTGAAAAGTCGGGGCGTTACATATATCATATCATATCATATATCATGTCATGAACCTTGGGCAAGTAACATGTAACAATTTAATTCAATACCAACATGTAACAAGTTGTGACATAATTGATCATATAATACTATTCCATTAGCTAACATGCAAGAATATAATTCAAATTCCATAATCATGCATCAATTCTCATAATATAACAATCATATCACATGATCATAGCATATACTAGAGCATTTCATAACATATTCAAGCATATACTAAACAATTAAAACATATAAACATATATTCAAATATATCATGAAAACTATTTAATAAATGCATAAAGTAAAATCCTATATGGCTTAGGGAAGGCCCTAAGACCCAACCTAAACATAATATAAACATACCATAACAGAAAAACATAAACTAAACTAAACATAACATAAAACAAAACAACTAACCTAGCTAATGGAGGGGGGAGGCCGACGGCAAGAGGGGGAGAGAGGGAGAAGAAAGGGTGTTGTTAACACAACTTTGAGCAAGGAATGAAATGCCTCTTGCCCTCTATTTATAGTTGAAGAGAAGCCCCTCACATTGGAAATAAACTTGAGGTAAGGGTATGAGAGCAAAAGTAGAATAGCTTCTCTTGGAAGCTTTAGGTATATTGAAGCTAAAATGGGACTGCTGGGGGGTATTTTGGTCCTTTCACATCCAAAACGTGAAGGTAAGTGGATGGAAGTAAAACCATTCCTTCCAGGCAAAAATTAGCTTCGAAACGCATATTCATACATCAAAATCGGATTTACCGTTTGAAAGATACATTAGTTTTAGTGAATAAAAGTTTTGAGCTCGAAACTCAACACGAGTGAAAAAGGACTTTCCGCAATGATTTTCAAGTCTGGATTGTTTCCAAAATTCAAGAAATAAATCGAGAAGTGTTTTGAATCCAATATCGACTATAAAACATTTTACCGTTAAAAAGTTGAAAACGTAGAATGAATAGTGAATTCTCACGTACGAATGTACACTTCAAAATTTCAAGCTAGGGTTTGAATCAAGAGTTGTAAAACATCTCAAAAATCTTGAAATAGCTCAAGTAAAGCAAATCCAGAGAGAAAACATTTTCCGAATGAAAACCGTTCGTAGAAGGAATAGTGAACTAGGGTTTTCGTAAACATTTTCAATAAAACCAATGCTCAAAATAGATTTCCAAGTCAAGAATGATTTCAAAAGACTCGTCTCGACTCAATGGTCGATTCGACTGAAAACTTGGGTAGGAAAGGTATCAGAATCAAAAGCTCATTTTTAGATGAAAAGTAACTTTGGTCGGTAAGTTCCAAAAGTACCCTTATGGTTCAAGAAAGACTCTCTGAGCTTGGGAAACAAGTTCAAACAACAGGGAAACATGTGTGGTGAACCTCTAGGGTTCGAGTAACAATGTGAACAAGGTAGGCTCGGGTTATGAATAGTAAACTGTATCAAAGGTCAAGAATTCCCCCTTAAAACATGTCAGATCATATACGAGCACAAAGTTCATGTAAGAATGCAATGCATGATGGTTCAAAATTTGGATCACGGTCTATAAACGCTTTACCAACGCCCTTAGCTTACCATTTTCATCCAGGCCCTGTTTTGGGCTGTTACAAGTTTCTTGGTTAATCCCACTATGGATACTGATTTCACATTACTCTCAAAATTATTACTTTATTCTTATTCAATTACTATTAAAGATCCTTTCAAATATAAGTCTCTTGGTAAAAATCCTAAAGTTTTATAGTATCACTCAACCACCCCTCACTTAGTCACTTTGACTAACCTCTCACTCTTTTCAAATTAAAGATTTTAGGTATTGCTATCGCTCATTAGCTGGTATCTTGAAGCATAGAGAGTCTATTATCTTGTGCATACAAGATCATGTTTATTAACTAAGCCAACTTAGAATATAATCTTGTATAGTTATTATATTACTCCATTATCATACTCTTAGATCATGAACAACTTTAACCCTACGGTATTACTTCTAAGTTTTCATGAGTTTCAAATTATTCAATATTCCTTTATTTACTGCCCGAAACCTAAGCTGTTATTTTATATGTTTCAAATTCCGCTGCCATATTTTCTTACTCTGATATCGTATAATATCGTCGTTCACCGGCGTGCCTTTCAGGTGCTAGGTCTCACACCCACCTGGGAAGTGCAACGGTGCGGGGTTGTAGCGTATTTAGGGGCGTTACAATATAACACATTATATGACATATCAATGAAGTGTACATGTAACGCCCCGGTTTTTCAATTATACTAATGTGTCGTAATTGTTTATAAATCGCGCAATTATATTATTTAATTATGTGATTAATTGTTTATAAATGTTTTATATTCAATTTCTTTATAAATTGTTAGTGTTTTATTTTATTTCAATTTAATAGTATTTTATTTATTTCGTTATTTTAAGTAATTGTTTAAAATTATTATTAATTTAGTGATTAAAGTTAATTAAGTGTTATGCTAATTAATCATTCTTTAACCATATTAATTAATTAATTTTTATAATTACGTTGACCTTAATTTATGTTTAAAATAGAATTTAATTTATTTAGTTTAATTTTATTATGAATGAATTGTATGAATATGTGCATGATTGTTTAATTGTGCTTCGTTCTTATTTGAAATGATATCGAAATGTCGTGGAAATGTGATATGTCGTAAATATATGTGTTATGAACATGCCTATATACTCGGTTTATGTTTTCGAACTCGTTTGACCTGTTAACGAATTTAATTTGATTCGTGGAACCAAATCGGGGGCTAATGAGCAATTAGCGCACCCTTGGTTCCTTACGTGATATCTTGAGCTCGGGAACTCGGATTCGAGTTCCGTCAACTTTTCTGAACTCGTATCGAAGAGTCGAGTTTAATAAACTTAGCCTTATATTTTTCTGAAATCATTTGGACCTTCGAAATTCAACCGAAAAACGGAACGACATCAAAACAACCACATTTCACCAAATTGGCCATAACTTGTTCAAAACCTAACCAAATTAACTATGGTTGGTGTCATTTTAACCCTCGTTCAGCCCTTTAACATTCCTTTACTGAACCATCTCGAACGAATCCTCACACAAACCAAAAATTTCAGCCAAACCCTCCTCTTCCAGTTTTTCCCGTAACTGTACAAGCCTTGAGATTTTGGAGCTCAAATCTCTATCAACTTTCATCCAATCAACAAGGTGAGTTAGGATCATATTATAAATTCTTCTCGGGTCATTTTGATCTATTCATCTCTTAATTTGAGTCATATTTCATGTGGGTTTGAGGATTAGAATGAATAGTTAGGTTATAAAGTGTTTTGATGATTTCTTGAATTCTTTTGTTCTATAACTTGTTTTGATGCCATTTATATGATTCTTTTACTTCATTTATGACTGAGTATTTTTGTATTAATTGATGGTTAAGAGTTTGGTGAGATATCATTTATGAATTTGTTATATATATAGAATGAACTTTTAAACTGATTTTTCCCCCTTCACGTATTGCACTGCTGCTAGTTTTTGGGAGTTATTTTGATGTCAAATGCTGCTCATTTTTATCTTATTTGCAGCTGTATTGATAGTTGTTTGTGCACGTATCAGCCCTGCCCTGTTTTCATTCATTCTTGCCCTGTTTTTCCTTCATGAACTGCTGCATGATTTCCGTGTTGATTGCTGCGTGTTATGATGTTGTTTACAGGCCTGTTTTGCTGCGTGTTTGTAGTCCTTTATCACCTTAATTGTTAGCATGATTTGGTTAAAGCTTGAGGTGATCTTGGCCTGTTCATTCTCCATCCTTTTCTTCTCCTGTTTTTGGTATAACTGACTGTTGCTGCTGGATTGCTGCTGTAACACTCTCCCCGGGTGGGGAGAGCTTGTTCTTGGTAAGTACCAGGCAGGGTACCCCTATTGCAGTGGGTTTTGGTATCTCTTTCCCTGTCCGGGGAAGATTGAGCGTGATAACTACCCGGGCGGGTAGTTGGCCGTTGCTGCCTCTGTTTCTTTTCCTCTTTCCTTCTGCTGCTTCACTCTTCTTTCTCTTTCTTTCCTTTCTTGTTGCTGAGTTGCTGCTTCTCTTCCTTCTCTTTGCTCTTAGGTTGCTGCGTGTGGGTGTGTCTATTGTTCAGACCTTGTGCTGCTGTTCTTCTTTGATTCAAAGTGTGTGCGTGTGTATTTATATATATGCATGAGTGTTGTGTGTGTTGATGTGCATGCGTAGCTGTGTGTGTGTGTGCATGGATATATATATATATAGATGTGTATAAATACTTAATATTTCATGCATGGCTATTATTGATTGTTAAATGCATGCATGGTTAAGTGTATATATATTTATGTAATATATATGTTAAATGTAATTATGCATGCATGTTGGTCTACGTATATATATATATTTTATGTATAAGTATATATGTTTACTATATACTTATTATATATTTTAAATATTATTTGATTTAAATCAATTTTAGAATTTAATTGATAGCCATTTCACCTATTTAATTTATCGATTATCGCTTGAACGTTTCATTTATCCTATTCTAATTGTAAATATGAATATTACATGTTATGATTATTAAATGAATTCTTAGATTAATTGATATGAATTATGAATTTGAATGAAAGTGAACGAATGATTGGACGACGTGTTTATATGATTTAAATTCCTTAATAGTGCACATGAACATTTTCATGACATAATATTATCTTTTATGCATTCATATCATGATCATACATTTCCATGCGTCATATATGGTTCATTTGGTGTCTTGAGTCTCACGAACACGTTACGTTGTCCTTGTACAGTTTATCTCCAGGGTGGAGAAATCTTGATCTACGAGGCACTCGGTAACTCATATCCTTGTACCGTCATGTTTCAGGTGAGGGTGTTCTTGTTTTAGTTACGTATTAAACCCTACAACCTTATGTGACTAGCTTTGGCCAAAACCTTCTATATATATATATATTACTTTTAAAGTTGGGTTATCGAGTAAATATTGATCGAGTAAACCGTTTTCAAATGAATCATGAAATATGTTATGTTCTTATGAATCAAATGATTTGGCGAGATTATGCATGTATGGTATGTTCACGGGCCCTGGGACTTAGTACATGTGGCTATCCGGGGAGGCATGGGCCGACGGTGATCCCATGTGCTAGTTCCACTATGTTACGGCGATACCGGCCCTCGCTAAGAGGTTTAGCGGGGAATGGGAGCTGAGTGCCCTTGGGGGAGTCAAGAAACCCCATTGGCCTATGTATGAGGTGGTCGGGTCTTGCTAACCCGTTCACCACCCGGAGGAAGAAGGTTGGAACTTATTTTATGATTATGTATGATTGAAATGCACCATGTGGGAAGGCCGGGACACGGATTGCCCAAACGAATATGTTTTATGATATATGATCTGTGTGTATTATGAGATATTGCATGATCACCTAATTAATATATTACTGATATTTGTCGTACACGGTCGGAGTTTGGTTGGAGATGCTGCACGCTCACTCGCCGAGCCTTTATGTTTATGTTTGAATTATGAACTTAATAAATTTAATATGATTGGTTGTAAAGTTGGAGCATTGCTTAGTCTTTTCTTGGCCTTTTTGGGAACATATTTTAAATAAAACCTTGCTCGGGATTTATGACTTGCATGTGCTTGTTTTTATATACGTATATCGCTCCTGCTCACTCAGTCTTCTAGAGACTGACCCTCTCCCTCCCCAAACTTTTAGTGCGCAGGTTTGGCTTTGGAGTCTCGAGCTAGGCGGAGTTGTATGGAGTCTTTGAGTGGGTCAAGTTAAGTTAGGAGAGTCTCCACTCGCATATGTATTTAAATTATGCATGATGCGATCCTATAATATTATGAACTTGAATCTTATGTAATTGTTATTGAATTGCCTTGTTGGGCTTGTTATGAATTAAAAGAGGCCTGAGGAGCCCAAGTATGCCTGTGGTTCGAGTGTTTAATTTTTGCAGGCCCGTGGCCAATGCATGTGTTTGGATTTAGTTCTCTGTTGTATTATGTCTTGTTGATTAGTTATACTTGCAGGGTCTAAGTTCCGCCTAGCTTAGGAGGTTTTTTTTTTTTTTTTTTCTGTTTGTCTCCCGTTCGCTACGGTTTGATACGGGTACGGATTTACCATTTCGTTACTCGTGTTGAGCCATAGTGCGGGGGATGTGGTGCCTCACGTGCGGGGTGTTAGGAATAGTGCCCTAAAAAGCCGATTGTATATCCGCTTTGTACTTTTCCTTATTGTAATCACAAATAATCTTTGAATGAAATAACGAATTGAGGCAACACTTCTTTATATGCTCTTGTTTGGTATGCGTTTACTTTATCTGTGCATGTATGAGAACTACCCTAATCCAGATCACTTTAGGACTCTACCATTTAGGTGAAATAGTTCATGAAACGAGCCCTATATCACATAAGTCATGATTAGTAAAATACTCCAAGCCGATGAGTCCTACAGACAGTGGGAGTGTCAACCTGACTCCTCTAAGACTTGCTTGTGGGATCACGCCCTTAAGAAGGACCACCTTGTTTCATGCAGGTGCAAAGTGTATAGTTGATACGCGCGTGATACATGAGGGTGGTTACTTTAATAAGTAAGTTCACTGAGGTGCCCCGTGTGAGAACATTCCTAAATGGGAAACGAATGTGATTAATTGATCCTTAGACTTGAGGTTCCTTTTCACTTTGATCCTTAGACTTGAGGTTCCTTTTCACTTTATGAGTTAACTCTGTAGTCTTAGGTATAAGCTTTAAAGGGTGTCGCCTTAGACAACTGATTCAAGGCTTATGCTGGGGCTGCACAAGTGATTCATGAAAGTGAATGAGAATCAAGAAAGGACCTACACTTGCATTTGCAAGGTGATCTCTTATTGTGTAAGTCATTCATATGCCATATGGAGTCCTTGGCCAAGGCAATAGATCAAGACATCAAGAAAAGGGTTTCTTGGATTGAGATCAAATGGATATGAAATGCACTTAGCTTTAAGACCGGATTATTAGGGTTCTGATTATTCCCTTACCCTAGATCTTGGTTGAGAGATAGTAAGTAGGAGGATTGTATCTCCCATGAATCAATGACTTAAAGGTTTTGTCGAATCCGAACATTCCAATTCAGCTAGGGGTTAAACACCTGTTGCTAGACTATGGTCGTTTAATCTGTGGGTTGATTAATTAATTAGTGAATGAATTAATTGGGGTCACTGCTAATTGAATTGAGAACCTAGAGGGTCACACACAACTACTTGGTTACATGAGTTGAGGCTTGAAAATGATTAAACGAGTTAATCGGGCCAAGAGGGTTCCACACGTGTGAAACTACATGTGTGGCTCACGTGAATGACACGTGTCCTTGTGACACGTGTCCCACACGTGTGAATATATATATATATATATATATATATATATATATATATTAAATAATTAAATGTGTTAATTATTTAATAGACTTTGGTTTAATTTTGAATTAAAAAGAAAGTCTTATTTTGGAGAAAAATAATCTAGTTAATTAATTATGAATTAATTAATTAGATAAAATAAGTTATTTATTTAAAATAAATAAAGTATAGCATTATCCAAAAATAGTTTGGATATTTTTAGCTCTCTTGAAAGTTGATTTGAATTCGAATTCAAAGTCAAAGTCAAAGTTACTTGATGATCAAGTAATAGGAGAGAGAGAGAGAGACCAAAATCCTAGCCCATAAAGGACCAGGATTTTCGGTCCTCCCCTTATTATAAATAGGGGAGCTCGAGCTCCCCTTAGAGCTAATTGGCAATTCTTTTGGTTCATGTGTTGAACACCATCCTTTCTCCAAGATAAACGAAACCCTAGGTTAAGCCTAAACACTAACTAGAGAACTAGCATCCTTACTAGTTAGATTATGATCAAGTTGGTGGACTATCTCTAGAGAGCTTCAAGTTAGAAGTTTCAAGATTCGAGCTTTACCAAGGAGAGGGGATCAAGCCGCGAGAAGAGCGTTCTTGGGTGGCTTGAAATGCTTCAAGAAAGAATAAAAGAAAAGTAAGTTTCTTAACTCTCCGAATTTGGATACACGATTGCGAGCCCAAGGTCCTTTTGTTGGAAAATTTTTAAATTTCGGCTGCTTTCGGATTCGTGTTTTCCAACAAGTGGTATCAGAGCCAGCTCGTTAATCGTGTTTCTGATTCGTCTCAATTATACTGAATTTGGTAGAAATTCTTAGGCTTGATGTGATTGAGTATTTGTAATTGTTTTAGAAAGCCTGAATTACGAAACTGTATTTTTTCCTGAAAGTTTCTGAAAATTAGTTTTTACAAAATTTAATTTTTTGAAAACAATTTTAGAATTGAAACTATATACACTGTTTTTGGATTTCTTGGACTGGTTTTGCTTTTGAACGAAAACACGAAACGAAAAGCCTGGATTACGAACACGCGAAACTCGTCGCGCGCGGGCTTCGCGCGCCGCCGCCCTCCTGTCCTAGGCGCGCGCAGGGCAACCGCCTAGCACCGTCCCGTAACCGCGCGGGAGGCCTAGGCGCGCCCGCCCATCGTTGCCAGCCCTGACCGGGACAGACCGGCCAGCCGCCCGAGAAGGCTGCGCGCATCGCGCGTGCGTGATGTGCGCGGCTCTTTTGTGTGCGGGCCCCGTTTTCGTAATCCGTTTTCGTATTTCGCGCAATCCAGTCCCAATTTTTTATTTTAATTTTAAAATTTTATTTTTTGAATATTTATTTTAATTTTTGAATAAAACTTAAAATTGGGATTTTTTGAGAAATTTAAACGGTTTATATTTTGGGAAAAATGCATCTTTGATAAAATTATTAATTTTCAGAAATTAATTGGAATTTTATTTGTTTTGTTAATTTGGGATTTATTGAAAACTTTTATAAACAAGACTCGAATCAAGTCGTGTTTTAAGTCATTAGGACTTGAAACGAGAATTTTAATTTATTGTTTAAATTTAAATTCTTGCAAAAACATGTTACGTGATCATGGGTTTTAGATCTATGTATGGTTTTAATTTATGCACATGGATGGTTTAAATTGGGGTTGGAGCCCTATAGTTGCGTTTTTCAATTGAGGTTGGAGCCTCACTTATGTGCGTACTGTTATGTGATTTATTATGTGGCTTTCCATATTACTGTTTTTGAGGCCGGGGTATGCCCCGTGTAATTGTCCAAGGCCAATATGAAGATTGAGCCTTATTACTTTATGTCTTTTTCTTTTTATTGCAATTTGAGAGTAGAGATAGGTGGTGAGGTTTTATTTTTCATTTTGGAGGCAATGCACCTATGGAGTAAGATGGACCACATTCAAGTAACAAGGAGGCCATAAGTGAAGACCCCTCAAAATGTTAGGGAGGGGAATCTCAATTGTAAAAATGTAATAGAGATAGGGCTCGTATTTTGTTACCGTTTTCCCTTATGTGATTTAAACTGTTTATGTGGCATGTATGTTAGAACTTGTGATTGTGGAGTGGCTCCCACATATCACGCATAAGATAGGTAGAACCCATGATCATTGCATGTTAGCATCATGCTAGGACATGTTATCTGTTTATGTGCTTGTTTGAAATGCATTTAAGTGTACTTGCATTAATCAAGAGTAATAAAATTGGATAACATATATGTTGGTGAGGTGGAACCCAACAACTCTTCGGTTGATTCGAAAATTCCCATTAATATTAAGCTAATTTCGAATAAATAGGTATTTAATTCGAGATGCAAATTTTGAATTAAATTCCTAGCATTCCATCAATAGGTTTTAAGTTTAGTAAGTGAAACTAGTTATTGTCCGCGAGTCGTGGGATAGCTAGTGGAGCTTATTAGTTATTAGTTACCTAATTGATCATTTTAAATGATCAATATTTTGTGATCAATTTTAGCAAGGGCGATGTCCGCGAGTCGTGGGTCGTTCGAACTAAGTTTTGGTCATGATCTTATGATTGATGGGTCTAGCTTAACGCCTAAGTAAATATGGATGTCGCACGAGTCGTGGGTCCATATTGAAAGATAGGTGATGCAAAAATAATTACTAAGAGTTCTAAAGGTGTTAGAATTGGTAAGTTGTACCTACCTAGGGTTCTTACTTAGAATGTCCGTGAGTCGTGGGTTCGAGGTAAAATGCCTAGGATCTTAGTACCCATTGGGAAACGTGTTCCTCTTAGATCTTTGGGAATTATAGATCTTTGAAAAACAGTGGGAGCTACATTAGATTAAAGACCTTATCTTTTGTATATCCTTATAATTCAGCATGCTCACTAGTTCTCTGTTTTACCATTTAGGTCGTAGATTATGTGATTCTCTACGTGTTTTGAAATGGCAACCAAAAACCCTCTTGTATCGATCCTCGAGTCAAACAAGTTGACTGGTCCCAACTATTCTGATTGGCTGAGGAATCTGAAAATCATTTTAGATTATGAGAAGAGAACTTATGTTCTCTTCGAAGGGGAGCCTAGTCCCGAAGGGGAGGCTCCCACTCGGGCCGAGCGGGACGCGATTCAGAAGTGGAAGGATGATAATCTCCAAGCCCGTTGCCTTATGTTGGCTAACATGTCTCCGGACTTGCAAAGGCAACATGAGGCCATGGAATTCGCTTGGGAGATTTACGACCACTTAGAGCAACTTTACCGCCCTCATGAACGTGTTAGAATGTATAACACTTCAAAGGAATTGTTCCACTTGAGAATGAGGGAAGGTTCAAGTGTCCATGAATATGGACTCAAGTTTCTTGCCCTTACTGAGAAACTTGCCTCCATGGACATGCCACTGAAAGATGAGCTTTCAATGGATTTGTTGCTAGCTTCGCTCCCACCATCATTCAACCCATTTGTCCTTAACTTCAATATGAATCATGCTGGTGCTACTGTAGCTGAGCTGATTAGTCAGCTTGTGACTGCTGAAAGCACGATCAAGAAGGACAATAAGGTTTTGATGGTGAATGCTCCATCTTCCTCTTCTGGGCCTTCTAAAGGTAAGGGCAAGAAAGCCCAAAAGAAGAAGAAGAAACCCCTTAGGCCCACTGGTGGTGTTTCGAAGGGGAACGGCCAAAAGAAGAAGCGTGATCAGAAAGAGGATGTTTGCTTCCATTGTGGCAAAGCGGGACATTGGAGGAGAAACTGCCCAGAGTACAAGGCTACTCTAAAGAAAGGTATCTTTCTCGTTGAAATAAATCTTTCTATTAATTCTAGTTCTTGGGTACTTGATACCGGTTGTGGAACTCATATCTGTAATGATGTACAGATGCTAAGTGAAGTCCAACAACTCAAAGAAGGAGAATGTGTCTTGAAGATCGGCGATGGCTCAAACGTTGAAGCTCGAGCTTTAGGCACAATTAGATTAGATTTAGGTAGTTTTGAGTTAGTCTTAAATAAAGTCCTTTATGTACCGAGCATTATTCGTAATATAATTTCTGTTCCAATTTTAGATTGTGAAGGTTATGAAACTTATATTAAGAATGATAAATACTTTATCAAACGGAACAACTCTTCCGTTCACATCGGTACTCTAAGTAATGGACTTTATCTAACTCAGAATATCAATATCATGAATATACAACGAGAAACGAAGCGTAAGAGAGATGACAAAGTTTCAGCTCCCTTATGGCACACTAGATTAGGACACATTTCCTAGAACAGAATTAGCAAGATAAACACTTTAGGATCATTCTCTGAAAATGATCTTAAGGAATTAACTTCTTGCGAATCCTGTCTCAAAGGAAAGATGTCCAAAGTTCCTTTTGAAGGAACTGTGGAACGTGCCACTAAGGTTTTGGATTTGATCCATACTGATGTTTGTGGACCGCTTAGTGTAAGCACAAGAAACAATCACCAGTATTTCATAACCTTTACTGATGACTTCAGTCGGTATGGTTATGTGTACTTGATGAAGTATAAATCTGAAGCTTTTGAGAAATTCTTAGAATTTCAAAAGGAGGTTGAGAACCAAACTGGTCATAAGATCAAAGCACTTCGATCTGATCGAGGAGGTGAGTATCTTAGTGAAGAATTCCTTAATCATCTCAAAGATAATGGGATTATCTCTCAGTGGACTCCTCCGGGAACTCCTCAGCTTAATGGAGTTTCTGAGAGAAGGAATCGAACCTTACTTGATATGGTTCGTTCCATGATGAGTTTCACTGACTTACCACCTTCTTTTTGGGGTTATGCCCTAGAAAGTGCAGCAAAGATTTTGAATCTAGTTCCCTCTAAGTCAGTCCCTAAAACGCCCTATGAAATGTGGCATGGTAAAATCCCTAGCTATTCTTACTTAAGAATTTGGGGTTGTCCTGCTTACGTGAAGAGGACAGTGGGAGATAAGTTAGAATCTCGTTCTAACTGATGCTACTTTGTAGGTTATCCTAACGAATTGATAGGATACTACTTCTATGATCAATCTGAGCAAAAATGTTTGTTTCCAGAAATGCCACTTTTCTAGAGGAACCGTTCCTTAAAGAAAAGAAAGGCAAGATCATAGAATTAGAAGAAGTACAAAGTGATCCCACACCACCCACTGATGAAACGTACCCTTCTGATCAACAACAACCAATCACGAATTTCGATACACACAAAAATCCTCCTCGGAGGCGTTCTGAACGCACTCCTAGACAGCTGGAGAGATGGTATGGATTCTTCCATGAAATCTCTTAAAAGGATAATGATCCTTTAACATATGAGGAGGCACTTTCAGATGATAGAAGCCATGAAATCTGAAATGGACTCCATGAACTCCAACCAAGTTTGGACCTTGGTAGATTTGCCTGATGGGGTCAAACACATAGGTTGCAAATGGATCTTTAAGAGAAAGCTTGGAGTTGATGGAAGCATTGCAGCCTACAAAGCAAGACTGGTTGCAAAAGGATTCACTCAAAGACCCGGCGTGGACTTTGATGAAACTTTTTCGCCAGTTGCAATGCAAAAGTCTATTCGGATCATGCTTGCCATTGCTGCATATTATGACTATGAGATATGGCAAATGGATGTGAAAACTGCCTTTCTCAATGGTGACATTGACAAAGACATTTATATGGAGCAACCCATAGGTTTCACATTCAGTGGGAGTGAGCAAAAGGTTTGCAAACTCCAAAGATCAATCTATGGATTGAAACAGGCTTCTAGGAATTGGAACATTCGATTTGATGAATCAGTCCAAGCGTTTGGCTTCATTCAAATTTCGAATGAGTCCTGTGTGTATAGAAAGGAATTGGAGACCTCAGTGCAATTATTAGTACTTTATGTTGATGACATCCTTCTTATTGGGAATTCGAATGATGACATGAAAGTAACTAAGTTACGGTTATCGAACCAATTCGAGATGAAAGATCTTGGTGATGCGTCCTATATCCTTGGAATTAAAATCTATAGAGTTAGATCTAGAAGGTTAATAGGACTATCACAGTCGATGTACATTGACAAAGTATTGAAGAGATTCAATATGGAGTCAGCAAAGGTTAAGAACCTTCCTATGAGTGTAGAAACATGTCTTTTAAGGAAGATGTGTCCTAAGACTAACCTTGAGAAGGAAAGAATGACTCATACACCTTATGCATCAGCAATAGGTAGCATAATGTATGCAATGTTATGTACTCGACCGGATGTGGCTTATGCACTTAGTGTAACAAGTCGTTTCCAATCTGACCCTGGAGATGGTCACTGGGCTACCGTGAAGAATATTCTTAAGTACTTGAAAAGTACTAAAGATTTATTCTTAGTTTACGGAGGTCAGAAAGATCTTACTATGGAAGGATACTGCGATGCAAGCTTTGCATCTGACTTAGATGATTTTAAGTCAATGTCAGGACACATTTTCTGCCTAAACGGCGGAGCAGTGAGTTGGAAGAGTTCCAAGCAAACAACCACTGTAGATTCGACCACTGAGGCCGAATACTTAGCTGTAAATGAAGCAGCTAAAGAAGGTGTTTGGATTAGAAACTTCATTCAAGAATTGAATGTTGTTCCTAGCATGAAAGACCCCATTTCTGTGTTTTGGGATAACACTAGGGTGGTTGCTCAAACAAGAGAACCAAGATCTCACCCACGGACCAAGCACATTATGAGGAGGTATCACCTAATCCGTGATATTATCAAAAGAGGAGATGTGCAAATTGAGAGGGTCACATCAGCAGAGAACGTGTCAGATCCACTTACTAAACCCCTTAGTCGAGAAGCTTTCCAAGGTCATCTTCAGAAGATGGGACTTAGAGTAGCTTTAGAATGGCTTTGACGGGCAAGTGGGAGATTGTTAGGAATAGTGCCCTAGAAAGCCGATTGTATATCCGCTTTGTACTTTTCCTTATTGTAATCACAGACAATCTTTGAATGAAATAACGAATTGAGGCAACACTTCTTTATAAGCTCTTGTTTGGTATGCGTTTACTTTATCCGTGCATGTATGAGAACTCCCCTAATCCTGATGACTTTAGGACTCTCCCATTTAGGTGAAATGGTTCATGAAACGAGCCCTATATCACATAAGTCATGATTAGTAAAATACTCCAAGCCGATGAGTCCTACAGATAGTGGGAGTGTCAACCTGACTCCTCTAAGGCTTGCTTGTGGGATCACGCCCTTAAGAAGGACCACCTTGTTTCATGGAGGTGCAAAGTGTATAGTTGATACGTGCGTGATACATGAGGGTGCTTACTTTAATAAGTAAGTTCACTGAGGTACCCCGTGTGAGAACATTCGTAAATGGGAAAGGAAGTTTCTATTTCAGGAAATGGAAACTTCCAGATTAGGAAATATCTCACGAGTCATTGATGTGATTAATTGATCCTTAGACTTGAGGTTCCTTGACACTTTAAGAGTTAACTCTGTAGTCTTAGGTATAAGGTTTAAAGGGTGTCGCCATAGACAACTGATTCAAGGCTTATGCTGCGGCTTCACAAGTGATTCATGAAAGTGAATGAGAATCAAGAAAGGACCTACACTTGCATTTGCAAGGTGATCTCTTATTGTGTAAGTCATTCATATGCCATATGGAGTCCTTGGCCAAGGCAATAGATCAAGACATCAAGAAAAGGGTTTCTTGGATTGAGATGAAAAGGATATGAAATGCACTTAGCTTTAAGACCGGATTATTAGGGTTCTGATTATTCCCTTACCCTAGATCTTGGTTGAGAGATAGTAAGTAGGAGGATTGTATCTCACATGAATCAATGACTTAAAGGTTCTGTCGAATCCGAACATTCCAATTCAGCTAAGGGTTAAACACCTGTTGCTAGACTATGGTCGTTTAATCTGTGGACTGATTGATTAATTAGTGAATTAATTAATTGGGGTCACTGCTAATTGAATTGAGAACCTAGAGGGTCACACACAACAACTTGGTTACATGAGTTGGGGCTTGAAAATGATTAAACGAGTTAATCGGGCCAAGAGGGTTCCACACGTGTGGCTCACGTGAATGACACGTGTCCTTGTGACACGTGTCCCACACGTGTGAATATTAAATAATTAAATGTGTTAATTATTTAATAGACTTTGGTTTAATTTTGAATTAAAAAGAAAGTCTTATTTTGGAGAAAAATAATCTAGTTAATTAATTATGAATTAATTAATTAGATAAAATAAGTTATTTATTTAAAATAAATAAAGTATAGAATTATCCAAAAATAGTTTGGATATTTTTAGCTCTCTTGAAAGTTGATTTGAATTAGAATTCAAAGTCAAAGTCAAAGTTACTTGATGATCAAGTAATAGGAGAGAGATAGAGACCAAAATCCTAGCCCATAAAGGACTAGGATTTTCGGTCCTCCCCTCATTATAAATAGGGGAGCTCGAGCTCCCCTTAGAGCTAATTGGCAATTCTTTGGTTCATGTGTTGAACACCATCCTTTCTCCAAGATAAATGAAACCCTAGGTTAAGCCTAAACACTAACTAGAGAACTAGCATCCTTACTAGTTAGACTGTGATCAAGTTGGTGGACTATCTCTAGAGAGCTTCAAGTTAGAAGTTTGAAGATTCGAGCTTTACCAAGGAGAGGGGATCAAGCCGCGAGAAGAGCGTTCTTGGGTGGCTTGAAACGCTTCAAGAAAGAATAAAAGAAAAGTAAGTTTCTTAACTCTACGAATTTGGATACACGATTGCGAGTCCAAGGTCCTTTTGTTGGAAAATTTTTAAATTTTCGCTGCTTTCTGATTCGTGTTTTCCAACACGGGGTGCTACATCCTTAAATGGTATCAGAGCCCGGTTGCAAAACCGGTGTTCTCGAGTCGTGTTTGAGCCAGTCTAGGTCGTACGGCTTAGGAACTATATGACAATGTGTGCATTGCATCGATCTTGAACATGAAATTTGGCTTGCTTTTTTTTTTTTAAAATTTTGTTGAACCATCTGCTGCATTAATATATGGATCCTTGCTTTTAGTGTTGAATATGTGTCATGAGCATGCACTAATCGCATGCATATGCTCTCGAAGTAAGTTATGATTTATAGGTTATGAAGATAATATCAAACCACGGCCAGGTTCTATGACAAGGACGATCGATTGCAAGCTTTTTCTGAGGCATGGAAGATAGGAAGGATACACCCGGGAAGAATGTAGAGAACTCGAGATGGGAGGCTTTCTAGATGGGGCTAGAGTTCAAGGGTTAGGATTCGGAATGGAGGATCGTTTTGGAGTTGCAACGGTAGATAGGCATTTGATGAGATAAGAGTTGTTCGGGGAATGTTGCTAACTCTGAAGATTGATATATGCAGCACTTCAACATAAACTATGATAATCGGATTCAACAGGATCGTTTAACCTAAGGAATGAAGTGAACAAGACCTTGAAGGTATTTTGGTCCCGGATTCGGATCATTGGAGAGGTATCAATAATTAAGACGAGTCGAGGTAAGATGGGTTCGATAGGAGTTATGAACCAAGGGTCGACAAAGAAGGATTTTTGACTAAGCCTAGTGATTAGAAACCGAGTTGTCGAAGTTAAGATCGGGAAAAGTTGGTTTTGGGTGCTTTGGATCTCGATTAAGATCGGAAACGAGTCTGGAAGGGAGTAGGGAGAGGCAAGTAATTGGGTAATACAAATTCAGGAAAGGTGGCGATAATGAGGTCGAGGTTTGAGTTCGTTTTTCCAAATCCAAGCTGAATTAGCATGTTACGAGGTCGACTTGGGATATATAGAGCAACAAATGGAAACTGTAAAGAAAGGCAAAGACTCTTTGCAAGGAAATCATGTGCTCAAGTATAAGCAATTGGAGGTGAATTAAACTCATAAAGGACATGCACGGGATTCTTGATCGAGGTGACCACTAGAAGTAGAGGTCGAATTTCAAGGAGAAGTTTGAATGCTAACCCCTTGGACGAGGAAGAATTAGGGATCAAGAAATTGCAATTTCAAACAGTGGAAGATATAAGTTGATTTACAACGATTCATGGAAATCTCGAAGACAGTGGGAAAGGCAAGGAATAATCACCAAGTCAAAGTAACCTTGTGACGCCCGGAGCGGCGGGCCACCACATCCCCCGCACCTAAACCCGAACCCACATATGAAATGGATTTCCATACATGAGTCCAAGTCTAAGCGAACGGAACCTACACTCACTCCTTAGGCTAAGCGGGGCTAAAACTCGGACAGAGCGCGCAAAATAAAACATACAAATATGCGGAAGCCATAACAAGGATCGAAAAGAGCTCTATAACTAACATTTACATCATATACGATGGCCTCACGGCCCCAAAAGATCGAGTATATATACATCAGAAGCCCATAATTCAGCAAAATGTAATTCTAACATCCAATACATAATAAAAGTATCCAAAATGCAAGAAGTATGGATGCAACTCGACCTAGACACACAAGTACAAGACCAAGACTCGCACTTCCCCGCCTAGCTCGAAACAACCTGCACTGAAGGTGGGAAAAGAGAGGGGTCAGTCAAAACTCGACTGAGTGAGGGGGCTAAACGCACACCCACACCTAAATACATAAAGAGCAGAGCATATTACAAAGGTGATAGACATGAATCGAGGCTAGGGTTTTACATACCAAATCATTTTCCAAAGATAGCATATAATAAAAAGGAAAACCTATCTCGATCCATAATCTATCAAACATAACATAAACATAAGTCCGGCGAGAACGGACTATCCCTTACTCCATCAAACATATCATAAAATCGAATTCAAATCACATCCACCCCACATCCATGGTGTATCGGGAATCAAACCCTAACACCTACATTACCAAACACATACGGGGCAGCTAACCCACGATATGCCTTCCCCGGTTATCCACCGAAGGCTCAAGATACCACGCCTTCCCAACCTCCTTAGGTCGCACGTGAATATCTCAAATGAGAACGTGCACAGGGGTCATAACCGGCGACCCCGTGGTCGTCCCGGGTCTCCCTTACCCACGTCTCCGGGCCCATCAAACCAAATCAAACCAAACTCCCATCTTTCAGGGTACAACTCGCTCAAACATAACATATACGGATAACGAATTTCAAAGTATAGCTTACTTATGCCAATACTTATACCAATTTCGAAAACGTAAAGCTTATTTCACAAGATCATAACATACCTTAAGCATTCGTATTTAATACATATATATAAGTATATATATTCGCATACAGGGTAAGAAAACAACACGTAATAGGTCTTAGGTCGCTTATCTAGTACAAAGGATCCTAACCTCACCTTTGCAAAAGTAGAAGGAAGGCAAAACGGGCGAACGAACACTTAAACCTCGGGCTCACGAACTTCCGGAAGAGGCTCTGAAACAAAAGAAGACAAGACCCGAGACTTAGACTCAATAATGTACCAAAGAAGACGCCCGGCAAAATGCATGGATCATGTTCACAACAAAATATCACAATCAAGTCATATACTTGCATGGTTATAACAATTAATCATGCAAAAGAGAAGCAATTAAAATCATAAAAATGCATAATTAAAGCAAAGAGAAGTAGTAGCAGCTTCTAGGTTTTGAATTTTTCCAAAGGGGAAAATCCACCCCCATGGATTTTTCTAAAGGGGAAAATCCACCCCCATGGATTTTCCAAGAGCTACTGCCTCAAATCCACCCTCGCGGATTTTTCCTTAAGGAAAAATCCACCCCCGTGGATTTGCTCCAGAAGAGAGGGGTTCCGGACATGGGAACGGCCGTTCCCGTTCCCAGTACAACTGGGAACGGTCGTTCCCACTCTCGGTCAGGAACAGTATGGCCTGGGAACGGTCGTTCCCAGTTTAAAACTGGGCGGGAACGGCCGTTCCGGCCTGGTTCGAAAAGCTGGAGCAAAGTTTAAACACAGAAAACAGGGGAAGCTCGAAAATATGCCAAAAATGGCCAAAATCCAACCTTTAAAGTTGCCATAACTTCTCAAAATGCACATACAATTCAAATATATCATACTTAACATGTTGTCGCTCAAATAGCTCAAGAAAATGGAATTAAAAGCCATGATCACATGAATGAAAAATTCAAGCTAAAAGCATGATCATCAATAAATGCTCACCCAACCAAAGATAAAATGCAATAAATGCAACATATATACCCTATGCAACTCATACAAGAAGCTAGGAATTAATCATCTCAAGCAAAGAGCAAGAAATCACCATTAAAGCTAAACCCTTACTATTCAAGTATGGGAGCAAAGGCAAAGCAAACTCACACCAAACTCAGAAGTTAAACCATGGAAACGTAGAGCATGACGAGGGGATTCCGAAACCTACCTAAGCTCGAGAAAAGACGAAGAAACGAGAGAGTTATCGGCTTGTGAAGTTGGATGATCAAAGCTTGGGGTTTTCTCTCTTGCTTGCTTGGCTTGAGCTGAAAATAACGTGAGGAATGAGGGAGAAGAGAGAATGGTTCAGCCTTTAAGGCTGAGCCGGTTCGGTTCACGGGTTCGGTTCAAGGTTCCCGGTTCGAGTTGGTTCGGTTCAACAAATACAGGTTCAAATAAGGCCAACTCAAATAAACGAATAAATCACATGCACATTCATTCAGACGAATTCATATAATTCAATTATTTCATGCAAATTCAAATAATTCATATAAGAATTAAATTAAATAATTCAAATAAACAATTAGAATAAATATAAAATGCGTAAATAATAATTTTAAATGCGCACATACGTCATACCTGTACGGTCTGAAAGTCGGGGTGTCACAATCCTTCCCCCTTAAAAAGGACTTGCCCTCAAGTCCGAACCGAGTCCTCAAACAACTCCGGGTATAAATTCCTCATTTTCTCCTCAGTTTCCCAAGTCGATTCCTCGGATTTCTGATCCCTCCAAAGTACTCTAACTAAAGGAATCTGCCGTTTTCTCAATTCTTGCATCTTCCGGTCCTGAATTGCAACCGGATGCTTTTCTATTGTTAAATCCGTCTCTAACTGAACCTCTTCAACTGTAAGAATAGTTGCCTCATCGGGATGGTACTAAACGCACACCCACACCTAAATACATAAAGAGCAGAGCATATTACAAAGGTGATAGACATGAATCGAGGCTAGGGTTTTACATACCAAATCATTTTCCAAAGATAGCATATAATAAAAAGGAAAACCTATCTCGATCCATAATCTATCAAACATAACATAAACATAAGTCCGGCGAGAACGGACTATCCCTTACTCCATCAAACATATCATAAAATCGAATTCAAATCACATCCACCCCACATCCATGGTGTATCGGGAATCAAACCCTAACACCTACATTACCAAACACATACGGGGCAGCTAACCCACGATATGCCTTCCCCGGTTATCCACCGAAGGCTCAAGATACCACGCCTTCCCAACCTCCTTAGGTCGCACGTGAATATCTCAAATGAGAACGTGCACAGGGGTCATAACCGGCGACCCCGTGGTCGTCCCGGGTCTCCCTTACCCACGTCTCCGGGCCCATCAAACCAAATCAAACCAAACTCCCATCTTTCAGGGTACAACTCGCTCAAACATAACATATACGGATAACGAATTTCAAAGTATAGCTTACTTATGCCAATACTTATACCAATTTCGAAAACGTAAAGCTTATTTCACAAGATCATAACATACCTTAAGCATTCGTATTTAATACATATATATAAGTATATATATTCGCATACAGGGTAAGAAAACAACACGTAATAGGTCTTAGGTCGCTTATCTAGTACAAAGGATCCTAACCTCACCTTTGCAAAAGTAGAAGGAAGGCAAAACGGGCGAACGAACACTTAAACCTCGGGCTCACGAACTTCCGGAAGAGGCTCTGAAACAAAAGAAGACAAGACCCGAGACTTAGACTCAATAATGTACCAAAGAAGACGCCCGGCAAAATGCATGGATCATGTTCACAACAAAATATCACAATCAAGTCATATACTTGCATGGTTATAACAATTAATCATGCAAAAGAGAAGCAATTAAAATCATAAAAATGCATAATTAAAGCAAAGAGAAGTAGTAGCAGCTTCTAGGTTTTGAATTTTTCCAAAGGGGAAAATCCACCCCCATGGATTTTTCTAAAGGGGAAAATCCACCCCCATGGATTTTCCAAGAGCTACTGCCTCAAATCCACCCTCGCGGATTTTTCCTTAAGGAAAAATCCACCCCCGTGGATTTGCTCCAGAAGAGAGGGGTTCCGGACATGGGAACGGCCGTTCCCGTTCCCAGTACAACTGGGAACGGTCGTTCCCACTCTCGGTCAGGAACAGTATGGCCTGGGAACGGTCGTTCCCAGTTTAAAACTGGGCGGGAACGGCCGTTCCGGCCTGGTTCGAAAAGCTGGAGCAGAGTTTAAACACAGAAAACAGGGGAAGCTCGAAAATATGCCAAAAATGGCCAAAATCCAACCTTTAAAGTTGCCATAACTTCTCAAAATGCACATACAATTCAGATATATCATACTTTACATATGAACACTCAAATAATGCAAGAAAACGGAATTTAAAAGCATGATCAAGGTTAAGCAAAATTCAAACCAAAATTATGATCACTCAAAAATCCTTCACCAACCATGGATTACATGCAATAAATGCAACATATATAACATATACAACTCATACAAAAAGCTAGAAATCAATCATCTCAAGCAAAGAGCAAGAAATCACCATTAAAGCTAAACCCTTACTATTCAAGTATGGGAGCAAAGGCAAAGCAAACTCACACCAAACTCAGAAGTTAAACCATGGAAACGTAGAGCATGACGAGGGGATTCCGAAACCTACCTAAGCTCGAGAAAAGATGAAGAAACGAGAGAGTTATTGGCTTGTGAAGTTGGATGATCAAAGCTTGGGGTTTTCTCTCTTTTGCTTGCTTTGAGCTGAAAATAACGTAATGAAGGAGAAGAGAGAATGGTTCAGCCTTTAAGGGCTGGACCGATTGGTTCTCGGGTTCGGTTCAAGGTTCCCGGTTCAAATTCGGTGGGAGATCCAATCTGTACGCCGTTTCTCCAATTCTTTCCAAAATTTCAAATGGCCCTAGGTATCGTGGACTGAGCTTTCCCCCTTTACCTATTCGAGTGAAACCTTTCCTTGGAGATGCCTTCAGAAAAACTCTATCTCCGACCTCAAACACTAAGGGCCTTCTTCTCTTATCGGCGTAGCTTTTCTGTCGAGCCTGAGCTGCCCTCATTCTTTGTCTAATCGTATGAACCTTCTCAATAGTAGCAACAATGTTTTCCTTAGGTTCTGCCCTCTCCAGTTTATTCTCCTCGGTCCATTTCCAATCCTCGATATCCCAAAACAAAGGCGACCTACACTTTCTTCCATAAAGTGCTTCATAAGGTGCCATCTTAATCGAACCCTGATAACTGTTGTTATAAGCAAATTCAACTAGAGCCAGATGCTCATCCCACTTATCCTGGAAATCCAAAGCACACGACCGAAGCATATCTTCTAAGTACTGAATTAACCTTTCAGATTGACCGTCCGTTTGAGGATGTGAAGCGGTGCTAAACCTGAGCCTGGTGCCCAAACATTTCTGAAGATTCTGCCAGAAGATCGAAGTAAACCGTGGATCCCGATCCGAAACGATACTAGCCGGAATTCCATGTAGTCTTACAATCTCTCGAACATATAACTCGGCTAACTTTGGAACTTTCTCGGACATTCGGACCTTAAGGAAATGAGCAGACTTAGTCAATCTGTCGACAATTACCCAAATTCCATCAAACCCTCCTTTGACTCTAGGCAAGCCGGACACGAAGTCCATAGTCACTTGCTCCCACTTCCACTCGGGAATAGGAAGTGGTTGGAGAGTTCCTCCCGGCTTCTGGTGTTCTGCCTTAACCTTTTGACACGTCAGACATCGCTTCACGAAGTTCGCGACGTCCCTTTTCATGCCATTCCACCAGAATTTCTCTTTCAGGTCCCGATACATCTTAGTACCTCCCGGATGAATCGAGTACCTCGAGCGATGTGCCTCCTCAAGTACAATCCTCTTGAGCTCTTCTGGGACACATATTCTCGCTTCGAACCTTAACAAACCGGAATCATCTAATCCAAACTTAGAATTCAGGTCGTTCTTGGAACGAGCTACCAACCTCTGAATCTCGGTATCTGAATTCTGTGCTTCCAACAACTGTCCTTTCAAATCTGGTATTACTGTAAGATTAGCCAACCAAGTTCCCGAAACCAAGATCTCTGAACCCGAACTTGAAGAACTTGCTTCCAAATTAGCCACACTCGCCTTTCTGCTTAAGGCATCGGCGACCACGTTTGCTTTACCCGGATGGTATTGAATGGTGCAATCGTAATCCTCTAATAACTCCATCCAACGCCTCTGTCTTACGTTTAAATCCTTCTGAGAAAAGAGATACTTAAGGCTTTGGTGATCTGTAAATACCTCGAACGTGGTACCGTAGAGATAGTGTCGCCACTTCATCAAAGCAAACACAACAGCAGCTAATTCAAGATCGTGGGTAGGGTAATTCTTCTCATGCTCCTTCAATTTCCTCGAAGCATAAGCTACCACTCTACCATGCTGCATCAAAACACAACCCAGACCTTCTTGCGAAGCATCTGTATAAACCGCATAACCCTCGGTACCCTCGGGTAAAGTAAGAACCGGTGCTGAAGTTAATTTCACTTTCAATGTCTGAAAACTCGCCTCACACTTATCATCCCATTCGAATTTCACTTCCTTCTTAGTCAGACGAGTCAATGGAGCGGCAATTTTTGAAAAATCCTTAACAAACCTTCGATAGTAGCCGGCCAACCCAATAAAACTCCTGATCTCTGAGGCATTTCTAGGTCTCTCCCAACGAAGCACGGATTCAACCTTAGATGGATCAACCTCAATCCCATCACCTGAAATTATATGACCCAAAAATACAACTCTATCGATCCAGAATTCGCATTTGCTGAATTTTGCGTACAACTTGTGTTCCCTCAAAGTTTCCAAAACGATCCGAAGATGCTGAGCGTGCTCTTCAGCAGACTTAGAATACACCAGAATGTCGTCTATAAATATAACCACGAACTTGTCAAGAAACTGCCTGAACACTCGGTGCATCATGTCCATAAATACGGCTGGAGCATTAGTTAATCCGAACGGCATGACAACAAATTCAAAGTGCCCGTAGCGCGTATTAAAACCAGTCTTCGGAATATCTTCCTCCCTAATTCGCAATTGGTAGTAACCCTGCCTCACTCCTTAGGCTAAGCGGGGCTAAAACTCGGACAGAGCGCGCAAAATAAAACATACAAATATGCGGAAGCCATAACAAGGATCGAAAAGAGCTCTATAACTAACATTTACATCATATACGATGGCCTCACGGCCCCAAAAGATCGAGTATATATACATCAGAAGCCCATAATTCAGCAAAATGTAATTCTAACATCCAATACATAATAAAAGTATCCAAAATGCAAGAAGTATGGATGCAACTCGACCTAGACACACAAGTACAAGACCAAGACTCGCACTTCCCCGCCTAGCTCGAAACAACCTGCACTGAAGGTGGGAAAAGAGAGGGGTCAGTCAAAACTCGACTGAGTGAGGGGGCTAAACGCACACCCACACCTAAATACATAAAGAGCAGAGCATATTACAAAGGTGATAGACATGAATCGAGGCTAGGGTTTTACATACCAAATCATTTTCCAAAGATAGCATATAATAAAAAGGAAAACCTATCTCGATCCATAATCTATCAAACATAACATAAACATAAGTCCGGCGAGAACGGACTATCCCTTACTCCATCAAACATATCATAAAATCGAATTCAAATCACATCCACCCCACATCCATGGTGTATCGGGAATCAAACCCTAACACCTACATTACCAAACACATACGGGGCAGCTAACCCACGATATGCCTTCCCCGGTTATCCACCGAAGGCTCAAGATACCACGCCTTCCCAACCTCCTTAGGTCGCACGTGAATATCTCAAATGAGAACGTGCACAGGGGTCATAACCGGCGACCCCGTGGTCGTCCCGGGTCTCCCTTACCCACGTCTCCGGGCCCATCAAACCAAATCAAACCAAACTCCCATCTTTCAGGGTACAACTCGCTCAAACATAACATATACGGATAACGAATTTCAAAGTATAGCTTACTTATGCCAATACTTATACCAATTTCGAAAACGTAAAGCTTATTTCACAAGATCATAACATACCTTAAGCATTCGTATTTAATACATATATATAAGTATATATATTCGCATACAGGGTAAGAAAACAACACGTAATAGGTCTTAGGTCGCTTATCTAGTACAAAGGATCCTAACCTCACCTTTGCAAAAGTAGAAGGAAGGCAAAACGGGCGAACGAACACTTAAACCTCGGGCTCACGAACTTCCGGAAGAGGCTCTGAAACAAAAGAAGACAAGACCCGAGACTTAGACTCAATAATGTACCAAAGAAGACGCCCGGCAAAATGCATGGATCATGTTCACAACAAAATATCACAATCAAGTCATATACTTGCATGGTTATAACAATTAATCATGCAAAAGAGAAGCAATTAAAATCATAAAAATGCATAATTAAAGCAAAGAGAAGTAGTAGCAGCTTCTAGGTTTTGAATTTTTCCAAAGGGGAAAATCCACCCCCATGGATTTTTCTAAAGGGGAAAATCCACCCCCATGGATTTTCCAAGAGCTACTGCCTCAAATCCACCCTCGCGGATTTTTCCTTAAGGAAAAATCCACCCCCGTGGATTTGCTCCAGAAGAGAGGGGTTCCGGACATGGGAACGGCCGTTCCCGTTCCCAGTACAACTGGGAACGGTCGTTCCCACTCTCGGTCAGGAACAGTATGGCCTGGGAACGGTCGTTCCCAGTTTAAAACTGGGCGGGAACGGCCGTTCCGGCCTGGTTCGAAAAGCTGGAGCAAAGTTTAAACACAGAAAACAGGGGAAGCTCGAAAATATGCCAAAAATGGCCAACATCCAACCTTTAAAGTTGCCATAACTTCTCAAAATGCACATACAATTCAAATATATCATACTTAACATGTTGTCGCTCAAATAGCTCAAGAAAATGGAATTAAAAGCCATGATCACATGAATGAAAAATTCAAGCTAAAAGCATGATCATCAATAAATGCTCACCCAACCAAAGATAAAATGCAATAAATGCAACATATATACCCTATGCAACTCATACAAGAAGCTAGGAATTAATCATCTCAAGCAAAGAGCAAGAAATCACCATTAAAGCTAAACCCTTACTATTCAAGTATGGGAGCAAAGGCAAAGCAAACTCACACCAAACTCAGAAGTTAAACCATGGAAACGTAGAGCATGACGAGGGGATTCCGAAACCTACCTAAGCTCGAGAAAAGACGAAGAAACGAGAGAGTTATCGGCTTGTGAAGTTGGATGATCAAAGCTTGGGGTTTTCTCTCTTTTGCTTGCTTTGAGCTGAAAATAACGTAATGAAGGAGAAGAGAGAATGGTTCAGCCTTTAAGGGCTGGACCGATTGGTTCTCGGGTTCGGTTCAAGGTTCCCGGTTCAAATTGGTTCGGTTCAACAAATACAGGCTCAAATAAGGTCCACTCAAATTAAAACGAATAAATCACATGCACATTCATTCAGACGAATTCATATAATTCAATTATTTCATGCAAATTCAAATAATTCATATAAGAATTAAAATTAAATAATTCAAATAAACAATTAGAATAAATATAAAATGCGTAAATAATAATTTTAAATGCGCACATACGTCATACCTGTACGGTCTGAAAGTCGGGGTGTCACAATCCTTCCCCCTTAAAAAGGACTTGCCCTCAAGTCCGAACCGAGTCCTCAAACAACTCCGGGTATAAATTCCTCATTTTCTCCTCAGTTTCCCAAGTCGATTCCTCGGATTTCTGATCCCTCCAAAGTACTCTAACTAAAGGAATCTGCCGTTTTCTCAATTCTTGCATCTTCCGGTCCTGAATTGCAACCGGATGCTTTTCTATTGTTAAATCCGTCTCTAACTGAACCTCTTCAACTGGAAGAATAGTTGCCTCATCGGGATGGTACTTACGGAGCTGAGAAACATGAAAAACGTTGTGTATCCCGGTCAAATTCGGTGGGAGATCCAATCTGTACGCCGTTTCTCCAATTCTTTCCAAAATTTCAAATGGCCCTAGGTATCGTGGACTGAGCTTTCCCCCTTTACCTATTCGAGTGAAACCTTTCCTTGGAGATGCCTTCAGAAAAACTCTATCTCCGACCTCAAACACTAAGGGCCTTCTTCTCTTATCGGCGTAGCTTTTCTGTCGAGCCTGAGCTGCCCTCATTCTTTGTCTAATCGTATGAACCTTCTCAATAGTAGCAACAATGTTTTCCTTAGGTTCTGCCCTCTCCAGTTTATTCTCCTCGGTCCATTTCCAATCCTCGATATCCCAAAACAAAGGCGACCTACACTTTCTTCCATAAAGTGCTTCATAAGGTGCCATCTTAATCGAACCCTGATAACTGTTGTTATAAGCAAATTCAACTAGAGCCAGATGCTCATCCCACTTATCCTGGAAATCCAAAGCACACGACCGAAGCATATCTTCTAAGTACTGAATTAACCTTTCAGATTGACCGTCCGTTTGAGGATGTGAAGCGGTGCTAAACCTGAGCCTGGTGCCCAAACATTTCTGAAGATTCTGCCAGAAGATCGAAGTAAACCGTGGATCCCGATCCGAAACGATACTAGCCGGAATTCCATGTAGTCTTACAATCTCTCGAACATATAACTCGGCTAACTTTGGAACTTTCTCGGACATTCGGACCTTAAGGAAATGAGCAGACTTAGTCAATCTGTCGACAATTACCCAAATTCCATCAAACCCTCCTTTGACTCTAGGCAAGCCGGACACGAAGTCCATAGTCACTTGCTCCCACTTCCACTCGGGAATAGGAAGTGGTTGGAGAGTTCCTCCCGGCTTCTGGTGTTCTGCCTTAACCTTTTGACACGTCAGACATCGCTTCACGAAGTTCGCGACGTCCCTTTTCATGCCATTCCACCAGAATTTCTCTTTCAGGTCCCGATACATCTTAGTACCTCCCGGATGAATCGAGTACCTCGAGCGATGTGCCTCCTCAAGTACAATCCTCTTGAGCTCTTCTGGGACACATATTCTCGCTTCGAACCTTAACAAACCGGAATCATCTAATCCAAACTTAGAATTCAGGTCGTTCTTGGAACGAGCTACCAACCTCTGAATCTCGGTATCTGAATTCTGTGCTTCCAACAACTGTCCTTTCAAATCTGGTATTACTGTAAGATTAGCCAACCAAGTTCCCGAAACCAAGATCTCTGAACCCGAACTTGAAGAACTTGCTTCCAAATTAGCCACACTCGCCTTTCTACTTAAGGCATCGGCGACCACGTTTGCTTTACCCGGATGGTATTGAATGGTGCAATCGGAATCCTCTAATAACTCCATCCAACGCCTCTGTCTTACGTTTAAATCCTTCTGAGAAAAGAGATACTTAAGGCTTTGGTGATCTGTAAATACCTCGAACGTGGTACCGTAGAGATAGTGTCGCCACTTCATCAAAGCAAACACAACGGCAGCTAATTCAAGATCGTGGGTAGGGTAATTCTTCTCATGCTCCTTCAATTTCCTCGAAGCATAAGCTACCACTTTAGGATGTGACGCCCGGAGCGGCGGGCCACCACATCCCCCGCACCTAAACCCGAACCCACATATGAAATGGATTTCCATACATGAGTCCAAGTCTAAGCGAACGGAACCTACACTCACTCCTTAGGCTAAGCGGGGCTAAAACTCGGACAGAGCGCGCAAAATAAAACATACAAATATGCGGAAGCCATAACAAGGATCGAAAAGAGCTCTATAACTAACATTTACATCATATACGATGGCCTCACGGCCCCAAAAGATCGAGTATATATACATCAGAAGCCCATAATTCAGCAAAATGTAATTCTAACATCCAATACATAATAAAAGTATCCAAAATGCAAGAAGTATGGATGCAACTCGACCTAGACACACAAGTACAAGACCAAGACTCGCACTTCCCCGCCTAGCTCGAAACAACCTGCACTGAAGGTGGGAAAAGAGAGGGGTCAGTCAAAACTCGACTGAGTGAGGGGGCTAAACGCACACCCACACCTAAATACATAAAGAGCAGAGCATATTACAAAGGTGATAGACATGAATCGAGGCTAGGGTTTTACATACCAAATCATTTTCCAAAGATAGCATATAATAAAAAGGAAAACCTATCTCGATCCATAATCTATCAAACATAACATAAACATAAGTCCGGCGAGAACGGACTATCCCTTACTCCATCAAACATATCATAAAATCGAATTCAAATCACATCCACCCCACATCCATGGTGTATCGGGAATCAAACCCTAACACCTACATTACCAAACACATACGGGGCAGCTAACCCACGATATGCCTTCCCCGGTTATCCACCGAAGGCTCAAGATACCACGCCTTCCCAACCTCCTTAGGTCGCACGTGAATATCTCAAATGAGAACGTGCACAGGGGTCATAACCGGCGACCCCGTGGTCGTCCCGGGTCTCCCTTACCCACGTCTCCGGGCCCATCAAACCAAATCAAACCAAACTCCCATCTTTCAGGGTACAACTCGCTCAAACATAACATATACGGATAACGAATTTCAAAGTATAGCTTACTTATGCCAATACTTATACCAATTTCGAAAACGTAAAGCTTATTTCACAAGATCATAACATACCTTAAGCATTCGTATTTAATACATATATATAAGTATATATATTCGCATACAGGGTAAGAAAACAACACGTAATAGGTCTTAGGTCGCTTATCTAGTACAAAGGATCCTAACCTCACCTTTGCAAAAGTAGAAGGAAGGCAAAACGGGCGAACGGACACTTAAACCTCGGGCTCACGAACTTCCGGAAGAGGCTCTGAAACAAAAGAAGACAAGACCCGAGACTTAGACTCAATAATGTACCAAAGAAGACGCCCGGCAAAATGCATGGATCATGTTCACAACAAAATATCACAATCAAGTCATATACTTGCATGGTTATAACAATTAATCATGCAAAAGAGAAGCAATTAAAATCATAAAAATGCATAATTAAAGCAAAGAGAAGTAGTAGCAGCTTCTAGGTTTTGAATTTTTCCAAAGGGGAAAATCCACCCCCATGGATTTTTCTAAAGGGGAAAATCCACCCCCATGGATTTTCCAAGAGCTACTGCCTCAAATCCACCCTCGCGGATTTTTCCTTAAGGAAAAATCCACCCCCGTGGATTTGCTCCAGAAGAGAGGGGTTCCGGACATGGGAACGGCCGTTCCCGTTCCCAGTACAACTGGGAACGGTCGTTCCCACTCTCGGTCAGGAACAGTATGGCCTGGGAACGGTCGTTCCCAGTTTAAAACTGGGCGGGAACGGCCGTTCCGGCCTGGTTCGAAAAGCTGGAGCAGAGTTTAAACACAGAAAACAGGGGAAGCTCGAAAATATGCCAAAAATGGCCAAAATCCAACCTTTAAAGTTGCCATAACTTCTCAAAATGCACATACAATTCAGATATATCATACTTTACATATGAACACTCAAATAATGCAAGAAAACGGAATTTAAAAGCATGATCAAGGTTAAGCAAAATTCAAACCAAAATTATGATCACTCAAAAATCCTTCACCAACCATGGATTACATGCAATAAATGCAACATATATAACATATACAACTCATACAAAAAGCTAGAAATCAATCATCTCAAGCAAAGAGCAAGAAATCACCATTAAAGCTAAACCCTTACTATTCAAGTATGGGAGCAAAGGCAAAGCAAACTCACACCAAACTCAGAAGTTAAACCATGGAAACGTAGAGCATGACAAGGGGATTCCGAAACCTACCTAAGCTCGAGAAAAGACGAAGAAACGAGAGAGTTATCGGCTTGTGAAGTTGGATGATCAAAGCTTGGGGTTTTCTCTCTTGCTTGCTTGGCTTGAGCTGAAAATAACGTGAGGAATGAGGGAGAAGAGAGAATGGTTCAGCCTTTAAGGCTGAGCCGGTTCGGTTCACGGGTTCGGTTCAAGGTTCCCGGTTCGAGTTGGTTCGGTTCAACAAATACAGGTTCAAATAAGGCCAACTCAAATAAACGAATAAATCACATGCACATTCATTCAGACGAATTCATATAATTCAATTATTTCATGCAAATTCAAATAATTCATATAAGAATTAAATTAAATAATTCAAATAAACAATTAGAATAAATATAAAATGCGTAAATAATAATTTTAAATGCGCACATACGTCATACCTGTACGGTCTGAAAGTCGGGGTGTCACAATCCTTCCCCCTTAAAAAGGACTTGCCCTCAAGTCCGAACCGAGTCCTCAAACAACTCCGGGTATAAATTCCTCATTTTCTCCTCAGTTTCCCAAGTCGATTCCTCGGATTTCTGATCCCTCCAAAGTACTCTAACTAAAGGAATCTGCCGTTTTCTCAATTCTTGCATCTTCCGGTCCTGAATTGCAACCGGATGCTTTTCTATTGTTAAATCCGTCTCTAACTGAACCTCTTCAACTGGAAGAATAGTTGCCTCATCGGGATGGTACTTACGGAGCTGAGAAACATGAAAAACGTTGTGTATCCCGGTCAAATTCGGTGGGAGATCCAATCTGTACGCCGTTTCTCCAATTCTTTCCAAAATTTCAAATGGCCCTAGGTATCGTGGACTGAGCTTTCCCCCTTTACCTATTCGAGTGAAACCTTTCCTTGGAGATGCCTTCAGAAAAACTCTATCTCCGACCTCAAACACTAAGGGCCTTCTTCTCTTATCGGCGTAGAACGTGAGGAATGAGGGAGAAGAGAGAATGGTTCAGCCTTTAAGGCTGAGCCGGTTCGGTTCACGGGTTCGGTTCAAGGTTCCCGGTTCGAGTTGGTTCGGTTCAACAAATACAGGTTCAAATAAGGCCAACTCAAATAAACGAATAAATCACATGCACATTCATTCAGACGAATTCATATAATTCAATTATTTCATGCAAATTCAAATAATTCATATAAGAATTAAATTAAATAATTCAAATAAACAATTAGAATAAATATAAAATGCGTAAATAATAATTTTAAATGCGCACATACGTCATACCTGTACGGTCTGAAAGTCGGGGTGTCACAATCCTTCCCCCTTAAAAAGGACTTGCCCTCAAGTCCGAACCGAGTCCTCAAACAACTCCGGGTATAAATTCCTCATTTTCTCCTCAGTTTCCCAAGTCGATTCCTCGGATTTCTGATCCCTCCAAAGTACTCTAACTAAAGGAATCTGCCGTTTTCTCAATTCTTGCATCTTCCGGTCCTGAATTGCAACCGGATGCTTTTCTATTGTTAAATCCGTCTCTAACTGAACCTCTTCAACTGGAAGAATAGTTGCCTCATCGGGATGGTACTTACGGAGCTGAGAAACATGAAAAACGTTGTGTATCCCGGTCAAATTCGGTGGGAGATCCAATCTGTACGCCGTTTCTCCAATTCTTTCCAAAATTTCAAATGGCCCTAGGTATCGTGGACTGAGCTTTCCCCCTTTACCTATTCGAGTGAAACCTTTCCTTGGAGATGCCTTCAGAAAAACTCTATCTCCGACCTCAAACACTAAGGGCCTTCTTCTCTTATCGGCGTAGCTTTTCTGTCGAGCCTGAGCTGCCCTCATTCTTTGTCTAATCGTATGAACCTTCTCAATAGTAGCAACAATGTTTTCCTTAGGTTCTGCCCTCTCCAGTTTATTCTCCTCGGTCCATTTCCAATCCTCGATATCCCAAAACAAAGGCGACCTACACTTTCTTCCATAAAGTGCTTCATAAGGTGCCATCTTAATCGAACCCTGATAACTGTTGTTATAAGCAAATTCAACTAGAGCCAGATGCTCATCCCACTTATCCTGGAAATCCAAAGCACACGACCGAAGCATATCTTCTAAGTACTGAATTAACCTTTCAGATTGACCGTCCGTTTGAGGATGTGAAGCGGTGCTAAACCTGAGCCTGGTGCCCAAACATTTCTGAAGATTCTGCCAGAAGATCGAAGTAAACCGTGGATCCCGATCCGAAACGATACTAGCCGGAATTCCATGTAGTCTTACAATCTCTCGAACATATAACTCGGCTAACTTTGGAACTTTCTCGGACATTCGGACCTTAAGGAAATGAGCAGACTTAGTCAATCTGTCGACAATTACCCAAATTCCATCAAACCCTCCTTTGACTCTAGGCAAGCCGGACACGAAGTCCATAGTCACTTGCTCCCACTTCCACTCGGGAATAGGAAGTGGTTGGAGAGTTCCTCCCGGCTTCTGGTGTTCTGCCTTAACCTTTTGACACGTCAGACATCGCTTCACGAAGTTCGCGACGTCCCTTTTCATGCCATTCCACTAGAATTTCTCTTTCAGGTCCCGATACATCTTAGTACCTCCCGGATGAATCGAGTACCTCGAGCGATGTGCCTCCTCAAGTACAATCCTCTTGAGCTCTTCTGGGACACATATTCTCGCTTCGAACCTTAACAAACCGGAATCATCTAATCCAAACTTAGAATTCAGGTCGTTCTTGGAACGAGCTACCAACCTCTGAATCTCGGTATCTGAATTCTGTGCTTCCAACAACTGTCCTTTCAAATCTGGTATTACTGTAAGATTAGCCAACCAAGTTCCCGAAACCAAGATCTCTGAACCCGAACTTGAAGAACTTGCTTCCAAATTAGCCACACTCGCCTTTCTACTTAAGGCATCGGCGACCACGTTTGCTTTACCCGGATGGTATTGAATGGTGCAATCGTAATCCTCTAATAACTCCATCCAACGCCTCTGTCTTACGTTTAAATCCTTCTGAGAAAAGAGATACTTAAGGCTTTGGTGATCTGTAAATACCTCGAACGTGGTACCGTAGAGATAGTGTCGCCACTTCATCAAAGCAAACACAACAGCAGCTAATTCAAGATCGTGGGTAGGGTAATTCTTCTCATGCTCCTTCAATTTCCTCGAAGCATAAGCTACCACTCTACCGTGCTGCATCAAAACACAACCCAGACCTTCTTGCGAAGCATCTGTATAAACCGCATAACCCTCGGTACCCTCGGGTAAAGTAAGAACCGGTGCTGAAGTTAATTTCACTTTCAATGTCTGAAAACTCGCCTCGCACTTATCATCCCATTCGAATTTCACTTCCTTCTTAGTCAGACGAGTCAATGGAGCGGCAATTTTTGAAAAATCCTTAACAAACCTTCGATAGTAGCCGGCCAACCCAATAAAACTCCTGATCTCTGAGGCATTTCTAGGTCTCTCCCAACGAAGCACGGATTCAACCTTAGATGGATCAACCTCAATCCCATCACCTGAAATTATATGACCCAAAAATACAACTCTATCGATCCAGAATTCGCATTTGCTGAATTTTGCGTACAACTTGTGTTCCCTCAAAGTTTCCAAAACGATCCGAAGATGCTGAGCGTGCTCTTCAGCAGACTTAGAATACACCAGAATGTCGTCTATAAATATAACCACGAACTTGTCAAGAAACTGCCTGAACACTCGGTGCATCATGTCCATAAATACGGCTGGAGCATTAGTTAATCCGAACGGCATGACAACAAATTCAAAGTGCCCGTAGCGCGTATTAAAACCAGTCTTCGGAATATCTTCCTCCCTAATTCGCAATTGGTAGTAACCCTGCCTCAAATCTAACTTGGAATAGACTTTTGAGCCTTGCAGAATATCAAATAACTCCTCGATGTGAGGCAAAGGGTATTTGTTCTTCACTGTCATCCGATTCAGCTCCCGGTAATCTATACACATCCGTAACGTCCCATCCTTCTTCTTTACAAATAGAACGGGAGCACCCCACGGAGAAATGCTCGGACGAATGTACCCGCAAGCCAAAAGCTCATCAAGCTGCGTTTTTAACTCCTTTAACTCTGCAGGAGCCATTCTGTAGGGAGTCTTCGAGAAAGGCTCTGCTCCGGGATAAAGGTCGATTACGAACTCGATGTCCCTATCAGGCGGTAGAGAACCCAAAGTCTCAGGGAAAACATCGGTATATTCTCGCACGACCTCCGTCTCCTCAAGTTTGGCCTGATCCTTCGGTCTATTCAAAAGATAGGCCACAAAACCTGCCGCACCGTCCCGGACCAGTTTACTCGCCTCAACAAAAGAAATAAATGGGCTTGACTTCACCTTCTCGCCCTTAAACACCACTGAACCAAAAGAAACTTTCTTATCTCGACAATCCATCTGAGCCCCATGTTCATACAACCAATCCATACCCAAGATTACATCATACCTCTTCATCGGCATTTCAATCAAATCTGCGAGGAAAACTCGGCCTTCGAAGCTAACCGGACAACCCCGAAAAACCCTGCAAGTTACTAAACTACCACCAAGAGGGGAGCTAACCACGAAATCATGCGCACACAAGGAAATAGGCAAGCACATAGAAGCGGCAATATCCCGGGAAATAAAGGAATGAGTGGCCCCGGGATCAAATAATGCATGTAATGTAGTGCCATGAATGCTTATAGTACCTTCGATCACGGCATTTGGGTCGATTTCCACAGCTTGCTCTTCCTCAACTCCCAATGCGTAAGCCCTAGCTTGGATTGCAGGCCTCGGGTTATCTTGCTTCTTCGGGCATGTGTTCACCATATGATCATGTGCCCCACAAATAAAACACCTCTTATGAAGCCTAAAGCAATTATCCACGTGATGAGGACCCTTGCAATAAGTACATTGCACTTTAGGTGGAGCCGGAAGTGCTAAGGGTCGATTCGGTTGATTAGGTCCCGCGGGTCGAGGTTGTTTGTTTTGAGGCTTGGCTTGTTGAAAAGTTTGAAATGCCGGCCTCTTTCCAAACTTATTGAGATTCCCCGAGCTAGACCCTTGCCCGGTATGAGTACTCTTCCTCCTCATCACAACCCGCTCTTCTACCCTTAGAGCTTTGTCCGTGACTTTCGCCCAAGTACTTGTGTTAGCAGCCTCTAGAGCATCTTTCATATCCTCCCGAAGTCCTTGGAGGAATTGAGAAGCCTTGCTTTCATCATCATTGGCAATGTTCGGGGCATAACGAGAAAGCCTCTCAAACTCATTGATATAATCTGTGACGGACATACCTCCTTGTTTGAGCTCCATAAATTCTCTCACCCTTCGATTCCTTGTAGCTTTGGGAATATATTTATTCTTGAATTCGCGAACAAACACCTCCCAGGTGATCTCCTCCTCGGTAGCCTCTAATCTCCCTTGCAAACTTGACCACCAACTATAAGCTTGGCCCTGGATCATGGTAAGTGTGCATTGTAGCTTCTCCATAGGCCCACACGGTATGAGATTCCATATCCGGTTAGTTTGCACGAGCCATTCTTCTGCTTGGACATCATTTCCACCCACGAAAACCGGTGGATTTTGGTTCTTGAACTCCCGGAGAGTAGCTGTAATTAGATTTCCTCCATGATTCCCAGCTGGAGGTGCATTGTTTCTTTCCTGAGCCCTTTGTTCCAAATATACCGCTAATCTCTCCATGAAATTACCCGGATCCATTTGGGGTGGTGGTGGTGGATTATTATCTTCCGGGTGTGGAGAATGATCTCGGTGATGACGATGTTCCGGAGATCTATCTCGGTGGTGGTGTCTTCGGGGAGGCATATTTCTACAAAAGAAAAGATTCCAATTCATATGCGTGAGGGTTAGTACATGTTCATGTACACGATTTAACAAGAAGATAACCAATAATCACATAAATGCATATAACCACGTTGTCCTAAGCCGTACGACCTAGACTCACCCGACTCGACTCTAGAGCTCCAGTTTTGCAACCGAGAGCTCTGATACCACTTTAGGATGTGACGCCCGGAGCGGCGGGCCACCACATCCCCCGCACCTAAACCCGAACCCACATATGAAATGGATTTCCATACATGAGTCCAAGTCTAAGCGAACGGAACCTACACTCACTCCTTAGGCTAAGCGGGGCTAAAACTCGGACAGAGCGCGCAAAATAAAACATACAAATATGCGGAAGCCATAACAAGGATCGAAAAGAGCTCTATAACTAACATTTACATCATATACGATGGCCTCACGGCCCCAAAAGATCGAGTATATATACATCAGAAGCCCATAATTCAGCAAAATGTAATTCTAACATCCAATACATAATAAAAGTATCCAAAATGCAAGAAGTATGGATGCAACTCGACCTAGACACACAAGTACAAGACCAAGACTCGCACTTCCCCGCCTAGCTCGAAACAACCTGCACTGAAGGTGGGAAAAGAGAGGGGTCAGTCAAAACTCGACTGAGTGAGGGGGCTAAACGCACACCCACACCTAAATACATAAAGAGCAGAGCATATTACAAAGGTGATAGACATGAATCGAGGCTAGGGTTTTACATACCAAATCATTTTCCAAAGATAGCATATAATAAAAAGGAAAACCTATCTCGATCCATAATCTATCAAACATAACATAAACATAAGTCCGGCGAGAACGGACTATCCCTTACTCCATCAAACATATCATAAAATCGAATTCAAATCACATCCACCCCACATCCATGGTGTATCGGGAATCAAACCCTAACACCTACATTACCAAACACATACGGGGCAGCTAACCCACGATATGCCTTCCCCGGTTATCCACCGAAGGCTCAAGATACCACGCCTTCCCAACCTCCTTAGGTCGCACGTGAATATCTCAAATGAGAACGTGCACAGGGGTCATAACCGGCGACCCCGTGGTCGTCCCGGGTCTCCCTTACCCACGTCTCCGGGCCCATCAAACCAAATCAAACCAAACTCCCATCTTTCAGGGTACAACTCGCTCAAACATAACATATACGGATAACGAATTTCAAAGTATAGCTTACTTATGCCAATACTTATACCAATTTCGAAAACGTAAAGCTTATTTCACAAGATCATAACATACCTTAAGCATTCGTATTTAATACATATATATAAGTATATATATTCGCATACAGGGTAAGAAAACAACACGTAATAGGTCTTAGGTCGCTTATCTAGTACAAAGGATCCTAACCTCACCTTTGCAAAAGTAGAAGGAAGGCAAAACGGGCGAACGAACACTTAAACCTCGGGCTCACGAACTTCCGGAAGAGGCTCTGAAACAAAAGAAGACAAGACCCGAGACTTAGACTCAATAATGTACCAAAGAAGACGCCCGGCAAAATGCATGGATCATGTTCACAACAAAATATCACAATCAAGTCATATACTTGCATGGTTATAACAATTAATCATGCAAAAGAGAAGCAATTAAAATCATAAAAATGCATAATTAAAGCAAAGAGAAGTAGTAGCAGCTTCTAGGTTTTGAATTTTTCCAAAGGGGAAAATCCACCCCCATGGATTTTTCTAAAGGGGAAAATCCACCCCCATGGATTTTCCAAGAGCTACTGCCTCAAATCCACCCTCGCGGATTTTTCCTTAAGGAAAAATCCACCCCCGTGGATTTGCTCCAGAAGAGAGGGGTTCCGGACATGGGAACGGCCGTTCCCGTTCCCAGTACAACTGGGAACGGTCGTTCCCACTCTCGGTCAGGAACAGTATGGCCTGGGAACGGTCGTTCCCAGTTTAAAACTGGGCGGGAACGGCCGTTCCGGCCTGGTTCGAAAAGCTGGAGCAAAGTTTAAACACAGAAAACAGGGGAAGCTCGAAAATATGCCAAAAATGGCCAAAATCCAACCTTTAAAGTTGCCATAACTTCTCAAAATGCACATACAATTCAAATATATCATACTTAACATGTTGTCGCTCAAATAGCTCAAGAAAATGGAATTAAAAGCCATGATCACATGAATGAAAAATTCAAGCTAAAAGCATGATCATCAATAAATGCTCACCCAACCAAAGATAAAATGCAATAAATGCAACATATATACCCTATGCAACTCATACAAGAAGCTAGGAATTAATCATCTCAAGCAAAGAGCAAGAAATCACCATTAAAGCTAAACCCTTACTATTCAAGTATGGGAGCAAAGGCAAAGCAAACTCACACCAAACTCAGAAGTTAAACCATGGAAACGTAGAGCATGACGAGGGGATTCCGAAACCTACCTAAGCTCGAGAAAAGACGAAGAAACGAGAGAGTTATCGGCTTGTGAAGTTGGATGATCAAAGCTTGGGGTTTTCTCTCTTGCTTGCTTGGCTTGAGCTGAAAATAACGTGAGGAATGAGGGAGAAGAGAGAATGGTTCAGCCTTTAAGGCTGAGCCGGTTCGGTTCACGGGTTCGGTTCAAGGTTCCCGGTTCGAGTTGGTTCGGTTCAACAAATACAGGTTCAAATAAGGCCAACTCAAATAAACGAATAAATCACATGCACATTCATTCAGACGAATTCATATAATTCAATTATTTCATGCAAATTCAAATAATTCATATAAGAATTAAATTAAATAATTCAAATAAACAATTAGAATAAATATAAAATGCGTAAATAATAATTTTAAATGCGCACATACGTCATACCTGTACGGTCTGAAAGTCGGGGTGTCACAAACCTCGAGATTGGAGGAACGAGGAAAAGCTACCGAGCTAACAACTTACCACATTGGTGGCAGGTTCCAAAACATTCATAGCACGTGCATCATACGCCGCATCAAATTATTTATTTTCTTTACTTCTGTTTGTGCGCGCATTTCTGTTTGATTTCATTGCTTTAATGTGTTGCCTCTTACATCGTTGCAAGTGTGCCATGTGCATTGTCATCTTAACCGACATGCATTTTAGTGTTTATTTGATAGGAAGCTCATTTACCGCACCTATCAAGTATTACTTAACCGAGCCACCTTCGAATTCGATGAAGATGACTTCGGGAAACAAAGAATTTCAAGTAAGGGGTAGGTTGATGGAACGGGAATTCGAATAGAGGAATGAGTCCCACACCTCAAGAGGATTGGAAGAGAAATAAAAAGGCAAAACCTTTGGGTCGTCATTGTGATTAAAACCCTCCCTAATGGAGGTGGCTCATCAAGAATTTCAATGAAAGAAGGATTCATGGAGTTTGACATGTAAGGGCAAAAATTTTAAGGGGGAGAGCCCGACCGAGAGATAAACTGGAGGATGGAAGTGGGGCTCGAAGAAATATGTTAGTAGCGACAACGGGGATGCAAATTAAAGGGGATCTGGAAGTCCTAATGGTGGCAATTGGAAATGAATAAGACGACGGTAATGGTTAAGTTGTTATGGGAGAAGCTACGTTGCTAAATTCGGGTGAAGATTTTACGAGATATAAGGGAAATGGTTCATTGAACATTTCTACGTATGGAATTCCGATCTGGAGGTGATGGAATTATAAGAGAGTTTCTGTGAACTCCTAAGTCAGAATTAACAAAAGAAAATCGAATCAAGTTATCATATAATGGGATGGTGTCAATCAAGATTAATTCAATGAAGTACAAAGGGGTCCAAAACAATATTATTGAGTTATTGGTTATATCAATGGTAATCCAGGAGGAAACTTAAGAAGGGACCAAATAGAAAAGGATAATAATTGGAGGATTGACATCAAACTTCAAGAATCATCAAGAACCTTTTGTCTTAGATTTAAGAAATATGGGACCAATTATCGAATATAACCTTCAGGGGGTCAAAGGGAATGAACGGATAATAGGAAGGGAAGATGGGAAAGGATTGGTGTTGAGAGAGACCATAAGAATAAACATCTTAAGGTCGGGATTGAATCATCAAGGTTGTGCAGAGTGGTTATCCTCGGGGATATGTTAAGCACCGATATGGGTAAGGATGGAAGATATGGACTAGACATCGGAACAAATATTCTAAACGCAAAAGTGAATGTCAACTGGATTACTTGGAAGAGTTAGTCCGACTGAAAGAATATAATAGGGGTTGAGGAAGGATTGAAGAAGTTGAGTAGCAATAAAAGTCAGAAGGGATCTAAGAGTATAATCTTTAAAGGATTCATCAATTGCTTCACCGGGATACCCTGAAGAGGTTAAAGATAAGCTGAGCACTAACTCTATCTTCGGGACAGATCATACACTGGACAACGACAACTTATAAGTTTAAATTTTGCGACTACGGTGAACGGTACTTATAGCATCCATGATACATACATTCATGCAAATTTAATTCAAATAACTTCTTTGTTATGTGCTCCGATTTCTTTTCAAGTTAAATTACTTGGAGTAATTGATAATCAACGTGGATGATATCTGTTACTTGCTTTGGGGTGCCTTGCGTGATTTTAATTATGGTTTCGCGTGTGTTGCGTGGGAGTATTGGAGACTTCCTTGCTTTAGTTTTGGTTGAGAGACGGGGTGCTCTCGTTGTTTGTAAGAGACGGGGATTCTCTTATTTTCGTTGGAGAGACGGGGTTCTCTCATTGCTGCTCGAGAGACGGGGCTCTTTCCTTGTTGCTTGCGAGAGACGAGGAATCTCTTAATGGTTGTTGTAAGCGTGCAGTGAATCCGATGACGTATTCTTTTTAAGGGGGAGAGATTGAAACGCCCCGGTTTTTCAATTATACTAATGTGTCGTAATTATTTATAAATCGCGCAATTATATTATTTAATTATGTGATTAATTGTTTATACGTGTTTTATATTCAATTTCTTTATAAATTGTTAGTGTTTTATTTTATTTTATTTTATTTCAATTTAATAGTATTTTATTTATTTCGTTATTTTAAGTAATTGTTCTAAATTATTATTAATTAGTGATTAACGTTAATTAAGTGTTATGCTAAATAATCATGCTTTAACCATATTAATTAATTAATTTTTATAATTACGTTGACCTTAATTTATGTTTAAATTAGAATTTAATTTATTTAGTTTAATTTTATTATGCATGAATTGTATGAATATGTGCATGATTGTTAATTGTCCTTCGTTCTTATTTGAAATGATATCGAAATGTCGTGGAAATGTGATATGTCGTAAATGTATGTGTTATGAACATGCCTATATGCTCGGTTTATGTTTTCGAACTCGTTTGACCTGTTAACGAATTTAATTTGGTTCGTGGAACCAAATCGAGGGCTAACGAGCAATTAGCGCACCCTTGGTTCCTTACGTGATATCTTGAGCTCGGGAACTCGGATTCGAGTTCCGTCAACTTCGCTGAACTTGTATCGAAGAGTCGAGTTTAATAAACTGAGCCTTATATTTTTCTGAAATCATTTGAACCTCCGAAATTCAACCGAAAAACGGAAAGACATCAAAACAACCACATTTCACCAAATTTGCCATAACTTGTTCAAAACCTAACCAAATTAACTATGGTTGGTGTCATTTTAACCCTCGTTCAGCCCTTTACCATTGCTTTACTGACCCATCTCGAACCAATCCTCACACAAACCAGAAATTTCAGCCAAACCCTCCTTTTCCAGTTTTTCCCGTAACTGTACAAGTCTTGAGATTTTGGAGCACAAATCTCTATCAACTTTCATCCAATCAACAAGGTGAGTTAGGATCATGTTATACATTCTTCTCTGGTCATTTTGATCTATTCATCTCTTAATTTGAGTCATATTTCATGTGGGTTTGAGGATTAGAATGAATAGTTAGGTTATAAAGTGTTTTGATGATTTTTTGAATTCTTTTGTTCTATAACTTGTTTTGATGCCATATATATGATTCTTTTACTTCATTTATGACTGATTATTTTTGTATTAATTGATGGTTAAGAGTTTGGTGAGATATCATTTATGAATTTGTTATATATATTGAATGAACTTTTAAACTGATTTTTCCCCCTTCACGTATTGAACTGCTGCTAGTTTTTGGGAGTTATTTTGATGTCAAATGCTGCTCATTTTTATCTTATTTGCAGCTGTATTGATAGTTGTTTGGCACGTATCAGCCCTGCCCTGTTTTCGTTCGTTCTTGCCCTATTTTTCCTTCATGAACTGCTGCATGATTTCCTTGTTGATTGCTGCGTGTTATAATGTTGTTTACAGGCCTGTTTTGCTGCGTGTTTGTAGTCCTTTATCACCTTAATTGTTAGCATGATTTGGTTAAAGCTTGAGGTGATCTTGTCCTGTTCATTCTCCATCCTTTTCTTCCCCTGTTTTCGGTATAACTGACTGTTGCTACTGGATTGCTACTGTAACACTCTCCCCGAGCGGGGAGAGCTTGTTCTTGGTAAGTACCCGGCCGGGTACCCCTATTGCAGTGGGTTTCTGTATCTCCTTCCCCGGCCGGGGAAGATTGAGCGTGATAACTACCCGGGCGGGTAGTTGGCTGTTGCTGCCTCTGTTTCTTTTCCTCTTTCCTTCTGCTGCTTCACTCTTCTTTCTCTTTCTTTCCTTTCTTGTTGCTGAGTTGCTGCTTCTCTTCCTTCTCTTTGCTCTTAGGTTGCTGCGTGTGGGTGTGTCTATTGTTCGGACCTTGTGCTGCTGTTCTTCTTTGATTCAAAGTGTGTGCGTGTGTATTTATATATATGCATGAGTGTTGTGTGTGTTGATGTGCATGCATAGCTGTGTGTGTGTGTGTGCATGGATATATATATATATAGATGTGTATAAATACTTAATATTTCATGCATGGCTATTATTGATAGTTAAATGCATGCATGGTTAAGTGTATATATATTTATGTAATATATATGTTAAATGTAATTATGCATGCATGTTGGTCTACGTATATATATATATATTTTATGTATAAGTATATATGTTTACTATATACTTATTATATATTTTAAGTATTATTTGATTTAAATCAATTTTAGAATTTAATTGATAGCCATTTCACGTATTTAATTTATCGATTATCGCTTGAACGTTTCATTTATCCTATTCTAATTGTAAATATGAATATTACGTGTTCTGATTATTAAATGAATCCTTAGATTAATTGATATGAATTATGAATTTGAATGAAAGTGAACGAATGATTGGACGGCGTGTTTATATGATTTAAATTCCTTAATAGTGCACATAAACATTTTCATGACATAATATTATCTTTTATGCATTCATATCATGATCATACATTGTCGTGCGTCATATATGGTTCATTTGGTGTCTTGAGTGTCACGAACACGTTACGTTGTCCTTGTACAGTTTATCTCCAGGGTGGAGAAATCTTGATCTACGAGGCACTCGGTAACTCATATCCTTGTACAGTCATGTTTCAGGTGAGGGTGTTCTTGTTTTAGTTACGTATTAAACCCTACAACCTTATGTGACAAGCTTTGGCCAAAACCTCCTATATATATATATATATATGTTACTTTTAAAGTTGAGTTATCGAGTAAATATTGATCGAGTAAACCATTTTCAAATGAATCATGAAATATGTTATGTTCTTATGAATCAAATGATTTGGCGAGATTATGCATGTATGATATGTTCACGGGCCCTGGGACTTAGTACATGTGGCTATCCGGGGAGGCATGGGCCGACGGTGATCCCATGTGCTAGTTCCACTATGTTACCGCGATACCGGCCCTCGCTAGAAGGTTTAGCGGGGAATGGGAGCTGAGTGCCCTTGGGGGAGTCATGAAACCCCATTGGCCTATGTATGAGGTGGTCGGGTCTTGCTAACCCATCCACCACCCGGAGGAAGAAGGTTGGAACTTATTTTATGATTATGTATGATTGAAATACACCATGCGGGAAGGCCGGGACACGGATTGCCCAAACGAATATGTTTTATGATATATGATCTGTGTGTATTATGAGATATTGCATGATCACCTAATTAATATATTACTGATATTTGTCGTACACGGTCGGAGTTTGGCTGGAGATGATGCACGCTCACTCGCCGAGCCTTTATTTTTATGTCTGAATTATGAACTTAATAAATTTAATATGATTAGTTGTAAAGTTGGAGCATTGCTTAGTCTTTTCTTGGCCTTTTTGGGAACATATTTTAAATAAAACCTTGCTCGGGATTTATGACTTGCATGTGCTTGTTTTTATATACGTATATCGCTCCTTCTCACTCAGTCTTCTAGAGACTGACCCTCTCCCTCCCCAAACTTTTAGTGCGCAGGTTTGGCTTTGGAGTTTCGAGCTAGGCGGAGTTGTATGGAGTCTTTGAGCGGGTCAAGTCAAGTTAGGAGAGTCTCCACTCGCATATGTATTTAAATTATGCATGATGCGATCCTATAATATTATGAACTTGAATCTTATGTAATTGTTATTGAATTGCCTTGTCGGGCTTGTTATGAATTAAAAGAGGCTTGAGGAGCCCAAGTATGCATGTGGTTCGAGTGTTTAATTTCTGCAGGCCCGTGGCCAATGCATTTGTTTGGATTTAGTTCTCTGTTGTATTATGTCTTGTTGATTAGTTATACTTGCAGGGTCTAAGTTCCGCCTAGCTTAGGAGTTTTTTTTTTCTGTTTGTCTCCCGTTCGCTACGGTTTGATACGGGTACGGATTTACCATTTCGTTAATCGTGTTGAGCCATAGTGCGGGGGATGTGGTGCCTCACTTGCGGGGTGCTACAGTACATGCTGGAAATGAGCCAAGAAAACCATGTAAGCCACGTTTAAAAACCAGATTTTCATGCAGAAAAAGCAAGGGTCGCGGGCTCGACCTATTTTTTTCTCTAATTTTTCGCCAATTTTTCAAAAGTCGAAACATGGCCAAAAATGGGTAGCGGGCGCGACTTAAAATACAATGTAATTCAGGTCGTGGGCGCTACTTGAAGTCCTGCTAGAACTGTGAGTAGGTCGCGGGCGCGACCGTTTTTACTTTGTGTTCAGTCGTGGCCGCGACCTGCTACGCAGCAACAACAAAACAGGGGAAAAACAGGGGACTCCGAACCAAAAACCTCAAAATTCAACAACAAATGCAATTCCACTCCATAACAAATACTCCAACATATCCAATACATATTATACTTCACTTATGCATCAAACAAAACATGAAATATGCAACAACTCATCAAGAATTTGTCCATAACGCCCCATATATATCCATGTTTCCAACTTCCATATACTCAATGTTTTCATGCAAGCTTTCAATCCTTTTGATCATAAACATGCTTCTAATCATAAACACACAAGAATTCACCCCTGAAATTGAAGCCCTACTCATATACAAATCAAGAGATTCATAAAATTTCCATATTATACCTTGAAATAGAATAGAGATGAGATGAAATGGTAGTATGATGATGATGATGATCCTAACTCCACAATTCCTCCAAAATCTAGCTTGAAATATGAGATGAATCTTCCTTCTCTTCTTCGTGTAAAAACCGATTTGTAGTGTGTGTGTGTGTGAGATTTCTTGTATCTCTTGGAATGAAATAGAATGAAATGGAAGAAATGAGATGATATACTCTAAGTCTTGAAAGAATAAGCATAAGTCATCATATTTTGCACACAAGTCCTCAAGTTATTTGAATTCATTCAATCAAGTATCATTCCATGGAATATGATTAAGTAACTCCAGTTCATTTAATGTAATCAAATCCATAAATTTACACAAAGGATCAATCAAGGACATATAGTGCAATTTGGTCACATATAGCAATTAGTTCATATAATTCCCATTAATGAAAATTCATACAATTGCATGAAGATATAATGCATATAATGTGATGGAAGTTATAAATAAATTTATGAAATAATTAAATTAAACCTCCCAACCCCCGAAGACCCGCTCGTGGCGTGCTTACTTGAACTTCCGGAAATTGGGGCATTACATTTTAATTTTAACATATTAGAAAATTGAAAAACAAAAACAAAAAACAAAACAAAATAAAAAGAATATATGATCTCCATCTTTTTCTGCATATTCTCTTCAAACCGTTTTCAAATTAGTCTTCAAGACTTCAACATAAATCAAAAAAGAAAAGGTCGCCTGAATACAGTATTGGTAAATAATTAATTTCTTTTTCAAGGGAAGGAGTAGGAGGAATGATTTTGAAATTTTACATATTTACCTTTTGTATATTTCTACAAATTTGAACTATGTATTAAACAAAAGTAATGGTTGTGGCTGGTGATAAGGGTGGTGGCGGATAGCGGTGATGGGTGGGGAAAAAAAAGAAGGAAATGTAAGAAAGATGTTGGTGGCCGGCGGAAACGCTCGAGAAGATGAGTTGTTGCTTTCTTAATGGCAGGCACAAGATTTACCGCATGCCTCCAGCACCGAACCCATTGCCCCTTTCAACAATCTCAGATCTTCCAAATGTATCCTGAATCCTTTCTCAAATTTCACAATTTCTTCCCCAAATCCGGTTGTAATTCTAAACAGAATTTGAGAGGATTAACATAACAAAATGATTAAAGGACCAAGTTCTTGAAGCTGGAAAAATAGAAAAGAAAAGAAGAAATTAAGCAACTCAAGTGATTTAAACCTGCTCTAATATCTGGGTTCATCAAAGAAATATGGGTTCATCTAAATCGAAGGTGAGTTGATCGCTCCCACAGGTGTTGAACCTCTTCTCTTTGCTCAGCAGCTGTTGGGGGTGTGACGCCTGGAGCGCTGGGCCACCACATCCCCCACACCTAAACCCAAACTCACATATGAAATGGGAGTCCATACATGAGCCCGAGTCTAAGCGAAAGGGGACCAAACACACGCACTAGACTGAGCAGGGCTAGAACCCAACAGAGCGCCCAAACAAAGACAATAAATAATGCAGAAGCTACAAAAGGATTGAAAGAGCTCTAACATATATCATATACCATGTATGTGGCGACACAAGGCCCAAAATATAACGGATACAGTCACAAGTCTTCCAAGAGTTTGTACATAATTCAAATACATAACAGAGTAGCAAAATGAAAGTAGAATGCGTGCAGACTCGACCTAGGACACTAAGTACGACTCCAGACACACTTCCCCGCCTAGCTCAAGCACACCTGCACCTAAAAGAGGGAAAAGAGAGGAATCAGCCACACAAGACTGAGTGAGGGGGGCTAACGCACACCCAAACACATACATAAATATATCAGAGCAGATATTAAAGCGATGGGCATGAACCGAGTCTAGGGTATTGCATACCAAAATATTTGCCAAAAGAATAGCATATAATACATGACAAGACCTATCTAGATTCATAACTCATCAAACAAAACAGAAGATAAATATCCCACGAGTACGGACTTCTCCTCACTTCTCAATTACGTAACAAACATCAAATCACAAATACAAATCCAACCTCCACCTCCGAAGTGTTCAGGAAACAAACCCTCACCACCTATAATGTGCAAATACATACGGGGTAGCTATACCACGATATGTCTTCCCCGGTCATCCAACCGAGGGCTCAAGATACCACGCCTTCTCAACCTCCAAGAGGTGCACGTGAATATCTCAAATGGAATCATGCACGGGCCAAACCCAATGGCCCTTGTCATCCCGGGTATCCTTACCCATGATTCTGGGGCCCAGTAAATCAAACCACTTACCAACTTCCCATATTTCAGGGCAACCTCGCTCAGAACAGAATATAACGTACAAATAATTTCCAAAACAAAGCTTTTCTATGCTCTTACGTATACCAATTTCAAAAGATTCAAATGTTTCCCACAAAATCATACTCATATCATAAACATGCGTAGTTAATTATATAAAATATGTAATTTCATGCGAGGCAAGAAAACACCATATTAAGGTCGTAGGTCGATAACTAATACAAAAATCCTAAACCTCACCTTAAGACAAAAGAGAAGGAAAAAGGAGGACCAAATGGATCAACAAACACCTATGCCTCGGGAACGACATCCTCCGAAAGTGGCTCTGTAACAAAACAATGTAAAACCCGAGACTTAGACTCAATAATGTACCAATTGGACGCTCAGAAATACTTACGTATGCAATGAATGCAAATGAGGTAAATATATGTATCACTTAAGGCATAGAAGTTCATAACAGAGCAAAAGAAACGAGCAATGAAAGCGAAGAACGAAGAAAACAAAAGCACAACCAAGGGAGGGGGAACGGGTGTTACCCCCAAGCATTCATAGAATGGGTAACGCCCGTTAACTGGTACAGGAACAAAATCCTGCGCAGCCGTTACCGCTGCCTATGACCACAGGCAGGAATGCCCGTTAAACGATACAGGCGTTCAGGCAAAGGGGGTAACGGGCGTTACCTCCAAACACACAAAAAGGCCTTAACGGTCGTTACCTCGTCGCTGGGGCTGAATTATACGAGATTCATCCCTGTTCTTCCCCTGCAAAACCAATCCAACCAACACCACAGGAAAGGCAACAAACACAACAAGTTTAAGGCATCAAAATGCAACAAAAATCAGCATATAACACCTCCCATCTTCATGCAAAACACACATCAAAGTAACAAAGGCAACAAATAAGAAAAGGAGAAGAAAATCTTGCAAAACCATAACCTCCATTAATGGCATCTTACCAACCAAGGAACTAGCATTCAATACAAGTTAGGGAAACAATAAATGAGATATTAGGACTTCATATAAGGCTTCATATCAACATGTAATCCAAAGGAATTCAAGAAATCAACAAATATTCAAAATAACCTAACTATTCACCAATTTCCCCCAAACTCATACATATCATGAATCAAGGCAAGATATTCATGGATGAAGAAGAGCATATAAACATGGAGATTCCAATTATAAAGATGTTGGAAGTTGGAAGAGATTGAGCTCAAAATCCCTCTTGGTGAATAGTAGAAATGAAGAGAATGAGGTTTCTCCAAGATTGTAGGTTTTTTCTCCCTTTTCTTGTGTTTGAATGTGTGTGAGGGTAGGGAGAGCTGAGAGTGTGTTTTGTTGGGGAAAAGTGGGTCTAAGCTTTGTTGGAAATTTTGGGAAATCAAAGGACTTATGTGCAAATTAGGGTAATTAAGTCATATAGATGCGAGGCGTATTTTCAGAGGGGTTTCAGGGTATCAAACGAAGTTGAAAAATAAAAAGGCTTATCCCATTGAACCCGGATCATCGAAACGAGTCCAACGGAGTTGAAGAAATTCGAATCTGAATTCCCGTGCTCAAATTATACTACCCGAAACCCAAGGTACGGTAAGAACACTTTAGCCCCCTTTAGGTTACCCAATAAAACAAACTCCCGAAAACCCAACAAATAAACCCGAAAACAAATAGCGAGCACATATTCAAGTCCATGAATCACAAAACTCCAACATATCAAAACGGCACGCAAACCCATCTCAAATCAAATGATAACAAAGCATAAACACATTGAAACAACCTTAACATTCTCTTAAAGTTTCAAGTAATTTCAAATAATGAAAATAAACAATTAAAATAAAAAAATAAAATGCATAAATAATAAATTTAAATGCGCACATACGTCATACCTGTATGGTGTACGGTCGGCGTGTCACAGGGGGTGTCGGGAAATGTAGAGTTCATCAGCGGCAGATCTGGTCGCCGCCTTCAGAAGTCACTCCACCGCCTTGTACCCCTATGTGATATGAACTGTCTTATGGAGTGGCTCCCATAATTACATATAAGAGTAGGATACCCATGATCATCATATAATTAGTATCATGCTAGGACATGTTATCTGCTAATTGCTTCTGTGATGCACTTTATGTGAAATTGCATTAAACAAGACAATTAAAAATGGATAACTGTACATGTTGGTGAGGTCAAAAACCAGACAACTCTCTGGTTAATTCGAAAATCCCTAATTAAAATATCGAGCAATTTTCGAATAAATAGGTATTCTATTACGGTAATAAAATTCCTAGCATTCCATCAACAGGATTTAAGAGTTAGTAGGTAAGCTTGTTGTTGTCTCACGAGTCGTGGGGTAATTAGTGTAGCCTATTAAATCTTAGTTTCTTGATTGATCACCTTAGGTGATTGATATTTCTTCATCATTTTAGAATGGTCGATGTCTCACAAGTCGTGGGTCGTTCCGGGCTAAGTTTGATTAAGATCTTATGATTGATGGGTCCCGCTGAACACTGAACTAGATATGGATGTCTCACGAATCGTGGGTCCATGATTGAAAGATCAGTGATGGAAAATATTACTAGGAATTCCATGGAGATAGAATTGGCAATTTTGTACCTACCTAAAGATTCTTAGACCTTTGGATGTCTCATGAGTCGTGGGTCCAAAACTAAGAATGCTTGGGATCCTAGTACCTACTGAGAAAACAAGTTTCTTCTAAGGTCATTTGGGATTTACAGACCTTCTAAAAATAGTGGGAGCCACATACAATAAAAGACCTAATCCCATGTGTTACATTATTATTCAATATGCTCACATTTTCTCTGTTTAGCATTTAGGTTGTAGTTAAGTGATTGTCTACAAGTTGAAATGCGACCCATTAGTATCCATCCTTGAGCCAAATAAGTTGACTAAAGTCCTAACCACTCTGATTGGCTTCAAATCTTAAAATCCGTTTTAGATTCCAAAGGAGAAAATTGTTCTCTATAAGGGGAACTTTTCACCCATTGTGAAAATTCGACCTAGGTTTAAGAAAGGCAATTGAAAAATGAAAGGATATTCTCCAAACACTTAAGAGCAATTGTGCTCCCTCATAGATGTGTTACAAAGTATAACACATTCTAGGAACACTTAAGAGCAATTGTACTCTCTTACGAACGTGTTACAAAGTATAACACATCAAAGGAATTGTTCCATATTTTGTATGAAGGAATACACGTGTAACGTAGGCTGAAAGTCTTTACTGAGGAGGACCTTGCAGCCACACAGTACACTAGGAAATGAGTTTTTAGTTCACTGATTGCTTGAATTGCTTTTATCATCATTTTAGACCCATTTTGCTTAATCTTAGATGATGCTATTGTAGCATAGTTGATCAAATTGGTTGATAACTAAAGATAGCATCCTTATGAGGGACTAAAAGGTAATGATGATTAATTCTACTTCTAAACCAATTGAGGTAAAGGCATCTAGGCCAAAGAAGAAGAATCAGGGGTGAGAGAAGGGAAAGCCTAAAAAGAAAGATCAGACTATAGCTTCCATAGTGGCAAACTAGAGCATTGGAAAGGAACTGCAAAGAGTATAAGGACACTCCATGTGTCTCTCTGTGACGCCCCGATAATTCGGCCGTACAGGTATGACGTAAGTGTTTACCAAATTGCGCGAAATAATTATTTTTACGTGTTTATATAGTTAATTTTATTTTAAATATATTAGATGTTAATAATGTTAATTATGTTAATTATTATATCCTAAGTTATTAAAATTAAGTATTTTGTGAATTCATATCGATTGATATTTATTGCATAAATCGAACTTGATTGCAACGTGAATTAATTTCCTGAACTTGACTTCATTTCGTTATGACCTTATTTGATTATTTCATGAACTTTGAGGACTTAATTGCTCATTTGTTATGGAATTGAACCTAATTGCATGACTTAAATAATAGGAGGACTTAATAGCAATTTGGCCACTCCTTTCTCCTTCATAGCAGCAAATCACGTACCATGCCTCTCATTTTTTCATACAAACACATTACATACATCTTGTTCTTTCTCCCTTGCTCAACCGAACCAAACCCTACTTGGAGGAGTGGGAGATTTCTTCATTCAAGCATCATTTTTGTGGGATTTGTGATCATTCAAGCATCATCAACTTCATCTCTTCATCTTAGCTTCCATTTCTTTCATTTGAGGTAATTTTGGAGTATGGAGGATTTTCTTGAATTTTTGGTATGAAGAGGGCTTTGCTATATGTTGGTTAATGTGAGTATTAGATATTAGAAATATGTTTAGGAACTTTGAGCTCAAGTTGTATGCATTTAACTTGCTGATTATGGACTTGGAGCATGAATGATGAAATGGGTTTCATTTGATGAATTCTTGATGATCTAAGGTGGAAATATGTGTTTTTATGAGTTGTCATTGATTTATTTGTATGCTAGTAGGTGTATATCATGGTATTTGAGCATGTAGATGTGAGTTTGATCCATTTTTGGGTGTTGGAGTTTTGGTACGTTGTTGTTCTGCTGATTGCCCTGTTTTTCTGCTGCGTACTGTTGACACGGGCGTGTCAACTTTTCCCTCTTCAGCGTGACAAAGGGTGCATGTTGGTCTGGTTTTGCTGTACCGTGACACGGGGGTGTCACGGTTTGCCTTGTATTGGTGACACGGGCATGTCACCTTCTGATTTCATATTCCGCTGTACCGTGACACGGGGGTGTCATGGATTCCTTTGTAATGATGACACGGGCGTGTCACCTTCTGTTTCCATGCATTTGGTGGTTGCATGCTATTGTACGTACATGTGATATATATATATATATATATATATATATATATATATATATATATTATAATGCAATATATTTATATATTTGTACATGGTTATTAAACATTAAGTGCTATTTGATTTAATTAAATTCATTTGATTGAAATGTGGGATTGTGAATTCGAATGAATGATCGAATGACTTGATTATATGATTTAATTTCCTTAATAGTGCACATGAACATTTTCATAACATAATTTTATCTTTTACATATTCACCTCATGAGTATTGCATTGCCGAGCGTCTTATTTAGTCATATTGAGTCTCACCTCACCTTTCTTGCACAGATTTTGATTCAGTTGGAGACGAGGCCAATCAGTGAGGCTCGTGTTTTCTCCCTTTTGAAGTTAAGGTGGGTTTCTCTTCTACGTAGATATATGACCCAATATATACCTTCAATGTGAAAGTTTTCGACCAAACTTAATATATATATATATATATAGAGTCGATTTAAAGAGTAAATGTTTTCAACGTAAAGCCTTATTTTATGAATCCTATCTATTGTTTTTGCGAGAAATGAATGAACGCACGAATGGGGCCCAGGGACTTAGTGTGAGTGGCTATCCGGGGAGCCACGGGCCGACGGTGATCCCTCACACTAGTTCCACCAATGAACGGCGTAACCGGACCTCGTTAGGAGTTAGCGAGGAATGGACGCTGAGCGCCATCTGGGTAGTCATGTAACCCCTTTTGGTCAATGAATGGGTGGTCGGGCCTTGCAAACCCACCAACCCGGAGAAAGAAGGTGTAAATGTTAATGATTGAGCACAAAAGAATGATTTGCATGAAAAGAATGAATGAATAAATGTTTAAATGATTTACACAAGGTGTTGGTTGGAGATAATGCACGCCCACCTGCCGGGCCACTAATGACCTAATGTTAATGATTCATCATAATCCCCTTTGGTGATTTCTTTTCACCCACTTGGGAAATTCTTTAAAAACCTCACTTGGGATTATAGCTTGCATGTGATTGTTTATTTACCGTCGTATATTATATTACGTCCTGTTTTTATACCCACCAGTCCCTTTTGGACTGAACCCGTTTGGTTTTCAGCTGTGTCGTGCAGGTGTCAGGGAGCTAGGCGGGAATACGAGTCCTAGGTCTTGCATTCGTCTCTAGCTCTGTATTTTGTGTCTGACACTTGCATACAAATATAGCAGGCGATGACTTCCATAAGGCTATGCAGTTTGTTCAGGGGCTTCGACCGGACATCCAGACAACTCTAGAGGCAGTTAATACGAGCACTTGGGCGAAGGCTGCTTCAAAAGCCTTAAAGGTTGAAGATTCGGTGAATGCGAGGAGGCCAGTTTATCGCCAAGGACAAGGGTCAGGATCCGGCTTGGGATTTAACAAAGGAAAGAGGCCGATGAATGTACCAGCTCCATAACAAAAAGGGCCTTTCAAGAAGCCGAGAATCGGAGGTCAGATTGCACCCGTTCCACGACCACCTCAGGGTCCACCGGTTCCTAAGGGATCTCGCAATGATCAGCCACCGTGTACTTATTGTGCATGGCCAACTCATTCTTATAACAATTGCCGAAAAAGATTGAAGTTGTGTTTGATTTGCGGGAAAGGAGATCATATGACGTTTGCATGCCCGGACAAGATTCCAGGATATCAAGCTGGAGCTCAGAGACCGACGGTTCAGGTACGAGCCTATGCCCTTGAGAGCGAGGAGCAGAATGTCAAGGTTGATCCAAACGCCGTGGTGGAAGGTACCGTTTGCATTCATAACACGAGCATTCATGCATTATTCGATCCGGGTGCCACGCATACTTTTATATCTTCTGATCTATGTGCCTCTCTGTGCCTACCTGTTATTTGCTCAAATTCCTGTTATTTTGTGACTTCGCCTCTTGGAGGTAGTTTGCAGACAGATCGGGTTGTCAGGGGTTGCTCAGGTTGGATAGAGGGGAAAGATTATCTGGCAGATTTCATTGTTATGCCTATGAAGAAGTATGGGGTAATCTTTGGGATGGATTGGTTGTATCGGCACCGGGCCGAAGTTGATTGTTTTAAGAAGAAGATAAAATTGGGTGAAGAATTGATTGGAGAAGTTGGGTCGAAGAATGCACCTCTTTTATCAATTATGGAAGCTCGCAAGTTGGTGAAGGATGGAGCCACGGGATTTATTGCCTATCTCCTTAATAAACCGAAGGATCAATCAAGTTTTGAGGAAACGGCTGTGGTAAAGAAATATCCCGATGTATTTCCAGAGAATTTGGGTTCTCTACCACCGGATCGGGAGATCAAATTTGTTATTGATTTATATCGGGGATCAGCACCTTATTCTAAGAGTCCTTATAGAATGGCTCTGGCAGAGTTGAAGGAGCTCAAGATTCAACTCGAGGAATTACTTAAGAGTGGATATATCCGACCGAGTTCATCTCCGTGGGGTGCTCCGGTCCTCTTTGTCAAGATGAAAGATGGATCATTGAGGATGTGTATAGATTACCGGGAGCTTAATCGGATGACTATCAAGAATAAGTACCCGTTGTCCCACATTGAGGATTTATTTGATATGCTACAAGGTTCAAGGGTCTATTCGAAAATGGATTTAAGGCAAGGCTACTACCAGTTGAAAATCCGGGAAGAGGATATACCAAATAGAGGATTTAATACCCGGTATGGGCATTATGAGTTCGTAGTGATGCCGTTTGGTTTGACAAATGCCCCTGCAGCGTTTATGGATATGATGCATAGGATTTTTCGGCAGTATTTGAATAAATTCGTCGTAATCTTCATCGATGACATTCTTGTGTATTCGAAGACTCCGGAAGATCATGCTAGGCATCTCGAATTGGTATTGGAGACGTTGAGAGAGCACCGGTTATTTGTGAAGTTTAGTAAGTGTGAGTTTTGGATCGACCGGGTTGCTTTTCTCGGCCATATTATTTCGAGTAAGGGTTTAGAAGTGGATCCTTCAAAGATCGAGACAGTTATTAAATGGCAGAGTCCGAAGAATGCTTCCGAGGTTAGAAGTTTCTTGGGATTGGCAGGTTATTACCGAAGGTTTGTAAAGGATTTTTCAAAGGTAGCTGGTCCTCTAACCCGATTAACTAAGAAGAAAGCTAAATTTGAGTGGGACGAGGCATGTGAATCGAGTTTTCAACTCCTGAAGGAAAAATTAACCACTGCACCGGTATTAGCACTCCCTGAAGGCACGGAAGGATACTTGGTTTATACGGACGCCTCGAAAGAAGGGTTGGGATGTGTTTTGATGCAGAATGGTAAGGTGATAGCTTATGCCTCGAGGAAACTGAAGGATCATGAACAGAATTATCCCACTGACGATCTCGAGCTTGCAGCAGTGATCTTTGCTTTGGGAAAGTGGAGACACTATCTTTATGGAATTTCTTTCGAGATCTTTTCCGAGCACAAGAGTCTCCAGTATTTGTTTTCTCAGAAGGAATTAAATAAGAGACAGAGGCGTTGGATGGAGATGTTGATGGATTATGAATGTACGATTCGATACCATCCAGGAAAGGCCAACGTGGTCGCGGATGCGCTTAGTAGGAAGGCTAGCGTGTCGGGTGCTAAAGTGGAAACTATGGATGAATCTGGATCTTTTAAGCTAAGAGCTAGTATTCGGAATATTACGGTTCAACCGGATCTTCAGCAGAGACTGTTTGATGCTCAGAGAGTGGATTCCGAGGTTCAGAGATTAGTGGAGAAAGCTAGAAATGATTCAGATAGTCCGTTCGGATTTGATGACACCGGGCTTCTAAGGTTTAACAACAGAGTTGTGGTTCCGGAACAGTTGAGACGGTTGATATTGGAAGAAGCTCATCGGTCAGGGTATTCGATACATCCCTGGGGAAATAAGATGTATAAAGATTTAAAGATATTTTATTGGTGGAATGGACTTAAACGGGATGTGATCAACTTCGTGAGACATTGTTTGACTTGCCAAGTGGTGAAGGTAAAGCATCAGAAGCCATCGGGGCTGCTTCAACCGTTACCTATCCCAGAATGGAAATGGCAGCAAGTGGCGGTGGATTTCGTTACGGGTCTTCCACGAGTGAAAGGTGGTTTGGATGAAATTTGGGTAATAGTGGATCGATTAACTAAATCGGCACATTTTCTTGCTATTCGAATGTCGGATAAGGTGAATAAATTGGCTAAGAAATATGTTGATGAAATTGTCCGACTTCATGGAGTACCAGTTAGCATTGTATCAGATCGGGATCCGAGGTTTACTTCTAGATTTTGGCAAGAATTGCAAAGGAATCTGGGCACAAGGCTTCACTTCAGCACAGCTTTCCATCCTCAGACAGACGGGCAATCAGAGAGATTAATTAAATATTTGGAGGATATGTTGAGAGCATGTGCATTGGATTTTTCGAGTTCGTGGAACGAGCAATTGGCTTTGATTGAATTTGCCTATAATGACAGCTTTCAAGCATCGATAGAAATGGCTCCATATGAGGCTCTCTACTGACGGAAATGCAGGTCACCATTGTTCTTTGATTTGGAAGAATTGAATTGGACGAAGTAAGAGGGTGTGAAACGAGGAGAGAAAAAGGAAAAACCCTCTAAGGCTGTGCAAGAGGCAATTGATCAGGTTCAAATAATCAGATAACGGATGAAAGCAGCCCAAGACCGACAGAAAAGCTACGCCGATCACCGAAGGAAAGATCTTAAGTTTGAGGTTGGTGATAGGGTGTTCTTGAAAGCCTCACCTCGTAAGGGATTTTCGAGGATTGGAAAAGGAGGGAAATTGAATCCTCGATATCTACGACCATATGAGATTTTGGAGAAAATTGGAGATACGGCCTACCGTTTGGACCTATCCCCGAGCTTGACCGAAATTCATAATATATTTCATGTGTCTCAGCTTCGAAAATATTATCCGGATGAATCAGAAGTTATCCCTGTCGAAGAAGTCGAGTTAGAACCGAATCTCACCTTTGTTCAGAAGCCGATTAGGATATTGGATCGTAAATTTCAAAAGCTTCGAAATCGGCAAATCCCGTTAGTTAAAGTCTTATGGAGAAGGGATAAAACGGAGGAGGCTACGTGGGAGACGGAAGATAAGATGAAAAGATTTCATCCTGAATTGTTTCCGGGCGATCAATGAATCCGAGGACGGATTCTTTTAAGGGGGAGAGGTTGTGACGCCCCGATAATTCGGCCGTACAGGTATGACGTAAATGTTTACCAAATTGTGCGAAATAATTATTTTTACGTGTTTATATGGTTAATTTTATTTTAAATATATTAGATGTTAATAATGTTAATTATTATATCCTAAGTTATTAAAATTAAGTATTTTGTGAATTCATATCAATTGATATTTATTGCATAAATCGAACTTGATTGCAACGTGAATTAATTTCCCGAACTTGACTTCATTTCGTTGTGACCTTATTTGATCATTTCATGAACTTTGAGGGCTTAATTGCATTGGACTTAATTTTTCATTTTTTATGGAATTGAACCTAATTGCATGACTTAAATAATAGGAGGACTTAATAGCAATTTGTCTACTCCTTTCTCCTTCATAGCAGCAAATCACGTACCATGCCTCTCATTTTTTCATACAAACACATTACATACATCTTGTTCTTTCTCCCTTGCTCAACCGAACCAAACCCTACTTGGAGGAGTGGGAGATTTCTTCATTCAAGCATCATTTTTGTGGGATTTGTGATCATTCAAGCATCATCAACTTCATCTCTTCATCTTAGCTTCCATTTCTTTCATTTGAGGTAATTTTGGAGCATGGAGGATTTTCTTGAATTTTTGGTATGAAGAGGGCTTTGCTATATGTTGGTTAATGTGAGTATTAGATATTGGAAATATGTTTAGGAACTTTGAGCTCAAGTTTTATGCATTTAACTTGTTGATTATGGACATGGAGCATGAATGATGAATTGGGTTTCATTTGATGAATTCTTGATGATCTAAGGTGGAAATATGTGTTTTTATGAGTTGTCATTGATTTATTTGTATGCTAGTAGGTGTATATCATGGTATTTGAGCATGTAGATGTGAGTTTGATCCATTTTTGGGTGTTGGAGTTTTGGTACGTTGTTGTTCTGCTGATTGCCCTGTTTTTCTGCTGCGTACTGTTGACACGGGCGTGTCAACTTTTCCCTCTTCAGCGTGACATGGGGGTGCATGTTCGTCTGGTTTTGTTGTACCGTGACACGGGGGTGTCACGGTTTGCCTTGTATTGGTGACACGGGCGTGTCACCTTCTGATTTCAAATTCCACTGTACCGTGACACAGGGGTATCACGGATTGCTTTGTAATGGTGACACGGGCGTGTCACCTTCTGTTTCCATTCATTTTGTGGTTGCATGCTACTGTACGTGCATGTGATATATATATATATATATTATAATGCAATATATTTATATATTTATACATGGTTATTAAACATTAAGTGTTATTTGATTTAATTAAATTCATTTGATTGAAATGTGGGATTGTGAATTCGAATGAATGATCGAATGACTTGATTATATGATTTAAATTCCTTAGTAGTGCACATGAACATTTTCATAACATAATTTTATCTTTTACATATTAACCTCATGAGCATTGCATTGCCGAGCGTCTTATTTGGTCATATTGAGTCTCACCTGACCTTTCTTGCACAAATTTTGATTCAGTTGGAGACTAGGCCGATCAGTGAGGCTCGTGTTTTCTCCCTTTTGTGGTTAAGGTGGGTTTGTCTTCTACGTAGATATATGCCCCATTATATACCTTCAATGTGAAAGTTTTCGACCAAACTTAATATATATATATATGGAGTCGATTTAAAGAGTAAATGTTTTCAACGTAAACCCTTATTTTATGAATCCTACCTAATGTTTTGGCGAGAAATGAATGAATGCATGAATGGGGCCCAGGGACTTAGTGTGAGTGGCTATCCGGGGAGGCACGGGCCGACGGTGATCCCTCACACTAGTTCCACCAATGAACGGCGTAACCGGACCTTGTTAGGAGTTAGCGAGGAATGGAGGCTGAGCGCCATCTGGGGAGTCATGTAACCCCTTTTGGTCAATGGATGGGTGGTCGGGCCTTGCAAACCCACCACCAACCCGGAGGAAGAAGGTATAAATGTTAATGATTGAGCACTAAAGAATGATTTGCATGAAAAGAATGAATGAATGAATGTTTAAATGATTTACACAAGGTGTTGGTTGGAGATAATGCACGCCTACTCGCCGGGCCACTAATGACCTAATGTTAATGATTCATCATAATCCCCTTTGATGATTTCTTTTCACCCACATGGGAAATTCTTTAAAAACCTCACTTGGGATTATAACTTGCATGTGATTGTTTATTTACCATCATATATTATATTACACCCTGTTTTTATACCCACCACTCCCTTTTGGACTGAACCCGTTTGGTTTTCAGCTGTGCCGCGCAGGTGTCAGGGAGCTAGGCGGGAATACGAGTCCTAGGTCTTGCATTCGTCTCTAGCTCTGTATTTTGGGTCTTACACTTGCATACTCTTACTTTTGATATTGTATATGAATGATATATTGGAGAGTACTTGTTTGAGCGGTGATGGCAATTGATGAGGTATATGAACTACTTTTGGAGTTGTGATGCTCATTGCGTATATATATGATGTATGTTCGTTTATTGCTTCCGCTTTAATGTTTTACGCTGACTTTTTGGTTTAAGGGTTAGCCCGCCTAGCTTAGAGTGTGTGTATGTCCCCGTTCACCGTGATTTGGCTCGGGTATGGATCGTCCATTTCATATTTGGGTCGGGTCTCGGTGCGGGGGATATGTCACCTTGCGCTCGGGTGTTACATCCTTTAGTGGTATCAGAGCTTAGGGTTGCAAAACCCGGGCTTTCGTGTCGTGTGAGTCAGTGTAGGTCGTTCGGCTTAGGAATTACTTGACAATGTGTTGCATATGCATCTCTTTTGTGCTTAATTGATTTAAATTTTGAATTTTGGGTGAATTAATGGCATTAACATGCATAAACTAAAAATAACATGCATTTCTAGTGTTTATTGACAGGATGCGTCCACGTAGACATCGAGATAGATCTCCAGCGCGATGTCATCATCGTGATCGTACTCCTACACCTCCACCTCCACAACCACCGCCGGCAGAGGCTTTTGTTAATTCAGTTATCAATATCATAGATCAAAGGCTACGAGATTTTGTACCACTGGCACCTCCAGCACCACCTGCACCTCCTGTACCACCCGAGGCACCGATTTCTGTTATACTTAGGGAGTTTCAGAATCAAATACCTCCCAAGTTCTTCAAGGGAAATGATATACAGGCGGAAATGTGGCTGAAAGAGGTCGAGAGGATATGGGAGCTCATTCCATGTGAGTCCCGAGAGAAGGCTCGATGCACCATCACTTTGATACAAGGGGAAGCCTACTCTTGGTGGGAAAGCACACGGATTGTGTTGGAAGCAGCTGGAGAAGAGATCAATTGGGAAGTCTTTACAAGAGAGCTCAAGAATAAGTTCATCCCTCCCTCATCCCGTACTCGAAGATTGAGAGAATTTACCGAATTGAAGTAAGGATCGAGGTCTGTGGCCTAGTATATTTCAGAGTATGAGAGGTTATCCCGCTATGCACCAAATATAGCAGGCGATGACTTCCATAAGGCTATGCCGTTTGTTCAGGGGCTTCGACAGGACATCCAGACAGCTCTAGAGGCAGTTAATATGAGCACTTGGGCGAAGGCTACTTCAAAAGCCTTAAAGGTTGAAGATTCGGTGAATGCGAGGAGGCCAGTTTATCGCCAAGGACAAGGGTCAGGATCCGGCTTGGGATTTAACAAAGGAAAGAGGCGGATGAATGTACTAGCTTTACCACAAAAAGGGCCTTTCAAGAACCGAGAATCGGAGGTCAGATTGCACCCGTTCCACGATCACCTCATGCCCCACCGGTTCCTAAGGGATCTCGCAATGATCAGCCACCGTGTACTTATTGTGGATGGCCAATTCATTCTTATAACAATTGCCGAAAAAGATTGAAGTTGTGTTTGATTTAAGGGAAAGGAGATCATATGACGTTTGCATGCCTGGACAAGATTCCAGGATATCAAGCTGGAGCTCAGAGACCGATGGTTCAGGCACGAGCCTATGCCCTTGAGAGCGAGGAGCAGAATGTCGAGGTTGATCCAAACGCCGTGGTGGAAGGTACCGTTTGCATTCATAACACGAGTATTCATGCATTATTCGATCCGGGTGCCACGCATACTTTTATCTCTTCTGATCTATGTGCCTCTCTGTGCCTACTTGTTATTTGCTCAAATTCCTGTTATTTTGTGACTTCGCCTCTTGGAGGTAGTTTGCAGACAGATCGGGTTGTCAGGGGTTGCTCAGGTTGGATAGAGGGGAAAGATTATCCAGCAGATTTCATTGTTATGCCTATGAAGAAGTATGGGGTAATCTTCGGGATGGATTGGTTGTATCGGCACCGGGCCGAAGTTGATTGTTTTAAGAGGAAGATAAAATTGGGTGAAGAATTGATTGGAGAAGTTGGGTCGAAGAATGCACCTCTTTTATCATTTGTGGAAGCTCGCAAGTTGGTGAAGGATGGAGCCACGGGATTTATTGCCTATCTCCTTAATAAACCGAAGGATTATTCAAGTTTTGAGGAAACGGCTGTGGTAAAGGAATATCCCGACGTATTTCCAGAGAATTTGGGTTCTCTACCACCGGATCGGGAGATCAAATTTGTTATTGATTTATATCCGGGATCAGCACCTTATTCTAAGAGTCCTTATAGAATGGCTCCGGTAGAGTTGAAGGAGCTGAAGATTCAACTCGAGGAATTACATAAGAGTGGATATATCCGACCGAGTTCATCTCCGTGGGGTGCTCCGGTCCTCTTTGTCAAGAAGAAAGATGGATCGTTGAGGATGTGTATAGATTACCGGGAGCTTAAACGGATGACTATCAAGAATAAGTACCCGTTGCCCCACATTGAGAATTTATTTGATATGCTACAAGGTTCAAGGGTCTATTCGAAAATGGATTTAAGGCAAGGCTACTACCAGTTGAAAATCCGGGAAGAGGATATACCAAATAGAGGATTTAATACCCGGTATGGGCATTATGAGTTCGTAGTGATTCCGTTTGGTTTGACAAATGCCCCTGCAGCGTTTATGGATATGATGCATAGGATTTTTCGGTATTATTTGGATAAATTCGTCGTAATCTTCATCGATGACATTCTTGTGTATTCGAAGACTCTGGAAGATCATGCTAGGCATCTCGAATTGGTATTGGAGACGTTGAGAGAGCACCGATTATTTGCGAAGTTTAGTAAGTGTGAGTGTTGGATCAACCGGGTTGCTTTTCTCGGCCATATTATTTCGAGTAAGGGTTTAGAAGTGGATCCTTCAAAGATCGAGACAGTTATTAAATGGCAGAGTCCGAAGAATGCTTCCGAGGTTAGAAGTTTCTTGGGATTGGCAGGTTATTACCGAAGGTTTGTAAAGGATTTTTCAAAGGTAGCTGGTCCTCTGACCCGATTAACTAAGAAGGAAGCTAAATTTGAGTGGGACGAGGCATGTGAATCGAGTTTTCAACTCCTGAAGGTAAAATTAACCACTACACCGGTATTAGCACTCCCTGAAGGCACAGAAGGATACTTGGTTTATACGGATGCCTCGAAAGAAGGGTTGGGATGTGTTTTGATGCAGAATGGTAAGGTGATAGCCTATGCCTCGAGGAAACTGAAGGATCATGAACAGAATTATCCCACTGACGATCTCGAGCTTGCAGCAGTGATCTTTGCTTTGGGAAAGTGGAGACACTATCTTTATGGAATTTCTTTCGAGATCTTTTCCGACCACAAGAGTCTCCAATATTTGTTTTCTCAGAAGGAATTAAATAAGAGACACAGGCGTTGGATGGAGATGTTGATGGATTATGAATGGACGATTCGATACCATCCAGGAAAGGCCAACGTGGTCGCGGATGCGCTTAGTAGGAAGGCTAGCGTGTCGGGTGCTAAAGTGGAAACTATGGATGAATCTGGATCTTTTAAGCTAAGAGCTAGTATTCGGAATATTACGGTTCAACCGGATCTTCAGCAGAGAGTGTTTGATGCTCAGAGAGTGGATTCCGAGGTTCAGAGATTAGTGCAGAAAGCTAGAAATGATTCAGAGAGTCCATTCGGATTTGATGACACCGGGCTTCTAAGGTTTAAGAACAGAGTTGTGGTTCCGGAAGAGTTGACACGGTTGATATTGGAAGAAGCTCATCGGTCAGGGTATTCGATACATCCCTAGGGAAATAAGATGTATAAGGATTTAAAGATGTTTTATTGGTGGAATGGACTTAAACGGGATGTGATCAACTTCGTGAGACATTGTTTGACTTGCCAAGTGGTGAAGGCAAAGCATCAGAAGCCATCGGGGCTACTTCAACCGTTACCTATCCCAGAATGGAAATGGCAGCAAGTGGCAATGGATTTCGTTACGGGTCTTCCACGAGTGAAAGGTGGTTTGGATGAAATTTGGGTAATAGTGGATCGATTAACTAAATCGGCACATTTTCTTGCTATTCGAATGTCGGATAAGGTGAATAAATTGGCTAAGAAATATGTTGATGAAATTGTCCGACTTCATGGAGTACCAGTTAGCATTGTATCAGATCGGGATCCGAGGTTTACTTCTAGATTTTGGCAAGAATTGCAAAGGAATCTGGGCACAAGGCTTCACTTCAGCACAGCTTTCCATCCTCAGACAGACGGGCAATCAGAGAGATTAATTAAATATTTGGAGGATATGTTGAGAGCATGTGCATTGGATTTTTCGAGTTCGTGGAACGAGCAATTGGCTTTGATTGAATTTGCCTATAATGACAGCTTTCAAGCATCGATAGAAATGGCTCCATATGAGGCTCTCTACGGACGGAAATGCAGGTCACCATTGTTCTTTGATTTGGAAGAATTGAATTGGACGAAGTAAGAGGGTGTGAAACGAGGAGAGAAAAAGGAAAAACCCTCTAAGGCTGTGCAAGAGGCAATTGATCAGGTTCAAATAATCAGACAACGGATGAAAGCAGCCCAAGACCGACAGAAAAGCTACGCCGATCACCGAAGGAAAGATCTTAAGTTTGAGGTTGGTGATAGGGTGTTATTGAAAGCCTCGCCTCGTAAGGGATTTTCGAGGATTGGAAAAGGAGGGAAATTGAATCCTTGATATCTACGACCATATGAGATTTTGGAGAAAATTGGAGATACGGCCTACCGTTTGGACCTACCCCCGAGCTTGACCGAAATTCATAATGTATTTCATGTGTCTCAGCTTCGGAAATATTATCCGGATGAATCGGAAGTTATCCCTGTCGAAGAAGTGGAGTTAGAACCGAATCTCACCTTCGTTCAGAAGCCGATTAGGATATTGGATCGTAAATTTCAAAAGCTTCGAAATCGGCAAATCCCATTAGTTAAAGTCTTATGGAGAAGGGATAAAACGGAGGAGGCTACGTGGGAGAGGGAAGATAAGATAAAAAGATTTCATCCTGAATTGTTTTCGGGCGATTAATGAATCCGAGGACGGATTCTTTTAAGGGGGAGAGGTTGTGACACCCCAATAATTCGGCCGTACAGGTATGACGTAATTGTTTACCAAATTGCACGAAATAATTATTTTTACGTGTTTATATGGTTAATTTTATTTTAAATATATTAGATGTTAATAATGTTAATTATTATATCCTAAGTTATTAAAATTAAGTATTTTGTGAATTCATATCAATTGATATTTATTGCATAAATCGAACTTGATTGCAACGTGAATTAATTTCCCGAACTTGACTTCATTTCGTTGTGACCTTATTTGATCATTTCATGAACTTTGAGGACTTAATTGCGTTAGACTTAACTGCTCATTTGTTATGGAATTGAACCTAATTGCATGACTTAAATAATAGGAGGACTTAATAGCAATTTGGCCACTCCTTTCTCCTTCATAGCAGCAAATCACGTACCATGCCTCTCATTTTTTCATACAAACACATTACATACATCTTGTTCTTTCTCCCTTGCTCAACCGAACCAAACCCTACTTGGAGGAGTGGGAGATTTCTTCATTCAAGCATCATTTTTGTGGGATTTGTGATCATTCATGCATCATCAACTTCATCTCTTCATCTTAGCTTCCATTTCTTTCATTTGAGGTAATTTTGGAGCATGGAGGATTTTCTTGAATTTTTGGTATGAAGAGGGCTTTGTTATATGTTGGTTAATGTGAGTATTAGATATTCGAAATATGTTTAGGAACTTTGAGCTCAAGTTGTATGCATTTAACTTGTTGATTATGGACTTGGAGCGTGAATGATGAAATGGGTTTCATTTGATGAATTCTTGATGATCTTAGGTGGAAATATGTGTTTTTATGAGTTGTCATTGATTTATTTGTATGCTAGTAGGTGTATATCATGGTATTTGAGCATGTAGATGCGAGTTTGATCCATTTTTGGGTGTTGGAGTTTTGGTACGTTGTTGTTCTGCTGATTGCCTTGTTTTTTTGCTGCGTACTGTTGACACAGGCGTGTCAACTTTTCCCTCTTCAGCGTGACACGGGGGTGCATGTTCGTTTGGTTTTGTTATACCGTGACACGGGGGTGTCACGGTTTGCCTTATATTGGTGACACGGGCATGTCACCTTCTGATTTCATATTCCGCTGTACCGTGACACGGGGGTGTCACGGATTGCTTTGTAATGGTGACAAGGGCGTGTCACCTTCTATTTCCATGCATTTTGTGGTTGCATGCTACTATACGTGCATGTGACATATATATATATATATATATATATATATATATATATATATATATATATTATAATGCAATATATCTATATATTTATACATTGTTATTAAACATTAAGTGTTATTTGATTTAATTAAATTCATTTGATTGAAATGTGGGATTGTGAATTCGAATGAATGATCGAATGACTTGATTATATGATTTAAATTCCTTAATAGTGCACATGAACATTTTCATAACATAATTTTATCTTGAACATATTCACCTCATGAGCATTGCATTGCCGAGCGTCTTATTTGGTCATATTGAGTCTCACCTGACCTTTCTTGCACAGATTTTGATTCAGTTGGAGACGAGGCCGATCAGTGAGGCTCGTGTTTTCTCCCTTTTGTGGTTAAGGTGGGTTTCTCTTCTACGTAGATATATGCCCCAATATATACCTTCAATGTGAAAGTTTTCGACCAAACTTAATATATATATATATATAGTGTCGATTTAAAGAGTAAATGTTTTCAACGTAAAGCCTTATTTTATGAATCCTACCTAATGTTTTGGCGATAAATGAATGAATGCATGAATGGGGCCCAGGGACTTAGTGTGAGTGGCTATCCGGGGAGGCACGGGCCGACGGTGATCCCTCACACTAGTTCCACCAATGAACGGCGTAACCGGACCTTGTTAGGAGTTAGCGAGGAATGGACGCTGAGCGCCATCTGGGTAGTCATGTAACCCCTTTTGGTCAATGAATGGGTGGTCGGGCCTTGCAAACCCACCACCAACCCGGAGGAAGAAGGTGTAAATGTTAATGATTGAGCACAAAAGAATGAATGAATGAATGAATGTTTAAATGATTTACACAAGGTGTTGGTTGGAGATAATGCACGCCTACTCGCCGGGCCACAAATGACCTAATGTTAATGATTCATTGTAATCCCCTTTGATGATTTCTTTTCACCCACTTGGGAAATTCTTTAGAAACCTCACTTGGGATTATAGCTTGCATGTGATTGTTTATTTACCATCGTATATTATATTACACCCTGTTTTTATACCCACCAGTCCCTTTTGGACTGAATCCATTTGGTTTTCAGCTGTGTCGTGCAGGTGTCAGGGAGCTAGGCGGGAATACGAGTCCTAGGTCTTGCATTCGTCTCTAGCTCTGTATTTTGGGTCTCACACTTGCATACTCTTACTTTTGATATTGTATATGCATGATATATTGGAGAGTACTTGTTTGAGCGGTGATGGCAATTGATGAGGTATATGAACTACTTTTGGAGTTGTGATGCTCATTGCGTATATATATGATGTATGTTCGTTTATTGCTTCTGCTTTAATGTTTTACGCTGACTTTTTGGTTTAAGGATTAGCCCGCCTAGCTTAGAGTGTGTGTATGTCCCCGTTCGCCGTGATTTGGCTCGGGTATGGATCGTCCATTTCATATTCGGGTCGGGTCTCGGTGCTGGGGATGTGGCACCTTGCGCTCGGGTGTTACATCCTTGAGTGGTATCAGAGCTTAGGGTTGCAAAACCCGGGCTTTCGTGTCGTGTGAGTCAGTCTAGGTCGTTCGGCTTAGGAATTACTTGACAATGTGTTGTATATGCACCTCTTTTGTGCTAAATTGATTTAAATTTTGAATTTTGGTTGAATTAATGGCATTAACATGCATAAACTAAAAATAACATGCATTTCTAGTGTTTATTGACAGGATGCGTCCACGTAGACATCGAGATAGATCTCCAGCGCGATGTCATCATCGTGATCGTACTCCTACACCTCCACCTCCACAACCACCGCCGGCAGAGGCGTTTGTTAATTCAGTTATCAATATCATAGATCAAAGGCTACGAGATTTTGTACCACTGGCACCTCCAGCACCACCTGCACCTCCTGTACCACCCGAGGCACCGATTTCTGTTATACTTAGGGAGTTTCAGAATCAAAGACCTCCCAAGTTCTTCAAGGGAAATGATATACAGGCGGAAATGTGGCTGAAAGAGGTCGAGAGGATATGGGAGCTCATTCCATGTGAGTCCCGAGAGAAGGCTCGATGCACCATCACTTTGATACAAGGGGAAGCCTACTCTTGGTGGGAAAGCACACGGATTGTGTTGGAAGCAGCTGGAGAAGAGATCAATTGGGAAGTCTTTACAAGAGAGTTCAAGAATAAGTTCATCCCTCCCTCTTCCCGCACTCGAAGATTGAGAGAATTTACAGAATTGAAGTAAGGATCGAGGTCTGTGGCCGAGTATATTTCAGAGTATGAGAGGTTATACCGCTATGCACCAAATATAGCAGGTGATGACTTCCATAAGGCTATGCCGTTTGTTCAGGGGCTTCGACCGGACATCCAGACAGCTCTAGAGGCAGTTAATACGAGCACTTGGGCGAAGGCTACTCCAAAAGCCTTAAAGGTTGAAGATTCGGTGAATGCGAGGAGGCCAGTTTATCGCCAAGGACAAGGGTCAGGATCCGGCTTGGGATTTAACAAAGGAAAGAGGCTGATGAATGTACCACCTCCACCACAAAAAGGGCCTTTCAAGAGCCGAGAATGGGAGGTCAGATTACACCCGTTCCACGACCACCTCAGGCCCCACCGGTTCCTAAGGGATCTCGCAATGATCAGCCACCGTGTACTTAGTGTGCATGGCCAACTCATTCTTACAACAATTACCGAAAAAGATTGAAGTTGTGTTTGATTTGCGGGAAAGGAGATCATATGACGTTTGCATGCCCGGATAAGATTCCAGGATATCAAGCTGGAGCTCAGAGACCGATGGTTCAGGCACGAGCCTATGCCCTTGAGAGCGAGGAGCAAAATGTCGAGGTTGATCCAAAAGCCGTGGTGGAAGGTACCGTTTGCATCCATAACATGAGCATTCATGGATTATTCGATCCGGGTGCCACGCATACTTTTATATCTTCTGATCTAGGTGCCTACCTGTTACTTGCTCAAATTCCTGTTATTTTGTGACTTCGCCTCTTGGAGGTAGTTTGCAGACAGATCGGGTTGTCAGGGGTTGCTCAGGTTGGATAGAGGGGAAAGATTATCCGGCAGATTTCATTGTTATGCCTATGAAGAAGTATGGGGTAATCTTCGGGATGGATTGGTTGTATCGGCACCGGGCCGAAGTTGATTGTTTTAAGAGGAAGATAAAATTGGGTGAAGAATTGATTGGAGAAGTTGGGTCGAAGAATGCACCTCTTTTATCATTTATGGAAGCTCACAAGTTGGTGAAGGATGGAGCCACGGGATTTATTGCCTATCTCCTTAATAAACCGAAGGATCAATCAAGTTTTGAGGAAACGGCTGTGGTAAAGGAATATCCCGACTTATTTCCAGAGAATTTGGGTTCTCTACCACCGGATCGGGAGATCAAATTTGTTATTGATTTATATCCGGGATCAGCACCTTATTCAAAGAGTCCTTACAGAATGGCTCCGGCAGAGTTGAAGGAGCTGAAGATTCAACTCGAGGAATTACTTAAGAGTGGATATATCCGACCGAGTTCATCTCCGTGGGGTGCTCCGGTCCTCTTTGTCAAGAAGAAAGATGGATCGTTGAGGATGTGTATAGATTACCGGGAGCTTAATCGGATTACTATCAAGAATAAGTACCCGTTGCCCCACATTGAGGATTTATTTGATATGCTACAAGGTTCGAGGGTCTATTTGAAAATGGATTTAAGGCAAGGCTACTACCAGTTGAAAATCCGGGAAGAGGATATACCAAAGACAGGATTTAATACCCGGTATGGGCATTATGAGTTCGTAGTGATGCCGTTTGGTTTGACAAATGCCCCTGCAGCGTTTATGGATATGATGCATAGGATTTTTCGGCATTATTTGGATAAATTCGTCGTAATCTTCATCGATGACATTCTTGTGTATTCGAACACTCCGGAAGATCATGTTAGGCATCTCGAATTGGTATTGGAGATGTTGAGAGAGCACCGGTTATTTGCGAAGTTTAGTAAGTGTGAGTTTTGGATCGACCGGGTTGCTATTCTCGGCCATATTATTTCGAGTAAGGGTTTAGAAGTGGATCCTTCAAAGATCGAGACAGTTATTAAATGGCAGAGTCCGAAGAATGCTTCCGAGGTTAGAAGTTTCTTGGGATTGGCAGGTTATTACCGAAGGTTTGTAAAGGATTTTTCAAAGGTAGCTGGTCCTCTGACCCGATTAACTAAGAAAGAAGCTAAATTTGAGTGGGACGAGGCATGTGAATCGAGTTTTCAACTCCTGAAGGAAAAATTAACCACTGCACCGGTATTAGCACTCCCTGAAGGCACGGAAGGATACTTGGTTTATACGGACGCCTCGAAAGAAGGATTGGGATGTGTTTTGATGCAGAATGGTAAGGTGATAGCTTATGCCTCGAGGAAACTGAAGGATCATGAACAAAATTATCCCACTGACGATCTCGAGCTTGCAGCAGTGATCTTTGCTTTGGGAAAGTGGAGACACTATCTTTATGGAATTTCTTTCGAGATCTTTTCCGAGCACAAGAGTCTCCAGTATTTGTTTTCTCAGAAGGAATTAAATAAGAGACAGAGGCGTTGGATGGAGATGTTGGCGGATTATGAATGTACGATTCGATACCATCCAGGAAAGGCCAACGTGGTCGCGGATGCGCTTAGTAGGAAGGCTAGCGTGTCGGGTGCTAAAGTGGAAACTATGGATGAATCTGGATCTTTTAAGCTAAGAGCTAGTATTCGGAATATTACGGTTCAACCGGATCTTCAGCAGAGACTGTTTGATGCTCAGAGAGTGGATTCCGAGGTTCAGAGATTAGTGCAGAAAGCTAGAAATGATTCAGAGAGTCCATTCGGATTTGATGACACCGGGCTTCTAAGGTTTAAGAACAGAGTTGTGGTTCCGGAAGAGTTGACACGGTTGATATTGGAAGAAGCTCATCGGTCAGGGTATTCGATACATCCCTAGGGAAATAAGATGTATAAGGATTTAAAGATGTTTTATTGGTGGAATGGACTTAAACGGGATGTGATCAACTTCGTGAGACATTGTTTGACTTGCCAAGTGGTGAAGGCAAAGCATCAGAAGCCATCGGGGCTACTTCAACCGTTACCTATCCCAGAATGGAAATGGCAGCAAGTGGCGATGGATTTCGTTACGGGTCTTCCACGAGTGAAAGGTGGTTTGGATGAAATTTGGGTAATAGTGGATCGATTAACTAAATCGGCACATTTTCTTGCTATTCGAATGTCGGATAAGGTGAATAAATTGGCTAAGAAATATGTTGATGAAATTGTCCGACTTCATGGAGTACCATTTAGCATTGTATCTGATCGGGATCCGAGGTTTACTTCTAGATTTTGGTAAGAATTGCAAAGGAATCTGGGCACAAGGCTTCACTTCAGCACAACTTTCCATCCTCAGACAGACGGGCAATCAGAGAGATTAATTAAATATTTGGAGGATATGTTGAGAGCATGTGCATTGGATTTTTCGAGTTCGTGGAACGAGCAATTGGCTTTGATTGAATTTGCCTATAATAACAGCTTTCAAGCATCGATAGAAATGGCTCCATATGAGGCTCTCTACGGACGAAAATGCAGGTCACCATTGTTCTTTGATTTGGAAGAATGGAATTGGACGAAGCAAGAGGGTGTGAAACGAGGTGAGAAAAAGGAAAAACCCTCTAAGGCTGTGCAAGAGACAATTGATCAGGTTCAAATAATCAGACAACGGATGAAAGCAGCGCAAGACCGACAGAAAAGCTACGCCGATCACCGAAGGAAAGATCTTAAGTTTGAGGTTGGTGATAGGGTGTTCTTGAAAGCCTCACCTCGTAAGGGATTTTCGAGGATTGGAAAAGGAGGGAAATTGAATCTACGATATCTACGACCATATGAGATTTTGGAAAAAATTGGAGATACGGCCTACCGTTTGGACCTACCCCCGAGCTTGACCGAAATTCATAATGTATTTCATGTGTCTCAGCTTCGGAAATATTATGCGGATTAATTATTATATCCTAAGTTATTAAAATTAAGTATTTTGTGAATTCATATCAATTGATATTTATTGCATAAATCGAACTTGATTGCAACGTGAATTAATTTCCGGAACTTGACTTCATTTCGTTGTGACCTTATTTGATCATTTCATGAACTTTGAGGACTTAATGGCATTGGACTGAACTGCTCATTTGTTATGGAATTGAACCTAATTGCATGACTTAAATAATAGGAGGACTTAATAGCAATTTGGCCACTCCTTTCTCCTTCATAGCAGCAAATCACGTACCATGCCTCTCATTTTTTCATACAAACACATTACATACATCTTGTTCTTTCTCCCTTGCTCAACCGAACCAAACCCTACTTCGAGGAGTGGGAGATTTCTTCATTCAAGCATCATTTTTGTGGGATTTGTGATCATTCATGCATCATCAACTTCATCTCTTCATCTTAGCTTCCATTTCTTTCATTTGAGGTAATTTTGGAGCATGGAGGATTTTCTTGAATTTTTGGTATGGAGAGGGCTTTGTTATATGTTGGTTAATGTGAGTATTAGATATTGGAAATATGTTTAGGAACTTTGAGCTCAAGTTATATGCATTTAACTTGTTGATTATGGACTTGGAGCGTGAATGATGAAATGGGTTTCATTTGATGAATTCTTGATGATCTAAGGTGGAAATATGTGTTTTTATGAGTTGTCATTGATTTATTTGTATGCTAGTAGGTGTATATCATGGTATTTGAGCATGTAGATGTGAGTTTGATCCAGTTTTGGGTGTTGGAGTTTTGGTACGTTGTTGTTCTGCTGATTGCCTTGTTTTTTTGCTGCGTACTGTTGACAGGGGCGTGTCAACTTTTCCCTCTTCAGCGTGACACGGGGGTGCATGTTCGTCTGGTTTTGTTGTACCATGACACGGGGGTGTCACGGTTTGCCTTGTATTGGTGACACGGGCGTGTCACCTTCTGATTTCATATTCCGCTGTACCGTGACACGGGGGTGTCACGGATTGCTTTGTAATGGTGACATGGGCGTGTCACCTTCTGTTTCCATGCATTTTGTGGTTGCATGCTACTGTACGTGCATGTGATATATATATATATATATATATATATTATAATGCAATATATTTATATATTTATACATGGTTATTAAACATTAAGTGTTATTTGATTTAATTAAATTCATTTGATTGAAATGTGGGATTGTGAATTCGAATGAATGATCGAATGACTTGATTATATGATTTAAATTCCTTAATAGTGCACATGAACATTATCATAACATAATTTTATCTTTTACATATTCACCTCATGAGCATTGCATTGCCGAGCGTCTTATTTGGTCATATTGAGTCTCACCTGACCTTTCTTACACAGATTTTGATTCAGTTGGAGACGAGGCCGATCAGTGAGGCTCGTGTTTTCTCCCTTTTGCGGTGGGTTTCTCTTCTACTTAGATATATACCCCAATATATTCTTCAATGTGAAAGTTTTCGACCAAACTTAATATATATATATAGAGTCGATTTAAAGAGTAAATGTTTTCAACGTAAAGCCTTATTTTATGAATCCTACCTAATGTTTTGGTGAGAAATGAATGAATGCATGAATGGGGCCCAGGGACTTAGTGTGAGTGGCTATCCGGGGAGGCACGGGCCGACGGTGATCCCTCACACTATTTCCACCAATGAACGGCGTAACCGGACCTTGTTAGGAGTTAGCGAGGAATGGACGCTGAGCGCCATCTGGGGAGTCATGTAACCCCTTTTGGTCAATGAATGGGTGGTCGGGCCTTGCAAACCCACCACCAACCCGGAGGAAGAAGGTGTAAATGTTAATGATTGAGCACAAAAGAATGATTTGCATGAAAAGAATGAATGAATGAATGTTTAAATGATTTACACAAGGTGTTGGTTGGAGATAATGCACGCCCACCTGCCGGGCCACTAATGACCTAATGTTAATGATTCGTTGTAATCCCCTTTGATGATTTCTTTTCACCCACTTGGGAAATTCTTTAAAAACCTCCCTTGGGATTATAACTTGCATGTGATTGTTTATTTACCATCATATATTATATTTTGCCCTGTTTTTATACCCACCAGTCCCTTTTGGACTGAACCCGTTTGGTTTTCAGCTGTGTCGTGTAGGTGTCAGGGAGCTAGGCGGGAATACGAGTCCTAGGTCTTACATTCGTCTCTAGCTCTGTATTTTGGGTCATACACTTGCCTACTCTTACTTTTGATATTGTATATGAATGATATATTGGAGCGTACTTGTTTGAGCGGTGATGGCAATTTAAATGTAAAATGTGACTCGAGTGTACGAATTGTTGGAAAACGGAATCAGAAAAGCAGTGGAAATTTAAAAGTTTTCCAACAAAAGGATCTTAGGCTAGCAATCATGTATCCAAATTCGTAGAGATTAGAAACTTACCTTCTTAATTATCTTTCTTGAAGCGTTTCAAGCCACCCAAGAACGCTCTTCTCGCAGCTTGATCCCCTCTCCTTGGTAAACCTCGAATCTTCAAACTTCTAACTTGAAGCTCTCTAGAGATAGTCCACCAACTTGATCACAATCTAACTAGTAAGGATGCTAGTTCTCTAGTTAGTGTTTAGGCTTAACCTAGGGTTTAATTTATCTTGGAGAAAGGATGGTGTTCAACACATGAACCAAAAGAAGATCATCAATTAGCCTCAAGGGGAGCTCGAACTCCCCTATATATAGGAAGGAAGGTTGGCCGAAAATCCTAGTCCTTATGGGCTAGGGTTTTGGTCTCTCTCTCCTATTACTTGATCATCAAGTATTTTCCAACTTTGACTTTGAATTCTAATTCAAGTCAACTTTTAAGAGAGCTAAAATATCTAAACTATTTTTTGATAATTTTATACTTTATTTATTTAAAATAAATAACTTATTTTATCTAATTAATTAATTCGTAATTAATTAACTAGATTATTTTTTTCTCCAAAATAAGACTTTCTTTTTAATTCAAAATTAAACCAAAGTTTATTAAATAATTAACAAATTAATTATTTAATATATATATATACAATATATATACATATTCACGTGAGACACGTGTCATAATGACACGTGTCACTCACGTGACCCACACGTGTGGTTTCACACGTGTGGAACCCTCTCGGCCCGATTAACTCGTTTAATCATTTTAAAGCCTCAACTCATGTAACCAAGTTGTTATGTGTGACCCTCTAGGTTCTCAATTCAATTAGCAGTGACCCTAATTAATTAATTCACAAATTAATTAATCAGTCCACAGATTAAACGACCATAGTCTAGCAACAGGTGTTTAACCCCTAGCTGAAATGGAATGTTCGGATTCGACAGAACCTTTAAGTCATTGATTCATGCGAGATACAATCCTCCTACTTACTATCTCTCAACCAAGATCTAGGGTAAGGGAATAATTAGAACCCTAATAATCCGGTCTTAAAGCTAAGTGCATTTCATATCCACTTGATCTTAATCCAAGAAACCCTTTTCTTGATGTTTTGATCTACTGCCTTGGCCAAGGACTCCATATGGCATATGAACGACTTACACAATAAGAGATCACCTTGCAAATGCAAGTGTAGGTCCTTTCTTGATTCTCATTCACTTTTATGAATCACTTGTGCAGCCCCAGCATAAGCCTTGAATCAGTTGTCTAAGGCGACACCCTTTAAAGCTTATACCTAAGACTACAGAGTTAACTCATAAAGTGACAAGGAACCTCAAGTCTAAGGATCAATTAATCACATCAATGACTCGTGAGAAATTTCCTAATCTGGAAGTTTCCATTTCCTGAAATAGAAACTTCCTTTCCCATTTAGGAATCTTCTCACACGAGGCACCTTAGTGAACTTACTTATTAAAGTAAGCACCCTCATGTATCACGCACGTATCAACTATACACTTTGCACCTCCATGAAACAAGGTGGTCCTTGTTAAGGGCGTGATCCCACAAGCAAGCCTTAGAGGAGTCAGGTTGACACTCCCACTGTCTGTAGGACTCATCGGCTTGGAGTATTTTACTAATCATGACTTATGTAATATAGGGCTCGTTTGATGAACCATTTTACCAAAATGGTAGAGTCCTAAAGTCATCAGGATTAGGGGAGTTCTCATACATGCACATCTAAAGTAAACGCATACCAAACAAGAGCATATAAAGAAGTGTTGCCTCAATACGTTATTTTATTCAAAAATTGTCTGTGATTACAATAAGGAAAAGCACAAAGCGGATATACAATCGGCTTTCTAGGGCCCTATTCCTAACAATCTCCCACTTGCCCGTCAAAGCCATTCTAAAGCTATTCTAAGTCCCATCTTCTGAAGATGACCTTGGAAAGCTTGTCGACTAAGGGGTTTAGTAAGTGGATCTGCCACGTTCTCTGCTGATGTGACACTCTCAATTTGCACATCTCCTCTTTTGACTATATCACGGATTAGGTTATACTTCCTCATAATGTGTTTGGTCCGTTGATGAGATCTTGGTTCTCTTGCTTGAGCAACCGCCCCAGTGTTGTCACAAAACACAGTTATGGGGTCTTTCATGCTATGAACAACATTCAACACTTGAATGAAGTTTCTAATCCAAACACCTTCCTTGGCTGCATCATTTGCAGCTAAGTATTCGGCCTCAGTGGTCGAATCTGCAGTGTTAGTTTCCTTGGAACTCTTCCAACTCACTGCTCCGCCTTTTAGGCAAAAAATGTATCCTGACATTGACTTAAAATCATCTAAGTCAGATGCAAAGCTTGCATTGCAGTATCCTTCGACAGTAAGATCTTTCTGACCTCCCTAAACTAAGAATAAATCTTTAGTACTTTTCAAGTACTTAAGAATATTCTTCACGGCAGCCCAGTGACCCTCTCCAGGGTCAGATTGGAAACGACTTGTTACACTAAGTGCATAAGCCACATCCGGTCGAGTACATAACATTGCATACATTATGCTACCTATTGCTGATGCATAAGGTGTATGAGTCATAGTTTCCTTCTCAAGGTTAGTCTTAGGACACATCTTCTTTGAAAGACATGTTCCTACACTCATAGGAAGGTTCTTAACCTTTGCTGACTCCATATTGAATCTCTTCAATACTTTGTCAATGTACATCGACTGTGATAGTCCTATTAACCTTCTAGATCTATCTCGATAGATTTTAATTCCAAGGATATAGAACGCATCACCAAGATCTTTCATCTCGAATTGGTTCGATAACAATAATTTAGTCACTTTCATGTCATCCTTCGAATTCCCAATTGCACTAAGGTCTCCAATTCCTTTCTATACACACATGATTCATTCGAAATTTGAATGAAGCCAAACGCTTTGATTGATTCATCAAATCGAATATTCCAATTCCTAGAAGCCTGTTTTAATCCGTAGATTGATCTTTGGAGTTTGCAAACCTTTTGCTCACTCCCACTGAACGTGAAACCTATGGGTTGCTCCATATAAATGTCTTTATCAATGTCACCATTGAGAAAGGCAGTTTTCACATCCATTTTCCATATCTCGTAGTCATAATACGCAGCAATGGCAAGCATGATCCGAATAGACTTTTGCATTGCAACTGGCGAAAAGGTTTCATCAAAGTCCACGCCGGGTCTTTGAGTGAATCCTTTTGCAACCAGTCTTGCTTTGTAGGCTGCAATGCTTCCATCAACTCCAAGCTTTCTCTTAAAGATCCATTTGCAACCTATGGTTTGACCCCATCAGGCAAATCTACCAAGGTCCAAACTTGGTTGGAGTTCATGTAGTCCATTTCGGATTTCATGGCTTCTATCCACTGTTCAGAGTCAGAATCTGAAAATGCCTCCTCAAATGTTAAAGGATCATTATCCTTTTGAGAGATTTCATGTAAGAATCCATACCATCTCTCCGGTTGTCTAGGAGTGGGTTCAGAACGCCCTAGAGGAGGATTTGCGTGTGTATCGAAATTCGTGATTGGTTGTTGTTGATCAGAAGGGGACGTTTCTTTAGTGGGTGGGGTAGGATCACTTTGTACTTCTTCTAATTCTATGATCTTGCCTTTCTTTTCCTTAAGGAACGGTTCCTCCAGAAAAGTGGCATTTCTGGAAACAAAAACCTTTTGCTTAGATTGATCATAGAAGTAGTATCCTATGGATTCCTTAGGATAACCTACAAAGTAGCATAAGTTAAAACGAGATTCTAACTTATCTCCCACTGTCCTCTTCACGTAAGCAGGACAACCCCAAATTCTTAAGTAAGAATAACTAGGGATTTTACCATGCCACATTTCATAGGGCGTTTTAGGGACTGACTTAGAGGGAACTAGATTCAAAATTTTTGCTGCACTTTCTAGGGCATAACCCCCAGAAAGAAGGTGGTAAGTCAGTGAAACTCATCATGGAACGAACCATATCGAGTAGGGTTCGATTCGTTCTCTCAGAAACTCCATTAAGCTGAGGAGTTCCCGTAGGAGTCCACTGAGAGATAATCCCATTATCTTTGAGATGATTAAGGAATTCTTCACTAAGATACTCACCTCCTCGATTAGATCGAAGTGCTTTGATCTTGTGACCAGTTTAGTTCTCAACCTCCTTTTGAAATTATAAGAATTTCTCAAAAGCTTCAAATTTATACTTCATTAAGTATACATAACCATACCGACTAAAGTCATCAGTAAAGGTTATGAAATACTGATGATTGTTTCTAGTGCTTACACTAAGCGGTCCACAAACATCAGAATGGATCAAATCCAAAACCTTAGTGGCACGTTCCACAGTTCCTTTAAAAGGGACTTTTGACATTTTTCCTTTGAGACAGGATTCGTAAGAAGTCAACTCTTTGAGATCATTTTCAGAGAATGATCCTAAAGTGTTTATCTTGCTAATTCTGTTCTTGGAAATGTGTCCTAATCCAGCGTGCCATAAGGGAGCTGAAACTTTGTCATCTCTCTTACGTTTAGTTTCTGGTTGTATATTCATAATATTGATATTCTGAGTTAGATAAAGTCCATTACTTAGAGTACCGATGTGAACGGAAGAGTTGTTCCGTTTGATAAAGTATTTACCATTCTTAATATAAGTTTCATAACCTTCACAATCTAAAATTGGAACTGAAATTATATTACGAATAATGCTCGGTACATAAAGGACTTTATTTAAGACTAACTCAAAACTACCTAAATCTAATCTAATTGTGCCTAAAGCTCGAGCTTCAACGTTTGAGCCATCGCCGATCTTCAAGACACATTCTCCTTCTTTGAGTTGTTGGACTTCACTTAGCATCTGTACATCATTACAAATATGAGTTCCACAACCGGTATCAAGTACCCAAGAACTAGAATTAATAGAAAGATTTATTTCAACGAGAAACATACGTTTCTTTAGAGTAGCCTTGTACTCTGGGCAGTTTCTCCTCCAATGTCCCGCTTTGCCACAATGGAAGCAAACATCCTCTTTCTGATCACGCTTCTTCTTTTGGGCCTTCCCCTTCGAAACGCCACCAGTGGGCCTAAGGGGTTTCTTCTTCTTCTTTTGGGTTTTCTTGCCCTTACCTTTAGAAGGCCCAGAAGAGGAAGATGGAGCATTCACCATCAAAACCTTATTGTCTTTCTTGATCGTGCTTTCAGCAGTCACAAGCTGACTAATCAGCTCAGCTAAAGTAGCACCAGCATGATTCATATTGAAGTTAAGGACAAATGGGTTGAATGATGGTGGGAGCAAAGCTAGCAACAAATCCACTGAATGCTCATCTTTCTGTGGCATGTCCATGGAAGCAAGTTTCTCAGTAAGGGCGAGAAACTTGAGTCCATACTCATGGACACTAGAACCTTCCCTCATTCTTAAGTGGAACAATTCCTTTGAAGTGTTATACCTTGTAACACGTTCATGAGGGCGGTAAAGTTGCCCTAAGTGGTCGTAAATCTCCCAAGCAAATTCCATGGCCTCATGTTGCCTTTGCAAGTCCGGAGACATGTTAGCCAACATAAGGCAACGGGCTTGGAGATTATCATCCTTCCACTTCTGAATCGCGTCCCGCTCGGCCCGAGTGAGAGCCTCCCCTTCGGGACTAGGCTCCCCTTCGAAGAGAACGTAAGTTCTCTTCTCAGAATCTAAAATGATTGTTAGATTCCTCAGCCAATCAGAATAGTTGGGACCAGTCAACTTGTTTGACTCGAGGATCGATACAAGAGGGTTTTTTGGTTGCCATTTCAAAACACGTAGAGTATCACAGAATCTACGACCTAAATGGTAAAACAGAGAACTAGTGAGCATGCTGAAATATAACGATATACAAAAGATAAGGTCTTTAATCTAATGTGGCTCCCACTGTTTTTCAAAGATCTTTAATTCCCAAAGATCTAAGAGGAACACGTTTCCCAATGGGTAATAAGATCCTAGGCATTTTACCTCGAACCCACGACTCGCGGACATTCTAAGTAAAACCCTAGGTAGGTACAACTTACCAATTCTAACACCTTTACAACTCTTAGTAATTGTTTTTGCATCACCTATCTTTCAATATGGACCCACGACTCGTGCGACATACATATTTACTTAGGCGTTAAGCTAGACCCATCAATCATAAGATCATGATCAAAACGTAGTTCGAACGACCCACGACTCGCGGACATCGCCCTTACCAAAATTGATCACGAAATATTGATCATATAAAATGATTAATTAGGTAACTAAGAACTATTAAGCTCCACTAGCTATCCCATGACTCACGGACAATAACTAGCTTCACTTACTAAACTTAAAACCTATTGATGGAATGCTAGGAATGTAATTCAAAATTTGCATCTCAAATTAAACACCTATTTGTTCGAAATTAGCTTAATATTTAATGGGAATTTTTGAATCAACCGGAGAGTTGTCCGGTTCGACCTCACCAACATATATGTTATCCAATTTTATTAGTCTTGATTAATGTAAGTACACTTAAATGCATTTCAAACAAGCACATAAACAGATAACATGTCCTAGCATGATACTAACATGTAATGATCATGGTTTCTACCTATCTTATACGTGATATGTGGGAGCCACTCCACAATCACAAGTTCTAACATGCATGCCACATAAACAGCTTAAATCACATAAGGGAAAGCGGTAACAAAATACGAGCCCTATCTCTATTACATTTTTACAATTGAGATTCCCCTCCCTAACATTTTGAGGGGTCTTCACTTATGACCTCCTTGTTACTTGAATGTGGTCCATCGTACTCCATGGGTGCATTGTATCCAAAATGAAAATAAAACCTCACCACCTATCTCTACTCTCAAATTACAATAAAAAGAAAAAGACATAAAGTAATAAGGCTCAATCTTCATATTGGCCTTAGACAATTACACGGGGCATACCCCGGCCTCAAAAACAGTAATATGGGAAGCCACATAATAAATCACATAACAGTACGCACATAAGTGAGGCTCCAACCTCAATTAAAAAACGCAATTATAGGGCTCCAACCCCAATTTAAACCATCCATCTGCATAAATTAAAACCATACATAAGTCTAAACCCATGATCACCTAACATGCTTTTGCGAGAATTTAAATTTAGCCAATAAATTAAAATTCCCGTTTCAAGTCCTAATGAATTAAAACACAACTTGATTCGAGTCTTATTTATAAAAGTTTTCAATAAATCCCAAATTAACAAAACAAACAAAATTCCAATTAATTTCTGAAAATTAATAATTTTATTGAATATGTATTTTCCCAAAATATAAATCGTTTCTATTTCTCAAAAATCCCAATTTTAAGTTTTATTCAAAAATTAAAATAAATATTCATAAAATAAAATTTTAAAATTACAATAAAAAATTGGGACTGGATTGCACGATAAACGAAAACGGATTACGAAAAACGGGGCCCGTACACGAAAGGGACCGCACATACAGCGGAGCGCGCGCTGCCGCGCGCTGTCGTATTGCCCAGCCTCTGGGCGATCTCGGGCGGGCGCGCCTAGGCGCGTCCGGAAGGCCTCCCGTGCGGTTGCGGGAGTGTGCTAGGCGGTGTCGCCCATGCGCGCGCCTGGGAAGGCGGGCGGTGCGGGCGAATCCCGCGCGCGTGGGGTTTCGCGTGTTCGTCGTAATCCAGGTTTTCGTTTCGTGTTTTCGTTCAAAAGCAAAACCAATCCAAGAAATCCAAAAACAGTTTATACAGTTTCAAATCTAAAATAGTTTTTCAAAAATTAAATTTTGCATAAGCCAATTTTCAGAAACTTTCAGGAAAAAATACAGTTTCTTAATTCAGGCTTTCTAAAACAATTACAAATACTCAATCGCATCAAGCCTAAGAATTTCTACCAAATTCAGTATAATTGAGACGAATCAGTAACACGATTAACGAGGTGGCTCTGATACCACTTGTTGGAAAACGGAATCAGAAAAGCAGCGGAAATTTAAAATTTTTCCAACAAAAGGATCTGAGGCTCGCAATCGTGTATCCAAATTCGTAGGGATTAGAAAATTACTTTCTTAATTATCTTTCTTCAAACGTTTCAAGCCACCCAAGAACGCTCTTCCCGCGGCTTGATCCCCTCTCCTTGGTAAAGCTCGAATCTTCAAACTTCTAACTTGAAGCTCTCTAGAGATAGTCCACCAACTTGATCACAATCTAACTAGTAAGGATGCTAGTTCTCTAGTTAGTGTTTAAGCTTAACCTAGGGTTTAATTTATCTTGGAGAAAGGATGGTGTTCAACACATTAGCCAAAAGAAGATCATCAATTAACCTCAAGGGGAGCTCGAGCTCCCCTATATATAGGAAGGAGGGTTGGCTGAAAATCTTAGTCCTTATGGGCTAGGGTTTCGGTCTCTCTCTCCTATTACTTGATCATCAAGTATTTTCCAACTTTGACTTTGAATTCTAATTCAAGTCAACTTTTAAGAGAGCTAAAATATCCAAACTATTTTTGGATAATTTTATACTTCATTTATTTAAAATAAATAACTTATTTTATCTAATTAATTAATTCGTAATTAATTAAGTAGATTATTTTTTTCTCCAAAATAAGACTTTCTTTTTATTTCAATATTAAACCAAAGTCTATTAAATAATTAACAAATTAATTATTTAATATATATATATATATATATATATATATATATATATATATATTCACGTGAGACACGTGTCATAATGACACATGTCACTCACGTGACCCACACGTGTGGTTTCACACGTGTGGAACCCTCTCGGCCCGATTAACTCGTTTAATCATTTTAAAGCCTCAACTCATGTAACCAAGTTGTTGTGTGTGACCCTCTGGGTTCTCAATTCAATTAGCAGTGACCCTAATTAATTAATTCACTAATTAATTAATCAGTTCACAGATTAAACGACCATAGTCTAGCAACAGGTGTATAACCCCTAGCTGAATTGGAATGTTCGGATTCGACAGAACCTTTAAGTCATTGATTCATGTGAGACACAATCCTCCTGCTTACTATCTCTCGACCAAGATCTAGGGTGATGGAATAATTAGAACCCTAATAATCCGGTCTTAAAGCTAAGTTCATTTCATATCCACTTGATCTTAATCCAAGAAACCCTTTTCTTGATGTCTTGATCTACTGCCTTGGCTAAGGACGCCATATGGCATATGAACGACTTACACAATAAGAGATCACCTTGCAAATGCAAGTGTAGGTCCTTTCTTGATTCTCATTCACTTTCATGAATCACTTGTGTAGCCCCAGCATAAGCCTTGAATCAGTTGTCTAAGGCGACACCCTTTAAAGCTTATACCTAAGACTATAGAGTTAACTCATAAAGTGACAAGGAACCTCAAGTCTAAGGATCAATTAATCACATCAATGACTCGTGAGATATTTCCTAATCTGGAAGTTTCCATTTCCTGAAATAGAAACTTCCTTTCCCATTTAGGAATCTTCTCACACGGGGCACCTCAGTGAACTTACTTATTAAAGTAAGCACCCTCATGTATCACACACGTATCAACTATACACTTTGCACCTCCATGAAACAAGGTGGTCCTTCTTAAGGGCGTGATCCCATAAGCAAGCTTTAGAGGAGTCAGGTTGACACTCCCACTGTCTGTAGGACTCATCGGCTTGGAGTATTTTACTAATCAAGACTTATGTAATATAGGGCTCGTTTCATGAACCATTTCACCTAAACGGTAGAGTCCTAAAGTCATCAGGATTAGGGGAGTTCTCATACATGCACAGCTAAAGTAAACGCATACCAAACAAGAGCATATAAAGAAGTGTTGCCTCAATACGTTATTTTATTCAAAGATTGTCTGTGATTACAATAAGGAAAAGCACAAAGCGGATATGCAATCGGCTTTCTACGGCACTATTCCTAACACGAACGAGACTCGAGACAACCACTAAGACTTGACTCCTGCCTAGCAAAACTTGCAAAGAACTGAGAAGTGGGGAAAAGAGGGGTCAGTCACTAGAAGACTGAGTGAGCAGGAGCTATACGTATATAAAGAAACATGCGCATGCAAGTCATAAATCCCGAGCAACGTTTTAAGTGAAGTTAGTTCTCGCGAAGGGCATGGAAATAGATAAGCAGTGCTCGGACTTTACGACTAATTCATATTAAATTCTTTAAGTTCATAATGCATGAATAATCGTTATGGCTCGGCGAGTGAGCGTGCATTATCACCAACCAAACTCCGACCGTGTACAATGAACATGATATCATACTTTGAATACGTGATCATACAATACATAATAATACATGCGAGCATAAAACATTATCATTTGGGCAATCCGTTACTCGGCCTTCCCGCACGGTGTGTAACGTAAACATGAACATAATCGTAAAACATTTCCAACCTTCTTTCTCCAGGGCGGTGGAAGGGTTTGCAAGGCCCTACCACTTCATGACGTGACGTTATGAGACGGGGGATCATGACTCCTACCTGCTCCTTCTATAGGTTAACCACCGGCTCAAGAGTATCTCACCTCCCACACTACACGGTCGCGTAAGATACTCTCAAAGGGTACTATATGCAATGGCTTATCTGACGACCAGATGTCGCACCGGTCTCCATTCACATATTTCCCTGGGGCCCAATAACATGAACGTGAAGTGCGTTATCTCGCTAAAACATTTAAAGTCATAATCGTAATCATCATTATTCATTTCGTGATTCATGAAGAAATATTTACTCGATGACTTTACCTTGAAATCAATATATATATACTTTGGTTTTCGGCCTAAACTTTTAACATAAAGGTTGTAGGGTTGATACTTATCTAGAACGAAAACACCCTCACCTGGGAGACCACGAAACAAGGAACATGCTCAATATGGGTGCCTATTCGATCCGAAAGTCTCCAATCTAGAGAAGAACTGTACAAGAGAAGGCATAACGTGTACTCGTGAGAAAAGACTCGATATGATACCAAATAGGACGCACGGCAATGCTTATGAAGTGGAGTATCATGTCATCACATAATTCAATATATAATGAAGTATAAGAATGTCATAAAATTGTGTGATCGTGTTCCTATGCTCAATTACTCAAACAAATTCAATTCGTATATCAAGCACGGATTCAAACAATCAAACTTAAGCAAGTAAAGACCAAGGAGTGTTAAACAGGAGTATAATTATCAATTAAGTAAGCATATAATTCATACAAGTCACATACGGGAGCCAAAGGGGTGAAAGGAACGCAAGAAGAAGAGTTTTGGTTAAATTTAGCAAATGTTGACAATTTCGGAAATGTACATGCTGTGGGAAAACGAGAATATCTTGAGTTGTAGAAGTGTGAATTAGGTTTTGTTGCTTGTATATGAAAGTAGACATGTAGACCTTTAAAATGATATATGTCTCGTATTCTAATTCAAAAGGAGGAGCAAATGGTGTAGGCCCGAAGTTGGAGGAATGCAGATTGTCAGTGAAGTGGCGACACCAAAAATGATTGATTATATCTCACAAATGGAAAAAGATATTTAGATTATTCCAATGGGAAATTGTTCTAGACTTCAAGAGGTTTCTGTGGGTTAAAAAATCAGGTTAATCAGAGTTCGTATGAGGGAGAACGAAGCAAAACAAACTCGGACAGAAAACAGAGGACGATCCACGGGCGTGGGTCAAAAATCCACGCCCGTGGGAAGACCTCCAGGTCTGTGGACACAAATCCACAGCCGTGGGAGAAAATTCACGGGCGTGGATTCACTCCAGGGCCAGAAAAACGTACGAAAAACAGGGTATACACTCGGGAATGGCTCCCAAACCACTCTAACACCAAACCACAACAAATAAACACATCAAAACTAACATATAACACCCATACACATCTAATACTTCAATTCCAACACAAATAATTCAAGTTGGAACCAAGAATCAAACCAAATAATCACATATACTCTTCCAAAATTCATATATGTATCAATCATCCAAATAACAAAGAAATAAGGCTAGGAATTCATGAATTCACATATATTGCTCAAGAATTCATGCTTGATCATCAATATTAAAGTCCAAAATCCAAAACTCTAACCAACCCTCATACATACACACACCTACATATATATATACCAACACATGAACCAACCTTGGAAGAAAAGGATGAAATAGAAATGATGAGATGATGAAGATGATGATCCTTTCTAAATTCCTTCTTCTCCTTCATCTTCTTGCTTGGATCAAATGAGGTGTGTGTGTGAAGAGTTAAGAGAAAGGGGTTTGTGTGTGTGTAGAGATTTTGTGTATGTTGTGTGTGTGTTCTTGTGAATATAAGATATAATGTATAGATATATAATATATATACATAAAGTAAAAAGGTTGAGATATTATGTATATTATATGTATATAATTTCTTAGTGCTCCATTTATATATATATATATAATGCATGTGTGAGTGTATTTGTATAGGAAGATTATGTATACATATATATAATGCATGTTTCATGAATAAATGCATAAGGAAATGGAAATATTATTCTTATGGAATTAGTTTAAGTTTATGTAAATATATATATATGAAAATATGTTATTGAATAAAATGTATAAATTATGCATATGTTGGGAAATGGAATTGCATTTAAAATGATCACATAAGCAATTAGGTAATTATTCACGTAATTCACATAAACATATTATTCAAATAAGCATGTAAAGGAATTCTAACTCTCAAAACTCAAACGTGTGGCGCGCGTACCTGTACGATAAAAACACGGGGCGTTACAACCTCTCCCCCCTTAAGAAGGACCTGTCCTCAGGTCCAATGCCTCGAGTTCTGGAATCTAAGCACAACTTCTCCGTGTTCATCCCACACGTGTTCGCGACCCCCCGTCAGGAATTAGTTCGGAAAAGGTTTTCAAGCAACTAGGGGTCTTGACTCGTTGTAGAGAAAATTCCTCCTCGAACTCAATCCGGTGTTTATTGAAACTCAGCTTGCGAATCATCCACGACCCTTATCTCCCCGCTATCTAAACACTCAAAAATTTAAACTGCCGCTAGAACAAGTTGAACAAGTAGTAAACAACGATGAGAGAGCCCCGTCTCTCTAACAAACAATGAAAGAACCCCGTCTCTCAAACACGAAAAGGAATACCCCCAAAACAGAAATTAAATAAACAATCACACAAGGAACAGGTAGGAACATCAAATGCATCAAATATCATTCATACTAAAACAGTTGATACAACCAATGATCAAAACACATAGCATTTTAAAATTATTGGAATTAAAGTAGCATGTATGCCTATGTCATGAACGTTTGGTGTACCATTCACCGTTGAAGAAAAAAAATAATGATGATGCTCTCATTGCCTGTTCCAATGCATTAACCCGTGGATTGTTTCTTGACTTCCTTCTTTTTATCTTTATGCATCTGCCCGATCCTCAATCCATTCCATCTTTCAATAACGCGGTCTCAATTCCTTTTCGTCTCTTTCGCTTTATCGTTCCAATTTTTTTTTTCCTAACGAGTCAGATTTGGTATCCTTGGTTGTTTGAATCATTCTTCCATGAGTTTGAATTATGATTTCCAACTCTTACGGTGTTCCCGTTTTATCTTGGAAAACGATTGACTAACTGGTAAGTCATCTCATCTTAGAGGCTCGGTTGAATTGACTCTCATTTCTATCATTATGACATACAATAACTTGATTGGGTTTTTCTTTACCCAATATTTTCTCCACCATTTCCATAGTTCCTTCAAGTCCTCATTAATCCTTGATATCCTAAAACTTACAATATAACCTCAACCCCCGTATTACTCTTAGGAGATTAAGTTCATACCCTGTCATCATGAGAGATTGGTGACCTTGATTTGTTTCCATCGATTACCAAAATTTCAAAATTATTCCTTTTTAACTTTGGTAGGGTCCTATGTCTTGTTAATCCTTGCATTTCTGTTGTTCCAATTAGAAGTACCACTTCATCCTAAACTTGAATTTAAGATTTGCTCCTACGTCATCCTCTCCCCCTTGAGAATTTGCATCTTAGCTTGTTGAGCTTACTCCATCGTTCCCTTGACTAAAATTCTCGACTTCTTCCAAATCATCTTCCTTGAATTGAATAATCCTTTCTCCCTATGTTCACTTTAAAATGATTGGTGAGGATAGCGACCAGCTTCTCTTATTTTCCATTAATCATTTCAATTTCCCGACTCCTCAAAGTCTCCATTGCATTCTCGGCTATCTCACAATCCAAAATGTCACTCTTTACCCAAACTCTTCTTGTTTAAAATAGTTCGTGTAGTATGAGGTGAAGAAGACTTCCTATTAAACAAACACTAAACTATGCATGTCGGGTAAGAATGTTCGATGCATGTCACAGATTTTCAACAATTAATATATGTAACACACTTAGACAATTATTTCAATTAAATAAATATAAAATGAGATCAAAATAATTAATATGTCGTATGATGCGCGTACCATGAATGCAAGTACCTTTCACCATAGTGGCAATCCTTAGCTCAGCAATTGGTCTTTTGTTCTTTCGTTGATCAACTCTCGCTTACCCACGGTCTTCTATACTTCCTTGATTTTCTTGCATCCATCCATGCTTCCAAGATTCGTATTTGTTACTTAATTTCAATCTTCCATACCCGTATATCTTGATACCTCAATCCTCCCCGAATACAATTTTCAAGTTCGTTTTTACTTCCTTGTACCTCTTGTGATACCCCAAACTCTGAAGTCGTCACCTTGATCGTAGCCTCCTCATTTCCTTCTTCGTGAGTTCATAAGTTGAATGAATTCGGCTTCCAAGATTGTATGATCTCATTTGTTTCGTTTCGGTCCGATTATCGAACTTGAATGTCAATTTGGGTACCTTGACTTCCCATAGATTTATGTTGATTACGTCATTGTTTGGTTCCTCTACTTGTCACCTTCATGAATCCAAAATTGATCGGTCTGCAACCCAATCCGAGCTTAGCTTCCGATCTTAACTTCGACCCTAACCATCTTGATTAGCCATTCAATCCCGGTAATGCAGTTCCCTTGAAGACTCCCATTTTTAATCTTATTTCAATCAACACCCAAGGCTTGAATTTATTTAGACATCCTCTCAAAGATCCCTAGGTCGCTTGCTTCTCAAACCTGGACTCTAATACCTTCGAGATTCTTTCCCTTAATTATTTATATCTAATGATCCTTTGTACTACTAACTCGATCCCAAGTGGACATCTTGTACTTTCCTCACTTGCTCGTACATTAAAGACTTGAATCTTGATGTCTTTAGGGTTTTCTTCACTTTTCCCTCAAATTAAAGGGGCCTCGTGGTCCCGGTTGACCCACTCCATTTGTGGTGTAGGTACATGTTTTTATCTTGTGGGTTATAGACATCATACTCCCACACCATTACTTTATCCATACCCGACTACATGCATGATTTAATTCCTATCTTGGGCTTGAACTCCCAACACATAGCTTTATTATTGGAACCCTCAAAAACCCAAATTTCTCTAAATCTCCGGAGCCTTCTTCAATTTCTCATACTGGGAAGAAAAACTCGTGACAAGTTGTTGTGACCGTAAAGATTGGCCGTGGGTCATTGTGGTAATATTATCCTACAGTCACAACTCAACTTAAATATAAATGCATGCCGGTTAGTGAATGCAAATGACACACAATTAGCATCAAAAGCACGTATAAATGCAAAATGCAACAAATAACTTAACAAAAATTTTAAAATAAACACGTTTAACAACATATTTCTGATCAAATTTCAATAATCAATACTCATGATCAATGTGGTGCTCACGTTGACATGTTGTTCTTAAGCCGTTCGACCTATACTTGACACGACACGACGCTAGAGACCCCGGTTTTGCAATCGGGCTCTGATACCACCTAAGGATGTAGCACCCTTGACGATAGGCACCACATCCCCCGCACTACAAGTCTAGTCCACACGTGAAATGAATGATCCAGTATGAACCGGACTCATAGCGAACGGTGACAAAATAAAAACTTTCCTAGCTAGGCGGAAATCTAACCCTGTACCAATTAAGTCAACAACCTGACGAGTGCAATGCGGAAGCAATAATCATTAACATGAATTTCAATAATGGCTACAAGCCCAATAATTCCATAACATAATTTAATAATTCATAAATCATATGTTGGCACATAGGCCTATTAAATACATGATACGATTAAACATAATAAATATAAAATGTCACTCGAGTGTACGAATGAGACTCGAGACAACCACTAAGACTTGACTCCCGCCTAGCAAAACCTGCAAAGAACTGAGAAGTGGGGAAAAGAGGGGTCAGTCTCTAGAAGACTGAGTGAGCAGGAGCTATACGTATATAAGGAAACATGCGCATGCAAGTCATAAATCCCGAGCAACGTTTTAAGTGAAGTTAGTTCCCGCGAAGGGCATGGAAATAGATAAGCAGTGCTCGGACTTTACGACTAATTCATATTAAATTCCTTAAGTTCATAATGCATGAATAATCGTTATGGCTCGGCGAGTGAGCGTGCATTACCTCCAACCAAACTCCGACCGTGTATAATGAACATGATTTCATACTTTGAACACGTGATCATACAATACATAATAATACATACGAGCATAAAACATTATTGTTTGGGCAATCCGTGACTCGGCCTTCCCGTACGGTGCGTAACATAAACATAAACATAATCGTAAAACATTTCCAACCTACTTCCTCCGGGGCGGTGAAAGGGTTTCTAAGGCCCTACCACTTCATGACGTGACTACGGGGGATCATGACTCCTACCCGCTCCTTCGATAGGTTAACCACTGGCTCAAGAGTATCTCACCTCCCACACTACACGGTCGCGTAAGATGCTCTAAAAGGGTACTATATGCAATGGCTTATCCGACGACCCGATGTTGTACCGGTCTCCATTCACACATTTCCAAGGGGCCCAATAACATGAACGTGAAGTGCGTTGTCTCGCCAAAACATCTAAAGTCATAATCGTAATCATCATAATTCATTTCATAATTCATGAGGAAATATTTACTCGATAAAGATTTACTCGATGACTTTACCTTGAAATCAATATATATATACTTTAGGTTTTCGGCCTACACTTTTCACATAAAGGTTGTAGGGTTGATACTTATCTAGAACGAAAACACCCTCACCTGGAAGACCACGAACAAGGAACATGCTCAATATGGGCTCCTATTCGATCCGGAAGTCTCCACCTTGGAGAAGAACTGTACAAGAGAAGGCATAGCGTGTAGTCATGAGAAAAGACTCGATATGATACCAAATACGATGCACTGCAAAGCTTATGAAGTGGAGTATCATGTCATCACATAATTCAATATATAATGAAGCATAAGAATGTCATGAAATGGTGTGATCGTGTTCCTATGCTCAATTACTGAAACAAATTCAATTCGTATATCAAGCACAGATTCAAACAATCAAACTTAAGCAAGTAAGGACCAAGGAGTGTTAAAGAGGAGTATAATTATCAATTAAGTAAGCATATAATTCATACAAGTCACATACGGGAGCCAAAGGGGTGAAAGGAACGCAAGAAGAAGACTTTTGGTGAGATTTAGCAAAAGTTGACAATTTCGAAAATGTACATGCTGTGGGAAAACGAGAATTTCATGAGTTATAGAAGTGGGAATTAGGTTTTGTTCCTTCAATATGAAAGTATACATGTAGAACTTTAAAATGATATATGGTTCGTATTCTAATTCAAAAGGAGGAGTTAATGGCGTAGGCCCGAAGTTGGAGGAATGCAGATTGTCGCTGAAGTGGCGACACCAAAAAGGATTGATTATATCCCACAAATGGAAAGAGATATTGAAATGATTCATATTGGAGATTGTTCTAGACTTCAAGAGGTTTCTGTGGGTTCAAAAATCAGGTCAATCAGAGTTCGTATGAGGGAGAACGAAGCAAAACAAACTATGACAGAAAACAGAGGAGGATCCACGGCCGTGGGTCAAAAATCCACGCCTGTGGGAAGACCTCCAGGTCTCTGGACACAAATCCACGGCCGTGGGAGAAAATCCACAGGCATGGATTCACTCCAGGGCCGAAAAAACGTAGGAAAAACAGGGGATACACTCGGGAATGGCTCCCAAACCGCTCTAACACCAAACCACAACAAATAAACACATCAAAACTAACATATAACACCAATACACATCTAATACTTCAATTCCAACACAAATAATTCAAGTTGGAAGCAAGAATCAAACCAAACAATCACATATACTCCTCCAAAATTCATATATGTATCAATCATCCAACTAACAAGGAAATAAGGCTAGGAATACATTAATTCACATATATTGCTCAAGAATTCACGCTTGATCATCAATATTAAAGTCCAAAATCCAAAACTCTAACCAACCCTCATACATACACACACCTATATATATATATATACCAATACATGAACCAACCTTGGAAGAAAAGGATGAAATGGAAATAATGAGATGATGAAGATGATGATCCTTTCTAAATTCCTTCTTCTCCTTCATCTTCTTGCTTGGATCAAATGAGGTGTGTGTGTGAAGAGTTGAGAGAAAGGGGTTTGTGTGTGTGTAGTGATTTTGTGTGTGTTGTGTGTGTGTTCTTGTGAATATAAGATATAATGTATAGATATATAATATATATGCATAAAGTAAAAAGGTTGAGATATTATGTATATTATATGTATATAATTTCTTAGTGCTCCATTTATATATACATTTATAATGCATCTTTGAGTGTATTTGTATAGAAAGATTATGTATACATATATATAATGCATGTTTCATGAATAAATGCATAAGGAAATGGAAATATTATTCTTATGGAATTAGTTTAACTTTATGTAAATATTTATATATATATATATATATATGAAAATATGTTATGGAATAAAATGTACAAATTATGCATATGTTGAGAAATGGAATTGCAATTAAAATGATCACATACGCAATTAGGCAATTATTCACGTAATTCACACAAACATATTATTCAAATAAGCATGTGAAGGAATTCTAACTCTCAAAACTCACACGTGTGGCGCTTGTACCTGTACGACAAAAACACGGGGCGTGACAACCTCTCCCCCTTAAGAAGGACCTGTCCTCAGGTCCAATGCCTCGAGTTCTGGAATCTAAGCACAACTTCTCGATGTTCATCCCACGCGGGTTCGTGACCCCCCATCAGAAATTCGTTCGGAAAAGGTTTTCAAGAAACTAGGGGTCTTGACTCGTTGTAGAGAAGACTCCTCCTCGAACTCAATCCGGTGTTTATTGAAACTCAGCTTACGAATCATCCACGACCCTTATCTCCCCGCTATCTAAACACTCGAAAATTTAAACTGCCGCTAGAATAAGTTGAACAAGTAGTAAACAACGATGAGAGAGCCCCGTCTCTCAAATAAACAATTAGAGAACCCCGTCTCTCAAACAAACAGCAAGAGAACCCTGGCTCTCAAACACGAAAAGGAAAACCCCCAAAACGGAAATTAAATAAACAATCACACCAGGAACAGGTAGGAACAGCAAATGCATCAAGTATCATTCATACTAAAACAGTTGATACAACTAATGATCAAAACACATAGCATTTTAAAATTATTGGAATTAAAGTAGCATGTATGCCTATGTCATGAATGTTTGGTGTACCGTTCACTTGAAGAAAAAAAATAATGATGATGCTCTCATTGCCTGTGCCAATGCATTGACCCGTGGGTTGTTTCTTGACTTCCTTCTTTTTATCTTTATGCATCTGCCCGATCCTCAATCCATTCCATCTTTCAATAACGCGGTCTCAATTCCTTTTCGTCTTTTTCGTTTTATCCTTCCAATATTTTTTTCCTAATAAGCCACATTTGGTATCCTCGGTTGTTTGAATCATTCTTCCATGAGTTTGAATTATGATTTCCAACTCTTACGGTGTTCCCGATTTATCTTGGAAAACGGTTGACTAATCGGTAAGTCATCTCATCTTAGATGCTCGGTTGAATTGACTCTCGTTTCTATCATGATGACCTACAATAACTTGATTGGGCTTTTCTTTACCCGATATTTTCTCCACCATTTCCATAGTTCCTTCAAGTCCTCATTAATCCTTGATATCCCAAAACTTACAATATAACCTCAACGCCCGTATTGCTCTGAGGAGATTGAGTTCATACCTTGTCATCATGAGAGATTGGTGACCTTGATTTGTTTCCATCGATTACCAAAATTTCCAAATTATTCCTTTTTAACTTTGGTAGGGTCCTATGTCTTGTTAATCCTTGCATTTTCGTTGTTCTCGTTAGAAGTACTACTTCATCCCAAACTTGAATTTAAGATTTGCTCCTACGCCATCCTCTCCCCCTTAAGAATTTCCATCTTAGCTTGTTGAGCTTACTCCATCGTTCCCTTGACTAAAATTCTCGACTTCTTCCAAATCATCTTGCTTGAATTGAATAATCCTTTCGCCCCATGTTCACTTTAAAATGATTGGTGAGGATAGCGACCAACTTCTCTCATTTTCCATTAATCATTTCAATTTCCCGACTCCTCAAAGTCTCCATTGCATTCGCGTCTATCTCACAATCCAAAATATCACTCTTAACCCAAACTCTTCTTGTTTAAAATAGTTTGTGTAGTATGAGGTGAAGAAGACTTCCTATTAAACAAACACTAAACTATGCATGTCGGGTAAGAATATTCGATGCATGTCACATATTTTCAACAATAATGTATGTAACACACTTAGACAATTATTTCAATTAAATGAATATTGTAACACCCCCGGAGCGACAGGGTGCCACATCCCCCGCACTAAGGTGTAACACGGGTAACGAAATAGGGACATATCAAGCCATAGCGAACGGGAGACACACAAAACTCACACCCTCGCTAGGCGGCCTAGATCCTCAGAAACAGCGCAAATTAAAATCAGAGTTGCGAAAGCAATCTATATCTAACATAATTCCCAAGATCACACAAATATATACATAATCAAAATGGGGGAGGGTCAAGTATTCATGCTAGATCATATACAGAATATACAATGCCGTCACGGCCAAAATAATACAAGTGTAATCGGAATAGATAATCCAAAATGCGTAAAGTAAAGGAAAGGAAATCCACTACGATGCATGAAGACCCAAGCTAAACCACAAGTAAACCCAAAAGACACTTGCCGCCTAGCTTGACTCGGGAGAACCTGCAAAGTCGAAAGAAAGGAAAAAGGGGAAAAACAACAACGAAGGTTAGCCTTAGTGACTAGTGAGGGGGCTAACTCACGCACCCGATATACATATAGAGCAAAGCAATTATTAAAACGGAAGGATCCTTGAACCGAGAGTGGTTTTTACAAGCCAAATTAGTTCCCGTGATATATATATACATAGGTTAAAGAAAAGGCAAAAGATCAAATCCCAAGTTTTAGGTACTTAGAAATCCACTCTCGTTTCACAGATCATACAAAACTAAACCAACTCGGCAAGTACGAGTTACACTCCAACTTCCACACACAAAAAACAAAGCAGAGCAAAACAAATCAGAATCCATCCCCAACACCGTTTGATAGAAGGGTTGATCGGCCCTAACTATCCACATACACAGACGAGACAAGGTTTAATTACTACCTTGAAACCTTTGGCGGTTGCCTCCGCCGGCTCAAGAGAAACACCCTTCCTCGATCCTCCCAAGGTTAGGTGAGACTCTCAAATGGAGGTGTTCATGGAAGAGCTCGGCGACCCCTCGGCCGTCCCGAGATCACTATACCACACTCCAGGGCCCAAACAGATCACGAAATCACACAAACATATCTCAAAGCTTATCTTTCAAAGCCACATCTCGCTTACACACACACACTTGCACCAAAACTAAACTTTTCCAAACAAAAGCAAAATAGCTTATATACTTATACAAAACGTTTTTCAAACTCCTATAACAAATGGGAAAAAAATCCCGCAACATACGTATCATGCACTTATTTACCATATATTATACGTATTCGCATGCGAGGTTTGAAACCAATTAGGGTCGTAGGTCAAATAACTAAAAGAACAAAAACCTCACCTTGTCAACGCACGTATTGGAGACAAAAGTGGAAACCGGACACCTACGGAGCAAGCTCGTCCTCAACAGGAAGATCCTCTGAACAAGGCAAACTACAAGGAACACTCTTAGACTCAATATGAACCACATTCACACTCGGTACATGCATATGTATGCTTATGATGCAAATAATATGAAATGCATCCACATTTAGGTCATTTACGAGCATTCAATGCACATAGGAACGTATATCATAAACGAGGAGGCAAATCGAATCACAAATTCGTAACATAAGGCTTAACATATAATATAACAAGTTAATCATGCATACACATAAAAAACCAGGCAAGAAGAAATAACAAGAAGCAACGAAAAGGCGAAAGAAATCTCCTCGGATGCCACCCTGTTGGACACGACCGTGTCAGAAAACAAAGGGAAACGGACACGGCCGTGTCAGGCAAAAAAATTCGGGAAAAACAATGCCAAGAGCTCAACACGACCGTGTCCATTTTCCTTTGTAAACTGACACGGCTGTGTCAGGCCTTCGTCCTGGAAAATTTTTTGGCGAAACAAGTCCGAAAATGGAGGCAAAAACAGGGGTTTACGGTTGGGGCCACTTAGGACTCTCTTAGGCCATTGAAAACACATATCTCAAGCATCAAAATGGCACCAATTCATCAACATTTCATGCACAACAAGTAGCCACAATTTCGACTCCAAAAATGTAAGCAATTCAAGGCGTGAGTGAGGAAGGAATGCATCAAGTATATCATCAAAGCTCAAGAGTTCATTAATGGAAATTTGATTATATGTCAACAACCATAAAAGGAGATGCAATAAATACCAAGAATCATGCTCTAGAAGTTATATATCATCATCAAATTTCAAGGAAACAAGAAAGGAGCAAGAATTAACAATTCTCCCAACTACTACTATTGACATGCTATCCATATCTCATCAATCAACCATGGAAACCAACTCAAGATCACATAAAAGAGAGAAGAAAGAGTGTAGAAGACAACCATGAACTTACCTTTCAAATTGGAGAAGCTTAGGTGAAGATTTGAGCTAAAAAATCAACAAAATGGATAAAGGGTTTCTCTTCCTTCTTCCTTGCTTGGAGCTGAACGAGATTGGTGAGAGAGGGAGAGAATGGATCGGTTCTCTTGGGGTTAAGGGCTGAAATGGGTGGTTAACTCAAGGTCTAACTCAAGGTTAAGGCTTGGTTGGGGTTTAAGTGGGGTCCATAAGGCTTAATAGGTCAAAAGGTAACTTTCCAAGCGTAAGAGGCTTGTTACGGGTGAAATTCGAAGGTCTTAAAGAACTTAGAAAAATGTGAGGCTTGTCCCATCGAATCTGAATCGTCAAAACGAGTTCAATGGAGGTGACGGAATTCGAATCCGAATTCCCGAGCTCAAAATACGCATCCCGGAACCCAAGGTGATCTAAATGCTCTTTAGCCTCCTTTAGGTCCCGTCTCCAAAATGAACCCAAAAAGGCAATGGAAACAAATACCAAAACATACAACGAGCACATAACCGAGTACATGAAGCATATAATTAAAACATATCACGAATTCATAAAATTCAGAAATAAATACGGATCCAAAACGAGCAAAATACAAAGCAAGGAAAGTTAAACGCTCAAGTTAAACAAATTCATACCAAAGCAATTAAGTTCAAATAACTTCAATTAATCCACGTTAGCAATTAAATATCACGTAATCACTTAAAGAAATAAATAAATAGCGCACATAACAGATTACCTAAGAGTCTGATCAGTGGGGACGTTACAAATATAAAATGAGATCAAAATAATTAATATGTCGTATGATGCACGTGCCATGAATGCAAGTACCTTTCACCATAGTGGAAATCCTTAGCTCGTCAATTGTTCTTTTGTTCTTGAATTCGTTGATCAACTCTCGCTTACCCATGGTCTTCTATTGTTTATGCGATTCTTCTGAACAAATGATGTTTGTTTTAAAGAGTATACCTTTTTTAAGGAATCATTCCTAAGAGAGAAGAAAAGTAAGCCCAAAGACTTCAAAAGGTTTGAGGACATAACCCACGCCACAAATAGGAAGAAATGAACCGCTCTGATGAAACTTAGCTACTCTTAAGAGATAGTACACGAGTAAATTCACCTCCGTCGATGCGTTAGGAACGTAGTCCTAGATGGCCTATAAGATAATATGGTTTTCACCATGAAATCTTCTAAAGTGGATACTGATCCTGTAGCGCCCGGGACGATAGGCGCCACATCCCCCGTACTACAAGTCTAGTCCACACATGAAATGGATAATCCAAGCATGAACCGGACTCATAGCGAACGGGGGACAAAACAAAAGATATCCTAGCTAGGCGGAAACTAACCCTGTACCAATTAAATAAAAAAAACCAAGAGTGCTATGCAGAAGCAATAACGTGTAAATCATACATTTCAACAATGGAAACAAGTCCGAAAATTCCAATATATAAATTAAATCCATCAGTCATCCTAACAACGGGTTCAACTAAACATGCAATCTGTCCTGAATCAATATCCAACAATAATCATAATTGGCACACAGGCCCAACACATAAAGGAACTATAATTAAAACATAATAATATGAAATGTGACTTGAGTGTACAAGTGTGACTCGAATAAAATTTCAATGACTCGACTCCCGCGTAGCCAAAACTTGCAAGAACTGAGAAGGGGGAAAGAGGGGTCAGTCTCTAGAAGACTGAGTGAACAGGAGCCATACATATATATCAAAACATGCACATGCAAGTCATAAATCCCGAGTAAAGTTTTATTTAAAGTTAGTTCCCTCAAAGGGCTAGAAAGTACTAAGCAATACTCGGACTTTACGACTAATTCATATTAAATTCCTTAAGTTCATAATTCATACATAATCATTAAGGCTCGGCGAGTGAGCGTGTATAATCTCCAACCAAACTCCGACCGTGTACAACAAATATCATTATTATATTGAATACGCGATCATGCAATACATTATAATACTCGCAAGCCATATAACATAACATAAGATATAGTCGTTTGGGCAATCCGTGTCCCGGCCTTCCCGCACGGTGCATAACCATATCATAACATAAAAGTAATCATGAAATAAGTTCCAACCTTCTTCCTCCGGGTTGGTGGTGGGTTTGCAAGGCCCGACCACCCATTCATTGACCAAAAGGGGAACATGACTCCCCAGATGGCACTCAGTGTCCATTCCTCGCTAACTCCTAACGAGGTCCGGTTACGCCTTTCATTAGTTGGAACTAGTGTGAGGGATCACCATCGGCCCATGCCTCCCCGGGTAGCCACTCACACCAAGTCCCTGGGCCCCATTCTATGTATTCATTCATTTATTCGCACCAAACATTTTCGATCATGAGAAACATAATACATTTCATAATTCATAAGAAAAGGTTTACTCGATAATAATTTACTCGGTGACTCCACTTTGAAATTGGTATATATATACATATATATAAGGTTTTTGGCCAAAACTTATCACATAAGGGTTGTAGGGATTGATACGTAACCAGAACGAAAACACCCTCACCTGGAATACCACGAGACATAAAGCATGAGTAATACGGGTGTCTATTCAATTTGGAAGTCTCTGCCCTGGAAACGAACTGTACAAGAGAAGAAACAACGTGTACTCATGAGAATTGACTCAACATGAAACCACATAGACGCACGGCATGTTGTGTACATGATATGAGATGCATAAAAGAGCATAAATCATGTTATTAAGTCATATAATCAAGTAATTCATTCAAAACGTTCAATACATGGTGGTTTCATATTCATGCGTTTCATATCTTCCAAGATTCATATCAAATTGGGTCATAAACTTCATATAGTGTTCATAGCACATATTTAAACATGTTTTCAATGCATATAATAGCATACATTGGGAATTCAAAAAGTTAAAGTTCGAATAAGGCAACGAATACAAAGGAAGCGATATAAGGTAACACATAAAGGCATATGAGTTCATAATACGAAAACGGGCATTCCAATTAGGCCATAAATTTGAAATATACAACCTAATACATAATATAACATGTTAAATAAGCATATGAATCAATTAGAACACATACGGAAGTCAAGAGGGTGAAAGGAACGCAAGAAGATGGATTTTGACAAAAGTTGACAATTTTTTAGAAATGAACAAGCTGTAGAAAATTGGATATATCATAGGTTCTAGAAGTTGGAATTAGGTTTTCTTTGTTGGAAATGAAACTAGACACATATATCTTTTCAATGGTATGTGGCACGAATCTTGGTTCAAATTGAGGTGAATATGGCGTAGGTTTGAAGTTGGGTCAAAGCAGAATTCCGTCGAAGTGGCGACACAATTTTCAAACGACCATAACTCACAAAGGAGAAAAGATATTGAGGTGATTCCAATTTTGAAATATTCTAGACTTCAATAGGTTTCAGTGAGTTCAAGAATCCGGTCAATCGGAGTCCATTTGAACAGTGAACGGTCATTTGAATTCCATGCACAAAACCAGGAAAGACCGTGCGGAGGGCAGAACGGTTCTGTTCGGTTGAACTGCCTTTCAAAGGAACCGAACGACCGTTCGTAGTGTTCTGGGTCGAAAAACAGGGAATTTCAATGGTATAACGTGAAGGGGAAGGTCCCAAAGACCTCCAACTCCGATTCCAAGCAAAATACACCATAAAAACACCTTAATACACCTATATATACATATATCACTTAACAATACATGAATTACTCCAACAAATTCATAAACCCACATATATATACATATATATATACACATATACATACACATACATAGATACACATATACCTTGGAAGAGGGGAGGAGAATAAAAAGGATTGGAACTTGATTCTTATCTTGAAGCTTGAAGAAATTTCCTTGCTTCTTGTCTCTTTCTTGAGCCTTGATTTGGAAGAGAAGGGAATGGAGGGTTTGGAGCTTTGGTGTTGGGAGAGAAATTGAAGAAGAATAGTGAGAGGAATGCGGGGGGGGGGGGGGGGGGGGGGGTTGATCTCGTGTAAAAGGGGGGAAGAAAAGGGAAAAAATTGCACATTGGTCCTTGAACAATTTAAGTGTTTCAACTAGGACCCCGAGGTTTGATAGGTGGGTAATTGGGGTCTAATTAAATATTCAGTGGAGACCAAGGATTTCATATAGGTTCAAATATGTACATATTCAAAATAGAACATTCAAATAACAATAAACATATTAAACAAGTTTAAGTGACAAGGTCACTTAAGTCACATAATAGGAATTAGTTCACGAATTTATTAAATGAAACAATCAATTAACAATTAAACATATACAAGTCACATAACTCTCGGTCTAAACCCACTCGTGACGTCATACCTGAATGGCCGAAAAGTCGGGGCGTTACAACCTCTCCTCCTTAAGAGGACCTGGTCCCCAAGTCCACTGCCTTATATTCTGAACTCTGGGTAAACTTTCCCGTGTTCATCCCACGCGGGTTAGCAACTCCCCATCAGGAATTAGTTCGGAAAAGGTCTTCAAGCACAACGGCTCTTCAATTGTTGTTATGTCACGACCCTCAACTTACCGAAACGTAAACACTCGAAAGTCTAGCAGGTAGCAAGCAATGAAAGAGCCCCGTCTTTCGAGCAACAATGAGAGAACCCCATCACTCAAACAACAACGAGAGAACCCCGTCTCTCAAACAACAACAACGAGAGAACCCCATCTCTCAAATAACAACGAGAGAACCCCGTCTCTTAAACAACAACAAGAGAGAAAAGATAAATAAACAAGCACGCATAGACCACACAAGAAACAGGTACAAAATATCAAATACATCAAGTATCAATCATACAAAAACAGTTAATACAACAAGCAATCCAAGCACTTAGCATCATAAAATTGTTTAAATTAAAGTTATATGTATGTATATGCTATGACTGTTTGGTGTACCGTTCACCGTAGTGATAAATTGATGATGATGCTTCCTTTATCCGTGCCAATGCATTAACCCATGGTTGAGTTGTTTCTCAACTCCTTTCTTTCTATCCTTAAGCACACGTCCGATCCTCAATCCATGCCATCCTTCAACTAACTTGGTCTCGATTCCTTTTTCTTCTCTTTCACTTTGCCCTTCCAAATTTTTAAGTGCTCTCTTGGCCTCAATTCAATCAACTCGTTCTCCTAACGAATCATATTTGGTATCCTCTGTTGTTTGAGTCATTCTTCCATTGGTTCGAATTATGATGTCCAACTCATGGAAAACGGTTGACATACCAGTAGGTCATCTCACCTTAAAGGTTTAGTTGAATTGACTCTCTTTTTTTTTTTTCCTCCACGATATATGATGCTCTGATGACCTTTCATTTACACGATATCCTCTTTACCATTTCTTCTAATTGCTCCATAGCTCCGTCATCTTAGGTATCCGAGACACGTCAGGTAAAACTCTATCTTTTAAATCCTTGGGAGATTGAGTTCGTGTTTGTTTTCGAATGAGAGATCAACGGTGTTATTCGCAATCATTAGTTATCCTTCTTTCATCTTATTCATACGATTTATAAGTATCCTTTAAGCTTGCAACTTTATCCACTTAGGTGCCCTTTCTTCTTAACAACTTCTTGAAGTTTCGGAATCTCGGTCTAGACATTGTTCGGACGCTAAAATTCTCCATCTTATTTTTATAGCTTTCGTAGGGTTCCGTGACCCGTCAAGTCCTACATTCCCGTTGTTCGTACTAAAAGTAGTTCTCTTGACACAACCGGAAGCTCGAGTTTATTCCTCGATCGTACTCTCCCCCTTAGTTTCCACCTTGGCTCGTTGAACTTGATCCATCATTTCTTTAACCCTAATTCCCAACGTCTTCAAAATTTCCATTGCACCCTTGTCTACTTTACAACCGAAGATTCCTTTCCTTTCTGGATCGAAATTCGATTCGTTTTGAAATGGTAGGCGATGAGTAAAGTAGAGAAGATTTTCTATCAAACAAATACTAAACTATGCATGTCGGGTAAGAATGTTCGATGCATGTCACATATTTTCACAATTAAAGTATGTAACACACTTAGACAATTATTTTAATTAAATATACATAAATGAAATTAAAATAAGTTAATACGATGGATGATACACGTGCCATGAATGCAAGTACCATTCACCAAAGATGAAAGCTTTTAGCTTGACAATTTGGTACTTTGTCCTCGAATTCATCGACCACTTCTTACTTACCAGCGGTCTTCTACTTCCTTAATTCTTCTTGCATCCATCTATGCTTCCAAGATCCGTATTTGTTGTTAAATTCCAATCTTCTATACCTGAACATCTTGATACCTCAATCTTCCCAAATACCAATTTCCAAGTTCCTTTTTACTTCTTTGTACCTCTTGTGAGACCCCAAGCTCCGAAGTTATCATTAAACCCCAATTCTTCCACATTCACGAAATCGGTTTCGCTAGTCTCCCTAAATTTTGGTTCCAACTTGTAGGATTTCCACCATAGTTGTCACCTTGATTGTAGTCTCCTCATTTCCTTCTTCGTGAGTTCATAAGGGTGAATGAAATCGGCTTCCATGATTGTATGATCTTATTGTTTAGTTTCGATCAAGTTATCGAATTTGAATATCAATTTGGGTACCTTTGGTACCTTCAAGTTTTCATTTCGCCTCCTTCTTGAATTAAACGAATCTCATGCCCGGTGGATCGACTCCCTTTGCGATATAGAGAGGTATGTGTTTATTTTGCGGATATAAACATCACACCCTCATACTATTACTTTATTCATTCTAAATCTTCACCCAAAATTTAATTCTCGTCTTGAGCTCGAACTCTCAACCTATACCCTTGTCATAAGAATCACCAATTATCCCAAAGCCTTCTAAATTCAACAGCTCTTCGTCAAATCGCCCACACTCAAAGGAGGAACTCTTGCCAAGTGGTTGTAATCGTAGGGATTGGCCGTGGTTTTATATTACGGTAATATCCTACAATTAACAACTCAACTCAAATATAATGCATGCCGGTTAGTAAATGTATATGGCACATAGCATCAACAACACATATTAATGCAAAACACAACATGTAAATTACCAAAATTTAAGTTAAACACATTAAATAATAAATTTCCATGTCAACTTTCAATAACAAATCTCATGATCAATGTGGTCCACACGTTGACATGTTGTTCCTACGCCGTTCGACCTACACTTGACATGACATGACACAAGGAACCCCGGTTTTGCAACCTGGGGCTCTGATACCACTTAAAGATGTAGCGCCCGGGACAATGGACGCCACATCCCCCGCACTACAAGTCTAGTCCACACATGAAATGGATAATCCAAGCATAAACCGGACTCATAGCGAACGGGAGACAAAACAAAAGATATCATAGCTAGGCGGAAACTAACCCTGTACCAATTAAATCAAAAAAACCAAGAGTGCTATGCGGAAGCAATAACGTGTAAATCATACATTTCAACAATAGCAACAAGTCCGAAAATTCCAATATATAAATTAAATCCATCAGGCATCCTAACAACGGGTTCAACTAAACATCCAATCTGTCCCGAATCAATATCCAACAATAATCATAATTGCCACACAGGCCCAATACATAAAGGAACTATAATTAAAACATTACAATATGAAATGTGACTCGAGTGTACAAGTGTGGCTCGAATAAAATTTCAATGACTCGACTCCCACGTAGCCAAAACCTGCAAGAACTGAGAAGGGGGAAAGAGGGGTTAGTCTCTAGAAGACTGAGTGAGCAGGAGCCATACATATATATATCAAAACGTGCACATGCAAGTCATAAATCCCGAGCAAAGTTTTATTTAAAGTTAGTTCCCTCGAAGGGCTAGAAAGTACTAAGTAATGCTCGGACTTTACGACTAATTCATATTAAATTCCTTAAGTTCATAATTCATACATAATCATTAAGGCTCGGCGAGTGAGCATGCATAATCTCCAACCAAACTCCGACCGTGTACAACAAATATCATTATTATATTGAATACGCGATCATGCAATACATTATAATACTCGCAAGCCATATAACATACCATAAGACATAGTCGTTTGGGCAATCCGTGTCCCGGCCTTCCCGCACGGTGCATAACCATATCATAACATAAACATAAACATGAAATAAGTTCCAACCTTCTTCCTCCGGGTTGGTGGTGGGTTTGCAAGGCCCGACCACCCATTCATTGACCAAAATGGGAACATGACTCCCCAGATGGCACTTAGCGTCCATTCCTCGCTAACTCCTAACGGGGTCCGGTTACGCCGTTCATTAGTTGGAACTAGTGTGAGGGATCACCGTCGGCCCATGCCTCCCCGGATAGCCACTCACACCAAGTCCCTGGGCCCCATTCTGTGCATTCATTCATTTATTCTCGCCAAACATTTTTAATCATGAGAAACATAATACATTTCATAATTCATAAGAAAAGTTTTACTCGATAATAATTTACTCGATAACTCCACTTTTAAATTGGTATATATATACATATATATAAGGTTTTTGGCCAAAACTTATCACATAAAGGTTGCAGGGATTGATACGTAACTAGAACGAAAACACCCTCACCTAGAATACCACGAGACATAAAGCATGAGTAATACGGGTGCCTATTCAATTCGGAAGTCTCCGCCCTGGAAACGAACTGTACAAGAGAAAGAACAACGTGTACTCGTGAGAATTGACTCAACATGAAACCACATAGACGCACGGCATGTTGTGTACAAGATATGAGATGCATAAAAGAGCATAAATCATGTTATGAAGTCATATAATCAAGTAATTCATTCAAAACGTTTAATACATGGTGGTTTCATATTCATGCGTTTCATATCTTCCAAGATTCATATCAAATTGGGTCATAAACTTCATATAGTGTTCATAGCACATACTTAAACATGTTTAGAATGCATATAATAGCATACATTGGGAATTCATCAAGTTAAAGTTCGTATAAGGCAACGAATACAAAGGAAGCGATATAAGGTAACACATAAAGGCATATGAGTTCATAATACGAAAACGGGCATTCCAATTAGGCCATAAATTTGAAATATACAACCTACTACATAATATAACTTGTTAAATAAGCATATGAATCAATTAGAACACATACGGAAGTCAAGAGGGTGAAAGGAACGCAAAAAGATGGATTTTGACAAAAGTAGACAGTTTTTTGGAAATGAACAAGCTGTAGAAAATTGGATATATCTTAGGTTCTAGAAGTTGGAATTAGGTTTTGTTTGTTGGAAATGAAACTACACACGTAGATATTTTCAATGGTATGTGGCACGAATCTTGGTTCAAATTGAGGTGACAATGGCGTAGGTTTGAAGTTGGGTCAAAGCAGAATTCCGGCGAAGTGGCGACACAATTTTCAAACGACCATAACTCACAAATGACAAAAAAGATATTGGCGTGATTCCAATTGGGGAATATTCTAGACCTCAATAGATTTCCGTGAGTTTAGCAATCAGGTCAATCAGAGTTCATTTCAATAGTGAACGGTCGTTTGAATTCCATGCACAAAACTAGGAACGACCGTGCGGAGGGCAGAACGGTTATGTTCGGTTGAACGGCCGTTCAAAGGAACCGAACGACCGTTCGGAGTGTTCTGGGTCGAAAAACAGGGCATTTCAATGGTATAACGTGAAGGGGAAGGTTCCAAACACCTCTAACTCCGATTCCAAGCAAAATACACCATAAAAACACCTTAATACACCTATATATACATATATCACTCAACAATACATGAATTACTCCAACAAATTCATAAACCCACATATATATACATATATATATACACATATACATACACATACATAGATACACATATGCCTTGGAAGTGGGGAGGAGAATAAAAAGGATTGGAACTTGATTCTTGTCTGGAAGCTTGAAGAAATTTCCTTGCTTCTTGTCTCTTTCTTGAGCCTTGATTTTGAAGAGAAGGGGATGGAGGGTTTGGAGCTTTGGTGTTGGGAGAGAAATTGAAGAAGAATAATGAGAGGAGGGGGGGGGGGTTGATCTCGTGTAAAAGGGGTGAAGAAAAGGGAAAAAATTGCACATTGGTCCTTGAACAATTTAAGTGTTTCAACTAGGACCCCGAGGTTTGATAGGTGGGTAATTGGGGTCTAATTAAATGTTCAGTGGAGACCAAGGATTTCATATAGGTTCAAATACGTACATATTCAAAATAGAACATTCAAATAACAATAAACATATTAAACGAGTTTAAGTAACAAGGTCACTTAAGTCACATAATAGCAATTAGTTCATGAATTTATTAAATGAAACAATCAATTAACAATTAAACATATACAAGTCACATAACTCTCGGTCTGAACCCACTCGTGACGTCATACCTGTATGGCCGAAAAGTCGGGGCGATACAGATCCATTACCCATGAGGAGGCGCTGTCAGATTTGGAATTTGAGCAATGAAAAATAAACTATGAAATCTAAAATGAATTCTATATAGTCAAACTAAGTTTGGACCTTAGTTGAGCTACTTGATAAGATCAAGCTAGCCTTATCAATATAAGATTGATGGAGACATAAATATGGAACATCCATGGATTTCACATTTAGTGGGAGTAAGGAAAAGGTTTGCAGACTCCAGATGGTCAATTTGCGAAATTGGATCAGGCTTCTAGGAATTAGAGTATTTGAATTAGTGAAATAGTCAAAGTGGTTTGACTTAAAATTCGAGCATACCGTGTACAAGAAAGTGTTAGAGACTAAAAGTTCAATTTTTGGTACTTTGCGAAGATGACTTCTGTAACACCCCGGAGCGAAGGGTGCCACATCCCCCGCACTAAGGTCTAATACGATTAACGAAATGGAGAATCCGCACCCGTATCAAACCATAGCGAACGGGAGACACACAAAACACACACCCTCGCTAGGCGGCCTTGACCCTCAAAAACTGTGCAAAATAAAATCAGAGTAGCGGAAGCAATTCACATAACAAATATAATTCCCAAGATCACATATACACATAAAAAAGGAGGGTCAAGTATTCAAGCTAACCATACTAGATCATATACAAGCTATACAATGCCCATCGAGGCCAAAATAATAACATAAGTAATCATAATACATAATCCTAAAAGTAAAGAAACAAAACCACTACGATGCATGACGACTTAAGCTACACCACAAGTACGACCCAACCGAAACTTGCCGCCTAGCTTAACTCGAAAGTACCTGCAAACTCAAAAGAAAGGAAAAAGGGGAAAACAATAACGAGGGTTAGTCCTAAAGACTAGTGAGGGGGTTAACTCACTCACCCCATATACATATAGATAGAGCAAAGCTATTAATCAAATCGAAAAGATCCTTGAAATCGAAATTGGTTTTTGCAAGCCAAAGTAATTCCCGTGATATATATACATAAGTTTAAAAGAGAAAAGCTAGGGCCAAAGGCTAAACATCAAGTTTTAAGCGTTTATAAATCCACTCCCGTTCTCTAGATCACACACACTTAACCAACTCGGCGAGTATGAGCTCACACTACTCCCTTCCATACAAAAAGGGCATATCAAAGGAAAACAAAATCATAATCCATCCCCAACACCAGGTGATAGAAGGGTTGACGGCCCTAACTATCCATATACACCTACGAGGCAAGGCTTAATCATGACCTTGAAACATTCGACGGTTAACTCCGCCGGCTCAAGAGAAACACCCTTCCTCGATCCTCCCAAGGTTGGATGAGACTCTCAAATGGAGGTGTTGATGGAAGAGCTCGACGACCCCTCGGCTGTCCCGAGATTTCCATACCACACTCCGGGGCCCAAACTTATCACAAAAATCACACGTATAGCAAAAAGCTTATCTTTCAAAGCCACATCTCGCTTACACACACACACTTGCATAAAGCTAAAGTTTTTCAGACCAAAAGCAAAAATAACTTATATACTTATTTAAAAGGTTTTCAAAGTCTTATAACAAATGGGGCAAGCCCTCAACATACGTATCATACACTTATTTAACATATATTATACATAATCGTATGTGAGGCTAAAAATCAAGTAGGGTTATAGGTCTTTTAACTAAAAGAATAAAAACCTCACCTTATCAATACGCGTAGTGGAGACAAAAAGGGAAACCGGACACCTAAGGAGCAAGCTCGTCCACAATGGGAAGGTCCTCTGAACAAAGGAAACAAAAAGAGACACTCTTAGACTCAATATGAACCATATTGGCGCTCGATAAATGTATATGTATGCTTATGATGCAAATGATATGAAATGAATCCACATTTAGGTCATATGAGATCATTCAACGCATCTAAGAGCATATCTCATAAACGAGGGTGTAAAACAAATCACAAATTCACAACATGAAGCTTAACACATAATATAACAAGTTAATCATGCATACAAGTTATAAACGAGACAAGAAAAGCCAACGAAAAGCAATGAAATGGCGAAAGAAACCTCCCCGAGCGCCACCATGATGGACACGGCCGTATCCAAAACGCAAAGGTAATGGACGAGGTCGTGTCCGATTTTATTAAATTCAGGGGGCATAAGCCAAACCCTCAACACGACCGTGTCCATTTCCAACTGTTTCATGATACGGTCGTGTCATGCATTCGGCCCCGAAAAAAAAAATGCAGCAGTTTCGTTTTTCAAAAGCAAAAATAGGGCATTTCGGTTTCAAGCCTTAGGGAGTCTCTTAGGCCATCAAAAGCACATACAGGATGCATGAAAATAATACCAATTCAACCTATATTCATGCCATAATAAGAAGCAACAAATTCAGCTCCAAAAATGCAAGAAAACAAGGCAAGAAAGGAGAGGAATGCATCAAGTTATATCATCCGATTCTCAAGAGTTCATTAAGGGAAAATCATTTATATCTCAACTACCATGAAATAAAATGCAATAAATACTTAGAATTATGGCTTAGGAGCAACATATCATCATCATGGCTCAAGAAATTCAAGAATGGAAGTAAGAATCATCAAATTCCTCCAACTTCTACTATTCATCATACTAGCTATATCTCTTCAATCCACCATGGAAATAAACCCAAAAGCACATAAAAGAAATAGGTAAGAGTTTATATTAACATTATAAACTTACCTTTCAAATTTGGGAAGATATGGATGTGATTTGAGCTCAAAATTACAAAAATGGACAAAGGGGTTTCTTTCTTCTCTTCCTTCTCTTCTTGGAGATCGTGGTTTGTGGGAGAGAGGAGTGGCTCGGTTTTGGGGGGTTAAGGGCTGAGGGAGAGTGTTAACTCAAGGTTAAGAGTCATGGTTAGGGTTTGGTTGGGTTTAAGAGGGACCCACAAAGCAAGGTTAGGTCAAAAGATGTCTCTCACGTGTAAAAGGCTCATTTCGGTTGATTTCGAGGGTCTTAATGAAATTAGAAAAATGTGAGGCTTATCCTATTGAACCCAAATCGTCGAAATGAGTTCAATAGAGGTGACCAAATTCAAATCCGAATTCCCGAGATCGAGATATGCCGCCCGGAACCCAAGGTGCGCTAAATGCTCTTTAGCCTCCTTTAGGTCCCGTCTCCAAAACGAACCAAAAAGTAAACAAAACAAATATCAAAATATAAAAGGAGCATATATACGATTCCATAACTCACATAATTAGCACATATCAAGAACTTACAAAAATCAGAATTAAATTCGGATCCAAAACAAGAAAATTAAACGCTCCAAAATCATCAAATTCATATTAAAACAATTAAATGAAATTTAACTTCAAATATTCACGTTAGCATTTAAATATCACATAATCACATAAGAGAAATAATTATATCACGCACATAATAGATTACCTAAAAGTCCGATCAGTCGGGATGTTACAACATCCTTCTCATTGGGAATGCGAAGGATGACATAAAAGTTACCGAAGCCTGGTTAGGAACCATTTTGAGATGAGAGATCCTGGTGATAGATCCTACATTCTCGAGATAAATATCTATGAAGATAGATTTAAGAGAATAATAGGGTTATCACAGTCAAGGTACATAAACATTGTACTAAAATAGTTTAGTATGGAAGATTCCTACAGAATTTCCAATGGATATTAGAACATCTCTTTTGAAGAGGATGTGTCCTAAAATAACTTTGAGAAAGTTAGAAAGTCCAAAACCCTTTTCGAGAAAAGGGTTCATAGTGTATTCAAAGTTATATACTTGACAAGATACGGTTTCCCACATAGCGTGATGGGCCTAGTCTGAATGTAACCATAGAGAAGGTCACTGGATTGCTGTAAAAACACCCTCAATGTACTTTAGAAGAAATGAGGATCTGTTTTAAGAGTCCAGCAAGATCTTGTCATTAAAGGATTGATTGATGTAATCATTGCATCAAAACATAGATAATCATTGATCTATGAGAGGATACGCAATCTACCTAGATGGAAGTACAGTGCTTTCGAAAGAGTTCCAATTGAGAGGCACTATAGATTCGACAATAAGGTTGAATACTTAGTCGTATTGAATGCCACTAAGTTAAGTGTTTGGGTAAGAAACATCATCTAACAGGTAGATGTAGCTCCTAGCATGAAACAACACCATTATCATATTGTATGATAAAATGGATGGTTGCTCGAGTAAGAGAACCGAGACCTCACCAAGGGACCAGATGCTTGATTATGAATCACGTGAATAAGGAAATTGTGTTTGGGAATAGTGCCCTAGAAAGCTGTTATACTTTGGGACTTTCCCTATATCACAGACAATCTTTGAATAATATACGAATGATTATAATCACAAGCAAATACTTCTTATGTGCCAATACGTGTTCTGTGTGTTTCCATTACGTGTACATGCCTAGAACTCCCCTATTCCGATGAGGTCATTAAGAACTTTGTCATTATGGGAATGACACATGAAACAAGTTCTTAACTCCATAGGCGAGGATTAGAAACTTCTCCAAGTCAATGAGGCCGACAGACAGTGGTTGTAACGCCCCGGATTTTTCAGTCGTTTATTATGACGTATATGTTTACGTAATTGCGCGAATTAATTGTTTATAAGTGTTTTGTATATTTAAGTTTTATTAAATGTTAAAATATTAAATATTTATATCTTTAATTTTATTAATGTTAAATTATATATGTAACATGTTGACTTTGTTTCATTTAAAAATGAAATTGAATTTATGTTATTTAATATGGAATATTATGAATTTGTAAATGCATTGTTCATGAGTGTTGTAATCGCGATTCGTTCTTAGATGATTTGATACCGAAATTTCGTGAAAATTTAATATGTTGGAGTTATACTTGTTGTGAATGTGTATATATGCTCCCTGCATGTTTTCGGATTCATTTGATTGAGTTTTGAATTTATTTTCATCTTGGAATCCAAAACAGGGGCTAACGGGCAATTAGCGTACCCTTGGTTCCGTATCTGATATCTTGAGCTCGGGAACTCGGAATCGAGTTCCGTCAACTTCGTTGAACTCGTAACAAAAATTCAGGACATAACCTCATATTTTTCCAAAGTTATTTGGACCTCTGAAATTCAACCGAAATATGATACGTTCGTCAAAACTGCCACATCTTACCAAAATAGCCATATCTCTCACCATACTTAACCAAATTAACCATGGTTTGACTTTTTGGAAAGATAACTTAACCCTCTATCAGCCTCCACTCTGTCCAAACCGAACCAACCCTCACATAAGGAGAAAAATTCAGCCAAAGACCCTGTTTTCCAGTTCTTCCCGTCACCTTGCAATCCTTGGAGATTTTGGAGCTCAAATCTCTTCCAACCTTCATCCAATCCACAAGGTGAGTTTAGGGTTGTGTTATATATTCAATTGTGATTATTTTGAACCATGAATCCCTAATTTTCAGCATGAATTCTTGGAGATTTGAAGGCATGAGTGAATAGTTAGGTTTTGAACCATTTCTTGATTTATGTTGAATCTATAGGGCTTTTATTTGTTTTAAAGCATGAAACTGATTATTTTAACTTCCTTATTTCAATTATGGACTTGCTTTTGATGGTAGTTGAGCTATGTTGAAGATACCATGAATACTTGAAGGTTTGAAGTCATGAATGTTCATGTTCCGTTGTTATTTCTGAACTACTTCCACTTCCTTTCTTCTGAATTGCTGCTGTTACGTGAGGCTTTTAGCTGTGATTTGTTCATGTTCCGATGTTATTTCTTGCTGTTTTCATGCTTGATCTTTGCTGCTGAGTTTGGCGTTGCCTTCCCCTGTTCCGAACTGCTGCACTGCTGCGTTTTTCTATTGCAAGCAGCGTTACGGTCGCGTAGCTGTTATGTTGGTTTTGTGTCGCGGCCGCGACTGCATGCCCTGTTTGCTTCTGTAATGGCGTCGTGGCCGCTCCATTTTTGTGAAGGTACAGGTCGTGGGCACGCCTGTCTGTCCCTTTTCATTCATTTCGTTGTTGTGTGTTCTCCATGCATGTGTAATTACTTAATTCATGTTGATGAATTGATTGTTCATTATATATATATATATATATATATATATATATATATATATATATATATATGATTAGTGCATGGAACTCTTGAAGATATGTGGTAAGAGAATTGCATGCATGTGTTTTATATATGTGTGTTATATGTTTTTAAGCACATGCATGGGTACGTAGGATATATATATATATATATATATATATATATATATATATATATATATATATTTAAGGTATGATTAATTATATATATTAAAGTGTTGTTTAATTCATTTAATTTTAGAATTGAATTGTTACCTATTTCATGTTATTTAATTTCCGAACATGACTTGGGCGTTTTCTAATTGTAAACGTGAAATAGTACGTGTTTTGATTGTTGTTTGAAATTCTTGAATTGATTTGATATGAAATGTGAAATTCATGACTCGAATGAATATGAAAGCTTCCTTGAAAGAATGAATGGCTTGTTTATATGCCTTAAATGCATTAATAGTGCACATGAATGTGTTCATGACCTAATATCATCTTTTATGCATTCATATCGTGTGCATAGCCTTGCCGTGCGTCATATGTGGTTCATATGGAGTCTTGAGTCTCACATTTGCACGGTGTTGTTTCTTATACAGTTTCTCCAGGGTGGAGACGTGTCGGGTTCATAGTTTCTTCCAAGTCTTCTTTTCTTGTTGGTATCAGTCGGTAAGGTGTAACAGGTGGGTTTCTCTACTATTAGTTAAGAAATGACCCGATATACCCTAATGTGCATGATTTCGGTCAAAAGTATATCTATATATATATCGAGTCTTTCATAGAGTTAATGATTTCGAACGTTAAACCCTTTTTAAAGATTACCCTACCAATGTTTTGGCGAGAATTGATTGATCACATTGAATGGGGGCCCTGGGACTTAGTACACGTGGCGAACCGGGGAAGCAAGGGCTGACGGGGAATCCGTGTGCTAGTCCGAACCAAATTACAGATTCTGGAACTCGCTAGGAGATTAGCGAGGGAAGGGGGCTGAGCGCCTTTGGTGAACTCATGACACCCCTTTGGTCAATGATTGAGGTGGCCGGGTCTTGCTAACCCGTCCACCGCCCGGAGGAAAAAGGTGTAAGTGTATTGATTGATTGCATGATTGATTGAATGAATGAACGTATGATTATGAGTGAATGAATGACTGTGTGATCACTAATGAACGAATAAATAAATAAATGCACACACGAGGTGGAGGTTGGAGAATTCGCCCTCTCGCCGGGCTCACGTATTGATCACATGATTGTAACGAATGAATGAAATTGACGGTTGTAATCTCGAGCTTTGTTTTTCGTGTTTTCACCCACTTGGGAAATTATTTCAAAACATCACACGGGATTATGACTTGTATGAGAGGGTGTTTAATTCTGCACTATTTACTATTATAAACCCGGTTTCATACCCACCAATCGCCTATAGACTGAACCCGGCTTTGTTTTCAGATTTTGCAGGTTTGGAGTGCTAGGCGGGAGTTCGAGTCTATCGAGTTTTGTGGTTGAGTCCGAGTCACACCACTGCATATTGTTAATTGTTTAGTTATCAAGAATTACATTAAGTTTATGATTATGATTATGAATTATGTTTATGTATGAAATGTCGAGACTAGGTCATTTTGTTAGTTGAACCTTTATTTTCCTGAATTGGTATTAGATAATAAGTTATGCTTCCGCATTTGTCATTTCTCTTTGTACTTATTTATTTGGTTTTGAATGTTAAGTTCCCGCCTAACCTAGTGAGTGAGTGAGTCCCCGTTCGCTCTGATCGGGCACGTGTATGGATTTTCCATTTCATATACGGGTCGGCCCTGATTGCGGGGGATGTGACGCCTTCCGTTTGGGGCACTACAGTGGGAAATGTCGACTTTGCCTCTGTTGAGACTTGTTTGTGTAGTTATGTCCTTAAGAAGGATCACCCGGCTTCATGGGGTGATAAGTGCATGAATTGATGCGTTCATAATACATATGGGTGATTGTTACAAGAACTTCATCACTGAGAGTGCCCCGCGTGAGAAGATTCCTAAATGGGAAAGGAAGTTTCCTGAAACTTCCAGATTATGAAATATCTCACATGTCAATGACATAAGGAATTAATCCTTAGACTTGAGATTCCAGATTGTCCCATACGAGCTAACTCTATAATCTTTGATATAGGCTCAAAAGGGTGTCTCCTTATAGACACCTGAACCACGGCTTATGTTGGGATTACACAAGTGGCATATGAGAATTGTAGGAATCAATAAAGGACCTACACTTGCTGTAGGCAAGATGATCTCTTATTACACAAGTCATTCATGATTCCAAGTGCTATCAGAGCCACCTTGCAATGTTCATATTGTATCTTTACAGCTTTATGAATTTTGATGAAAATTCTTGAATTTGGATATTGGTTGTATATTCTTGGTTTTTGTTTAAAAACGAATCTGTCGGATCAATACTGTTTCTTGAAAATTTTAAGAAAATTGTTTCCTGAATAAATCTGGTTTTAAGTTGTTTTGATTCAGATTTATTTGAGTTGTTTTAATTCAAAATTGGATTACTTGAATTTGCTGAAATTATGAGATGAGAACAAAGAGGAACGGGTTTACCCGCACGTGAAAGCGCACGGGATAGCGCGCAACACGTACGCACATGTGGCGGCAACTCGCTGTCCCACCTTACCGAGACCAGCGCGCGGCAGGAACGCCTGCTGCGCTGTTCCCCTCCCCGCCCGGCAGTGGGCTACGCATGCTATACGGCCAGCACATGTGGCCATGCGCGACTGTTGCCGGTCCGTCCCGGGATTTCGTTTTTGTTTCGTGTTTTCCAAGTTTCATAAAATCCTGTTTTGTAAAATCTGATTTTATTTTAAATTTTTATTTTTATTTTAAAAAATTATTTATTTGAAATAATTATAAAATTTGGGATTTTAATGAATTAAAGTCAAGCTCTTATTTTTCGAGAAAATTACGAATATCACTTTTAATGATATTTTAGACAAAAGTTTAATTTTGAATTAATTGTTGTTTTGTCTAGATTCGGTGATTTGATTTTGAATAAATTCTTGCATAATGAACTATATTCAAATTACTTAAGTTAGTTGTAACTTGAAGTCAAGGGTATTTTAAATTTAGTTGGTAAATTTAAATTCAAGCGGAAGCATGCTAGTTTAGGTGATCATGGGTTAGCTTTATGTATCGTTTTAAATTCTGCACATGGATGATTTCAATTAGGGTCGGAGCCCCATAGTTGCTCATTTTCAATTGGGGTTGGAGCCCTACTTATGTGCGTACTGTTATGTGTTTATTATGTGGCTTTCCTTATTATTGTTTTTGGGTCGGGGTATGCCCCGTGTACTTGTCTATGGTCAATATGAAAATTAAACCATATTACTTTATGTAAAGAGAGTAGAACTTAGGAAGTGAGGTTTTTATTTTCATTTTGGAGACAAGCACCCATGGCATAAGAAGGATCCACAAGGAGCACTTGAAGAACAGTGGCCATAAGAAGACCCCTCAAAATGTTTAAAAGGGTTTCTCTTAATAGATGTGACGCCCCGTTTTCTCGAAGGGCGTCCTTACGACATCAACAAGTAAGTCTCTACACTTGTGTGTATTTAATTTAAGAGTTCTTGAATTATGTGATTAAATGTAAACCCAATTTAATATTTAATATGTGTTCATTCGAATTATTCTAAGATTAATAGTCAACTTGATTAATTACGCGCATATTTAACCCTAACTGTCTAATTTGATTTAATTCAAATTTATTCCATGAAATAATTGTCCAGTTGATTTTAAATCCATCATGTTAGTTAATGTAACGCCCGAGCGCGAGACGTCACATCCCCCGCACCATGACCCGACCCGTATACGAAATGGATTTCCATACACGTGCCGAATCATAGCGAACGAAGACATACACACTCGCTAAGCCATGCGGGATTAACCTATAACTTAAACCCCAACAACAATCACAACAAACAGAGTAACAGAAATGCGGAAGCAACCATTCATATATTATATATTGAGCTAAATGCTCTAGGTACCAACGTGTAATTCATATATTGAGCTATACGCTCTATGTACCAATCTTTCATGTAAGATACATATAGGTACCATATCCTGTACGCTCCATACATATACAAAATCCAAATGTAACAGAAGTAATCATATGCGTGTAAAGGAAAGGCTAGACACGATGCAAGACTCTCCCTGACTGGTATCCTGCCTAGCATCCCCCTTCCTGCAAAAACAACTGAAACAACTCCGGGTTCAGTCTTAGACAGACTGGTGGGTATAAAAAGATAGGCATAATATCATAATATTGCGGAATTGAAACACATACATGCAAGTTATAATCCTTATTAAAGGTTTAGAAGCCTTTCTCCCAAGTGGGAACATCAAGTACAACGAATAGGATTATAACAATTCATTTCATTCATTAGGTCATTAATAGCCCGGCGAGAGGGCGTGCATTATCTCCAACCACCACCACGTGTAATCCATTAATCATTCATTCATTCGTTCATTCATTCATACATTACATTCTTTCGTGCACATACATTCGATCGTTCATTCAATCGTTCATAAACTCCTTTTCCCTCCGGGTAGGGAACGGGTTTGCAAGGCCCGAGCCCTCATTCATTAATGCTAGAGGGGTACATGAATCCCCAAAAGCGCGGGACCCGTTTCATCCAATAATCTCCTAGTGAAATCCAGGTTGCCGAAATTGTTGGGACTAGTATATGTGGATTCCCGTCAGCCCATGCTTCCCCGGTTCACCAATACACTAAGTCCCGGGCCCTCATTCATTGTGATCATTCATACATTTCTCGCCAAAACATTTTGGTAGGACATTCATAATAAAGGCTTTCGCTCAAAAACATTTGCTCGTTAAAAACTTGGCATAAATACCTATATAGGGTTTTGGCTAAAATCTTGCACATTAGGTGTTCGGGTCATATTGTTATCTAATAGAAGAAAAACCCACCTGATAGACAAAAGAACCCGACCAAGACCTCACTGCTCGACCTCGTCACCCACTGGATCAAGATCTGTGTGACAAAGGTAGTGTGAGACTCAATCATGACCACATTAGACGCTCGGCTATGCAATAACATGCTAAGGAATGCTTAAAAGGCAACAATATGTTCAAATTATGGTCATGAATATCATAGAGTTCAATTAAACACATAATTCACCAAGTTTCGTTCATTATACGGTAAAAACCGTATTCATTCCTGTTCATATCTTTCATACTTTCATACTTTCATTCATATGGTCACCAATAGCATATATCAATCATAAAACATAGCTTTAATACAATCACGTTACATATAATTCACAATTACTAGCAATAAACGCAAAACAAGTAATAAAAGAGTTCCCCCAAAGCTGCCATTCAAATGACACGGCCGCATTGAGTTTTCAAAGGAAACGGACACGGCCGTATCCGAGGTTTAAAATCAGAAAAATTCAAAGTCGAGGGCTTGACACGGCCGTGTTGAGTTTTCAAAGCATTTGGACACGGCCGTGTCCGAGATTTAAATTCAGAAAAATCAAAGTCGAGAGCCCAACACGGCCGTGTCCATTCTCAGTTCAAAGCTGACACGGTCGTGTCAGCTCATCGTTTTCAAAGAGAAAACAGAGCAAAAGCTCTGTTTCTCGAGGGAAAAGCTTGCAAAATAGGGGTACCCATAAGGAAGCTCTTATACACTCATAAACATGTATTCAAGTCGTATAATTCACATATATCATGCACTCCATTCAAATATGTAAGAATTCACACCCAAAGTTGGCCAAAGATCACCCAAACACAAGCTTTCATTCATGGAAGCTTCAAGCTTCATTAATGGCAATTCATGCTATGATCCATCAATATAAAAACCAAGGATATATAAATGATAAGGAAGTATCATGCAACAATTTCCATAACTCAAATCCCAAATTAAACCATTTAAACTCATGGAATCAAGAATTCATATCATATAACTCATTTCCAAGCTTTTCTTCATAACACGTGATTCTCCAACTTATACCAAGATATAATCGGAAGAAAATGAAGAGGAGAATGAGAGAAAAACATTCCATACCTTACCTTGGAAGAAGATTGGATGAAGGTTAATCTTGAGCTCAAAGTGTGGATGATCAAAACAAGGGTTTCTTGGAGCTTCTCTTGATCTCTTGAGATGATGATTTGATCGATCAAAATGGGAGCAAAGGAGGAGGAAATGCTGATATTTAGTGCTAGATGGGTAGGATACAGGTCGGTTCAAGTCCGGTTCGTTTAGTAAACGGTTCAATATGTTCTAAGAAACGGGGTCGTGGAAAGTTTCATTGACGAAGATTCAAACGGTATCGAAAAAAATACAAGGTCAAGTTTAATGGATAGGTAACATCGAGACAAGCTCAACGCCGGTTACGGATCTCGATTTCGAGGTCCGGAGCTCAAGATATCGCGAAAACCGTTCAGGGTTGCCTATATACAAATATGTCCCTAAACTTTCAAAAAGTGGCAATTAAGCCCAAACTCAATTTCCAATTGAGTCGAAAACATTCAAATAAGTTACAATCAAGCCCACGTATTACACGAAACATATAATTTCGTTCAATTAACACCGAATCCACAAAATTCACATTCTCACAAATTCATTCATATATTCATAACTCAAATTAGAATTCATATAAAATTTAAACAATTAAATCAAATTAGAAACAAATTCAATTAGTAAAACAAGATATAAAATCATATAATTAAATGTAATTGCGCATGTAACTCTTATCGGCACGTGTGAAAACACGGGCGTTACAACCTCTCCCCCTTAAAGAGAATCCGTCCTCGGATTCATTGCTCGGTCGGAAACAACTCTGGATAGAACTTCTTCATTTTCTCTTCTGTTTCCCACGTAGCTTCTTCCGTCTTATCACTTCGCCATAACACCTTCACCAAGGGAAACCGTCTGTTCCGAAGTTCTTGAAATTTTCGATCCAGAATCTTAACTGGTTTCTGAACAAAAGTGAGATTCGGTTTAAGCTCAACCTCTTCAATCGGTATGATCACTGATTCATCGGGGTAGTACTTCCGAAGTTGTGATACATGGAAGACATTGTGAATACCCGTTAAACTTGGAGGCAAATCCAATCTGTAAGTTGTATCTCCGATTCTCTCCAAAATCTCATAAGGTCCCAAATATATGGGATTCAACTTTCCTCCTTTTCCAATTCGGGTAAATCCTTTCTGAGGTGAAGCTTTCAGGAATACCCTATCCCCTACTTCAAATTCAAGATCTTTCCTTCGCTTATCTGCATAACTTTTCTGTCGATCTTGAGCTACCTTCATCCGTTGTCGGATAATCTGAACTTTTTCAATAGCATCTTGAATAGCTTTGGAAGGTTTATCTTTCCTTTCACCTCTTTGTACCCCTCCTTGCTTACTCCACTTCCATTCTTCCAAATCGAAAAACAACGGGGATCGACACTTCCTTCCATAAAGAAACTCATACGGTGCCATTCCTATAGAAACTTGATAACTATTATTGTAGGCAAACTCAATTAAGGGCAATTGTTCATTCCATGAACTCGAGAAATCCAACCCACACGCCCTTAACATATCCTCAAGATATCTGATTAATCTTTCGGATTGCCCGTCAGTCTGTGGATGAAAAGTTGTACTGAACTGAAGCTTAGTTACCAAACACTTATGTAACTCTTGCCAGAACTTGGAAGTGAATCTCGGATCCCTGTCTGAAACAATACTTGCTGGCACTCCATATAACCGAACAATCTCATCACAATACCTCTTAGCCAGCTTACCTATCTTATCTGACATCCGAACTGCAAGAAAATGGGCTGACTTGGTTAACCTGTCCACGATTACCCAAATTCCATCGAATCCACCCTTCACTCTAGGTAAACCCGATACAAAATCCATTGCTATTTGTTCCCAATTCCATTCTGGAATAGGTAGTGGCTATAACAATCCTGATGGCTTCTGATGCTCAGCTTTCACTAGCTGACAAGTCAGACAATGCTTCACATAACTCACCACGTCTCTCTTTAGCCCGTTCCACCAATAATACTGTTTCAAGTCCCGATACATCTTGTTTCCACCAGGATGTACCGAATACACAGTTTTATGAGCTTCATCCAAAATAGCTCTTCTCAACTCCATTGGAACTACCACTCTGTCCTTAAATCGAAAGATTCCCGTATCATCGAATCCAAACGGACACTCGGAGCCTGATCGAGCCTTTTCCATCAACTTCTGAATCTCAACATCCGTTCGTTGTGCCTCAAATATCTGTTGCCTTAACTCTGGACGTACTGAGATATTACCAATACGAGCCTTTATCTTAACCAATTCCATTGGTTGTCCAATATTTACCTTCAAATTGGATACACTAGCCTTCCTGCTCAATGCATCCGCAACCACGTTAGCTTTGCCTGGGTGATACTTAATCACACAATCATAATCCTCGATAGTCTCCATCCATCTTAGTTGTCTTATATTCAACTCCTTCTGAGAGAATAAGTACTGAAGACTCTTATGATCGGTGAAAATCTCAAAAGAAGTTCCATACAAGTAATGTCTCCACTTCCCTAAGGCAAAAATCACCGCTGCAAGTTCGAGGTCGTGAGTGGGATAATTCTTCTCATGCTCTTTCAATTTCCTAGAGCCATAAGCAATTACTCTCCCATTTTGCATCAAAACACAACCTAAGCCTTCATGGGAAGCACCCGTATACACCATAAACCCTTCAATACCATCCGGAAGTGCAAGTATCGGTGCAGAAGTTAACTTATCCTTTAAGAGCTGAAAATTAACTTCACACTTCTCATCCCACTTAAACTGAACTTCTTTCTTGGTTAATCGGGTCAACGGAGCCGCAATCTTAGAAAAATCCTTAACAAATCTTCGGTAATAACCTGCTAAACCCAAGAAACTTCGGATCTCAGAAACATTCTTAGGACTCTGCCACTTAGAAACTGCCTCTATTTTCGAAGGATCCACTTCTAATCCTTTGGTCGAAATAATATATCCCAAGAAACTCACCCTGCCAATCCAAAACTCACATTTACTGAACTTGGCATAGAGCTGGTTATCTCTTAAAGCTTCCAATACCAATCTCAAATGCCGAGCACGATCCTCTTCTGACCTTGAGTATACCAAAATATCATCGATGAAGATCACAACAAACTTATCCAAATACGGCCGGAAAATCCGATGCATCATGTCCATAAAAGCTGCCGGCGCATTAGTTAATCCAAATGGCATCACCAAAAATTCATAATGTCCATACCGGGTATTAAATCCTGTCTTAGGAATATCTTCCTCCTTAATCTTTAACTGATAATATCCTTGCCTTAAATCGAGCTTGGAATACACTCTCGACCCTTGTAGCATGTCAAACAAATCCTCTATATTAGGCAAAGGATACTTATTCTTTACAGTCATCCGATTCAACTCCCGGTAGTCAATACACATCCTTAAAGTTCCATCTTTCTTCATAACAAAGAGAACCGGCGCGCCCCACGGTGATGAACTCGGCCGAATATAACCATTCTTAAGAAGATCTTCCAGCTGAACTTTCAACTCCTGTAACTCTGCCGGTGCCATCCGGTAAGGAGTCTTAGAATAAGGTTCAGATCCCGGATATAAGTCTATTACAAATTCGATCTCTCGATCCAGAGGCAAAGAACCTAAAACTTGGGAAACACCTCAAGATATTCCTTCACCACTTCTATCTCTTCGAGTTTTGCCTGATCTTTCGGCTTATTCAAGATATAGGCAATAAATCCCGTTGCCCCCTTCCTTATCAACTTATGAGCCACAGTAAACGACAAGAGAGGTGCAATCTCTGATTCTTTCCCCACTGTCACTTCTTCTCCCAACTTAACTATCTTGGTGAAATAATCAACCATGGCGTGGTACCGAAACAACCAATCCATTCCCAGACTAACCCCATATCTATTCATCGGCATTACCACCAATCTGCCTGATATACTCTGCCTTCAAACCCAAACACACAATCTCTGACCACCCGATCCGTCTCAAGACTTCCACCCAACGGCGAACTCACCACATAACAAGCATTTAAGCATGTAACAGGCAAACACAAAGCATCAATTAATTTGCAAGAAATAAACGAATGGGTAGCGCCAGGGTCAAATAATGCATGTATGTTCGTGTCATGGATGCATATCGTACCTTCCACCATAGCATTGGGATTGGTTTCCACATCTTGCTCTTCACCAGCAAGGGCATATGCACGAGCTGGGATCATCGGCCTCTGAGCTCCCGGTTGATAGCCTGGAGTCTTGTCTGGACAAGTATTGGCCATATGCGTCGTCTTCCCACAAATCAAACATTGTCCCAACCTCCTTCGGCAAGTATTGTAGGTGTGGGTAGGGCCTCCACAATGCATACAAGGTGGCCTATCATGTCGAAGATCATTAGCAGCTGGAGGTGCTTGTGGCTTCGGCGGTGCAGCTCCTGTAGGTTTAAACCTCTTGTTTGGTCCTTGAAATGGCTGAGGAGGAGATACCATAGGCCTTTTCCCCTTTCTAAACCCCGATCCTTATCCCATTTGCATACTAGGTAAGGGGTCCTTTTTCTTATACTCCTCTTCCAACACCAATGCCCTTTGTACAGTGTCAGCAAAAGATTCAAAGTTATGGCCTGCGTGCCCGTGTCTTAGATCCTGTCTCAACCCCGAAATAAACCTCTTTGCCTTTCTCTTTTCATCCCTTGTAATGTGAGATGCATATTTGCTAAGCCTGTTGAAAAGAGAAAGATATTGGGCCACCGTCCGAGTCCCTTGCTTCAAATCCATAAATTCTTGTTCTTTCCTTTCTCGAACGACCTCGGGCACAAAAGCTTCTCTAAACTCCCTTAGAAAAACTTCCCAATTAATTTCTTCTCCTTCCACTTCGAGCTTCTCTCTAGTACGTTCCCACCAATCATATGCCTCCCCATCCAGTTGGAAAATAGCGAACTGGGCCTTTTCTTGAGATGTGAATTGTCTAACATTGAAAATCCTCTCAATCCTTGTGAGCCATCCCTCCGATATAGCATCATCCACCGAACCGGAAAACCTTGGTGGATTATAACTCAAAAACAACCCATGATGATCTCTCGGGTTATTTGGAAGAGGTGCTTGATGTCCAGCTTGCGGTTGTACTGGAGGATCCTGAGCCCTTCTATGCTCCACGTAGCTATATACCGCTTCCATAAAGTGCTCCATAATCATAGGCGGTTGTGGAGGATTAGGAGAACGATCTCTATGATGATGACGATCCGGAGACCTTTCCCGATGTCTTCTAGGAGGCATCCTGTTCACTCAAACACTAACATGCGTGCTAGATTTAGTTCATGCGTGACAATGCATTAAATCAATCAATCATTCAAGTCAGAGATCGAAACACCTTATCACATAAAAATGCAAATGCTCCAAATTAACAAGTAATTCCTACAGCCGAACGACCTACTAACTCCACACGATACTAGAACCTTGGTTTTGCAACCTTGGGCTCTGATACCACTCAAAGGATGTAACGCCCGAGCGCGAGACGTCACATCCCCCGCACCATGACCCGACCCGTATACGAAATGGATTTCCATACACGTGCCGAATCATAGCGAACGGAGACATACACACTCGCTAAGCAAGGCGGGACTAACCTATAACTTAAACCCCAACAACAATCACAACAAACAGAGTAGCAGAAATGCGGAAGCAACCATTCATATATTATATATTGAGCTAAATGCTCTAGGTACCAACATGTAATTCATATATTGAGCTATACGCTCTATGTACCAATCTTTCATGTAAGATACATATAGGTACCATATCCTGTACGCTCCATACATATACAAAATCCAAATGTAACAGAAGTAATCATATGCGTGTAAAGGAAAGGCTAGACACGATGCAAGACTCTCCCTGACTGGTATCCTGCCTAGCATCCCCCTTCCTGCAAAAACAACAGAAACAACTCCGGGTTCAGTCTTAGACAGACTGGTGGGTATAAAAAGATAGGCATAATATCATAATATTGTGGAATTGAAACACATACATGAAATTTATAATCCTTATTCGAGGTTTAGAAGCCTTTCTCCCAAGTGGGAACATAAAGTACAACGAATAGGATTATAACAATTCGTTTCATTCATTAGGTCATTAATCGCCCGGCGAGAGGGCGTGCATTATCTCCAACCACCACCACGTGTAATCCATTAATCATTCATTCATTCGTTCATTCATTCATACATTACATTCTTTCGTGCACATACATTCGATCGTTCATTCAATCGTTCATAAACACCTTTTCCCTCCGGGTAGGGAACAGGTTTGCAAGGCCCGAGCCCTCATTCATTAATGCTAGAGGGGTACATGAATCCCCAAAAGCGCGGGACCCCTTTCATCCACTAATTTCCTAGTGAAATCTAGGTTGCCGAAATTGTTGGGACTAGTATATGTGGATTCCCGTCAGCCCATGCTTCCCCGGTTCACCAATACACTAAGTCCCGGGCCCTCATTCATTGTGATCATTCATACATTTCTCGCCAAAACATTTTGGTAGGACATTCATAATAAAGGCTTCCGTTCAAAAACATTTGCTCGTTAAAAACTTGGCATAAATACCTATATAGGGTTTTGGCTAAAATCTTGCACATTAGGTGTTCGGGTCATATTGTTATCTAATAGAAGAAAAACCCACCTGATAGACAAAAGAACCGACCAAGACCTCACTGCTCGACCTTGTCACCCACTGGATCAAGATCTGTGTGACAAAGGTAGTGTGAGACTCAATCAAGACCACATTAGACGCTCGGCTATGCAATAACATGCTAAGGAATGCTTAAAAGGCAACAATATGTTCAAATTATGGTCATGAATATCATAGAGTTCAATTAAACACATAATTCACCAAGTTTCGTTCATTATACGGTAAAAACCGTATTCATTCCGGTTCATATCGTTCATACTTTCATACTTTCATTCATATGGTCACCAATAGCATATATCAATCATAAAACATAGCTTTAATACAATCACGTTACATATAATTCACAATTACTAGCAATAAACGCAAAACAAGCAATAAAAGAGTTCCCCCAAAGATGCCATTCAAATGACACGGCCGCGTTGAGTTTTCAAAGGAAACGGACACGGCCGTGTCCGAGGTTTAAAATCAGAAAAATTCAAAGTCGAGGGCTTGACACGGCCGTGTTGAGTTTTCAAAGCATTTGGACACGGCCGTGTCCGAGATTTAAATTCAGAAAAATCAAAGTCGAGAGCCCAACACGGCCGTGTCCATTTTCAGTTCAAAGCTGACACGGCCGTGTCTGCTCATCGTTTTCAAAGAGAAAACAGAGCAAAAGCTCTGTTTCTAGAGGAAAAAGCTTGCAAAATAGGGGTAGCCTTAAGGAAGCTCTTATACACTCATAAACATGTATTCAAGTCATATAATTCACATATATCATGCACTCCATTCAAATATGTAAGAATTCACACCCAAAGTTGGCCAAAGATCACCCAAACACAAGCTTTCATTCATGGAAGCTTCAAGCTTCATTAATGGTAATTCATGCTATGATCCATCAATATAAAAACAAAGGATATATAAATGATAAGGAAGTATCATGCAACAATTTCCATAACTCAAATCCCAAATTAAACCATTTAAACTCATGGAATCAAGAATTCATATCATATAACTCATTTTCAAGCTTTTCTTCATAACACATGATTCTCCAACTTATACCAAGATATAATCGGAAGAAAATGAAGAGGAGAATGAGAGAAAACATTCCATACCTTACCTTGGAAGAAGATTGGATGAAGGTTAATCTTGAGCTCAAAGTGTGGATGATCAAAACAAGGGTTTCTTGGAGCTTCTCTTGATCTCTTGAGATGATGATTTGATCGATCAAAATGGGAGCAAAGGAGGAGGAAATGCTGATATTTAGTGCTAGATGGGTAGGATATGGGTCGGTTCAAGTCCAGTTCGTTTAGTAAACGGTTCAACAAGTTATAAGAAACAGGGTCGTGGAAAGATTCGTTGACGAAAATTCAAACGGTATCGAAACAATACAAGGTCAAGTTTAATGGATAGGTAACGTCGAGACAAGCTCAACGCCGGTTACAGATCTCGATTTCGAGATCCGGAGCTCAAGATATCGCGAAAACCGTTCAGGGTTGCCTATATACAAATAGGTCCCTAAACTTTCAAAAAGTGGCAATTAAGCCCAAACTCAATTTCCAATTGAGTCCAAAACATTCAAATAAGTTACAATCAAGCCCACGTATTACACGAAACATATAATTTCATTCAATTAACACCGAATCCACAAAATTCACATTCTCACAAATTCTTTCATATATTCATAACTCAAATTAGAATTCATATAAAATTTAAACAATTAAATCAAATTAGAAACAAATTCAATTAGTAAAACAAGATATAAAATCATATAATTAAATGTAATTGCGCACGTAACTCTTACCGGCACGTGTGAAAACACGGGCGTTACAGTTAACTTGTTTAATTTCGGTTTACTTGAATTCCTTGAGATTAATTGTCAATCATGTGTTTACAAAGTGTCGTTAAATTATACGAAAAGTTTCTAAAATTAAATTGAATTAAACTCTAATTGGTGAATCTCTATTTCATTTTAATTTGTAAAAATTAATTCGGAGCTGGATTGTTTATTCGTAACTTTACCAATTTTATTTACGATTATTTGTACGCGATATTTCACTTTGCTACGCGATAAGGATACCCGGTTGTATATAGCTTGTGCACAAGACACATTTCTCCCATTCCTTTTCTCTCTACCTCGGGCTCTTCACGAAAGTTGTTCGAAATGACAAGAACTAGTGGCCTGTGATCAGGCGACTCCAGATTCTGTGGTTTGGCGGCGGATCGCGGCGGCAAAGTGGCGGTGCAACGGCGGCGCTAGCTCTGAGGATTTTTCCGGCGAGCTACCTTAGGGCTTTCCAAGAGCTCGTCATGGGTAAGACAATGGCTTTTACGGATCGCATTTTGGTTCACCGGTTTGGAAGTAATTTGAGTTTGAAGATTTAGGGTTTTCGTGTTCGTAGATCTGAAATTTGAGGAGATTGACTTGGAATTTCCAGAAATTGATCGAGGATTCAGAACGGACACGAAGACTTCATTCAGGAATGATTTTTTGGGATTTTTCCGGCGACCTTCGGCGGTGGCCCGGCCAAATTCCAGCAGCTACAGTGGTGGCGTTCCGGCGGCGTCTGGTCAGAATGTTCGTCTCGTAGTGGTGAGTTCAACGCCACTTTCCGTTCGTTAATCGGACACTCGATCTATTTATTACGAATATTTTACGTAATTATGATTATTTGAATTAATTGTTTTAAGTGCAAATAAATTGTTTATTGTTGATCGAGATGTATTCCAATCGTATACGAAAACATGTATTGAATGGATTGTGATATGTATGAATGTTTCGATTTACAATTTGAATCCCGATGTGATGAATTTATGCTATGTGTTTAGATATGAAGGGGTGTTAGTGTAATATCTAGAAACTAATCTTTTATGTGACTAAATGAACATGAATGATATTTTAGAAGAACGAACATGTTGTGATTTCTCTATATGGATTTGAGACGTTCTCAATGTTATGTTTGTTGTAAATTGTGTTTCCAATATTAAATTGAGATACATGAAAAATGCTTGAACAACTTGAGACTTTATGCATGATAGGAGTTAGAATTGTAATATCTTGATTTACTCTTACCACTTGAAAATGGTATATTATGAATTATGATAAATTGATAATTGTCATCCTTTGTAAATAATTAATTCCTAGTTGAATAATTGTATAAACACTTTAAATGAACAATTATGCTTAGTAATCAACTAAGGGGATATATGTGTAATGATTCTAAACTTTTATAAATGACTTAGGGGATGTAAGTGTAATATTATGAAACTATGAATGTGACTTGAGCTTGTGTACCAAACATGTTGTGAAGTTGTAAAGTATGATCTTAAGTGAATTAGATACACTCTTTAATTGTATCAAGCATGCCATCTACGTACAACAACATTAAATGTTTATATGATCAAGTTGCTCTTACTTATGCACTTTATAACTCGACATGAACTTGATGCTTAATTGTAATATTATAATTGAACCCTGTGACATTGGATGATTTAATATGCATTTTGTGAATACATTGACTTCCTAAATTGGTCTTGCATCTTTGGATATGGAATTACGTGATGGTTGCTTGTAAATACGATCTTTGTTGAGCATTGATATCCCTTGAATGACCACGACACCTTATCCAAGCACAACATGAACACTTATGCATAACCACGGTCATGTTGAGCAACGCCGTGGGTCTTGTTTGGTTCATATAGAGTCTAAGTCTGGGCTTCTGTATGTCTTGTCACAGAGTTTGGTGGTGCCGGTGGGCCAGAGGTTTAGAGTGTTTGGCCCTTCACACTCTCAGACTCTACTTTCACGAGGTGAGGTTTAAGATTTTGTATAGTTACGTGACCTATGGCCTTTACATGTTGATTTCTACCCTTGCATGCGAGTATACTCTATTATAGATATGTATGTGCTGAATATGATATGTTGATGATCTTGTGTGAGTCCTGCGTGGATGGAGGTCATGAGGCTTAAAGTTCCATCGCGTAGGAAGGGTGTAAATATAAAACCAGTTTTTGAGGCATATGTAAGCTATTTTGGAAAATTCAGTGGTGTTATGATTCTGTAGCGAGTTAGCCATGATATATGGTATCTGTTCTATTCTGTATTGTTCTCTATGTGGATCCAGGAGCTAGTACGAGTGGAGATCGGTACGGCATAGGGGCGACCGATAAGCCACTGTGCTAGTTTCCATTTGAGATATCATTGCGCGACCTTAGGGTGATGAGGGAGGCGTGATATCTTGAGCCTTCGGTGTTTTATCCGGGGATGACTCTTATGGGTTCGCTACCCTCTTGATATCGAGTCTATTTTAGACGGTGTTATTATAGATGGTTTTGGGGACCGTACATCCCCTCCATCATTGGTGTAGCCGTTGGATTGATTGTGATTTATGTTCTGAAGAGTAAAGGTGGGAAGCTCGTACTCGCCGAGCAGTTGATTATGTTATGTTATGGAATTATGAATCGGGATAGAGTCTTTCTGGAAAATGGTTTCTAAATTTATATCTATATCTTATTCGGGTTCTTTCAAAACGTTTTGGTATGTAACACCTATCCCCGGTTCATGAGTCCATCCTTTTTATTATGTGCTATGCTCCTTATATATATATATTGTGGGTCTGCGTTAGCCCCCTCACTCGGTCAAGTTGACTGACCCCTCATTTACACTTTTAGTTGCAGGATTGTTGGCGTTTGCTAGGCGGAAGTGAGTCCTTTGAGTTGCACTTCGTCGGTTTAGTCTTTCTATTTGCATTTGTCTTTTCATACACTTTACTTATGCGTTGTCTTGTAGACTTGAGATTATATTTTACTATTCGGTAGCCCTACGTGGCACTCTCATTCGGCCCCTTGTGGCACATGATGATTATTACTTTATGTTGATATTTGGGACTAGGGATTTATGCTAGTTGAACCCGTCACCTGCTTTGCATGTTTTGTTTTAATTGCTTCCGCTATCTATTGTTGTTTGTTTTAATTGCTTCAGCACTCTGAGTTTTGGTCAAGTTAGATCCGCCTAGCCTAGTCTGTGAGTTGGTCTCCCGTTCGCTCTGATTCGGATTCGGGCATGAACTTTCATTTCTTGCTCCGGGTCTGGGTCATAGTGCGGGGGATGTGGCATCCTCTGTTTGGGGTGTTACATCCTTAAGTGGTATCAGAGCTCTAGGTTACAAAACCGAGCTCTTGAGTCGTGTTGAGTCTGTCTAGGTCGTACGGCATAGGAATAGTTGCGCATTGCACTTGTTTGACTTGATATTTTGATCCTTCGGCATGAATTGTTTCGTGATTATATGATTGTGTGCACATTGTAACTTTGATTATGCAACATCTTATTTTATGTGCTTTATAAATTACAACTAATTGTTGCATTTACGTGATATACTTGTTACATTTCATTTGCATCTTAATCCGCATGCATCGAATTTAGTGTTCGAATTTCAGGGTACCCTATGAGTCAACACTAAGATTTCCCTCCGTCAACACTACCTATTGGTACTATAACGAAAACACGCCATAATTCGATGATGAAAAGATTCTTTACCCCGATCAACGTTCATGAAAAGCTTTAGAGTTGAAGGAATGAGAATTGCTATATTGACTTACTATCTTAAAGTCAATTGAAATATGAAGTTTGATGAATTTTAACCTTGAGGATTCGTTCATCTGAAAGCAGTCACCTTGTTGAGGAAATGAGTCAATGGAGGAGAGTCTGATCAAGTAGAACCGTTTTGAAGGAGTTTGATGAGCTTTCGCCTTGATGATTCGTTTATTTGGGAGTAGTCACCTTGTTGATGGGAATGAGTTAATGTAGAAGAATCCGATCAAATAAGATCCGATCAAGTTCAAGGGATGTGGATAGGTAATCATGTTACTTAAACAACGAGCTACAAACCATCGGTGAGTGTCGAAGGTTTTGGTGTCGTTTAGAGTCAACGAACGACAAGGCAAGATTGGTTGTTAGCTCTCTGGGTGTCTTCTTTCTGCTGAGTTGGAAGATTCTACTGGGATGGGAATAGATCACATAGATGCCAAAAGATTTTATTCAAGTTTTAGAATCATATACCATGGATTGCTTTGGGAAATGATTAATACCACTAGCGCCGAACTTAGCTCTGAGATAGATTTCTGATTGACAATTGAATTATGGGCAATTCATTGAGGATGTGCAAATCAAGGGTTAACACATAAGTCAGAGTTCTTGAAGGAGATTGCAGATGATTCTAGTTGAGCAAGGATTACGGTCTAGTAAGGGGTTTGGTGATAAACGAGCATTGTTGAGTTACCACTTTACGAAAAGACTCAAGACAAAGAAGTTCAGATGACGAGGGTTGCATCATTGTCGGCTTAATCAACTCCTACTGCTTCATCTTGACTTTCTTGTCAAGATTTTTACACGTCGGTTAACGGTACGCCAAGCATCCATGGCATTTGCATACATGCATCGTTTAAATACTCTTACCTTGTTTTGCTTGATGTGGGTGATGACTATTGCTATTTTAACTGTGATAACTTGGATACCTGATCTAGTATTTATAAATTGAAATTTCTACTTGTTTTGAGTTGTTGCTGAAATGAATGAGTTATGTACTTATGTGAACTATTCATGCTTATGTGATTTAAAATTCTTTTGATTGCTCACTAACTTCTCATATAACATACATACATACTGTAACCCTGTTTTATAGGGATTCCATCGTGATATCCCCCTTGAGTTGAGGTATGAGCGTTGAATCTATACTCAAGGGACACCGATATCAGTTGTATAAGGTACACCAAACATGCATCGCATACTTTTCGTCAAGTGTTACTATGATGTGTGTATGTATGAATAACTGATCAGTGAATTTATGTGCCAGAGAGACCTTAGATTCTCTCTTTTTACGTGTTGGAGAGATGTAGGATTCTCTCTATTTATGTGGTAGAAAGATGCTGGAATCTTTCTAAGTTTTGTGAGTGAGAGATGTTGGATTCTCTTGTCCTTAGATATTCAGGGATGCTAGATTCTCTTGAATCTAGGGGTTTGAGGAATGCTGGATTTTCTCAAACTAGAATGTTGGGAGATGTTGGAATCTGCCCGACTTAGGTTGAGAGTGTTGGGATTAGTGCCCTGAAAATCCAATTTCTTTGTAAATACTTCGTATTTTGTTGGATTAATAAGAGTGAAATTATCGCAAGTTATGAGTATATTAACATAATTAATAACGTGTGATGAAATTCTTATATGAAATGTGTTTCATAGGAAAGGACTTTGGATGTCGAAATCACGTGTTATTAAAGTTCTAGTCGATATGATAAGAATAAGTTCTTATTGAGACTATAATGTGTTATATAAGATGATTAGTCTTTCGTCATAGGGAAATGAAGTTTCCAGTTATAACACATTGATGATTTTCAATAGATTTGGAAACATTGAACTGGACCACTAAGATAGTTCATTTTAAACTACTATCTAAAATAAACAAATCTTATGGAGCATTGAACTCTTAATCCTGGTAGTATTTCGACTTTAGGCATGTAGTGTTAATCATTGTAACTTACTCATAAGTGAGGTCTCGATATCGAATGACCAAAACCTTTGTGCGTTCAGTGATTACATGAAATGTGCTAAAGAGAAATATTGATCGAGGAATATGTGGCTTTGCTGGAAAGTTAAAAGATATTCCTGAAATAGATTTGCAAAGTTCAAATTAAAACTTTGGCCAAAGTACTTCGTGTGATGCGTCACTGAAGTTGTATGTTGAATGTGTTTCACGTACAAGAAATTTGAACTTAAGGCAAATCAGGAGATTTCAGATTAAAAGTGAAAAATAAATGATAGTAGTATTAATTTATTTTTCATGGATATCTACACGGAGGAGTAAAACGCAAAATTATTCTAGATCGAAAAAAATTCGTGAGTAATTTAATTAATTTTAGAGTGCAACAATATTTATTTAGTGGAATTAAATATTGTTAAACAGTAATTAATTATTATCATGGGATGATAATATATTAACCCGTTTGGAGCTAAAATTAATTAGTCCTGCAGGTCCCCCTGCAAGCCCCAATCGAAAACCCGAAGATAAAACGTTAAAAGGAATGAAAGAAATAAATTTTCAAAGTGTTTGAAAATAGCCAAGAAATTTATTTTAAGAAAATAAATTGTAATTCCAAAAAGTTGGAAATGCCCGGAATTTTATTTTGGAGAAAATAAAATTTTAAATTTTTTATTTAAAAAAAAAAAAATGCTGACGTGGCAGGTGACGTGGCACTGACGTGTCACGCCACGTCAGCAAGTGGGCCCAAGTGGCGCCGACTGGGCAGCCGCGTGGCACGCCACGTGTGCGACACGTGGACGGCCCAGATCGTACCACATCATCATGAATCAACGGTCCAGATTTGATCCGGACCGGGTCGGTCAAACGGGTCAGGGCCGGGTCAACGGGTCGGTTCGTGGATAGGGTCGTATCGGGTCCGGTTCCGGGTCGGACCAGACCCGGACACGTGGCAGCTCCAGAAGAGGCCACGTCACCGGAAACCCTAAACCGCAAGTGATCACACGTGCCGCCTTGTGGCCGCGAGTGTGGGCGCGTGAGATCTCCGATCGGCGAACGGCCAGCGGCGTTGGACTCGTGGCTGTGAGATCTACGATGTAGGCACCTTGGTTTGCGTACCCAAGTTGCACACGCAAGTGGGGGGTGAAATTACTATTTTGCCCTCGGTTTTTCCCCTATAAATAGGGGCCTTGGCATTTCATTTTTTCCATCCAACTTTGGGAGGTGGTTTTGGCTGAGTTTAAGCTTTGAAACCATATCCCATTCTCCTAGTTAATTCCGATTTATTTTGGAATTAATTTTAATTAGGTGTTTATATATAAACGCCTGATTTCGTGAGAATAAACCCTGAAAAGGGTTTTTAGTTTAAAGTTTTATTTTCTCTAAGTATTTAGAGAAATACTTTCGGAGCCCACACTCCGAGGGTGTCCCTGGGGTAATTGCAGGGAAGCTCTGCCGGTTTCCCGACGAAATCGGGAATCGGGTTCTCGGGAGGCGAGCTCCGGGTGCAGTAGCCATCTTCGGTGAAAGGTATTTTATATTGTTTTTTTTTAATTTAAGCATGATGAATTAAGTGCTCTTAAGTGTTAATTGCATGCTTTATTTATCTGCTTTGTGATTTAAAATTTATTATCAATTGCATGTATATACTTGAGTAGTTCCGGCTAGTCTTCCGCTGTTTGTATTTAAATATTTTAGAAATATTTTGATACCTGTATATTAAAGTAAAATTTTAAAATGTGGTCCCGGACTGCTACTGTTTTGGGTCCACCTCCCAGCAACTGGTATCAGAGCCGTGCTCTAGATATATACATGCATTGATATGATGCATGCGATGCATATTTTTAAATCAGCTACTGTGCACGTAAATTTTGTCAAAGGAGACTGGGTTTTAAGAGGGACCGTTGTGACCCCTCTAGTGTTTCCTGGGAATTTATGTGGAATGGTAATATTTCCGGGAATCGATTTCAATAATCTTCCTGGTTAATTACCGAATCAGTAAACATGATTTAAATTATGTGATAATTTATTTATAGCATGTTTACTTTATGCCATTTATTTTAAGCATAATAATTATGTGATCATTATGTGAAAGCATGCTTAATTAATTATTTTATTTTATGGCATGATCATGATAATATGAGATATTATGCTATTTTCAATTATGCATATTTTATTTGATATGATTATATAAATAATGTTTAATAGAGATTGAACAAGATGCATAATTGGATTAATATTATTTCGGGCTAATTAATAAAGAGTTATTAAATAGACTTAAAAATATTATTAGGGTTATAAATACGATTTATTAATCCAAGTGGGAGCATATTAATTAGATTAATCACTTCCGATTATAAGACGCCAAATAGATTATGTGATAATCAAAGATAATCCACAACTCTAAAAAATTCAAGTGGGAGCAAGATGAAATAGATGGATTCTTACGGTCTCCATTGCCCGTCTATAGTATAGTGGATACGTACTACTCCCTTCGGCGGGTATGTGTTCGCGGCATCCAAGATTAGACTTCTTCGGATAGAATGAAATACGGGGAAAGTCAAGCACGACCACGCTTCCGTGGAGTGTCTTGACCTACTAGTATGAATTTATAGGTAATGGTATACACTTGACTGAGTGATGTATTAACCTCCCTTCGGAGCTCTGTTACACTCACTTAGAGACCAAAGGTTGACGTGGTAGATTAACATAGTTTGGTAAGAATTGTCTGGATAACATGTTAATTAAGAATAGTTCTTGCTTTTCTAAGTAGTTTTCGACCTCGCTTCCGGGGAGCTAACTACGGTTAGTTAAGTCATCATTGCGTAAACCAAAATGCATTCTGTGGATTTCATTTAATGGTTAGACGCTAAAGAAATAATATACAGATTCATAACTTGCGCATATTTTAAATATTTCAGTTTTAAAACAATGACGTCTGCTAGCCCGCTTCAATCGATTATTAAGGAAAATAGGCTTGAAGGTTCAAACTATGCTGATTGGAAAATGAATCTTGATACCGTGTTTGGACACGAGGGTTTGAAATATGTGCTCACTGAACCTTGTCCGGGAGTACCAGAAACCACAGCCACCCAGGCTTTGAAAGACAACTATGCCAAGTGGATCAAGCACAATGATCTGGCTATGTCTTACATCCTGGCATCTGTCTCAAATGTTCTTAAACATCAAATGCATGAAATGCCTACTGCTAAGAACATGATGGAACATCTTCATCAGATGTTCGGTGGACAGAATCGTGCACGTAGGTACGAGCTGATGAGAAGGTTGGTGGTAACTAAGATGTCTGAAGGATCACCTATTCAGGATCATGTTATGAACATGATGGCTTATTTGAACGAAATTGAGAGCCTAGGTGCTAAGATGGATAATCTCAGCAAACAGGACATGATCCTGTGCTCTCTGCCAAAATCATTCGATACGTTCAGGCAGAACTATTCTATGAATAAGTTGGATTTTACTTTGCCTGAACTAATGAATGAACTCAAGGTGACAGAAGGGGTAATGAAAGCTAAGGGAACGGTTCTCCTGGCACAGGCATCGACCTCCACGGCTCCAAAAGCCAATAAGTGGAAGAAAGGAAAGGGAAAAATTTCCCATCCTAAAGGTAAGGTTCAGAAGAAGAAAGCTAAGCCAAGCAAAGGAAAATGTTTCCATTGTGGAGGTAATGGGCACTGGAAAAGGAATTGCCCAAAATACTTAGCCAGTCTTCCTGCTAAGTCGTCTGCACAAGGTATGATGATGTCTTGTTTGTTAGAAGTATGTTTAGTTGGAAGTCCACCAGATTCCTGGTGTGTGGACTCAGGTTCAACTAATCATATCTGCAATTCATTGTAGGGATTCAAGCTAACCAGGAAGCTTGAAGACGGCGAGATGCAGCTACTGCTCGGAAATAATACTAGTATATCTGTATTAGCAGTAGGGACTGTAGAACTATATTTTGGCAGTAGGGTTTTGATTTTGAAAGACACTTTATATGTACCGTCTATACGCAGAAATCTGATTTCTGTTAGTTGTTTAATGGATAATGGTTTTAGTGTTTATTTTGAACAATGTTTAAGCATTAAGCATAATAAAAGGTTTATTTGCTCTGGTACAGTAAGCGATGGTCTTTTCTTATTATACCCTGATAAAAACCCTAATTCCGAACTTAACACTACTAAACTTGACTTACCATCCAAGAGAAAAACTCCTATGCCTAACGAGGCTTATAAGTGGCACCTACGACTTGGTCATATTAATTCGAATAGGATCCAAAGACTAATTTCGGATGGACTATTGAGTCCTTTGGACATGACAGAACTTCCAGTCTGCGAATCCTGTTTAGAAGGAAAAATGACCAAGAGGTCTTTCAAGACTAAAGGTAATCGAGTCATAGAGTTGCTTGAATTAATTCATACGGATGTATGTGGTCCTATGAGTGTTCAAGCAAGAGGAGGTTTTGAGTATTTCATCACTTTTACGGATGATTATTCAAGATACGGATACGTATTTTAATGAGACATAAGTCTGAAGCTTTTGAAAAGTTCAAAGAATATAAGGCTGAAGTCGAGAATCAAATTGGAAAACGTATAAAGGCACTTCGATCGGATCGTGGTGGAGAATATTTATCTACAAAGTTTCTAGTATTTCTCACTGAAAATGGGATTAAATCTCAGTTATCTGCACCAGGTACACCCCAACAGAATGGTGTCGCAGAAAGGAGAAATAGAACTCTAATGGAAATGGTAAGATCCATCATGAGTCATGCTACCCTACCGAGTTTGTTTTGGGGCTTTGCTCTCGAAACAACAGCTCACATAATAAACCATGTTCCATCCAAGTCAGTTCCTAAAACACCGATGGAACTGTGGCGAGGGTGGAAGCCTAGTATCTCCTATCTTCGGATATGGGGAAGCCCAGCCCATGTGTTAAGAAAGGATCCTGACAAGATGGAATCAAGAACAGAGGTTTGTTTGTTCATAGGTTATCCTAAAGGAACAAGAGGTGGGATATTTTACGATCCGAGAGATCACAAAGTGTTTGTAAGCACTAATGCTAAATATCTCGAAGATGATTTCGTAAATGACCACAAGGGTAGAAGTAAAATAGTGCTAGAAGAAATGACAGTATCAGATACTGAACTCCAAGAACCCATAACAACTGAAAATGTGATGGATACATATGATGTACCAGATACGACATATGATGTAAGGACAAGTACACTACAACCCCGTCGTAGTGGGAGGATTGTCAGGGCACCTGACAGATACTTAGGATTAACCCAAGTGGTTGAATGTGACGTATCTGATCCTATCACATATGATGAAGCTATAAGAGATATAGACGCTGACCGTTGGGTCAAAGCCATGGAATCTGAGTTAGATTCAATGTATTCTAATAAAGTCTGGGAACTTGTAAGGGCGCCTGAGGGCATTAAACCTATTAGATGCAAATGGGTTTACAAGCGGAAAAGAGGAGTGGACGGAAAGGTAGAAACCTTTAAAGCAAGGCTTGTGGCAAAGGGTTATACTCAGAAAGAAGGTATCGATTACGATGAAACCTTCTCGCCCGTAGCTATGCTTAAGTCCATAAGGATTCTTCTCTCTATTACCGCTTATTATGATTATGAAATCTGGCAAATGGATGTAAAGACTGCCTTCTTGAACGGGCACCTTCAAGAAGAGATATACATGGCTCAACCTGAGGGCTTTATAGCCAAAAATCAGGAGCATATGGCATGCAGACTTAATAGATCAATCTATGCTCTTAAGCAAGCGTCTAGATCATGGAACATCAGATTTAATGAAGCAATTAAATCCTTTGGATTTATACAGTTGCCTGATGAACCATGTGTGTACAAAAGACATCAGAGTAGTGTTGTAACATTTTTAGTTTTATACGTAGACGATATTTTGCTCATTGGGAATGACACAGGAGTATTGTCAGCAGTCAAGATTTGGTTGTCAAATCAGTTTGACATGAAAGACCTAGGTGAGGCCAGTTATATTTTAGGGATCAGACTTTGTCGTGATCGTAAGAATAAAATAATTGGTTTATCACAAGCAGCATATATAGATAAGATGCTGGCAAGGTACAATATGGCTGACTCTAAGAAAGGTTCATTACCTTTCCGACATGGAGTTCATCTGTCTCGAGATCAGTGTCCCAAGACAGCTGAGGAGACAGAAGAAATGAAAAATGTTCCGTATGCTTCGGCAGTCGGAAGCCTCATGTATGCCATGTTATGTACAAGGCCAGATATCTGTTATGCTGTGGGTATGGTCAGCAGCTATCAGTCAAACCCTGGACCTCAACACTGGATAGCTGTAAAGCATATATTGAAGTACTTGAGAAGAACTCGGGATTATATGCTTATTTATCTCAGTGATGAGCTCATTCCTATAGGGTACACAGATTCAGACTTTCAATCTGACTTAGATTCTAGACGTTCGACGTCTGGATACGTGTTTACTCTGGGAGGAGCAGCCGTAAGTTGGAGGAGTATTAAGCAAAGTTGCATTGCTGACTCCACCATGGAAGCCGAATACGTGGCAGCTTCGGAAGCAGCCTAAGAAGCGTATTGGTTTAGAAATTTCCTGATAGATTTAGAAGTCATCAAAGATGGACTTACACCAATCACATTGTACTGTGACAATGCTGGAGCGGTGGCCAACTCCAAGGAACCTCGAAGTCATAAGCGTGCAAAGCACATCGAGAGAAAGTTCCACATTATTCGAGATTATGTGGAACGTGGAGAAGTGGCAGTAGTAAAGATTAACTCGGTAAACAATCTGGCAGATCCCTTCACTAAGACTTTGGCGCAAAAGAGTTTTAATATTCATGTAGAAGGGATGGGGCTTAGATGTGTAGCCAATTGGATTTAGGGCAAGTGGGAGATTGTTGGGATTAGTGCCCTGAAAATCCAATTTCTTTGTAAATACTTCGTATTTTGTTGGATTAATAAAAGTGAAATTATCGCAAGTTATGAGTATATTAACATAATTAATAACGTGTGATGAAATTCTTATATGAAATGTGTTTCATAGGAAAGGACTTTGGATGTCGAAATCACGTGTTATTAAAGTTCTAGTCGATATGATAAGAATAAGTTCTTATTGAGACTATAATGTGTTATATAAGATGATTAGTCTTTCGTCACAGGGAAATGAAGTTTCCAGTTATAACACATTGATGATTTTCAATAGATTTGGAAACATTGAACTGGACCACTAAGATAGTTCATTTTAAACTACTATCTAAAATAAACAAATCTTATGGAGCATTGAACTCTTAATCCTGGTAGTATTTCGACTTTAGGCATGTAGTGTTAATCATTGTAACTTACTCATAAGTGAGGTCTCGATATCGAATGACCGAAACCTTTGTGCGTTCAGTGATTACATGAAATGTGCTAAAGAGAAATATTGATCGAGGAATCTGTGGCTTTGCTGGAAAGTTAAAAGATATTCCTGAAATAGATTTGCAAAGTTCAAATTAAAACTTTGGCCAAAGTACTTCGTGTGATGCGTCACTGAAGTTGTATGTTGAATGTGTTTCAAGTACAAGAAATTTGAACTTAAGGCAAATCAGGAGATTTCAGATTAAAAGTGAAAAATGAATGATAGTAGTATTAATTTATTTTTCATGGATATCTACACGGAGGAGTAAAATGCAAAATTATTCTAGATCGAAAAATTCGTGAGTAATTTAATTAATTTTAGAGTGCAACAATATTTATTTAGTGGAATTAAATATTGTTAAACGGTAATTAATTATTATCATGGGATGATAATATATTAACCCGTTTGGAGCTAAAATTAATTAGTCCTGCAGGTCCCCCTGCAAGCCCCAATCGAAAACCCGAAGATAAAACGTTAAAAGGAATGAAAGAAATAAATTTTCAAAGTGTTTGAAAATAGCCAAGAAATTTATTTTAAGAAAATAAATTGTAATTCCAAAAAGTTGGAAATGCCCGGAATTTTATTTTGGAGAAAATAAAATTTAAAATTTTTTATTAAAAAAAAAAAAAAAAGCTGACGTGGCAGGTGACGTGGCACTGACGTGTCACGCCACGTCAGCAAGTGGGCCCAGGTGGCGCCGACTGGGCAGTCGCGTGGCACGCCACGTGTGCGGCACGTGGACGGCCCAGATCGTACCACATCATCGTGAATCAACGGTCCAGATTTGATCCGGACCGGGTCGGTCAAACGGGTCAGGGCCGGGTCAACGGGTCGATTCGCGGGTAGGGTCGGATCGGGTCCGGTTCCGGGTCGGATCGGGTCCGGACACGTGGCAGCTCCAGAAGAGGCCACGTCACCGGAAACCCTAAACCGCAAGTGATCACACGCGCCGCCTTGTGCCCGCGCGTGTGGGTGCGTGAGATCTCCGATCGGCGAAAGGCCGGTGGCTTTGGACTCGTGGCTGAGAGATCTACGACGTAGTCACCTTGGTTTGTGTGCCCAAGTTGCACACGCAAGTGGGGGGTGAAATTACTATTTTGCCCTCGGTTTTTCCCCTATAAATAGGGGCCTTGGCATTTCATTTTTTCCATCCAACTTTGGGAGGTGGTTTTGGCTGAGTTTAAGCTTTGAAACCATATCCCATTCTCCTAGTTAATTCCGATTTATTTTGGAATTAATTTTAATTAGGTGTTTATATATAAACGCCTGATTTCGGGAGAATAAACCCTGAAAAGGGTTTTTAGTTTAAAGTTTTATTTTCTCTAAGTATTTAGAGAAATACTTTCGGAGCCCACACTCCGAGGGTGTCCCTGGGGTAATTGCAGGGAAGCTCTGCCGGTTTCGCGAGGAAATCGGGAATCGGGTTCTCGGGAGGCGAGCTCCGGGTGCAGTAGCCATCTTCGGTGAAAGGTGTTTTATATTGTTTTTTTTAATTTAAGCATGATGAATTAGGTGCTCTTAAGTGTTAATTGCATGCTTTATTTATCTGCTTTGTGATTTAAAATTTATTATCAATTGCATGTATATACTTGAGTAGTTCTGGCTAGTCTTCCGCTGTTTGTATTTAAATATTTTAGAAATATTTTGATACCTGTATATTAAAGTAAAATTTTAAAATGTGGTCCCGGACTGCTACTGTTCTGGGTCCACCTCCCAGCAGAGAGACGGGGTTCTCTCAATTATGTATTTGGGAGACGGGGCTCTCTCTTTTATATGTGCTCGAGAGACGGGGTTCTCTCTCTTGTGGGTGCTGAGGGACGGGGTTCTCTCACTTTCGTGTTGAGAGATGGGATTCTCTCTTGTTTGTTGTGGTTGCGTTACGCGTTGATCTGACTACGGGTTGCAAGTGGCGAGTCTGAGACGACATCGAGGTTGGGTGCAGTTGCCGCAATCCGATCATGGGAATGACTGACCGAGTTCGAAACAACTAACGGATCAAGTACTCGCACGGACCTCGACGATAAAAAGACATCCTGAAGGAGGTTCGGTGAAGATGACAGGAGTAAGCCTCACCATTTGAGTTATGATCTTACGTGAGTTCCGGAGAAGGGTTGGAGCACTACTACTCGAGGATCTACATTTTTCCAGTGGAACCTGGGGACCAGGTTCTCTTAAGGGGGGAAGGTTGTGATGCCTCGTTTTCTCGAAGGGCGTCCTTACGACATCAACAAGTAAGTCTCTACACTTGTGTGTATTTAATTTAAGAGTTCTTGAATTATGTGATTAAATGTAAATCCAATTTAATATTTAATATGTGTTCATTCGAATTATTCTAAGATTAATTGTCAACTTGATTAATTACGCGCATATTTAACCTTAACTGTCTAATTTGATTTAATTCAAATTTATTCCATGAAATAATTGTCCAGTTGATTTTAAATCCATCATGTTAGTTAACTTGTTTAATTTCGGTTTACTTGAATTCCTTGAGATTAATTGTCAATCATGTGTTTACAAAGTGTCGTTAAATTATACGAAAAGTTTCTAAAATTAAATTGAATTAAACTCTAATTGGTGAATCTCTATTTCATTTTAATTTGTAAAAATTAATTCGGAGATTGATTGTTTATTCGTAACTTTACCAATTTTATTTACGATTATTTGTACGCGAAATTTCACTTTGATACGCGATAAGGATACCCGGTTGTATATAGCTTGTGCACAAGACACATTTCTCCCAATCCCTTTTCTCTCTCTCTCTCTCCTCTCCCACTCTCTCTTTCCCGGGGGTACTATGCACGGCTTTGGTTACGAGCCCATAACTCGATCGTTTCTCGACGGAATTCAACAAACGAATAGTCCATTTCAATTATCTCGGCGAGATGTACGCAAGAGTACTAATTTCACAGCCTAACAACGAATGGTTGTGGAGTTATGGCCGGATTTCAGTAGCAGCGGCGGAACTGTCAGACCGCCGCCACTTCGCCGGCATTTCGCGGTGGTTTCCGGCCACCTCCTCGATGCACGCACCGGAGACCCGGAAAGAGGACTTCCCGGCACAGTGGTTGACATCGGCGGCGCGGCCATCGGAGCAGAGACGGAGCCGCACATGCCGCCCAAAGCTCGCGGTGGCGGCGCGAGTTACTATAGCGATAGGTTTCACCGCCTTCCGGCGGTGGTTTTCGACGAGGCTTGATGGTTTTCAAGGTTTTTTGACCCCCTGAGTTCATTTCCGGCATCAATTTCACCAGATCTTGGCCGTAGGTGGTGGTTCCGGCGATGCGGGTGGCGGCAGAAACTTCGATGGCCAACGGGGGCCTTTTCCGCCTATATTTTGGCCTCGGGCTCTTCACGAAAGTTGTTCGGAACGACGAGAACTAGTGGCCTGTGATCAGGCGACTACAGATTCTGTGGTTTGGCGGTGGATCACGGCGTCAAAGTGGCGGTGCTAGCTCCGAGGATTTTTTCGGCGAGCTACCTTAGGGCTTTCGAAGAGCTAGTCATGGGTAAGACAATGGCTTTTACGGATCGTATTTTGGTTCACCGGTTTGGAAGTAATTTGAGTTTGAAGATTTAGGGTTTTCGTGTTCGTAGATCTGAAATTGGAGGAGATTGACTTGGAATTTCCAGAAATTGATCGAGGATTCGGAACGGGCACGAAGACTTCATTCAGGAATGATTTTTCGGGATTTTTCCGTCGACCTTCGGTGGCGGCCCGGCGGCGGTCCGGCCAAATTCCGGCAGCTACAGTGGTGGCGTTCCGGCGGCGTCTGGTCAGAATGTTCGTCTCGTTGTGGTGAGTTCAATGCCACTTTCCGTTCGTTAATCGGACACTCGATCTATTTATTACGAATTATTTTGCATAATTATGATTATTTGAATTAATTGTTTTAAGTGCAAATAAATTGTTTATTGTTGGTTTGTTGATCGAGATGTATTCCAATCGTATACGAAAACATGTATTGAATGGATTGTGATATGTATGAATGTTTCGATTTACAATTTGAATCCCGATGTGATGAATTTATACTATGTGTTTAGATATGAAGGGGTGTTAGTGTAGTATCTAGAAACTAATCTTTTATGTGACTAAATGAACTTGAATGATATTTTAGAAGAACGAACATGTTGCGATTTCTCTATATGGATTTGAGACGTTCTCAATGTTATGTTTGTTGTAAATTGTGTTTCCAATATTAAATTGAGATACATGAAAAATGCTTGAACAACTTGAGACTTTATGCATGATAGGAGCTAGAATTGTAATATCTTGATTTACTCTTACTACTTGAAAATGGTATATTATGAATTATGATAAATTGATAATTGTCATCCTTTGTAAATAATTAATTCCTAGTTGAATAATTGTATAAACACTTTAAATGAACAATTATGCTTAGTAATCAACTAAGGGGATATATGTGTAATGATTCTAAACTTTTATAAATGACTTAGGGGATGTAAGTGTAATATTATGAAACTATGAATGTGACTTGAGCTTGTGTACCAAACATGTTGTGAAGTTGTAAAGTATGATCTTAAGTGAATTAGATGCACTCTCTAATTGTATCAAGCATGCCATCTACGTACAACAACTTTATATGTTTATATGATCAAGTTGCTCTTACTTATGAACTTTATAACTCGACATGAACTTGATGCTTAATTGTAATATTATAATTGAACCCTGTGACATTGGATGATTTAATATGCATTTTGTGAATACATTGACTTTCTAAATTGATCTTGCATCTTTGGATATGGAATTACGTGATGGTTGCTTGTAAATACGATATTTGTTGATCATTGATATGTCTTGAATGACCACGACACATTATCTAAGCACAACATGAACACTTATGCATAACCACGATCATGTTGAGCAACGCCGTGCGTCTTGTTTGGTTCATATAGAGTCTAAGTATGGGCTTCTGTATGCCTTGTCACAGAGTTTGGTGGTGCCGGTGGGCCAGAGGTTTAGAGTGTTTGGCCCTTCACACTCTCAGACTCTACTTTCACGAGGTGAGGTTTAGGATTTTGTATAGTTACGTGACCTATGGCCTTTACATGTTGATTTCTACCCTTGCGTGCAAGTATACTCTATCATAGATATGTATGTACTGAATATGATATGTTGATGATCTTGTGTGAGTCCTGCGTGGATGGAGGTCGTGAGGCTTAAAGTTCCATCGCGTAGGAAGGGTGTAAATATAAAACTAGTTTTTGAGGCATATGTAAGCTATTTTGGAAAATTCAGTGGTGTTACGATTCTGTAGCAAGTTAGCCATGATATATGGTATCTGTTCTATTCTGTACTGTTCTGTATGTGGATCCAGGAGCTGGTACGAGTGGAGACCGGTACGGCATAGGGCCGTCGGATAAGCCACTGTGCTAGTTTCCATTTGAGATATCATTGCGCGACCTTAGGGTGATGAGGGAGGCGTGATATCTTGAGCCTTCGGTGTTTTATCCGGGGATGACTCTTGTGGGTTCGCTACCCTCTTGAGATCGAGTCTATTTTAGCCGGTGTTATTATAGATGGTTTTGGGGACCGTACATCCCCTCCATCATTGGTGCAGCGGTTGGATTGATTGTGATTTATGTTCTGAGGAGTAAAGGTGGGAAGCTCGTACTCGCCGATCAGTTGATTATGTTATGTTATGGAATTATGAATCGGGATAGAGTCTTTCTGGAAAATGGTTTCTAAATTTATATCTATATCTTATTCGGGTTCTTTCAAAACGTTTTGGTATGTAACACCTATCCCCGGTTCATGAGTCCATCCTTTTTATTCTGTGCTATGCTCCTTTTATATATATATTGTGGGTGTGCGTTAGCCCCCTCACTCGGTCAAGTTGACTGACCCCTCATTTACAATTTCAGTTGCAGGATTGTTGGCGTTTGCTAGGCGGAAGTGAGTCCTTTGAGTTGCACTTCGTCGGTCTAGTCTTTCTATTTGCATTTGTCTTTTCATACAGTTTACTTATGCTTTGTCTTGTAGACTTGAGATTATATTTTACTATTCGGTAGCCCTACGTGCCACTCTCATTCGGCCCCTTGTGGCACTTGATGATTATTACTTTATGTTGATATTCGGGACTAGGGATTTATGCTAGTTGAACCCGTCACCTGCTTTGCATGTTTTGTTTTAATTGCTTCCACTATCTATTGTTGTTGGTTTTAATTGCTTCCGCACTCTGAGTTTTGGTCAAGTTAGATCCGCCTAGCCTAGTGTGTAAGTTGGTCTCCCGTTCGCTCTGATTCGGATTCGGGCATGGACTTTCATTTCATGCTTCGGGTCTGGGTCATAGTGCGGGGGATGTATCAGAGCTCTAGGTTGCAAAACCGAGCTCTTGAGTCGTGTTGAGTCTGTCTAGGTCGTACGGCATAGGAATAGTTGCGCATTGCATTTGTTTGACTTGATATTTTGATCCTTTGGCATGAATTGTTTCGTGATTATATGATTGTGTGCACATTGTGACTTTGATTATGCAACATCTTATTTTATGTGCTTTATAAATTACAACTAATTGTTGCATTTATGTGATATACTTGTTACATTTCATTTGCATCTTAATCCGCATGCATCGAATTTAGTGTTTGAATTTCAGGGTACCCTGTGAGTCAACACTAATATTTCCCTCCGTCAACACTACCTATTGGAACTATAACGAAAACACGCCATAATTCGAAGATGAAAAGATTCTTTACCCCGATCAACGTTCATGAAAAGGTTTAGAGTTGAAGGAATGAGAATTGCTATATTGACTTACTATCTTAAAGTCAATTGAAAGATGAAGTTTCATGAATTTTAACCTTGAGGATTTGTTCATCTGAAAGTAGTCACCTTGTTGAGGAAATGAGTCAATGGAGGAGAGTCTGATCAAGTAGAACTGTTTTGAAGGAGTTTGATGAGCTTTCGCCTTGATGATTCGTTTATTTGGGAGTAGTTACCTTGTTGATGGGAATGAGTTAATGTAGAAGAATCCGATCAAATAAGATCCGATCAAGTTCAAGGGATGTGGATAGGTAATCATGTTACTTAAACAACGAGCTACAAACCATCGGTGAGTGTCGAAGGTTTTGGTGTCGTTTAGAGCTAACGAACGACAAGGCAAGATTGGTTGTTAGCTCTCTGGGTGTCTTCTTTCTGCTGAGTTGGAAGATTCTACTGGGATGGGAATAGATCACATAGATACCAAAAGATTTTATTCAAGTTTTAGAATCATATACCATGGATTGCTTTGGGAAATGATTAATACCACTAGCGCCGAACTTAGCTCTGAGATAGATTTCTGATTGACAATTGAATTATGGGCAATTCATTGAGGATGTGCAAATCAAGGGTTAACACATAAGTCAGAGTTCTTGAAGGAGATTGCAGATGATTCTAGTTGAGCAAGGATTACGGTCTAGTAAGGGGTTTGGTGATAAACGAGCATTGTTGAGTTACCACTTTATGAAAAGACTCAAGACAAAGAAGTTCAGATGACGAGGGTTGCATCATTGTCGGCTTAATCAACTCCTACTGCTTCATCTTGACTTTCTTGTCAAGATTTTTACACGTCGGTTAACGGTACGCCAAGCATCCATGGCTTTTGCATACATGCATCGTTTAAATACTCTTACCTTGTTTTGCTTGATTTGGGTGATGACTATTGCTATTTTAACTGTGATAACTTGGATACCTGATCTAGTATTTATAAATTGAAATTTCTACTTGTTTTGAGTTGTTGCTGAAATGAATGAGTTATGTACTTATGTGAAATATTCATGCTTATGTGATTTAAAATTCTTTTGACTGCTCACTAACTTCTCATATAACATACATACATACTGTAACCCTGTTTTATAGGGATTCCATCGCGATATCCCCCTTGAGTTGAGGTATTAGCGTTGAATCTATACTCAAGGGACACCGATATCAGTTGTATAAGGTACACCAAACATGCATCGCATACTTTTCGTCAAGTGTTACTATGACGTGTGTATGTATGAACAACTGATCAGTGAATTTATGTGCCAGAGAGACCTTAGATTCCCTCTTTTTACGTGTTGGAGAGATGTCGGATTCTCTCTATTTATGTGGTAGAAAGATGCTGGAATCTTTCTATGTTTTGTGAGCGAGAGATGTTGGATTCTCTTGTCCTTAGATATTCAGGGATGCTGGATTCTCTTGAATCTAGGGGTTTGAGGAATGCTGGATTTTCTCAAACTAGAATGTTGGGAGATGTTGGAATCTGCCCGACTTAGGTTGAGAGATGGGGTTCTCTCAATTATGTGTTTGGGAGACGGGGCTCTCTCTTTTATATGTACTCGAGAGACGGGGTTCTCTCTCTTGTGGGTGCTGAGGGACGAGGTTCTCTCACTTACGTGATGAGAGATGGGATTCTCTCTTGTTTGTTGTGGTTGCGTTACGCGTTGATCTGACTACGGGTTGCAAGTGGCGAGTCTGAGACGACATCGAGGTTGGGTGCAGTTGCAGCAATCCGATCATGGGAGTGACTGACCGAGTTCGAAACAACTAACGGATCAAGTACTCGCACGGACCTCGACGATAACAAGACATCCTAAAGGGGGGTTCGGTGTAGATGACAGGAGTAAGCCTCACCATTTGAGTTGTGATCTTACGTGAGTTCCGGAGAAGGGCTGGAGCACTACTACTCGAGGGTCTACATTTTTCCAGTGGAACCTGGGGACCAGGTTCTCTTAAGGGGGAAAGGTTGTGACGCCCCGTTTTCTCGAAGGGCGTCCTTACGACATCAACGAGTAAGTCTCTACACTTATGTGTATTTAATTTAAGAGTTCTTGAATTATGTGATTAAATGTAAATCCAATTTAATATTTAATATGTGTTCATTCGAATTATTCTAAGATTAATTGTCAACTTGATTAATTACGCGCATATTTAACCCTAACTGTCTAATTTGATTTAATTCAAATTTATTCCATGAAATAATTGTCAAGTTGATTTTAAATCCATGATGTTAGTTAACTTGTTTAATTTCGGTTTACTTGAATTCCTTGAGATTAATTGTCAATAATGTGTTTACAAAGTGTCGTTAAATTATACGAAAAGTTTCTAAAATTAAATTGAATTAAACTCTAATTGGTGAATCTCTATTTCATTTTAATTTGTAAAAATTAATTCGGAGATTGATTGTTTATTCGTAACTTTACCAATTTTATTTACGATTATTTGTACGCGATATTTCACTTTGCTACGCGATAAGGATACCCGGTTGTATATAGCTTGTGCACAAGACACATTTCTCCCAATCCCTTTTCTCTCTCTCTCTCTCTCCTCTCCCACTCTCTCTTTCCCCGGGGTACTATGCGCGGCTTTGGTTACGAGCCCATAACTCGATCGTTTCTCGACGGAATTCAACAAACGAATAGTCCATTTCGATTATCTCGGCGAGACTTACGCAAGAGTACCAATTTCACAGCGTAGCAACGAACAGTGGAGGAGTTATAGCCGGATTTCAGTAGCAGCGGCGGAACTGTCAGACCGCCGCCACATCGCCGGCGTTTCGCGGCGGTTTCCGGCCACCTCCTCGATGCACGCGCCGGAGACCCAGAAAGAGGACTTCCTGGCGCAGCGGTTGACGTCGGTGGCACGGCCATCGGAGCAGAGACGGAGCCGCACGCGCCGCCCAAAGCTCGCGGTGGCGGCGCGAGTAACTGTAGCGGAGGGTTTTGCCGCCTTCCGGCTGTGGTTTTCGACGGGGCTTGATGGTTTTCAAGGTTTTTCGAGCCCCTGAGTTCATTTCCAACATCAATTTCACCAGATCTTGGCCGTAGGTGGTGGTTCCAGCGATGTGGGCGGTGGCAAAAACTTCAACGGCCAACGGGGGCCTTTTCCGCCCAACTTTTGGCCTCGGGCTCTTCATAAAAGTTGTTCGGAACGACGAGAACTAGTGGCCTGTGATCAGGCGACTCCAGATTTTGTGGTTTGGCGGCGGATCGCGGTGACAAAGTGGTGGTGCAACGGCAGCGCTAACTCTGAGGATTTTTCCGGCGAGCTACCTTAGGGCTTTCGAAGAGCTCGTCATGGGTAAGACAATGGATTTTACGGATCGCATTTTGGTTCACCGGTTTGGAAGTAATTTGAGTTTGAAGATTTAGGGTTTTCGTGTTCGTAGATCTGAAATTGGAGGAGATTGACTTGGAATTTCCAGAAATTGATCGACGATTCAGAACGGTGACGAAGACTTCATTCAGGAATGATTTTTCGGGATTTTTTCGGCGACCTTCTGTGGTGAGTTCAACGCCACTTTCCGTTCGTTAATCGGACACTCGATCTATTTATTACGAATTATTTTGCGTAATTATGATTATTTGAATTAATTGTTTTAAGTGCAAATAAATTGTTTATTGTTGGTTTGTTGATCGAGATGTATTCCAATCGTATACGAAAACATGTATTGAATGGATTGTGATATGTATGAATGTTTCGATTTACAATTTGAATCCCGATGTGATGAATTTATGCTATGTGTTTAGATATGAAGGGGTGTTAGTGTAATATCTTGAAACTAATCTTTTATGTAACTAAATGAACTTGAATGATATTTTAGAAGAACGAACATGTTGCGATTTCTCTATATGGATTTGAGACGTTCTCAATGTTATGTTTGTTGTAAATTGTGTTTCCAATATTAAATTGAGATACATGAAAAATGCTTGAACAACTTGAGACTTTATGCATGATAGGAGTTAGAATTGTAATATCTTGATTTACTCTTACTACTTGAAAATGGTATATTATGAATTATGATAAATTGATAATTGTCATCCTTTGTAAATAATTAATTCCTAGTTGAATAATTGTATAAACACTTTAAATGAACAATTATGCTTAGTAATCAACTAAGGGGATATATGTGTAATGATTCTAAACTTTTATAAATGACTTAGGGGATGTAAGTGTAATATTATGAAACTATGAATGTGACTTGAGCTTGTGTACCAAACATGTTGTGAAGTTGTAAAGTATGATCTTAAGTGAATTAGATGCACTCTTTAATTGTATCAAGCATGCCATCTACGTACAACAACTTTATATGTTTATATGATCAAGTTGCTCTTACTTATGAACTTTATAACTCGACATGAACTTGATGCTTAATTGTAATATTATAATTGAACCCTGTGACATTGGATGATTTAATATGCATTTTGTGAATACATTGACTTCCTAAATTGATCTTGCATCTTTGGATATGGAATTACGTGATGGTTGCTTGTAAATATGATCTTTGTTGAGCATTGATATGCCTTGAATGACCACGACACCTTATCCAAGCACAACATGAACAGTTATGCATAACCACGATCATGTTGAGCAACGCCGTGCGACTTGTTTGGTTCATATAGAGTCTAAGTCTGGGCTTCTGTATGTCTTGTCACAGAGTTTGGTGGTGCCGGTGGGCCAGAGGTTTAGAGTGTTTGGCCCTTCACACTCTCAGACGCTACTTTCACGAGGTGAGGTTTAGGATTTTGTATAGTTACGTGACCTATGGCCTTTACATGTTGATTTCTACCCTTGCATGCGAGTATACTCTATTATAGATATGTATGTGCTTAATATGATATGTTGATGATCTTGTGTGAGTCCTGCGTGGATGGAGGTCGTGAGGCTTAAAGTTCCATCGCGTAGGAAGGGTGTAAATATAAAACCAATTTTTGAGGCATATGTAAGCTATTTTGGAAAATTCAGTGGTGTTATGATTCTGTAGCGAGTTAGCCATGATATATGGTATCTGTTCTATTCTGTACTGTTCTGTATGTGGATCCAGGAGCTGGTACGAGTGGAGACCGGTACGGCATAGGGCCGTCGGATAAGCCACTGTGCTAGTTTCCATTTGAGATATCATTGCGCGACCTTAGGGTGATGAGGGAGGCGTGATATCTTGAGCCTTCGGTGTTTTATCCGGGGATGACTCTTGTGTGTTCGCTACCCTCTTGAGATCGAGTCTATTTTAGCCGGTGTTATTATAGATGGTTTTGGGGACCGTACATCCCCTCCATCATTGGTGTAGCGGTTGGATTGATTGTGATTTATGTTCTGAGGAGTAAAGGTGGGAAGCTCGTACTCGCCGAGCAGTTGATTATGTTATGTTATGGAATTATGAATCGGGATAGAGTCTTTCTGGAAAATGGTTTCTAAATTTATATCTATATCTTATTCGGGTTCTTTCAAAACGTTTTGGTATGTAACACCTATCCCCGGTTCATGAGTCAATCCTTTTTATTCTGTGCTATGCTCCTTTTATATATATATTGTAGGTGTGCGTTAGCCCCCTCACTCGGTCAAGTTGACTGACCCCTCATTTACAATTTCAGTTGCAGGATTGTTGGCGTTTGCTAGGCGGAAATGAGTCCTTTGAGTTGCACTTCGTCGGTCTAGTCTTTCTATTTGCATTTGTCTTTTCATACACTTTACTTATGCTTTGTCTTGTAGACTTGAGATTATATTTTACTATTCGGTAGCCCTACGTGGCACTCTCATTCGGCCCCTTGTGGCACATGATGATTATTACTTTATGTTGATATTCGGGACTAGGGATTTATGCTAGTTGAACCCGTCACCTGCTTTGCATGTTTTGTTTTAATTGCTTCCGCTATCTATTGTTGTTTGTTTTAATTGCTTCCGCACTCTGAGTTTTGGTCAAGTTAGATCCGCCTAGCCTAGTCTGTGAGTTGGTCTCCCGTTCGCTCTGATTCGGATTCGGGCATAAACTTTCATTTCTTGCTCCGGGTCTGGGTCATAGTGCGGGGGATGTGGCATCCTCCGTTTGGGGTGTTACATCCTTAAGTGGTATCAGAACTCTGGTTGCAAAACCGAGCTCTTGAGTCGTGTTGAGTCTGTCTAGGTCGTACGGCATAGGAATAGTTACGCATTGCATTTGTTTGACTTGATATTTTGATCCTTCGGCATGAATTGTTTCGTGATTATATGATTGTGTGCACATTGTGACTTTGATTATGCAACATCTTATTTTATGTGCTTTATAAATTACAACTAATTATTGCATTTACGTGATATACTTGTTACATTTCATTTGCATCTTAATCCGCATGCATCGAATTTAGTGTTCGAATTTCAGGGTACCCTATGAGTCAACACTAAGATTTCCCTCCGTCAACACTACCTATTGGTACTATAACGAAAACACGCCATAATTCGATGATGAAAAGATTCTTTACCCCGATCAACGTTCATGAAAAGCTTTAGAGTTGAAGGAATGAGAATTGCTATATTGACTTACTATCTTAAAGTCAATTGAAATATGAAGTTTGATGAATTTTAACCTTGAGGATTCGTTCATCTGAAAGCAGTCACCTTGTTGAGGAAATGAGTCAATGGAGGAGAGTCTGATCAAGTAGAACCGTTTTGAAGGAGTTTGATGAGCTTTCGCCTTGATGATTCGTTTATTTGGGAGTAGTCACCTTGTTGATGGGAATGAGTTAATGTAGAAGAATCCGATCAAATAAGATCCGATCAAGTTCAAGGGATGTGGATAGGTAATCATGTTACTTAAACAACGAGCTACAAACCATCGGTGAGTGTCGAAGGTTTTGGTGTCGTTTAGAGTTAACGAACGACAAGGCAAGATTGGTTGTTAGCTCTCTGGGTGTCTTCTTTCTGCTGAGTTGGAAGATTCTACTGGGATGGGAATAGATCACATAGATGCCAAAAGATTTTATTCAAGTTTAGAATCATATACCATGGATTGCTTTGGGAAATGATTAATACCACTAGCGCCGAACTTAGCTCTGAGATAGATTTCTGATTGACAATTGAATTATGGGCAATTCATTGAGGATGTGCAAATCAAGGGTTAACACATAAGTCAGAGTTCTTGAAGGAGATTACAGATGATTCTAGTTGAGCAAGGATTACGGTCTAGTAAGGGGTTTGGTGATAAACGAGCATTGTTGAGTTACCACTTTATGAAAAGACTCAAGACAAAGAAGTTCAGATGACGAGGGTTGCATCATTGTCGGCTTAATCAACTCCTACTGCTTCATCTTGACTTTCTTGTCAAGATTTTTACACGTCGGTTAACGGTACGCCAAGCATCCATGGCATTTGCATACATGTATCGTTTAAATACTCTTACCTTGTTTTGCTTGATGTGGGTGATGACTATTGCTATTTTAACTGTGATAACTTGGATACCTGATCTAGTATTTATAAATTGAAATTTCTACTTGTTTTGAGTTGTTGCTGAAATGAATGAGTTATGTACTTATGTGAACTATTCATGCTTATGCGATTTAGAATTCTTTTGATTGCTCACTAACTTCTCATATAACATACATATATACTGTAACCCTGTTTTATAGGGATTCCATCGCGATATCCCCCTTGAGTTGAGGTATGAGCGTTGAATCTATACTCAAGGGACACCGATATCAGTTGTATAAGGTACACAAAACATGCATCGCATACTTTTCGTCAAGTGTTACTATGATGTGTGTATGTATGAATAACTGATCAGTGAATTTATGTGCCAGAGAGACCTTAGATTCCCTCTTTTTACGTGTTGGAGAGATGTAGGATTCTCTCTATTTATGTGGTAGAAAGATGCTGGAATCTTTCTATGTTTTGTGAGCGAGAGATATTGGATTCTCTTGTCCTTAGATATTCAGGGATGCTGGATTCTCTTGAATCTAGGGGTTTGAGGAATGCTGGATTTTCTCAAACTAGAATGTTGGGAGATGTTGGAATCTGCCCCGACATAGGTTGAGAGACGGGGTTCTCTCAATTATGTGTTTGGGAGACGGGGCTCTCTCTTTTATATGTGCTCGAGAGATGGGGTTCTCTCTCTTGTGGGTGCTGAGGGACGGGGTTCTCTCACTTACGTGTTGAGAGATGGGATTCTCTCTTGTTTGTTGTGGTTGCGTTACGCGTTGATCTGACAACGGGTTGCAAGTGGCGAGTCTGAGACGACATCGAGGTTGGGTGCAGTTGTAGCAATCCGATCATGGGAATGACTGACCGAGTTCGAAACAACTAACGGATCAAGTACTCGCACGGACCTCGACGATAACAAGACATCCTAAAAGAGGTTCGGTGTAGATGACAGGAGTAAGCCTCACCATTTGAGTTATGATCTTACGTGAGTTCCGGAGAAGGGTTGGAGCACTACTACTCGAGGATCTACATTTTTCCAGTGGAACCTGGGGACCAGGTTCTCTTAAGGGGGGAAGGTTGTGACGCCCCATTTTCTCGAAGGGCCTCCTTACGACATCAACAAGTAAGTCTCTACACTTGTGTGTATTTAATTTAAGAGTTCTTGAATTATGTGATTAAATGTAAATCCAATTTAATATTTAATATGTGTTCATTCGAATTATTCTAAGATTAATTGTCAACTTGATTAATTACGCGCATATTTAACCCTAACTGTCTAATTTGATTTAATTCAAATTTATTCCATGAAATAATTGTCAAGTTGATTTTAAATCCATCATGTTAGTTAACTTGTTTAATTTCGGTTTACTTGAATTCCTTGAGATTAATTGTCAATCATGTGTTTACAAAGTGTCATTAAATTATACGAAAAGTTTCTCAAATTAAATTGAATTAAACTCTAATTGGTGAATCTCTATTTCATTTTAATTTTTAAAAATTAATTCGGAGATTGATTGTTTATTCGTAACTTTACCAATTTTATTTACGATTATTTGTACGCGATATTTCACTTTGCTACGCGATAAGGATACCCGGTTGTATATAGCTTGTGCACAAGACACATTTCTCCCAATCCCTTTTCTCTCTCTCTCTCTCCTCTCCCACTCTCTCTTTCCTGGGGGTACTATGCGCGGCTTTGGTTACGAGCCCATAACTCGATCGTTTCTCGACGGAATTCAACAAACGAATAGTCCATTTCGATTATCTCGACGAGACGTACGCAAGACTACATCTTATTCGGGTACTTTCAAAACGTTTTGGTATGTAACACCTATCCCCGGTTCATGAGTCCATCCTTTTTATTATGTGCTATGCTCCTTATATATATATATCTATATATTGTGGGTGTGCGTTAGCCCCCCTCACTCGGTCAAGTTGACTGACCCCTCATTTACACTTTTAGTTGCAGGATTGTTGGCGTTTGCTAGGCGGAAATGAGTCCTTTGAGTTGCACTTCGTCGGTCTAGTCTTTCTATTTGCATTTGTCTTTTCATACACTTTACTTATGCTTTGTCTTGTAGACTTGAGATTATATTTTACTATTCGGTAGCCCTACGTGGCACTCTCATTCGGCCCCTTGTGGCACTTGATGATTATTAGTTTATGTTGATATTCGGGACTAGGGATTTATGCTAGTTGAACCCGTCACCTGCTTTGCATGTTTTGTTTTAATTGCTTCCGCTATCTATTGTTGTTGGTTTTAATTGCTTCCGCAGTCTGAGTTTTGGTCAAGTTAGATCCGCCTAGCCTAGTGTGTGAGTTGGTCTCCCGTTCGCTCTGATTCGGATTCGGGCATGGACTTTCATTTCATGCTCCATGGGTCATAGTGCGGGAGATGTGGCATCCTCTGTTTGGGGTGTTACAATAGATATGGCATTTTTCCATTAAATTTTGTACCCCTATGTGATATAAACTGTCTTATGTGGCATGAATGTTAGAACTAGTGATTATGGAGTGGCTCCCATAATCACATATAAGATTAGGATACACATGATCATCATATAATTAGTATCATGCTAGGACATGTTATCTGCTAATTGCTTCTGTGATGCACTTTATGTGAAATTGTATTAACAAGACAATTAAAATTTGGATAACATTATATGTTGTTGAGGTCATTCGAAAATCCCATTTAAATATTGAGCAAAATTCGAATAAATAGGTGTTTTATAACGGTAATAAAATTCCTAGGATTCTATCAATAGGATTTAGGACTTAATAAGTGAAACTAATTGTTGTCTCATGAGTCGTGGGGTAATTAGTATAGCTTATTAACTCTTAGTTTCCTGATTAATTAATTTAAATAATTAATATTTCTTGACCATTTTAGAATGGGCGATGTCCCACGAGTCGGGGGTCGTTCCAGACTAAGTTTGGTTGAGATCTTATGATTGATGGGTCCTACTAAACACTAAAGTGGATATAGATATCTCACGAGTCGTGGGTCCATGATTGAAAGATTAGTGATGCAAAAATATTACTAGGAATTCCATGGGGATGGAATTGGCAATTAGTACCCACCTAAAGATTCTTAGACCTTTGGATGTCTCACGAGTCGTGGGTCCAAAACTAAGAATGCTTGGGATCCTAGTACCCATTGAGAAAATAAGTTTCTTCTAAAGTAGTTGGGATTTCTAGACTTTCTAAAAACAGTGGGAGAACATATTTTTAAAGACCTTTATAATATGTAATCGTTATTATTCAGCATGCTCATGATTTCTCTGTTTTTCCATTTAGATTGTAGTTCTGTGATTCTCTACAATTGAAATGGCAACCAAAAGCCATTTCGTATCCATCCTCGAATCAAACAAGTTGACGGGGCCCAATTACTCTGATTGGCTTCGGAATCTAAAGATAGTTTTAGATTCTGAGAAGAGAAGATATGTTCTCTTCGAGTGAGAGCCTACCGCTGAAGGCGAGTCTCCAACTTGAGCCGAAAGGGACGTGATTACGAAATGGTCTGAAGATAATCTTCAAGCCCTTTGCCTCATGTTGGTCACCATGTCTCCGGACATGCAGAGGCAACACGAGTCAATGGACAATGCTTGGGAGAGTTACGACCATCTCGAACAATTGTACCGCCCTAAAGAGTTTGTTCTAAGGTACAACACCTCTAAGGAGCTCTTTCATCTCAGAATGAAAGAAGGTACAAGTGTCCATGAGCACGGTCTCAAGTTTCTTACTTTGAACGAGAAACTGACCTCCATGGAAATGCCACTGAGTGAAGAACTCGCTGTGGATTTAATGCTCGCATCGCTTCCACCATCATTCAATCCTTTCTTTCTAAACTTCAACATCAATCATCCTCATGCTACTGTAGCTGAGTTGATTAGTCAGCTTGTGACTGCTAAAGACACGATCAAGAAGGATCGCAAAATAATGATGGTCACTTCCTCTTCTGGGCCTTCTAAAGGCAAAGGGAAGAAAGTTCCCAAGAAGAAGGGATCTCTTAAACCCGATGGAGGGGTTAAAAAGAGAAAGGCCAAGAAGAGAAAGGATCAGACAGAGGACGTTTGCCATCATTGTGATAAGAAAGGGCATTCGAAAAGGAACTGCCAAGAGTACAAGGATACTCTAAAGAAAGGTGTGTTTATTGTTGAAGTAAATCTATCTATTGATTCTAATTCTTGGGTACTTGATACCGGCTGTGGAGCTCACATTTGTAATGACATACAGATGCTAAATGAGGTCCGACAGCTTGAAGAAGGAGAATACGTCTTGAAGGTTGGGAATGGATCAAGCGTTCAAGCCCAAGCCATTGGGACGTGTAGATTAGATTTAGGTGTCTTTACTTTAGTTTTGAACAAAGTCCTTTATGTACCTTCTATTATTCGTAATATCATTTCCATTCCAATAGTTGATTGTGAAGGTTATGAGACTTTTTCTAGAAATGGAAACTTTTATCTTAAGAAGAATAAAACTTTCGTTTTGCTTGGTACATTATCTAATGGACTTTATACAACTAAAGACACCAATATTCTGAATATACAACAATTAAACAAACGCAAAAGAGATGACAAGATCTCGGTTTCTTTATGGCAAGCACGTTTAGGGCATATTTCTAAAGATAGAATTGGTAAGTTAACCAATTTAGAATCATTCTATGATAATGAACTTAAGGGGTTAACTCATTGTGAATCATGTCTTAAAGGAAAGATGGCCAAAACTCCCTTTAATGGTAAAGTGGAACGTGCCACTAAAGTGTTGGATTTAATCCATACTGATGTTTATGGACCACTTCGTGTAAGTACGAGAAACAATCATCAGTATTTCATAACCTTTATAGAAGACTTTAGTCGTTTTGGTTATGTGTACTTAATGAAGTATAAATTTGAAGCCTTTGAGAAATTCTTGGAATTTCAGAAGGAGGTTGAGATCCAAACTAGTCACAAGATTAAGACACTTCGATCTGATCGAGGTGGCGAGTATCTAAGTGATGAATTCCTTAGTCATCTTAGAGATAATGGAATTATCTCTCAACGGACTCCTCCGGGAACTCCTCAATTAAATGGAGTTTCGGAGAGAAGGAACAGAACCTTACTTGATATGTTTCGTTCCATGATGAGCTTCACTGAATTGCCACCTTCATTCTGGGGTTATGCCTTAGAATCAGTAGTTAAAATTCTGAATCTTGTTCACTCCAAATCTGTACTAAAAACTCCATTTGAGATGTGGTTTGGCAAAATCCCTAATTATTCTTACCTAAGAATTTGGGGTTGTCCTGCTTACGTGAAGAGGACAGTGGGAGATAAGCTTGAAGCTAGAACAAGCTTATGCAACTTCGTAGGATATCCTAAAGAGTCAATAGGATATTATTTCTACGATCCTCTTGAACAGAAGGTCTTTGTGTCAAGAAACGCTACTTTTCTTGAGGACTCATTCCTTAAGAAAAGGAAAGGCAAGATCACAAAACTCGAAGAGGTTCGAGACCAAGGTCCCACGCCAAGTTTGGAGAACAACGTCCCTCAGCCGATCGTAGAGAGTGATACACTCGAGAATCCTACTCTAGTAAAACGTTCTGAATGCATTCTTAGACAACTAGAGAGATGATATGGTTTTCTCCACCAAACATCTCAAATGGATAATGATCTATTAACTTATGAGGAGGCACTGTTAGATTCGGACTCTGAACAGTAGAAAGAAGCAATAAAATCCGAAATGGATTCCATATACTTTAACCAAGTTTGGACCTTGGTTGATCCACCTGATGGGATCAGGCCCATACGGTGTAAATGGATATACAAGCACAAGCTTGGAGTAGATGGAAGTGTGGTATCCTTTAAAGCAAGATTAGTTGCTAAAGGTTTCACTCAAAGACCAGGTGTAGACTTTGATGAAACCTTCTCCCCGGTTGCAATGCAAAAATCCATTAGGATCTTGCTTGCCATTGTAGCATATTATGACTATGAGATATGGCAAATGGATGTGAAAACTTTCTTTCTCAATGGAGACATTGACAATGACATTTACATAGAGCAACCCACGGGTTTCACATTCAGTGGGAGCGAACAAAAGGTTTGTAGGCTCTAAAAATCAATCTACGGATTCAAACAAGGTTCTAGGAATTGGAACATTCGATTTCATGAAGCAGTCAAATCATTTAGCTTTATTCAAAAACCGAATGAGTCCTGCGTGTACAAGAAAGAATTGGAAACCTTGGTTGAATTTTTGATACTCCATGTAGATAACATCCTTCTCATTGGGAATGTGAAGGATGACATGAAAGTAACAAAGTCTTGGTTATCGAACCAATTTGAGATGAAGGATCTTGGTGATGCACCCTACATTCTCGGGATAAAGATCTATCGGGATAGATCTAGGAGATTGTTAGGATTATCACAGTCGGTTTACATAGACAAAATACTAAACAGGTTTAGTATAGAAGAATCCAAGCGTGGAAAACTTCCAATGGGCTCGGGAACTGTTCTTTCGAAGAAGCTGTGTCCCAAGACTGAACTTGAAAAGTCCACGATGTCCAAAATTCCTTATGCATCAGCTATAGGAAGCATAATGTATGCGATGCTATGTACTCGACCGGATGTGGTTTATGCACTTAGCGTGACTAGCCGATTCTAATCTGACCCTGGTGAAGGTCACTGGACTGCTGTAAAGAACATTCTTAAGTACTTGAGAAGAACTAAGCATTTGTTCTTGGTTTATGGAGGCCAGCAAGATCTTGTCATTAGAGGATACTGTGATGCAAGCTTTGCATCAGACATAGATGACTTTAAATCCATGCCAGGATACATATTCTGCTTGAACAGAGGAGCAGTGAGTTGGAAAACTTCCAAGCAAGCAACCACTGCAGATTTGACCACTGAGGCCGAATATTTAGCTGCAAATGAGGCAGCTAAGGAAGGTATTTCTGTAAGAAACTTCATCTACGAGCTGGGTGTAGTTCCTAGCATTAAAGACTCTGTTACAGTGTTTTGTGACAACACCGGGGCGGTTGCTCAAGCAAGAGAACCAAGATCTCACCAAAGGACCAAGAACATTTTGAGGAAGCATCACTTAATCCGTGATATCATCAAGAGAGGAGATGTGCAAATTGAAAGGGTCACATCGATAGAGAACATGGCAGATCCACTTACTAAAGCCCTTAGTTAGCAGGCTTTCGAAGGGCATCTTCAAAAGATGGGTCTTAGATTAGCACCTGAGTGGCTTTAACGGGCAAGTGGGAGATTGTTGGGAATAGTACCCTTAAACCAGATATGCTTTGGGACTTTTCCTACATCACAGACAATCTTTGAATAATATACGAATGATTATAATCACAGGCGAACCCTTCTTATGTGCCAATACGTGTTTTGTTTGTTTCCATTACGTGTGCATATCTAGAACTCCCCAAATCTGATGAGGTCGTTAAGAACTTTGTCATTATGGGAATAACACATGAAATAAGTTCTTAACTCCATAGGCGAGGATTAGAAACTTCTCCAAGTCAATGAGGCCGACAGACAGTGGGAGTGTCGACTTTGCCTCTGTTGAGACTTGCTTGTGTAGTTATGTCCTTAAGAAGGATCACCCCGTTTCATGGGGTGATAAGTGCATGGGTTGATGCGTTCATAATACATAAGGGTGATAGTTACAAGAACTTCATCACTGAGAGTGCCCCACGTGAGAATATTCCTAAATGGGAAAGGAAGTTTCCTGAAACTTCCAGATTAGAAAATATCTCACATGTCAATGACGTGAGGAATTAATCCTTAGACTTGAGATTCCACATTGTCTCATATGAGCTAACTCTGTAATCTTTGATATAGGCTCAAAAGGGTGTCGCCATATAGACACCTGAACCATGGCCTATGTTGGGATTACACAAGTGGCATATGAGAATTGTTGGAATCAATAAAGGACCTACAGTTGCGGTAGGCAAGATGATCTCTTATTACATAAGTCATTCATGATTCCATCCTAAAATTCTTGCGCATGGTGGTTAGATCAAGACATAAGGAAAATGGGGTTTTCTTGGATTGAGATCAAATGGAATATGAAGAGAACTTTGTTTTAAGATTAAGATTAGCAGGGCTCTCTATATTCCCATGTCCTAGATCTTAATCGAGAGATAGGATGATAGGAGGATCGTATCCCACATGATGTCATTGACTGAAAGGTTCTTTCGAATATACATTCACATTTCGGGTAGGGGTCACAAACCTGTTGCTAGACTATGGTCGTGTGATTTGTGAGGTAATTAATTAATAAAGTGTATTAATTAATTAGGCTCACTGCTAACTAAAATTGAACCTAGAGGGTCACACTCAAATACCGGGTTCAAACGGTATTATGGAAAGATCAAATAGTTGATCGAAATGAGACCACAGTGTAAAGTACACGTGTGGATCAAGAGCATTGTTTGGGAAGTTTGATCCATTTGAGGAATTGGATCATGTGTTAATCAATTAGAGAACTAATTATCAAGCTCAAATATAATTAATTAGTGAATTAATTATAAAGCCAAGATATAATTAATTGGAGAATTAATTATAAATCCTTAAATATAATTAATTGGAGAATTAATTATATAGCCGAAATAAAATTAATTGGAGAATTAATTTTAGCCCATTAGAATTAATTAGTGAATTAATTCTAAAGTCCTTGATAGAATTAATTGGAGAATTAATTCTAAGTACTTAATTATTTACTTGTTCTAATTTGATTAGAATAAAGAAATAAATAAATACCTTATATTTTATTGTTCTAATAAAGTATTAATTCTAATATGATTAGAATGAATATTATTAGGATAAGATATTTAATTATTACTAGAATAATTGAATGTTCCTAAATTAGTTAGGAGCTCTTTTTTCTATAAAATAAATATCTTATTTTAGATAAGACATTATTTTTTACTTGGAGAGAAAGAAAGGATAGAAAAAAAGTCAAAGTTAGAGACCCTGTAACGTCCCCACCCGTACTGGAACAAGAGGAGAGCGGCGTCTCAACTCCTGCACTGAAGCACCTCTCAAGTAATGGTGTGAGCCATCACTCAAGAAATACTCCAGCGAACGGCTGTCTATCTCAGAACTATATATGTATAACGATGTGGCTATGTAGCGGAAAATCAGAGTATTTTAAAACTTTTCAAAACATGTGTGTGATGGCATGTAACAAGCAAGAACATATTGATCGTGTAAGAGAGACTCGGCATATCAGAACATGTAACATATTCACATATAAATACCGATACAGCAGAGTTCAAAATATCGGTAGCAGAGTAGCAGAAAGAGTATAACAAAGATACTCAAGTATTCAGAAACATAAAGTAATGCACCATAAAACATATGCAGGACACAAAAGAAAGTAATACTAAGTCCTGACTGAAACAAAATGACAATCTAGAGCTTCAAGATACCTCTAGACTGCGGCTGCAAAACCTGAAACCACGAGGCAAGAAAACGGGAGAGGTATTAGTCAAAAGGACTAAGTGAGGGAATACTTAAAAGAAAGTACTGAGTGATAAAGAATTTAAAGTAAAGTTCAGAATTGTTAGATGCAATGCTTTAAAGAAGAACTTGAAACAAGTTCGATTTATAAAACTCATTGAATGTGATGCTGTAAAAGAATGCACGTTTTAAAACATTTTCATGAATGCTATCACACGTGCACACATATGCTGCTGATGGTTCATAGTTCTTCCATGAAACGGGATAAGGGTAAAGTGAACTTTTCTAGATATGAACCATCCTTTATGAAACAGAATTTCGCCCGCAAGCTAGGCTCCTCCATCCTTACTCCACAAAAACATGATTTCGTAGAGCATCGGACCAGGATCAACAATAATTCCACGTATAGTAGAGTATCGGACCAAGATCAACAATAACCCCACATATAGTAGAGCATCGGACCAAGGTCAACAACAACTCCGCACACAGTAGACTATCGGACCAAGGTCAACAACGACTCTCACCAACGCATAAAAACATGCACCATCCTCCACCGGTTGTCACTTCGGGTAGCTAGCCCTAGGCGACCTGTAAACATGTAATGGGAACAGATTTGCTGTCCGTTCCCAGACAGATTGTCCTGACTTAACAAACCTCCTGTTAAAAGTCGGTGTCAATTGTCTAAGTGTGGCGGCCGGTATTGGTGATGTCGTTGGCGTACACTTCCCGAACATCACCACCACACATAACCGCCAGGCCCAAACTGTAAACTGTATGCTTGCATTTAAGATTAGCAGTGACCAGAGTACCACTCCAGTATGCTAACTACAACATGTGAAACTGTAACTATAACATATGATGCTGTCTGTAAAACATATGATTCTGTCTGTAAAACAGATGAACTGTACTTTGAAAACATATGCAGATCATGTAACTGTCTTTGAATAAGAATGCAGAATTTTGGAAAACATGTGTTGTAGATCAAGGTATACTATTAAAGTATGAATGATCCTTTCAAAAGAATGTCCCGATAAAAGGGATAGTTCAAAAGGAGGTTTAGCTTTGAATTTCAAAACATTTGATACGATAGTATAATCGTGGTTCCAGTTGGAAAACATTTATAACTTCACCTCACCTATAGTAACAAAAGGTAGGTAGACAGATTATGCGGTTCCCTGAGGATCCTAGTGCTCAACTTTAACTCCTGTAGGTGGTGTACTAGAGTGAGCTTAAGAACTAAGACCCACTACTAACCAAGATGCATATGAAATGCACGAAACAATGAACAAGGAACATGTAAAGAACATGTAACACAAGAGGGTAATACCATTTAAGGTATTCAAGAAAGGTAACACACAAAGGAATATGTTAAAGTGAGTTACTCTTAACGTGAGACTATGATCTTACTATATCCGAGTAAGCTTTAGTCAAATTATGAATCCTATCGCAAACCTTAGGTTAAGAAACAAGTCCACGAAAGAAAACACATTTTAGACCCTGGATATGGAAACCCTAGGTGCAAATGTCTATTAAGAAAGCACAAGTTTTATTTCACTTTTACTATTCAAAAGTACTATTCAAGATTACTATTCTAGATTACTATTCACAGGTTACTATTCACATGTCTGGTCAAAGGGTCGGGTCAAACCCTTACTATACACACACGGTTCACACACACACCATGCACGAACACACACACACACACGGCATACACAGACACACACACCCTAATTAAATTATGATCTTGATTAAAACCTATAGTTTCAAGTTCATGTTAATATAATCAAGTGTGATCTAGGTTAAAGGTATAACCTATGGTTAAGAGATCCAATTAAGGCATAAGATCAAGTTATGAAACACTATTCTAGCTTAGGTTATAACGTGTGACACTATTAAAGTCTATAACATATGATCAAGGCACTAATCCAATAATCCGTATCATACCATAAGCTCAATTCATAATTCAAGAATCATATAACAATGTGACAACATGTCACAACATATATCATATCATATCATATACCTTTAGGCATGTAACATGTAACAATTTAATTCAATATCAACATGTAACAAGTTGTGACATAATAAATTGTAAATCACTATTCCATTAGCTAGCATGCATGAACATAATTCAAATTCCATAATCATGCATCAATTCTCATAATATAACAATCGTATCACATGATCATAGCATATACTAGGGCAATTCATAACATATTCAATCATATACTAAACAAATAAAACATATAAATAACTATTCAAACATATCATGAAAACTATATAATAAATGCATAAAATAAAATCCTATATGGCTTAGGGAAGACCCTAAGACCTAACCTAAACATAATATAAACATACCATAACATAAAAACATAAACTAACTAAACATAACATAAAAATAAAGCAACTAACCTAGCAAAGGGAAGGGGAGGCCGCCGGCCAAGGGGAAAGGAGGGAGAGAGGAGTGCTTTTCAACACAGACTTTGAGCAAGGATTCTAATGGCATGAGAGGGGTATTTATAGTTGTGAAGAAGCCCCTCACCTTGCAAAGAAAGATGGCTTAAGGGTAGGAGAGCAAAACAAGAGTTCATCCACTTGCATCTTCTAGAAGCTTTAGGCATTATGAAGGTAAAAATGGGACTGCTGGGGGGTATTTTTGTAATTTCGTGGCCAAGACTCGAGGATAAGTGGCTGGAAGTGTAACCATTCCGTCCGGGCAAAAATTAGCTTCGAAACGCATATTCATTCGTCGAAATCGGATTTACCGTTTGAAAGATACATTAGTTTTAGTGAATAAAAGTTTTGAGCTCGAAACTCAACACGAGTGAAAAATGACTTCCTAGAATGATTTTCAAGTCCGGGTTGTTCCCAAAATTCAAGAAATAAATCGAGAAGTGTTTTGAGTCCAAAATCGAATATAAAACGTTTTACCGTTAAAAGTTGAAAACGTAGAGTGAATAGTGAATTCTTACGTACTAACGTACGCTTCAAAATTTCAAGCTAGGGTTTGAATGAAGCGTTGTAAAACATCTCAAAAATCTTGAAATAGCTCAAGTAGTGCAAATCCGAAGAGAAAACATTTTCCGAATGAAAACCGTTCGTAGAAGAAATTCTGAACTAGGGTTTTCGAAAATATTTTCAATAAAACAAAGTTCCAGAATAGATTTCCAAGCCAACAATGATTTCAAAAGACTCGTCTCGACTCAAGGATCGATTCGACTATAAACTTGGGTAGGAAAGGTATCAGAATCAAAAGCTCATTTTTTTGGATGAATAGTAACTTTGGTCGATAAGTTCCAAAAATACCCTTATGGTTCAAGAAAGATTCTCTGAGCTCGGGAAACAAGTTCAAACGATAGAGAAACATGTGTGACGAACCTCTAGGTTTCGAGTAGCAATATGAACAAGGTAGGCTCGGGTTATGAATAGTAAACTGTATCAAAGGTCAAGAATTCCCCCTTAAAACATGTCAGATCATATACGAGCACAAAGTTCATGTAAGAATGCAATGCATGATGATTCAAAAAGTTGGATCACGGTCTATAAACGCTTTACCAATGCCCTTAACTTACTGTTTTCATCCAGGCCCTGTTTTGGGTTGTTACAATCACCCCTCCTTAAAGAGAATTTGTCCTCAGATTCTTCCGCTGTAACCGCAAACAACTCAGGGTGATGCTTCTGCATTTTCTCTTCTGTCTCCCAGGTTGCCTCTTCTGTCCCATGTCCCTTCCAAAGGACTTTAACCAAAGGAATCTTCCTATTCCTCAGCTCTTGAAACTGTTGGAAAACACGAATCAGAAAGCAGCGGAATTTAAAAATTTTCCCAACAAAAGGACCTTGGACTCGCAATCGTGTAACCAAATTCGTAGAGAAAGAAAACTTACTTTTCTTTTATTCTTTCTTTAAGCGTTTCAAGCCACCCAAGAACGCTCTTCTCGTGGCTTGATCCCCTCTCCTTGGTAAAGCTCGAATCTTCAAACTTCTAACTTGAAGTCTCTAGAGAAAGTCCACCAACTTGATCACAATCTAACTAGTAAGGATGCTAGTTCTCTAGTTAGTGTTTAGGCTTAACCTAGGGTTTATTTGATCTTGGAGAAAGGAAGGTGTTCCACACATGAACCAAAAGAATTGCCAATTTTCGAGCTCCCCTATTTATAAGCAAGGGAGTGCCGAAAATCCTAGTCCTTAATGGGCTAGGATTTTGGTCTCTCTCTCTCCTATTACTTGATCATCAAGTAATTTTGACTTTGACTTTGAATTCTAATTCAAATCAACTTTCAAGAGAGCTAAAAATATCCAAACTATTTTTGGATAATTTTATACTTTATTTATTTAAAATAAATAACTTATTTTATCTAATTAATTAATTCGTAATTAATTAACTAGATTATTTTCTCCAAAATAAGACTTTCTTTTTAATTCAAAATTAAACCAAAGTCTATTAAATAATTAACACATTTAATTATTTAATACATATATATACAATATATATATATTCACACGTGTGTGACACGTGTCACAGTGACACGTGTCAGTGACACGTGTCACTCACGTGAGCCACACGTGCGATTTCACACGTGTGGAACCCTCTTGGTCCGATTAACTCATTTAATCATTTTTAAGCCTCAACTCATGTAACCAAGTTGTTGTGTGTGACCCTCTAGGTTCTCAATTCAATTAGCAGTGACCCTAATTAATTAATTCACTAATTAATTAATCAGTCCACAGATTAAACGACCATAGTCTAGCAACAGGTGTTTAACCCCTAGCTGAATTGGAATGTTTGGATTCGACAGAACCTTTAAGTCATTGATTCATGTGAGATACAATCCTCCTACTTACTATCTCTCAACCAAGATCTAGGGTAAGGGAATAATCAGAACCCTAATAATCCGGTCTTAAAGCTAAGTGCATTTCATATCCATTTGATCTCAATCCAAGAAACCCTTTTCTTGATGTCTTGATCTACTGCCTTGGCCAAGGACTCCATTAGGCATATGAATGGCTTACACAATAAGAGATCACCTTGAAAATGCAAGTGTAGGTCCTTTCTTGGTTCTCATTCACTTTCATGAATCACTTGTGCAGCCCCAGCATAAGCCTTGAATCAGTTGTCTAAGGCGACACCCTTTAAAGCTTATACCTAAGACTACAGAGTTAACTCATAAAGTGACAAGGAACCTCAAGTCTAAGGATCAATTAATCACATCAATGACTCGTGAGATATTTCCTAATCTGGAAGTTTCCATTTCCTGAAATAGAAACTTCCTTTCCCATTTAGGAATGTTCTCGCACGGGGCACCTCAGTGAACTTACTTATTAAAGTAAGCACCCTCATGTATCACGCACGTATCAACTATACACTTTGCACCTCCATGAAACAAGGTGGTCCTTCTTAAGGGCGTGATCCCACAAGCAAGCCTTAGAGGAGTCAGGTTGACACTCCTACTGTCTGTAGGACTCATCGACTTGGAGTATTTTACTAATCATGACTTATGTGATATAGGGCTCGTTTCATGAACCATTTCACCTAAATGGTAGAGTCCTAAAGTCATCAGAATTAGGGGAGTTCTCATACATGCACAGATAAAGTAAACGCATACCAAACAAGAGCATATAAAGAAGTGTTGCCTCAATTCGTTATTTCATTCAAAGATTGTCTGTGATTACAATAAGGAAAAGCACAAAGCGGATATACAACCGACTTTCTAGGGCACTATTCCTAACAATCTCCCACTTGCCCGTCAAAGCCATTCTAAAGCTACTCTAAGTCCCATCTTCTAAAGATGACCTTGGAAAGCTTCTCGACTAAGGGGTTTAGTAAGTGGATCTGCCACATTCTCTATTGATGTGACCCTCTCAATTTGCACATCTCCTCTTTTGATAATATCACGGATTAGGTGATACTTCCTCATAATGTGCTTGGTCCGTTGGTGAGATCTTAGTTCTCTTGCTTGAGCAACCGCCCCAGTGTTGTCATAAAATACAGAAATGGGGTCTTTCATGCTAGGAACAACATTCAATTCTTGAATGAAGTTTCTAATCCAAACACTTTCCTTAGCTGCATCATTTGCAGCTAAGTATTCGGCCTCAGTGGTCGAATCTGCAGTGGTTGTTTGCTTGGAACTCTTCCAAGTCACTGCTCCACCGTTTAGGCAGAAAATGTATCCTGACATTGACTTAAAATCATCTAAGTCAGATGCAAAGCTTGCATCGTAGTATCCTTCGACAGTAAGATCTTTCTGACCTCCGTAAACTAAGAATAAATCTTTAGTACTTTTCAAGTACTTAAGAATATTCTTCACGGTAGCCCAGTGACCATCTCCTGGGTCAGATTGGAAATGACTTGTTACACTAAGTGCATAAGCCACATCCGGTCGAGTACATAACATTGCATACATTATGCTACCTATTGTTGATGCATAAGGTGTATGAGTCATTCTTTCCTTCTCAAGGTTAGTCTTAGGACACATCTTCTTTGAAAGACATGTTCCTACACTCATAGGAAGGTTCTTAACCTTTGCTGACTCCATATTGAATCTCTTCAATACTTTGTCAATGTACATCGACTGTGATATTCCTATTAACCTTCTAGATCTATCTCTATAGATTTTAATTCCAAGGATATAGGACGCATCACCAAGATCTTTCATCTCGAATTGGTTCGATAACCATAACTTAGTTACTTTCATGTCATCCTTCGAATTCCCAATAAGAAGGATGTTATCAACATAAAGTACTAAGAATTGCACTGAGGTCTCCAATTCCTTTCTATACACACAGGACTCATTCGAAATTTGAATGAAGCCAAGCGCTTTGACTGATTCATCAAATCGAATGTTCCAATTCCTAGAAGCCTGTTTCAATCCATAGATTGATCTTTGGAGTTTGCAAACCTTTTGCTCACTCCCACTGAATGTGAAACCTATGGGTTGCTCCATATAAATGTCTTTGTCAATGTCACCATTGAGAAAGGCAGTTTTCACATCCATTTGCCATATCTCATAGTCATAATATGCAGCAATGGCAAGCATGATCCGAATAGACTTTTGCATTGCAACTGGCGAAAAAGTTTCATCAAAGTCTACGCCGGGTCTTTGAGTGAATCCTTTTGCAACCAGTCTTGCTTTGTAGGCTGCAATGCTTCCATCAACTCCAAGCTTTCTCTTAAAGATCCATTTGCAACCTATGGGTTTGACCCCATCAGGCAAATCTACCAAGGTCCAAACTTGGTTGGAGTTCATGGAGTCCATTTTGGATTTCATGGCTTCTATCCACAGTTCAGAGCCAGAATCTGAAAGTGCCTCCTCATATGTTAAAGGGTCATTATCCTTTTGAGAGATTTCATGGAAGAATCCATACCATCTCTCCGGCTTTCTAGGAGTGCGTTCAGAACGTCTCAGAGGAGGATTTTTGTGTGTATCGAAATTCGTGATTGGTTGTTGTTGATCAGAAGGGTACGTTTCTTCAGTGGGTGGTGTGGGATCACTTTGTACTTCTTCTAATTCTATGATCTTGCCTTTCTTTTCTTTAAGGAACTGTTCCTCAAGAAAAATGGCATTTCTGGAAACAAACACCTTTTGCTCAGATTGATCATAGAAGTAGTATCCTATGGATTCCTTAGGATAACCTACAAAGTAGCATAAGTTAGAATGAGATTCTAACTTATCTCCCACTGTCCTCTTCACGTCAGCAGGACAACCCCAAATTCTTAAGTAAGAATAGCTAGGGATTTTACCATGCCACATTTCATAGGGCGTTTTAGGGACTGACTTAGAGGGAACTAGATTCAAAATCTTTGCTGCACTTTCTAGGGCATAACCCCAGAAAGAAGGTGCTAAGTAAGTGAAACTCATCATGGAATGAACGATATGAAGTAAGGTTCGATTCCTTCTCTCAGAAACTCCATTAAGCTGAGGAGTTCCCGGAGGATTCCACTAAGAGATAATCCCATTATCTTTGAGATGATTAAGGAATTTTTCACTAAGATACTCGCCTCCTCGATCAGATCGAAGTGCTTTGATCTTATGACCAGTTTGGTTCTCAACCTCCTTTTGAAATTCTAAGAATTTCTCAAAAGCTTCAGATTTATACTTCATCAAGTATACAAAACCATACTGACTGAAGTCATCAGTAAAGGTTATGAAATACTGGTGATTGTTTCTTGTGCTTACACTAAGCGGTCCACAAACATCAGTATCGATCAAATCCAAAACCTTAATGACACGTTCCACAGCTCCTTTAAAAGGGACTTTGGACATTTTTCCTTTGAGACAGGATTCGCAAGAAGTTAACTTCTTAAGATCATTTTCAGAGAATGATCCTAAAGTGTTTATCTTGGTAATTCTGTTCTTGGAAATGTGTCCTAATCTAGCGTGCCATAAGGGAGCTGAAACTTTGTCATCTCTCTTACGCTTCGTTTCTCGTTGCATATGCATGATATTGATATTCTGAGTTAGATAAAGTCCATTACTTAGAGTACCGATGTGAACAGAAGAGTTGTTCCGTTTGATAAAGTATTTACCATTCTTAATATAAGTTTCATAACCTTCACAATCTAATATTGGAACTGAAATTATATTACGAATAACGCTCGGTACATAAAGGACTTCATTTAAGACTACTAAATCTAATCTAATTGTGCCTAAAGCTCGAGCTTCAACGTTTCAGCCATCGTCGATCTTCAAGACACATTCTCCTTCTTTGAGTTGTTGGACTTCACTTAGCATCTGTACATCATTACATATATGAGTTCCACAACCGGTATCAAGTACCCAAGAAGTAGAATTAATAGAAAGATTTATTTCAACGAGAAAGATACCTTTCTTTAGAGTAGCCTTGTACTCTGGGCAGTTTCTCCTACATTGTCCTGCTTTGCCACAATGGAAGCAAACATCCTCTTTCTGATCACGCTTCTTCTTTTGGGCCTTCCCCTTCGAAACGCCACCAGTGGGCCTAAGGGGTTTCTTCTTCTTCCTTTGGGCTTTCTTGCCCTTACCTTTAGAAGGCCTAGAAGAGGAAGACGGAGCAGTCACCATCAAAGCCTTATTGTCCTTATTGATCGTGCTTTCAGCTGTCACAAGCTGACTAATCAGCTCAGCTACAGTAGCACCGACATGATTCATGTTGAAGTTAAGGACAAATGGGTTGAATGATGGTGGGAGCGAAGCTAGCAACAAATCCACTGAAAGCTCATCTTTCAATGGCATGTCCATGGAGGCAAGTTTCTCAGTAAGGGCAAGAAACTTGAGTCCATATTCATGGACACTTGAACCTTCCCTCATTCTCAAGTGGAACAATTCCTTTGAAGTGTTATACCTTGTAACACGTTCATGAGGGCGGTAAAGTTGCTCTAAGTGGTCGTAAATCTCCCAAGTGAATTCCATGGCCTCTTTGCAAGTCCGGAGACATGTTAGCCAACATAAGGCAACGGGCTTGGAGATTATCATCCTTCCACTTCTGAATCGCGTCCCGCTCGGCCCGAGTGGGAGCCTCCCCTTCGGGACTAGGCTCCCCTTCGAAGAGAACATAAGTTCTCTTCTCAGAATCTAAAATGATTTTCAGATTACTCAGCCAATCAGAATAGTTGGGACCAGTCAACTTGTTTGACTCGAGGATCGATACACTTAAATCCCTAGGCTTCAAGATACCTTCTAGTAAGCGTCCGTTGAACCTGAAACCATGATTTGTAAAGTGCGAGGGTTAGTCAAAGTGACTAGGTGAGGGGGTAGTTGGAACTACATATATACGTATAGGTATATTTGGAAAGTGTTTGACTATAAAAGTTGGAGTTTGATACCATTAATAAAATAATATATATTAATAGTACTATACCGGAAATCAATAAAATAATAATTAATACAAATATTTGGTTCATATTTATTTTGAGAAAAAGGGAATAAGGGGACTGGGTATCAGATTCTTGAAAATATGAACCATACGACAATAAAGTATTAATGCCCTGCAAGTAGGCGTTCTCCATCCTTTACTCCTTAAATAGAATGAAATCAGAAATAACAGAATCAATCCAGCCTTCTTCCTCCATGATCTGTCGGGAGCAACCCCTCGAGATCCAGATACAGACAGAGGGAGGGACGTACCTTTCCCGTCACTTAATGTGGAATAACTAACCTCCAGTTAAACCAACATTAAGATCAGATTTGGCGGCAGGTATAGTAATAGACGATGGCCCTTGCCACTCGGCTATTAGTTCTACCGTACCACCGGGCCAAAAAGATACAGATACAGATACAGATCTTGCATTTTGGATACAGAATTGAGTTACATCATATCAATACTCACCAAGATGGACTTGAGTATGATATGTTTGTAACTTATACTTGGACAAGGATTTTATTTTATATAATAGGATAATAGATATCCTTATATCAGATATTTCCCAGAAAGGGGATAATACTATAATTAGGGAAAATAAGACTGAATCCTTATTAGGATAAATAATAAGATATTTTATATGTAGACTCATGATCCCAGTTGAAAATATTTTAACCTCACCTGCTACGATACGGAATCAAGTAAAGTATTCGGGGTTCCACTGTCCAGACCTAGTCCCTGGAAGTAGTGAACTACTACGGACTTAGAGAACTAGGTTCTTTCTATACTAATGTGACACATGAATGAGTACAATTAAGGCATATTGTAACAAGGAGTAACAGTAAATGTACAAGAAATTCGGTAATCTAGAATTGAAATATTATTGTAAAACACGCTGATATCAAAGTCATACAACCGAATTAACCAATAAATTCTTATTCAAATCATGAATCCAAGTTAAGGTTTATTTTTAATAAAGATGAACTCGATTTTGAAAACGTTATTTAATCCCCGATTTTGAAATCGTTAGATAAAAGTCCTTTCATAAAAATCCTTTATTTTATATTAATTATTGAAATTATTACATGATATTATTGGTCAAAATTCATATTTAAAGTCAAAAGTCAAGGTTACTATTGAAAAAACAGTTACTATTTAAACATAGGGGATTAAATACTTTTAAACATAAAATCAAACACACACTTACACACACTAGCACACGGTACACACACATACTTCAAGAACATCAAGAACATGTTCTTCATCATGTTTGAATATTCATAAGATGTTCTAGGCATTCTTGATCAAATTCATAGTCATAACATAAGATTAAAGAATAAATGAGTATAATATATGAACTTTTCATGAAATATGATTCATAAATAAATTCCTAAACATGAATTTATTCATATCTTCAAGTATTCATAAAATGTTCTACACATGCTTGATTATATTCATATTCATAACATAAGATTTGAAGCATAATATAGCAAAATATATAAATTCTCTATGAAAAATAATTCTAAATAAATTATTCTAGGGATGAATTTAATCAAACAAGATCATAATCATTTAAATACATACTCACATTATATCATATCATAATTCATGCATTTAATTAAATAAAATTCCATAATGTGCACACATTGTATTTAACTAACAATTATGCACATATTTCATAAAATAAAATTCCTAAAGCATAATTTAATTAATCCTAGACATGCTACTATTATTATTATACTAAGAACATTATATAAAGCATGAAATAATAGAAGAAAAACTCACCTTGTACAGAGAGGGAGAAAGTGGCGTGAGTATTGGGGAGAGAGGGAGTGATTTTTGTGTGTTGATTTGTGAAGTATAAATGAGGCTTGAGGGGGTATTTATAGGTAGTCATGAGGGGTCTCTAAGCAATAAATGAAAGTTTAAGGGAGATGTGGATGTCTCCTAATTCATACAAATGCTTGGTGATTAATTTGAAGATGTGGTTAAATAATATGTTGAACAAATGCTAGGTAATTAACTAAGAAATGTGGACAAATTATGCTCATTTGTTTAATCCTTCTAGAAGACCATGTGGTCATGGATGATGTCATTTTGATTAAAAATAAATGTAAAAATAATATAAAATTTATTCAAGAGACGAGAGGTAAAACGTTGAAGTAGTAAATTAATGAAAGAATGAGTGAAAAACGAGCTTCGTTTTGATTATAAATGTGGAATATTTAGACTTTTTGTTTATAAATTATGAACACTAAAGTTGATGAAAATCATGAGAAAATTATATAAACGAAGCTATAATAAAGTTTAGAGTTTGGAAAAATTACTATAATGTAGAGAAAAATTCAAGAATCATTTTAAGTATAATTTTGACTTTTGAATAAAAGCTAATTGTTTAAAATAAAATGATGATTTTTAGAAAGGAAAATATTTATAAAATATGCTATGGTGAAATCTAGTTTTTGGTAAATGCATGAAAATTCATAAAATAATTTAAGGGTCGTTTTGGTTATAATATTGAATATCAAAAAGTAGATGAGTAGGGATTTATTGATGATCGAAGCATAAGCTAGGGTTTTCGCCGGTTTTTGATACTACGGGATTTAGGATGGGAATTATGGTTCACGGAGAGTATCACGATCCTCAAAATAATGTGAGGATTCTTTTGGTTACAATATTGGGTAGTGAAAGTGTTTCGGGAGACGTAGGAATATTTTTGAGCTGTAGGGGTATTTTTGTAATTTCCAACCTAAAACTGTAGAAATGGGTTTTGAAGCATATGAAAGGGTTTTAGGTGCTAGAAGGGAATGAATACTAGAATTCTAGGATTTTATGAGAAGAGTTTCAAGGTACGAGTTAAATAGAGGAAATAATTAAATCTACGATCATTTAATTAAAGCGTAACACATAAAAGCACATAAGTCACATAAGATGTAATGCATGAAGTGAATAAATAAGAACCGAGATTATAAGTGCTTCTTGAATAACCTCTTTACTTTACCTTTTCCAACTCGGCCCAGGTTAGGGCTGTTACAACCTATCTTTACTCTCAAATTACAATAAAAGGAAAAAGACATAAAGTAATAAGGCTCAATCTTCATATTGGCCTTAGACAATTACACGGGGCATACCCCGGCCTCAAAAACAGTAATATGGAAAGCCACATAATAAATCACATAACAGTACGCACATAAGTGAGGCTCCAACCTCAATTGAAAAACGCAACTATAGGGCTCCAACCCCAATTTAAACCATCCATGTGGATAAATTAAAACCATATATAAGTCTAAACCCATGATCACCTAACATGCTTTTGCGAGAATTTAAATTTAACCAATAAATTAAAATTCCCGTTTCAAGTCCTAATGACTTAAAACACGACTTAGATGCAATTCTTGTTCAAGAGCCTGTTCAATAAAACCCGAAAAACAATAAACCAATAAAATTCCAATTAATTTCCAAAATTAATAATTTTATTCTTTCATTATTTTCAGAAAATAAAGTTCATAATTTTCCCAAAATCCGAATCGCTTTAATTTCTCAAAAATCGCAATTTAATCAAAAATTTTAAAATAATTTTATTTTAGGAAAACTGATTTTAAAAGATAAAATTAAATCGGGATTTTCAAGGACCGAAAACGCGAAACACGAAACACGAAGATTGGCCCGAAACCACCCGCCCAAGGGAGGGCACCGCCGCACGGCATCAGGTGCGCGCTGGGCGCGCGGCTCGTGCGCTTTGTCGCGCGCAGCATTGCCAGCCCGATGGCGGGCGGTCTCGGCCAGGGCGTCCCGCTCTGTTGCGGGACGGTGCGGGTGGCAGTCCCGCACGGTTGCGGGACAGGAGAGCGGGCGCGCCTAGGCGCGGGCGACAGGGCTGGGCGTGCGACTTGCTAGCACGCCTAGGCTCGTCCTATTTCGTGTTTGTTTCGTATTTTTAGGTTTCTCCAAACCCGTTTCAATTAAAATTCGATTTAGATAAATTTTAACTAAAACAATTTACAAAAACACGATTTGAGAAAACAGTTTTAGAAATTCAGGAAAAATTACAGTTTCGTATTTCAGGCTTTCTAAAAGAACTCAAGAATACCTAATTCGCATCTAAGCCTAAGAATTTCTACCAAATTCAGAATAATTGAGACGAGTCAGAAACACGATTAACGAACCTGGCTCTGATACCACTTGTTGGAAAACACGAATCAGAAAGCAGCGGAATTTAAAAAATTTTACCAACAAAAGGATCTTGGACTCGCAATCGTGTATCCAAATTCGTAGAGTTAAGAAACTTACTTTTCTTTTATTCTTTCTTGAAGCGTTTCAAGCCACCCAAGAACGCTCTTCTCGCGGCTTGATCCCCTCTCCTTGGTAAAGCTCGAATCTTCAAACTTCTAAGTTGAAGCTCTCTAGAGATAGTCCACCAACTTGATCACAATCTAACTAGTAAGGATGCTAGTTCTCTAGTTAGTGTTTAGGCTTAGCCTAGGGTTTCGTTTATCTTGGAGAAAGGATGGTGCTCAACACATGAACCAAAAGAATTGTCAATTCGCTATAAGGGGACCTCGAGCTCCCCTATTTATAATGAGGGGAGGACCGAAAATCCTAGTCCTTTATGGGCTAGGATTTTGGTCTCTCTCTCTCTCCTATTACTTGATCATCAAGTAACTTTGACTTTGACTTTGAATTCTAATTCAAATCAACTTTCAAGAGAGGTAAAAATATCCAAACTATTTTTGGATAATTTTATACTTTATTTATTTGAAATAAATAACTTATTTTATCTAATTAATTAACTAGATTATTTTTCTCCAAATAAGACTTTCTTTTTAATTCAAAAATTAAACCAAAGTCTATTAAATAATTAACAACTTAATTATTTAATATCCAATTAAATAGTCACTCGTGGCAGACGTGTCATAATGACACGTGTCCAGTCACATGACCCACACGTGTGATTTCACACGTGTGGAACCCTCTAGGCCCGATTAACTCGTTTAATCATTTTAAAGCCTCAACTCATGTAACCAAGTTGTTGTGTGTGACCCTCTAGGTTCTCAATTCAATTAGCAGTGACCCCAATTAATTAATTCACTAATTAGTTAATCAGTCCACAGATTAAACGACCATAGTTTAGCAGCAGGCGTTTAACCCCCAGCTGAATTGGAATGTTCGAATTCGACAGAACCTTTAAGTCATTGATTCATGTGAGATACAATCCTCCTACTTACTATCTCTCAACCAAGATCTAGGGTAAGGGAATAATCAGAACCCTAATAATCCGGTCTTAAAGCTAAGTGTATTTCATATCCATTTGATCTCAATCAAAGAAACCCTTTTCTTGATGTCTTGATCTACTGCCTTGGCCAAGGACTCCATATGGCATATGAATGACTTACACAATAAGAGATCACCTTGCAAATGCAAGTGTAGGTCCTTTCTTGGTTCTCATTCACTTTCATGAATCACTTGTGCAGCCCCAGCATAAGCCCTGGATCAGTTGGCTAAGGCAACACCCTTTAAAACTTATACCTAAGACTATAGAGTTAACTCATAAAGTGACAAGGAACCTCAAGTCTAAGGATCACTTAATCACATCAATGACTCGTGAGATATTTCCTAATCTGGAAGTTTCCATTTCCTGAAATAGAAACTTCCTTTCCCATTTAGGAATGTTCTCACACGGGGCACCTCAGTGAACTTACTTATTAAAGTAAACACCCTCATGTATCACGTACGTATCAACTATACACTTTGCACCTCCATGAAACAAGGTGGTCCTTCTTAAGGGCGTGATCCCACAAGCAAGCCTTAGAGGAGTCAGGTTGACACTCCCACTGTCTGTAGGACTCATTGACTAGGAGTATTTTATTAATCATGACTTATGTGATATAGGGCTCGTTTCATGAACCATTTCACCTAAATGGTAGAGTCCTAAAGTCATCAGGATTAGGGGAGTTCTCATACATGCACAGATAAAGTAAACGCATACCAAACAAGAGCATATAAAGAAGTGTTGCCTCAATTCGTTATTTCATTCAAAGATTGTCTGTGATTACAATAAGAAAAAGTACAAAGTAGATATACAACCGGCTTTCTAGGGCACTATTCCTAATATCCAATCCATAATCGTTTCGATCTTCGAGGGATCTACTTCGATTCTACATCCTGATATGATGTGTCCGAGAAATGAAACTCTTTCAAGCCAGAACTCACATTTACTGAACTTTGCATATAGCTTGTGATCCAGCAAAGTGCGTAGCACGATTCGAAGATGTTCAGCATGTTCCTCCGGTGTCTTCGAAAATACCAAAATATCGTAGATGAAGATCACTACAAACTTGTCGAGAAACAGCTTGAATATACGGTGTATCATATCCATGAATGCAGCTGGTGTGTTCGTCAAACCAAACGGCATTACTACAAACTCATAATGTCCGTATCGGCTGTTGAAAGCAATCTTCGGAATATCTGCTTCCCTGATCTTCAATTAATAATATCCTTGTCTTAGATCTAACTTAGAGTAGACCTTCGATCCTTGAAGTATATCGAACAGCTCTTCGATATGAGGGAGAGGATACTTATTCTTGATCGTCATCCTGTTCAGCTCCCGATAGTCAATGCATAAACGCAATGATCCATCCTTCTTCTTAACAAAAAGCTCAGGCGCTCCCCACGGCGACGTGCTCGGTCGAACATATCCAGACTCAATCAGTTCATCCAATTGCTTTCTCAGTTCTTCCAATTCAGCTGTTGCCATTCTATAAGGTGTCTTTGAGTACGGCTCAGCTCCTGATATCGTCTCGATCGTAAACTCCAACTCTCGGTCAGGAGGTAACGAATCCAAATGCTCAGGAAACACATCTAAGAACTCATTCACCACTTCCACTTCTTCGATCTTAAGTTGATCTTTCGGTCTATTCAAAAGATACGCAACAAATCCGCTAGCTCCTTTCTGAATCAACTTCTTAGATTCCATCGAAGAAATCACTGATAACTTCTCAACTTTCCCTTCTGATGTCCCACTTTCATCTTCTTCCAAGATGATCTCTTTCTTGTAACAATCCAACTTAGCTCGGTACTTAGACAACCAATCCATACTAAGTATAACGTCGTATCTTGTCATCGGTAATTCAATCAGATCCGTTGGGTAACAACGGGTACCAATACATATAGGGTAGCGTTTATATACTTGATCCGTAATAAGGCAAGTTCCCAAAGGAGAACTCACTTCAAATTTATATGGCAAGTATTCAAGTGGAAACTGTAAATGCGCACATAATTTAGATGCAACAAATGAATGCGTAGCACCAGGGTCATACAAGACCTTAACTGGCGTTTTAAGAATGTGCACAATACCTTCCACAACAGATGAAGGATCAACCTCCTCCTTACCATCCAAAGCATAAGCTCTGCCTTTGACCACCGGTTTGTTCGTCGTACCCACCACCCCTTTTCCTTTATGTTGGACCCCAAATCTCCTGATCTTGTGCGGGCAACTATCCATCTGGTGCTCAGGGGAACCACACGCGAAACACTGTCTAGTTTTCTTGCGACAGTTCTCCTCAGTGTGTCCCGTTCGGCGATAATATCGGCAAACAATTTCCTCTGGACCTGGCTGAGGTGCTCTCTACTGTTGTGGCGCCCTCTGGTACTGCTGTGGTGCTTTCTGCTTCTGTGCTTGCTGTTTCGGTGGAGCGTTCTGCTGCTGACACTGTGGTGTTACCATTGGCCTCTTTCCATTTCCTTGGGGAAAAGATCCGCAAGGTCGCTTATTACCTTGATAAGGCTTAGGGTTAGAAGGTCCTTGAAGTGCAGTAGTTATCTTGATCTCCTTGTGTGCATCCTCAACCCTTAGCGCTCTATCAACAGCCCGGTTGTAGGTCTCAATGTCCAAAGAAGCAAGTGCCAACCGAAGTTCGGGCTTCAGTCCATCAATAAACCTCTTTGTCTTGCGACACTCATCATTCAGAATAGGAGGCGCATACTTAATCAGCCTCACAAACCTAGCTTCATACTCCATCACATTCATAGTTCCCTGAACCAGACTCATAAACTCAGCCTCTCGTGCATCACGAGTCACTTGAGGCGTGTACTTCTGCTGAAACTCTCTGATAAACTCATCCCAACTTCCCTCAACATTATTCTCAATCCACACATGCTGAACGTGCTTCCACCAATTGTAGGCAGCTCCTTCCATAAGAAAAGTAGCATACCGAACTCGTTCACGATCCTCTGGGTAGATCTCCATAGCCTCGAAAATCTTCTCAAGACTAGTAATGCAATTCTCAGCCTTTAGGTCGTTCGGTTCTCCATAGAACTTAGGTGGATTCATCCTCAGAAATTTTTCCAGTGACCTTTCATTATAAGGATTATCTCTCGGTGCGCAAGCCCTCATAAATTGTCATTTAGATACATAAGCATCTCTTTGGGGTGGCAGTGGTGGTACACGATTCCGGGGTGCTCTTCTTGGTGGCATGTTGTTACTGAATTCATAAGCATTTAGATACATATATTCGGTGCATGATACATAATGATTCACAGAATCCGTAACCACGTATTCACATTCCCACGTAGTCACACATAAGTATGAGAACAACACATTCCCATAACAACATATCAGCAAAGATTCAAGATCTCCACACATATCATGTAATCAGAAACAACTGTCAGACAACATATAAACGGGAACAGAAGCTCGGGTAACATATTAACATATCAGAAACATGTATAACATATCCCAAAACATGATCAACATGTAAACGGGAACAGAACGTGTACTTGTCATATCAACCAGAACTGTAACATGAATAGCATGATCAGAAGCAAGATCAATCCAACAACAAGAATATTAGCATGCTAACAATAAATGAAATGGCATGATCCTATCAACGGTCCTAATGGTATCTCGAAGCAACTCTAAGACTCATGCAATGACAATTATGGAAAGCAGTAAACAAATATCCAACATAAAGCCGAAAGTGTTATAACTGTGCAAGGTTTGGTAAAATTTACTACAGGCCACATGTTAACAGTATTAATTCAAAATGGGGAGGACCCTATACTATCGAGTTGACTACCTTACAGGCCTTACCAATCCGTCCAACCCTGCTGAAAATAACCTAGTAGGTACCAAGTCATCTGAACCGTCATCCGTGGTGCCAAAAGTCGGGGATCATCTACCATAGCTATACATTCCCTCATCCAAAAGTCAGTTCTGAACTGTCCCGGCTATACGTCCGCCATCCATAGATAGATATATATGCATCAGTACTATATACAGAAAACTCCCATCAGCGATCAACCCTGATAACTGTGGTCCAAAGAACCCCTGGTGGTCGCATCAAAAACAGCAACGACCTCACCCTGTCCGTGTCCTGCTGGCTCGTCTCCGCCATCATCATCATCGTCAGATCCTCCATCACCTCCATCTGACTGATCCTGCATAGGCTCGGGCTCCTGAGAGGCCTGACTGACATCCTGACCCTCGACCTCCTCAACTGCCTGCTCATCGGATAAGTGATAGGTATCATACAGGAGAGCTCTCACGCGTGCACGGTAGTGCTGGTGACGCTCCATAGAGGTGTCGCGATCGATAGTCATCTGCATAAGATCTGCCTCCAGCTCAGCAATACGAGCAGCCCTCTGATCAGCAATATGAGTCATCTCTGCAGCAAGCTCACGAGCGATGTCCCTATCAATCTGGTACTGTAGTGACTGATCTTGATGGCGCATAGACTCCAACCTGACCTCACGGGTCCTCTGATACTCCTGAAAGTAACCATCTCTCTCAGACTCGAGATAGTGCACAACTCTGTTAGGATAGGAATACCCAGGCCTGTCACTGTTCCTAGACCTATGCCAGGTGTAGAAACGAGTGCTTCCACGGCGAGAAACTGCCACAGTACGCGGGGCCTCAAACTGCTGAAAGAAAGCCTCATCCATCTGCTGATTAGGATCCTGGTGTGGCTGAACTGCCATAGCTATACAGAAGATACCACAGTTATGAAATCCAGATAACAGAACCATGCAATCCCCAAAAATCCTGTCTCGATGCAATATGAGAATGATCCTGGATGCAATGCGTGAACAATCCATGATGCAACATGAGAGCAATCTAGGTTAAGTCTCTTCTTACTTAACCCGATGCTCTGATACCACCTCAGGCTGTAACGCCCCCACCCGTACTGGAACAAGAGGAGATCGGCCTCTCAACCCCCGTACTGAAGCACCTCTCAAGTAATGGTGTGAGCCATCACTCAAGAAATACTCCAGCGAACGGCTGTCTATCTCAGAACTATATATGTATAACGATGTGGCTATGCAGTGGAAAATCAGAGTATTTTAAAACTTTTCAAAACATGTGCGTGATGGCATGTAACAAGCAAGAACATATTGATCATGTAAGAGAGACTCGGCATATCAAAACATGTAACATATTCACATATAAATACCGATACAGCAGAGTTCAAAATATCGGTAGCAGAGTAGCTGAAAGAGTATAACAAAGATACTCAAGTATTCAGAAACATAACGTAATGCAGCCATAAAACATAAGCAGGACACAAAAGAAAGTAATACTAAGTCCTGACTGAAACAAAATGACAATCTAGAGCTTCAAGATACCTCTAGACTGCGGCTGCAAGACCTGAAACCACGAGGCAAGAAAACGGGAGAGGTATTAGTCAAAAGGACTAAGTGAGGGAATACTTCAAAGAAAGTACTAAGTGATAAAGAATTTGAAGTAAAGTTCAGAACTGTTAGATGCAATGCTTTAAAGAAGAACTTGAAACAAGTTCGGTTGATAAAACTCTTCGAATGTGATGCTGTAAAAGAATGCACGTTTTAAAACATTTTCATGAATGCTATCACACGTGCACACATATGTTGTTGATGGTTCATAGTTCTTCCATAAAATGGGATAAGGGTAAAGTTAACTTTTCCAAATATGAACCATCCTTTATGAAACAGAATTTTGCCTGCAAGCTAGGCTCCTCCATCCTTACTCCAGAAAAACATGATTTCGTAGAGCATCGGACCAGGATCAACAATAATTCCACGTATAGTAGAGTATCGGACCAAGATCAACAATAACCCCACATATAGTAGAGCATCAGACCAAGGTCAACAACAACTCTGCACACAGTAGACTATCGGACCAAGGTCAACGACTCTCACCAACGCATACAAACATGCACCATCCTCCACCTATTGTCACTTCGGGTAGCTAGCCCTAGGCGACCTGTAAACATGTAATAGGAACAAATTTGTTGTCCGTTCCTAGACAGATTGTCCTGACTTAACAAACCTCCTGTTAAAAGTCAGTGTCAATTGTCTAAGTGTGGCGGCCGGTATTGGTGATGTCGTTGGCGCACACCTCCCGAACATCACCTCCACACATAACTGCCGGGCCCAAACTGTAAACTGTATGCTTGCATTTAAGATTAGCAGTGACCAGAGTACCACTCCAGTATGCTAACTATAACATGTTAAACTGTAACTGTAACATATGATGCTGTCTGTAAAACATATGATTCTGTCTGTAAAACATATGAACTGTACTTTGAAAACATATGCAGATCATGTAACTGTCTTTGAACAAGAATGCAGAATTTTGGAAAACATGTGTTGTAGATCAAGGTATACAATTAAAGTATGAATGATCCTTTCAAAAGAATGTCCCGATAAAAGGGATAGTTCAAAACGAGGTTTAGCTTTGAATTTCTAAACATATGATACGATAGTATAATCGTGGTTCCAATTGGAAAACATTTATAACTTTACCTCACCTATAGTAACAAAAGGTAGGTAGACAGATTATGCGGTGCCCTGAGGATCCCAGTGCTCAACTTTAACTCCTGTAGGTGGTGTACTAGAGTGAGCTTAAGAACTAAGACCCACTACTAACCAAGATGCATATGAAATGCACGAAACAATGAACAAGGAACATGTAAAGAACATGTAACACAAGAGGGTAATACCATTTAAGGTATTCAAGAAAGGTAACACACAAAGGAATACATTAAAGTGAGTTACTCTTAACGTGAGACTATGATCTTACTATATCCGAGTAAGCTTTAGTCAAATTATGAATCCTATCGCAAACCTTAGGTTAAGAAACAAGTCCACGAAAGAAAACACATTTTGAAAACACATTTTAGACCCTGGATATGGAAACCTTAGGTTCAAATGTCTATTAAGAAAGCACAAGTTTTATTTCACTTTTACTATTCAAAAGCACTATTCAAAAGTACTATTCAAGATTACTATTCCAAATTACTATTCACATGTCGGGTCAAAGGGTCGGGTCAAACCCTTACTATACACACACGGTACATACACACACCATGCATGAACACACACACACACACGGCATGCACAGACACACACACCCTAATTAAATTATGATCTTGATTAAAACCTATAGTTTCAAGTTCATGTTAATATAATCAAGTGTGATCTAGGTTAAAGGTATAACCTATGGTTAAGAGATCCAATTAAGGCATAAGATCAAGTTATGAAACACTATTCTATCTTAGGTTATAACGTGTGACACTATTAAAGTGTATAACATATGATCAAGGCACTAATCCAATAATCCATATCATACCATAAGCTCAATTCATAATCCAAGAATCATATAACAATGTGACAACATGTCACAACATATATCATATCATATTATATACCTTTAGGCATGTAACATGTAACAATTTAATTCAATATCAACATGTAACAAGTTGTGACATAAAAAATTGTAAATCACTATTCCATTAGCTAGCATGCATGAACATAATTCAAATCCCATAATCATGCATCAATTCTCATAATATAACAATCGTATCACATGATCATAGCATATACTAGGGCAATTCATAACATATTCAATCATATACTAAACAAATAAAACATATAAATAACTATTCAAACATATCATGAAAACTATATAATAAATGCATAAAATAAAATCCTATATGGCTTAGGGAAGACCCTAAGACCCAACCTAAACATAATATAAACATACCATAACATAAAAACATAAACTAACTAAACATAACATAAAAATAAAGCAACTAACCTAGCAAAGGGGCGGGGAGGCCGCCGGCCAAGGGGGAAAGGAGGGAGAGAGGAGTACTTGTCAACACAGACTTTGAGCAAGGATTCTAATGGCATGAGAGGGGTATTTATAGTTGTGAAGAAGCCCCTCACCTTGCAAAGAAAGATGGCTTAAGGGTAGGAGAGCAAAACAAGAGTTCATCCACTTGCATCTTCTAGAAGCTTTAGGCATTATGAAGGTAAAAATGGGACTGCTGGGGGGTATTTCTATAATTTCGTGGCCAAGACTCGAGGATAAATGGCTGGAAGTGTAACCATTCCGTCCGGGCGAAAATTATCTTCGAAACGCGTATTCATTCGTCGAAATCGGATTTGCCGTTTGAAAGATACATTAGTTTTAGTGAATAAAAGTTTTGAGCTCGAAACTTAACACGAGTGAAAAACGACTTCCTAGAATGATTTTCAAGTCCGGGTTGTTCCCAAAATTCAAGAAATAAATCGAGAAGCGTTTTGAGTCCAAAATCGAATATAAAACGTTTTACCGTTAAAAGTTGAAAACGTAGAGTGAATAGTGAATTCTTACCTAGAAGAAATAGTGAACTAGGGTTTTCGAAAACATCTTCAATAAAACAAAGTTCCAGAATAGATTTCCAAGCCAAGAATGATTTCAAAAGACTCGTCTCGACTCAAGGATCGATTCGACTGTAAACTTGGGTAGGAAAGGTATCAGAATCAAAAGCTCATTTTTTTGGATGAATAGTAACTTTGGTCGGTAAGTTCCAAAAATACCCTTATGGTTCAAGAAAGATTCTCTGAGCTCGGGAAACAAGTTCAAACGATAGAGAAACATGTGTGATGAACCTCTAGGTTTCGAGTAGCAATATGAACAAGGTAGGCTCGGGTTATGAATAGTAAATTGTATCAAAGGTCAAGAATTCCCCCTTAAAACATGTCAGATCCTATACGAGCACAAAGTTCATGTAAGAATGCAATGCATGATGATTCAAAAAGTTGGATCACGGTCTATAAACGCTTTACCAATGCCCTTAACTTACTGTTTTCATCCAGGCCCTGTTTTGGGCTATTACAGACCCTCTCCTACTAGTCTAGGGTTTCGAACCCTTCACTATAAAAGGACCAAGGGGGCTCGATTTTAGGCCTTACACGTGATTTGAGAATCACGTCCAATCTTCATGGAATTTGGAGATAATTCTCTTGCTCTCTTTTTCTCGTTTCTTGTTTCTTTAATACGCATGTTACAGTACTAGCATACTCACTAACACGATTTGAATCTAGGTTGGTGTGGATTAATACTCTAGAGGATTTCTACTTTGCAATCTCAAAGAAAGAATCAAGAAACAGGGACTTTCATGCCGCATGAAGAACATTTGAGGGCGGCTCAATACGTTTCAAGAAAGCTTCAATTCGTGTGAGTTTCTTGAGTCCTAACGTTACGATACGAACATTGCAAGTCTTTTAGATCTACTTTGTGGAAAAATTTTAAACTTCCACTGCTTTAACTCTGTTGTTTTCCACCAAATGGTATCAGAGCTACCTTGCAATGTTCGTGTAACGCCCCGCTTTCTCATTTATACTAATGTGTCGTATTTGTTTATAAATTACGCAATTATATTATTTTATTTAATTATGTGATTAATTGTTTATACATGTTTTACATATTTAATTTTATTTGTAAATGTATTAAATGTTAATTACTTTGTTTTAATAATATTAATATTAAATATTTATATAATATAAATATATATATATGTTAATTGTGCACGAGTTGTTGCATGTATTTGCATGAAATCATGCAATCTATGTTAATTAATAATTATGCATGCAATCATATTTATAAATTAAGTATACGCATTTAACCTTATATTATTTGTTAATATTATCAATTTTATTGTTATATTGTTCATGAGCCACATTTACGTGCTTCGTTTCTACTTAAATTGATATCGGAATTTCGTGCGAATTTAATATGTTGGACTTATATGTGTTATGAATATGAATCTATGTTCGTTTCATGATTTCGGTTACATTTGATTAAGTTTTGAATTTATTTTGTTTGTGGAATCCAAAACGGGCGTTAACGAGCAATTAGCGCACCATTGGTTCCTTATGTGATATCTTGAGCTCGGGAACTCGGATTCTAGTTCCGTCAACTTCGCTGAACTCGTAACGAAAATTCGAGTTTAGTGAACTTAGCCTTATATTTTTCTAATGTCATTTGAACCTCCGATCCAAACACCCCGCACTCAACTCTAATCTCGCTTCTCTTTATGAATTCCCGTTTCCATTAACCTATCCTTTACTTGAAATTCTTTGTTACTTAGACCCTGCAAATATAACTAATCAACAAGACATAAAGTAACAGAGAACTAAAACCAAACACATGCATTGGCCACGGGCCTGCAGAAATTAAACACTCGAACCGTAGGCAGACTTGGGCTCCTCAGGCCTCTTATAATTCATAACAAAGGCCGACAAGGCAATTCAATAACAATTACCTAAGGATTCAAGTCCATAATATTACAGAATCGAATCATGCAGGATTTAAGTACAAATGCGAGTGCAGAGACACTCCTAACTTAACTTGACCAACTCAAGGACTCCATACACTTCCGCCTAACTCGAAACTCCGAAGCCAAACCTGCGCACTAAAAGGTTGGGGAGGGAGAGGGTCAGTCTCTAGAAGACTGAGTGAGCAGGAGCGATATATGTATATATAAAACATGCACATGCAAGTCATAAATCCCGAGCAACGTTTTACTTGAAATTAGTTCCCGAAAGGGCAAGAGAATAACCAAGCAATACTCGGATTTTAAGACTAACCATATTAATTCATTACGTTCATAATTCATACATAAACATAAGGGCTCGGCGAGAGAGCGTGCATCATTTCCAACCAAACTCCGACTGTGCACGACACATATCATTAATACTTTAAATAGGTGATCATGCAATATATCATAATACACACAGATCATATATCATATCATAGAACATATTCGTTTGGGCAATCCGTGTCCCGGCCTTCCCGCACGGTGCATATCAATCATAAACATAATCATAATCATAAAATAAGTTCCAACCTTCTTCCTCCGGGAGGTGGACGGGTTTGCAAGGCCCGACCACCTAAACATATCATTGTGGCTATGAGGTTCATGAGGCCTCAAAGCCCGGTTAGCGTTACCTCATCAAAACCTCCTTGACGAGGTCCGTTTCGCCGTTAACATAATGGAATCAGCACATGGGATCACCGTCGGCCCTTGCCTCCCCGGATAGCCACATGTACTAATTCCTGGGCCCGTGAACATAACATACATGCATAATCTCGCCAAAACATTTGCTTCATACTTAGGATACATACTATAAGAAAACATACCTTACCGTGCAACTCAGCATATGCTATACACGTACCTCTCCGTGTCATCCTAATCCGTAGCTAGCATGAAGACACATGGTTTGGAGCATAGCCTCGTTGCAAAACCATTTCAAGCTTATATTACATAAATATTTAATATTAATATTATTAAAACAAAGTAATTAACATTTAATACATTTACAAATAAAATTAAATATGTAAAACACGTATAAACAATTAATCACATAATTAAATAAAATAATATAGTTGCGCAATTTATAAACAAATACGACATATTAGTATAAATGAGAAAGCGGGGCGTTACAATCTCTCCCCCTTAAAAAGAAACCATCGTCGGATTCACAGCACGCCTAAAACAATCAATGAGAGATTCCTCGTCTCTCACAAACACGAGGAGAGAGCCCCGTCTCTCGAGCAACAATGAGAGAACCCCGTCTCTCGCAAGCAAAGAGAGCACCCCGTCTCTCAAACAAAAACAAAGCAATGAAGTCTCCAATACTCCCAAGCCACACACGCGAAACCAAATTTAAAATCACGTAAGACACCCAAAGCTGGTAATAGCTGTCACCCACGTGGATTATCAATTACTTCAAGTAATTTAACACGATGGGGAATCAAAGCACCTAACATAAAAATTATTTAAGTCAAATTTGCATGGATGCATGTATCATGGATGCTATAAATACCGTTCATCGTAGTTACGAAATTTAAAATCGTGAGTTGTCGTTGTCCAGTGTATGATCTGTCCTGAAGATAAACTCAGTGCTCAGCTTGTCTTGAACCTCTTCAGGGTTTCCCGATGAAGCAATTGATGAATCCTTTAAGGATTATACTCTTAGATCCCTTCTGACTTGTACTGCTCCCAGTCTTTACCATTTCCCATAATCTTTACTCAACCAACCAACTCTTTTTAGTTAACCGAGCTTGACCTCCCCGGATACCCCTAGACCATCCGTCTTGAAGTTAGGTTCATAGCTACTATCTTACCCATATCGGAGTTTAACATACCCTCGAGGATAACTACTCTTGACAACCTTGACGATTCAATCCCTACCTTGAGGTATTTGTAATTAGGACCTACCTTAACACGAGTCCTTTCCCATCTTCCGTTCATGTTATCCATTCATTCTCTTTAACCCCTTAAGGTTATATTCGGTATCTGGCCCCACATTTCTTGAATCGAAGATAGAATGTTCTTGATGATTCTTGAAGTTTGATGTAAATCCTCCAATGATCATCCTTTTCAGTTTGGTTTCTTCTTAAATTTCCTTCCGAATGATCATGGGAATAACCGAGGACTTGATAATATTGTCAGTATTGAACCCCCGTTGTACTCCATTGGATTACTCTTGATCGCCATCATTCCATTATATGCTAACTTGATTCGATTCTCTCTCTAGCCAATTCTGACTTAGGAGTTCACAGAAGCTCCCTTATAATTTTGTTATCCCCAGATCCATATTCTATACATAAGAATATTCTCCAAGCCATTTCCTTTATACCTAGTGATGGACTTCAACCCGGATTTAGTAACTTAGCTCTCCTCTTAACAACTTAACCATTCAAGCCGTCTTATTTATTTCTGATCATCACTAATAGGACTTCCAGGTCTTCCTTAATTTGCAATTTCGTTATTCCTACTAAAATATTTCTTCGAGCACCCCTTCAATCGTCCAATTTGTTCCTCGGTCGTGCTCTCCCCCTTAAATTTCTATTGTCACGTGTTGAACTCCATTGATTCTCATTTTGTCGAAATTCTTGATGAATAATTTCCATTAGGGAGGATTTCGATAAAAAGGGCAACCCCAAGGTTTTGCATTTCAACTTCCCTTCTAATTTGCTTAATGTCCGAAACCCCTTTCCTATTCTTGTCCGATCCAAACACCCCGCACTCAACTCTAATCTCGCTTCTCTTTATGAATTCCCGTTTCCATTAACCTATCCTTTACTTGAAATTCTTTGTTTCCTCGAAGTCATGTTCATTGAATTCGAAAGTGGCTCGGTTAAGTGACACTTGATAGTTGAGATGAAAGAACTTCCTATCAATTAAACACTAGAATGCATGTCGGGTTAAAATGACGATGCATGTGTCACGTTTACATCAAGCAATTATGCAACACATTAGCGCAACGAAACCAAATAGAAATGCATGGATAAACATAAAGCCAGAAGAATAAGTAATTGATGCGAAGTATGATACACGTGCTATAAATGTTTTGGAACCTGTAACCAATGTGGTAAGCTATTAGCTCAGTAGCTTTTCTTCGTTCCTCCAATCCCGAGGTTACTTTGACTTGGTGATTATTCCTTACCTTTCCCACGGTCTTCGAGATTTCCATGAATCTTTGTAAATCAATTTGTATCATTCACTAGCTGAGATTGTAATTTCTTGATCCCTAATTCTTCCCCGTCCAACCAGTCTTTGCCTTTCTTTATCGTTCCCATTTGTTGCTCCATATCTTCCAATTCAACTTCACAACATGACAATTCAGCTTGGATTTGGAAAAACGAACTCAAATCCCGTTCTTAATATCGCTACCTTCCCTAAATTAGTATTTACGCAATTACTTGCCTCTCTCTACTCCCTTCTAAACTCGTTTCCCATCATTAATCGGCATCCAGAGCACCCAAATCCAACTCTTCCCAGTCTTAACTTCAATAAACTCAATTTCTAATCACTAGGCTTAGTTAGAAATCCTTCTCTGTCGACCCCTTTAAGTCATAACCATCTCGCGATCAATCCTTATTTCACCCAGTGTCCTTCTACCACTGCATCTCTGAATTCGGACCTCCTATTCCGAATCCTAACCCTTGAACTCTAGCTCCATCTAGAAAGCCCCACATCTCGAATTCTCTACATTCTTCCCGGGTGTATCCTTCTTATCCTCCATGCCTCAGAAAAATCTTGAAATTGATCGTTTTTATCGTAGGACTTGGCGGTGGTTTTATATTATCTCCATAACCTATAAATCATAACTTACTTCGAGAGTATATGCATGGGATTAGTGCATGCTCATGACACATTTTCAACACTAAAGACAACGATCCATATAATAATGTAGCAGATAGTTCAACAAAATTCAAAAGGAAAGCCAAATTTCACGTTCAAGATCGATGCAATGCACACATTGTCATATAGTTCCCAAGTCGTACGACCTAGACTGACTCAAACACGACTCGAGAACATCAGTTTTGCAACCGGGCTCTGATACCACTTAAGGATGTAGCACCCCACACGTGAGGCACCACATCCCCCGTACTACGGCTCAACACGAGTAACGAAATGGTAAATCCGCACCCGTATCAAACCATAGTGAACAGAAAGACCCTCCTAAGCTAGGCGGAACTTAGACCCTGCAAATATAAGTAATCAACAAGACATAAATGTTGGAAAACACGAATCAGAAAGCAGCGGAATTTAAAAAAATTTCCCAACAAAAGGACCTTGGACTCGCAATCGTGTAACCAAATTCGTAGAGATAGAAAACTTACTTTTCTTTTGTTCTTTCTTGAAGCGTTTCAAGCCACCCAAGAACGCTCTTCTCGCGGCTTGATCCCCTCTCCTTGGTAAAGCTCGAATCTTCAAACTTCTAACTTGAAGTCTCTAGAGAAAGTCCACCAACTTGATCACAATCTAACTAGTAAGGATGCTAGTTCTCTAGTTAGTGTTTAGGCTTAACCTAGGGTTTATTTGATTTTGGAGAAAGGAAGGTGTTCAACACATGAACCAAAAGAATTGCCAACTAGCTCTAAAGGGGAGCATGAGCTCCCCTATATATAGGAAAGGGAGAGGGACGGCCGAACCTATTCCTTGTTGGACAAGGATTTGGTTCCCCTCTCCTATTACTTGATCATCAAGTATTTTCCAACTTTGACTTTGAATTCTAATTCAAGTCAACTTTTAAGAGAGCTAAAAATATCCAAACAATTTTTGGATAATTTTATACTTTATTTATTATAAAATAAATAACTTATTTTTATCTAATTAATTAATTCATAATTAATTAACTAGATTATTTTCTTCAAAATAAGACTTTCTTTTTAATTCAAAATTAAACCAAAGTCTATTAAATAATTAACACATTTAATTATTTAATACATATATATATAATATATATATATTCACACGTGTGAGACACGTGTCACTCACGTGAGCCACACGTGTGATTTCACACGTGTGGAACCCTCTTGGCCCGATTAACTCGTTTAATCATTTTAAAGCCTCAACTCATGTAACCAAGTTGTTGTGTGTGACCCTCTAGGTTCTCAATTCAATTAGCAGTGACCCTAATTAATTAATTCACTTATTAATTAATCAGTCCACAGATTAAACGACCATAGTCTAGCAACAGGTGTTTAACCCCTAGCTGAATTGGAATGTTCGGATTCGACAGAACCTTTAAGTCATTGATTCATGCGAGATACAATCCTCCTACTTACTATCTCTCAACCAAGATCTAGGGTAAGGGAATAATCAGAACACTAATAATCCGGTCTTAAAGTTAAGTGCATTTCATATCTATTTGATCTCAATCCAAGAAACCCTTTTCTTGATGTCTTGATCTACTGCCTTGGCCAAGGACTCCATATGGCATATGAATGACTTACACAATAAGAGATCACCTTGCAAATGCAAGTGTAGGTCCTTTCTTGATTCTCATTCACTTTCATGAATCACTTGTGCAGCCCCAGTATAAGCCTTGAATCAGTTGTCTAAGGCGACACCATTTAAAGCTTATACCTAAGACTACAGAGTTAAATCATAAAGTGACAAGGAACCTCAAGTCTAAGGATCAATTAATCACATCAATGACTCGTGAGATATTTCCTAATCTGGAAGTTTCCATTTCCTGAAATAGAAACTTCCTTTCCCATTTAGGAATGTTCTCACACGGGGCGCCTCAATGAACTTACTTATTAAAGTAAGCACCCTCATGTATCACGCACGTATCAACTATACACTTTGCACCTCCATGAAACAAGGTGGTCCTTCTTAAGGGCGTGATCCCACAAGCAAGCCTTAGAGGAGTCAGGTTGACACTCCCACTGTCTGTAGGACTCATCGGCTTGGAGTATTTTACTAATCATGACTTATGTGATATAGGGCTCGTTTCATGAACCATTTCACCTAAATGGTAGAGTCCTAAAGTCATCAGGATTAGGGGAGTTCTCATACATGCACAGCTAAAGTAAACGCATACCAAACAAGAGCATATAAAGAAGTGTTGCCTCAATTCGTTATTTTATTCAAAGATTGCCTGTGATTACAATAAGGAAAAGCACAAAGCGGATATACAATCGGCTTTTAGGGCACTATTCCTAACAATCTCCCACTTGCCCGTCAAAGCCATTCTAAAGCTACTCTAAGCCCCATCTTCTGAAGATGTCCTTGGAAAGCTTCTCGACTAAGGGGTTTAGTAAGTGGATCTGCCACGTTCTCTGCTGATGTGACCCTCTCAATTTGCATATCTCCTCTTTTGATAATATCACAGATTAGGTGATACTTCCTCATAATGTGCTTGGTCCGTTGGTGAGATCTTGGTTCTCTTGCTTGAGCAACCGCCCCAGTGTTGTCACAAAACACAGTAATGGGGTCTTTCATGCTAGGAACAACATTCAACTTTTGAATGAAGTTTCTAATCCAAACACCTTCCATAGTTGCATCATTTGCAGCTAAGTATTCGGCCTCAGTGGTCGAATCTGCAGTGGTTGTTTGCTTGGAACTCTTCCAACTCACTGCTCCGCCTTTTAGGCAGAAAATGTATCCTGACATTGACTTAAAATCATCTAAGTCTGATGCAAAGCTTGCATCGCAGTATCCTTCGACAGTAAGATCTTTCTGACCTCTGTAAACTAAGAATAAATCTTTAGTACTTTTCAAGTACCTAAGAATATTCTTCACGGTAGCCCAGTGACCATCTCCAGGGTCAGATTGGAAACGACTTGTCACACTAAGTGCATAAGCCACATCCGGTCGAGTACATAACATTGCATACATTATGCTACCTATTGCTGACACATAAGGTGTATGAGTCATTCTCTCCTTCTCAAGATTAGTCTTAGGACACATCTTCTTTGAAAGACATGTTCCTACACTCATAGGAAGGTTCTTAACCTTTGCTGACTCCATATTGAATCTTTTCAATACTTTGTCAATGTACATCGACTGTGATAGTCCTATTAACCTTCTAGATCTATCTCTATAGATTTTAATTCCAAGGATATAGGACGCATCACCAAGATCTTTCATCTCGAATTGGTTCGATAACCATAACTTAGTCACTTTCATGTCATCCTTCGAATTCCCAATAATAAGGATGTCATCAACATAAAGTACTAAGAATTGCACTGAGGTCTCCAATTCCTTTCTATACACACATGATTCATTCGAGATTTGTATGAAGCCAAACGCTTTGACTGATTCATCAAATCGAATGTTCCAATTCCTAGAAGCCTGTTTCAATCCATAGATTGATCTTTGGAGTTTGCAAACCTTTTGCTCACTCCCACTGAATGTGAAACCTATGGGTTGCTCCATATAAATGTCTTTGTCAATATCACCATTGAGAAAGGCAGTTTTCACATCCATTTGCCATATCTTATAGTCATAATATGCAGCAATGGCAAGCATGATTCGAATGGACTTTTGCATTGCAACTGGTGAAAAGGTTTCGTCAAAGTCCACGCCGGGTCTTTGAGTGAATCCTTTTGCAACCAGTCTTGCTTTGTAGGCTGTAATGCTTCCATCAACTCCAAGCTTTCTCTTAAAGATCCATTTGCAACCTATGGGTTTGACCCCATCAGGCAAATCTACCAAGGTCCAAACTAGGTTGGGGTTCATGGAATCCATTTCGGATTTCATGGCTTCTATCCACTGTTCAGAGTCAGAATCTAAAAGTGCCTCCTCATATGTTGAAGGATCATAATCCTTTTGAGAGATTTTATGGAAGAATCCGTACCATCTCTCCGGCTGTCTAGGAGTGCGTTCAGAACGCCTTAGAGGAGGATTTACATGTGTATCGAAATTCGTGATTGGTTGTGGTTGATCAGTAGGGGACGTTTCTTCAGTGGGTGGCGTGGGGTTACTTTGTACTTCTTCTAATTCTATGATCTTGCCTTTCTTTTCTTTAAGGAACGGTTCCTCCAGAAAAGTGGCATTTCTGGAAACAAACACCTTTTGCTCAGATTGATCATAGAAGTAGTATCCTATAGATTCCTTAGGATAACCTACAAAGTAGCATAAGTTAGAACGAGATTCTAACTTATCTCCCACTGTCCTCTTCACGTAAGCAGGACAACCCCAAATTCTTAAGTAAGAATAGCTAGGGATTTTACCATGCCACATTTCATGGGGCGTTTTAGGGACTGACTTAGAGGGAACTAGATTCAAAATCTTTGCTGCACTTTCTAGGGCATAACCCCAGAAAGAAGGTGGTAAGTCAGTGAAAATCATCATGGAACGAACCATATCAAGTAAGGTTCGATTCCTTCTCTCAGAAACTCCATTAAGCTGACGAGTTCCCGGAGGAGTCCACTGAAAGATAATCCCATTATCTTTGAGATGATTAAGGAATTCTTCACTGAGATATTCGCCTCCTCGATCAGATCGAAGTGCTTTTATCTTGTGACCAGTTTGGTTCTCAACCTCCTTTTGAAATTCTAAGAATTTCTCAAAAGCTTCAGATTTATACTTCATTAAGTATACATAACCATACCGACTAAAGTCATCAGTAAAGGTTATGAAATACTGATGATTGTTTCTAGTGCTTACACTAAGTGGTCCACAAACATCACTATGGATCAAATCCAAAACCTCAGTGGCACGTTCCACAGTTCCTTTAAAAGCAACTTTAGACATTTTTTCCTTTGAGACAGGATTCGCAAGAAGTTAACTCTTTGAGATCATTTTTAGAGAATGATCCTAAAGTGTTTATCTTGCTAATTCTGCTCTTGGAAATGTGTCCTAATCTAGCGTGCCATAAGGGAGCTGAAACTTTGTCATCTCTCTTACGCTTTGTTTCTCGTTGTATATTCATAATATTGATATTTTGAGTTAGGTAAAGTCCATTACTTAGAGTACCGATGTGAACGGAAGAGTTGTTCCGTTTGATAAAATATTTACCATTCTTAATATAAGTTTCATAACCTTCACAATCTAATATTGGAACTGAATTTATATTACGAATAATGCTCGGTACATAAAGGACTTTACTTAAGACTAACTCAAAACTACCCAAATCTAATCTAATTGTGCATAAAGCTCGAGCTTCAACGTTTGAGCCATCGCCGATCTTCAAGACACATTCTCCGTCTTTGAGTTGTTGGATTTCACTTAGCATATGTACATCATTACAGATATGAGTTCCACAACCGGTATCAAGTACCCAAGAACTAGAATTAATAGAAAGATTTACTTCAACGAGAAAGATACCTTTCTTTAGAGTAGCCTTGTACTCTGGGCAGTTTCTCCTCCAATGTCCCGCTTTGCCTCAATGGAAGCAAACATCCTCTTTCTGATCACGCTTCTTCTTTTGGGCCTTCCCCTTCGAAATGCCACCAGTGGGCCTAAGGGGTTTCTTCTTCTTCTGTTGGGCTTTCTTGCCCTTACCTTTAGAAGGCCCAGAAGAGGAAGACAGAGCATTCACAATCAAAACCTTATTGTCCTTCTTGATCGTGCTTTCAGCAATCACAAGCTGACTAATCAGCTCAGCTACAGTAGCACCAGCATGATTCATGTTGAAGTTAAGGACAAATGGGTTGAATGATGGTGGGAGCGAAGCTAGCAACAAATCCACTGAAAGCTCATCTTTCAGTGGCATGTCCATGGAGACAAGTTTCTCAGTAAGGGCAAGAAACTTGAGTCCATATTCATGGACACTTGAACCTTCCCTCATTCTCAAGTGGAACAATTCCTTTGAAGTGTTATACCTTGTAACACGTTCATGAGGGCGGTAAAGTTGCTCTAAGTGGTCGTAAATCTCCCAAGCGAATTCCATGGCCTCATGTTGCCTTTGCAAGTCCGGAGACATGTTAGCCAACATAAGGCAACGGGCTTGGAGATTATCATCCTTCCACTTCTGAATCGCATCCTGCTCGGCCCGAGTGGGAGCCTCCCCTTCGGGACTGGGCTCCCCTTCGAAGAGAACATAAGTTCTCTTCTCAGAATCTAAAATGATTTTTAGATTCCTCAGCCAATCAGAATAGTTGGGACCAGTCAACTTGTTTGACTCGAGGATCGATACAAGAGGGTTTTTGGTTGCCATTTCAAAACACGTAGAGAATCACAGAATCTACGACCTAAATGGTAAAACAGAGAACTAGTGAGCATGCTGAATTATAACGATATACAAAAGATAAGGTCTTTAATCTATTGTAGCTCCTACTGTTTTTCAAAGATCTATAATTCCCAAAGATCTAAGAGGAACACGTTTCCCAATGGGTACTAAGATCCTAGGCATTTTACCTCGAACCCACGACTCGCGGACATTCTGAGTAAGAACCCTAGGTAGGTACAACTTACCAATTCTAACACCTTTAGAACTCTTAGTAATTGTTTTTGCATCACCTATCTTTCAATATGGACCCACGACTCGTGCGACATCCATATTTACTTAGGCGTTAAGCTAGACCCATAAATCATAAGATCATGATCAAAACTTAGTTCGAACGACCCACGACTCGCGGACATCGCCCTTGCTAAAATTGATCATGAAATATTGATCATTAAAAATGATCAATTAGGTAACTAAGAACTAATAAGCTCCACTAGCTATCCCACGACTCGCGGACAATAACTAGCTTTACTTACTAAACTTAAAACCTATTAATGGAATGCTAGGAATTTAATTCAAAATTTGCATCTCGAATTAAATACCTATTTGTTCGAAATTAGCTTAATATTTAATGGGAATTTTCGAATCAACCGGAGAGTTGTTCGATTCGACCTCACCAACATATATGTTATCCAATTTTATTAGTCTTGATTAATGCAAGTACACTTAAATGCATTTCAAACAAGCACATAAACAGATAACATGTCCTAGCATGATACTAACATGTAATGATCATGGGTTCTACCTATCTTATGCGTGATATGTGGGAGCCACTCCACAATCACAAGTTCTAACATACATGCCACATAAACAGTTCAAATTACATAAGGGAAAGCGGTAACAAAATACGAGCCCTATCTCTATTACATTTAACAATTGAGATTCCCCTCCCTAACATTTTGAGGGGTCTTCACTTATGGCCCCCTTGTTACTTGAATGTGGTTCATCTTACTCCATGGGTGCATTGTCTCCAAATTGAAAATAAAACCTCACCACCTATCTCTACTCTCAAATTACAATAAAAGGAAAAATACATAAACTAATAAGGCTCAATCTTCATATTGGCCTTAGATAATTACACAGGGCATACCCCGGCCTCAAAAACAGTAATATCGAAAGCCACATAATAAATCACATAACAGTACGCACATAAGTGAGGCTCCAACCTCAATTGAAAAACGCAACTATAGGGCTCCAACCCCAATTTAAACCATTCATGTGCATAAATTAAAACCATACATAGATCTAAACCCATGATCACCTAACATGCTTTTGCAAGAATTTAAATTTAACCAATAAATTAAAATTCTCGTTTCAAGTCCTAATGACTTAAAACACGACTTAGATGCAATTCTTGTTCAAGAGCCTTTTCAATAAAACCCGAAAAACAATAAACCAATAAAATTCCAATTAATTTCCAAAATTAATAATTTTATTCTTTCATTATTTTCAGAAAATAAAATTCATAATTTTCCCAAAATCCAAATCGCTTTAATTTCTCAAAAATCCCAATTTATTCAAAATTTTAAAATAATTTTATTTTAGCAAAACTGATTTTTAAAATAAAATTAAATCGGGATTTTCAAGGACCGAAAACGCGAAACACGAAACACGAAGATTGGCCCGAAACCATCCGCCCAAAGGAGGGCACCGCCGCGCGGCATCAGACACACGCGCGCACGCGCCAGCTGCTCGTACAGCGTGCGGCAATTACCGCCCGCGTAGGCGCGCACGGCGCGCGCCTCGTGCGCTTGTCGCGCGCAGCGATGCCCGCCCGATGGCGGGCGGTCTCGGCCAGGGTGTCCCGCTCTGTTGCGGGACGGTGCGGGCGGCTGTCCCGCGCGGTTGCGGGACAGGCGAGCTGTCGCGCCTAGGCGCGGGCGGGAGCGCCTCCCGCGCGGTTGCGGGAGGGTTGGGCGGTGGCGACGGGCTGGGCGTGCGACTTGCTAGCACGCCTAGGCTCGTCCTATTTCGTGTTCGTTTCGTATTTTTAAAGTTTCTCCAAAACCCGTTTCAATAAAAAATTCGATTTAGATAAATTTCAACTTAAACAATTTTCAAAAACACGATTTGAGAAAACAGTTTCAGAAATCCAGGAAAAATTACAGTTTCGTATTTCAGGCTTTCTAAAAGAACTCATGAATACCTAATTCGCATCTAAGCCTAAGAATTTCTACCAAATTCAGAATAATTGAGACGAATCAGAAACACGATTAACGAGGTAGCTCTAATACCACTTGTTGGAAAACACGAATCAGAAAGCAGCGGAATTTAAAAAATTTTCCCAACAAAAGGACCTTGGACTCGCAATCGTGTAACCAAATTCGTAGAGATAGAAAACTTACTTTTCTTTTGTTCTATCTTGAAGCGTTTCAAGCCACCCAAGAACGTTATTCTCGCGGCTTGCTCCCCTCTCCTTGGTAAAGCTCGAATCTTCAAACTTCTAACTTGAAGTCTCTAGAGAAAGTCCACCAACTTGATCACAATCTAACTAGTAAGGATGCTAGTTCTCTAGTTAGTGTTTAGGCTTAACCTAGGGTTTATTTGATTTTGGAGAAAGGAAGGTGTTCAACACATGAACCAAAAGAATTGCCAACTAGCTCTAAATGGGAGCATGAGCTCCCCCATATATAGGAAAGGGAGAGGGACGGCCGAACATATTCCTTGTTGGACAAGGATTTGGTTCCTCTCTCTCCTATTACTTGATCATCAAGTATTTTCCAACTTTGACTTTGAATTCTAATTCAAGTCAACTTTTAAGAGAGCTAAAAATATCCAAAAAATTTTTGGATAATTTTATACTTTATTTATTATAAAATAAATAACTTATTTTTATCTAATTAATTAATTCATAATTAATTAACTAGATTATTTTCTCCAAAATAAGACTTTCTTTTTAATTCAAAATTAAACCAAAGTCTATTAAATAATTAACACATTTGATTATTTAATACATATATATATAATATATATATATATTCACACGTGTGTGACACGTGTCACAGTGACACGTGTCACTCACGTGAGCCACACCTGTGATTTCACACGTGTGGAACCCTCTTGGCCCGATTAACTCGTTTAATCATTTTAAAGCCTCAACTCATGTAACCAAGTTGTTGTGTGTGACCCTCTAGGTTCTCAATTCAATTAGCATTGACCCTAATTAATTAATTCACTTATTAATTAATCAGTCCACAGATTAAACGACCATAGTCTAGCAACAGGTGTTTAACCCCTAGCTGAATTGGAATGTTCGGATTCGACAGAACCTTTAAGTCATTGATTCATGCGAGATACAATCCTCCTACTTACTATCTCTCAACCAAGATCTAGGGTAAGGGAATAATCAGAACCCTAATAATCCGGTCTTAAAGTTAAGTGAATTTCATATCCATTTGATCTCAATCCAAGAAACCCTTTTCTTGATGTCTTGATCTACTGCCTTGGCCAAGGACTCCATATGGCATATGAATGACTTACACAATAAGAGACCACCTTGCAAATGCAAGTGTAGGTCCTTTCTTGATTCTCATTCACTTTCATGAATCACTTGTGCAGCCCCAGCATAAGCCTTGAATCAGTTGTCTAAGGCGACACCCTTTAAAGCTTATACCTAAGACTACAGAGTTAACTCATAAAGTGACAAGGAACCTCAAGTCTAAGGATCAATTAATCACATCAATGACTCGTGAGATATTTCCTAATCTGGAAGTTTCCATTTCCTGAAATAGAAACTTCCTTTCCCATTTAGGAATGTTCTCACACGGGGCACCTCAGTGAACTTACTTATTAAAGTAAGCACCCTCATGTATCACGCACGTATCAACTATACACTTTGCACCTCCATGAAACAAGGTGGTCCTTCTTAAGGGCGTGATCCCACAAGCAAGCCTTAGAGGAGTCAGGTTGACACTCCCACTGTCTGTAGGACTCATCGGCTTGGAGTATTTTACTAATCATGACTTATGTGATATAGGGCTCGTTTCATGAACCATTTCACCTAAATGGTAGAGTCCTAAAGTCATCAGGATTAGGGGAGTTCTCATACATGCACAGCTAAAGTAAACGCATACCAAACAAGAGCATATAAAGAAGTGTTGCCTCAATTCGTTATTTTATTCAAAGATTGTCTGTGATTACAATAAGGAAAAGCACAAAGCGGATATACAATCGGCTTTTAGGGCACTATTCCTAACAATAAAGTAACAGAGAACTAAAACCAAACACATGCATTGGCCACGGGCCTGCAAAAATTAAACACTCGAACCACAGACAAACTTGGGCTCCTCAGGCCTCTTATAATTCATAACAAAGGCCGACAAGGACATTCAATAACAATTACCTAAGGATTCAAGTCCATAATATTACAGAATCGAATCATGCAGGATTTAAGTACAAATGCGAGTGCAGAGACACTCCAAACATAACTTGACCAACTCAAGGACTCCATACACTTCCGCCTAGCTCGAAACTCCGAAGCTAAACCTGCGCACTAAAAGGTTGGGGAGGGAGAGGGTCAGGTTAAGTTAGGAGTGTCTCTACACTCGCATTTGTACTTAAATCCTGCATGATTCGATTCTGTAATATTATGGACTTGAATCCTTAGGTAATTGTTATTGAATTGCCTTGTCGGCCTTTGTTATGAATTATAAGAGGCCTGAGGAGCCCAAGTCTGCCTGTGGTTCGAGTGTTTAATTTCTGCAGGCCCGTGGCCAATGCATGTGTTTGGTTTTAGTTCTCTGTTACTTTATGTCTTGTTGATTAGTTATATTTACAGGGTCTAAGTTCCGCCTAGCTTAGGAGGGTCTTTCTGTTTGTCTCCCGTTCGCTATGGTTTGATACGAGTGCGAATTTACCATTTCGTTACTCGTGTTGAGCTGTAGTACGGGGGATGTGGTGCCTCACGTGTGGGGTGCTACAGTTCGAATAGTATCTTTAATGCTTTATGAATTTTTACAGAAAATTCTTGAATTTGAGTATATGTTATGTATTCATCGTTTTTGTTTGAAATACGAAGTTGCTGGATCTCTCAAAAAACTATTTTCGTAGGAATAGTGCACTTAAAGCAGATGTTTGCTTTACTAATTCCTTGTAAAGTCACAAACAGTCTTTGAATAATAAACGAGATGATTTTGTTCATAGGAAATCACTTCTTTATGTACTTATTTATGTCTGTTTGGGTTGACTGTGTTTTGCATGTATTGAACTCCCCTAATCCGATGAGGCCATTAAGAATTTTGTCGTTGTGGGAACGATACATGAAACAAGTTCTTAACTGTATAGGTGAGGATTAGAAACTTCTCCAAGTCAATGAGTCCGACAGACAGTGGGAGTGTCGACCTAGACTCTGCTGAGACTTGCTTATGTGATTATGTCCTTTTGAAGGATCACTCAGTTTCATGGAGTGATAAGTGCATACGTTGATGCGTTCATAATACATATGGGTGATTGTTACAAGAACTTCATCACTGAGATGTCCCGCGTGAGAACATTCCTAAATGGGAAAGTAAGTTTCCTGAAACTTCTAGATTAGGAAATATCTCACAAGTCCAAAACGTGATTCATTAATCCTTAGACTTGAGATTCTGTAATATCTCATATGAGCTAACTCTGTAATCTTTGATATAGGCTCAAAAGGGTGTCGCCATACAAACACCTGAACCACAGCCTATGTTGGGATTACACAAATGGCATATAGAGAATTAGTAGAATCGATAAAGGACCTACACTTTTTGCAAGGACAAGAATGATCTCTTACTGATTGAGTTGTTCGTAGTCCATTAGACATTAAACCCTTGGCCAAGGTGGAAAAAGATCAAGACATCTAGAAAATGGGGTTTTCTAAGATTGAGATCGAAATGGATATGAAACGAACTTAACTTTAAAGATCAAGAATATTTGGGCTCTGAGAATATTCCCATGCTTTAGTTCTTGATTGAGAGATGGAGTTGTAGGAGGATCGTATTTCACTGATTGTCATTGACTGAAAGGTTCTTCGATTCATTTCGTTATTCAGCTAGGGGTCACACACCCATTGATAGATTACGTTAGTGTGATATGTGAAGTGATTAATTAATAAAAGTTCAAAACCAATCGTGTAAGTGTACACTAACATACGCGTAGCACAACATGATCGTACCCATAGGGAAGGGAAATCAATCACTACTTAATATCGTTCTCTAATCTAAAGACCGAACGAAAAGCAAATCTACTAAAATAGAAATTAACAATTAACTAGAATTAAACGCAAGTAACAACTAAAACACACGTATTAACTTCAGTAAACTAAATAGGCACGGAAAAGTAATGAATCATACAATCAAGAGTCAATATGATACTTGTCTGACAGGTTTAATTCTACAACCTAGTCACTTATATTTGTATTACCCTCTCTCAAGGTGTAACCAAGGGCTTAATTAGTGGTCAATGTTGCTCTCGTAATCACCAATAGTTGATTAAACCATAGGAACAAGACTAGTGCAATTCAATATTCTAGCGGCTCGGCATGGAATAAGATTACTGTTGTATAAGTTAGGACCAAATCTCTTTGTATCCTACAACTTACAAGTTACGAAAATCATCTAAATTACCATCAATCTCTTGATCTATAGGCAATTATGCCATATGCTAAGGGTGATCAAGCCATCGTAAGCCAATTCGAACCTATTTTCAAACTAAGAATTAACACAAGTCATTCAAGCATCATATCGAACTATCATGCAATCATCATCACTCCCCTAGCCCTAGAGAATTAGCTACTCATAATTAAAGTAGAACTCATAAAACTAAAGGAAATCGCATTAAAATAATTCATATGCATCAAATCTAAACAAGGTCTCAAAAACAAAAGCATAGACATTCAGTAATATCTAAAATGAATCTAACATATGAAAACTAATTAAAACTAAACTCAAAGGAATTAGTTTGATAATTAAAGCAACAATGAAAATGGAATTCGTTCTAAGAATTCAATCCTTTCGTCTTCTCGAATTCTCTGAAAAACTCCTCTGAAACTCCTCGTCTTCTCTCCAAACCCTAGGTCACGACCTGGAAGAAAAGCTCTTTGAAAAGGACTCCAAAACGCACTAATATAGCAGCCCTAATAGTTTCTCGCCGACTCTTGGTAATGGGCGTTACTTATCCACGTGCATTTGTCGTTAACACCCGTTACTGCTGAAATCGCAATAACGCTTTTATTAGTGGTAACGGGCGTTACCACTTTCCTTCTGCATAGGGGTAATGGGCGTTACCCCTCTTCTCTCGCCAAAAGCTTCACTCATGTGTCTTGTAACGGGGGTTAATGAAATTGAACTCCTGAGTGGTAACGAGGGTTACCACATTTTCCTCCAAAAAAAAGCGTGAAATTGCTTTGCTTCATCGTTTCGTAACTCCAACTCTAAAATCACCTAAACGGAGCATAACAAACACATAAACGCATCAAACGGCATAAAAATTATAATCTGATTACGCTCAAAATCATGAAAATTCTACACTCAACATAGGGAATTAATTAATTATTATCACTACTAATCGGATAATGAACCTAAAGGGACACACACAAATGCCAGAACACGAGGGTTATGGTAGGATGTTAATATGATTGACGAAGGATCAAATTGTTGATCAAAAATAGAGATTATAACACGTGGTCATTGCCACGTGTCAAGGACACGTGACTGCCACATGTCACGTAGCCACTGCATGGTTCCAACGTGTCATACACACGTGGCACGCAGGGCTGCACGCGGCTGTGAACGGCCATTGCAGGTCCGTCCTGGGATTTCGTTTTTGTTTCGTGTTTTCCAAGTTTCGTAAAATCCTGTTTTGAAAAATCTGATCTTATTTTAAAATTTGATTTTAATTTTATAAAATTATTTATTTGAGATAATTATAAAATTTGGGATTTTAGTGAATTAAAGTCAAGTTCTTATTTTTTGAGAAAATTACAAATATCACTTTGAATGATATTTTAGAGAGAAATGTCATTTTGAATTAATTGTTGTTTTGTCTAGATCCGATGATTCGATTTTGAATAAATTCTTGAATAATGAACTATATTCAAATTACTTAAGTTAGTTGTAACTTGAAGTCAAGGGAATTTTAAATTTAGTTGGTAAATTTAAATTCAAGCGGAAGCATGCTAGTTTAGGTGATCAGGGGTTAGTCTTATTTATGGTTTTAAATTCTACACATGGATGATTTCAATTGTGGTCGGAGCCCCATAGTTACGTTATTTCAATTGGGGTTGGAGACCTACTTATGTACGTACTGTTATGTGTTTATTATGTGGCTTTCCTTATCATTGTTTTTGGGCCGGGGTATGCCCCGTGTACTTGTCTATGGTCAATATGAAAATTGAACCATATTACTTTATGTAAAGAGAGTAGAACTTAGGAAGTGAGGTTTTATTTTTCATTTTGGAGACAAACACCCATGGAATAAGAAGGATCCACAAGGAGCACTTGGAGAACAGTGGCCATAAGAGGACCCCTCAAAATGTTTAGAAGGGTTTCTATTAAATGTAATAGATAGGACATTTTTCCATTAAATTTTGTACCCCTATGTGATATGAATTGTCTTATGTGGCATGAATGTTAGAACTAGTGATTATGGAGTGGTTCCCATAATTGCATATATAAGATAGGATACCCATGATCATCACATAATTAGTATTGTGATGCCCCGATAATTCGGCCGTACAGGTATGACGTAAGTATTTACCAAATTGCGCGAAATAATTAATTATACGTGTTTTATGTATTTAATTTATATTTTAATTTTATTAAATGTTAATTATTTCATTTAATGTTATTAATATTAAATACATTTATATAATATAAATATATTTATATATATTATTGTGTACGTGTGCATGAAAATAATTATGCATGCATTTATATTTATAACTTATATATGCATGCATGTATTCATTATATTTATATACGTATGCATGCATTATTTATTATAATATATTATATACGTATTTATAGTGTATTAGTTGTAATATTGTTAATTTTATTGTTACATTGCGTATGAGTGATATTTACGTGCTTCGTTTCTATTTGAATTGATACCGGAATTTCGTGCGAATTTAATATGTTGAAGTTATACGTGTCTTGTATATGAATATTTGTTCGTTTCGTATTTTCGGATTCATTTGTTTGTGTTTCGGATTTAATTTGAATTTTGGAATCCAAGTCGGGGCTAACGAGCACTTAGCGCACCTTTGGTTCCGTATTTAATATCTTGAACTCGGGAACTCGGATTCGAGTTCCGTCAACTTCGCTGAACTCGTAATGAAAATTCAAGTTTAGTAAACTTAGCCTTATATTTTTCTAACGTCATTTGAACCTCCGAAATTCAACCGAAAGACGAAACGACGACGAAACTGACCTTGTTGCACTAAAATGGCCATAACTTATTCATTTGTTGACCAAATTAACCATGGTTTGATGCTATAGAACCCTAACTCAACCACCTAACCTGCTGTACCATGACCTAACCGAACCAACCCTCACACAATTCACAAATCTCAGCCAAAGTTACTGCTCTCCAGTTCTCTCCCGTAACCTTGCATTCCTTGGAGATTTTGGAGCTCAAATCTCATCCAATCTTCATCCAATCAACAAGGTAAGCTTAGGGTTGTAATATATGTTCATTTCTGATCATTTTCATCCTTTCATCCCCAAATTTGAGCATGGTTTCGTGGGTTTTTGACTGATATTCGAAAATAAGAGGTTGAGAGCCAATTTGATGATCTTGTTCAATTCTTGATGGTTTTGATTGATTCCAAGCATGAGAATGATTGTTTTGACATCCTCTTCTCATTTATGATCATTAATTGCATGGTAGTTGAAGTATTTATTAGATATCAATTTTGGAACATTGAGAAAAACTTCATGTAATGTCACATATGACAGCTTTTCTTGGTTGAGCTTGTTTGGAACTGAATTATATGTTGAATTTGTGTGGATTTGCTGCGTTTTGATAACCTAAACTGACCTGGAATTGTGGAGATGAAGAGGATCATTCTACGCCCTGTTTTCGCGTGAGTTTTGCCCTGTTTTTGGGACTGAAAAGTTGCTGTCAGCTGCTGCGTTCTTCCCTTGCTGTTGCTGTCATTTTTGTACATGGTTAGGGTTGGTTTTGTGCTGCATTTCATGTCATTTATTGCTGCATATATTGCCTATTTGTTGCTTGAGATGTTGCTGCGTTGTAAGCTAGAAAAACAGGGGATGATCTGCGTGTTGAGCTGCTGCGTTCGTGCGACACGGGGGTGTCTTTCTGCCCCTTTTCAGCTTGTAACAGGCGTGCACGAGGGGCGGTTTTTTCTGTACCGAGACACGGGGGTGTCTCGGTTTGTTCTTTGGGGTGACACCGGGGTGTCACCTTGTTATTCCATGCATGTTTGGCTGTTGACGTGAACTGCTGCTGCTACTGCTGGTTTCTTTTTCTTTCTTGCATGAATTGTTAATTGTTAATGCATGATTTTCATGCATAATGTTTGCATGCATATATGTATATAATTATACCTACACTATTGCATGCATGTGTTTTATTTGCATGAAAAAATTTCATGAATTTGTTATTTTTGCATGCATGAACTACGTATGCATGTGTATTTATATATATATCTATATATAAATAATATAATATAGTATATGTATATTATATTTAATTATATATACTTATATATGTTTATTAAATATTAAATGCTATTTGATTTAATTGAATATTAGAATTTAAATGTTACCTATTTCATGTTTTATTTAATTTCCAAAATTTAATTAAATGTATTTAATTGGTTAATTTTTAATTGGAAATGCGATTGAATGTGTTTAATTGTCCATGTTCTAAATTTAAATGTGATTTAACTGGTGCTATGAATATATTTGAATTAATTTGATTGAAAATGTGGAATTATGAAAGTGAATGAAAGTGAATGACTTGATTATATGATTAAATGTATTAATAGTGCACATGAACATTTCATAACATAATTTTATCTTTTATATATTCATATCATGATCATTGCATTGCCGAGCGTCTTATTTGGTCATATTGAGTCTCGCTTCACCTTTCTTGCACAGATTTTGATCCAGTTGGAGACGAGGCCGGTCAGTGAGGCTCGTGCTTTCTTCTTTTGACGGTTTAAGGTGGGTTTTTCTTCTATGTAGATATAAGACCCTATATATACCGTCAACGTGAAAGCTTTCGACCAAAATTATTTATATATATATAGAGTCGTTTTAAAGAGTAAATGTTTTCAACGTAAAACCTTATTTTATGAACCCTACCTAATGTTTTGGTGAGAAATAATCGAATGCACGAATGGGGCCTAGGGACTTAGTTTGAGTGGCTATCCGGAGAGGCACGGGCCGACGGTGAACCCTAACACTAGTTCCACCAATGAACGGCATAACCGGACCTCGTTAGGAGTTAGCGGGGAATGGACGCTGAGCGCCATCTGGGGAGTCATGTAACCCCTTTTGGTCAATGAATGGGTGGTCGGGTCTTGCAAACCCACCACCAACCCGGAGGAAGAAGGTGTAAATTTTAATGAATGTGCACAAAAGAATGATTGCATGAAAAGAATGAATGAATGTTTAAATGATTTACACAAGGTGTTGGTTGGAGATAATGCACGCCCACTCGCCGGGCCACTAATGACCTAATGTTAATGATTCGTTATAATCCCTTTTGATGATTTCTATTCACCCACTTGGGAAATTCTTTAAAAACCTCACTTGGGATTATAGCTTGCATGTGATTGTTTAATTACCGTCATATATTCTATTTATGCCCTGTTTTATACCCACCTGTCCCTTTTGGAGTGAACCCGTTTGGTTTTCAGCTGTGTTGTACAGATGTTGAGGGAGCTAGGCGGGAATACGAGTCTTAGGTCTTGCATTCGTCTCTAGCTCTTATATTTTGGTCTCACAGTTGCATACTTTTATTTCGATCATTGTATATGTATAATGAAGTGGAGCGTACATGTTTTGGGTCGTGATGGCAATTGATGATGTATATGACTTATTTTTGGAGCTTCGATGCTCATGGTACATATATATATGGTATATGTTCGTTTATTGCTTCCGCTTTAATGTTTTATATTGTTTTATGGTTTTAAAGGTTAGCCCGCTTATCTTAGAGTGTGTGTTTGTCCCCGTTCGCCATGATTTGGCTCGGGTATGGATCGTCCATTTCATATTCGGGTCAGGACTCGGTGCGGGGGATGTGACGCCTTGCGTTCGGGTGTTACATCCTTAAGTGGTATCAGAGCTTAGGGTTGCAAAACCCGGGCTCTCATGTCGTGTGAGTCAGTCTAGGTCGTTCGGCTTAGGGACTACTTGACAATGTGTTGCATATACATCTCTTTTGTGCTTAATTGATTTAAATTTTGAATTCTAATTGAATTATTTGCATTAACATGCATAGACTAAAAATAGCACGCATTTTAGTGTTTATTGACAGGATGCCTCCATGTAGATATCGTGATCGATCTCCAGGACGATGTCATCATCGTGATCGTACTCCTATACCTCCACCTCCACAACCACCGCCGGCAGAGGCCTTTGTTAACTCAGTCATCAATATTATAGATCAAAGGCTACGAGATTATGTACCACCGGCACCTCCAGCACCACCTGCACCTGTTGTACCGCCTGAGGCACCGCTTTCTGTTATACTTAGAGAGTTTCAGAATCAAAGACCTCCCAAGTTCTTCAAGGGAAATGATATACAAACGGAATTGTGGCTGAAAGAGGTAGAGAAGATATGGGAACTCATTCCATGTGAGTCCCAAGAGAAAGCTCGATGCACCATCACTTTGATACAAGGGGAAGCCTACTCTTGGTGGGAAAGCACACGGATTGTATTGGAAGCAGCTGGTGAAGAGATCAACTGGGAAGTATTTACAAGAGAATTCAAGAACAAGTTCATCCCTCCCTCATCACGTACTCGAAGGTTGAGAGAATTTACCGAATTAAAGCAAGGATCGAGGTCTGTGGCCGAGTATATTTCAGAGTATGAGAGGTTATCCCGCTATACACCAAATATAGCAGGCGATGACTTCCATAAGGCTATGCCGTTTGTTCAAGGGCTTCGACCGGATATCCAGACAGCTTTAGAGGCAGTGAATACGAGCACGTGGGCGAAGGCTACTTCGAAAGCCTTAAAGGTTGATGATTCTGTGAATGCGAGGAGGCCAGCTTATCGCCTAGGACAAGGATGAGGATCCGGCTGGGGATTTAACAAAGGAAAGAGGCCGATGAATGTACCAGCTCCACCACAAAAAGGGCCTTTCAAGAAGCCTAGGGTAGGAGGTCCGATTGCACCCGTTCCACGACCACCTCAGGCTCCACCGGCTCCTAAAGGATCTCACAATGATCAGCCTCCATGTACTTATTGTGGATGGCCAACTCATTCTTACAACAACTGCCGAAAGAGATTGAGATTGTGTTTGATTTGTGGAAAAGGGGATCATATGGCTTTTTCATGCCCGGACAAGACTCCAGGATACCAAGCTGGGGCTCAAAGACCGATGGTTCAGGCACGAGCCTATGCTCTTGAGAGCGAGGAGCAGAATGTCGAGGTTGATCCAAAGGCCGTGGTGGAAGGTACCATTTACATTCATAACATGAGCATTCATGTATTGTTCGATCCGGGTGCCACGCATACTTTTATATCTTCTGATCTATGTGCCTCTCTGTGCCTACCTGTTATTTGCTCAAATTCCTGTTATTATGTGAGTTCGCCTCTTGGAGGTAGTTTGCAGACAGATCGGGTTGTCAGGGGTTGTTCAGTTTTGATAGAGGGGAAAGATTATCCGACAGATTTCATTGCTATGCCTATGAAGAATTATGGGGTAATCTTCGGGATGGATTGGTTGTATCGGCACCGGGCCGAAGTTGATTGTTTTAAGAAGAAGATAAAATTGGGTGAAGAGTTGATTGGAGGAGTTGGGTCGAAGAATGTACCTCTTTTGTCGTTTATGGAAGCTCGCAAGTTGGTAAATGAAGGAGCCACGGGATTTATTGCCTATCTCCTTAATAAACCAAAGGATCAATCAAGTTTTGAGGAGACGGCTGTAGTAAAGGAATATCCCGATGTATTTCCAGAAAATTTAGGTTCTCTACCACCGGATCGGGAGATTGAATTTGTTATTGATTTATATCCGGGATCAGAACCTTATTCCGAGACTCCTTATAGAATGGCTCTAGCAGAGTTGAAGGAGCTGAAGATTCAACTCGAGGAATTACTTAAGAGTGGATATATCCGACCGAGTTCATCTCCTTGGGGTGCTCCGGTTCTCTTTGTCAAAAAGAAAGATGGGACGTTGAGAATGTGTATAGACTACCGGGAGCTTAATCAGATGACCATCAAGAATAAGTACCCGTTGCCCCACATTGAGGATTTATTTGATATGCTGCAAGGTTCAAAGGTTTATTCGAAATTGGATTTACGGCAAGGCTATTACCAGTTGAAAATTCGGGAAGAGGATATACCAAAGACAGGATTTAATACCCGGTATGGGCATTATGAGTTTGTAGTGATGCCTTTTGGTTTAACAAATGCCCCTGCAGCATTCATGGACATGATGCATCGGATTTTTCTGCCGTATTTGGATAAATTCGTCGTAATCTTCATTGATGACATTCTTGTGTATTCAAAGACTCCGGAAGATCACGCTAGGTATCTCAACTTGGTATTGGAGACGTTGAGAGAGCACCGGTTGTATGCGAAGTTTAGTAAGTGTGAGTTTTGGATCGACCGGGTTGCTTTTCTAGGCCATATTATTTCAAGTAAGGGTTTGGAAGTTGATCCTTCAAAGATCGAGACGGTTATTCAGTGGCAGAGTCCGAAAAATACTTCCGACGTTAGAAGTTTCTTGGGATTGGCAGGTTATTACCGAAGGTTTGTAAAGGATTTTTCAAAGATAGCCGGTCCTTTAACTCGATTAACTAAGAAGGAAGCTAAATTTAAGTAGGACGAGGCATGCGAAGCGAGTTTTCAACTCTTGAAGGAAAAATTGACCACTACACTAGTATTAGCACTTCCCGAGGGCATTGAAGGATACATGGTTTATACGGACGCCTCGAAAGAAGGGTTGGGATGTGTTTTGATGCAGAATGGTAAGGTGATAGCTTATGCCCCGAGGAAATTGAAAGATCATGAACAGAATTATCCCACTCACGATCTCGAGCTTGCAGCAGTGATCTTCGCTTTGGGAAAGTGGAGACACTATCTCTACGGAGTTTCTTTTGAGATCTTTTCCGACCACAAGAGTCTCCAGTATTTGTTTTCTCAGAAGGAATTAAACAAGAGACAGAGACGTTGGATGGAGATGTTGGCGGATTATGAGTGTACGATTCGATATCATCCAGGAAAGGCCAACGTGGTCGCGGATGCGCTTAGTAGGAAAGCTAGCGTGCCAAGTGTTAAAGTGAAAACTATGGATGAATCTGAGTCTTTCAAGCTAAGAGCTAGTATTCGGAATATTACCGTTTAACCGGATCTTCAACAGAGATTGTTTGAAGCTCAGAGAGTGGACTCCGAAGTTCAGAGGTTGGTGCAGAAAGCTAGAAATGATTCAGAGAGTCCGTTCAGATTTGATGACAACGGGCTTCTAAGGTTTAAGAATAGAGTGGTGGTTCCGGAAGAGTTAAGACGGTTGATATTGGAAAATGCTCATCGATCAGGGTATTCGATACATCCCGGGGGAAATAAGATGTATAAGGACTTAAAGAAATTTTATTGGTGGAATGGACTTAAGCGGGATGTGATCGACTTCGTGAGACATTGCTTGACTTGCCAAGTGGTGAAAGCAGAGCATCAGAAGCCATCGGGGCTACTGCAACCGTTACCTATTCCAGAATGGAAATGACAGCAAGTGGCGATGGATTTCGTTTCGGGTCTTCCACGAGTGAAAGGTGGTTTAGATGGAATTTGGGTAATAGTGGATCGACTGACGAAATCGGCACATTTTCTAGTTGTTCGGATGTCGGATAAGGTACCTAAATTGGCTAAGAAATATGTTGATGAAATCGTCTGACTTCATGGAGTACCGATTAGCATTGTATCAGATCGGGATCTGAGGCTCACTTCTAGATTTTGGCAAGAATTGCAAAGGAATCTGGGCACAAGGCTTCAATTCAGCACAGCTTTCCGTCCTCAGACAAACGGGCAATCAGAAAGATTAATTAAATATTTGGAGGATATGATGAGAGCATGTGCATTGGATTTTTCGAGTTCGTGGAACGAACAATTTCCTTTGATTGAATTTGCCTATAACAACAGCTTTCAAGCGTCGATAGAAATGGCTCCATATGAGGCTCTCTACGGACGGAAATGCAGGTCACCGTTGTTCTTTGATTTGGAAGAATGGTATTGGACGAAGCAAGAGGGTGTGAAACGAGGAGATAAAAAGGAAAAACCCTCTAAGGCCGTGCAAGAGGCAATAGATAAGGTCCAAATAATCAGACAACGGATGAAAGCAGCCCTGGACAGACAGAAAAGCTATGCCGATCACCGAAGGAAAGATCTTCAGTTTGAGGTTGGTGATAGGGTATTCTTGAAAGCCTCACCTCGTAAGGGATTTTCGAGGATTGGAAAAGGAGGGAAATTGAATCCTCGGTATCTAGGACCGTATGAGATTTTGGAGAAAATTGGAGATACGACCTACCGTTTGGACCTACCCCCGAGTTTGACCGGAATTCATAATGTATTTCATGTGTCTCAGCTTCGGAAATATTATCCGGATGAATCGGAAGTTATTCCCGTTGAGGAAATGGAGTTAGAACCGAATCTCACCTTCGTTCAGAAGCCGATTAAGATTTTGGATCGTAAATTTCAAGAGCTTCGAAATCGGCAGATCCCACTAGTTAAAGTTTTATGGAGAAGTGATAAAACGGAAGAGGCTACGTGGGAGACAGAAGATAAATTGAAAAGATTTCATCCCGAATTGTTTCCGGGCGATCAATGAATCCGAGGACGGATTCTTTTAAGGGGGAGAGATTGTGACGCCCCGATAATTCGGCCGTACAGGTATGACGTAAGTGTTTACCAAATTGTGCGAAATAATTAATTATACGTGTTTTATGTATTTAATTTATATTTTAATTATATTAAATGTTAATTATTTTATTTAATGTTATTAATATTAAATACATTTATATAATATAAATATATTTATATATATTCTTGTGTACGTGTGCATGAAAATAATTATGCATGCATTTATATTTATAACTTATATATGCATGCATGTATTCATTATATATATATACGTATGCATGCATTATTAATTATAATATATTATATACGTATTTATAGTATATTAGTTGTAATATTGTTAATTTTATTGTTACATTGCGTATGAGTGATATTTACGTGCTTCGTTTCTATTTGAATTGATACCGGAATTTCGTGCGAATTTAATATGTTAAACTTATACGTGTCTTGTATATGAATATTTGTTCGTTTCGTATTTTCGGATTCATTTGCTTGTGTTTCGGATTTAATTTGAATTTTGGAATCCAAATCGGGGGCTAACGAGCACTTAGCGCACCCTTGGTTCCGTATTTAATATCTTGAGCTCGGGAACTCGGATTAGAGTTCCGTCAACTTTGCTGAACTCGTAATGAACGTTCGAGTTTAGTAAACTTAGCCTTATATTTTTCTAACGTCATTTGAACCTCCGAAATTCAACCGAAAAACGAAACAACGATGAAACTGACCTTGTTGCACTAAAATGGCCATAACTTATTCATTTGTTGACCAAATTAACCATGGTTTGATGCTATAGAACCCTAACTCAACCACCTAACCTGCTGTACCATGCCCTAACCGAACCAACCCTCACATAATTCACAAATCTCAGCCAAAGTTACTGCTCTCCTGTTCTCTCCCGTAACCTTGCATTCCTTGGAGATTTTGGAGCTCAAATCTCATCCAATCTTCATCCAATCAACAAGGTAAGCTTAGGGTTTTAATATATGTTCATTTCTGATCATTTTCATCCTTTCATCCCCAAATTTGAGCATGGTTTCGTGGGTTTTTGACTGATATTCGAAAATAAGAGGTTGAGAGCCAATTTGATGATCTTGTTCAATTCTTGATGGTTTTGATTGATTCCAAGCATGAGAATGATTGTTTTGACATCCTCTTCTCATTTATGATCATTAATTGCATGGTAGTTGAAGTATTTATGAGATATCAATTTTGGAACATTGAGAAAAACTTCATGTAATGTCACGTATGACAGCTTTTCTTGGTTGAGCTTGTTTGGAACTGAATTATATGTTGAATTTGTGTGGATTTGCTGCGTTTTGATAACCTAAACTGACCTGGAATTTTGGAGATGAAGAGGATCATTCTATACCCTGTTTTCGCCTGAGTTTTGCCCTGTTTTTGGGATTGAAAAGTTGTTGTCAGCTGCTGCGTTCTTCCCTTGCTATTGCTGTCATTTTTGTACATGGTTAGGGCTGGTTTTGTGTTGCATTTCATGTCATTTATTGCTGCATATATTGCCTATTTGTTGCTTGAGATGTTGTTGCGTTGTAAGCTAGAAAAACAGGGGCTGATCTGCGTGTTGAGCTACTGCGTTCATGCGACCCGGGGGTGTCTTTCTGCCCCTTTTCAGCTTGTAACGGGCGTGCACGAGGGGCGGTTTTTTTTGTACCGAGACACGGGGGTGTCTCGGTTTGTTCTTTGGGGGTGACACGGGGGTGTCACCTTGTTATTCCATGCATGTTTTGCTGTTGACGTGAACTGTTGCTGCTACTGCTGGTTTCTTTTTCTTTCTTGCATGAATTGTTAATTGTTAATGCATGATTTGCATGCATAATGTTTGCATGCATATATGTATATAATTATACCTACACTATTGCATGCATGTGTTTTATTTGCATGAAAAAATTTCATGAATTTGTTATTTTTGCATGCATGAACTACGTATGCAAGTGTATTTATATATATATATATATATATATATATATATATATATAATATAATATAGTATATGTATATTATATTTAATTATATATATTTATATATGTTTATTAAATATTAAATGCTATTTGATTTAATTGAATATTAGAATTTAAATGTTACCTATTTCATGTTTTATTTAATTTCCAAAATTTAATTGAATGTATTTAATTGTTTAATTTCTAATTGGAAATGCGATTGAATGTGTTTAATTGTCCATGTTCTAAATTTAAATGTCATTTAACTAGTGCTATGAATATATTTGAATTAATTTGATTGAAAATGTGGAATTATGAAAGTGAATGAAAGTGAATGACTTGATTATATGATTAAATGTATTAATAGTGCACATGAACATTTCATAACATAATTTTATCTTTTATATATTCATATCATGATCATTGCATTGCCGAGCGTCTTATTTGGTCATATTGAGTCTCATTTCACCTTTCTTGCACAGATTTTGATCCAATTGGAGACGAGGCCGGTCAGTGAGGCTCGTGCTTTCTTCTTTTGACGGTTTAAGGTGGGTTTTTCTTCTATGTAGATATAAGACCCTATATATACCTTCAATGTGAAAGCTTTCGACCAAAATTATTTATATATAGAGAGAGTCGTTTTAAAGAGTAAATGTTTTCAACGTAAAGCCTTATTTTATGAACCCTACCTAATGTTTTGGCGAGAAATGATCGAATGCATGAATGGGGCCCAGGGACTTAGTGTGAGTGGCTATCCGGGGAGGCACGGGCCGACGGTGAACCCTCACACTAGTTCCACCAATGAACGGCGTAACCGAACCTCGTTTGGAGTTAGCGAGGAATGGACGTTGAGCGCCATCTGGGGAGTCATGTAACCCCTTTTGATCAATGAATGGGTGGTCGGGCCTTGCAAACCCACCACCAACCCGGAGGAAGAAGGTGTAAATGTTAATGAATGTGCACAAAAGAATGATTGCATGAAAAGAATGAATGAATGATTGTTTAAATGATTTACACAAGGTGTTGGTTGGAGATAATGCACGCCCACTCGTCGGGCCACTAATGACCTAATGTTAATGATTTGTTATAATCCCTTTTGATGATTTCTATTCACGCACTTGGGAAATTCTTTAAAAACCTCACTTGGGATTATAGCTTGCATGTGATTATTTAATTACCGTCATATATTCTATTTATGCCCTATTTTATACCCACCAGTCCCTTTTGGACTGAACCCGTTTGGTTTTCAGCTGTGTTGTGCAGGTGTTGAGGGAGCTAGGCGGGAATACGAGTCCTAGGTCTTACATTCGTCTCTAGCTCTTATATTTTGGTCTCACACTTGCATACTTTTATTTCGATCATTGTATATGTATAATGAAGTGGAGCGTACATGTTTTGGGCCCTGATGGCAATTGATGATGTATATGACTTATTTTTGGAGCTTGGATGCTCATGGTACATATATATATGGTATATGTTCGTTTATTGCTTCCGCTTTAATGTTTTATATTGTTTTATGGTTTTAAGGGTTAGCCCGTCTAGCTTAGAGTGTGTGTTTGTCCCCGTTCGCCGTGATTTGGCTTGGGTATGGATCGTCCATTTCATATTCGGGTCAGGACTCGTTGAGGGGGATGTGACGCCTTACGCTCGGGTGTTACAAGTATCATGCTAGGACATGTTATCTGCTAATTGCTGCTGTGATGCACTTTATGTGAAACTGCATTAACAAGACAATTAAAATTTGGATAACATTATATGTTGGTGAGGTCATTCGAAAATCCCATTTAAATATTGAGAAAAATTCGAATAAATAGGTGTTTTATAAAGGTAATAAAATTCCTAGCATTCCATCAATAGGATTTAGGACTTAATAAGTGAAACTAATTGCTGTCTCATGAGTCGTGGGGTAATTAGTGTAGCTTATTAACTCTTAGTTTCCTGATTAATTAATTTAAATAATTAATATTTCTTGACCATTTTAGAATGGGCGATGTCTCACGAGTCGGGGGTCGTTCCGGACTAAGTTTGGTTGAGATCTTATGATTGATGGATCCTGCTCAACACTAAAGTAGATATGGATTGTTGGAAAAACGGAATCAGAATGCAGCGGAACTTTAAAATTTTCCAATAAAAGGATCGAAACTCGCAATCATGAATCCAAATTCGTAAGGAAAAGAAACTTACTTTTCAATAATCTTTCTTGAAGCGTTTCAAGCCACCCAAGAACGCTCTTCTCGTGGCTTGATCCCCTCTCCTTGGTAAAGCTCGAATCTTTAAAAACTTCTAACTTCAAGCTCTCTATAGATAGTCCACCAACTTGACAACAATCTAACTAGTAAGGATGTTAGTTCTCTAGTTAGTGTTTAGGCTTAACCTAAGGTTTATTTTATCTTGGAGAAAGGAAGGTGTTCAACACATGAACCAAAAGAAATTATCAATCACTTACCCTCTAAGGGGAGCTCGAGCTCCCCTACATATAATATGGAGAGGGGCGGACGAAACTTAGTCCTTATGGACTAAGGATTTGGTCCCTCTCTCTCTTATTACTTGATCATCAAGTAATTCCAAACCTTGACTTTGAATTCTAATTCAAATCAACTTTTAAGAGAGCTAAAATATCCAAACTTTTACGGACGGAAATGCAGATCACCGTTGTTCTTTGATTTAGAAGAATGGAATTGGACGAAGCAAGAAGGTGTGAAACGAGAGAAAAATAAGGAAAAACCTTCTAAGGCCGTGCAAGAAGCAATTGATAAGGTCCAAATAATCAGACAACGGATGAAAGCAGCCCAGGATCGACAGAAAAGCTATGCAGATAAACGGAGGAAGGATCTTGAGTTTGCTGTTGGGGATAGAGTGTTTCTGAAAGCTTCACCTCGAAAAGGATTCACTCGAATTGGAGAGGGAGGAAAGCTAAATCCCCGATATTTGGGACCTTATGAGATTTTGGAAAGAATTGGAAAGCTAAATCCCCGAGTTTGACAGGAATTCATAACGTATTCCATGTTTCTCAGCTTCGAAAATATTATCCGGATGAATCCGAGATCTTAACCGTTGAAGAAGTGGAACTTGAGCCTAACCATACCTTCGTTCAGAAACCGGTTAGAATCTTGGATCGGAAATTTCAAGAATTAAGAAACCGGCAAATCCCACTAGTTAAAGTCTTATGGAGAAGTGATAAATCAGAAGAGGCTACGTGGGAGATAGAGGAGAAGATGAAAAGATTTCATCCTGAATTGTTTCCAGCAGATAAATAAATCCGAGGACGGATTCTTTTAAGGGGGAGAGGTTGTGACGCCCCGAGTTTTCACACGTGCAGGTAAGTGTTACGTGTGTATTTATATTTAATTATATGACTTTATATTTTGAGTTGTTAATTGAATTCGTTATAATTTGATTATTCGGTAAAAATTTCTTTTGATTGTCTATATGAGCTGTGAATATGTGAGCGGATTTGTGAAAATGTGAATTCTGTAAATGTGGTGCTAATTGAATGAAATTACGTGTTCCGTGTAATCCGTGGCCTTAATTGTAAGATATTTGAATGTTTTGGACTCAATTGGAAATTGAGTTTGGGCTTAACTGCCACTTTTTGAAAGTTTAGGGACCTATTTGTATAATAGGCAACCCTGAACGGTTTTCGCGATATCTTGAGCTCCGGACCTCGAAATCGAGATCCGTAACCGGCGTTGAACTTGTTTCGACGTTACCTATCCTTTGAACTTGACCTTGTATCTTTTCGGTAGCATTTGAACCTTCGACAACGGACCGTTTCATAGCCTCGACCTTATAACTTGTTTGACCCTTTTTCTTAAACGAACCGGACTTCGACCAACCCGTACCCTACCCATTTCCCTACTAGATATCAGCATTTCCTACCCCTTTTTCTTCCCATTTTGATCGATGAAAGCAGCCAAGGCAAGAAGCAAGGAAGCACTCTCAAGAAACCCTCCATTTTTGGATTAACCAAGCTTGAGCTCAAGTCTAGCTTCCATCCGATCTTTTTCCAAGGTGAGCTAGGATTTGTAATCTCCATCTTCCCCTCTATATTTTCATCTAAGTGAAGCATGTTAGAAGTTGGGGAATTCTTGAGGCTTGAATATGAGCATGAATTGAGGGTTTGAGCTTGTTCCTTGGTTGTCTTGATTTGAAGTGAAATTTGATGTTTGATAAATGATTCTTGTAAGCTTTCCATCATTCTTACATGTTTAAATTCAAGGGTTGATGATTAGAGCATGACTTGCCATTGTTGAAGCTTGAAGCTTCCATGAATGAAAGCTTGACTTGGATTGATCTTTTGCCAACTTTGGATATAGATTCTTGCATATATGAATGAATTGCATGATTTGTATGAATTATGTGGCTTGAAAACATGTCTAGTTGGTATCTAAGAGCTTTCTTGGGGCTGCCCTGTTCTTCAAAGTTTTTCCCACGCAGAAACAGAGCTGATGCTCTGTTATTTCTTTCAAAACTATGAGCTGACACGGCCGTGTCAGCTTTGAACTAAAAATGGATACGGCCGTGTTGGGCTCTCGACTTTGTTTTTTTTTTCTGATTTTAATCTCGGACACGGCCGTGTCCAAATCCTTTGAAAACTCAACACGGCCGTGTCAAGTCCTCGACTTTGAATTTTCTGATTTTTAAACGTCGGACACGGCCGTGTCCATTTCCCTTTCAAACTCAACACGGCCGTGTCATTTGAATTGGCAGCCTTGAGAAGTCTCTTTTCTTGCTTGATTTGCTTGCGTGGTTCGTATTTGTGGATTATATTGAACGTGACTTCAATTTAAGTTATGTTTATGATTGTTATATTAATGCAAGAATGCAAGTATGAAAGTTATGATCGGTTATATGCTTTCTGACATTAATAGTGCACATGAACATGTCCGTTACATTTTTTAAAGCGTTCATATCATAACCATGGCATTGCCGAGCGTCTTATTTGGTCATATTGAGTCTCACTTCACCTGTCTTGCACAGATTTTGATTCTTTTGGAGACGAGGCCGGTCAGTGAGGCTCGTGTGTCTTTTGCCGTTCGAGGTGGGTTTTTCTTCTACTTAGCTATTTGACCCTATAAATACCTTTAACGTGAAAAGTTTTTGACCAAAGTATATATATATATAGAGTCATTTTCATAGAGTAAATGTTTGCAACGTAAAGCCTTAATTTCTAAATCCTACCAATGTTTTGGCGAGAAAAGAAAGAATGAATGTTATGCACGAATGGGGCCCAGGGACTTAGTGTGAGTGGCTATCCGGGGAGGCATGGGCCGACGGTGATCCCTCACATTAGTTCCACCAATTAACGGCGTAACCGAACCTCGTTAGGAGTTAGCGAGGAATGGACGCTGAGCGCCATCTGGGGAGTCATGTAACCCCTTTTGGTCAATGAATAGGTGGTCGGGTCTTGCAAGCCCGTCACCAAACCGGAGGAAGAAGGTGTAAATGTTAATGAATGTGCACACAAGATTGAAATGCATGAACAGAATGAATGAATGAATGTTTAAATGTTTTACACAAGGTGTTGGTTGGAGATAATGCACGCCCACTCGCCGGGCCAATAATGACCTAATGTTAATGATTCGTTATAATCCCTTTTGATGATTGTTATTCACCCACTTGGGGAAATTCTTTAAAACCTCACTTGGGATTATAGCTTGCATGTGATTGTTTAATTATTGTCAGATATACTATTTATGCCCTGTTTTATACCCACCAGTCCCCTTTGGACTGAACCCGTTTGGTTTTCAGCTGTTTTGTGCAGGTGTCAAGGGAGCTAGGCGGGAATACGAGTCGTAGGTCTTGCATTCGTTTCTAGCTCTTATGTTTTGATGTTACACTTGCATACTCATACTTTTGGTAATTGCATATGAATATTGTTTTGGGCCGTGATGGCATGTTAATGTTGTCTTTTGAATTGGAGCGTAATGGTATTGAGTTTTAACTTTCATGAATTTAATTGTTGGTACATAGAGCATAGAGCTCAATATGTGGAATAACTGTTGGTACCTAGAGCATATAGCTCAATCTATGATATATGATTTATTGCTTCCGCTTTTCTATTACTCGGCTACTTTGGTTGTTGTGGTTTTGGGGTTAAGTGATAGGCTAGTCCCGCCTGGCTTAGTGTGTGTGTGTCCCCGTTCGCTATGATTCAGCACGCGTATGGAAATCCATTTCATATACGGGCCGGGTCATGGTGCGGGGGATGTGGTACCTCGCGCTCGGGTGCTATAGTATACATACCGTATAAATACACGAATACATACAGTATAAGTACCGTATACGTACAGTATATATACCGTATACTTGAATAGTGACCTTTGACCATTGACCTTGACCTTTGACCCTTGACCGTTGACTTTGACCTTGACCAAGAATGTTGACTTTTAACCTAAATGATCGTTTTGAAGAGACAAATTCAACGGTCAAAGCCTTTTTCGAAAATTCTCAAAAACAGGGGATCAAAGTAGGTTTCAAAGTTCACATTCCTTTTCTAAATGAGATTATTTTAGGACTCTAAGAATATATCCTTAAGTTCTTGACACGAGCTTTCAATTGAGACTAATCGTTTACTCGAATCCTTTGTTCGAAAAAGAGTATTCCTTGTTCAAGCTTTTTGCTCTCTTCCCAATCTTATGTTCCATTCTTAGTTAAATGATTCTTCTGCATTAAATGGTATTACTCTCCTATGTACTGCATTACATGAATCCAATTATGCCTTCATGTTTTGATGATTATTGAATAATTATCATGAAATCTCGCTACATGATGTGATATGCTTTGATAATGTTTTGTCTTGTACATGTGATATCGTTATGAGCCATTGAATGACTTGAGGTCGTCCCTAATTGTTTATGTGACTATATGGTTTGTGGATAGAAACTTAATCTTTCACCACTCACAGGCGAAGTCCGGATTTACTGTGGCTCTGGTATTAATGCATAATACCGTTTATGTAGGTGAGTTTCAAACTATTTCAACTAGAACCATGAATATTCCTACGTATTCAAATGATTTCAAAATCAACGCCTTCGGGTGTAAAGATTCTTATCTTTCAAGTTAAACGTTTTCCCGTTTTGGGACAATGCTTCAAGTTTAAAGTCAATGATCTCTGATATACGTTCTGTTCACTGTTATACTACTTTGAATAAAGGTTCAGTCTTCTGAACTATGTGTGCTTATGCACTTTTGTTATTCTGAATGCAAGCTTTGGAAATTTTGTTATGTTGGGCCCTGGCGGCTTGGTTAAGTAGTAGACCGGGAGGCGTACGCTAATGGCTACTATGATACAGGCCGCCGTACTGACCTTGGTGATGGTTTAATCGGAGGTTAGTTACTCCACATCGAAGGTCGGGAGAGGTGGTAAATTCCTCCCGTTTCGTACATCACCGTGGGGTAGCTCCCTGCGCTCGACAATAAGGGAAGAAGGGATGGTGCATGTGTATATGGGTGTTGGGGTCCTAATAGATCTCGATACCAACTTTATAAATGTTTTTGAGGAGCAAAGGATGGATATGGCCTAGCTTACGGGCAACTTTGATTTTAAAGTCTGGTTCATATCTTTGGAAAATATCCCGTACCCTGTTCCCCATTTATAAAGTAAATATGAACCAGAACCTCTGATGTGTGGGCATGTGTGTGCTTGCTTGGAAATCTTGTTTCAAAGTAATGTTTTGAAGTACGATTCTAAAATAAAGATTCCAAAATTCAGTTTTAAAGTATAGTTTCGAAGTAAATCCTTTTCTGAAAACCTAAAGTTTTAAGTACTTCTATTGTTTCAAAAGTCATGCCTCACTTAGTCCTTTTGACTAATACCTCCACCCTACTTTCTGACCTCATGGTTTCAGGTTCAGTGATCGCTTGTTGGCTGGTATCTTGAAGTATAGGAAATCCTTTATTGTGCTCTTATGGTCAGGTTCTTTTGAACCATCTTGGACACCGCACTCTTGATCATAACGTAGTGTTCAATTAGGTATTTATCAATCTAGCCTTCGGTGTCCTTTGTTACTTGTTTACACTAGTTATATTATCCCTTGACACTCTATCGAAATATCTCTTTCAATACTCAATTCCTGTATAGTCCTTGTACTTGGTTACTAGCCTCTTGTGTCTCCTGATTTATGTTTTGAAAGTTTTAAATTTCTCATATTTTCGCTGCAATGTTCCCTTCTAGTACTCTGATCTTGTAATGTTTTGTCCGTTCGCCGACGTGCTTCTTGGGTGCTAGGTCTCCTAGCCACTTGAGAGGTACGATGGTTCGGGGTTGTGGCCCCTACGGGGTGCTGCAGCTAAGGTGGTATCAGAGCCCAAGGTTGCGAAAATTTGGGGTTCTTAGAGTCTCACAAGTATTCTCGTGTTTTTAGTGCTTAAATTGTGATTGATCACTGTTTGGGGCGGCCGACCAACATGGGATTTGTTACAATTGTAGTACTAAAACCCTTTCTCAATCGAGTCAACCGTCTAGTTTTATCAACATCAAAACTCTTTAGTTCTATTGAGTCTTTCAGTACCTTATGAAAACAATTCGCTCGTTGGAGGTTACGATTTTTAGATTTTTACTTCCTTCGTCGTCTTACTTGCACCTCCAACTTGTAGAAATTTCCTATTTACACTTCCAGCCCGATCGTGCTTCAAGTCCTAAAGTCACTTCAAGATACCGATAAGGCCCATAGACAATGTGTTTTTTTGTGCTAATTGGATACTGATTACTGGAATACTGAACATTGATGACTTGTTGTTCCCTGTGTTGACAAGTACTAGCTAATTGATAATTCATGATCCCTGATATATAATTGCTACTTGAATATCGCTGATTGAATAATGGATGTTGATTGGCTTTGGTTCTCCTCTTTAATATGTACTTGATATTTGTTAATAAGTGCTCTGTGACATGTATACGTGTTTCATGAATATTGCCTCTGTGACATGTTGTGCACCATTCCTGACCCACATGCATTATATTTTAATTGTTGTTCCTGACTTCCAAAAGTACCTGCTTTGGAACGAAGTGGGAACTCAGATTTCGTTGATATGGCCAGAAGTACGGTACACGCTCTTAACACGCCAGTTAAGGTTCTATAACCCTGGCGCCATGCATTCATCGCATCAAAGTTATATCTGGGTATATTTGTTCATGATTGAGTACTTGGTCATGCAAACATCACATTAAATCTCTTTTGAGATTTGCTTTGTTACACCATCGGTATATAAACGCATAACTTTATCGGAGGTTAATCACTACTACTCGTCGAATTATGTCATGCTACTGGAATGAGATATGGGATCATCCAAGGAAAGGATAAAGGTTGGGAAGTAGAAGAAACAAAGTATGTGTTATGGGAAGTTAAAAGGTAATCTTTGTGAGGAGACATAGCCTGTTCTTTGAATAAGCAATAAAGATCAATTCTTGTAAGAGAAATTGAGGTAGTATTTGAGTTCTTAAAGGAGTCCTTTGACACCGAAACTTATTACCTCTTGAGCATAAGTGTGTTAGGACTATATCAGCCATGAGGGAAGTAACACCACTTTCGAGGAAAACCGTAATGAACAACTCCAACTGAGTACAAGAGGATAGAAGAAGTAACCTATTAAAGTTATAAAATTGAGGAGTAACTACCATAGCGCGTTGTTGTAGGAAACGCTCGAGTTATGTGAAACATCCAATTGGTATAATGATACGAAGAGAACTGAATTCCCTGATAGTAAGAAAAATATGATATCCCCTACCGCTGATCGAGAAGTTATTTGGAAAACCACTAGATTTCCGATTATGCTTCAAGTTAGATGTGAATAGGGGCAGCGTATCCCCAATTGAAGGTCAAAGAAAGATGTTCCAGGACCATTTTCCATACAGAACTAAGGGAACTTCGTTTCAAAAAGATATCGAGGAATTAACGATTATATATGCAATAACTGAGAATGTGTTGGATCTCCAGAGGATATCTTTACAAGTTATCCTGAGCTCCATTGGCAACATCCTGATGTACTTAATGGCTAAAGATGCATGATTCATATGACAACTAGTATTGGGCACTTCGCTGGAGCACAAGTCAACTACTAAGTTCAATGAATACAATTTTTGGTCCTATCACTTCTTGCTCAGGAAGTTGCAGATAAACCTTCAAGGATAGAAACAGTGATGGATTTGATAATATCACGGAATACATCTAAAGTAAAGGCTTCTTGCCAGATGAAATATTATAAAGTGTCTCCAAAGAAATTAAGTAAAAATCGGCTTATGTACCCATAACAACCTTGTTGAAAAAGTAAAAAGGACCTCATTTCTTTAGTGATGGACACTTTGCTGGATCACAAGCCATAAGCCAAGTTAAGATAATGCAAATTTTGGCTGGAGAAAGAGTCACCATTCTCGAGCGTATCGCAACTGTTTAGGGATCAGTGTGAATCTCTCAAAATTCGAAACAATTGTGAATTGGAAACCGTCAAGGAATTTCTTTGAAGGAACAGAGGTTATACAACCTATACAGATGCGTCGAAAGAAGGATGAGATAGCATTTTGATGCGATATGGAGAAATAATAATGAAAGCTTAAACCACATGAGATCAATTACCTTACACATGACTTGGAGTTACCAGAAATCGTTTTCGCTCTTATCAAGTGGAAGCATTACCTTTATTGGGTTATATTTGAAGTTTTTTTTTTTAGAATCGAAAGAGTTTATTCTATCTGTTCAGTCAGAGGGACTATGATTGCATAATTTGGTACCATTTTAAGAAGCTAATGTAGTAGCTGATGCGCTAGGTCAGAAAGCTAGACTTGCTAACCTGATATATTAGCACCATTGAAATAAGAAGGGATGAAAGCACAGTCTAATGATACGTGGATCAAGACATGTTCACATTTCAAAGACAAGGGTGACGAGATCAAAGTCCAAGGTTAGTGAAAATGGGATTTTGAGGTGTAAAGGCAGAGTTTGTGTGCCATCAGTAATTCAAGAAGAAGAATAAGACAACGCACATGAGACATATCATACGATACATCCTGGAGGGACAAAGATGCATCAGGATCTCAAGAAACATCTCCGAAGGAATGGAATGGAAAGAGACATAGCAGAAAATGTCAAGAAATACTCAGCTTTCCAAGAGGTTAAAGCAAAATATCCAAAGCCAGGCGAAAAGTGTAACGCCCCAAATTCTCAATTACGCATTATGTGAATTAATGTGAAATAATTGCCAATTATGACTTAATTGCTTAATTGCGTAACTGTCCTTAAGTGGTCATTTTATTAATTTGAGGACCTAATTGCATGGAATAGTCTTGGACTTAATTGATCGTTTTTCCATGGGAATGAACTTGATTGCATGACTTATGTTTTGGAGGGATTAAATTGCAATTTGTGTTTAGCATCATATAATATCTAGCATATATCTTTGATTGCATACAAACCTTTACACACTTGATCCCTCCCTTCTCACCCTCATCTCGTCCAACCCGAGCAAGAAGAAGAAGAGGATTTCTTCACTTGAGCTTGAATTCAAGGGAAAATTGCATGAATTGAAGCATCATCATCATCACAACATCATCTCTTTTCCTTCTTTTCATTCATTCAAGGTATGAGCTTCTAGTTGGGGAAATACATGAATATATATGAGAGCTAGGGTTATATGTTGAGCTTGGTAAATTATGTTTTAGTTGTTGAAAGCATGATTACATGGTTCTAGCTATGATTTGATGCATATATTGTGGAGTTTATATGCTTGGAGCATGAGTTCATATGTGGGTTCTAAAGTGTAAATACTTGATGATTAATGAGAGATATGAATGTTTATGTTAGATTTTATTGTATACTAAGCATGTATATATGTTATTTCATGTTTTAGATGCATTTTGGTGCTTGGAATTGGTGAATTGTTGTTGTTGTTGTCTTGGCCGAAACTCCCCTGTAACTGCTCTATTTCTATAATGTCCAGAAACTGGGAACGGTCGTTCCCGCCTTAGTGCATTTTGGGAACGGGCGTTCCCAGGCTTCTGAGTGTGTTAGGCCAGCGAGACTGGGAACGACCGTTCCCACTTTGGCTTATTTGCCGGAAGGGCCGTTCCCAGCCAAAGCGTGATTTAAATTTTATAAAACGCTGGCGCGTTTCTGAAGGGCCATGGGAACGGCCCTTCCCATTTTCAAAGGGAAGCCGGAACGGCCGTTCCCATGCGTCTGACAGAACAAAATATTCTGCATAAAATTGCATTTCTAACACCTCGATCCGACGGCTTCTTTGACCCCGATTTGATATTATATGATCTAAAATGAAGTGAAACAAGATGTTTTCATGTCACATTGCATTTTGCTCGTCGTCTCGTGGCATTTTGCCGTTCGTCATATTTGGTGCATTTTGAGTCGTGTCTTATGTACACTTGTCTTTGTTGCACAGACCGGCACGCCAGTGACGTGGAGTGGGCTTCTTAGGCCGTGCCTTTATCTTTGTTTTGTCGGTACAGGTGAGGTTTAATTGCTAGATATCTAGAACCATTACAACCCTATGTGATGTTTTAAGCCAAAAAGTATATATATCTATAGTTTTCCAAACCCCATTGAATTGCAACTGATTTACCGAATTGTATTGTATTGATTGACCGTGTTTTGGGCGAGTATATTGTATCGTGCACTGTGGGCCCGAGAGATAGTGTTTGAGCCAACCGGGAAAGCATGGGCTGATGGGTAACTCTTACACTCCTCTCAACCGTGGGGATGAACCCTGAATCCACCAGGAGGTCTGGTGGAGGAAGGAGTCCCGTGCGTGGGAGTCATGTTCCCGACGTACACCGTGTTTACCGTGGATGGATCGGGCCTTGCAAACCCACCATCATTGGAGGAAGAAGGAGTCATTGAAATTGCTACGTGTGCACTGTAATTGATTGTGTGATCACTTAACTAATTAATGAAAAGTATCGTGATTGTACACTGTCGGAGTAAGGTTGGAGAAATGCCCTCACTCGTCGGGCCACTGATTGATTGATTGATTGAAATGATTGATTGTTAAACCTGATAGTTGTAATCTCGGGCGAGCTTTATGTTGTTGAACTTAGATTGTTTTTGTCTATAAAACCTTACCCGAGGTTATGACTTGCATGTTATCTGCGCTTATATATTATTATGCCCCTCGCTCAGTCTTGTGGAGACTGACACCTCACCTTTCAGTTTTGCAGGTTGTGTGCTAGGCGGGATTGGTGTCGAGTCCAGTCTTTCATTTTGGGTCTAGCACGTGTCCATCCTACTTTGGCATATGTATTGTTATCTACTGTTTTATGAAATGTTATATATGTGAGAGATGATAATGTATTGATAGGAGATCGGAAATGGTTTGCTTGTTAAAGACTTGATATTAATGCACTTCAGTTTATTTTTATGTTATGATAATTGGTTTGGGGTTAGTCCCGCCTAGCCAGTTAGTCTTTATTTTCTTGTCACCCATTCGCTATGGCTCAGTTCATGTATGGATTGTCCGTTTCATATGTGGACTGGGCTATAGTGCGAGGGATGTGACACCTTGGCGCTTCGGGTGTTACAAAAAGTGGTAAACCCGACCAACCCATACTTGGAGATAGATCAAATAACTATGGACCTTGTCACCAGTTTACCGTAAGACAGAGAAGGACAGAACAGTATATGGGTCATAATCTACAGATCGATTAAATTAGCACATTTTTTTGTCTGTTAAGATAGCAAACAAGGATAACTCTTTGACAAAACGGTATCGAGAGGAGATTGTGAGATCTCATGGAGCACCGGCTAATATAGTAGTTGATAGAGATCTAAAGTTTACATTATAATTTCGACAGAGCATTCAAGAGTTATGGGAAGAAACTTAGACTTCATCATAACAGCCCATCCTCAGACATATGGATAGTCACTGGGGATGATAAAGAGTCTATAGGACATGATGAAGGCATGTACATTAGATGTCGGGTACTTTGCTAAGCTGTCCTAAATTTTGGTAATGAAGGAAGTACCGTGAGGATCAAGCTCAACCAATGCTTTAATCCAGATAAAGATTTTTGGAAATAAAGTTACTTGGTTTGATATATTGGAAAATCTCCTAAGAAAGACCCAGAGGAAAGGACACGACACTTGGAAAGTAGGGTAGGAACCGAGAAAAGGCTGCGAGAACATCACCCTAAGTTGTCCCAAGAATGGTTGTGGAATCTGAGGACAGATTCCTTTTAAGGGGGAAAGATTATAACAGCCCGTATCAGGACCTAGCTGGAAACAGTAAATCAAAGAGGACAAGAATGCGTTTATATACCTTGGTTCACCTTTACAAATGTTCATGCATTGCATTCTTATGTGAACAATGTGCATTCATTAGTCGTATTGTGTTTTAAGGGGGATTTCCTTACCACGAACCAAATTTACTATTCATTTCCCGAGCTTAATTGGAACCCTAGAGGTTTATAACTCATGTTTCCCAGTCATATGAACATGTTTTCCAAGCTTCGAAATCCTTTCTTGATCATTAGGAGTATTTTGGGAAATTTTGTCAAAAGTACTATTCATTTTCCGAACCAGCACTGCGCTATTTTATTCGAGAGACCTCAAAGAACCTATACCTACTTTCTTAGAATTTTTCAACTCTCTTTTCATTGCTTTGAGGTTTCGTTTATGTGTCCAGAGCAATTTAAGAATTTATTTTCAAATAAAAATTTCTCTAGGTAGGATATATTTCCTTCGATAGGATGATTTAACCCTTGAGATCATCACCATAACGTTCCTCGATTTTTCCAACACTTTTGGAAAGCTTTTTGGACCTTAAAATCATACACTAAGTATTTATTTCATAATTAAAACAATTTTTGAAATTCCAGAACACCCTATCTTCCGGAGCTTATAACTTTTAAGCCTTACGTCCGATTTTGACCCGTGAGTAACCTTTTCGAAGCTAATTTTATTTCCTAGCTCATGGAAACTTTTCCAAATCCAAAAATACACAGGAAAAAGGTGAAATTACTAGAATACCCATGCTGTGACAATTATGTAAAGAAGGAAACCTATTTTTAGAAATTTCATAAAATACCCCACCTCAAGTCCCTACAATAAATATTATTTGCACTCTAGTCCTTCCCAATAACTATAAATAAGTGTGTTGGGGTCTCATTCTCTCCCTCACACCACCAAAACCGCCACCCCCCCCCCCCCCCCACTTGAAGAGGTTAGTTTTCTTTATTATTTTATGTTTTAATTAGTTTAAATTATGTTTTAATTTAGGTTTTAATTTATGTTCTTATTTTATGCTTTAATTATGTTAGATTTTAGGTTTTAATATATGTTTTATTTTGTGCATGAATTATGTGATTTAATTTATGCTTTAAATATTCATGAATTTATGAATTATGTTTCGTATAGTATAGTTTATTGTGAAACGTGTTACATAATCTAATTATGTTACAATTTAATTATTTGACAATTATTATGACATGTTATATGTTACATTTTAATTATTTTATTATCATACTTAGGTAATTTAATTTATTACATGATTTAATTTAATGTTACATGTTATTTAATGTTACATAATTAAAGTATAACCTATAATTTAACATGTTACATGTTTAATTAATTGTTACATATTTATACTTGACCAATTGATATATGTTATGGTATACATGTATAATATACATATACGTATTTGATTCCTATATGTATAAATACGTGTATACTTTCGTATAAATACTAAGTGTATTTCCTAAATAAATACGTATGTACTTTTGTATAAATACCGTTTGTATTCTAGTATAAGTACCGCATGTATTCTTGTATAAATACTGTATGTACGCTGTATAAATACTGTAGGCATACGGTAGGTATCCTCTTAAAAATACCGTATAGATACAGTATAAATACACGTATACATACAGTATAAGTACAGTATATATACCGTATACTTGAATAGTGACCTTTGACCATTGACCGTTGACTTTGACCTTGACCAAGAATTTTAACTTTTAACCTAAATGATCGTTTTGAAGAGACGAATTCAACGGTCAAAGCCTTTTTCGAGAATTCTCAAAAACAGGGGATCAAAGTAGGTTTCAAAGTTCACATTCCTTTTCTAAATGAGATTGTTTTATGACTCTAAGAATATATCCTTAAGTTCTTGACACGAGCTTTCAGTTGAGACTAATCGTTTACTCGAATCCTTTGTTCGAAAAAGAGTATTCCTTGTTCAAGCTTTTTGCTCTCTTGCCAATCTTATGTTCCATTCTTAGTTCAATGATTCTTTTGCATTAAATGGTATTACTCTCCAATGTACTGCATTACATGAATCCAATTATCCCTTCATGCTTTGATGATTATTGAATAATTATCATGAAATCTCGCTTCATGATGTGATATGCTTTGGTAATGTTTTGTCTTGTACATGTGATATCGTTATGAGCCATTGAATGACTTGAGGTCATCCCTAATTGTTTATGTGACTTTATGGTTTGTGGATAGAAACTTAATCATTCACCACTCACAGGTGAAGTCCGGATTTACTGTGGCTCTGGTATTATTGCATAATACCGTTTTTGTAGATGAGGTTTAAACTATTTCAATTGGGACCATGAATATTCCTACGTATTCACTTGATTTCAAAATCAACACCTTCGGGTGCAAAGATTCTTATCTTTCAAGTTAAATGTTTTCCCGTTTTGGGACAATGCTTCAAGTTTAAAGTCAATGATCTCTGATATACGTTCTGTTCACTGTTATACTACTTTGAAAAAAGGTTCAATCTTCTGAACTCTGTGTGCTTATGCACTTTTGTTATTCTGAATGCAAGCTTTGGAAATTTTGTTATGTTGGGCCCTGGCGGCTTGGTAAAGTAGTAGACCGGGAGGCGTGCGCCAATGGCTACTATGATACTGGCCGCCGTACTGACCGTGGTGATGGTTTAATCGGTGGTTGGTTACTCCACATCGAAGGTCGGGAGAGGTGGTAAATTCCTCCCGTTTCGCACGTCACCGCGGGGTAGCTCCCTGGGCGCGACATTAAGGGGAGAAGGGATGGTGCATGTGTTTATGGGTGTTGGGGTCCTAATAGATCTCGATACCAACTTTGTAAATGTTTTTGAGGAGCAAAGGATGGATATGGCCTAGCTTGTGGGCACTTTGATTTTAAAGTCTGGTTCATATCTTTGGAAAATATCCCGTACCATGTTCCCCATTTATAAAGTAAATATGAACCAGAACCTCTTATGTGTGTGCATGTGTGTGCTTTCTTGGAAATCTTGTTTCAAAGTAATGTTTTGAAGTACGATTCTAAAATAAAGATTCCAAAATTCAGTTTTAAAGTATAGTTTCGAAGTAAATCCTTTTCTGAAAACCTAAAGTTTTAAGTACTTCTATTGTTTCAAAAGTCATGCCTCACTTAGTCCTTTTGACTATTACCTCCACCCTGTTTTCTGACCTCATGGTTTCAGGTTCAGTGATCGCTTGTTGGCTGGTATCTTGAAGTATAGGAAATCCTTTGTTGTGCTCTTATGGTCAGGTTCTTTTGAACCATCTTGGACACCGCACTCTTGATCATAACGTAGTGTTCAATTAGGTATTTATCAATCTAGCCTCCGGTGTCCTTTGTTACTTGTTTACACTAGTTATATTATCCCTTGACACTCTATCGAAATATCTCTTTCAAAACTCAATTCCTGTATAGTCCTTGTACTTGGTTACTAGCCTCTTGTGTCTCCTGATTCATGTCTTGAAAGTTTTAAATTTCTCATATTTTCGCTGCAATGTTCCCTTCTAGTACTCTGATCTTGTAATGTTTTGTCTGTTTGCCAGCATGCTTCTTGGGTGCTAGGTCTCCTAGCCACTTGAGAGGTACGACGGTTCGGGGTTGTGGCCCCTATGGGGTGCTACATAAAGTTTCTTAGACCTTTGGATGTCTCACGAGTCGGGGGGTCCAAAACTAAGAATGCTTGGGATCCTAGTACCCATTGAGAAAATAAGTTTCTTCTAAAGTCGTTAGGATTTCTAGACTTTCTAAAAACAATGGGAGAACATATTTCTAAAGACCTTGATAATATGTAATCGTTATTATTCACCATGCTCATGATTTCTCTATTTTTCCATTTAGGTTGTAGTTCTGTGATTCTCTACAATTGAAATGGCAACCAAAAACCCTTTGGTATCCATCCTCGAATCAAACAAGTTGACGGGGCCTAATTACTCTGATTAGCTTCGAAATCTAAAGATAGTTTTAGATTCTGAAAAGAGAAGATATGTTCTCTTCGAGGGAGAGCCTGTCAGTGAAGGTGAGGCTCCAACTCGGGCCGAAAGGGACGCGATTGCGAAATGGTCTGAAGATAATCTTCAAGCCCGTTGCCTCATGTTGGCCACCATGTCTCCGGGCATGCAGAGGCAACACGAGTCAATGGACAACGCTTGGGAGATTTACGGCCATCTCGAACAATTGTACCATCCCAAAGAGCGTTTTCTAAGGTACAACACCTCTAAGGAGCTCTTTCATCTCAGAATGAAAGAAGGTACAAGTGTCCATGAGCACGGTCTCAAGTTTCTTACTTTGAACGAGAAACTGACCTCCATGGAAATGCCACTGAGTGAAGAACTCGCTGTGGATTTGTTGCTCACATCGCTTCGACCATCATTCAATCCTTTCATGCTAAACTTCGACATGAATCATCCTCATGCTACTGTAGCTGAGTTGATTAGTCAGCTTGTAACTGCTAAAGACACGATCAAGAAGGATCGCAAAATAATGATGGTCACTTCCTCTTCTGGGCCTTCTAAAGGCAAAGGGAAGAAACTTCCCAAGAAGAAGGGATCTCTTAAACCCGATGGAGGGGTTAAAAAGAGAAAGGCCAGGAAGAGAAAGGATCAGACAGAGGACGATTGCCATCATTGTGGCAAGAAAGGGCATTGGAAGAGGAACTGCCAAGAGTACAGGGATACTCTAAAGAAATGTGTGTTTATTGTTGAAGTAAATCTATCTATTGATTCTAATTCTTGGGTACTAGATACCGGCTGTGGAGCTGACATCTGTAATGATGTACAAATGCTAAATGAGGTCCGGTAACTTGAAGAAGGAGAATGTGTCTTGAAGGTTGGGAATGGATCAAGTGTTCAAGCCCAAGACAATAGGACGTGTAGTTTAGATTTAGGTGTCTTTACTTTAGTTTTGAACAAAGTCCTTTATGTACGTTCAATTATTCGTAATATCACTTCCATTCCAATACTTGATTGTGAAGGTTATGAGACTTTTTCTAAAAATGGAAACTTTTATCTCAACAAGAATAAAACTTCATTTTTACTTGGTACATTATCTAATGGACTTTATACAACTAAAAACACCAATATTCTGAATATACAACAATTAAACAAATACAAAAGAGATGACAAGATCTCGGCTTCTTTATGACATGTACGTTTAGGGCATATTTGTAAAGATAGAATTGCTAAGTTAACTAATTTAGGATCATTCTATGATAATAAACTTAAGGGGTTAACTCATTGTGAATCATGTCTTAAAGGAAAGATGGCCAAAACTCCCCTTAATGGTAAACTGGAACGTGCCACTAAAGTATTGGATTTAATCTATACTGATGTCTGTGGACCACTTAGTGTAAGTACAAGAAACAATCATCAGTATTTCATAACCTTCATAGACGACTTTTATCGTTTTGGTTATGTGTACTTAATGATGTATAAATCCGAAGCCTTTGAGAAATTCTTGGAATTTCAGAAGGAGGTTAAGAACCAAACTGGTCACAAGATTAAGACACTTCGACTGATCGAGGTGGCGAGTATCTAAGTGACGAATTCCTTAGTCATCTTAGAGATAATGGAATTATCTCTCAGTGGACTCCTCCGGGAACTCCTCAATTAAATGGAGTTTTGGAGAAAAAGAACAGAAACTTACTTGATATGGTTCATTCCATGATAAGCTACACTGAATTGCCACCTTCATTCTGGGGTTATGCCTTAGAATCAGCAGTTAAGATTCTGAATCTTGTTCCCTCCAAATCTGTACCCAAAACCCCATTTGAGATGTGGTTTGGGAAAATCCCTAATTATTCTTACTTAAGAATTTGGGGTTGTCCTGCTTACGTGAAGAGGACAGTAGGAGATAAGCTTGAAGCTAGATCAAGCTTATGCAACTTCGTAGGATATCCTAAAGAGTCAATAGGATATTATTTCCACGATCCTCTTGAACAAAAGGTCTTTGTGTCAAGAAACCCTACTTTTCTTGAGGACTCGTTACTTAAGGAAAAGAAAGGCAAGATCGCAGAACTAGAAGAGGTTCGAGACCAAGGTCCCACGCCAATCGCAGAGAGTGATACACACGAAAATCCTCCTCTAGTAAGACGTTCTGAATGCATTCCTATACAACTAGAGAGATGGTATGGTTTTCTCCACCAAACATCTCAAATGGATAATGATCCATTAACTTATGGGGAGGCACTATTAGATTCGGACTCTGAACAGTGGAAAGAAGCAATGAACTACGAAATGGATTCCATGTACTCTAACCATGTTTGGACCTTAGTTGATCCACCAAATGGGATCACGCCCATAGGGTGTAAATGGATAAACAAGCGCAAGCTTGGAGTAGATGGAACGTGGTAGCCTTTAAAGTAAGATTAGTTGCTAAAGGTTTCACTCAAAGACCAGGTGTAGGCTTTGATGAAACCTTCTTCCCGGTTGCAATGCAAAAATCCATTAGGATCTGGCTTGCCATTGCAGCATATTTTGACTATGAGATATGGCAAATGGATGTGAAAACTGTCTTTCTCAATGGAGACATTGACAAAGACATTTACATAGAGCAACCCATGGGTTTCACATTCAGTGGGAGCGAACAAAAGGTTTGTAGGCTCCAAAGATCAATCTACGGATTCAAACAAGGTTCAAGATGTAACGACCCATTTTTTTTTTAGTTATATATTATGAATTTTATAACATTAAATGCATTATGTTTTCATGAACTCGTATGAAATTACCAAACGTGACTTATTGCTCTATGTGGTCTTGAATGATCATGCATCTAAATTGAAGGACTTAATTGCCTTAATGAATTGTAGTAAAATGATCATATTCCATGAGATAATACTTGAGTGCATGAATTCAAATATTTGAAGGACCGAAGTGCAAAATATGGTGATTCATGCTTGTTAGTGGAAGACTTTATAAAATATCTCATTCATTTCGTCTCTTGCAATTCATTTATCATAATTTATCCAAGGATTTCACACACACACACACACTAAATCACGTTTAAAAACACTAAGAGAAGGTGGGAAGATTTCATCTCATTTCAAGCTAAATCCGTGGAGGAATTGCATGCTTTAAAGGATTATCATCATACCATCTTTTTTCCTCTTCTTTCTTTCATTAAGGTAGATGGATTATATGATTGAACTCTTGAGGTTGTATGTGAAGCTAGGGTTATGATTCTTGAGGAATAACATATGTATATATGATTAGAAGCATGCTTAGGCTCATTATACTTGATAACTTGCGTGAATCCTTGAAAATATGAAGGTTGTAAATCATGAGAAAATATGGGGTTTGTTTGCTAATTTATTGATGATTTATGCATGTTTCATGATGCTATTTGATTCCTAATTAGTATAAATGAGTTATATGCATGATATATGATGGTTTGGAGTGATTTAATTGCTTTGGTTTGGTGTTGAATGGCTTGGGAGCCATTTCTCGCGAATCCCCTGTTTTTCCCCTATTATTTTTCGGCCAGGGGCTTCCCAAACGCCAGTGTGGCTGCCCAGTTCATTTCCCACACGCCCCGTGTCTGCCTCTAGTGTATTTTTCACACGCCCGTTTACCCCTCAAACGAACTCCGATTGACCCAAATTTGAAACCATTGGAAACATATTTAACTCTAGAACACTCTTCAATTGGAATCATCTCATTATCCTTTCTGATTTAAGAGATATAACCATGTAAATTTGGTGTCGCCACTTCACCGAAAAACTACATTCACCCAACTTCAAGCTTATGCCATTTTCTTCTCACTTTGAACTACAAAACGAGCCATATATCATCGGAAAGGTCTACTTTTCTAGTTTCATATCTAATAAACAAAACTCAATTCCAACTTCTAGAACTCAAGATATTCCATTTTTACTACAGCACGCGTATTTTCGAAAACTGTCAGTTTTTACAAAACTTTGCCAAAACCCTTCATATTGCCTTCCTTTCACTTCCTTGGCTCCTGTATGTGACTTATATGAGCTAAATACTTGGTTTATTGATAATTATGCTCTTATTTCACATTCCTAAATTATTATTGCATGATATATTGATCATGACTTTGTCGTGCGTCTTAAATAGTTCATACGAGTCGTGTCTCACGTGAAATTGTCCTTGTTACACAGATATTTTTCCCAGTGACGAGGAGCAAGCTCCATAGATGCATCCTTGTTGTGTTTTGTCGGTATAGGTGAGGTTTAATTGTTAGATAGCTAGAACCCATATAACCCTTATGTGCAGTTTTGAGCCAAAATGTATATATATATCTATATATATATATATATATATATATATATATATATATATATATATATATATATATATATATATATATAATCTTTCTAAAAACCTCAAGTGATTACAAATGATTATCGTCAAACTGTAAACTGATTTACCTCATGAATGGATCGTGTTTTGGTAAGTAACCGTGTATCGTGTTGTAGCACCCCGCACGTGAGGTACCACATCCCCCCGCCCTATGGCTCAACACGAGTAACGAAATGGTAAATCTGTACCCGTATCAAGCCATACCGAACGGGAGACAAACAGAAAAACCTTCCCAAGCTAGGCGGAACTTAGACCCTGCAAATATAATTAAACAACAAAACATAATGCAACGGAGAACTAAAACCAAACACATGCATTGGCCGCGGGCCTGCAGAAATTAAACACACGAACCACGGGCAGACTTGGGCTCCTCAGGCCTCTTTTAATTCATAACAAAGCCCGACAAGGCAATTCAGTAACAAATACATAAAGCTTCAAATTCATAGTATTATAGAATGGAATCATGCATAAATTAGATACATATGCGAGTGCAGAGACTCTCCTAACTGAACTTGACCGACTCAAAGACTCCACACAACTCCGCCTAGCTCGAAACTCCAAAGCCAAACCTGCGCACTAAAGGGTTGGGGGAGGGAGAGGGTCAGTCTCTAGAAGACCGAGTGAGCAGGAGCGATATACATAAATATAGAACATGCACATGCAAGCCATAAATCCCGAGCAAGGTTTTCTTTAAAGTTAGTTCCCAAAAGGGCAAGAGAATAACCAAGCAATGCTCAGACTTTACGACTAATCAAATTAAATTCCTTAAATTCATAATTCATACATAAACATAAAGGCTCGGTGAGTGAGCGTTCATTATCTCCAACCAAACTCCGACCGTGTACAACAAATATCATTAATATATCGAATATGTGATCATACAGTATATTATAATACACACAAATCATATATCATATCATAAGACATATTCGTTTGGGAAATCCGTGTCCCGGCCTTCCCGCACGGTGCATAACAATCATATCATAACATAATCATATTCATAAAACAAGTTCCAACCTTCTTCCTCCGGGTGGTGGACGGGTTTGCAAGGCCCGACCACCTAAACATATCATTATGGCTATGAGGTTCATGAGGCCTCAAAGCCCGGTTAGCGTTTCCTCGTCAAAAACTCCTTGACGAGGTCCGTTTCGCCGTTAAACATAATGGAATCAGCACATGGGATCACCGTCGGCCCTTGCCTCACCGGATAGCCACATGAACTGAATTCCTGGGCCTGTGAACATAACATACATACATAATCTCGCCAAAACATTTCATTTCATAAGAAACATAACATATTTCATATTTCATTTGAAAAGGGTTTACTCGATCATAAATTACTCGAGGACTCTACTTTAAAAGTAACATATATATATATATATATATATATATATATACACATAAGGTTTTGGCCAAAGCTTGTCACATAAGGTTGTAGGGTTTAATATGTAGCTATATACAAGGATATGAGTTACCGAGTGCCCAAAAGATCGAGATTTCCCCACCATGGAGATAAACTGAACAAAAGAAAACGTAACTTGTTTGTGAGACTCAAGACTACCAATGAACCATATAAGACGAACGGCATGCAATGAACATGATATGAATGCGTAAAAGATAAAATTATGTCATGAAAATGTTCATGTGCACTATTAAGGAATTTAAATCATATAATCAAGTCATTCAATCATTCGTTCACTTTCATTCGAATTCATCATTTCACGTTTCCAATCAATACAATTCAAGAATTTCATATAGAATCAAAGCCCAAGTTAAATCACATTTCTAATTAGAAAATAAATAATTAAATACATTCATTTTAAAATTGGAAATTAAATCAAACATGAAATAGGTAACAATTAAATTCTAAAATCAATTAAATCAATAATATTTACTATTTAATAAATATATATAAATATATATATAAACATATATTATATTATATCATATCACATATATATATATATATATTCCATGCACGTACAGCAACAACACAACATGCATGTAATTAACATTAAAGTGCATGCAATTTCATGCCTAAACTAATGCATGCATGCAATCCATTACATTAAATACCACCAATTTCATACAGGAAACATATAAGATTAAATACATGCATGCTTGCAGCCCTGGTGCCACTCAGATGCACATGCACTATCACCTCATTCAAGCATTCCAAGCAATACAAGCAAGTAAAAGGAAAAGAAAGAAGCAGTAAGGAAACAAAGAAAGCAAGCAGCACCAGCAGCCGTTACAGAAACAATATCCCCGCTCGGTGAGATTTTCAGGCCAAAAGTTATCCGGCCGGGGACGACATGCAGTGAGGTTTCTATAAGAAGGCTCCCCGGCCGGGTACATTCAAGCATAAAATCTTCCCGGCCGGGGAGATGCAACACAGATACAACGCAGCAGCAAAACAAGCTTTTCCCCTGTTTCATGACATGAATTCACAGCAACAGCTAGCAGCAACAACATCCATGATATGCAGCAGAAAGAGGACCAAAACTTCTCACAAATGACTGACCAAAAACAACGGTAATGCAAGGAAAATGGAGCAGATGCTAACAGCAATTAAACGCGGCAAAATGGATGAAAAACAGGGCAAGAACAACGAAAAACAGAGCAGCAACAATTCCCATCTTTAACCAACAAGATCAGATGTTAATATACAACAAAAGAGCAATATTTTAGTCTCCATTAAACTCCCAAATTTGCAGCCAAGGTCATCAACGTGAGCGAGAGATGGTAGAGATCATTTCATGCTATTTTTCTCAAAACTCCATTAATGATAACTCATGAATACTTCAACTACCATGTAATCAATGATCATAAATGAGAAGAGGATGTCAAAACAATCATATTCAAGCTTGGAATCACTCAAATCCATCAAGAAATGAATGAGATCAACACAATTGCTCAAAACCTACTATTTTTCAAATTCAGCAAAAACTCATGAAACCATGATCAAAATTGGGGATGTATAGCTTAAAATGACACATATTGAATGTATATTACAACCCTAAGCTTACCTTGTGGATTAATGGAGGTTTGGGGGAGATTTGAGCTTTCAATCTCCAAGGTGCACAAGGGTTACGGGAAAACTGGAGAACAGAATGTTTTGGCTGAGTTTTCTTTAAGTGATGAAGGTTATCTCGGTTTGGGGTGTTTAAGCCTGGTTAGATGGTGGAGTTAGGGTTCTAAAACATCCAACCATAGTTAATTTGGTCAAGGTTTGTATAAGTTATGGTCATTTTAGTGAAAGGTGGTCATTTTGGTGCCGTTTCGTTTTTCGGTTGGATTTCGTAGGTTCAACTGATTTCGGAAAAATATAAGGCTAAGTTTATTAAACTCGAATCTTCGATACGAGTTCAGCGAAGTTGACAGAACTCGAATCCGAGTTCCCGAGCTCAAGATATCACGTACGGAACCAAGGGTGCGCTAATTGCTCGTTAGCCCCCGATTTGGTTCCACGATTCAAATTAAATTCGTTAACATGTCGAACGAGTTCGAAAACATAAACCGAGCATATAGTCATGTTCATAACACGTATATTTACGACATACTAAATTTCCACGACATTTCGATATCATTTCATCTAAGAACGAAGTACAAATAAACATTCATGCACATATTCTTAATAATTCCACACATTATAAATTAAAACTAAAATCTAAATTCTATTTTAAATATAATTTGGGTCAACGGATTTGAATAAATTAATTAATATGATTGGAGCATGATTAATTAATATAACACTTAATTAACAATTTATAATAATTACTAAATTAACGAAATAATTAAATTGAAATAAAATAAAAATAAAATAAGATAATACAATTTATAATAAAATTAAATATAAAACACTTATAAACAATTAATCACATAATTAAATAATTTAATTGTGCAATTTATAAACAAATACGACACATTAGTTTAAATGAAAAACCGGGGCGTTACAATCTCTCCCCCTTAAAAGAATCCGTCCTCGGATTCACAGCACGCCTAAAAACAATCAATGAGAGATTCCCCGTCTCTCACAAACAACAAGGAGAGAGCCCCGTCTCTCGAGCAACAATGAGAGAACCCCATCTCTCCAACAACAATGAGAGAACCCCGTCTCTCGCAAGCAAAGAGAGCACCCCGTCTCTCGAACAAAAATAAGAGAATCCCCGTCTCTTACAAACAACGAGAGCACCCCGTCTCTCAACCAAAATAAAGAAAGGAAGTCTCCAATACTCCCAAACAACACACGCAAAACCATAATTAAAATCACGTAAGACACCCCAAAGCAAGTAACAGATATCATCCACGTTAGTTATCAATTACTCCAAGTAATGTTACACGATAAGGAATCAACGCACCTAAAACAGGTAATAGATATCAGCCACGTTGATCATCAATTACTTCATGTAGTTTAACTTGATAAGAAAACGAAGCACATAACAAGGAAATTATTACGTTAAATTTGCATGAATGTATGTATCATGGATGTTATAACTACCGTTCACCGTAGTTACGAAATTTAAAATTGTGAGTTATCGACGTCCAGTGTATGATCTGTCCCGACAGTGAGTTCAGTTCTCGATTTGTTCTTAAACTCTTCAGGATACCCCAACAAAGCAATTGATGAATCCTTTAAGGATTATACTCTTAGATCCCTTCTGACTTGTACTGCTTCCAGTCTTCACCATTTCCCCTTAATCCTCATTCGAGTAACCAATTCGTTTTAATTAACCGAGCTTGACCTCCCAGAATGCCCTTAAATCGTTCGTCCCGAAATCCGATCCATAGTTACTACCCTTACCCATAAAGAAGTCTAACGTATTCTCGAAGATAGCTACTCCTGGCAACACTGACGGCTCAATACCGAGCTTGAGATATTTGTTATTATGATTCCTTTCTCAACACGAATTCTTTCCCATCTTCTGTTCATGTTATCCGTTTATTCTCTTTAACCCCTTTAAAGTTATATTCAGTAATCGGCCCCATATTTCTTGAATCGAAGACAGACTGCTCTTGATGATTCTTGAAGTTTGATGTAAATCCTCCAATTATCATCCTTTTCTATTTGGTCCCTTCTTAAGTTTCCTTCTGGATTACCTTTGATATAACCAATAACTTAATAATATTGTCTCGGACCCCTTCGTACTTCATTGAATTAATCTTGATTGACACCACCCTATTATATGATAACTTGATTTGATTTTCTCTTGTTAATTCTAACTTAGGAGTTCACAGAAACTCCCTTATAATTCCATCACCTCCAGATTGGAACTCCATACATAGAAATGTTCACTGAACCATTTCCCTTATGTCTCGTAAAATCTTCACCTGAATTTAGCAACGTAGCTTCTCTCTTAACAGCTTGACCATTACAGCCGTTTTATTCATTTCCAATTGCCACCATTAGAATTTCCAAATTCTTCTCAATTTGCATCTCCGTTGTTGCTACTAGCATATTCATTCGAGCACTACTTCCATCCTCCAATTTATCTCTCGGTCGTGCTCTCCCCCTTAAAATTTTTGCTCTTACATGTCAAATTCCATTAGTCCTTCTTTCATTGAAATTCTTGATGAGCCATTTCCATTAGGGAGGTTTTTAATCAAAAATGACGACACGAAGGTTTCGCCTTTCCATTTCTCTTCTAATCCTCTTGAGGTGCGGGACTCCTTCCTCTATTCGAATTCCCGTTCCATCAACCTACCCCTTACCCGAAATTCTTGATTTCCGAAGTCATCTTCCTTATCATGTGCCATCCCGTTATTGCTTTTTCCCATAATCCAGATGTGGCCAGTCGAAAAGTTACTTGATGAGTGAGGTGAAAGAACTTCCTACCAAGTAAACACTAAAATGCATGTCGGGTAAAGATGTCAATGTATGTGTCACGTTTACATCAAGCAATTATGCAACACATTAGCGCAACTAAACCAAATAGAAATGTACAAATAAACATAAGTCCAGAAGAATAAATAATTGATACGAAGCATGATGCACGTGCTATGAATGTTTTGGAGCCTGTCACCAATGTGGTAAGTTGTTAGCTCGGTAGTTTTTCCTCGTTCCTCCAAATCCCGAGGTTACTTTGACTTAGTGATTATTCCTTGCCTTTCCCACGGTCTTCGAGATTTCCATGAATCTTTGTAAATCAACTAGTACCTTCCACTATCCGAGATTGTAATTTCTTGATCCCTAATTCATCCACGTCCACGGAGTTAGCATCCAAACTTCTCCTTGAAATTCGACCTTTACTTCTAATCGTCACCTCGATCAAGAATCCCGCGCTTATCCTTTGTGAATTTAATTCACCTCCAATTGCTTATACTTGAGCGCATGATTTCCTTGCAAGGAGTGTTTTCCTTTCTTTACCGTTTCCATTTGTTGCTCCATATCTTTCAATTTAACCTCACAACATGACAATTCAGCTTGGATTTGGAAAAATGAACTCAAATCCTGTCCTTAGCATTATCACCCTCCATGAATTGTAGTTATCCTATTACTTATCTTTCTTTAAACCCTTCTCGACTTGCTTTCCAGCTTAGTCAAAATCCCGAGCAGCCGAATCCAACTTCTTCCCGATCTTGACTTCTAAAACTCGATTTCTAATCACTAGGCTTAGTCAGAAATCCTTCTTTGTCAACCCTTGGTTCATAACTCCTATCGAACCCATCTTACGTCGACTCCTCTTAATTATGGATACCTCTTCAATGATCCGAATCCGGGATCAAAATACCTTCAAGGTTTTGTTCACTACATTCCTTAGGTTGAAAGATCCCGTTGAATCCAATTAAAGCACCTTAAGTAGTGGATTCACATAAATTGATCTTTTGAGTCACAACCATCCCGTGATTAACTCCTATTCCTATTTCACCAAATGTCCCTCTGCCATCGCATCGCCAAAGTCGAACCTCCCATTCTGAATCCTAACCGTTAATTCCAACTCTGTCTATGAAGCCACGCATCTAGCATTCTCCACATTCCTCCCCGGGGCATCATTCCTATCTTCCATGCCTCCGAAAGAATTTGCAATAGATTGTTGTGATCATAGAACTTGGCCGTGGTTTGATATTATCTTTATAACCTGGAAATCATAACTCCTTTAGGGAATATATGCATGCAATTAGTGCATGCTCATGGCACGTATTTGACACGAAAAGCACTGATCCAATGCAAGAATGCCACAGATAAGTCAACAAATTTCAAAAAGCAAGGCAATTCATATTCAAGCTCGATGCAATGCACACATTATCACATAGTTCCTAAGCCGTACGACCTAGACTGACTCAAACACGACTTGAAAACACCGGTTTTGCAACCGGGCTCTTATACCACTTAAGGTTGTAGCACCCCGCACGTGAGGTACCACATCCCCCGCACTATGGCTCAACACGAGTAACGAAATGGTAAATCCGCACCCGTATCAAACCATAGCGAACGGCAGACAAACAGAAAAACCTTCCTAAGCTAGGCGGAACTTAGACCCTGCAAATATAATTAACCAACAAGACATAATGCAACGGAGAACTAAAACCAAACACATGTATTGGCCACGGGCCTGCAGAAATTAAACACACGAACCACAGGCAGACTTGGGCTCCTAAGGCCTCTTTTAATTCTTAACAAAGCCCAATAAGGCAATTCAGTAACAAATACAGAAAGCTTCAAATTCATAGTATTATAGAATGGAATCATGCATAACTTAGATACATATGCGAGTGCAGAGACTCTCCTACCTAAACCTGACCGACTCAAAGACTCCACACAACTCCGCCTAGCTCGAAACTCCAAAGCCAAACCTGCGCACCAAAAGGTTGGGGGAGGGAGACGGTCAGTCTCTAGAAGACTAAGTGAGCAGGAGCGATATACATAAATATAGAACATGCACATGCAAGCCATAAATCCCGAGCAAGGTTTTCTTTAAAGTTAGTTCCCAAGAGGGCAAGAGAATAACCAAGCAATGCTCAGACTTTACGACTAATCAAATTAAATTCCTTAAATTCATAATTTATACATAAACATAAAGGCTCGGCGAGTGAGCGTGCATTATCTCCAACCAAACTCCGACCGTGTACAACAAATATTATTAATATGTCGAATATGTGATCATGCAGTATATTATAATACACACAAATCATATATCATATCATAAGACATATTCGTTTGGGAAATCCGGGTCCCGGCCTTCCCGCACGGTGCATAACAATCATATCATAACATAATCATATTCATAAAACAAGTTCCAACCTTCTTCCTCCGGGTGGTGGACGGGTTTGCAAGGCCAGACCACCTAAACATATCATTATGGCTATGAGGTTCATGAGGCCTCAAAGCCCGGTTAGCGTTTCCTCGTCAAAAACTCCTTGACGAGGTTCGTTTCGCCGTTAAACATAATGGAATCAGCACATGGGATCACCGTCGGCCCTTGCCTCACCGGATAGCCACATGAACTGAATTCCTGGGCCCGTGAACATAACCTACATACATAATCTCGCCAAAACATTTCATTTCATAAGAAACATAACATATTTCATATTTCCTTTGAAAAGGGTTTACTCGATCATAAATTACTCGAGGACTCTACTTTAAAAGTAACATATATATATATATATATATATACATAAGGTTTTGGCCAAAGCTTGTCATATAAGGTTTTAGGGTTTAATATGTAGCTAGAACGAAAACACCCTCACCTGAAACATGAGCAATATTTTAGTCTCCATTAAACTCCCAAATTTGCAGCCAAGGTCAGCAACATGAGCGAGAGATGGTAGAGATCATTTCATGCTATTTTTCTCAAAACTCCATTAATGATAACTCATGAATACTTCAACTACCATGTAATCAATGATCATAAATGAGAAGAGGATGTCAAAACAATCATAGTCAAGCTTGGAATCACTCAAATCCATCAAGAAACGAATGAGATCAACACAATTGCTCAAAACCTACTATTTTTCAAATTCAGCCAAAAACTCATGAAACCATGATCAAAATTGGGGATGTATAGCTTAAAATGACACATATTGAATGTATATTACAACCCTAAGCTTACCTTGTGGATTAATGGAGGTTTGGGGGAGATTTGAGCTTTGAATCTCCAAGGTGCACAAGGGTTACGGGAAAACTGGAGAATAGAATGTTTTGGCTGAGTTTTCTTTATGTGATGAAGGTTATCTCGGTTTGGGGTGTTGAATCCTGGTTAGATGGTTGAGTTAGGGTTCTAAACATCCAGCCATAGTTTATTTGGTCAAGGTTTGTATAAGTTATGGTCATTTTAGTGAAAGGTGGTCATTTTGGTGCCGTTTCGTTTTTCGGTTTGATTTCGGAGGTTCAACTGATTTCGGAAAAATATAAGGCTAAGTTTATTAAACTCGAATCTTCGATACGAGTTCAGCAAAGTTGACGGAACTCGAATCCGAGTTCCCGAGCTCAAGATATCACGTACGGAACCAAGGGTGCGCTAATTGCTCGTTAGCCCCCGATTTGGTTCCACGATTCAAATTAAATTCGTTAACATGTCGAACGAGTTCGAATGTGACACCCCAACTTTCAGACCGTACAGGTATGAATTATGTGCGTGATTTATTTTATTTAAATTGATATTCTTTATTCTTTTAATTCTTATTTTAAATATTTCTTATGGATTTGAATGAATTCTATGTGATTATGAATGCCATTTGTTAAGATTTGATTCGTTGATGCTTGAATTGAATTCGGAATTTTACGTTGTTTTAGTATGATTGGAGAATTACGTGCTATAAACTTAGATTTATGTTCGTTATATGTTTTCGAGTTGCATTGTTGAGCTTTTGAATTAATTGTTCGTTGGGAACCTAAAGGAGGCTAAAATGCTTTTAGCGCACCTTGGGTTCCAATGTGTGTAACTTGAGCTCGGGAATTCGGATTCGAATTTTGTCACCACCGTTGAACTCGTTTCGATGATTCGGGTTCGATGGATTAAGCCTCATAATCTTTTAATCCCATTTGATACGCTGAAATTCGAACGGAAACTTACCTCGCTTCTACATGATTACCTTTCACCTATTTGCACCTTAGTCCCTCAACTTTTGACATGTTAACCTCAACCTTGGGCCACACCTCACCAACACCATATACTATATCCCTCTCCCTCTCTATGTTGGTATACACAAGGGGAAAAGAGAGAAAGTGCAGCAACTTTGGGTGTTCAAAGCTTCAAACCCGTAACTATTCACCTTAAGGAGAATTTGAGCTCTAATCTCCATTTTCTTCCATCGTTCTCAAGGGGTAAGTTAGTATTTGTTATGTACATGAGTATGTGGTCATTTTAAGCTATTAATTCCATACTTTGAGCTATGTTTGATGTATATATGGAGCATGATATGAAACTTGAGGGTTTGATGATCTTTCTTGTTCCTTAGGGTTAAGCTTTAGTTTGAAGTTATATATATGATCTCTTATGACTCTAATATGCTTATATGATCTCCCTTTTCATTATGGATGAGTGTGGTGGAAGATACCATTAATGGAAATTCAAATTTTGATTAGATGAACTTGTGATATATGATAATTCTTGAGCTTTTGTGATGATTGGATGATTGTATGTTGAATATGAAGTGATTTGCCATGATTTGCTTGAGTTTTGCGATCTGAAGTTGTTGCTTGAGGTTGCTACGCGATTCCCCTGCTTCTTCCCCTGTTTTCGCGCAGAACACTGTTGCTGCTGTTATTTTTTTTTTCGAAGACAATAGGCCAACACGGCCGTGTCAGGTTTGTGCATGTTTTGGACACGGCCGTGTCAGCCTCTCGACTTAGAGCAGAATATTTTTATAAAAGCGGACACGGCCGTGTCCATTTTGTACTGAAACTCAACACGGCCGTGTCAGCCCCTCGTATTAAGCTCCTGAATTAATTTTAATCGGACACGGCCGTGTCCATTTTGAACTAAAACCCAACACGGTCGTGTCATTTGAAAATATGGCTGCGGCAATTGCTCGTTTTATCGCTTCGTTGTTTTTCTTTGTATTTTCTTTCTTCGTTTATGATTCGTATGCATCGTTAGCTTGTTATTTTACGCGTTACAGGCCTTGTTTTGAAATTGTAATCTTATTTGATATGAATGGTATGAGTATGATTTGGTCTGATCAAATTGGCATGTTTATGCATCTCCTTCGCATTCCATGCATTTATAAGCATTTTCGAGCGTCTAAGTGGTTCATATGTGAGTCTAAGTCTCGGGTCTTGCGTTCTTTTGTTTCAGAGCCTCTGCAGGATACCATCGAGCCCGAGGTTTAGGTGTTCGGTTGCTTCTTTTGATCTGTTTTCACATTCCAGGTGAGGGTTAGGATCCTTTCTTATAGATAAGCGACCTATGGCCTTTATGTGATTGATTTCCTATCCCGCATGTGGCTATATATGTAATATATGGTTAAATACGAATGCTTATGATATGTTTATGACCTTATGAATTCCTCTTATGAATTTATGGAAAAAGTATAAGTATAGGCGTATATGAGCTTATGATTTTGAATCACTGGTACGTTCCTTTTATGACTCTGCGAGATGTACCCTGAAAGATGGGATTATTGGTATGTTTCTTATGAATCCGGGCCCAGGGATTGTGGGTAAGGACGCCCGGGACGGCAAGGGCCGTCGGGTTAAGCCTGTGCACATCCCATTTGAGGTTGTGGCGTGCGACTCCTGGATGTTGAGAAGGCGCTATTACCTTGAGCCCTCGGCAAATAACCGGGGAAGGCATATCGTGGGTTAGCTACCCCGTATATATATAGAATCCATATGGGTGGAGAGGGTTTGATTCCCGATCACCAAGGCGTTGAGGAGTTATGAATTTATGAATTCTTATGTATTTATGATCTGTATGAGGAGTTGAGGAGGTCCGTACTCGCCTGACGTTTATGTTTCTTTTATGCTTTGGTGGTTTTGAAACGAGTTAGGATTTCCTTTGTATTATATGTATGTTTTAAAAATGATTTGGTATGAAAAACCCTAGCTCGGTTCATGATCGACCCCTTTGACTATTTATGATGCTCTATATGTATTTATGGTGTGGGTGTGCGTTAGCCCCCCTCACTCAGTCGAGTTTTGACTGACCCCTTCCTTTTAACACTTTAGTTGCAGGGTGCTCGAGCTAGGCGGGGAAGTGCGTCGGTCGTGTCGTACTTTCGAGTTTAGGTCGAGAGGGCATATTTACCTGCTGCATTTTGATTACTTCTATGAATTGTTTTGAATCCTAATTATGTATTCGGAGATTTAGGTTAATACTTGACCTATTTTTGGGCCGTCAGGCCGTTGTATATGATGTATATATTAGTATAGAGCTCCTTTGCGATCCTTATGTTGTTGCTTCCGTATTCTTATCTGGTTGTTTTGCGCGCTCTGTTCAAGTTTTAGCCCCGCTTAGCCAAGCGGGTGAGTGTAGGTTCCCGTTCGCTTAGGCTTGGGCTCATGTATGGAAATCCATTCCATATGTGGGTTTGGGTTTAAGTGCGAGGGATGTGGTGGCCCACCGTTCCGGGGCGCTACATCTTAAAGTGGTATCAAAGCTCTCGGTTGGAAAACCGAAACTCTAGAGTCGTGTTGGGTACGTCTAGGTCGTTCGGATTAGGACAATGTGATTATGTGCATTTATGTGCCTCATTTACTTGAATTTCTATGAATTGTGCACATGATCATGTACTAACCGCACGCATGTGTATTGGAATTCTTTGGATGTTGTAGTATGCCTCCGAGAAGAGATCATCATCGTGACAGGTCTCCGGGCCATAGACATCACCGGGATCGTTCCCCACAAGCCGAGAACAACATGGAACCTGAGGGATTCATGGCGAGATTATGTGCATATTTGGATAACTGGTATCGCCAGAATACACCTCCGGGTGTCAATCACGAAGGAGGGCAAGTCACTCAAATTCTACGGGCGTTCAGGAATCAGAACCCCCCCAAGTTTGAAGGTGGGAATGATATCCAAGCCGAGGAGTGGCTAATCCAAATAGAAAAAATTTGGGAGTTGATACCATGTGAATCAGTTGAGAAGGCAAGGTGCACCCTCACAATGGTGCAAGGTCAGGCTTATAGTTGGTGGACTAGCATCCGAGCCCGTTTGGATGCCACCGGTGATGAGATTAATTGGGAGACCTTCACTCGGGAGTTTCGTAATAAGTTCATTCCAATCGCCGCTAGGGACCGAAGACTCCAAGAGTTCATGGACTTGAAACAAGGTGAGAAGACGGTCACCGAATACATTGATGAGTTCGACCGTTTGTCAAGGTATGCTCCCAACGTTGCCCACGATGACCGCCACAAAGCTTTGAAGTTCTTTCGAGGTTTAAGAGAAGATATGAAGGATGCACTCGAAGGGGTTGATACCGACACTTGGGCGTTAGTTACCAAGAAGGCTTTGAAGGTAGAGGATCGCGTGGTTGCTAGAAGGAGGAGGGCCTCTCATACCGGACAGGGTTCTAGCTCGGGAGGTCAGAACAAATATGGAAAAAGGCCAGCTTACCAAGCTTTTGCACAGGTAAAGCCTCAAAACAAGCAATTCAAGCCTTACCGGTACCACCTCAAGTCCAATGCAAATATTGCAAGGGTAACCATCTTGTTGAAAATTGCTTCAAACTTCACAAGAGGTGCTACAGTTGTGGTTCGCCGGATCACATGCTTAAGCAATGCCCGAACAAAAGGCCAGGACAGACAGCGGGGAATAATCAGAGGCCCGCAATTCAGGCTAGAGCTTATGCACTTAGGGCCGAGGAAGAGGAAGCTGCAAATCTTGATCCTAATGGCGTGATTGAAGGTACCGTAAGCATTCATGGAACTACATTTCATGCATTGTTCGATCCCGGGGCATCTCATTCATTTATTTCTCGGGATCTTGTTTCTTCGTTGTGTTTGCCTGTTACCCTCTGTGCGCATGATTATGTGGTTAGTTCGCCTCTTGGCGGAAGTCTTGTTACTTGCAGGATTTATCGGGGTTGTCCAGTGAGTTTTGAAGATAGGGTTTTTCTTGCCGATTTGATTGAGATGCCGATGAAGAGGTATGATGTAATCCTCGGAATGGATTGGTTGTCTGAACATGGGGCTCAGATGGATTGTCGGGAGAAGAAGGTTTCTTTTGGTTCAGTGGTGTTTAAGGGCGAGAAGGTGAAGTCAAGCCCGTTTATTTCTTTTGTTGAGGCGAGTAAACTGGTCCGGGACGGTGCGACAGGTTTCGTGGCCTATCTTTTGAATAGACCGAAGGATCAGGCTAAACTTGAGGAGACGGAGGTCGTGCGGGAGTATACCGATGTGTTCCCTGAGACATTGGGTTTTTTGCCACCCGATAGGGACATTGAGTTCGTAATCGACCTTTATCCCGGAGCAGAGCCTTTTTCGAAGACTCCCTATAGAATGGCTCCTGCAGAGTTAAAGGAGTTAAAAACGCAGCTTGATGAGCTTCTAGCTTGCGGTTACATTCGTCCGAGCATTTCTCCGTGGGGTGCTCCCATTCTATTTGTAAAGAAGAAGAACGGAACGCTACGAATGTGTATAGATTACCGTGAGCTGAATCGGATGACCGTGAAGAACAAATACCATTTGCCTCACATCGAGGAGTTATTTGATATTCTACAAGGCTCGAAAGTCTACTCCAAGCTAGATTTGAGGCAGGGCTACTATCAGCTGCGAATTAGGGAGGAGGATATTCCGAAGACTGGTTTTAATACCAGATATGGGCACTTTGAATTCGTTGTCACGCCGTTTGGATTAACTAATGCTCCGGCTATATTTATGGATATGATGCACCGAGTGTTCAGGCCTTTTCTTGACAAGTTCGTGGTGATCTTTATAGACGATATTCTGGTGTATTCAAGGTCGGCTGAAGAGCATGCTCAACATCTACGGATCGTCTTGGAAACTTTGAGGGAACATAAGTTGTATGCAAAGTTCAGCAAGTGCGAATTCTGGATCGACCGAGTTATGTTTTTGGGACATATAATTTCAGGTGATGGGATTGAAGTTGATCCATCTAAGGTTGAGTCCGTGCTTCGTTGGGAGAGATCGAGAAATGTCTCAAAGATTCGGAGTTTTCTTGGGTTGGCCGGTTATTACCGCAGATTTGTTAAGGATTTCTCTAAATTTCCGCCCCGTTGACTCGCCTAACTAAGAAGGAAGTGAAATTTGAATGGGATGATATGTGTGAGGCGAGTTTTCAGACTTTGAAGGTGAAGTTAACTTCAGCACCAGTTCTTACCCTACCCGAGGGTACAGAGGGTTATGCAGTTTATACGGATGCTTCAAAAGAGGGTCTTGGTTGTGTTTTGATGCAGCACTGTAGAGTGGTAGCTTATGCTTCAAGGAAGTTGAAGGAGCATGAGAAGAATTACCCTACCCACGATCTTGAATTAGCTGCCGTTGTGTTCGCTTTGATGAAGTGGCGACACTATCTCTACGGTACCACGTTCGAGGTGTTTACGGATCACCAAAGCCTCAAGAATCTCTTTTCTCAGAAAGATTTGAATGTAAGACAGAGGCGTTGGATGGAGTTATTAGAGGACTACGATTGCACCATTCAATACCATCCGGGTAAAGCGAATGTGGTCGCCGATGCCTTGAGTAGAAAGGCGAGTGTGGCTACTTTGGAAGCAGGTTCTTCAAGGTTGGGTTCAGAGATCTTGGTTTCGGGGACTTGGTTAGCGAATCTCACGATAATACCGGATTTGAAACAGCAGTTATTGGAAGCTCAGGCCTCGGATGCCGAGATTCAGAAGTTGGTAAATCGTTCTATGGATGACCCGAATTCCAAGTTTGGGATTGATGATTTCGGTTTGTTAAGGTTCGAAGCGAGAATATGTGTCCCAGAAGAGCTCAAGAGGATTATACTTGAGGAGGCACATCGCTCGAGGTACTCGATTCATCCGGGAGGTACTAAGATGTATCGGGACCTGAAAGAGAAATTCTGGTGGAGTGGCATGAAAAGGGATGTCGCGAATTTCGTGAAGCGATGTCTAACGTGTCAAAAGGTGAAGACAGAGCACCAGAAGCCGGGAGGAACTCTCCAACCACTTCCTATTCCCGAGTGGAAGTGGGAGCAAGTGACGATGGACTTCGTGTCCGGCTTGCCTAGAGTCAATGGAGGGTTTGATGGAATTTGGGTAATTGTGGATGGATTGACTAAGTCTGCCCATTTCCTCAAGGTTCGGATGTCTGAGAAAGTCCCTAAGCTAGCCGAGTTGTACGTTCAGGAGATTGTAAGGATACATGGAGTTCCAGCTAGTGTTGTTTCGGATCAGGATCCACGGTTTACTTCGATCTTTTGGCAGAATCTTCAGAAGTGTTTGGGCACTAAGCTCAAGTTTAGCACAGCTTCGCATCCTCAGACAGACGGCCAATCTAAAAGGCTAATTCAATACTTAGAGGATATGCTTAGAGCATGAGCTTTGGACTTCCAAGATAAGTGGGATGAGCACCTGCCTTTGGTTGAGTTTGCCTATAACAACAGATATCAGGGTTCGATTAAGATGGCTCCGTACGAGGCACTTTATGGAAGAAAGTGCAGGTCTCCTCTATTTTGGGACATTGAGGATTGGAGGTGGACCGAAGAGAATAAGCTCGAGAGAGCCGAGTCTAAGGAAAAGATTGTCGATACCATTGAAAAGGTTCATAAGATTTGATAAAGGATGAGAGCAGCTCAAGCCCGTCAGAAGAGTTACGCCGATAAGAGAAGAAGGCCCTTAGAGTTCGAAGTCGGAAATAAAGTCTTTTTGAAGGCATCTCCTAGAAAAGGCTTCACTCGTATAGGTAAAGGTGGAAAGCTTAGTCCTCGTTACCTTGGACCGTTTGAGATATTGGAAAGAATCGGAGAAACAGAGTATAGATTGGATTTACCGCCGAGTATGACCGGGATACACAATGTGTTTCATGTCTCTCAACTCCGTAAGTATTATCCCGATGAATCAACAATTCTCCCAGTTGAAGAGGTTCAGTTAGAGCCGGATTTAACAATAGAAAAGCATCCGGTTTCAATTCAGGATCGGAAGATGCAAGAATTGAGAAACCGGCAGATTCCTTTTGTCAGGGTACTTTGGAGGGATCAGAAATCCGAGGAATCGACTTGGGAAACCGAGGAGAAAATGAGAAGGTTATATCCGGAGTTATTTGAGGACTCGAGTCGGACTTGAGGGCAAGTCCTTTTTAAGGGGGAAGGATTGTGACACCCCGACTTTCAGACCGTATAGGTATGATGTATCTGCGCGATTTATTTTATTTAAATTCATATTCTTTATTCTTTTAATTCTTATTTTAAATATTTCTTATGGATTTGAATGAATTCTATGTGATTATGAATGCCATTTGTTAAGATTTGATTCGTTGATGCTTGAATTGAATTCGGAATTTTACGTTGTTTTACTATGATTGGAGAATTACGTGCAATAAACTTAGATTTATGTTCGTTATATGTTTTCGAGTTGCATTGTTGAGCTTTTGAATTAATTGTTCGTTGGGAACCTAAAGGAGGCTAAAATGCTTTTAGCGCACCTTGGGTTCCAATGTGTGTAACTTGAGCTCGGGAATTCGGATTCGAATTTCGTCACCACTATTGAACTCGTTTCGATGATTCGGGTTCGATGGATTAAGCCTCATAATCTTTTAAGCCCATTTGATACGCTGAAATTCGAACGGAAACTTACCTCGCTTCTACATGATTACCTTTCACCTATTTGCACTTTAGTCCCTCAACTTTTGACATGTTAACCTCAACCTTGGGCCACACCTCACCAACACCATATACTATATCCCTCTCCCTCTCTATGTTGGTATACACAAGGGGAAAAGAGAGAAAGTGCAGCAACTTTGGGTGTTCAAAGCTTCAAACCCATCACTATTCACCTTAAGGAGAATTTGAGCTCTAATCTCCATTTTCTTCCATCGTTCTCAAGGGGTAAGTTAGTATTTGTTATGTACATGAGTATGTCGTCATTTTAAGCTATTAATTCCATACTTTGAGCTATGTTTGATGTATATATGGAGCATGATATGAAACTTGAGGGTTTGATGATCTTTCTTGTTCCTTGGGGTTAAGCTTTAGTTTGAAGTTATATATTTGATCTCTTACGACTCTAATATGCTTATATGATCTCCCTTTCCATACTTTGTGATCTGAAGTTGTTGCTTGAGGTTGCTGCGTGATTCCCCTGCTTCTTCCCCTGTTTTGGCGCAGAACATTGTTGCTGCTGTTATTTTTTTTTCGAAGACGATAGGCCAACACGGTCGTGTCAGGTTTGTGCATGTTTTGGACACGGCCGTGTCAGCCTCTCGACTTGGAGCAGAATATTTTTATAAAAGTGGACACGGCCGTGTCCATTTTGTACTGAAACTCAACACGGCCGTGTCAGCCCCTCGTATTAAGCTCCTGAATTAATTTTAATCGGACACGGCCGTGTCCATTTTGAACTAAAACCCAACACGGTCGTGTCATTTGAAAATATGGCGGCGACAATTGCTCGTTTTATCGCTTCGTTGTTTTTCTTTGTATTTTCTTTCTTCGTTTATGATTCGTATGCATCGCTAGCTTGTTATTTTACGCGTTACAGGCCTTGTTTTGAAATTGTAATCTTATTTGATATGAATGGTATGAGTATGATTTGGTCTGATCAAATTGGCATGTTTATGCATCTCATTCGCATTCCATGCATTTATAAGCATTTCCAAGCGTCTAAGTGGTTCATATGTGAGTCTAAGTCTCGGGTCTTGTGTTCTTTTGTTTCAGAGCCTCTGCAGGATACCATCGAGCCCGAGGTTTACGTGTTCGGTTGCTTCTTTTGATCGGTTTTCACATTCCAGGTGAGGGTTAGGATCCTTTCTTATAGATAAGCGACCTATGGCCTTTATGTGATTGATTTCCTATCCCGCATGTGGCTATATATGTAATATATGGTTAAATACGAATGCTTATGATATGTTTATGACCTTATGAATTCCTCTTATGAATTTATGGAAAAAGTATAAGTATAGGCGTATATGAGCTTATGATTTTGAATCACTGGTACGTTCCTTTTATGACTCTGCGAGATGTACCCTGAAAGATGGGATTATTGGTATGTTTCTTATGAATCCGGGCCCAGGGATTGTGGGTAAGGACGCCCGGGACGGCAAGGGCCGTCGGGTTAAGCCTGTGCACATCCCATTTGAGGTTGTGGCGTACACCATATACTATATCCCTCTCCCTCTCTATGTTGGTATACACAAGGGGAAAAGAGAGAAAGTGCAGCAACTTTGGGTGTTCAAAGCTTCAAACCCATCACTATTCACCTTAAGGAGAATTTGAGCTCTAATCTCCATTTTCTTCCATCGTTCTCAAGGGGTAAGTTAGTATTTGTTATGTACATGAGTATGTGGTCATTTTAAGCTATTAATTCCATACTTTGAGCTATGTTTGATGTATATATGGAGCATGATATGAAACTTGAGGGTTTGATGATCTTTCTTGTTCCTTGGGGTTAAGCTTTAGTTTGAAGTTATATATTTGATCTCTTATGACTCTAATATGCTTATATGATCTCCCTTTTCATTATGGATGAGTGTGGTGGAAGATACCATTAATGGAAGTTCAAATTTTCATTAGATGAACTTGTGATATATGATAATTCTTGAGCTTTTGTGATGATTGGATGATTGTATGTTGAATATGAAGTGATTTGCCATGATTTGCTTGAGTTTTGTGATCTGAAGTTGTTGCTTGAGGTTGCTGCGTGATTCCCCTGCTTCTTCCCCTGTTTTGGCGCAGAACATTGTTGCTGCTGTTATTTTTTTTTCGAAGACGATAGGCCAACACGGCCGTGTCAGGTTTGTGCATGTTTTGGACACGGCCGTGTCAGCCTCTCGACTTGGAGCAGAATATTTTTATAAAAGCGGACACGGCCGTGTCCATTTTGTACTGAAACTCAACACGGCCGTGTCAGCCCCTCGTATTAAGCTCCTGAATTAATTTTAATCGGACACGGCCGTGTCCATTTTGAACTAAAACCCAACACGGTCGTGTCATTTGAAAATATGGCGGCGACAATTGCTCGTTTTATCGCTTCGTTGTTTTTCTTTCTATTTTCTTTCTTCGTTTATGATTCGTATGCATCGCTAGCTTGTTATTTTACGCGTTACAGGCCTTGTTTTGAAATTGTAATCTTATTTGATATGAATGGTATGAGTATGATTTGGTCTGATCAAATTGGCATGTTTATGCATCTCATTCGCATTCCATGCATTTATAAGCATTTCCGAGCGTCTAAGTAGTTCATATGTGAGTCTAAGTCTCAGGTCTTGTGTTCTTTTGTTTCAGAGCCTCTGCAGGATACCATCGAGCCCGAGGTTTAGGTGTTCGGTTGCTTCTTTTGATCGGTTTTCACATTCCAGGTGAGGGTTAGGATCCTTTCTTATAGATAAGCGACCTATGGCCTTTATGTGATTGATTTCCTATCCCGCATGTGGCTATATATGTAATATATGGTTAAATACGAATGCTTATGATATGTTTATGACCTTATGAATTCCTCTTATGAATTTATGGAAAAAGTATAAGTATAGGCGTATATGAGCTTATGATTTTGAATCACTGGTACGTTCCTTTTATGACTCTGCGAGATGTACCCTGAAAGATGGGATTATTGGTATGTTTCTTATGAATCCGGGCCCAGGGATTGTGGGTAAGGACGCCCGGGACGGCAAGGGCCGTCGGGTTAAGCCTGTGCACATCCCATTTGAGGTTGTGGCGTACGACTGCTAGATGTTGAGAAGGCGCTATTACCTTGAGCCCTCGGCGAATAACCGGGGAAGGCATATTGTGGGTTTGCTACCCCGTATGTATATAGAATCCATATGGGTGGAGAGGGTTTGATTCCCGATCACCAAGGCGTTGAGGAGTTATGAATTTATGAATTCTTATGTATTTATGATCTATATGAGGAGTTGAGGAGGTCCGTACTCGCCGGACGTTTATGTTTCTTTTATGCTTTGGTGGCTGTGAAACGAGTTAGGATTTCCTTTGTATTATATGTATGTTTTAAAAATGATTTGGTATGGAAAACCCTAGCTCGGTTCATGATCGACCCCTTTGACTATTTATGATGCTTTATATGTATTTATGGTGTGGGTGTGCGTTAGCCCCCCTCACTCAGTCGAGTTTTGACTGACCCCTTCCTTTTAACACTTTAGTTGCAGGGTGCTCGAGCTAGGCAGGGAAGTGCGTCGGTCGTGTCGTACTTTCGAGTTTAGGTCGAGTCGGCATATTTACCTGCTGCATTGTGATTACTTCTATGAATTGTTTTGAATCCTAATTATGTATTTGGAGATTTAGGTTAATACTTGACCAATTTTTGGGCCGTCAGGCCGTTGTATATGATGTACATATTAGTATAGAGCTCCTTTGCGATCCTTATGTTGTTGCTTCCGCATTCTTATCTGGTTGTTTTGCGCGCTCTGTTCAAGTTTTAGCCCCGCTTAGCCTAGCGGGTGAGTGTAGGTTCCCGTTCGCTTAGGCTTGGGCTCATGTATGGAAATCCATTCCATATGTGGGTTCGGGTTTAAGTGCGGGGGATGTGGTGGCCCACCGTTCTGGGGCGCTACATCAAAAACATAAACCGAGCATATAGGCATGTTCATAACACATATATTTACGACATACTAAATTTCCACGATATTTCGATATCATTTCATCTAAGAACGAAGTACAAATAAACATTCATGCACATATTCTTAATAATTCCACACATTATAAATTAAAACTAAAATCTAAATTCTATTTTAAATATAATTTGGGTCAACGGATTTGAATAAATTAATTAATATGATTGGAGCATGATTAATTAATATAACACTTAATTAACAATTTATAATAATTACTAAATTAACGAAATAATTAAATTGAAATAAAATAAAAATAAAATAAGATTATACAATTTATAATAAAATTAAATATAAAACACTTATAAACAATTAATCACATAATTAAATAATTTAATTGTGCAATTTATAAACAAATACGACACGTTAGTTTAAATGAAAAACCGGGGCGTTACAATCTCTCCCCCTTAAAAGAATCCGTCCTCGGATTCACAGCACGCCTAAAAACAATCAATGAGAGATTCCCCGTCTCTCACAAACAACAAGGAGAGAGCCCCGTCTCTCGAGCAACAATGAGAGAACCCCGTCTCTCCAACAACAATGAGAGAACCCCGTCTCTCGCAAGCAAAGAGAGCACCCCGTCTCTCAACCAAAATAAAGAAAGGAAGTCTCCAATACTCCCAAGCAACACACGCAAAACCATAATTAAAATCACGTAAGACACCCCAAAGCAAGTAACAGATATCATCCACGTTAGTTATCAATTACTCCAAGTATTGTTACACGATAAGGAATCAATGCACCTAAAACAGGTAATAGATATCAGCCACGTTGATCATCAATTACTTCACGTAGTTTAACTTGATAAGAAAACGAAGCACATAACAAGGAAATTATTACGTTAAATTTGCATGAATGTATGTATCATGGATGCTATAACTACCGTTCACCGTAGTTGCGAAATTTAAAGTTGTGAGTTATCGTCGTCCAATGTATGATCTGTCCCGACAGTGAGTTCAGTTCTCGATTTGTTCATAAACTCTTCAGGATACCCCAACAAAGCAATTGATGAATCCTTTAAGGATTATACTCTTAGATCCCTTCTGACTTGTACTGCTTCCAGTCTTCACCATTTCCCCTTAATCCTCATTCGAGTAACCAATTCGTTTTAATTAACCGAGCTTGACCTCCCAGAATGCCCTTAAATCGTCCGTCCCAAAATCCGATCCATAGTTACTACCCTTACCCATAAAGAAGTCTAACATATTCTCGAAGATAGCTACTCCTGGCAACACTGACGGCTCAATACCGAGCTTGAGATATTTGTTATTATGATTCCTTTCTCAACACGAATTCTTTCCCATCTTCTGCTCATGTTATCCGTTTATTCTCTTTAACCCCTTTAAAGTTATATTCAGTAATCGGCCCCATATTTCTTGAATCGAAGACAGACTGCTCTTGATGATTCTTGAAGTTTGATGTAAATCCTCCAATTATGATCCTTTTCTATTTGGTCCCTTCTTAAGTTTCCTTCTGGATTACCTTTGATATAACCGATAACTTAATAATATAGTCTCGGACCCCTTCGTACTTCATTGAATTAATCTTGATTGACACCACCCTATTATATGATAACTTGATTTGATTTTCTGTTGTTAATTCTAACTTAGGAGTTCACAGAAACTCCCTTATAATTTCATCACCTCCAGATTGGAACTCCATACATAGAAATGTTCACTGAACCATTTCCCTTATGTCTCGTAAAATCTTCACCTGAATTTAGCAACTTAGCTTCTCTCTTAACAGCTTGACCATTACATCCGTCTTATTCATTTCCAATTGCCACCATTAGAATTTCCAAATTCTTCTCAATTTGCATCTCCGTTGTTGCTACTAGAAAATTCATTCGAGCACTACTTCCATCCTCCAATTTATCTCTCGGTCGTGCTCTCCCCCTTAAAATTTTTGCTCTTACATGTTAAATTCCATTAGTCCTTCTTTCATTGAAATTCTTGATGAGGCATTTCCATTAGGGAGGTTTTTAATAAAAAATGACGACACGAAGGTTTCGCCTTTCCATTTCTCTTCTAATCCTCTTGAGGTGCGGGACTCCTTCCTCTATTCGAATTCCCGTTCCATCAACCTACCCCTTACCCGAAATTCTTGATTTCCAAAGTCATCTTCCTTATCATGTGCCATCCCGTTATTGCTTTTTCCCATCATCCAGATGTGGCCAGTCGAAAAGTTACTTGATGAGTGAGGTGAAAGAACTTCCTACCAAGTAAACACTAAAATGCATGTCGGGTAAAGATGTCAATGCATGTGTCACGTTTACATCAAGCAATTATGCAACACATTAGCGCAACGAAACCAAATAGAAATGTACAAATAAACATAAGTCCAGAAGAATAAATAATTGATACGAAGTATGATGCACGTGCTATGAATGTTTTGGAACCTGTCACCAATGTGGTAAGTTGTTAGCTCGGTAGCTTTTCCTCGTTCCTCCAAATCCCGAGGTTACTTTGACTTAGTGATTATTCCTTGCCTTTCCCACGGTCTTCGAGATTTCCATGAATCTTTGTAAATCAACTAGTACCTTCCACTATCCGAGATTGCAATTTCTTGATCCCTAATTCTTCCACGTCCATGGAGTTAGCATCCAAACTTCTCCTTGAAATTCGACCTTTACTTCTAATCGTCACCTCGATCAAGAATCCCACGCTTATCCTTTGTGAATTTAATTCACCTCCAATTGCTTATACTTGAGCGCATGATTTCCTTGCAAGGAGTGTTTGCCTTTCTTTACCGTTTCCATTTGTTGCTCCATATCTTTCAATTTAACCTCACAACATAACAATTCAGCTTGGATTTGGAAAAATGAACTCAAATCCTGTCCTTAGCATTATCACCCTCCATGAATTGTAGTTATCCTATTACTTATCTTTCTTTAAACCCTTCTCGACTTCCTTCCCATCTTAGTCAAAATCCCGAGCAGCTGAATCCAACTTCTTCCCGATCTTGACTTCTAAAACTCGATTTCTAATCACTAGGCTTAGTCAGAAATCCTTCTTTGTCAGAAACTCCTATCGAACCCATCTTACCTCGACTCCTCTTAATTATGGATACCTCTTCAATGATCCGAATCCGGGATCAAAATACCTTCAAGGTTTTGTTCACTTCATTCCTTAGGTTGAAAGATCCCGTTGAATCCAATTAAAGCACCTTAAGTAGTGGATTCACATAAATTGATCTTTTGAGTCACAACCATCCCGTGATTAACTCCTATTCCTATTTCACCAAATGTCCCTCTGACATTGCATTGCCAAAGTCGAACCTCCCATTCTGAATCCTAACCGTTAATTCCAACTCTGTCTATGAAGCCACGCATCTAGCATTCTCCACATTCCTCCCGGGGCATCCTTCCTATCTTCCGTGCCTCCGAAAGAATTTGCAATAGATTGTTGTGTTCATAGAACTTGGCCGTGGTTTGATATTATCTTTATAACCTGGAAATCATAACTCCTTTAGGGAATATATGCATGCGATTAGTGCATGCTCATGGCACGTATTTGACACGAAAAGCACTGATCCAATGCAAGAATGCAACAGATAAATAAACAAATTTCAAAAAGCAAGGCAATTCATATTCAAGCTCGATGCTGTTAGGAATAGTGCCCTAACAGCCGATTGTATATCCACTTTGTGCTTTTCCTTATTGTAATCACAGACAATCTTTGAATAAAATAACGAATTGAGGCAACACTTCTTTATATGCTCTTGTTTGGTATGCGTTTACTTTAGTTGTGCATGTATGAGAACTCCCCTAATCCTGATGACTTTAGGGCTCTACCATTTAGGTGAAATGGTTCATGAAACGAGCCCTATATCACATAAGTCATGATTAGTAAAATACTCCAAGCCGATGAGTCCTACAGACAGTGGGAGTGTCAACCTGACTCCTCTAAGGCTTGCTTGTGGGATCACGCCCTTAAGAAGGACCACCTTGTTTCATGGAGGTGCAAAGTGTATAGTTGATACATGCGTGATACATGAGGGTGCTTACTTTAATAAGTAAGTTCACTGAGGTGCCCCGTGTGAGAACATTCCTAAATGGGAAAGGAAGTTTATATTTTAGGAAATGGAAACTTCCAGATTAGGAAATATCTCACGAGTCATTGATGTGATTAATTGATCCTTAGACTTGAGGTTCCTTGTCACTTTATGAGTTAACTCTGTAGTCTTAGGTATGAGCTTTAAAGGGTGTCGCCTTAGACAACTGATTCAAGGCTTATGCTGGGGCTGCACAAGTGATTCATGAAAGTGAATGAGAATCAAGAAAGGACCTACACTTGCATTTGCAAGGTGATCTCTTATTGTGTAAGTCATTCAGATGCCATATGGAGTCCTTGGCCAAGGCAGTAGATCAAGATATCAAGAAAAGGGTTTCTTGGATTGAGATCAAATGGATATGAAATGCACTTAACTTTAAGACCGGATTATTAGGGTTCTGATTATTCCCTTACCCTAGATCTTGGTTGAGAGATAGTAAGTAGGAGGATTGTATCTCGCATGAATCAATGACTTAAAGGTTCTGTCGAATCCGAACATTCCAATTCAGCTAGAGGTTAAACACCTGTTGCTAGACTATGGTCGTTTAATCTGTGGACTGATTAATTAATTTGTGAATTAATTAATTAGGGTCACTGCTAATTGAATTGAGAACCTAGAGGGTCACACATAACAACTTGGTTACATGAGTTGAGACTTTAAAATGATTAAACGAGTTAATCGGGCCAAGAGGGTTCCACACGTGTGAAATCACACGTGTGGCTCACGTGAGTGACACGTGTCACTGTGACACGTGTCACACACGTGTGAATATATATATATTATATATATATGTATTAAATAATTAAATGTGTTAATTATTTAATAGACTTTGGTTTAATTTTGAATTAAAAAGAAAGTCTTATTTTGGAGAAAATAATCTAGTTAATTAATTACGAATTAATTAATTAGATAAAAATAAGTTATTTATTTTATAATAAATAAAGTATAAAATTATCCAAAAATAGTTTGGATATTTTTAGCTCTCTTAAAAGTTGACTTGAATTAGAATTCAAAGTCAAAGTTGGAAAATACTTGATGATCAAGTAATAGGAGAGAGAGGAACCAAATCCTTGTCTAACAAGGAATAGGTTCGGCCGTCCCTCTCCCTTTCCTATATATAGGGGAGCTCATGCTCCCCTTTAGAGCTAATTGGCAATTCTTTTGGTTCATGTGTTGAACACCTTCCTTTCTCCAAGATCAAATAAACCCTAGGTTAAGCCTAAACACTAACTAGAGAACTAGCATCCTTACTAGTTAGATTGTGATCAAGTTGGTGGACTTTCTCTAGAGACTTCAAGTTAGAAGTTTGAAGATTCGAGCTTTACCAAGGAGAGGGGATCAAGCCGCGAGAAGAGCGTTCTTGGGTGGCTTGAAACGCTTCAAGAAAGAACAAAAGAAAAGTAAGTTTTCTGTCTCTACGAATTTGGTTACACGATTGCGAGTCCAAGGTTCTTTTGTTGGAAAAATTTTTTAAATTCCGCTGCTTTCTGATTCGTGTTTTCCAACAAGTGGCATCAGAACCACCTCGTTAATCGTGTTTCTGATTCGTCTCCATTATTCTGAATTTGGTAGAAATTCTCAGGCTTAGATGCGAATTAAGTATTCTTGAGTTCTTTTAGAAAGCCTGAAATACGAAACTGTAATTTTTCTTGAATTTCTGAAACTGTTTTCTTAAATTGTGTTTTCGGAAACCCGTTTTGATAGAAATTAATTTAATTCGTGTTTTTGAATTTTGGATTGTTTTGGTTTTTGAACTGAAAATACGAAACACGAAATCGCGTTACGAAAACGCGAGCCTGGACGTGCTAAGGCGTAGCACGCCAGGCCCACGCGCCCAGCAGTCCCGCAACAGCACGGGACTGCCCGCCACTGCCGTCCGCCAGCGCCTAGGCACGTGCCTAGGCGAGCCCGCCTGCACCTCCCGCAACCGCGCGGGAGCCTCCCGGCCGTGGCCGCCCGCCTCGCCCAGCTGATGCGCGCGACGCGCGCAAGGATGCGCGTTGGCAGCTTACGCTGCCGGCTGTGCGCGCGCGATGCTGTGCGTCAGCCGGGCTTGGTTTCGGGCGGACGTGCAGTCCGTTCCGGGCACTTCGTTTCGCGATCTTGATTTTCGTGTTTAGTCCAATCCAATCCCAATTTAATTTTTCTGAAAATTTTATTTATTAAATTTGAATTATTTTTGAAATAATTGATTAAATTGAGATTTTAGAAATTTAAGCGATTTGAACTTTGGAAAAATTACAAATTTTATTTTCTGAAAATAATGAAAGAATAAAATTATTGAATTTGGAAATTAATTGGAATTTTATTGGTTTATTGTTTTTTTGGGTTTTATTGAAAAGGCTCTTGAACAAGAATTGCATCTAAGTCGTGTTTTAAGTCATTAGGACTTGAAACGGAAATTTTAATTTATTGGCTAAATTTAAATTCTCGCATAAGCATGTTAGGTGATCATGGGTTTAGATCTATGTATGGTTTTAATTTATGCACATGGATGGTTTAAATTGGGGTTGGAGCCCTATAGTTGCGTTTTTCAATTGAGGTTGGAGTCTCACTTATGTGCGTACTGTTATGTGATTTATTATGTGGCTTTCCATATTACTGTTTTGAGGCCGGGTATTGCCCCGTGTAATTATCTAAGGCCAATATGAAGATTGAGCCTTATTACTTTATGTCTTTTTCTTTTTATTGTAATTTGAGGGTAGAGATAGGTGGTGAGGTTTTATTTTCATTTTGGAGACAATGCATCCATGGAGTAAGATGGACCACATTCAAGTAACAAGGAGGCCATAAGTGAAGACCCCTCAAAATGTTAGGGAGGGGAATCTCAATTGTTAAACGTAATAGAGATAGGGCTCGTATTTTGTTACCGCTTTCCCTTATGTGATTTGAACTGTTTATGTAGCATGTATGTTAGAACTTGTGATTGTGGAGTGGCTCCCACATATCACGCATAAGATAGGTAGAACCCATGATCATTACATGTTAGCATCATGCTAGGACATGTTATCTGTTTATGTGCTTGTTTGAAATGCATTTAAGTGTACTTGCTTTAATCAAGACTAATAAAATTGGATAACATATATGTTGGTGAGGTCGAACCGGATAACTCTCCGGTTGATTCGAAAATTCCCATTAACTATTAAGCTAATTTCGAACAAATAGGTATTTAATTCGAGATGCAAATTTTGAATTAAATGCCTAGCATTCCATCAATAGGTTTTAAGTTTAGTAAGTAAAGCTAGTTATTGTCCGCGAGTCGTGGGATAGCTAGTGGAGCTTATTAGTTCTTAGTTACCTAATTGATCATTTTAAATGATCAATATTTCATGATCGATTTTAGCAAGGGCGATGTCCGTGAGTCGTGGGTCGTTCGAACTAAGTTTTGGTCATGATCTTATGATTGATGGGTCTAGCTTAACGCCTAAGTAAATATGGATGTCGCACGAGTCGTGGGTCCATATTAAAAGATAGGTGATGCAAAAACAATTACTAAGAGTTCTAAAGGTGTTAGAATTGGTAAGTTGTACCTACCTAGGGTTCTTACTGAGAATGTCCGCGAGTCGTGGGTTCGAGGTAAAATGCCTAGGATCTTAGTACCCACTGGGAAACGTGTTCCTCTTAGATCTTTGGGAATTATAGATCTTTGAAAAACAGTGGGAGCTACAATAGATTAAAGACCTTATCTTTTGTATATCGTTATAATTTAGCATGCTCACTAGTTCTCTGTTTTACCATTTAGGTCGTAGAATCTGTGATTCTCTACGTATTTTGAAATGGCAACCAAAAACCCTCTTGTATCGATCCTCGAGTCAAACAAGTTGACTGGTCCCAACTATTCTGATTGGCTGAGGAATCTAAAAATCATTTTAGATTCTGAGAAGAGAACTTATGTTCTCTTCGAAGGGGAGCCCAGTCCCGAAGGGGAGGCTCCCACTCGGGCCGAGCGGGATGCGATTCAGAAGTGGAAGGATGATAATCTCCAAGCCCGTTGCCTTATGTTGGCTAACATGTCTCCGGACTTGCAAAGGCAACATGAGGCCATGGAATTCGCTTGGGAGATTTACGACCACTTAGAGCAACTTTACCGCCCTCATGAACGTGTTATAAGGTATAACACTTCAAAGGAATTGTTCCACTTGAGAATGAGGGAAGGTTCAAGTGTCCATGAATATGGACTCAAGTTTCTTGCCCTTACTGAGAAACTCGCTTCCATGGACATGCCACTGAAAGATGAGCTTTCAGTGGATTTGTTGCTAGCTTCGCTCCCACCATCATTCAACCCATTTGTCCTTAACTTCAACATGAATCATGCTGGGGCTACTGTAGCTGAGCTGATTAGTCAGCTTGTGACTGCTGAAAGCACGATCAAGAAGGACAATAAGGTTTTGATGGTGAATGCTCCATCTTCCTCTTCTGGGCCTTCTAAAGGTAAGGGCAAGAAAGCCCAAAAGAAGAAGAAGAAACCCCTTAGGCCCACTGGTGGCATTTCGAAGGGAAAGGCCCAAAAGAAGAAGCGTGATCAGAAAGAGGATGTTTGCTTCCATTGTGGCAAAGCGGGACATTGGAGGAGAAACTGCCCAGAGTACAAGGCTACTCTAAAGAAAGGTATCTTTCTCGTTGAAATAAATCTTTCTATTAATTCTAGTTCTTGGGTACTTGATACCGGTTGTGGAACTCATATCTGTAATGATGTACAGATGCTAAGTGAAGTCCAACAACTCAAAGAAGGAGAATGTGTCTTGAAGATCGGCGAAGGCTCAAACGTTCAAGCTCGAGCTTTAGGCACAATTAGATTAGATTTAGGTAGTTTTGAGTTAGTCTTAAATAAAGTCCTTTATGTACCGAGCATTATTCGTAATATAATTTCAGTTCCAATATTAGATTGTGAAGGTTATGAAACTTATATTAAGAATGGTAAATATTTTATCAAACGGAACAACTCTTCCGTTCACATCGGTACTCTAAGTAATGGACTTTACCTAACTCAAAATATCAATATTATGAATATACAACGAGAAACAAAGCGTAAGAGAGATGACAAAGTTTCAGCTCCCTTATGGCACGCTAGATTAGGACACATTTCCAAAAACAGAATTAGCAAGATAAACACTTTAGGATCATTCTCTGAAAATGATCTCAAAGAGTTAACTTCTTGCGAATCCTGTCTCAAAGGAAAAATGTCCAAGTTCTTTTTAAAGGAACTGTGGAACGTGCCACTAAGGTTTTGGATTTGATCCATACTGATGTTTGTGGGCCGCTTAGTGTAAGTACTAGAAACAATCATCAGTATTTCATAACCTTTACTGATGACTTTAGTCGGTATGGTTATGTATACTTAATGAAGTATAAATCTGAAGCTTTTGAGAAATTCTTAGAATTTCAAAAGGAGGTTGAGAACCAAACTGGTCACAAGATCAAAGCACTTCGATCTGATCGAGGAGGCGAATATCTTAGTGAAGAATTCCTTAATCATCTCAAATATAATGGGATTATCTCTCAGTGGACTCCTCCGGGAACTCCTCAGCTTAATGGAGTTTCTGAGAGAAGGAATTGAACCTTACTTGATATGGTTCGTTCCATGATGAGTTTCACTGACTTACCACCTTCTTTCTGGGGTTATGCCCTAGAAAGTGCAGCAAAGATTTTGAATCTAGTTCCCTCTAAGTCAGTCCCTAAAACGCCCCATGAAATGTGGCATGGTAAAATCCCTAGCTATTCTTACTTAAGAATTTGGGGTTGTCCTGCTTACGTGAAGAGGACAGTGGGAGATAAGTTAGAATCTCGTTCTAACTTATGCTACTTTGTAGGTTATCCTAAGGAATCCATAGGATACTACTTCTATGATCAATCTGAGCAAAAGGTGTGTAGCACCCCGGACACGTGGAGGTGCCACACCCCCGCACTATAGGTCAATCCACACACGAAATGGGCGATCCGTGCATGAACCAACCCACAGCGAACGGGTGACAATGCGATAATTCAATAGGCTAGGCGGGATTACTACTAAATGTAACAAAATAAAGCGGAAGCATAAACTATTAATACCAACCATTTCCATTTTCCAATAAATATATTCTAAAATTACATATCAATACATTATCATCTTCAACTAACAATAACAATAATAATTAAATGCACGAACCACGGATGACACGACTACATGAACCAGACTCGACTCGACCCACTCCCGCCTAGCATGCGCCTGTAGTAACCTGAAAGGTGGAGGTGTCAGTCTGTGAAGACCGAGTGAGGGGTTTAAATACATATTAGCGCAGATACATGCACGTCATATTCTCGGGTAAAGATTTATAAAAGATAAATATAGGAGTTCAATATCAATATAGCTTCGCCCGAGAATACAACGGTCAATATTAATTACTTGTTCCTTTTCATGCAATCCATAAACATGCTTACTTGTTTGTTAATCATTAGGTGACCACGCAATTCAATTATCGTGCAATCATGCAGTAGTGTAATCATATAACACGTTCATGGAATGGAGTGCATGCAACCACTACATGGCTGGCTTGTAACATGGTAGGGTTATTTCTCCTGTGGTTGGACGGACAACCACCAGCTCTGAAAACCAGCCCAGCGCCTTCCCTAAGGAGAACCTGGCCAGGAGAACACGGGTACACGGTAGGGTATTGTTCTTCTTGTGGTTGGACGGACAACCACTGGCAGGACCAGTCTAGCGCCCTCACTAAGGAGAACCTGGCCAAGAGAACACACGAACACGGTAGGGTAGTGTTCTTCTTGTGATTGGACGGACAATCACTGGCACGACCAGTCCAGCGCCCCCACTAAGGAGGACCTGGCCAAGAGAACACACGATCACGATACGGTATTGTTCTTCCTGTGATTGGACGGACAATCACCAGCCCGAAGACCAGCCCAGCGCCCTCCCTAAGGAGAACCTGGCCAGGAGAACACAGGTACATGCTTTCATGACATGACATGCTTGATTGGGTGCACACTAACATGACCTACTTGCTTGATTCATGAACAATAACATGCTTGGAATAATAAGAGCTTTCAGGAAATTATAAATATAAATACCTTTGGCCAAAAACCACGTAAAGGTTATACGGGTTCTAAATAACTAGAAATTAAACCTCACCTGACAGGCGACACACGACTCGTGAAAGCGTGAACGTGCTCATTGACCATAATCTCCACCCTGGAGAAGAACTGGACAAGAAAGGGGAAGATACATGCATTCGTGAGACAATACTCGACAATGGTACCAAATGTGACGCACGGCGTAACCATGAACATATTCTTGTATGAAATAAACGTATACTTGTACATACCGATCATATAGATACTTATAAATGGAATGGGATAATTTACAAGAAGACAAGTAATTTCACGGAGATCACGTATTTAAGGCATGCAATCATACCAATTCGTTTTACATAAAGCATGGAGTTAACAATTAAGTTTAAATAAGCAAAGACCATAAAATGTCAAATAACCATATAATCATAAAATATTCAAGTATTCCAATCATATAAATCGCATACGGGAGCCGAGAGAGTGAAAGGGATGCGAGAAAAGAGGTTTTGGCAAAGTTTGGCAAAAGTTGACAGTTTTCGGAAATGTACAAGCTGTAGGAAAACTGGAATATCTTGAGTTATAGAATTTGGAATTGGGTTTTGTTTGTTGGATAGAAAACTATACAAATACACCTTTCCTAAGATATATGGCTCGTACTCTAATTCAATGTGAGGAGAAAATGGCGTAAGCTCGAAGTTGAGTGAATGCAGATTTTCGGTTGAGTGGCGACACCAAATTAAAATGGATATATCTCACAAACCAGAAATGATATTGAGGTGATTCCAACTGGAGAATACTTTAGACTCAATGTAGTTTCTACAGTTCGAAATTCAGGTCAATCCGAGTACGTTTGAGGGGTAAACGGTCATTTAGAACAAATGACATAAATGCAGAATTGGCTGTGTGATCTTCTGTAACAGTGCTGAAGACGGGAACGGCCGTTCCGGCTTTAGGCCAAAATGGGAAGGGCCGTTCCCAGCCTCGCTGGCCAAAACATTCAAAGGATGGGAACGGCCGTTCCGGGAAATCAAAGGGGACGGGAAGGGCCGTTCCCGCTGAGCAGAAAGCTCAAAACAGAGCAGAAAACAGGGGAGCTCTCGGATCACATTCAAAATCATCAAAACATCATAAAAACTTCCACCAAATGCATTAAATCAAGTAAGAAACATACTTATATACTTAAAGTACAATAAAACTAACATAAACACTTAATTCATCCTTTGATTCTCAAGAATCATCAACTTTAGCATATATACAAATTCATTATATAATCTCATAATTCTCAAGAATTCATACATGTTTTCAAGTCTAAGGCTCCTAATCAAGTTTCTAACACCAAACACATAAATTATCAAGCTTGAATCCTAAACCCTAGCTTCATACATAAATTCAAGAATCATGAAATATCAATCATATACCTTGAAAGGAAGAAAGAAAGAGATGAGATGAGATGATGATGCTTCAAAGCTCCTAATTCCTTCATGATCATGACTTGAAAGGATGAAATCTCCTTTTCCCTTTTTCCTTGAGTGATTACCGAGAGAAAGAGGATGATGATTCTTGATGAATGAAATGGTGAGAAAGAGGGAGATGCATATATCGGTATATTTAGGGAAATATGCAATATTTATGATTTAATCCCCCAACTTCATAAGTTATGCAATTAAGTGTATCAAGTTTGGAAAATGAGCAATTAGGTCCACAAAACTTTCATGCAATTTGGTCCCAAAAGAAAAGGAATTGAACAATTAAGGACAATTTGGCAATTAAATCAACTTGGACAATTAATTCATGTAATAATTAAATTCCATTCGCACAAGGATTCTCAAAATGAAATGAATATCACATAATTATCACGTAATCATGTTGAAAACAATTGATAAGAATTAATATAACACGTTTAAATCAATTAAACGAAATTAATAAAATAAAATCCTAACGCTCGAAACCCACACGTGTCGAGCGTACCTGACTGTCTGAAAATCGGGGCGTTACAACTCTCTCCCCCTTAAGAGAATCTGTCCTTGGATTCATTGTCCTGAATTCCTGGGATTTAATTGGCTCTTACATGTTCATCCCACGCGGGTTAGCTACTCCCCGTCAGGGATTAGTTTGAAAGAGGTCTTTGATCCACAAGATCCGCCAAGATGTGAAATCACGGCCCTCAACTTTCCGGAGCCTAAACACTTGTAAGAAAATCTAATCTTCCACTAAAACAAGTTGCCAAGTAATTAAAATGGCGAGAGTGCCCCGTCTCTCAACTAATTAACGAGAGAACCCCGTCTCCCGAGCAAATAACAAGAGAGCCCCGTCTCTTGACAACCCTGAGAGAATCCCCGTCTCTCACGCACACGAAATAAAAGTTCAAGCGAGCACTTAGATAAATAGTTGCAATTAGCACATAAGGATCAAATAAAATTTATCACTTATGCAAATAATCGTTCACGTAACAAGTAATAACCATCAAGGAATCATATGCAAAAACAACGAAATAATAATAATAATAATTAATAATAAACAAGGAATCACGTACAAGAATAACAAGATAATGATAATGATCAAATGATGATGCACGTGGTATGCATGATTAGGTGTACCGTTCACCGAGGATTGGAGTTCTGGCACTGGATTAATTCGGTGAAATACTTGATTCTTTAGTTGAAATTTTCCCGCTTTGTACCACTACAATTTGATATTCCCATTTCTGATAACCATCTCTGCCCTTGTGCTATCTTCTAACATAATCCGTAAATCGTCATTAATCACCACATCTTTATACCCGTCTGAATTTCAGATTTACCGGCCGAACTTTCCTTAGGTTGATTTCCACATTCACTTTCAGACCTTGAAATGAAAATAACCCTGAGTTTCCTGTCATGATTGTACGTTCAAGCTTAAAAGACTATCTTTGTGCTCCAAGCAAGCTTTTATCCGTTTTACAGAGAGAATAGATTTTTCTATTTCCTTGACCTGGTAATCGAAGTGAAGCATTTTCCCGAAACAAAGATCTTACACTCTTTATTTGAAATCCGAATGTTGAGCTCTTATTCTCTTAGTAAATGGCAAGGCGGATTTTTTGCTATCGAGGAATCAAGGTCGTCATACCGTGGGAGTAATTCAGCAAGCACACTTGCATAAATGCCGAAAAAAAATCAAGTCCTAGCGAAACGTCTTCCTTTGCTCCCTGAAATTTGATAACATGCCCCACAGTTCCACGAAATGTTTTGAAAGAGAGGATCAATCAGTCTTCCATCTTTCTGAAGGGTTCATAGTAAACTGGTGTATTCATGGAGGTGGCGGCAACCACACGAATGAAAGCACGACGAGCATTCCCAAACATCTCTAGGGCACAAGTAACAACTTCATAAGAAAACTCTTGTCGGAGTTAACCTATCAAAACTTGAGATTGGTTCCGGATATCGCCCAAACTGAATCCTTTTCTATTTACTGAGTGAAATGATATCCTGAGGTTGTCGGAGGATTGCAGACAGTGTACCCACCTTCCTGAAAATAATGATAGATCAAAGGTACTGTCGATGATGGGACTTTTCTTTGTGTAGGAAGGAGGAAAGCTTAACTTATTGAAAACTTCTTTCACACGATTCTGATAGAGGTTTCCAGGAAGAATTGATTTTCTCAAAATTCCAACTTTCCGAGTGCTATCTAGCTTCTGATTTAAGTTTACTTCCAGACCGGCTCTCCCCCTTAAGAAAATGGAGATTTTCTAAATTCTTTAAATGTGCCCTATCTTTTCCCACTTGCAAGCTTCTCTGCTGATTTAATTCCCGTAACCTTTTCCTCGTCTTACTTGTCATTGATCAAGATTTTGGGATTAGTGGTTCCTTTCTAATCTTTCTGTTAAAGACATACCCAGCTTGAAATTCCCTGACCGTCACCACTCTGATTTGATTTTAAAATTTTCCAATATCCGATACCCCTTCTGCTAGTCATGAAAATGCCATGTCCTGTATTTACCCTCTACTGCTTCTAAAGTTGATATCTGTCAAGCTAGCATCCTAATCCAAAATAAGAAAGTTCTTTCTCCTACCCTTACTGAATTCCCAAAATACTGTGCAATTCCTGAAGGTTAAAAGATCCACTGAACATTTATCTGCTTAAACTTATCATCATTTTCCAGTTTCCCAAAATTTTCCAATATCTACTTCACACCTCCTGCTCTCACCAAATCCCGAACCAATACTTCTCACAATCCCAAACATTTCTAAGCTCCAAACAACATCAATTAACTCGTTTCCCAACCTGATACCCAACACTTCAAAACCCCTTCTTTAAATTCAAGTTGTCTAAATAGGAGCAAAGATTGTGCAGAGCATCCGAAAGCCTATTGACGATAGCCACTAAATAATGCATGAGGATTAGAGTGTCAATGCACATCACATACCTATTAGCAATTTAAGTGTAACACGTTGAAACATTTATATTAACTTAAAATATCCTTGTAAGTAAAACAATTTAAATACTTCAACTAATTTAAGCATATACTTAATGCATCAAGTAGGTAATTTCAGTAACATCTATAACAATATTTCGTAATAAGAAGCAATTTAATTAACAATTATGATGCACGTGCTTATGAATGCATTGAAGAACCTGGCACCGTGGTAACACTGGGCTTGATCCCGTGTTCATTCTCGCTTGACCGAATTGCAACTTGATCCAAGCGGTTGATCAGTCTCCTAAGTCTTCAAATCCTTCAGCCTTGATTCGTACCTTTCCAAAACCTGTCACTCACAACTTATTTTGCAAATAAATGCATGTGGATAAGACGTGCTCATGTCACATAATTACCACGTAGTTGGGCCAATAACGAGAATTTAAAATAAAATGCAATAAGCAATTCATCAATACCTGAAATAATCCACGTTGATCACATAATTTCAAGCAATTCAAGATAAATAAATTGGCAATGAATACATAAATCAATACAAGGGCACAAGTTATCAAGTATTTCAGGTAATTCAAAGAATCCAAGTAGCCAAGTAATTTAAAATAAAATGCAGGACTCTCAAATTATCAAGTAATTCCTATGCCGTACGACCTAGACTCGACACGACACGACACTAGAACCTCGGTTTTGCAACCGGGCTCTGATACCACCTCAGATGTAGCACCCCGGACACGTGGAGGTGCCACACCCCCGCACTATAGGTCAATCCACACACGAAATGGGCGATCCGTGCATGAACCAACCCACAGCGAACGGGTGACAATGCGATAATTCAATAGGCTAGGCGGGATTACTACTAAATGTAACAAAATAAAGCGGAAGCATAAACTATTAATACCAACCATTTCCATTTTCCAATAAATATATTCTAAAATTACATATCAATACATTATCATCTTCAACTAACAATAACAATAATAATTAAATGCACGAACCACGGATGACACGACTACATGAACCGGACTCGACTCGACCCACTCCCGCCTAGCATGCGCCTGTAGTAACCTGAAAGGTGGAGGTGTCAGTCTGTGAAGACCGAGTGAGGGGTTTAAATACATATTAGCGCAGATACATGCACGTCATATTCTCGGGTAAAGATTTATAAAAGATAAATATAGGAGTTCAATTTCAATATAGCTTCGCCCGAGAATACAACGGTCAATATTAATTACTTGTTCCTTTTCATGCAATCCATAAACATGCTTACTTGTTTGTTAATCATTAGGTGACCATGCAATTCAATTATCGTGCAATCATGCAGTAGTGTAATCATATAACACGTTCATGGAATGGAGTGCATGCAACCACTACATGGCTGGCTTGTAACATGGTAGGGTTATTTCTCCTGTGGTTGGACGGACAACCACCAGCTCTGAAAACCAGCCCAGCGCCCTCCCTAAGGAGAACCTGGCCAGGAGAACACGGGTACACGGTAGGGTATTGTTCTTCTTGTGGTTGGACGGACAACCACTGGCAGGACCAGTCTAGCGCCCTCACTAAGGAGAACCTGGCCAAGAGAACACACGAACACGGTAGGGTAGTGTTCTTCTTGTGATTGGACGGACAATCACTGGCACGACCAGTCCAGCGGCCCCACTAAGGAGGACCTGGCCAAGAGAACACACGATCACGATACGGTATTGTTCTTCCTGTGATTGGACGGACAATCACCAGCCCAAAGACCAGCCCAGCGCCCTCCCTAAGGAGAACCTGGCCAGGAGAACACAGGTACATGCTTTCATGACATGACATGCTTGATTGGGTGCACACTAACATGACCTACTTGCTTGATTCATGAACAATAACATGCTTGGAATAATAAGAGCTTTCAGGAAATTATAAATATAAATACCTTTGGCCAAAAACCACGTAAAGGTTATACGGGTTCTAAATAACTAGAAATTAAACCTCACCTGACAGGCGACACACGACTCGTGAAAGCGTGAACGTGCTCATTGACCATAATCTCCACCCTGGAGAAGAACTGGACAAGAAAGGGGAAGATACATGCATTCGTGAGACAATACTCGACAATGGTACCAAATGTGACGCACGGCGTAACCATGAACATATTCTTGTATGAAATAAACGTATACTTGTACATACCGATCATATAGATACTTATAAATGGAATGGGATAATTTACAAGAAGACAAGTAATTTCACGGAGATCACGTATTTAAGGCATGCAATCATACCAATTCGTTTTACATAAAGCATGGAGTTAACAATTAAGTTTAAATAAGCAAAGACCATAAAATGTCAAATAACCATATAATCATCAAATATTCAAGTATTCCAATCATATAAATCGCATACGGGAGCCGAGAGAGTGAAAGGGATGCGAGAAAAGAGGTTTTGGCAAAGTTTGGCAAAAGTTGACAGTTTTCGGAAATGTACAAGCTGTAGGAAAACTGGAATATCTTGAGTTATAGAATTTGGAATTGGGTTTTGTTTGTTGGATAGAAAACTAGACAAATACACCTTTCCTAAGATATATGGCTCGTACTCTAATTCAATGTGAGGAGAAAATGGCGTAAGCTCGAAGTTGAGTGAATGCAGATTTTCGGTTGAGTGGCGACACCAAATTAAAATGGATATATCTCACAAACCAGAAATGATATTGAGGTGATTCCAACTGGAGAATACTTTAGACTCAATGTAGTTTCTACAGTTCGAAATTCAGGTCAATCCGAGTACGTTTGAGGGGTAAACGGTCATTTAGAACAAATGACATAAATGCAGAATTGGCTGTGTGATCTTCTGTAACAGTGCTGAAGACGGGAACGGCCGTTCCGGCTTTAGGCCAAAATGGGAAGGGCCGTTCCCAGCCTCGCTGGCCAAAACATTCAAAGGATGGGAACGGCCGTTCCGGGAAATCAAAGGGGACGGGAAGGGCCGTTCCCGCTGAGCAGAAAGCTCAAAACAGAGCAGAAAACAGGGGAGCTCTCGGATCACATTCAAAATCATCTAAACATCATAAAAACTTCCACCAAATGCATTAAATCAAGTAAGAAACATACTTATATACTTAAAGTACAATAAAACTAACATAAACACTTAATTCATCCTTTGATTCTCAAGAATCATCAACTTTAGCATATATACAAATTCATTATATAATCTCATAATTCTCAAGAATTCATACATGTTTTCAAGTCTAAGGCTCCTAATCAAGTTTCTAACACCAAACACATAAATTATCAAGCTTGAATCCTAAACCCTAGCTTCATACATAAATTCAAGAATCATGAAATATCAATCATATACCTTGAAAGGAAGAAAGAAAGAGATGAGATGAGATGATGATGCTTCAAAGCTCCTAATTCCTTCATGATCATGACTTGAAAGGATGAAATCTCCTTTTCCCTTTTTCCTTGAGTGATTACCGAGAGAAAGAGGATGATGATTCTTGATGAATGAAATGGTGAGAAAGAGGGAGATGCATATATCGGTATATTTAGGGAAATATGCAATATTTATGATTTAATCCCCCAACTTCATAAGTTATGCAATTAAGTGTATCAAGTTTGGAAAATGAGCAATTAGGTCCACAAAACTTTCATGCAATTTGGTCCCAAAAGAAAAGGAATTGAACAATTAAGGACAATTTGGCAATTAAATCAACTTGGACAATTAATTCATGTAATAATTAAATTCCATTCGCACAAGGATTCTCAAAATGAAATGAATATCACATAATTATCACGTAATCATGTTGAAAACAATTGATAAGAATTAATATAACACGTTTAAATCAATTAAACGAAATTAATAAAATAAAATCCTAACGCTCGAAACCCACACGTGTCGAGCGTACCTGACTGTCTGAAAATCGGGGCGTTACAAGGTGTTTGTTTCCAGAAATGCCACTTTTCTTGAGGAACCGTTCCTTAAAGAAAAGAAAGGCAAGATCATAGAATTAGAAGAAGTACAAAGTAACCCCACGCCACCCATTGAAGAAACGTCCCCTACTGATCAACCACAACCAATCACGAATTTCGATACACATGTAAATCCTCCTCTAAGGCATTCTGAACGCACTCCTAGACAGCCGGAGAGATGGTATGGATTCTTCCATGAAATCTCTAAAGGATAATGATCCTTCAACATATGAGGAGGAACTTTCAGATTCTGACTCTGAACAGTGGATAGAAGCCATGAAATCCGAAATGGATTCCATGAACTCCAACCAAGTTTGGACCTTGGTAGATTTGCCTGATGGGGTCAAACCCATAGGTTGCAAATGGATCTTTAAGAGAAAGCTTGGAGTTGATGGAAGCATTGCAGCCTACAAAACAAGACTAGTTGCAAAAGGATTCACTCAAAGACCCGACGTGGACTTTGACGAAACCTTTTCACCAGTTGCAATGCAAAAGTCCATTCGAATCATGCTTGCCATTGCTGCATATTATGACTATGAGATATGGTAAATGGATGTGAAAACTGCCTATCTCAATGGTGACATTGACAAAGACATTTATATGGAGCAACCCATAGGTTTCACATTCAGTGGGAGTGAGCAAAAGGTTTGCAAACTCCAAAGATCAATCTATGGATTGAAACAGGCTTCTAGGAATTGGAACATTCGATTTGATGAATCAGTCAAAGCGTTTGGCTTCATGCAAATCTCGAATGAATCATGTGTGAATAGAAAGGAATTGGAGACCTCAGTGCAATTCTTAGCACTTTATGCTGATGACATCCTTCTTATTGGGAAATCGAAGGATGACATGAAAGTGACTAAGTTATGGTTATCGAACCAATTCGAGATGAAAGATCTTGGTGATGCGTCCTATATCCTTGGAATTAAAATCTATAGAGATAGATCTAGAAGGTTAATAGGACTATCACAGTCGATGTACATTGACAAAGTATTGAAGAGATTCAATATGGAGTCAGCAAAGGTTAAGAACCTTCCTATGAGTGTAGGAACATGTCTTTCAAAGAAGATGTGTCCTAAGACTAACCTTGAGAAGGAGAGAATGACTCATACACCTTATGCGTCAGCAATAGGTAGCATAATGTATGCAATGTTATGTACTCGACTGGATGTGGCTTATGCACTTAGTGTGACAAGTCGTTTCCAATCTGACCCTGGAGATGGTCACTGGGCTGCCGGGAAGAATATTCTTAAGTACTTGAAAAGTACTAAAGATTTATTCTTAGTTTACGGAGGTCAGAAAGATCTTACTGTCGAAGGATACTGCGATGCAAGCTTTGCATCAAACTTAGATGATTTTAAGTCAATGTCAGGATACATTTTCTGCCTAAACGGCGGAGCAGTGAGTTGGAAGAGTTCCAAGCAAACAACCACTGCAGATTCGACCACTGAGGCCGAATACTTAGCTGCATCATGTTTGGATTAGAAACTTCATTCAAGAGTTGAATGTTGTTCCTAGCATGAAAGACCCCATTACTGTGTTCTGTGACAACACTGGGGCGGTTGCTCAAGCAAGAGAACCAAGATCTCACCAACGGACCAAGCACATTATGAGGAAGTATCACCTAATCCATGATATTATCAAAAGAGGAGATGTGCAAATTGAGAGGGTCACATCAGCAGAGAACGTGGCAGATCCACTTACTAAACCCCTTAGTCGAGAAGCTTTCCAAGGTCATCTTCAGAAGATGGGACTTAGAGTAGCTTTAGAATGGCTTTGACGGGCAAGTGGGAGATTGTTAGGAATAGTGCCCTAAAAGCCGATTGTATATCCACTTTGTGCTTTTCCTTATTGTAATCACAGACAATCTTTGAATAAAATAACGAATTGAGGCAACACTTCTTTATATGCTCTTGTTTGGTGTGCATTTACTTTAGCTGTGCATGTATGAGAACTCCCCTAATCCTGATGACTTTAGGACTCTACCATTTAGGTGAAATGGTTCATGAAACGAGCCCTATATCACATAAGTCATGATTAGTAAAATACTCCAAGCCGATGAGTCCTACAGACAGTGGGAGTGTCAACCTGACTCCTCTAAGGCTTGCTTGTGGGATCACGCCCTTAAGAAGGACCACCTTGTTTCATGGAGGTGCAAAGTGTATAGTTGATACGTGCGTGATACATGAGGGTGCTTACTTTATTAAGTAAGTTCACTGAGGTGCCCCGTGTGAGAACATTCCTAAATGGGAAAGGAAGTTTCTATTTCAGGAAATGGAAACTTCCAGATTAGGAAATATCTCACGAGTCATTGATGTGATTAATTGATCCTTAGACTTGAGGTTCCTTGTCACTTTATGAGTTAACTCTGTAGTCTTAGGTATAAGCTTTAAAGGGTATCGCCTTAGACAACTGATTCAAGGCTTATGCTGGGGCTGCACAAGTGATTCATGAAAGTGAATGAGAATCAAGAAAGGACCTACACTTGCATTTGCAAGGTGATCTCTTATTGTGTAAGTCATTCATATGCCATACGGAGTCCTTGGCCAAGGCAGTAGATCAAGATATCAAGAAAAGGGTTTCTTGGATTGAGATCAAATGGATATGAAATGCACTTAACTTTAAGACCGGATTATTAGGGTTCTGATTATTCCCTTACCCTAGATCTTGGTTGAGAGATAGTAAGTAGGAGGATTGTATCTCGCATGAATCAATGACTTAAAGGTTCTGTCGAATCTGAACATTCCAATTCAGCTAGGGGTTAAACACCTGTTGCTAGACTATGGTCGTTTAATCTGTGGACTGATTAATTAATTTGTGAATTAATTAATTAGGGTCACTGCTAATTGAATTGAGAACCTAGAGGGTCACACACAACAACTTGGTTACATGAGTTGAGGCTTTAAAATGATTAAACGAGTTAATCGGGCCAAGAGGGTTCCACACGTGTGAAATCACACGTGTGGCTCACGTGAGTGACACGTGTCACTGTGACACGTGTCACACACGTGTGAATATATATATATATTATATATATATGTATTAAATAATTAAATGTGTTAATTATTTAATAGACTTTGCTTTAATTTTGAATTAAAAAGAAAGTCTTATTTTGGAGAAAATAATATAGTTAATTAATTACGAATTAATTAATTAGATAAAAATAAGTTATTTATTTTATAATAAATAAAGTATAAAATTATCCAAAAATAGTTTGGATATTTTTAGCTCTCTTAAAAGTTGACTTGAATTAGAATTCAAAGTCAAAGTTGGAAAATACTTGATGATCAAGTAATAGGAGAGAGAGGAACCAAATCCTTGTCCAACAAGGAATAGGTTCGGCCGTCCCTCTCCCTTTCCTATATATAGGGGAGCTCATGCTCCCTTTAGAGCTAATTGGCAATTCTTTTGGTTCATGTGTTGAACACCTTCCTTTCTCCAAGATCAAATAAACCCTAGGTTAAGCCTAAACACTAACTAGAGAACTAGCATCCTTACTAGTTAGATTGTGATCAAGTTGGTGGACTTTCTCTAGAAACTTCAAGTTAGAAGTTTGAAGATTCGAGCTTTACCAAGGAGAGGGGATCAAGCCGCGAGAAGAGCGTTCTTGGGTGGCTTGAAACGCTTCAAGAAAGAACAAAAGAAAAGTATGTTTTCTATCTCTACAAATTTGGTTACACGATTGCGAGTCCAAGGTCCTTTTGTTGGGAAAATTTTTTAAATTCCGCTGCTTTCTGATTCGCGTTTTCCAACAGATGCAATGCACACATTGTCAAATAGTTCCTAAGCCGTACGACCTAGACTGACTCAAACACGACTCGAAAACACCGGTTTTGCAACCGGGCTCTGATACCACTTAAGGTTGTAGCACCCCGCACGTGAGGCACCACATCCCCCGCACTATGGCTCAACACAAGTAACGAAATGGTAAATCCGCACCCGTATCAAACCATAGCGAACGGGAGACAAACAGAAAAACCTTCCTAAGCTAGGCGGAACTTAGACCCTGCAAATATAATTAACCAACAAGACATAATGCAACGAAGAACTAAAACCAAACACATGCATTGGCCACGGGCCTGCAGAAATTAAACACATGAACCACAGGCAGACTTGGGCTCCTCAGGCCTCTTTTAATTCATAACAAAGCCCGACAAGGCAATTCAGTAACAAATACATAAAGCTTCAAATTCATAGTATTATAGAATGGAATCTTGTATAAATTAGATACATATGCGAGTGCAGAGACTCTCCTAACTAAACTTGACCGACTCAAAGACTCCACACAACTCCGCCTAGCTCGAAACTCCAAAGCCAAACCTGCGCACGAAAAGGTTGGGGAAGGGAGAGGGTCAGTCTCTAGAAGTCTGAGTGAGCAGAAGCGATATACATAAATATAGAACATGCACATGCAAGCCATAAATCCCGAGCAAGGTTTTCTTTAAAGTTAGTTCCCAAGAGGGCAAGAGAATAACCAAGCAATGCTCAGACTTTACGACTAATCAAATTAAATTCCTTAAATTCATAATTCATACATAAACATAAAGGCTCGGCGAGTGAGCGTGCATTATCTCCAACCAAACTCCGACCGTGTACAACAAATATCATTAATATATCGAATATGTGATCATGCAGTATATTATAATACACACAAATCATATATCATATCATAAGACATATTCGTTTGGGCAATCTGTGTCCCGGCCTTCCCGCACGGTGCATAACAATCATATCATAACATAATCATATTCATAAAACAAGTTCCAACCTTCTTCCTCCGGGTGGTGGACGGGTTTGCAAGGCCCGACCACCTAAACATATCATTATGGCTATGAGGTTCATGAGGCCTCAAAGCCCGGTTAGCGTTTCCTCGTCAAAAACTCCTTGACGAGGTCCGTTTCGCCGTTAAACATAATGGAATCAGCACATGGGATCACCGTCGGCCCTTGCCTCCCCGGATAGCCACATGTACTGAATTCCTGGGCCCGTGAACATAACATACATACATAATCTCGCCAAAACATTTCATTTCATAAGAAACATAACATATTTCATATTTCATTTGAAAAGGGTTTACTCAATCATAAATTACTCGAGGACTCTACTTTAAAAGTAACATATATATATATATATATACATAAGGTTTTGGCCAAAGCTTGTCACATAAGGTTGTAGGGTTTAATATGTAGCTAGAACGAAAACACCCTCACCTGAAACATGACGATACAAGGATATGAGTTACCGAGTGCCCGAAAGATCGAGATTTCCCCACCCTGGTGATAAACTGAACAAAAGATAACTTAACTTGTTTGTGAGACTTAAGACTACCAATGAACCATATAAGACGCACGGCATGCAATGAACATGATATGAATGCGTAAAAGATAAAATTATGTCATGAAAATGTTCATGTGCACTATTAAGGAATTTAAATCATATAATCAAGTCATTTAATCATTCGTTCACTTTCATTCGAATTCATAATTTCACGTTTCCAATCAATTCAATTCAAGAATTTCATATAGAATCAAAGCCCAAGTTAAATCACATTTCTAATTAGAAAATAAACAATTAAATACATTCATTTTAAAATTGGAAATTAAATCAAACATGAAATAGGTAACAATTAAATTCTAAAATCAATTAAATCAATAATATTTACTATTTAATAAATATATATAAATATATATATAAACATATATTATATTATATCATATCACATATATATATATTCCATGCACGTACAGCAACAACACAACATACATGTAATTAACATTAAAGTGCATGTAATTTCATGCCTAAACTAATGCATGCATGCAATCCATTACATTAAATACCACCAATTTCATGTAGGAAACATATAAGATTAAATACATACATGCTTGCAGCCCTGGTGCCACTCTGATGCACATGCACTATCACCTCATTCAAGCATTCCAAGCAATACAAGCAAGTAAAAGGAAGAGAAAGAAGCAGCAAGGAAACGAAGAAAGCAAGCAGCACCAGCAGCCGTTACAGAAACAATATCCCCGCTCGGTGAGATTTTCAGGCCAAAAGTTACCCGGCCGGGGACGACATGCAGTGGGGTTTCTGTCAGAAGGCTCCCCGGCCGGGTACATTCAAGCACAAAATCTCCCCGGCCGGGGAGATGCAACACAGACACAACGCAGCAGCAAAATGAGTTTTTCCCCTGTTTCATGACATGAATTCACAGCAACAGCTAGCAGCAGCAACATCCATGATATGCAGCAGAAAGAGGACCAAAACTTCTCACAAATGATTGACCAAAAACAGCGGTAATGCAAGGAAAATGGAGCAGATGCTAACAGCAATTAAACGCGGCAAAATGGATGAAAAACAGGGCAAGAACAACGAAAAACGGAGCAGCAACAATTCCCATCTTTAACCAACAAGATTAGATGTTAATATACAACAAAAGAGCAATATTTTAGTCTCCATTAAACTCCCAAATTTGCAGCCAAGGTCATCAACGTGAGCGAGAGATGTTAATGATAACTCATGAATACTTCAACTACCATGTAATCAATGATCATAAATGAGAAGAGGATGTCAAAACAATCATATTCAAGCTTGGAATCACTCAAATCCATCAAGAAACGAATGAGATCAACACAATTGCTCAAAACCTACTATTTTTCAAATTCAGCCAAAAACTCATGAAACCATGATCAAAATTGGGGATGCATAGCTTAAAATGACACATATTGAATGTATATTACAACCCTAAGCTTACCTTGTGGATTAATGGAGGTTTGGGGGAGGTTTGAGCTTTGAATCTCCAAGGTGCACAAGGGTTACGGGAAAACTGGAGAATAGAATGTTTTGGCTGAGTTTTCTTTATGTGATGAAGGTTATCTCGGTTTGGGGTGTTGAAGTCTGGTTAGATGGTTGAGTTAGGGTTCTAAAACATCCAACCATAGTTAATTTGGTCAAGGTTTGTATAAGTTATGGTCATTTTAGTGAAAGGTGGTCATTTTGGTGCCGTTTCATTTTTCGGTTGGATTTCGGAGGTTCAACTGATTTCGGAAAAATATAAGGCTCAGTTTATTAAACTCGAATCTTCGATACGAGTTCAGCGAAGTTGACAGAACTCGAATCCGAGTTCCCGAGCTCAAGATATCACGTACGGAACCAAGGGTGCGCTAATTGCTCGTTAGCCCCCGATTTGGTTCCACGATTCAAATTAAATTTGTTAACATGTCGAACGAGTTCAAAAACATAAACCGAGCATATAGGCATGTTCATAACACATATATTTACGACATACTAAATTTCCACGACATTTCGATATCATTTCATCTAAGAACGAAGTACAAATAAACATTCATGCACATATTCTTAATAATTGCACACATTATAAATTAAAACTAAAATCTAAATTCCATTTTAAATATAATTTGGGTCAACGGATTTGAATAAATTAATTAATATGATTGGAGCATGATTAATTAATATAACACTTAATTAACAATTTATAATAATTACTAAATTAACGAAATAATTAAATTGAAATAAAATAAAAATAAAATAAGATAATACAATTTATAATAAAATTAAATATAAAACACTTATAAATAATTAATCACATAATTAAATAATTTAATTGTGTAATTTATAAACAAATACGACACATTAGTTTAAATGAAAAACCTGGGCATTACACGTGTATTGTGGGCCCGAGGGTTAGTGTATGAGCCAACCGAGAAAGCATGGGCTGACGGGTAACTCTGCACTCCCCTCACACCGTGGGGATGAACCCTGAATCCACCAGGAGGTTTGGTGGAGGAAGGAGTCCCGTACGTGGGAGTCATGAACCTGACGTACGCCGTGATTGGGTGATGGGGCTTTGCAATCCCACTATCACTCGGAGGGAAAAGGAGATCGTGAAATTGCTGTTTGTGCATTGTAATAGTTTGCATGATCACTTAACTCATTGATAATCTAATTATGGTAATGTTCACTATCGGAGTAAAGGTTGGAGAATTGCCCCCACTCGCCGGGCCACTGGTTGAATTGAATGAATTGTGGAAATTGGATAGTTTTTGTCTCGGGCAAGATCTATTTCATTATTGAACTTATCTTGTTTCTTTTATAAAACCTTACCCGGGGCTATAACTTGCATGTGATGTGCGCTAATATTTATTTAAACCTCTCACTCAGTTTTTCATAGACTGACACCTCACTTTTCAGGTTTTGCAGGTTGTGTGGTAGGCGGGATTGGAGTCGAGTCAAGTCTTTGGTTTCGGGTGTCTAGCATGTGTCCATTTCTATATTTGATGCATATGTATCGTGTATAACTCGTTTAATACTTTTGGAAGTTGTAATTAGATATGTTGAAACGGATTGTAACGCTTATGATGTGTATATAATAGGCTTGCAGCTTTATTTGTTATACATTGTTGTTGTTATTTGAGGGTTAGTCCCGCCTACCTAGGACTATTTTTCATTGTCCTCCGTTCGCTATGAATTTGGTTCATGTACGAATTATCCATTTTATATGTGGACTGAGCTATAGTGCGGGGGATATGGCATCTCTGCGTTTCGGGTGCTACACTAGGAATTGGAACATTCGATTTGATAAAGCAGTCAAATCGTTTGGCGTTATTCAAAATCCGAATGAGTCCTGCATGTACAAGAAAGAATTGGAAACCTTGGTTCAATTTTTGATACTCTATGTAGATGACATCCTTCTCATTGGGAATGCGAAGGATGACATGAAAGTAACAAAGTTTTGGTTATCGAACCAATTTGAGATGAAGGATCTTGGGCATGCATCCTACATTCTTTGGATAAAGATCTATCGGGACAGATCTAGAAGATTGTTAGGATTATCACAGTCGGTTTACATAGACAAAATACTAAAGAGGTTTAGTATGGAAGAATCCAAGCGTGGAAAACTTCCAATAGGCCCGGGAACTGTTCTTTCGAAGAAACTGTGTCCCAAGACTGCACTTGAAAAGTCCAGGATGTCCAAAATTCCTTATGCATCAGCTGTAGGAAGCATAAAGTATGTGATGTTATGTACTCGACCGGATCTGGCTTATGCACTTAGCGTGACTAGCCGATTCCAATCTGACCCTGTTGAGGGTCACTGGACTGCTGTAAAAAACATCCTTAAGTACTTGAGAAGAACTAAGGATTTGTTCTTGGTTTACGGAGGCCAGTAAGATCTTGTCATTAGAGGATACGGTGATGCAAGCTTTGCATCAGACTTGGATGACTTTAAATCCATGTCAGGATACATATTCTGCCTGAAAGGCGGAGCAGTGAGTTGGAAAAATTCCAAGCAAGCGACCACTGCAGGTTCCACCACAGAGGCCGAATACTTAGCTGCAAATGACGCAGCTAAGGAAGGTGTTTGGGTAAGAAACCTCGTCCACGAGTTGGGTGTAGTTTCTAGCATTAAAGATCCCGTTACAGTGTTTGTGATAACACCGGGGCGGTTGCTCAAGCAAGAGAACCAAGATCTCACCAAAGGACCAAGCACATTTTGAGGAAGTATCACTTAATCCGTGCTATCTTCAAGAGAGAAGATATGCAAATTGAAAGGGTAACATCAACAGAGAACATGGTAGATCCACTTACTAAAGCCCTTAGTCAATAGGCTTTCAAAGGACATCATCAGATGATGGGTCTTAGATTAGCACCTGAGTGGCTTTGACGGGCAAGTGGGAGATTGTTGGGAATAGTGCCCTTAAAGCAGATGTTTGCTTTACTAATTCCTTGTAAAGTCACAAATAGTCTTTGAATAATAAACGAGATGATTTTGTTCATAGGCAATCACTTCTTTATGTGCTTATTTATGTCTGTTTGGGTTGACTGTGTTTTGCATGTATTGAACTCCCCTAATCCGATGAGGCCGTTAAGAATTTTGTCATTGTGGGAACGATACATGAAATAGGTTCTTAACTCCATAGGCGAGGATTAGAAACTTGTCCAAGTCAATGAGTCCGACAGACAGTGGGAGTGTCGACCTTGACTCTGTTGAGACTTGCTTATGTGATTATGTCCTTTTGAAGGATCACTCAGTTTCATGGAGTGATAAGTGCATACGTTGATGCGTTCATAATACATAAGGGTGATTGTAACAAAAACTTCATCACTGAGATGTCCCGCGTGAGAACATTCCTCAATGGGAAAGGAAGTTTCCTGAAACTTCCATATTAAGAAATATCTCACAGGTCAATGACGTGATTCATTAATCCTTGGACTTGAGATTCTGTAATGTCTCATATGAGCTAACTCCGTAATCTTTCATATAGGCTCAAAAGGGTGTCGCCATATAGACACCTGAACCACGGCCTATGTTAGGATTACTCAAGTGGCATATAGAGAATTAGTAGAATCGATAAAGGACCTACACTTGTTGCAAGAATAAGAATGATCTTTTACTGATTGAATTGTTCGTAGTCCATTACACATTAAACCCTTAGCCAAGGTGGAAAAAGATCAAGATATCTAGAAAATGGGGTTTTCTAGGATTGAGATCGAAATGGATATGAAACGAACTTAACTTTAAAGATCAAGAATATTTGGGCTCTGAGAATATTCCCATGCCTTAGTTCTTGATTGAGAGATGGAGTTGTAGGAGGATCTTATTTCACTGATTGTCATTGACTGAAAGGTTCTTCGATTCATTTCGTTATCCGGGTAGGGGTCACGCACCTATTGCTAGATTACGGTAGTGTGATCTGTGAAGTGATTATTTAATTAGGAAATTAATTAATTATTTTCACTGTTAATCGAATAATGAACCTAAAGGGTCACACACAACTGCCAGAACACGAGGGTTATGGTAGGATGTTAGTATGATTAACGAAGGATCAAATTGTTGATCAAAAATGGAGATTGTAACACGTGGGCATTGCCACGTGTTAAGGCCTCGTGTCACGTAGCCACTGCGTGGCTACCACATGTCATGCACACCACGTACGAGGTTCCATTTGTGTAATTGTGTTACACGTGAATTCTTTTCTAGAATTAATTAATTTTAGTCTTTTAATTAATTATGAACTAATTATTAAGACTACTCTCAAATAAACTTAACCCAATAAATAATTAATTGGGAATTAATTGATTTATTGAATATTGACTTTTAACTTTTGGAAAGTTGAAAAGTCCAACTTCCTATTGTAGGAGAGAGAAGGTTATTCTTGCAAGACTTGGAGAAAAAGTTGGGAACTTATTTTCTCCAATTAAATTAAATAATTAAATGAGTTAATTAGTAAGCAAGAAAACTCTTCCACTAGGTTTAGGAAACCCTAAGTGGCCGAACCCCCTAGTATTTATACTAGTGGTGGTTCTTCTCTTATTCTTTAGACCAACACTCACGAAATGTTATGGTTTTGAGAAAAATTAAAAGAAAATTTTTCAAAACAAAAATTATCCTAGCCATTAGCACAAGCTATAGAACTAGCATTCTCACTTGCTTGGCCGAGTTCCAGGACTGGTGTGGATATGCTTTGGAGGCCTTTTACTTTGGAGTCTATATCGAAGGACCGTTCGAGGGACTTTCCGCTTGAAGGGTGTTTGTTAGGTGGTAACAACATCACAAGAAAGCTTCAATTAAAGTGAGTTTCTTGTTATTCCCAATGTTACAGTACGAAAATGGCAAGACAACGATTAAACATGTGGAAAAATTTTAAACTTCCACTGCGCACTCTTTCTTGTTTTCCAACATATTGTTAGGAATAGTGCCCTTAAAGCATATGTTTGTTTTATTATTTCCTTGTGAAATCACAAACAGTCTTTGAATAATAAATGAGATGATTTTGTTCATAGGTAGTCACTTCATTATGTGCGTATTTATGTCTGTTTGGGTTGACTGTGTTTTGCATGTATTAAACTCCCCTAATCCGATGAGGCCGTTAAAAACTTTGTCGCTATGGGAACGGCACATGAAACAAGTTCTTAACTCCAAAGGCGAGGATTAGAAACTTCTCCAAGTCAATGAGTCCGACAGATAGTGGGAGTGTCGACCTTGACTTTGATGAGACTTGCTTATGTGATTATGTCCTTTTGAAGGATCACTCAGTTTCATGGAGTGATAAGTGCATACATTGATGCGTTCATAATACATAAGGGTGATTGTTACAAGAACTTCATCACTGAGATGTCCAGCGTGAGAACATTCCTAAATAGGAAAGGAAGTTTCCTGAAACTTCCAGATTAGGAAATATCTCACAGGTCAATAACGTGATTCATTAGTCCTTAGACTTGAGATTCTGTAATGTCTCGTATGAGCTAACTCTATAATCTTTGATATAGGCTCCAAAGGGTGTCACCATGTAGACACCTGAACCACGGCCTATGATGGGATTACACAAGTGGCATATGTAGAATTAGTAGAATCAATAAAGGACCTACACTTGTTAGGAACAAGAATGATATCTTACTGATTGAGTTGTTCGTAGTCCATTAGACATTAAACCTTTGGCCAAGGTGGATAAAGATCAAGACATCTGGAAAATGGGGTTCTCTAGGATTGAGATCGAAATGGATATGAAACGAACTTAACTTTAAAGATCAGGAATATTTAGGCTCTGAGAATATTCCCATGCCTTAGTTCTTGATTGAGAGATGGAGTTGTAAGAGGATCGTATTTCACTGATTGTCATTGACTGAAAGGTTCTTCAATTCATTTCGTTATTCGGCTAGGGGTCACACACCCATTGCTAGATTATGGTAGTGTCATCTGTGAAGTGATTAATTAATTAGGGAATTAATTAATTGTTATCACTGCTAATCGAATAATGAACCTAAAGGGTCACACACAAATGCCAGAACACAAGGGTTATGGTAGGATGTTAATATGATTAACGAAGGATCAAAATGGTTGATCGAAGAGGGAAAATTCCCCGCCACGTGTCGAGTACATGTGGCTCACGCACGTGTATTGTACACATGTCCTAAAATCATGGCTTAGGCGTGTGATTTATTTCACACGCTAATTCTTTTCTATAATTAATTAATTAAATTGTAATTAATTAATTTTAGTCTTTTAATTAATTATTGAATTAATTGTTAAGACTATTCTCAAATAAACTTAGCCCAATAAATAATTAATTGGGAATTAATTTATTTATTGAACATTAGCTTTTAACTTTAGGAAAGTTGAAAAGTCCAAATTCCTATTGTAGGAGAGAGAAGATTATTCTTGCAAGACTTGGAGAACAAGTTGGGAACTTATTTTCTCTAATTAAATTAAATAATTAAATGGGTTAATTAGTGAGCAAGAAAACAAAGTCCACTAGGTTTATGAAACCCTAGGGATTTTCGAACCCCTAGTATTTATACTAGTGGTGGTGCTTCTCTTGTTCTTTAGACCAACCTCACGAAGTGTTAAGTTTTTTAGAAAAATAAAAGAAAAGTTTTCAAAGCAAAAATCCTAGCCTTAACACAAGCCATAGAACTAGCATTCTCACTCGCTTGATCGTATTCTAGGTCTGGTGTGGATACGTTTTGGAGGGCTTCTATTTTGGAGTCTAATTCGAAGGCCTTTCGAGGGACTTTCCGCTTGAAGGGTGTAACACCCAAGCGCAAGGTGTCACATCCCCCGCACCGAGACCCGACCCGAATATGAAATGGACGATCCATACCCGAGCCAAATCCCGGCGAACGGGGACAAACACACACTCTAAGCTAGGCGGGCTAACCCTTGAAACCGTAAAACAACATAAAACATTAAAGCGGAAGCAATAAACGAACATATACCATATATATATACCATGAGCATCCAAGCTCAGAAAATAAGTCATATACATCATCAATTGCCATCATGGCCCAAAACATGTACGCTCCACATCATTATACATATACAATGATCAAAATAAAAGTATGCAAGTGTAAGACCAAAATATAAGAGCTAGAGACGAATGCAAGACCTAGGACTCGTATTCCCGCCTAGCTCCCTCAACACCTGCACAAAACAACTGAAAACCAAACGGGTTCAGTCCAAAAGGGACTGGTGGGTATAAAACAGGGCATAAATAGAATATATGACAGTAATTAAACAATCACATGCAAGCTATAATCCCAAGTGAGGTTTTTAAAGACTTTCCCAAGTGGGTGAATAGAAATCATCAAAAGGGATTATAACGAATCATTAACATTAGGTCATTAGTGGCCCGGCGAGTGGGCATGCATTATCTCCAACCAACACCTTGTGCAAATCATTTAAACGTTCATTATTTTCCATGCAATCATTCTTTTGTTCACAATCATTAACATTTACACCTTCTTCCTCCGGGTTGTTGGTGGGTTTGCAAGGCCCGACCACCTATTCATTGACCAAAAGGGGTTACATGACTCCCCAGATGGCGCTCAGCGTCCATTCCTCGCTAACTCCTAACGAGTTCCGGTTACGCCGTTCATTGGTGGAACTAGTGTGAGGGATCACCGTCGGCCCGTGCCTCCCCGGATAGCCACTCACACTAAGTCCCTGGGCCCCATTCGTGCATTCGATCATTTCTCGCCAAAACATTAGGTAGGGTTCATAAAATAAGGCTTTACGTTGAAAACATTTACTCATTAAAACGACTCTATATATATATATAATTTTGGTCGAAAGCTTTCACATTGAAGGTATATATAGGGTCTTATATCTGCATAGAAGAAAAACCCACCTTAACCGCAAAAAGGATCAAACACGAGCCTCACTGACCGGCCTCGTCTCCAACTGGATCAAAATCTGTGCAAGGAAGGTGAAGTGAGACTCAATATGACCAAATAAGACGCTCGGCAATGCAATGATCATGATATGAATATATAAAAGATAAAATTATGTTATGAAACGCTCATGTGCACTATTCAGGAATCAAATCATATAATCAAGTCGTTCAATCAATCGTTCAATTCATTCGAATTCATAATTCCACACTTTCAAACACATTGATTCAAGAACTTCATATAGAATCGAAGCACAAGTTAAATCACATTCAAATTGGAAACAAACAATTACGTATATTCAATTAAATCAAATAACATTTAATACACATCCAATATATATAAAAAAAAACACATGCATGTACAGTAGCATGCAAACAAAATGCATGAGAAACAGAGGGTGACACGCCCGTGTCACCAATATACACTAAGCAGTGACACCCCCGTGTCACGGTACAGCGAAGAAATGCGGGAAAAATAAGGTGACACGCCCGTGTCACAAAAACAAAGCAAACCGTGACACCCACGTGTCACGGTACAGAAAATCAGCCCAACCATGCACCCCCGTGTCACGCTGAACAAAGCGAAATTGACACGCCCGTGTCACTGTACGCAGCAGAGAAAAACAGGGTATTCAGCAGAATAACAACGCAACAACATCAACAACAACCAAAACACCAAATTTTCAAGTTCAAACTCATAGATTCCATGCAATAAACATACTAACTTACATATAGAGCAATAACAACTCATAAAAACACATATTTCCACATTGGATCATCCATAATTCTCCAAATGAAACCCATATACAAGTTCATCAACCAAGTCTATAATCAACAAGTTAAATGCATATAACTTAAGCTGAAAGTTCCTAAACATATAAGCAACAACAAGTACATACATTATCCAATTCCAACCAAAGCCCTAACTATCACATATTTTCAAGAAATCATCAAAGTTCCAAAAATACCTCAAATGAAAGAAATGAAGGATAGGATGAAGATATGGTGTTGATAATGCTTGAATGTCCACAAATCCCACAAAAATGAAGCTTGAAAGAAGAAATCTCCCACTTAACTTGAGGGGGTTCGCTCGGTTGAACAAGGAAAGAAGAGCAAATGTGTATGTAATGTTTGTATGAATGAAGGGGATGCAATTACGTAATATGCTGCTCCAAGAGAAGGAAGAATTGCTCTGTTTGCTATTGAGTCCTCCAATTTAATAAGTTATTCAAATGAAACCCCAAGCTTTTGAAATGTAATCAATTAAATCCATGCAATCAGGTCCTCAAGGTTTCATGAAATGATCAAATAAAGCCACAACGAAATTAAATCAAATTCGGGAAATTAATTCACATTGCAATCACGTTCAATTTATGCAATAAATATCAATTGTAATGAATTCACAAAATACTTAACATTAAATACGTACACAATCAACATATATATATATATATATAACAATAATAAAATAAAGGAGATAACATTTAATACATTTAAAATAAAATCAACTATGTAAATACGTAAAATAGTTATTTTACGCAATTAGGTAAACAATTACGTCATACCTGTACGGCCGAAATATCGGGGCGTCACAACCTCTCCCCCTTAAAAGAATCCGTCCTCAGATTCATTGATCACTCGAAAACAATTCAGGATGAAATCTTTTCATTTTATCCTCCGTCTCCCACGTAGCCTCTTCCGTTTTATCACTTCTCCATAAGACTTTAACTAGTGGGATCTGTCGATTTCGAAGCTCTTGAAATTTACGATCCAAAATCCTAATCGGCTTCTGAACGAAGGTGAGGTTCGGTTCTAACTCCACTTCCTCAACGGGGATAACTTCCGATTCATCCGGATAATATTTCCGAAGCTGAGACACATGAAATACATTATGAATTCCGGTCAAACTCGGGGGTAGGTCCAAACGGTAGGTCGTATCTCCAATTTTCTCCAAAATCTCATACGGTCCTAGATACCGAGGATTCAATTTCCCTCCTTTTCCAATCCTCGAAAATCCCTTACGAGGTGAGGCTTTCAAGAATACCCTATCACCAACCTCAAACTGAAGATCTTTCCTTCGGTGATCGGCATAGCTTTTCTGTCTATCCTGGGCTGCTTTCATCCGTTGTCTGATTATTTGGACCTTATCAATTGCCTCTTGCACGGCCTTAGAGGGTTTTTCCTTTTTCTCTCCTCGTTTCACACCCTCTTGCTTCGTCCAATTCCATTCTTCCAAATCAAAGAACAACGGTGACCTACATTTCTGTCCGTAGAGAGCCTCATATGTAGCCATTTCTATCGACGCTTGAAAGCTGTTGTTATAGGCAAATTCAATCAAAGGCAATTGTTCGTTCCACGAACTCGAAAAATCCAATGCACATGCTCTCAACATATCCTCCAAATATTTAATTAATCTTTCTGATTGCCAGTCTATCTGAGGATGGAAAGCTGTGCTGAATTGAAGCCTTGTGCCCAGATTCCTTTGCAATTCTTGCCAAAATCTAGAAGTGAACCTCGGATCCCGATCTGATACAATGTTAACCGGTACCCCATGAAGTCGGACAATTTCATCCACATACTTCTTAGCTAATTTATTCACCTTATCCGACATCCGAATAGCTAGAAAATGCGCCGATTTCGTTAATCGATCCACTATTACCCAAATTCCATCTAAACCACCTTTCACTCGTGGAAGACTCGAAACGAAATCCATCGCCACTTGCTGCCATTTCCATTCTGGAATAGGTAACGGTTGCAGTAGTCCCGATGGCTTCTGATGCTCTGCTTTCACCACTTGGCAAGTCAAGCAATGTCTCACGAAGTCGATCACATCCCGTTTAAGTCCATTCCACCAATAAAATTTCTTTAAGTCCTTATACATCTTATTTCCCCCGGGATGTATCGAATACCCTGATCGATGAGCTTCTTCCAATATCAACCGTCTTAACTCTTCCGGAACCACCACTCTCTTCTTAAACCTTAGAAGCCCGTTGTCATCAAATCTGAACGGACTCTCTGAATCATTTCTAGCTTTCTGCACCAACCTCTGAACTTCGGAGTCCACTCTCTGAGCTTCAAACATTCTCTGCTGAAAATCCGGTTGAACGGTAATATTCCGAATACTAGCTCTTAGCTTGAAAGACTCAGATTCATCCATAGTTTCCACTTTAACACTTGACACGCTAGCTTTCCTACTAAGCGCATCCGCGACCACGTTGGCCTTTCCTGGATGATATCGAATCGTACACTCATAATCCGCCAACATCTCCATCCAATGTCTCTGTCTCTTGTTTAATTCCTTCTGAGAAAACAAGTACTGGAGACTCTTGTGGTCGGAAAAGATCTCAATAGAAACTCCGTAGAGATAGTGTCTCCACTTTCCCAAAGCGAAGATCACTGCTGCAAGCTTGAGATCGTGAGTGGGATAATTCTGTTCATGATCTTTCAATTTCCTCGAGGCATAAGCTATCACCTTACCATTCTGCATCAAAACGCATCCCAACCCTTCTTTCGAGGCGTCCGTATAAACCATGTATCCTTCAGTACCCTCGGGAAGTGCTAATACCGGTGTAGTGGTCAATTTTTCCTTCAAGAGTTAAAAACTCGCTTCGCATGCCTCGTCCCACTCAAATTTAGCTTCCTTCTTAGTTAATCGAGTTAAAGGACCGGCTATCTCTGAAAAATCCTTTACAAACCTTCGGTAATAACCTGCCAATCCCAAGAAACTTCTAACCTCGGAAGCATTTTTCGGACTCTGCCACTGAATAACCGTCTCGATCTTTGAAGGATCAACTTCCAAACCCTTACTTGAAATAATATGGCCTAGAAAAGCAACCCGGTCGATCCAAAACTCACACTTACTAAACTTCGCATACAACCGGTGCTCTCTCAACGTCTCCAATGCCAAGTTGAGATGCCTAGCATGATCTTCCAGAGTCTTTGAATACACAAGAATGTCATCAATGAAGATTACGACGAATTTATCCAAATACGGCCGAAAAATCCGATGCATCATGTCCATGAATGCTGCAGGGGCATTTGTTAAACCAAAAGGCATCACTACAAACTCGTAATGCCCATACTGGGTATTAAATCCTGTCTTTGGTATATCCTCTTCCCGGATTTTCAACTGGTAATAGCCTTGCCTTAAATCCAATTTCGAATAAACCTTTGAACCTTGCAATGGGTACTTATTCTTGAGAGTCATCCGATTATGCTCCCGGTAGTCTATACATATTCTCAACGTCCCATCTTTCTTTTTGACAAAGAGAACCGGAGCACCCCACGGAGATGAACTCGGTCGGATATATCCACTCTTAAGTAATTCCTCGAGTTGAATCTTCAGCTCCTTCAACTCTGCCGGAGCCATTCTATAAGGAGTCTTGGAATAAGGTTCTGATCCCGGATATAAATCAATAACAAACTCGATCTCCCGATCCGGTGGTAGAGAACCTAAATTTTCTGGAAATACATCGGCATATTCCTTTACCACAGTCGTCTCCTCCAAACTTGATTGATCCTTTGGTTTATTAAGGAGATAGGCAATAAATCCCGTGGCTCTATCCTTTACCAACTTGCGAGCTTCCATAAACGACAAAAGAGACACATTCTTCGACCCAACTTCTCCAATCAACTCTTCACCCAATTTTATCTTCTTCTTAAAACAATCAACTTCGGCCCGGTGCCGATACAACCAATCCATCCCGAAGATTACTCCATACTTCTTCATAGGCATCACAATGAAATCTGCCGGATAATCTTTCCCCTCTATCAAAACTGAACAACCCCTGACAACCCGATCTGTCTGCAAACTACCTCCAAGAGGCGAACTCACAAAATAACAGGAATTTGAACAAGTAACAGGTAGGCACAGAGTGGCACATAGATCAGAAGATATAAAAGTATGTGTGGCACCCGGATCGAATAATGCATGAATGCTCGTGTTATGAATGCAAACGGTACCTTCCACCACGGCGTTTGGGTCGACCTCAACATTCTGCTCCTCGCTCTCAAGAGCATAGGCTCGTGCCTGAACCATCGGTCTCTGAGCCCCAGCTTGATATCCTGGAATCTTGTCCGGGCATGCAAACGCCATATGATCTCCTTTCCCGCAAATCAAACACAATCTCAATCTCTTTCGGCAGTTCTTGTAAGAATGAGTTGGCCATCCACAATAAGTACATGGAGGCTGATCATTGCGAGATCCTTTAGGAGCCGGTGGAGCCTGAGGTGGTCGTGGAACGGGTGCAATCGGACCTCCTACTCTAGGCTTCTTGAAAGGCCCTTTTTGTGGTGGAGCTGGTACATTCATCGACCTCTTTCCTTTGTTAAATCCCCAGCCGGATCCTGATCCTTGTCCTTGGCGATAAGCTGGCCTCCTCGCATTCACAGAATCTTCAACCTTTAAGGCTTTCGAAGTAGCCTTCGCCCACGTGCTCGTATTAACTGCCTCTAAAGCTGTCTGGATATCCGGTCGAAGCCCTTGAACAAACTGCATAGCCTTATGGAAGTCATCGCCTGCTATATTTGGTGCATAGCGGGATAACCTCTCATACTCTGAAATATACTCGGCCACAGACCTCGATCCTTGCTTCAATTCGGTAAATTCTCTCAACCTTCGAGTAGGTGATGAGGGAGGGATGAACATGTTCTTGAATTCTCTTGTAAATACTTCCCAGTTGATCTCTTCTCCAGCTGCTTCCAATACAATCCGTGTGCTTTCCCACCAAGAGTAGGCTTCCCCTTGTATCAAAGTGATGGTGCATCGAGCCTTCTCTTGGGACTCACATGGAATGAGTTCCCATATCCTCTCTACCTCTTTCAGCCACAATTTCGCTTGTATATCATTTCCCTTGAAGAACTTGGGAGGTCTTTGATTCTGAAACTCCCTAAGTATAACAGAAAACGGTGCCTCAGGCGGTACAACAGGTGCAGGTGGTGCTGAAGGTGCTGGTGGTACATAATCTCGTAGCCTTTGATCTATAATATTGATAACTGAGTTAACAAAGGCCTCTGCCGGCGGTGGTTGTGGAGATGGAGGTGTAGGAGTACGATCACGATGATGACGTCGCCCTGGAGATCGATCACGATGTCTACGTGGAGGCATCCTGTCAATAAACACTAAAATGCGTGCTATTTTTAGTTTATGCATGTTAATGCAAATAATTCAATCAGAATTCAAAATTTAAATCAATTAAGCACAAAAGAGATGCATATGTAACACATTGTCAAATAGTCCCTAAGCCGAACAACCTAGACTGACTCACACGACACGAGAGCCCGGGTTTTGCAACCCTAAGCTCTGATACCACTTAAGGATGTAACACCCGAGCGCAAGGTGTCACATCCCCCGCACCGAGACCAGACCCGAATATGAAATGGACGATCCATACCCGAGCCAAATCCCGGCGAACGAGGAGAAACACACACTCTAAGCTAGGCGGGCTAACCCTTGAAACCATAAAACAACATAAAACATTAAAGCGGAATCAATAAACGAACATATACCATATATATATACCATGAGCATCCAAGCTCAGAAAATAAGTCATATACATCATCAATTGCCATCACGGCCCAAAACATGTACGCTCCACATCATTATACATATACAATGATCAAAATAAAAGTATGCAAGTGTAAGACCAAAATATAAGAGCTAGAGACGAATGCAAGACCTAGGACTCGTATTCCCGCCTAGCTCCCTCAACACCTGCACAAAACAACTGAAAACCAAACGGGTTCAGTCCAAAAGGGACTGGTGGGTATAAAACAAGGCATAAATAGAATATATGACAGTAATTAAACAATCACATGCAAGCTATAATCCCAAGTGAGGTTTTTAAAGACTTTCCCAAGTGGGTGAATAGAAATCATCAAAAGGGATTATAACGAATCATTAACATTAGGTCATTAGTGGCCCGGCGAGTGGGCGTGCATTATCTCCAACCAACACCTTGTGTAAATCATTTAAACATTCGTTCTTTTCCATGCAATCATTCTTTTGTGCACAATCATTAACATTTACACCTTCTTCCTCCGGGTTGGTGGTGGGTTTGCAAGGCCCGACCACCCATTCATTGACCAAAAGGGGTTACATGACTCCCCAGATGGCGCTCAGCGTCCATTCCTCGCTAACTCCTAACGAGTTCCGGTTACGCCGTTCATTGGTGGAACTAGTGTGAGGGATCACCGTCGGCCCGTGCCTCCCCGGATAGCCACTCGCACTAAGTCCCTGGGCCCCATTCGTACATTCGATCATTTCTCGCCAAAACATTAGGTAGGGTTCATAAAATAAGGCTTTACGTTGAAAACATTACTCATTAAAACGACTCTCTATATATATATAATTTTGGTCGAAAGCTTTCACATTGAAGGTATATATATGGTCTTATATCTGCATAGAAGAAAAACCCACCTTAACCGCAAAAAGGAGCAAACACGAGCCTCACTGACCGGCCTCGTCTCCAACTGGATCAAAATCTGTGCAAGGAAGGTGAAGTGAGACTCAATATGACCAAATAAGACGCTCAGCAATGCAATGATCATGATATTAATATATAAAAGATAAAATTATGTTATGAAACGCTCATGGGCACTATTAAGGAATCAAATCATATAATCAAGTCGTTCAATCAATAATTCAATTCATTCGAATTGATAATTCCACACTTTCAAACACATTGATTCAAGAACTTCATATAGAATCGAAGCACAAGTTAAATCACATTCAAATTGGAAACAAACAATTACATATATTCAATTAAATCAAATAACATTTAATACACATCCAATATATATAAAAAAAACACATGCACGTACAGTAGCATGTAAACAAAATGCATGAGAAACAGAGGGTGACACGCCCGTGTCACCAATATATACTAAGCAGTGACACCCCCGTGTCACGGTACAGCGGAGAAATGCGGGAAAAAAAAGGTGACACGCCTGTGTCACAAAAACGAAGCAAACCGTGACACCCCCCTGTCACAGTACAGAAAATCAGCCCAACCATGCACCCCCGTGTCACGCTGAACAAAGCGAAATTGACACGCCCGTGTCACTGTACGCAGCAGAGAAAAACAGGGTATTCAGCAGAATAACACCACAACAACATCAACAACAACCAAAACACCAAATTTTCAAGTTCAAACTCATATATTCCATGCAATAAACATACTAACTTACATATAGAGCAATAACAACTCATAAAAACACATATTTCCACATTGGATCATCCATAATTCTCCGAATGAAACCCATATACAAGTTCATCAACCAAGTCCATAATCAACAAGTTAATTGCATATAACTTAAGCTTAAAGTTCCTAAACATATAAGCAACAACAAGTACACACATTATCCAATTCCAACCAAAGCCCTAACTATCACATATTTTCAAGAAATCATCAAAGTTCCAAAAATACCTCAAATGAAAGAAATGAAGGATAGGATGAAGATATGGTGTTGATGATGCTTGAATGTCCACAAATCCCACAAAAATGAAGCTTGAAAGAAGAAATCTCCCACTTAACTTGAGGGGGTTGGCTCGGTTGAACAAGGAAAGAAGAGCAAATGTGTATGTAATGTTTGTATGAATGAGGGGGATGCAATTACGTAATATGCTGCTCCAAGAGAAGGAAGAATTGCTCTATTTGCTATTGAGTCCTCCAATTTAATAAGTTATGCAAATGGAACCCCAAGCTTTTGAAATGTAATCAATTAAATCCATGCAATCAGGTCCTCAAGGTTTCATGAAATAATCAAATAAAGCCACAACGAAATTAAATCAAATTCGGGAAATTAATTCACATTGCAATCACGTTCAATTTATGCAATAAATATCAATTGTAATGAATTCACAAAATACTTAACATTAAATACGTACACAATCAACATATATATATATATAACAATAATAAAATAAAGGAGATAACATTTAATACATTTAAAATAAAATCAACTTTGTAAATATGTAAAATAGTTATTTTGCGCAATTAGGTAAACAATTACGTCATACCTGTACGGCCGAAATATCGGGGCGTGACAAAGGGTGTTTGTTAGGCTGTAAACAACATCACAATAAAGCTTCAATTAAAGTGAGTTTCTTGTTATTCCCAACGTTACAGTACGAAAATTGCAAGATAACGATCAAACTTATGGAAAATTTTTAACTTCCGCTGCCCCACTCTTACGTGTTCTCCAACAAGTGATATCAGAGCCAGGTTACAACGTTCGTATTGTATCTTTATTGCTTTTGGAATATTTATGAAAATTCTTGAATTTGGATATTGGCTGTGTATTCTTTGTTTTTGTTTAAAAATGAATCTATCGAATCAATACTGTTTCTTGAAAATTTTGCAAAAATTATTTCCTGAATAAATCTGGTTTTAATCTGTTTTGATTCAGATGTATTTGAACTATTTTAATTCGAAATTGGATTACTTGAATTTGCTGAAATTATGAGATGAGAACAAAGGGGAACGGTTTTACCGGCGCCCGAAAGCCCGCGGGATAGCGCGCAGCACGTACGCGTATAGGGCGCCAACTCGCCGCCCCACCTTACCGAGCCCCCGCACGGCAGACGCCGGGCGCGCCTAGGCGCTGCTGTTGCGCTGTTCCCCTCCCCGCCCGGCAGAGGGCTGCGCACACCGAGCTGCTGTGCGTGGCTGTTGTCGGCCCGTCTTGGGATTTCGTTTTTGTTTCGTGTTTTCCAAGTTTCGTAAAATCCTATTTTGTAAAATCTGATTTTATTTTAAATTTTGATTTTAATTTTATAAAATTATTTGTTTTAAATAATTATAAAATTTGGGATTTTATGAATTAAATTCAAGTTCTAATTTTTCGAGAAAATAATAAATATCACTTTAAATGATATTTTAGACAAAAATTTAATTTTGAATTAATTGTTGTTTTGTCTATATCCGGTGATTCGATTTTGAATAAATTCTTGAATAATGAACTGTATTCAAATTACTTAAGTCAATTGTAACTTGAAGTCAAGGGAATTTTAAATTTAATTGGTAAATTCAAATTGGAGCGGAAGCATGCTAGTTTAGGTGATCATGGGTTAGTCTTATGTATGGTTTTAAATTCTGCACATGGATAATTTCAATTAGGGTCGGAGCCCCATAGTTGCGCGTTTTCAATTGGGGTTGGAGCCCTACTTATGTGCGTACCGTTATGTGTTTATTATGTGGCTTTCCTTATTATTGTTTTTGGGTCGAGGTATGCCCCGTGTACTTGTCTATGGTCAATATGAAAATTGAGCAATATTACTTTACGTAAAGAGAGTAGAACTTAGGAAGTGAGGTTTTTATTTTCATTTTGGAGACAAGCACCCATGGAATAAGGATCCACATGAAGCACTTGAAGAACGGTGACCATAAGAAGACACCTCAAAATGTTTAGGAGGGTTTCTATTAATGTAATAGACAGGGCATTTTTCCATTAAATTATATACCCTTATGTGATATGAATTGGCTTATGTGGCATAAGTGTTAGAACTAGTGATTATGGAGTGGCTCCCATAGTTGCACATAAGATAGGATACCCATGATCATCACATAATTAGTATCATGCTAGGACATGTTATCTGCTAATTGCTTCTGTGATGCACTTTATGTGAAACTGCATTAACAAGATAATTAAAATTTGGATAGCATTATGTGTTGGTTGTAGCGCCCCAAGCGGTGAGGCACCACACCCCCGCACTATGACCCGACACATGTACGAAATGGAAGGTCCGCACACGCACCAAGTCACAGCGAACGGGTGACAAATGAAAAAAAAAAAAAAAAAAAAACTAAGCTAGGCGGTACCTAAACCCTGTACAGAAGCAGATATGGAGAACCTGAATGCGGAAGCAATGCAAAAATACGAATTTTCCAAAAACTTAAATCAGCAATCATGAATTCATATATCCAGAAAGTAAAACAACATCACCCTAAACGGGTTCAACTAAACAAGGCAACCTGTCCTAGCCTGTCCCGAATAACTATAAAACAAAACGGGTTCACCTGGCCCTAGAAACCTGTCCCGATCAAACATATAATCAAACGGGTTCGACTAATCCGAGCACCTGTCCTAACCTGTCCCGAATTCTATACATTCAAATCATAAGTACGAACCTGGATAAAATATATCATAGCTTATACAAAATTAACAAACGTAATTCGAACTAAATCACTTATCAAACTCAGACAAACGGACACCAACTCGACGGACACTAACAGCCGCCTAGCTGGAACGAACTCCAAGGCAAAACCTGCAAACTAAAACATAAAAGGGGAGGGGTCAGTCCAAAGACTGAGCGAGGGGTTTACACACGCACTCTTACGTATATATATAGAGCACAGCACATAGTAGAAGCAACGTCCGTGAACCCGGGGTTAGCTTTTGCACGCCAAAACATTTTCCAGTGATAGTATACATATAGGGGGGCTTAAAACCAAACAAACAAATCTTAACTCAAATGTTCTTAAAATATAAGTTCTGATTCATGCAGACTTAACACACATATCGGAGCATATCTTATTAGCTTAAAAGTATATCAATTTTTATCTTAATTTAAGAATCTACCCCCATTTCATGAACTTATGACAGACAGACAGACAGCACACTCGACGGGTACGAATTCAATCTAACCCAACTCCTCAGATCACACACAAACATAAACAACGGAATCAAAACAAACATACCTTCCTTCACAACGTTTGGGGAAGAGAGGTGCCGCTCTCAACCCTCCACAGAACGAAACTTGTGAACCGGAGGATCCCGCCCGGTTCCTTCGACGGCCAGCCAAAATGCGCTCTGTATGCATAGGAGAACTGAGTCTCCCGTTGGTGGAGAAGTGCACAGGGGTCATAACCGGCGACCCCATGGTCGTCCCGGGTCTCCCTTACCCACAACTCCGGGGCCCATCACACAGATAAACAGACATATATCGAAAACTTAACCGGCCATACACAGACAGACAGACATATCTCATGCATATCGTACTTATCATATCGTACGCACATATCACGTAGACTGACCTCGAAATCACAACATATTAAAGCTAAGCATACATAGGCTCGTACATAGCGTTTCTTACTTTCAAACTTATGACAAAACCATCAAAATACATATTTCACACATATCTACGTATATACAAGGCTTATAAACCGCACACATTCGAAAACGGGCACATTGCAATAGGGTATAACTATATCCTAACCTCACCTGGCACCAATCACAGCCGAAGACACAGCAAATGGTTCACCCCGGAACCTGCACGACTCATTTGTCACCACCCCGGGTGCACCTGTACCAACTGAACACACCAAATACAGTACATAACTCAGACTCAGACTCAGACACCATACAAAGACGCACGTCACATGCTCAAGCACTTAAGAAATGCAATCACATAAGCAGAGTTCACATTATTTCATATAAATTCATATATCAAATAACCAATTCATATTCGTACGAATAACTTATTTCTTACATGCAAAAATTTCTAATTTAATCATATAAGCTTCATACAATTCATATATCGCAAAATAGAATTATTTTAAATTAAATAATTAAACCTACATTACAAAGTTTCAAATTAAATCATCCAAGACATACTAATTCCATTCTTACTAAATCATAAATTGTATAACAAATTCTTATATCATATAATAAATTCCATTTCAATTTAAGTTATTAGACTAATTAAAAGCTTCAAGCTTAGGCGTAATAATTTCTCTTAATCGAAATCATAATTAGCATATTTGTTTACCAATCGACAAGGATTAATTAATTGAAGTCATACAATTTATATGTTTAGCGAAATTACACATACACCCCCTTCAAGTTAGACAAAATAGCTCAAATTCGATATATCGGAATTTAAATGGCATATCAAAGCATCAATACATTTCATAATTCATTTAATACATGATTTCGTACACATTGAAATACAATTCGATCGACAAATCAAAGCAATTAGCAATTAAAACAATTAATTTCAAATATTCAAGTTATACAAAATAAATCACAACAAATCAACCAGACATCCGATTGACGAACGGAAAGTGGCGTTGGACTCACCACTACGAGAGGAACTCGTTGCCCGAAGGGCGTCGGAATGCCGCCACCGGAACCAACCGAACCGCCACGTGCCGCCGCTGGACCACCACCTCTGGTGGTCGGAAAATTCCCGGAAGGACAGAAACGTACGCCTCGGCCTACTTGACAAAAGCCCACCGGATTTCGTTGACGAAAAACCGAACTAAATCCCAACGACGAAAACTGAAATTAAACGGAAATCGTGAAACAAAAACGAAATCCGAACATACCATTGGAAAGCCTGTAGCGAGGCCTTCGAAAGCCATATAGCCAAAAGCCGAAAAAGTCTTCGAAAAATCGGACCGCCGGTCCAGAGCCGGTCCGCCACCGGTCCGCCGCCGCCGGCCGGTTCTCGAGTTTGGGCCAACGCCATCAGCTATGTTTCAACATTCTAAGCAACTTTCGTGAAGGAGCCACCACCAAAACCGGCCGGAAAAAGGTCCCAAACCGCCGCTGAAAGTCTGTCGTTGCGCCACTCTCCGGCCTTCCTTGACCCAAAATGACCCCGGAAATGGAATCAGGGGATCGAAAAAGGGTAGGAACCACCTTGAACCGTCAGAAAGAGTCACCGGAAAGCGGCGAAAAGCGCCGCTACAGTGTCGCGCCACCGCCGCCGCGAGCTTCAGGCGGCGCGTGCGGCCCAACCGCCGCCCCGATGGTGGCACCGCCTACGTCAGATGAAGCGCCGGGAGGTCTAGTTTCTAGGTGTATGGCGCGTGTCACCGGAAGATGGCCGGAAACCGCCGTGAATGGGCGGCGAAGTGGCGGCTCCACTACCCTCCACCTGCGCGACTGAAAATCGCCAATATCTCTATCGTCGGTCGTCGGTTGGTCGAGTTCTTGGTACGGTTGTGACCGCGTCGTCAAGCTCTCCGAAATGGACTATTGGATCGTCGAATTCCGTCGAGAAACGGGTAAGTTTGAGTTGTGTGTGTTTTCACACCGTGAGTGTGTGTGAACAGTGCCGGATCGCGGGAGGAAGACGCTAAGGCTGGAGCTGAAGTTCTGACACACAAAACGAGGATCCGGGGTATATATCTCGGGTCCTCGTACGTAAAAACGGTCAGAAGAACTGGCTAACGAAGTCGGAATGGGGCAAACTTAGAGTCTACGGACTCGCCTCGATGCCCAGAACGCGTTGAAGGGGTCAAAGAGGTCAAAATCTCGATCGAACAAGCAGTGACCGAAAAACCCCCAAAAAGAGAAAATTACAAAGGGGCCCCTAAACTCTAAAAGAGTTCAAAATAGGGCCACGAAAAACATAAAATCACATAATTAAACACATAAAAAGGTTGAAACGTGGCGTACCTTATAAATCGGACTAGCGGGATGTTACATTGGTGAGGTCATTCGAAAATCCCATTTAAATATTGAGCACAATTCGAATACATAGGTGTTTATCACTATAATAAAATTCCTAGCATTCCATCAATATGATTTAGGACTTAATAAGTGAAACTAATTACTGTCTCACGAGTCGTGGGGTAATTGGTGTAGCTTATTAACTCTTAGTTTCCTGATTAATTATTTTAAATAATATTTCTTGACCATTTTAGAATGGGCGATGTCTCACGAGTCGTGGGTCGTTCTGGACTAAGTTTGGTTGAGATCTTATGATTGATGGGTCCTGCTCATCACTAGTAGATATGGATGTTTCATGAGTCGTGGGTCCATGATTGAAAGATTACTGATGCAAAAAATATTACTAGGAATTCCATGGAGATGGAATCGGCAATTAGTACCCACCTAAAGATTCTTAGACCTTTGGATGTCTCACGAGTCGTGGTTCCAAAACTAAGAATGCTTGGGATCCTAGTACCCATTGAGAAAATAAATTTCTTCTAAAGTCGTTGGGATTTCTAGACTTACTAAAAACAATGGGAGAACATATTTCTAAAGACCTTGATAATATGTAATTGTTATTATTCAGCATGCTCATGATTTCTCTGTTTTTTCCATTTAGGTTGTAGTTCTGTTATTCTCTACAATTGAAATGGAACCAAAAACCCTTCGGAATTCATCCTCAAATTAAACAAGTTGACGGGGCCCAATTACTCTGATTGGCTTCGGAATCTAAAGATAGTTTTAGATTCTGAAAAGAGAAGATATGTTCTCTTCAAGGGAGAGCCTATCGCTGAAGGCGAGGCTCCGACTCGGGCCAAAAGGGATGCCATTACGAAATGGTCTGAAGATAATCTTCAAGCCCGTTGTCTCATGTTGGCCACCATGTTTCCGGACATGTAGAGCCAACACGAGTCGATGGACAATGCTTGGAAGATTTACGACTGTAGCTAAGCTGATTAGTCAGCTTGTGACTGCTGAAAGCACGATCAAGAAGGACAATAAGGTTTTGATGGTGAATGCTCCATCTTCCTCTTCTGGGCCTTCTAAAGGTAAGGGCAAGAAAGCCCAAAAGAAGAAGAAGAAACCCCTTAGGCCCACTGGTGGCGTTTCGAAGGGGAAGGCCCAAAAGAAGAAGCGTGATCAGAAAGAGGATGTTTGCTTCCATTGTGGCAAAGCGGGACATTGGAGGAGAAACTGCCCAGAGTACAAGGCTACTCTAAAGAAAGGTATCTTTCTCGTTGAAGTAAATCTTTCTATTAATTCTAGTTCTTGGGTACTTGATACCGGTTGTGGAACTCATATCTGTAATGATGTACAGATGCTAAGTGAAGTCCGACAACTCAAAGAAGGAGAATGTGTCTTGAAGATCGGCGATGGCTTAAATGTTGAAGCTCGAGCTTTAGGCACAATTAGATTAGAATTAGGTAGTTTTGAGTTAGTCTTAAATAAAGTCCTTTATGTACCGAGCATTATTCGTAATATAATTTCAGTTCCAATATTAGATTGTGAAGGTTATGAAACTTATATTAAGAATGGTAAATACTTTATCAAACGGAACAACTCTTCCGTTCACATCGGTACTCTAAGTAATGGACTTTATCTAAATCAGAATATCAATATTATGAATATACAACGAGAAACGAAGCGTAAGAGAGATGACAAAGTTTCAGCTCCCTTATGGCATGCTAGATTAGGACACATTTCCAAGAACATAATTAGCAAGATAAACATTTTAGGATCATTCTCTGAAAATGATCTTAAGGAGTTAACTTCTTGCGAATCCTTTCTCAAAGGAAAAATGTCCAAAGTCCCTTTTAAAGGAACTGTGGAACGTGCCATTAAGGCTTTGGATTTGATCTATACTGATGTTTGTGGACCGCTTAGTGTAAGCACAAGAAACAATCATCAGTATTTCATAACCTTTACCGATTATTTTAGTCGATATGGTTATGTATACTTAATGAAGTATAAATCTGAAGCTTTTGAGAAATTCTTAGAATTTCAAAAGGAGGTTGAGAACCAAACTGGTCACAAGATCAAAGCACTTCGATCTGATCGAGGAGGCGAGTATCTTAGTGAAGAATTCCTTAATCATCTCAAAGATAATGGGATTATCTCTCAGTGGACTCCTCCGGGAACTCCTCAGCTTAATGGAGTTTCTGAGAGAAGGAATCGAACCCTACTAGATATGGTTCGTTCCATGATGAGTTTCACTGACTTACCACCTTCTTTCTGGGGTTATGCCCTAGAAAGTGCAGCAAAGATTTTGAATCTAGTTCCCTCTAAGTCAGTCCCCCTTAAACGCCCTATGAAATGTGGCATGGTAAAATCCCTAGTTATTCTTACTTAAGAATTTGGGGTTGTCCTACTTACGTGAAGAGGACAGTGGGAGATAAGTTAGAATCTCGTTCTAACTTATGTTATATAACGCCCCGACTTTTCGGACGTAAAGGTACGACGTATGTGTTTACCAATTTGCGCGAATTAATTGTTTTTACGTGTTTTATATTTAATTTTATTATAAATTATTTTTATTTTATTTTATTTTATTTTATTTTAATTTATTATTATTTTAAAAATATTTCGTATTTAAGTATATATATATATATGTTTATTTATTTTATTATTAATTTAATGATTATGCTAATTAAATGTTATGTTAATTAACCATGCTTTAATTAATTAATTACGTTGACTTTAATTTATTTTATTTAATATTAGAATTAATTCTTTGATTTAAAATTTATGCATGGAATTTATGAAATGTACATCAATTTCATGAAATGAGCTTGGTTGTCTTTTTGTGCTTCGTTCTTATATGAAATGATATCGAAATGCCGTTAAATTGTAGTATGCCGTAAATATATGTGTTATGAACATGCCTATATGCTCGGTTTATGTTTTCGAATTTATTTGGTATGTTAACGAATTTAATTTGTATCGTGGAACCAAATCGGGGGCTAACGAGCACTTAGCGTACCCTTGGTTCCGAATTTAATATCTTGAGCTCGGGAACTTGGATTCGAGTTCCGTCAACTCCGCTGAACTCGGAACAAAAATTCGGGTTTATTAAAGTTAGCCTTATATTTTTCCAAAGTCATTTGAACCTCCGAAATCCAACCGAAAAACGAAACGGCGACCAAACTGACCTTGCTGTACAAAAATAGCTATATCTTATCCAAACTTTAACCAAATTAACCATAGTTTGATTCTATTGAACCCTAACTCAACCACCTAACCTGAGATATCATGCCCTAACCAAGCTAATCCTCACACAATCCCCAAATCTCAGCCAAAGTTACTGCTTTTCAGTTCAGTCCCGTAACCCTTCATTCCTTAGAGATTTTGGAGCTCAAATCTCACCCAAACTTCATCCAATCAACAAGTTAAGCTTAAGGTTGTAATATATGTTCATTGCTGATCATTTTCATCCTTTTATTTCCAAATTTGAGCAAGGTTTATTGAGTTTCAGGACTGCTTTCGAATATAGTATGTTTTGAGCAAAATTGTTGATCCTATTCAATTCTTAATGGTTTTGATTGATTCCAAGCTTGAGAATGATTATTTTGACATCCTCATTTCATTTATGTTCATTGATTTCTTGGTGGTTGAAGTATTAATGAGATATCATTTATGGCACTTTGAGAAATTTCCATGAAATGTCACGTACGACTGTTGTTCACGCTTGAGCTCTTTTAGGAACTGATATATATGTTGAATTTGTGTCTCTTGGCTGAGTATTTGTTGGCCTAAACTGATATGAATAGAAGGGGATGAAGAGAATCCTTCCTGCCCTGTTTTGCGTGACCTTTGCTCTGTTTTTGGAACTGATTTTATTGCTGTCAAAATGCCGTGATTCCTCTTTGCTCGCTGCTGTTAATTTCATGGCTTTATGGGATTAGTTTTGGATGAGTTCTTGCAGCTTTTCATGCTTAGTTTTGCTGCGTTTCTTGCCTGCATTTCATGCGTGAGTGGCTCCCCTTTTTTTCTGCTGCGTTTTCTGTCAAAAACAGGGGCTGCTGCTGGCACGAGACACGGGGGTGTCATTTTTGTTCGTTCCAGCGAGGAACGGGGATGCGGGTTGGCCTGGAATTGCTGTACCGAGACACGGGGGTGTCTCGGTTTGGGCTTGGGTGGTGACACGGGGGTGTCACCCTGTTTTTTTTTCCCGAACATTTGCCTGCGATTTCTTTTTCTGTTGCATGCATGTATTGTTACTGTATATATATTTATGTGTTGTGTGTGTGTTGTGGTGCATGCATGGCTGTGTATTTGTGTGTGCATGGTGTTATATTAATTGCATGCATGTATATATATATTATAAATATATATTTTTCTAAGCATGCATGAGTATATATATATGTATTGATTATGTTAAATATAAGTTATACATGCATGTGGAGTACGTGTATAAATATATATTTATTATATATTTTAAATATTATTTGATTTAATTCAATTTTTGAAATTAATTGATTTCTATTTCGCGTATTTAAATTACCAATTATTGTTTGAATGTTTCTTTTATCCTATTCTAATTGTCAACATGAATATTACTTGCTATGATTATTAAATGGAATTTTAGATTAATTGATATGCATTATAAATTTATGAAATTGAATGAAATGAATGAACGAATGGTTTGATTATATGTTTTAAATTCCTTAATAGTGCACATGAACATTTTCATGATATAATATAATCATTTATGCATTCATGTCATATTCACTTCATTGCCGAGCGTCATATGTGGTCGTTGAGTCTCATACCTTTTCTTTTGCACAGATTCGGGTTTGGTCGGAGACGAGGGCGAGCATTGAGACGCTTGTGCCTTTCTTTTGCTTGTAAAGGTGGGTTTTTCTTCTACTAGTTAAAACGACCCTATATATATCCCTTATGTGCAAGATTTAAGCCAAATTAGTATATTTATGTATATCGAGCCAATTTGGGTAAATTATTTCAAACGTATGCCCTTTTTATTTATGAAACCCTACCTTATGTTTTGGCGAGACATGATTATGATTGCACGGGCCCCGGGACTTAGTATATGTGGCTAACCGACGAAGCAAGGGCTGACGGGGATCCCATATACTAGTCCCAACCAACTACGGCGAAACGGACCTCGTCAAGGAGTTTTTGACGAGGAAACGCTAACCGGGCTTTGAGGACTCATGAACCTCATAGCCACATTGATATGATTAGGTGGTCGGGCCTTGCAAACCCGTCCACCACCCGGAGGAAGAAGGTGTATATGAATGATTATGATCATGTTAAGTATGAGCACAAAAGATATGTATGATAATGAATGAATAATTGATTATGATTACACGAGGAGTAGGTTGGAGATTGTGCACGCCACTCGCCAGGCCATAAACCGTTATGAACAATTATGAATGAATATGAACGTCGTAATCCCGTTGATGTTTTCTTTTGTTTTAACCACTTGGGAAATTCTTATCAAACTTCACACGGGATTAGGGTTTGCATGTATGTGTTTAATTTCTGCAATATTATATCTTATGCCCCGTTTTATACCCACCAGTCTCTTTTAGACTGAACCCGGTTGTTTCAGTTGTTTTGTGCTGGTATAGGAGTGCTAGGCGGGAATACAAGTCTTATAGGTTTTGCATTGTTGTTTAGCACTTCTTTTCAGTCTCATATATTCATACTCTTATTGCTATTTTGTATATGATCATAGTAGAGCATGGAGCGTCATGATTTGTAGGTCGTGAGTGTCGTTGAACACTTGTATGCTTTTGTATATCTATTTTTGGAGCTTGGTGGCTCGTGCTATTTATTATATGTTGTTCTTGCTTCCGCGTTTAATTATAACTCTGATTTTATATTGTCTTGAGTTTATTGGTTTAAGAGTTAGTCCCGCCTAGCATAACGTGTGTGTTGTGTCCCCGTTCACCGTGGATTTGGCACGTGTATGGACTTCCATTTCATATACGGGTCGGGTCTCGGTGCGGGGGATGTGGTACCTCACTCTCGGGTGCTACATGCTACTTTGTAGGTTATCCTAAGGAATCCATACGATACTACTTCTATGATCAATCTGAGCAAAAGGTGTTTGTTTCCAGAAATGCCACTTTTCTTGAGCAACCGTTCCTTAAAGAAAAGAAAGGCAAGATCATAGAATTAGAGGAAGTACAAAGTGAGCCCACGCCTCCCACTGAAGAAACGTCTCCTTCTGATCAACTACAACCAATCACGAATTTCGATACACATGTAAATCCTCCTCTAAGGCGTTCTGAACGCACTCCTAGACAGCCGGAGAGATGGTATGGATTCTTCCATGAAATCTCTCAAAAGGATAATGATCCTTTAACATATGAGGAGGCACTTTCAGATTCTGACTCTGAACATTGGATAGAAGCCATGAAATCCGAAATGGATTCCATGAACTCCAACCAAGTTTGGACCTTGGTAGATTTGCCTGATGGGGTCAAACCCATAGGTTGCAAATGGATCTTTAAGAGAAAGCTTGGAGTTGAAGGAAGCATTGCAGCCTACAAAGTAAGACTGGTTGCAAAAGGATTCACTCAAAGACCCGGCGTGGACTTTGATGAAACCTTTTCACCAGTTGCAATGCAAAAGTCTATTCGGATCATGCTTGCCATTGCTGCGTATTATGACTACGAGATATGGCAAATGGATGTGAAAACTGCCTTTCTCAATGGTGACATTGATAAAGACATTTATATGGAGCATCCCATAGGTTTCACATTCAGTGGGAGTGAGCAAAAGGTTTGCAAACTCCAAAGATCAATCTATGGATTTAAACAGGCTTCTAGGAATTGGAATATTCGATTTGATGAATCAGTCAAAGCATTTGGCTTCATTCAAATTTCGAATGAATCATGTGTGTATAGAAAGGAATTGGAGACCTCAGTGCAATTCTTAGTACTTTATGTTGATGACATCCTTCTTATTGGGAATTCGAAGGATGACATGAAAGTGACTAAGTTATGGTTATCGAACCAATTCGAGATGAAAGATCTGGGTGATGCGTCCTATATCCTTGGAATTAAAATCTATAGAGATAGATCTAGAAGGTTAATAGGACTATCACAGTCGATGTACATTAACAAAGTATTGAAGAGATTCAATATGGAGTCAGCAAAGGTTAAGAACCTTCCTATGAGTGTAGGAACATGTCTTTCAAAGAAGATGTGTCCTAAGACTAACCTTGAGAAGGAAAGAATGACTCATACACCTTATGCATCAGCAATAGGTAGCATAATGTATGCCATGTTATGTACTCGACCGGATGTGGCTTATGCACTTAGTGTAACAAGTCGTTTCCAATCTGACCCTGGAGATGGTCACTGGGCTGCCGTGAAGAATATTCTTAAGTACTTGAAAAAGTACTAAAGATTTATTCTTAGTTTACGGAGGTCAGAAAGATCTTACTGTCGAAGGATACTGCGATGCAAGCTTTGCATCTGACTTAGATGATTTTAAGTCAATGTCAGGATACATTTTCTGCCTAAACGGCGGAGCAGTGAGTTGGAAGAGTTCCAAGCAAACGACCACTGCAGATTCGACCACTGAGGCCGAATACTTAGCTGCAAATGATGCAGCTAAGGAAGGTGTTCGGATTAGAAACTTCATTCAAGAGTTGAATGTTGTTCCTAGCATGAAAGACCCCATTACTGTGTTTTGTGACAACACTGGGGCGGTTGCTCAAGCAAGAGAACCAAGATCTCACCAACGGACCAAGCACATTATGAGGAAGTATCACCTAATCCGTGATATTATCAAAAGAGGAGATGTGCTAATTGAGAGGGTCACATCAGCAGAGAACGTGGCAGATCCACTTACTAAACCCCTTAGTCGTGAAGCTTTCCAAGGTCATCTTCAGAAGATTGGACTTAGAATAGCTTTAGAATGGCTTTGACGGGCAAGTGGGAGATTGTTAGGAATAGTGCCCTAGAAAGTCGATTGTATATCCGCTTTGTGCTTTTCCTTATTGTAATCACAGACAATCTTTGAATGAAATAACGAATTGAGGTAACACTTCTTTATATGCTCTTGTTTGGTATGCGTTTACTTTAGCTGTGCATGTATGAGAACTCCCCTAATCCTGATGACTTTAGGACTCTACCATTTAGGTGAAATGGTTCATGAAACGAGCCCTATATCACATAAGTCATGATTAGTAAAATGCTCCAAGCCGAAGAGTCCTACAGACAGTGGGAGTGTCAACCTGACTCCTCTAAGGCTTGCTTGTGGGATCACACCCTTAAGAAGGACCACCTTGTTTCATGGAGGTGCAAAGTGTATAGTTGGTACGTGCGTGATACATGAGGGTGCTTACTTGAATAAGTAAGTTCACTGAGGTGCCCCGTGTGAGAACATTCCTAAATGGGAAAGGAAGTTTCTATTTCAGGAAATGGAAACTTCCAGATTAGGAAATATCTCACGAGTCATTGATGTGATTAATTGATCCTTAGACTTGAGGTTCCTTGTCACTTTATGAGTTAACTCTGTAGTCTTAGGTATAAGCTTTAAAGGGTGTCGCCTTAGACAACTGATTCAAGGCTTATGCTGGGGCTGCACAAGTGACTCATGAAAGTGAATGAGAATCAAGAAAGGACCTACACTTGCATTTTCAAGGTGATCTCTTATTGTGTAAGTCATTCATCTGCCATATGGAGTCCTTGACCAAGGCAGTAGATCAAAACATCAAGAAAAGGGTTTCTTGGATTGAGATCAAATCGATATAAAATGCACTTAGCTTTAAGACCGGATTATTAGGGTTCTGATTATTCCCTTACCCTAGATCTTGGTTGAGAGATAGTAAGTAGGAGGATTGTATCTCACATGAATCAATGACTTAAAGGTTCTGTCGAATCTGAACATTCCAATTCATCTAGGGGTTAAACACCAGTTGCTAGACTATGGTCGTTTAATCTGTGGACTGATTAATTAATTAGTGAATTAATTAATTAGGGCCACTGCTAATTGAATTGAGAACCTAGAGGGTCACACACAATAACTTGGTTACATGAGTTGAGGCTTTAAAATGATTAAACGAGTTAATCGGGCCAAGAGGGTTCCACACGTGTGAAACCACACGTGTGGGTCACGTGAGTGACTGTCCCACACGTGTAAATATATATATTGTATATATATATTAAATAATTAAATGTGTTAATTATTTAATAGACTTTGGTTTAATTTTGAATTAAAAAGAAAGTCTTATTTTGGAGAAAAATAATCTAGTTAATTAATTATGAATTAATTAATTAGATAAAATAAGTTATTTATTTTAAATAAATAAAGTATAAAATTATCCAAAAATAGTTTGGATATTTTTAGCTCTCTTGAAAGTTGATTTGAATTTGAATTCAAAGTCAAAGTCAAAATTACTTGATGATCAAGTAATAGGAGAGAGAGACCAAAACCCTAGCCCATAAGGACTAGGATTTTCGGTCCTCCCTTTATTATAAATAGGGGAGCTCGAGCTCCCCTTAGAGCTAATTGGCAATTCTTTTGGTTCATGTGTTGAACACCATCCTTTCTCCAAGATAAACGAAACCCTAGGTTAAGCCTAAACACAAACTAGAGAACTAGCATCCTTACTAGTTAGATTGTGATCAAGTTGGTGGACTATCTCTAGAGAGCTTCAAGTTAGAAGTTTGAAGATTCGAGCTTTACCAAGGAGAGGGGATCAAGCCGCGAGAAGAGCGTTCTTGGGTGGCTTGAAACGCTTCAAGAAAGAATAAAAGAAAAGTAAGTTTCTTGTCTCTACGAATTTGGATACACGATTGCGAGTCCAAGGTCCTTTTGTTGGAAAAATTTTAAATTTCCGCTGCTTTCTGATTCGTGTTTTCCAACAGTCATAGCGAACGGGAGACAAAACAAGAACACCAGGGCTAAGCTAGGCGGTACCTAACCCTGTACAAACAAAAAGATGCAAAACATGAAAGCGGAAGCAATACGAAATGCAAACTTTTAAAAACTTTCATTCATCAAGTATGACAATGCAATCTATACATCATAATCAATTGCACGGGTCAGCTAATCCAGGATGTAGCACCCACACGTAGGGCCACATCCCCCGCACCATAACCCGAACCCGAATACGAAATGGATTGTCCGTACCCGAATCCGAATCATAGCGAACGGGAGACCAAACACACACTCTAGGCTAGGCGGAGCTAGACCAAACGGAAACAGAGTGCGCGGAAGCGAATAAATAAAACAACAAACAAAATCCTCACATATATATATATAGGTACCAACCCACACCTATCCATATTTTATTTACATATAAATACCAACACGTTCTGTACAAAAGCCATCCCGGCTCGAACAAAAAGATCAGTAAGTCTATACAAACCAAAGCTATACAACTACAAAATAATAAAGTGCAGGTATGTAAATGCACCTAACGGGACCTAGACCGACAAGTGGAACAGAAGACACACTTCTCCGCCTAGCTCACGCTCCAAAACCTGCAACTAAAAGAGTAAACGAGGAGTCAGTCAACTGACTGAGTGAGGGGGGCTAACGCACACCCACACCCTACATATATATAGAGCAGAGCACAAAGCAAAGGGCGAAACTATGAACCGGAATAGGTTTTTCAAACTAAAACTTTCCAAAACAAATACATATACTTTAAAGCATTTCATAAACACTATCCCGATTCATATTTCTCATACATACATAACAAACATAATGCTCGGCGAGAACGAGCTTCCAACCTTTACTCCTCAGAACAAACAAAACAGAAATCATACATATCTCCTCTACACCAATGATGGAAGAGCCACCGGCGGCCCTAACCATCCAAACATATACAGACTCACGAGGGGTAGCGAACCCACATCGTGCCCTCCCCGGTTTTTAAGCCGAAGGCATCGAAATATCACACCTTCCCAAACTCCCAGGGGTCGCGTGTGACATATCGGATGGAGACTACGCACAGGCCGAACCTCGACGGCCCGAACCGTCCCGAGGGTTCCTTACCCGTAGCTCCTTGGATCCACACATACAAATCATATCATAACATATGCCAAATCTTTCATGGCAATCTCGCTAACAGAATTGTAAAGCTTTCCAAAATATGGCTTACCTAGGCTTACTTAATATCTTTTTCCAAAGCAAAGACGTTCACAAGATCATAAACATATTCTAATCAACACATACATATCTATATATATAATATATATAGTCACATGCACGGCCTGAAAACATCACATAAGGCTTTAGGTCGTTTAGCTAATAAAATTCCTAAACCTCACCTTGTGCGTAATCAAAAGCGAGCAGACGTGAACAATCTACGCCTCGGGCTCGTCAACTGGAACCTCCTCTGAAAAGAAAACACGAAAGCCCAAGACTTAGACTCTATATGAACCAAAGAAGACGCTCGGCAAAATGCATGATTTATGTTCACACGTAAAATATCACAATTAATTCATAAAATTCACAAAATCATAGCACACCTATTTAATTACAATTTAATTATGCAAAACAATCAAATTATAACAATTAATATGCAAAAGAAAGCATTTAAAATCATACAAATGCATAAATAAAACAAAGAGAAGAAATGGCAAAATCCACCCCCATGGATTTTTCCAAAGGGAAAAATCCACCCCCATGGATTTTTCCCAAGCTACTGCCTCGAATCCACCCTCGCGGATTTTTCCTTAAGGAAAAATCCACGATCGCGGATTCGCTCCAGTAGAGAGGTTTTCGGGCATGGGAACGACCGTTCCCGTTCCCAGTACAAACTGGGAACAGTCGTTCCCAATCTCGGGATGAACAGTATGGCCTGGGAACGGTCGTTCCCAGTTTGAAACTGGGCGGGAACGGCCGTTCCGGCCTGGTTCGAAAGCTGGAGCAGAGATTTTATTACAGAAACAGGGGAGCTCCATTTTTGAGCCAAAAATGGCCAAAACTCAATCCCAAGAGTTGCCACAACCTCCCAAAATGCACAAACAAATCACATAATTCATGCTTGACATATAAACACTCAAATAACTCAAGAAAACGGAATTAAAATGCATGATCAAGGGTATGAAATTTTCAAGCTAAAATTATGATCATCAATCAATACTCCACCAACCATGGATTTTATGCAATAAATACAACACCTACAACATATACCACTCATAAATGAAGCTAGTAATTAAATACATCAAACAAGGAGCAAGTATCCAAGTTTTTAATAAAACCCTTACTATTCACGTAGGGAAACAAAAGCATGCAAAACTCACTCCAAACTCAGAAATTAAACCGTGGAAACGACGAGCACGACGAGGGGATTCCGAAACCTACCTAAGTTCGAGAAAAGATGAAGAAACGAGAGAGATATTGGCTTGAGAAGTTGGATGATCAACTTGAGGGTTTAAGCTCCTTTCTTGCTTGGTTGTTGGTTGAACGTGAAGAAGGAGAAAGGAGAATGGTTCAGCCTTTTAAGGCTGGACCGGTTCGGTTCACAGGTTCGGTTCGAGGTTTCCGGTTCAAGTTGGTTCGGTTTAACAAATACGGGTTCAAATATGGCCAACTCAATTTAGAACGAATAAATTACATGCAACATATAGTTCAAGTAATTCATATAAGTTCAAATAATTCAAAATAGTCCTATACACATAATCTAAAACGCAAATAATATTAAATCACATAATTTACCTGTACCGACTGTGAGTCGGGGTGTTACAACCTCCCCCCCTTCGGAGAACCTGGTCCCCAGGTTAACTGTCTGACCTGAGAACAACTCTGGGTACAACTGTCTCATCTTCTCCTCGGTCTCCCAAGTAGACTCTTCAGACTTCTGATCTCTCCAAAGAACTCGGACCAAGGGAATCTGTTTATTCCTCAATACTTGTATCTTCCGGTCTTGGATCTCAACCGGATGCCTTACTATCGTCAAATCCGACTCAAGTTGTACCTCTTCCACAGGGAGAATGGTTGATTCTTCGGGATAAAATTTCCTGAGCTGCGAGACATGAAACACATTATGTATCCCGGTCAATCTCGGCGGTAGGTCCAACCTATACGCCACTTCTCCAACTCTCTCAAGGATTTCAAAAGGTCCAAGGTATCTCGGGTTAAGCTTCCCACCTCGACCTATTCGAGAAAATCCCTTTCTCGGAGATGCTTTCAAGAACACCTTATCTCCGACTTCAAACTCAAGGGGCCTTCTCCTCTTATCCGCATAGCTCTTCTGACGGTCCTGAGCTGCCTTCATTCTCTGTTGAATCAACTTAACCTTAGCAGTGGTCTTATCCAATCTCTCTCGAGGTGTAGCTCTTTCGAGCTTGTTCTCCTCAGTCCACCGCCAATCTTCCATATCCCAAAATAGAGGCGATCTACACTTTCTTCCATATAGTGCCTCGTAGGGAGCCATACCAATAGAAGTCTGAAAACTGTTGTTATAGGCAAACTCAACCAGAGCTAAATGTTTATCCCACTTCTCCTGGAAATCCAAAGCACACGCCCTCAACAAATCCTCTAAATACTTAATCAGTCTCTCTGATTGTCCATCTGTCTGAGGATGAAAAGCGGTGCTGAAATTAAGCCTTGTGCCCAACCTACTCTGAAGATCCTGCCAAAACTTAGCTGTGAACCTCGGGTCACGATCTGAAACAATGCTAGCAGGCGCCCCATGAAGTCTCACAATCTCGTTACAATACAATTCGGCCAACTTCGGAGTTTTGTAAGACATCTTCACCTTGAGAAAATGAGCAGACTTGGTCAATCGGTCGACTATCACCCAAATTCCATCATAACCTCCTCTTGATCTAGGCAAGCCGGACACGAAGTCCATAGTCACTTGCTCCCACTTCCATTCAGGAATTGGTAGTGGTTGGAGGGTTCCTCCCGGTTTCTGATGTTCTGCCTTCACCACTTGACACGTGAGGCATCGCTTCACAAAGTTCGCGACATCTCTCTTCATGCCATTCCACCAGAAGTATTCCTTCAAATCTCGGTACATCTTCGTACCACCGGGGTGAATGGAATATCCAGAACGATGTCCTTCCTCAAGTATTAACCTCTTGAGGTCTTCTGGGACACAAACCCTGGTCTTGAACCTGAACAAACCGGAATCATCAAACCCAAACTTCGTCTCAGGGTCTATCCTAGACCGAACCACTAATCTCTGAATCTCTGTATCCGAAACCTGAGAATCCAACAACCTCTGTTTCAAATCCGGCTGAACTGTAATGTTAGCTAACCGAGCCACTGAAACCAAAACTGTCGAATCCTGTCCTGAAGACTCTGCACCCAAACCTGAAACACTTGCTTTCCTGCTCAAAGCATCTGCCACGACATTAGCCTTGCCCGGATGATACTGAATCGTGCAGTCATAATCCTCTAAGAATTCCATCCAACGCCTCTGTCTATTATTCAGCTCCTTCTGAGTGAAAAGATACTTGAGGCTCTTATGATCCGTGAATATCTCGAAAGTCGTCCCATAGAGGTAATGACGCCACTTCCTCAAAGCAAATACAACCGCTGCAAGCTCAAGATCATGAGTGGGGTAGTTCTTCTCGTGTTCCTTCAACTTCCTAGAAGCATAGGCCACCACTCGGCCATTCTGCATCAATACACATCCGAGCCCTTCCTTAGAAGCATCTGCAAAAACTGAATAGCCCTCGGATCCCTCGGGTAGGGTAAGAACTGGTGCTGAAGTTAATCTTTCCTTCAAAGCTTGGAAACTTCTCTCGCACCCATCATCCCACTCATACTTCACCTCCTTTTTGGTTAATCGAGTCAACGGGCAAGCAATCTTGGAGAAATCCTTCACAAATCTCCTATAGTAACCCGCTAACCCGAGAAAACTTCTTATCTCGGAGGCATTCTTCGGTCTTTCCCACTGGACCACGGTCTCAATCTTGGAAGGATCAACTTCAATCCCCTCACCTGAAATGATATGACCCAGAAAAGACACTCTATCGAGCCAGAACTCGCACTTGCTAAATTTGGCATAAAGCTTGTGCTTTCTAAGTGTCTCCAAAACGATCCTGAGGTGAGACGCGTGCTCTTCTACCGACTTAGAATACACCAAGATGTCGTCTATAAAAATGACCACAAACTTGTCAAGATATTGTCTAAACACTCGGTGCATCATATCCATGAACACGGCTGGAGCATTAGTTAACCCAAACGGCATCACTACAAACTCGAAGTGTCCATAACGGGTATTGAACGCAGTCTTAGAGATATCCTCTTCCCGGATACGAAGTTGGTAATACCCTTGCCTCAAATCTAACTTAGAGTACACCTGCGACCCTTGCAAGATGTCAAACAACTCTTCGATATGAGGTAAAGGATACTTATTCTTCACTGTCATCCGGTTCAACTCGCGGTAGTCTATACACATCCTCAAAGTCCCATCCTTCTTCTTCACAAACAACACAGGAGCACCCCACGGGGATGTACTCGGACGGATGTAACCGCAAGTCAAGAGCTCATCCAGCTGAGTTTTCAACTCTTTCAACTCAGCAGGAGCCATCCGATATGGTGTCTTAGAGAAAGGCTCAGCTCCAGGATAAAGGTCGACTACAAACTCGATGTCCCTATCAGGTGGCAAAGAACCCAAATTCTCAGGGAATACATCGGGAACCTCACTCACGACCTCTGTCTCCTCAAGTTTGGCCTGATCCTTCGGTTTATTCAGAAGGTAAGCCACAAAACCTGTCGCACCGTCCCGGAGGAGCTTACTTGCTTCCATAAAAGACACAAACGGGCTGGACTTCAACCTCTCACCCGTAAAGACCACTGACCCCAACGAAACCTTCTTCTCATGACAGTCCAACTGAGCTCGATATCTGAAGAGAAAATCCATACCAAGAATAACCCCATACTTCTTCAACGGTAGAACTATCAAATCTGCAGGAAAAACTCGGCCCTCAAACACCACCGGACACTCCCTGAACACCCTGTCAGCTTCCACAGATCCTCCCAAAGGAGTATTCACCACATACACATGCGCAGATAATTCATCAAGTAAAGGCACAGAAGCAACAATATCCCGGGAAATAAATGAATGCGTAGCCCCGGGATCAAACAATGCATGTAGTGATATGCCATGAATGTTTATTGTACCTTCTATCACGGCATTGGGTTCGACATCCGCAGCTTCCTCCTCTCCGTCCAAAGCATATACACGTGCCTGCACAACCGGCCTCTTATTCGGGCAAGCATTCACCAAGTGATCAGAGGACCCGCACACAAAGCATTTACCCTGAAGCTTCCAACACCTCTCCACCGGATGTCGCCCCTGACAATAAGAACAAACAGGTGGTCCCTGAGCTGGAGCCGGTCGAACTGGAGCAACAGGAGGTACTACGGGACCGGTAATACGGGGCTTTTTGATCCCTAAACCCTGGGGACGAAAAGCCGGTGGAACAGGAGCTCGTGGAGCATAAGAAATGGGCCTCTTACCCAATCCAGAACCGGATCCCGATCCTCGAGTAGAAGAGAAAGGCGGAGGCTTCAACCGAGCCATTTGGGCCTCAACTTGTATTGCCCTCTTTGTAACCTTGGCCCAAGTACTCACATTCGTAGCTTGTAAGGCTTCTTGAATATCCCGGCGAAGTCCATGAAGAAATGCTCGGGCCTTATGATCATCATGGTCGGTGATGTGAGTAGCATACGGAGCTAGCCTCTCAAACTCCAAAATATAGTCCTCCACCGTCCGGTTGCCTTGCCTCAAATTGGTAAACTCTTGGAGGCGACGTTCTTGTGCACTATGAGGGATATATTTCTCATGGAATTCCTGCACAAACGTCTCCCAGTTGAATTCCATTCCCATTCTCTCAAGCTTGGACCTCACACTCCTAAGCCAGATAGCCGCTTGCCCTTGAATAATTCGCCCGGTGCAAATAGCCTTGTCCTGGGAAGTCCCTGGACATATCTCCCAAATGCCTCGAATCTCAGATAACCACTCTTCCGCCTTAATATCATCACCTCCATACCACTTTGGAGGATTGTTGTTCCGAAAGTCCCTATACACGGCAGAAATATCTTGTCCTTCACCCGGATTGGCATTACCCCTTTGATTTTGTTGGAGTTGATTGAGTAGGGCTTGAACAACATTTTCCGCATTCATAGGTGGTGGCGGAGGTGCGTTATGTAGAGCCGGTTCATTCAAATCAGGGGTTTGTTCACGGTTGTTATGTCTTCTTGGAGGCATCCTGAAATTCACAAATTCAAGCAATATGGATGCATGTACATTAGTGTATGAATATGTATACAATTTAAAGAAATAATCAAGTAATCAAGTAATCAATTAGTCAGATAATCACATATTCAAATCAAATATTCACACATGCACATAATCAAAAGTCACATTGTCCTAAGCCGTACGACCTAGACAGACCCACACGACACTAGAGCCCGGTTTTGCAACCGCGCTCTGATACCACTTCAGGATGTAGCACCCACACGTAGGGCCACATCCCCCGCACCATAACCCGAACCCGAATACGAAATGGATTGTCCGTACCCGAATCCGAATCATAGCGAACGGGAGACCAAACACACACTCTAGGCTAGGCGGAGCTAGACCAAACGGAAACAGAGTGCGCGGAAGCGAATAAATAAAACAACAAACAAAATCCTCACATATATATATATAGGTACCAACCCACACCTATCCATATTTTATTTACATATAAATACCAACACGTTCTGTACAAAAGCCATCCCGGCTCGAACAAAAAGATCAGTAAGTCTATACAAACCAAAGCTATACAACTACAAAATAATAAAGTGCAGGTATGTAAATGCACCTAACGGGACCTAGACCGACAAGTGGAACAGAAGACACACTTCTCCGCCTAGCTCACGCTCCAAAACCTGCAACTAAAAGAGTAAACGAGGAGTCAGTCAACTGACTGAGTGAGGGGGGCTAACGCACACCCACACCCTACATATATATAGAGCAGAGCACAAAGCAAAGGGCGAAACTATGAACCGGAATAGGTTTTTCAAACTAAAACTTTCCAAAACAAATACATATACTTTAAAGCATTTCATAAACACTATCCCGATTCATATTTCTCATACATACATAACAAACATAATGCTCGGCGAGAACGAGCTTCCAACCTTTACTCCTCAGAACAAACAAAACAGAAATCATACATATCTCCTCTACACCAATGATGGAAGAGCCACCGGCGGCCCTAACCATCCAAACATATACAGACTCACGAGGGGTAGCGAACCCACATCGTGCCCTCCCCGGTTTTTAAGCCGAAGGCATCGAAATATCACACCTTCCCAAACTCCCAGGGGTCGCGTGTGACATATCGGATGGAGACTACGCACAGGCCGAACCTCGACGGCCCGAACCGTCCCGAGGGTTCCTTACCCGTAGCTCCTTGGATCCACACATACAAATCATATCATAACATATGCCAAATCTTTCATGGCAATCTCGCTAACAGAATTGTAAAGCTTTCCAAAATATGGCTTACCTAGGCTTACTTAATATCTTTTTCCAAAGCAAAGACGTTCACAAGATCATAAACATATTCTAATCAACACATACATATCTATATATATAATATATATAGTCACATGCACGGCCTGAAAACATCACATAAGGCTTTAGGTCGTTTAGCTAATAAAATTCCTAAACCTCACCTTGTGCGTAATCAAAAGCGAGCAGACGTGAACAATCTACGCCTCGGGCTCGTCAACTGGAACCTCCTCTGAAAAGAAAACACGAAAGCCCAAGACTTAGACTCTATATGAACCAAAGAAGACGCTCGGCAAAATGCATGATTTATGTTCACACGTAAAATATCACAATTAATTCATAAAATTCACAAAATCATAGCACACCTACTTAATTACAATTTAATTATGCAAAACAATCAAATTATAACAATTAATATGCAAAAGAAAGCATTTAAAATCATACAAATGCATAAATAAAACAAAGAGAAGAAATGGCAAAATCCACCCCCATGGATTTTTCCAAAGGGAAAAATCCACCCCCATGGATTTTTCCCAAGCTACTGCCTCGAATCCACCCTCGCGGATTTTTCCTTAAGGAAAAATCCACGATCGCGGATTCGCTCCAGTAGAGAGGTTTTCGGGCAAGGGAACGACCGTTCCCGTTCCCAGTACAAACTGGGAACGGTCGTTCCCAATCTCGGGATGAACAGTATGGCCTGGGAACGGTCGTTCCCAGTTTGAAACTGGGCGGGAACGGCCGTTCCGGCCTGGTTCGAAAGCTGGAGCAGAGATTTTATTACAGAAACAGGGGAGCTCCATTTTTGAGCCAAAAATGGCCAAAACTCAATCCCAAGAGTTGCCACAACCTCCCAAAATGCACAAACAAATCACATAATTCATGCTTGACATATAAACACTCAAATAACTCAAGAAAACGGAATTAAAATGCATGATCAAGGGTATGAAATTTTCAAGCTAAAATTATGATCATCAATCAATACTCCACCAACCATGGATTTTATGCAATAAATACAACACCTACAACATATACCACTCATAAATGAAGCTAGTAATTAAATACATCAAACAAGGAGCAAGTATCCAAGTTTTTAATAAAACCCTTACTATTCACGTAGGGAAACAAAAGCATGCAAAACTCACTCCAAACTCAGAAATTAAACCGTGGAAACGACGAGCACGACGAGGGGATTCCGAAACCTACCTAAGTTCGAGAAAAGATGAAGAAACGAGAGAGATATTGGCTTGAGAAGTTGGATGATCAACTTGAGGGTTTAAGCTCCTTTCTTGCTTGGTTGTTGGTTGAACGTGAAGAAGGAGAAAGGAGAATGGTTCAGCCTTTTAAGGCTGGACCGGTTCGGTTCACAGGTTCGGTTCGAGGTTTCCGGTTCAAGTTGGTTCGGTTTAACAAATACGGGTTCAAATATGGCCAACTCAATTTAGAACGAATAAATTACATGCAACATATAGTTCAAGTAATTCATATAAGTTCAAATAATTCAAAATAGTCCTATACACATAATCTAAAACGCAAATAATATTAAATCACATAATTTACCTGTACCGACTGTGAGTCGGGGTGTTACACAGAGAACCTGTCCTATCCTGTCCCGAACAATCGTACAACGAAATGGGTTTAACTGGCCCTAGAAACTTGTCCCGAATAATTAGGCAACAAAACGGGTTCAACTAAAACAAGAACCTGTCCTAACCTATCCCAAATAGCATAACTCAATGAATAACTTAAACTTATACATTTAACAACGTAAATCAGATACAAATGAATGCAAAACATATATAAATATAAAGATCGACTCAACTCGAACAAAACGAAAGACTCGACTCAACCTCCTAGCTCCAATGAACTCCAAAAGTAAACCTGCAACTCAACAAATAGAATGGGGAAAAAGAAACAACGAAGAGGGGTCAGTCCTAACGACTGGTGAGGGGGCTAACACACTCACACATACATATACATAAGCAGAGCATATTCAAAGTAAGAAGATTCATGAACCGGGGCATGGCTTTTACATTCTAAACATTTTAACCCGTGATACTATATGTAGCACCCGAGCGCAAGGTACCACATCCCCCCCACCGAGACCCGACCCGTATATGAAATGGAAGTCCATACACGTGTCAAATCACGACGAACATCACAAGTTTCGGTTAAAGTTCGGAGGTCGAAACGAGCTTAGAAAGATATGAGACTTGCTCCATTGAACCCGAATCTTTGATACGAGTTCAACAGAGCTGACGGAACTCGAATCCGAGTTCCCGAGCTCAAGAGATCACATACGGAACCAAGGGTGCGCTAATTGCTTGTTAGCCCCCGATTTGGTTCCACAACTCAAAATAAATTCCTTACCACGCCAAACGAGATCGAAAACAGGAAACGTGCATACGGACATGTTCATAATACATAAATCTACAATATACTAAATTTTCACGAAATTCCGAATTCAACTCATATAGAAACGGCACACAAACATGTCACACATGCGCATAAAGTTCAAGAATTCAATTAAATTAAAAAAATATCAAATAATTCAAATATTTATAAATTAAAATAAACCAATTTTAATGAAATATAATAAAATAAAATAAAAATACAAACAAACTTAACGAAATGTAATAAAATAAATTAATAACAATTAAATACTTAATTACAATTAATTATAAAATTAAATATATAAAACACTTATAAATAATTAATTCGCGTAAATTGGTAAACACATACGTCATACCTGCACAACCGAAATATCGAGGCGTCACAACCTCTCCCCCTTAAAAGAATCCGTCCTCGGATTCACTGATTGCCCGGAAACAACTCGGGATGAAATCTTTTTATCTTATCCTCCGTCTCCCACATAGCTTCTTCCGTTTTATCACTTCTCCATAACACCTTAACTAGTGGGATTTGCCGGTTTCGTAGTTCTTGAAATTTTCGATCTAATATCTTAATCGGCTTCTGAATGAAGGTGAGATTCAGTTCTAATTCCACTTCTTCAACCGGTAGAATCTCGGAGCCTTTGATCAATGATGTTGATGACCGAATTCACAAAAGCCTCTACCGGTGGCGGTAGTTATTGTGGAGAAGATGGAGAACGATTACGGCGGTGGCGCCGTTCAGGAGATCGATCCCTAAACCTTCTTGGAGGCATCCTGTAAATAAAATACTGAAATGCGTGCTATGTTCATTTCATGCATGAAAATGCAAGTAATTCAATCAAATAGCAACAGTTATAACACATAAGCAATTAAGAGATGCATATGCAATACGTTGACAATTAGTTCCTATAGCCGTACGACCTAGACAGACTCACACGACACGAAAGCTCGGTATTTGCAACCCAAAGCTCTGATACCACTTAAGGATGTAGCAACCGAGCGCAAGGTACCACATCCCCCACACCGAGACCCGACCCGTATATGAAACGGAAGTCCATACACGTGTCAAATCAAGGCGAACGTCACAAGTTTCGATTAAAGTTTTGAGGTCGAAAAGAGCTTAGAAAAATATGAGGCTTGTTCCATTGAACCCGAATCTTCGATACGAGTTCAGCGGAGGTGACGAAACTCGAATCCGAGTTCCCTAGCTCAAGATATCACATACGGAACCAAGGGTGCACTAATTGCTCATTAGCCCCCGATTTGGTTCCACAACTCAAAATAAATTCGTTACCACGCTAAACGAGATCGAAAACATGAAACCAACATACGGACATGTTCATAACACATAAATCTACAATATACTAAATTTTCACGAAATTTCGAATTCAACTCATATAGAAATGGCACACAAACATGTCACTCATGTGCATAAAGTTCAAGAATTCAATTAAATTAAGAAAAATCAAATAATTCAAATATTTATAAATTAAAATAAACCAATTTTAACAAAATATAATAAAATAAAATAAAAATACAAACAAACTTAATGAAATGTAATAAAATAAATTAATAACAATTAAGCACTTAATTACAATTAATTATAAAATTAAATATATAAAACACTTATAAACAATTAATTTGCGCAAATTGGTAAACACATACGCCATACCTGCACGACTGAAATATCGGGGCGGCACACTATATATAAGGAAAAAGGTTTAAGGCCGAAGGCCAAAATCAACCAATATTAATAATTAGGAGTCCACTCCCGTTTCACGAATCAAGTTCATAATCAAAATCACACAACTCGGCGAACACGAGTTTCAAACCACCTAACTCCGTTCATAATCAAAATCGGAATCATAAATCATATGAAAGCATAATTCAAACATACATACCTCTACTCCGGGTGATGGAAGGGTGGTACCTACCCTAATCATCGATCATACAGTATGGGTTGTGAGTTTCATGGCGCTCACGCCCGAGGACTCCTTCCCCCACCAAGCCTCGTAGTGGGTTTAGGGCTGATCCTTAAGTGTGGAGACCATGCTAGGGACTACCCGATGGCCCACACCGTCCCGGGTCTCCGGGACGCAATTCATAATTCATAGTTCATAATTTTCGAAATTTCATAATTTTACGGACTCATATTCCAAAGTCCAAAGCTCGCTAGTTCAAAAATCACACACACCAACCCTTTTTCAAAACAAATAAACGAAAATATTACTTACATATACATAAAAGCGGTTCTCAAACATTTCATAGCAAAGGGGCCAATTCCCACAAAATACGTATCGAACACATATCTAAATATATATATACATACATAGGTCGCATACTGGCTTAAAGCTCATTTAGGGTCGTAGGTCATAATAACTAAAAGAAAGAAACCTCACCTGGTACCAAACAAGCCGAAGACACAGCAAATGGTCTACCCCGGAACCTGCATGACCACAAGTCACCACCCCGAGTGCACCTGAACAACTGAACACACAAAACAAAGACTCAGACCCAACAATAACCACAGAGTGACGCACGGCAATGCTCACAAATGCACATTCACAAAACAACCAATTTAAATTCACTTATCACATTTCATACAAATTGCACGTATTACAAGCCCAAATAATTCATATAATAACATGCCACGAATTTCATTTAATTCACGAAGTCACAGATTAAATTCTAACTAAGTCATGGAATGCACAAACAAAGGGTAAGTAGGTTATTTAACCATTCAAGATTTCATATAATTCATAGAACACATAACCAATTCATATATTATATAATAGATTAAATTACAATTTACGTGATTCAATCTTAATTTCATTGTTCCAAGTTTAGTTATTTAAGGCATACTAATTTCTCTTAATCAAAATCGTGGTTAGCATAGTTGGGAAAATTACACAAACACCCCTCAAGCTAAACAATTAATACAAATTCATCATATCGGATTTCAATTTGCAAATTAAAACATCTATACTTATCACATTGCATTCCATATAGGATTTCACATGCGTTGGCATGCATATAGATAGACAATTTCAACAATAAATAATTTATTACATTTAAAACAATTAATTTCAAATATTCAAATTACATGCTATTGGGAACATTTCAATTTCATATAGACGAAAACATAACATGCTCGTTCTTCCAAATTATCATTCAGGTTAATTTAATTACATAGGAAATTAGTTTTCTAAATATTACACTATCACCCCTTCATATTTAAACATATTGCACAAATTCAACAAATTAGGATTCAAATTGCAAATTAGAACATCAATATATATTACAATTCATTTGATACAAGCTTTCGTATACATCAAAGTTCATATAAATCGACAAATCAAGCTAATCGCAATCAAATTATATTGAGAACAAATAAATTAAATAATTCCCAAATATATAAATAAATTCATAGAAATTAAACCGAGTGTCCGATTAACAAAGGGAAAGTGGCGTTGGACTCACCACGACGGGGCGGACAAACTGTCCGAAGGTCGCCGGAAACGCCGGAAATCGTCGGCGAAGTGGCGGTTCCGCCGCCCCCTCAATCCGTGCCTGAAAAACAGCGATAACTCCACCACCGTTCGTTGTTTGGTCGAGATCTTGGTATGGTTGTGTTCGCACTGTCGAGCTCTTCGAAATGGACTATTCAATCGTCGAATTCCATCGAGTATCGGTCGAGTTTGAGAAGTGTATGTTTTCACACCTTGAGTGTGTGTGGTGCATGAGGGAGAGAGTGCGGGAGAGGAGAGAGAGAGCTGAGCGTGTTCTGACACGTTTAACGAGGGTCCGGGTGTTTTATCCCGGGTCCTCATGCGCAAAACGAATGGTAAGAGGGGCAAACAACTTCAGAATTGGGCAAACTCAAACTCTACGGACTCATTTCGCTGTCCCGAACACGTTAAAGGGATCCAAGAGGTCGAAATCTTGTTCGAACGAGAAATGAACGAAAAACCCCTAAAAAGAGAAAATTACAAACAGACCCCTAAACTCTAAAAGAGTTCAAAATAGGGTTATGCAAGGCACCAAATCACAGAATTAAACACACAAAGAAGTTGAAACGTGGCATACCTTATACGTTGGACGAGTAGGATGTTACAACATATCACTCATCAATTCAAGAAATGATCCAAAGAAATGCAAGAACTCATCAAATAGATAATTAACCTAACTATTCACTTACAAGACCATAGCATGCTCAAGAATGGATGAAAATGGACAAAATCAAGTGCAAAAGAAAGGTAAGGAGATGGAGATCACATAAATGTACTCACCTTTCGAATTGGAGGTCGAACGAGCAAGAAATCTGACTTGGTGAATAGTGGCTTCCCTTTCTCCTTTTTCTCCCTTTTACTGCTTCTTTTTCTGCTTCTTTCTTTCTTTCCCTTGGGTTGAACCGAAATGATAGAGGGAGAGAGTGATAGAGGGTTAAGAGAGGGTTACAAGGGTTCAAAAACGGATCGATTCGGATAAGAAACGGGTCGGATATGAGCAAAACGGGCGAGGGTCACAAATCTGTCACACGAGTCGTATTACGGGCGAAATACGGGGTATCAAACGGCTTAGAAAAACATGAGGCCAAGTTCCTTGTCTTCCTTTCTTTGTTACGAGTTCGACGTCACTTCCAGAATTCAAATCCGAATTCTCGAGCCCGAGTTATGCCTTCCGGAACCCAAGGTGCGCTAAAACGAGTTAGGCCCTTAAGTCCCTAACAAATAAAACGGTCCGAAAACCGTATCAAACGAACACAAAACCATGCAACAAATATAAAAATGCATCCATAACACATATAAATCATACATATCAAATAATCACAAAAATCGAAAACAAGAACGGAGGCAAACAGATTAAAAACGAGCAAGAAAGTTTTAAAAAAAAAAAGTTCAAATATAGCATATAAGGTTTAAAATATAATTCAAACATTAATTCAAGTAATTCAAAGAATATCACATATATAATAAAATAAACACAAAATCACGTAATTAAAATAATTTAAATGCGCACTTAACACTCTCGAATCGCGTACCTGTACGGCCGGACGAGCGAGATGTTACAAAAATAATTTTAATGAAATTTTTTTCAATTATTGTATGCAAAGTAGTAGTACTTTTTTTTTTTTTCTAAACTTCAATTTTTATTTTTTTTATCTCAAGTTGTTAAAATTTTCATTGATTATTTCTGCTGAGGTCGGTTATTATTTTCATTGATTATTTCAGTTGGGTCGGGTCCCCTATAAAATTTCCACTGACCGGAAATTCTCTGAAATGTAAATGTTGTAACAATAATCAACTAAACATGCCTGAAGACTGAAGTCTCTATTTATCTATTTATTATTATACCTATATATATAAGAGCGGTAGGAGGCGTCGTCCGGTTGCAGGGTTATGCAAAACATGTGATTATTCCTCTTTCATGCAAAACGACGTCGTTTTGCCCTATTATGTTAGAATCTCATATTCCTTCTTCTTTTCTCCTTTCGTTTTTCTTATCCATTCTCCTCTTTTCCCCTCTTCTTCAAGCGTTGCAACCCTCTTCACGAGCGGTTGTGGGAAGCGGGAAAACCGGGAAAACCATAAAGAAAAAGACGATTGTTATTTGAAGTTGCGTGCTCAATTTTTGTTATTTGAATTTTGCGTTGGTCATGTTCTTTCTGACTGCAAGTATACGCCCCCTATTTCTGGCTCCTGCTACGATTGAATGAAAATACGGGTTTATTGTTCGTGAGTTGGGTTATTGTGTTATCAGTTTTCGTATTACTCCTAAGTGTTTATATTTATTGAGATACTGAACCCTAATTTGTCGCACTCCCCCTTTTTCTCCGCGACCAGGGTTTTTAAAGTTCTTCCAAGCAGGTTTATTATGTTGTAAATTATTGAATCACGAGATCAATTAAGGATCACAAAAGGGTGCTCTCCTGTATATGTAATTATATACTGCTAAGCTCAGTGATGTTATAAATTACAAGTTTTGAGCTTTTTGGATGATGTTATTCAAGTTTATTGTTAAATTTTGTACGTTTCCTTTACTTTAAATTTCCAAGGAATTTGATATTAGAGTTCCTATACTAGGGTAAGCCGGCATGATATTGGGAGCTCAAGTTTTCTTATGTATTTTTATTTTTCCTGAATTTTAATTTACGAATTTGTGTGTCTGGTACTCTGGTTTCATCATCTGCTTGAATTTGGTCAGGTTTCTATATATTTCACCTTTTTTTCCTACGATTTTTCTGGAAAGTTGTAAAGGTTGTTCCTTTAAGTTTCGAAGTGTGTTTAGTTTTGAATTTTGAGGAGTGCTTGAGTTGATTGGTTCCGATTAAGTCTGTTTTTTTGTTGGGGAGGGGTACAATGAATATGGTGAATTGTTGTTGAACATAAAAATTGGAGCTTTCTTCTACTTTGATTTTGGAATAAGTTTAAAATATGAATTTGCCTTGCTTTAAAAAAAAATGCAAGAGCATATAACTATGTAAACGGCGTGGTCCCTTTTTCTTTGACTAAAAATTTTTCTTCCTTCCACCGTTCCACGTATCACGCACTTGGTTTTCAACGATGATATACAGGTATAAACACGATTAATGCAATTATTGTTTGGCTGATATTATTTTCAAGAATTGTTATTCATTGGTAATGATTCTAATGCAGGGGACCGCTTTTGTTGTGCTTGCCTGGCTTGTTGCATCGTTTAAGCTGCTCGGCGGTACACTGGGCGATCACACGTTCCTGTTTCTTGGTGCCGGAGAAGTACATGACAACCCCTAATTGCTTTTGTCATTGTGTAATGGTGCATATTTTTCTAGGCATTCATGCAGGATTACTTTTGTGATTTCAGGCTGGAACTGGTATAGCAATTTCGAAACAGGATAATCTTTTTCTTTTTCTCTTTTTTAATTTTGGCACTGGTACTGGATTCTTTGAGCAATTCTCTGACAATGATACTTTGATAAAATAGACTAAAGCTCCTTTGGAAGAAACGTGTAAGAAGATTTGACTCGTGGATTCAAAGGTAACTACTTCATCATTCATTTGTGAAAAAAGAAAGATCGTTTTTTTTTTTTTTTTTTTTTTTTTTTTTTGCTGTAATTGTTTTTGTTTGAGAATTCGTTGCGATGAGATGAATTTTTACAGGGATTAATTGTTAGTTCGCTTAAGGAATCACTTCACCACTTCAAGAAACCTTGAGCTCATGAGTATGAACCTGTTGGCAATCTCTTGGATGCAGTCAAGGTGGATTAATGGAATCCTTGTCATGTTCACTATATATATATTGATAGAATTTTGTGTAAACTTATAATTTTTTTTGGTGTGAAACTGTTATTAGATTATCAAACCAACAGCTTTGATTGGAACTTCTGGTGTGGGAAAAAAATTCACAAAAGAGGTTGTCGAGGCCATGGCCGCCTTCAATAAGATATCCTCTCTCTCTCTCTCTCTCTCTCTCTCTCTCTCTCTCTCTCTCTCTCTCTCTCTCTCTCAACAATTATATAAGATTAACATATTTCTTAGAATCTTATTGTACATATGCAAATGATGTTTTCTTGGTAATAGATTCCAACTAAGAAAAACATCGAAATACTTCTAGGTATTGGGCTTCAAAATGTTAATTCTCAACTAAGAAGATACTTATTGTGTACAAGATTCTGATTGTTCTCACCATAATTCTCATCACTTTCAGTTGCCAATAAAGTTTGAGGACAACAGGTTGGTTAAAACTGTTGGAATGCCTGTGTTGAGTAACTGAGAGAGGGATTACTATAAGGTAGAGATAAGTTGCAAGGGAGGTTTCTGTGAAGTTATCGACAAGCTAGAAAAGTCGAATAATAAGCTTATTGGTAAAATTCGAATCTAGGATATCTCAAGAAATTGAATTATCTGTGAGTTTTTTCGGAATATGGCATTTAGACATTCGTTTTTCTTTTATTTATTTAAAAATAAAAAACTCAAAAGTTTGATCACAGTTATTGTATTTCTTTGATCATGACAGGCTGCTCAATAACAACCACCTCACTGAACTGATTCACGTTTCTCTTACCCAAGTTGAAAGCCTCAAATTGGTGTATGCATCTCATTTTTCTTAATGTCAATTATAATATAATATCAAGAACTAAATATATTAATTTTTCCTTAAAATGAATAACATTAAAAAACTTTTAATTAATGAATACTTGCAGGGACATTTCTTTCAATAATCTCAGCAGCCCGTTTCCAACATTACCAGCTAGAACGTTCAAGTGACGTGTCATCCTCTGTTTTTTATTTTTCTTTTTCCTTTTGAATCTATGGAAAAAAGAATCAAATGGTTTGCTTACATTGTACTTGTATCTTTCGCCCCTCCAGATGTTGTAAAAGGTAAAATGTGTGTTTGTGTGCGTGTAGTTTTTCCTATTGTCTTTTGCCTTAAAATGTGTTTCGACTTTACATTACTCAGGATCTAAAGTAAAGTTTGGCCCTACACTAAAATATTCTCCATCTTTGGAGATTTCCCCCTGATATGTCCATTGGAAGTGTGGCTTCGAGATTGAAAGGTTTCAGTATGTAGAGTCTCTTGGACAGAACCATGCCACATGGTTTTTATTTAAAGGGGCAAATTTGTTAAATTTTTTTTTTTTTTGGTAAATATAAAGAGCATTTTTGTCATCTTGATTAGGTGGTGAAGTTTTAAATTTTAAAGATTAGTACATGTAAGTATAGTTATTGAAAGACATGTAATTTTTGGACATCATTTCTTTTGCAATAATTTTTATCTTTGTGTTCCTATTTAGAAATTTTGTGAGATCATGTGAAACTCAAATGAATTTATTATTACATTATTCAAAATTTGAGTTCGCATTGGATTTTATGGTCTTTTTTGGTTGATTAAGTGTTGATCTGATGAACTGGTTTTGCTTATGAATGCCAAATGATTCACTTCAGAAGGCAGAGGAAGGTCGTAGTCAGCTGCCTAGGATGAGTCGTGTGAGGTCTATATTTCTTTTCAGTTTATGGAAAAACGCCATGAGCTATATGTGAGGCATTCATGTTCCAGATTGGTACTACACAAGAATATGCACCAAGCAGGTAAATTTTCCCAACTTTCATTATGGTACAGTTGATCTCGCTTGGAGAATGTTTGACCTCAACATATGAATGAGTCCAAGAAATGACTTTGATATTTTGATTTTGGCAGGCATAGACATGGACATACTTCCACTCTAAATGCTTTTGAACTGAAAAAGCTTGGGCAATCGGCACTTAAATTGCATAGAGTGAGTTGCTTATTTAATATTGTTGGGAGATCAAATCTGTTTAACTATGATAATAGATTTGTCGCCATTTTCTGATTGCAGGTTCACTACTTGAGTTATTCAAATAGCCTTTACCATGATGACTATCCACACGCATTGGAAAACCATCACCATTATTTTAATTGTAAATATGCATTCATGCATACCTATTATAACTACTTTCTCTAATGTACTTTTGAAATGTTAGTGTATTTAAAACATATGATCTTTGAAATATAAATATACAACACAATAATATAGTTAATTATATAACAATTATTCATATTAACGGGGCATGGGTTACCACGCATTGCGCGTTAACTAAACTAGTTTAGAAATATACAGGAGAAAGGGCCATCGACGGTAATTACTCAATGTCGCCTGATTTCAGAAGCTACCAATCAAAATCTCCTGAGAAGAAAAGGAACCTACAAAACTCAGCTTTCTTTGCTTGAACTGATCCAATATCAATCCTCATGAAATCTCCAAGAAAACCCATTTACCACCACTTTCTTAGACGAATTTCACGAAATCATGACAAAAATCCCTCATTAATTCCCCAATTTCCATCACCAGAATCAGCTCAATCACAAACCCCATCAATAATCTACCTTTTCTCCACCAAAATTCTATCTTCTTCATCCCTAATCCTTCCAAAAATCAAAATTAACAATACCCAATTTCTAGAATCACCAACCATCAAAATCACTTATAAAACCCTAAACAATGATTCTCTTTGCCCCAAATTTCTCGATTGGAACAAACACCAAGCACCCTTTTTCATAAACTCTCAATTTGACAAAATGGGTTTCAAATTCACTCCGAAAAGATCATTTTCATCCACTCCAGATCCAGTTCATGTTGTTTCAACAGTGAATTCGCCATTTGAGAGCTCTCCCCCAATTGATGCGAGCTCTTCGATAAGAAAACCCATCAGTTTATGGCCTGGGATGTATCATTCACCTGTGGCGAATGCGTTGTGGGAAGCGAGAACGAGCATTTTTGAAAGGCAGTCAAATGCTTCCGACAACGACAACCCTCCACAGAGTGAAATGATCACAAAAACTCCATCGATGAGTAGAACGAGTATTTTGTACAAGTTTTCTGATGATTATATACTGAGCGAGCAGTATAGAAATCCGTGGAATGAGTTTAGGCTGGCCAAAGTGCTTGAAGATCTTGATGCTTTGGCTAGAACCATATTGTTTAAGGTACATTCTAGCTTTCTTGAAAAAAATTTCCCCTTAAATTATTATTCCACTGCCAGAAATTATTATTTTTTGCTGTTTTTTAATTGGTGATATCTGCTTGTTCTGACATTGATAAGTGTGGAATTATAGTCAGTAATAACCATCACGTAAACTAGTATTTTATGCTCTCAATATTGTTAAAAATGTTTAATTATTGTGTAGTAATAATTAATTAAGAACAATGTAACCTTCAAGCAATATTATTTTGTGCATGAATGGACTCAACAAGCCCAACAATTATCTCATCTGCCCTCATATCCAAGATAATGTTTGATGAAATGAGTGGATTAGGAAAACTGAAACAACTTCTTAATAATTTATTCGAAAAAATTAAAAATAATGGCTTATTTAATTTAATCTTTCTTCTAGAATGAAGTGGTAGCTTAATATATTTTGTATTACATTCCTCAATATCATTTTCATTGTTATATGTCTAATAGTTTTTGCAGTAAAACATAGTCCCTGCATTTTCATTGATTATTCTACTGTGTGAACTTAGCATTGTTCGAGCGAAGATAGCTCGACTAGGTCCTTAATATTGGTCACAGCTTCAGTGGACAAAATGGTGCTCACAAAACCATTACGGGTCGACACTGATTTAACTATAGCTGGAGCTGTTACATGGGTTGGGCGATCGTCGATGGAGATTCAACTCGAAGTCATGCACTCCTCTGAAGGTACTTTTGGCATAAAAGGATGGGCTAATATATATACTATCCCTGAAGTTTGGGAAAATAACAAATTTTCTGCCTTTGTTTTCATTTCTTTCGAAAATCCCCATGAGGTTTCAACATAAAGCACTCTTGAAATTTCGGTTATGTTCCACTACTATAAACGTATTGTCTTCCGCAGTCCATGAGTGTAAGAGGAAATTTGGCTTAATGGATGAAACCTCACGAGGGATTTTGCAATAAAAGAGAACTAAGGTAGTAGGTTGTAATTTCACTAAATCTGAGGGACAGTAATTTTCTAAACGAATCATATCTTCTTGTCTTCAAATTATATAAACCCTTCTTGTGACGCCACGAGTTTTCACACGTGCAGGTAAGTGTTACGAGCGTATTTACATAAAATTATACGATTATGTATTTTGAGTTGTTAATTGAATTTGTTTATAATTTGATTTATTTGTTTAAAAATTTCTTATGGTTGTCTATATGAGCTATGAATATGTGATCGGATTTGTGAAAATGTGAATTCCGTGAATGTGGTGTTAATTGAATGAAATTACGTGTTCCGTGTAATCCGTGGGTTTAATTGTAAGATATTTGAATGTTTTGGACTCAATTGGAAATTGAGTTTGGGCTTAATTGCCACTTTCTGAAAGTTTAGGGACCTATTTGTATAATAGGCCACCCTGAACGGTTTTCGTGATATCTTGAGCTCCGGACCTCGAAATCGAGATCTGTAACCGGCGTTGAACTTGTTTCGACGATACCTATCCATTAAACTTGACCTTGTATCTTTTCGGTATCAATTAAACCTTCGACAACGAACCGTTTCATAACCCGACTTTATAACTTGTTTGAACCTTTTTCTTAAACGAACCGGACTTGGACCGACCCGTATTCTACCCACTTCCATACTAGATATCAGCAATTGCCCTTTTTCTTCCCATTTTGATCGATCAAGTAGCCAAGGCAAGGAGCAAGGAAGAAACCCTCCATTTTTTATCAACCAAGTTTGAGCTCAAGTCTAGCTTCCATCCGATCTTTTTCCAAGGTGAGTTAGGATTTGTAATCCCCATCTTCCCCTCTATATTTTCATCTAAGTGAAGCATGTTAGAAGTTGGGGAATTCTTGAGGTTTGGCTTTGAGCATGAATTGAGGGTTTTGGTTTGATCATTGGTTTTCATGGTTTGAGATGAGATTTGATGCATGAAGGATGATGTTTGAAGCTTCCTTATCATTTCTTTATGCTTGGATTTTATGTTGGGAGTGTATAGTATGACTTGCCATTGTTGAAGCTTGAAGCTTCCATGGATGAAAGCTTGACATTGATTGATCTTTTGCCAATTTTGGATATGGATTCTTACATATATGAATGAATTGCATGATTTGTATGAATTATATGGCTTGAAAACATGTCTAGATGGTATCTAAGAGCTTCCTTCGGGCTGCCCTGTTCTTCAAAGCTTTTCCCTCGCAAAACAGAGCTGCTGCTCTGTTTTCTCTTTCAAAACGACGAGCTGACACGGCCGTGTTGGGCTCTCGACTTGGGATTTTTCTAATTTTAACCTCGGACACGGCCGTGTCAAAATCCTTTGCAAATGTAACATGGCCGTGTCAAGCCCTCGACTTTGAAATTTTTTATTTTTAAACCTCGGACACGGCCGTGTCCATTTCCTTTGAAAACTCAACACGGCCGTGTCATATGAAATGGCAGCCTTGAGAAGTCTCTTTTCTTGCTTGAATTGCATGCGTGGCTCGTATTGGTGGATGATATTGAACGTGACTTCAATTTAAGCTATGTTTATGATTGTTATATAAATGCAAGAATGAAAGTATGAAAGTTATGAACGGTTATATGCTTTCTGACATTAATAGTGCACATGAACATGTCCGTTACATTTTTAAAGCGTTCATATCATAACCATGGCATTGCCGAGCGTCTTATATGGTCATATTGAGTCTCACTTCACCTGTCTTGCACAGATTTTGATTCCTTTGGAGACGAGGCCGGTCAGTGAGGCTCGTGTGTTCTTATTTTGCCGTTCGAGGTGGGTTTTTCTTCTACTTAGCTATATGACCCTATAAATACCTTTAACGTGAAAAGTTTCCGACTAAAATGTATATAGATATATAGAGTCATTTTCAAAGAGTAAATGTTTCCAACGTAAAGCCTTAATTTCTAAATCCTACCAAATGTTTTGGCGAGAAAGAAAGAATGAATGTTATACACGAATAGGGGCCCAAGGACTTAGTGTGAATGGCTATCCGGGGAGGCATGGGCCGACGGTGATCCCTCACATTAGTTCCACCAATTAACGGTGTAACCGGACCTCGTTTGGAGTTAGCGAGGAATGGACGCTGAGCGCCATCTGGGGAGTCATGTAACCCCTTTTGGTCAATGAATGGGTGGTCGGGTCTTGCAAACCCGTCACCAAACCGGAGAAAGAAGGTGTAAATGTTAATGAATGTGCACACAAGATTGAAATGCATGAACAGAATGAATGAATGAATGTTTAATGGATTACACGAGGAGTTGGTTGGAGATAATGCACGCCCACTCGCCGGGCCAATAATGACCTAATGTTAATGATTTGTTATAATCCCTTTTGATAATTTTTACTCACCCACTTGGGAAATTCTTTAAAACCTCACTTGGGATTATAGCTTGCATGTGATTGTTTAATTACCGTTATATATTCTATTTATACCCTGTTTTATACCCACCAGTCCCCTTTGGACTGAACCCGTTTGGTTTTCAGTTGTTTTGTGCGGGTGTTGAGGGAGTTAGGCGGGAATACGAGTCCTAGGTCTTGCATTCGTCTCTAGCTCTTATATTTTGGTGTTACACTTGCATACTCGTACTTTTGGTTATTGTATATGGATGTTGTTTTGGGCCGTGATGGCATATGAATGCTGATTTGTAGCTTAATTGTATTGGGTTTAACTCCCGTGAACCTAAATGTTGGTACATAGAGCATAGAGCTCAATATATGGAATAACTGTTGGTACCTAGAGCATATAATTCAATCTATGATATATGACTTATTGCTTCCGCTTTTCTATTACTCTGCTACTTTGGTTGTTGTGGTTATTGGGGGTTTAAGTGATAGGCTAGTCCCGCCTGGCTTAGATGTGTGTGTGTGTGTCCCCGTTCGCCGTGATTTGGCTCGGGTATGGATCGTCTATTTCATATACGGGCCGGGTCATGGTGCGGGCGATGTGTTACCTTGCGCTCAGGTGCTACATCCTTAAGTGGTATCAGAGCTTAGGGTTGCAAAACCCAGGCTTTCGTGTCGTGTGGGTTTGTCTAGGTCGTTCGGCTTAGGAACTACTTGACCATGTGTTGCATATACATCTCTTTTGTGCTTGATTGATTTAAATTTCGGATTTTGGTTGAATTAATTGCATTATCATGCATGAGCTAAGCCTAGCACGTATTTCAGTATTTATTGACAAGATGCCTCCACGTAGACACCGTGATCGATCTCCAGGACGACGTCATCATTGAGGTCGTACTCCTACACCTCCACCTCCACAGCCACCGCCGGCAGAGGCCTTTGTTAATTCAGTTATCAGCATTATAGACCAGAGGCTTCGAGATTATGTACCACCGGCACCTCCGGCACCACCTGCACCTGTTGTACCGCAAGAGGCACCGATTTCTGTTATACTTAGGGAGTTTCAGAACCAAAGACCTCCCAAGTTCTTCGAGGGAAATGATACGCAGGCGGAAATGTGGTTGAAAGAAGTCGAGAGGATATGGGAGCTCATTCCATGTGAGTCCCGAGAGAAGACTCGATGCACTCTTACTTTGATACAAGGGGAAGCCTACTCTTGGTGGGAAAGCACACGGATCGTATTGGAAGCAGCTGGAGAAGAGATTAACTGGGAAGTCTTTTCAAGGGAATTCAAGAACAAATTTATTCCTCCCGTACTCGAAGGTTGAGGGAATTCACCGAATTGAAGCAGGGATCGAGATCTGTGGCCGAGTATATTTCGGATTATGAGAGATTGTCTCGCTATGCACCAAATATAGTGGGTGATGACTTTCATAAAGCTATGCAGTTTGTTCAGGGACTGCGACCAGACATCCAGGTAGCTCTTGAGGCAGTTAACACGAGTACTTGGGCGAAGGCTACTTCTAAAGCCTTAAAGGTTGAGGATTCTGTAAATGCTAGGAGACCAGCTTATCGCCAGGGACAAGGGTCAGGATTCGGCTTGGGATTTAACAAAGGGAAGAGGCCGATGAATTTACCAGCTCCACCCCCAAAAGGACCTTTCAAGAAGCCTAGAGCAGGAGATCAGATTGCACCCATTCCACGACTACCTCAGGCTCCACCGGCTCCTAAGGGATCTCGCAATGATCAGCCTCTGTGTACTTATTATGGATGGCCAACCCATTCTTACAACAATTGTCGAAAGAGATTGAGGTTGTGCTTGATATGTGGAAAAGGGGATCATATGGCTTTTTCATGCCCGGACAAGATACCAGGGTATCAAGCTGGAGCTCCGAGACCGATGGTTCAGGCACGAGCTTATGCCCTTGAGGGTGAGGAGTAGAAAGTTGAAGCGGATCCAAATGCTGTGGTGGAAGGTACCTTTTGCATTCATAACACGAGCATTCACGCATTATTCGATCCGGGTGCCACTCATTCTTTTATATCTTCTAATTTATGTGCCCCTCTGTGCTTATCTGTTATTTGTTCCAATTCTTGTTATTTTGTGAGTTCGCCTCTTGGAGGTAGTTTGCAGACAGATCAGGTTGTCAGGGGTTGTTCGGTTTTGATAGAAGGGAAAGATTATCCGGCAGACTTCATCGTGATGTCTATGAAGAGGTATGGGGTAATCTTCGGGATGGATTGGTTGTATCGGCACCGGGCCGAAGTGGATTGCTTAAGAAGAAGATAAAATTGGGTGATGAGTTGATTGGAGAAGTTGGGTCGAAGAATATACCTCTATTGTCGTTTATGGAAGCTCGTAAATTGGTGAAGGATGGAGCCACGGGATTTATAGTCTATCTCCTTAATAAACCAAAGGATCAATCAAGTTTTGAAGAGACGGCTGTGGTAAAGGAATATCCAGACGTATTTCCAGAGAATTTGGGTTCTCTACCACCGGATCGGGAGATTGAATTTGTTGTTGATTTATATCTGGGATCAGAACCTTATTCCAAGACTCCTTATAGAATGGCTCCGGCAGAGTTGAAGGAGTTGAAGGTTCAGCTCGAGGAATTACTCAAGATTGGTTATATACGACCGAGTTCATCTCCGTGGGGTGCTCCGGTTCTCTTTGTCAAGAAGAAAGATGGGTCGTTGAGAATGTGTATAGATTATCGGGAGCTTAATCGGATGACTATCAAGAATAAGTACCCGTTGCCCCACATCGAGGATTTATTTGATATACTGCAAGGTTCAAGGGTTTATTCGAAGCTGGATTTAAGGCAAAGCTACTACCAGTTGAAAATCCGGGAAGAGGATATACCGAAGACAGGATTCAACACCCGGTATGGGCATTATGAATTCGTAGTGATGCCGTTTGGGTTGACAAATGCCCCTGCAGCATTTATGGATATGATGCATCGGATTTTTCGGCCTTATTTGGATAAATTCGTTGTAATCTTCATTGATGACATTCTCGTGTATTCAAAGACTCCTGAAGATCATGCTAGGCATCTCAAGTTGGTATTGGAGACGTTAAGAGAGTACCGGTTATATGCAAAGTTTAGTAAGTGCGAGTTTTGGATCGACCGGGTTGCTTTTCTAGGCCATACTATTTCGAGTAAGGGTTTAGAAGTTGATCCTTCAAAGATCGAGACAGTTACTCAATGGCAGAGTCCGAAGAATGCTTCCGAGGTAAGAAGTTTCTTGGGATTGGCAAGTTATTACCGCCGGTTTGTGAAGGATTTTTCAAAGATAGCCGGTCCTTTAACTCGATTAACTAAGAAGGAAGCTAAATTTGAGTGGGACGAGGCATGTGAAGCGAGTTTCTAACTCTTGAAGGAAAAATTAACCACTGCACCGGTATTGGCACTTTCCGAGGGCACTGAAGGATACATGGTTTATACGGACGCCTCGAAAGAAGGGTTGGGATGTGTTCTGATGCAGAAGGGTAAGGTGATAGCTTATGCCTCGAGGAAGTTGAAGGATCATGAGCAGAATTATCCCACTCACGATCTCGAGCTTGCGGCGGTGATCTTCGCTTTGGGAAAATGGCGACACTATCTTTACGGAGTTTCTTTTGAGTTCTTTTCCGACCACAAGAGTCTTCAGTATTTGTTCTCTCAGAAGGAATTAAACAAGAGACAGAGGCGTTGGATGGAGATGTTGGCGGACTATGAGTGTACGATTCGTTACCATCCCGGAAAGGTTAATGTGGTCGCGGATGCACTCAGCAGGAAGGCTAGTGTGTCTAGTGTGAAAGTGGAAGTTGGAGAAGAATCTGAGTCTTTCAAGCTGAGAGCTAGTATTCAGAATATCACGGTTCAACCGGACCTTCAGCAAAGATTGTTTAAAGCGCAAAGAGTAGATTCCGAGGTTCAGAGGTTAGTGCTGAAAGCTAGAAACGATTCAGAGAGTCCGTATGGGTTTGATGACACCGGGCTTCTAAGGTTCAAAACCAGAGTTGTGGTTCCGGAAGAATTGAAACGGTTGATATTGGAAGAAGCTCATCGATCAGGGTATTCGATACATCCCGGGGGAAATAAGATGTATAAGGATTTAAAGAAATTTTATTGGTGGAATGGACTTAAGAGGGATGTGATCAATTTCGTAAGGCATTGCTTGACTTGCCAGGTTGTGAAAGCAGAACATCAGAAACCATCGGGGTTACTTCAACCGTTACCTATCCCAGAATGGAAATGGCAGCAAGTGGCGATGGATTTCGTTACGGGTCTTCCACGAGTGAAAGGTGGTTTGGATGGAATTTGGGTAATAGTGGATCGATTAACGAAATCGGCGCATTTTCTGGCTATTAGGATGTCGGATAAGGTGAATAAATTGGCTAAGAAATATGTTGATGAAATTGTGCGACTTCATGGTGTACCAGTCAGCATTGTATCAGATCGGGATCCGAGGTTCACTTCTAGGTTTTGGAAAGAATTGCAAAGGAATCTGGGAACAAGGCTTCAATTCAGCACAGCTTTCCATCCTCAGACAGACGGGCAATCCGAGAGATTAATCAAATTTTTGGAGGATATGTTGAGAGCATGTGCATTGGATTTTTCGAGTTCATGGAACGAGCAATTATCTTTGATTGAGTTCGCCTATAATAACAGTTTTCAAGCATCGATAGAAATGGCCCCATATGAAGCTCTCTACGGACGAAAATGCAGATCACCGTTGTTCTTTGATTTAGAAGAATGGAATTGGACGAAGCAAGAAGGTGTGAAACGAGGGGAAAATAAAGAAAAACCCTCTAAGGTCGTGCAGGAAGCAATTGATAAGGTCCAAATAATCAGACAACGGATGAAAGCAGCCCAGGATCGACAGAAAAGCTATGCAGATAAACGAAGGAAGGATCTTAAGTTTGCAGTTGGGGATAGAGTGTTTTTGAAAGCTTCACCTCGAAAAGGATTCACTCGAATTGGAAAGGGAGGAAAGCTAAATCCCCGATATTTGGGAGCTTATGAGATTCTGGAAAGAATTGGAGATACAGCCTACAGTTTGAACCTACCCCCGAGTTTGACAGGAATTCATAATGTATTCCATGTTTCTCAGCTTCGAAAATATTATCCGGATGAATCCAAGATCTTAACCGTTGAAGAAGTGGAACTTGAGCCTAACCTTACCTTCGTTCAGAAACCGGTTAGAATTGTGGATCGAAAATTTCAAGAATTAAGAAATCGGCAAATCCCACTAGTTAAAGTCTTATGGAGAAGTGATAAAACGGAAGAGGCTACGTGGGAGACGGAGGAGAAGATGAAAAGATTTCATCCCGAATTGTTTCCGGACGATAAATAAATCCGAGGACGGATTCTTTTAAGGGGAGGAGGTTGTGACGCCCCGAGTTTTCACACGTGCAGGTAAGTATTACGTGCGTATTTACATTTAATTATACGATTATGTATTTTGAGTTGTTAATCGAATTTTTTTATAATTTGATTTATTTGTTTAAAAATTTCTTATGGTTGTCTATATGAGCTATGGATATGTGATCGGATTTGTGAAAATGTGAATTCCGTGAATGTGGTGTTAATTGAATGAAATTACGTGTTTCGTGTAATCCGTGGGCTTAATTGTGAGATATTTGAATGTTTTGGGCTCAATTGGAAATTGAGTTTGGGCTTAATTGCCACTTTTTGAAAGTTTAGGGATCTATTTGTATAATAGGCCACCCTGAACGGTTTTCGTGATATCTTGAGCTCTGGACCTCGAAATCGAGATCCGTAACCGGCGTTGAACTTGTTTCGACGATACCTATCCATTAAACTTGACCTTGTATCTTTTCGGTATCAATTAAACCTTCGGCAACTAACCGTTTCATAACCCGACTTTATAACTTGTTTGAACCTTTTTCTTAAACGAACCGGACTTGGACCGACCCGTATTCTACCCACTTCCATACTAGATATCAGCAATTGCCCTTTTTCTTCCCATTTTGATCGATCAAGTAGCCAAGGCAAGGAGCAAGGAAGAAACCCTCCATTTTTTATCAACCAAGTTTGAGCTCAAGCCTAGCTTCCATCCGATCTTTTTCCAAGGTGAGTTAGGATTTGTAATCCCCATCTTCCCCTCTATATTTTCATCTAAGTGAAGCATGTTAGAAGTTGGGGAATTCTTGAGGTTTGGCTTTGAGCATGAATTGAGGGTTTTGGTTTGATCATTGGTTTTCATGGTTTGAGATGAGATTTGATGCATGAAGGATGATGTTTGAAGCTTCCTTATCATTTCTTTATGCTTGGATTTTATGTTGGGAGTGTATAGTATGACTTGCCATTGTTGAAGCTTGAAGCTTCCATGGATGAAAGCTTGACATTGATTGATCTTTTGCCAATTTTGGATATGGATTCTTACATATATGAATGAATTGCATGATTTGTATGAATTATATGGCTTGAAAACATGTCTAGATGGTATCTAAGAGCTTCCTTCGGGCTGCCCTGTTCTTCAAAGCTTTTCCCTCGCAAAACAGAGCTGCTGCTCTGTTTTGTCTTTCAAAACGACGAGCTGACACGGCCGTGTCAGCTTTGAACTGAAAATGGACACGGCCGTGTTGGGCTCTCGACTTGGGATTTTTCTAATTTTAACCTCGGACACGGCCGTGTCCAAATCCTTTGCAAATGTAACACGGCGTGTCAAGCCCTCGACTTTGAAATTTTTTATTTTTAAACCTCGGACACGGCCGTGTCATATGAAATGGCAGCCTTGAGAAGTCTCTTTTCTTGCTTGAATTGCATGCGTGGCTCGTATTGGTGGATGATATTGAACGTGACTTCAATTTAAGCTATGTTTATGATTGTTATATAAATGCAAGAATGAAAGTATGAAAGTTATGAACGGTTATATGCTTTCTGACATTAATAGTGCACATGAACATGTCCGTTACATTTTTAAAGCGTTCATATCATAACCATGGCATTGCCGAGCGTCTTATATGGTCATATTGAGTCTCACTTCACCTGTCTTGCACAGATTTTGATTCCTTTGGAGACGAGGCCGGTCAGTGAGGCTCGTGTGTTCTTATTTTGCCGTTCGAGGTGGGTTTTTCTTCTACTTAGCTATATGACCCTATAAATACCTTTAACGTGAAAAGTTTCAGACTAAAATGTATATAGATATATAGAGTCATTTTCAAAGAGTAAATGTTTCCAACGTAAAGCCTTAATTTCTAAATCCTACCAAATGTTTTGGCGAGAAAGAAAGAATGAATGTTATACACGAATAGGGGCCCAAGGACTTAGTGTGAGTGGCTATCCGGGGAGGCATGGGCCGACGGTGATCCCTCACATTAGTTCCACCAATTAACGGCGTAACCGGACCTCGTTAGGAGTTAGCGAGGAATGGACGCTGAGCGCCATCTGGGGAGTCATGTAACCCCTTTTGGTCAATGAATGGGTGGTCGGGTCTTGCAAACCCGTCACCAAACCGGAGGAAGAAGGTGTAAATGTTAATGAATGTGCACACAAGATTGAAATGCATGAACAGAATGAATGAATGAATGTTTAATGGATTACACGAGGAGTTGGTTGGAGATAATGCACGCCCACTCGTCGGGCCAATAATGACCTAATGTTAATGATTTGTTATAATCCCTTTTGATAATTTTTACTCACCCACTTGGGAAATTCTTTAAAACCTCACTTGGGATTATAGCTTGCATGTGATTGTTTAATTACCGTTATATATTCTATTTATACCCTGTTTTATACCCACCAGTCCCCTTTGGACTGAACCCGTTTGGTTTTCAGTTGTTTTGTGCGGGTGTTGAGGGAGTTAGGCGGGAATACGAGTCCTAGGTCTTGCATTCGTCTCTAGCTCTTATATTTTGGTGTTACACTTGCATACTCGTACTTTTGGTTATTGTATATGGATGTTGTTTTGGGCCGTGATGGCATATGAATGCTGATTTGTAGCTTAATTGTATTGGGTTTAACTCCCGTGAACCTAAATGTTGGTACATAGAGCATAGAGCTCAATATATGGAATAACTGTTGGTACCTAGAGCATATAGTTCAATCTATGATATATGACTTATTGCTTCCGCTTTTCTATTACTCTGCTACTTTGGTTGTTGTGGTTATTGGGGGTTTAAGTGATAGGCTAGTCCCGCCTGGTTTAGATGTGTGTGTGTGTGTCCCCATTCGCCGTGATTTGGCTCGGGTATGGATCGTCCATTTCATATACGGGCCGGGTCATGGTGCGGGGGATGTGGTACCTTGCACTCGGGTGCTACACTTCTGGTTGCAACAATTGGAGGATTCATTAAACTTTGAATGATAGAATCATAACTACACTATTTCAAAGGATCTAGTGTAATTCATTGTACTCTTTAGTAAATTCCGTTATTTTAATAAAGAAATTTTTCCATAACTGATCAAATTAGGTATAATTTACAAGAATTTAGTAACATATTTCCTCAACTTGCAGTTGCTCTTAAGGCAAACTTCACATTTGTAGCACGTGACTCAAAAACGGGAAAGTCAGCCATTATTAACCAAATCTTTCCAGAAACTGAACAAGAAAAGCTGCTTTGGGAAGAAGCAGAAGAAAGGAACAAACTGAGAAAAAAGAAGAAAACGGAACAAAAGAAAGAAGTAAGTGATGAAGAAATGAAAAGGGTGTGTAAATTACTATCAGAAGGGCGAGTGTTCTGTGATATGCCGGCTTTAGCAGACAGAGATAGTATTCTAATAAAAGGATACTTGCCTTCAGAATTCCTTAATGTGCCAGCCACAACAAAGGAATATCCATGGAAGAATTTTTGGAGGGTTTTTGACGAGGAGAGCTTTTGAACTTGCTTTCACAACTGCTTATTCGTTTGCCGGAAGTGCTCCTTGCTTTGTGGAAGTTGATCACGTTGACTTTCTCAAACCAGTAAGTAGATTATATATTCCCAAAATGGTAAAACATAAATATGATATTCTTATGGGTTAATCTTTCTTTGCACCCCAACCTTTGGGGTGCGTTGCACTTTGGTACCCAACCTTTGATTTTTGATAAATCAGTACCCAACCTTTGTATTTTGGTCAATTTCAATACCTAGGTCAACATTCCGGCATAATTCTCCGGCCAAGGCATTGCGTATGTGTTTCACGCGATTTCTTAAGGGTCATTTAGTCCTTTTATTGTTGTACTAATTAAGAAATTAAAAAACACAAAATAATCAAAAAAAAAAGGAAGAACCCAGATATGAACCCAGATATGGTGGAGAAGATGAAGAGGAAGATGGCCAGAAAGATGACGATGGTCGGAAAACCTCAGATCCGACCAGCAAGAAAACACCACCACCTCCGCCGGTAACTCTCTCTCCCTTCTCCCTCCTCTTCGAATCGCCTCCCATCTCTGCTTAAATGGAGAAAAAAAAAGAAAAAGAAAATGGAAGAACTCAGATGAAGATGAAGGGGAAGAGGCTCAGATCTGGGATTCCAAAAATCATCACAGCCTCTTAAATTAACCCGTAAGGGGGATTCCAATCCGGACTTGAGGCTCAGATCTGTGATTCCATTGGAGGCCTGCAAAAGATTCAAAGCTCAAAGAGATCGTAGCCCTTTATGCCCTCAGAACTGGAATCTCATTGCAGAAAAATTGGAGGGACGATCAGGTTAGTGAAAAAGATTCGATTTGGAGGATGACCCTTTGTTTCTTTCGTGATTTTATCATCTGGGTTGAGGTTTGATTTTTATTTTTATTTTTTTGTGGGAATTAAGGTAAAAGTTGTAGGTTAAGGTGGTTCAATCAACTGGATCCGAGGATTGACAGAAAGGCTTTTACGGAGGAAGAAGAAGATAGATTAATGGCGGCTCATAGACTGCACGGCAACCAGTGCAATCCAGTTTGATAATGGCGAGGAAGTACAGAGAGCAATCCAGTGATCATAGGAGGAGGAAAATGGGCCAGTTTGTGTTTAAAAGAACGGCGGAAGATGATGATGGTGATGATAATAGTCCCAAATTTGTAGCAATCCACGACACTGGTGGAATCTACGGCGGCCACGGTGGTGGTGGGGTTTTATGTGGTTCAATTCCCAGCAACAATGGGTTTTGGGCACCACATGCATCTCTTGGTTTCTTTCAAGGTTTGATAAATCTTTCAGAATTCAGCCGCAGCACTACCGCCCACCACCACCTCCCTTCTCTTGCTGGTCGAATCTGATATTTTCTGGCCATCTTTCTCTTCATCTTTTCCACCATATCTGGGTTCTTCCATTTTATTTTTTTTTTTTTGATTATTTTATATTTTTTAATTTCTTAATTAGTACAAAAATGAAAGGACTAAATTACCCTTAAGAAATCGCGTGAAACACACGCCAATGCCTTGGCCGAAAAATTATGCCGGAATATTGACCTAGGTACTGAAATTGACAAAAATACAAAGATTAGGTACTGATTTGTCAAAAATCAAAGGTTGGGTACCAAAGTGCAACGCACCCCAAAGGTTGGGGTGCAAAGAAAGATTAACCCTATTCTTATATTAGTGATTTTACTAATAACTTGTCTTCGATTCAGGTTGATGTTGGAAACTTTGTACGTTTCAAATCTTGTGTCTTGTATACAGAACTTGAGGATCCAGCAAAACCGATGATTAATGTGGAAGTTGTAGCTCATGTTATGAGGCCCGAGCTCAGATCCAGTGAGGTGAGACCACAATTAACATTTAATCTCGTGAAATTTTTTATGCCAAAAAGAAAGAAAAGAGTCATAATATTTTTCATGTTAAATATACTTATTATGAAGTTTGTTGCATTGTAGGTATCGAATAAGTTCTACTTCACATTTACTGTCCACCCGAACGCAATGAAAAATGGTCAGAAAATCCGTAATGTACTTCCTGCAACAGAGGAGGAAGCAAGACGAGTTATTGAACGTATGGATGCTGAGAGGTCATAATATCTGAAGTACAATAACATCTTTCTAATTTCTTGAGTTTAATATAAAACTCATTGAAACCGAGTTTACTTGTTACTTACAAGCTTGTTTTAGCTTTAATGAAGCAGGAAATATCCTTATAGCAAGATTGCTAAAGAAGAGATCTTAGCATTAGAAGGTAACGTTTCCCATTTTAACACACACTCGGCACCAAATTGCGGTTGAATTTAGCAGGTCTAAAATTGGCTCACGAGCCAGCTCGAACCATGATCCGAGTCAAGCCCGAGGCACAATGTTATGGCTCGCTGGCTCACAAGCCAAGACTAAGCCACAATTCTAATGCCAGAGTCCGAGCCCGAGTAACTAAAAATAGCCAAGGCCCGGCTTGGCTCTGCTCCTGGTCATCCTTACACCAAATTCCTTCCGCCCTTTTTTTTTGCCCTTTGACAATTTGATTCTAATTGGTTCAAATAAGTGAATGTGCGATGATAAGGAAGTGGATGTGGGTATCCGGTTTGTCTTTAGTCTTTACCGCTAGAAAGTTCCTACTGTGAGTCCGTAACTCGTGTCGTTTTCTGTTCAAACACAATAAAGAACCAAACAATAAAACAAATACAGGGACGTAACCTATGGTTTCGCGTAATTACACAAACTTCTCATGAGGTTTGTGCAAAAATTGAATATGAAATTATCAGGATGGATGAATCTACGTCTAATATTAATTTTCTAATTGGATTCTTTTGTAATTTAATTAACTTTAAGGAAGATTTACATAATTATGTAAAACCTCGGGGGTTGTCGGTGTAACCATCCCAATAAAATCAAATATTGCTCAAAGTTTAAACATTATATAGTATGTCTCCTGTCTGTAATTTTGTTTCAATGGAGTGAAGGAAAAAGCCATAGGATAAATAAGTACATATATCCATACACTACTATTAAATTACCAAGCATGTATATTACATTATTACGTACACAACAAATCCATTACGAAAATCTTCTTGTACATCCATCGGGACAATAAAACGACATCACATAGATTTATTATCCAAGCTAAACGAGCTTTCATCGTCAGATGAACTAGACTGCTCTGTTTGCACCCTTTCACTAAATCCAGGAAAAACATTTGTAGCATTTCCATGGTTTGCAAAAGGCATCGGAATTTGCCTACCGGAGTTAACCATTGTTCGGTCGTTTATCTTGCCAACATCCTTGCAGACTCTGTCGAGTACAGTCAAAAAATCCCAAACGACCATAAATAAGCGTAACGGGTGAGCTTCTTCCTTGCCCGAGTCGCCATGAAAATACTCAGTTAACCCTTTAACCATAGAGAAAGCTATCCCTTCTTGTGCTTCAATATTTGCAATCTCTCCCTCGGCTTTCTTCAAGAATTCATTCATAGTTTCACAGAATTTGCAGCCGGTTTCCTTCAGTTTACTACAAAAAGGAAAGTATACTGTATTAGCAAGATTACGAAAAATTTAAAGTATTAGAAACATAACATATATTAAAGGGATTATTACACTAGCATAACCTCAGGCTTGGCTTAATTAATACAAATTTCGCATTTAAGGTTGAGGTATGAGAATTACAAAAACTTCCCTTCATATATCCTAAGGTTTGGCCTCAAGGAGTGCTATTGCAGATTTTAAAGCAAAATATAAACGGTAATTATCAAGAGAAGAGGATGTTCACCAAAATTAAAAATGATTTCATTAAAATTTTGTCTGTCCAAATGAAATGTGAATTCTTTTTTAAAGTTCTTGAACTTTCTCGAACAACAGTAGAAGTTAGTACAACTAAGGCAAACCTAAAGGTATTCCAGTGTAATTATCCCCACAGCATATGATGATAACTTTTATCACTGTTATTTATGAAAATAATTCTTATTTTGTACTAAATAATGAAAAATAAAAATTTTGCAAGTTCAGTACTTCGGATTTTCGGTATTTTATAATCATCGACACTATTATAGTGACAGCCTAATGACAAAAACCACGCAACCATGATTTGCGATAAGATTTCTTGTCATTAAATTGTCACTATGGTGTATCACTAAAAGCTTGTAGGCGAATAAGAAGAGCACGTTTCGTCACAATTGTAAAAGTCATTTTCGTGACAACAAAATTTAACACTTCAATATATCTAAATGTAATCAGTGAAATTTTTCTATACTAATTATTAGGAAATATATTGCGGTCTTACTTTCCTCCTTGTAGAACCAGCTCCTCATTCACCTTCACAACATCAACAATCCTGATAAGTCCCTTAGCTAGTTTCTCTACATCGTTGCTAAGCACATCTGCGTCCATAGCAGCAGCTTTCTTCACGTTTGTCAACTCCCCACTAAGTCGGGATACAACTTGTAGACCAAGTTTTCTATATTCAACTTCATCCCTCAGAGTCGTCTGCTCCCTTTTTTCAGCGGTTGGATTTCGATCTACACCAGAGATGCGAGCCCCTTCTGCCCGGATGATTTCTTGGACAACAAAATGAAGAAGAGTTGTCTTCCCATCAGCTCCCTTCACATCCACAAGTTTGAGAAGAGTGTCGATCTTGAAGGCTTGAGCATCGCCTCGGTTTGTTCCAACATTCATTCGGTTCCCGGTTTTGAGGACAGCTTCTAGAAGCTTCAGGAACATTCTGCTGCTCTTGAGTTCTTTACAAGCTAACTGCAATACAGAAAAGAACAAAATAAAGGTTTGGATGGGTTCAGTTTTCTAGTTTCCTACTCTCAGATTAAATCAACCATTTCCTTTTATCTTCCACAATATTATTATTTTCAAGCCATTTGACATTGTAGTACTAAACAAGTATTTATTTTTATCTATACCATCTCTCATTATTTTAATACAAATAGTTATTCATCATAATATACCTCTATAATTTATTATCAGATAGAAACACAGTCTGAAAAAAATATACAAAAAACTTGCATTATAAAACTATAGTCATTGAAAATAGTCTTCGACAGAAACCAAAATTATTTGATCGCACATGTTTAATTTAGTGTTGGGGGAGGGCCACAATGCAGCATTTAGTGACCTCGAATCATATGTTCAACAAACTGCATAAGCTTCTCCGAAAGCTAGCTTTGAGCCCCACCATGCATCACTTTCATGCAAGTGCATATGGTGACTGAATTAAATCCTCAACTTGGTAAAGTATGATAGTAACTTGCTGGATAATATCATAATCTTGATATACGGTTAAAAAGAAGGTTCATGGGGTTAAAAGTCAGGTAGGTAACAAGAAATTCAAACAGTTATTATAGCTTATAGCCCCTTCTTTTGAAATTATCAAAATCTCTTTCCCATGTTTATGATGTTTAATGATGATCTCATTAAAATTTCTGTTGATTTTTTTAATTTACATCGACCTGATGTTTTCCTACTTTTTAGTGATGCTCTTCATGGTAATATTTCAAATTTGGAGGGGTACTTTTGTAAGGTTAGGAATGATAACACATAAAAAAGCTATAAAACTTTGATTGCAGTATCTCATCTTACCTCAAGTGTGCCAAATGATCTCTTTAGGTGCTCAACTTCTGACTCGAAATTGGCTATATAAAGCATCGCTTCCATCCTCTTGAATGCGTAAGGTACATCGACAACGGCTTTGAGAAACGCCTCAGCAGTACCCAGCTTGAATGGTGAGTCTTGTTTAGACTCCTTCAATTTCCATTCTTCCTGTTTAGTGGGACCCATCCTCAATAAACTCTCCAGAAGTTCCGGTCCCAGTGCATCCGCATTTCCTGTTTAATCAAGGAATCCAAAAAGAAAGAGGGGGTGAAAAGGGTAAAGTGGGAATTTTGTAACTTCTTGAGATATCATCAATTGAGTGATTGACTTACAATCAATGAGGAAAACTGGGTTTTGGCCCATATATACAAACAGACCAAGAAAAGTGTAAAATGGGAACTTTCAACTTTCCGAGAGAGTCATCAAAAGAAAAATTTTGGATCAACGACGAAAGGCCGTTAATGGGCCCCACATACACATGAAATGGTCCAAAACGTGCCACATTTTGCATATTATAATTATTTTTTAAATGAATCAAGGGAAGTAGGAAAATCTAGACAATTTTGGTGCATGCATGGGCCCAAGGTCGAGTTCATATATTGAGGACTTCCCCCGTGGAGCTATTCCAATTTCCAACATTGGCATTCATCAACTTGGTTTTTCATCACAAATGCAACTGTTCAATGGGTAAAGAACATATGTCCTTTATAGACATATGCAGGGCTTGCAAGCTGAGGCTTGTTTATAAAAGAATTCAAAACTTTCTTGAGAAATAATTGCCAGAATGAACGGCCACCAACCCTTCTTCAAATATGAAAAGACAGTATTGAATGACAGCATATACATACCGCAGAGAAGCAATTAATACTATTCTCTACACTGACATGACACATAAAAAACAAATGGCAAAAGCCATGTTAATAAGCTATATGTAAATATAATCCCAATAAAAGAAAGCAAATTTAAAGCTTAGAATGCTGAAACTCAACCCACACCCCAAGATTATAAGCACAACGCAGACTAAGAGGGTGTATGGGAGCGCTTTTTAAGGTGCTTATAAGCTTTCACGTTTTATAAGATGTTGGATTTTATTTTTTAAAAAAAGAACTGTCTAAGTGTTTGGATAAAATTAAGATAAAGATTATGAGCTCATATAATGTTAGTAACGACAATTGTGTAATTAATATCGTTAAAAAGAAAAGGAGCATGTTGAGATGTTAAATTAAGTTGGTATTCCTCAACTTATTATAAAGGAGCTTATAAGCTCCTTAACATCTTATAAGCTCTTTTAATCAAGAAAAAAAAAAAAATATATATATATATATATATATAACACTTTTCTAGTGCTTAAGCTCCCAGTTTCAAAAAAAAAAGAAAGGTGCTTAAGTTCCCGAACAACCTATATATACATAAGTTGTTTTAAAGAGCTTATAAGCTAAGCCAAACACGGTTGACGGGTGAAATGCATTTCTATAGAAATATACCAGAATGTGTTCTCACCTTCTGTAAGTGCTTCACAAACTTCATCAACAGTCACATTAAGAGCCCTCAACAGTATGGCAATGTTTTGGGACTTCTTCGGATCAAGAACCTGATTTTCCTGGTAATTCAATTCCGGGATTGTTTGGCGCTTTACACCATCTTTTGCATTCATATTTGACGAATTGTTCACCTTAAAGAGAGTCTCAATCATATCTTCGTTCAACCTACAAACAAATTGGCACATAATAATATTTAGACCCAAAAAGGAGCCTAGCAATAATTACAAACTTTTGGATGATTTCATTCAATTATTCTTACATTTGCTTATGATGCTATTCAACTATCTTAATAAATTTCAAAATTGAAAGAGGATTATAAGCATGAATGCTATCAATTGATGCAAACTTTATGATGAATAAAAATATGAAATCTAAAACTGGTTCAGTCTACTAATCTCCATTGTATCAGCATGAAATCACAGAGATACACATATTCACGAAAAATAAACAAACAAAGAAAAAAAATCAAGTTCTTACTGAAAAGAGCTCGATTTGAGCTGGTCCCAAACCATTGCTCTATCAGAACTAGCTCTCACTTTATCCCAATGCAAAGGCTTCAGCTTTGGCTTCGTCATTTCCTCACTCTTGCCATCTGAATTCCCCAAACCACCTCTTTCCCCACTCAAGTTCTGTACAACTTTCCGCACTGGCGGTACAAGCTCCGGAGGTCCATTCCGGGGAGCTGCCTCCCTATACCTAGCCGGAGGCGGCGGTGGCGGCGGAGGGGGAACTTTCCCGGCACTTGAAAAATCCGATGCTCGAGGAGAGCAGTCCCGGGTGCCACCATCCTCCGTGGACGATGGAGAAAACGGTGAAAACGACGAAAATGCCCTTGGCTCCCTGGGCGGGGGTGGTGGGATAAACCTCGGCAATGGAGCTGGGAAACTCACCAAGCTGTCTGGTGATTTTGTTTGCATGCTTTGTGGGCTACTGATATTCAGGACGACTGATGGGCTACTATCCGGTGATACAGAGTATGCAGAGGAGTTGCAGTTCAATGGGTTTAAGCCATTGCCGTTGGTTTTGCTATAATCCCCGCCATTGTTGCTGCTGAGGGTATCGACAGTGGGGGATAATTTTGTACGGTACGGACTGGCGTTATTTCCCGTGGACCCTCTTGGCGAAAAGAACTCTTCTTCTTCTTCATTGTCGTTTTCTTCTCCATCAGAAGAAGAATTCGCATGGGTATTTGTGTAATTTTGGTGGGAATGCTGGCGAGGCAATGGCGGCAGCGGCTGTAGCTCCGGCGAGCCGAGCCTTTGGTAGTTAACCGTCGGAGGTACTGCAGGAGGGGCTTTTGCGTCATCTATAGTGGCGGTGGGGGCCACATAATCGGCGTCGCGGGAGCTGACGAGTGTGCCAAGGTAGAGGAACTCTGAGGAAGTGGAAGAGGAAGTGTGGTGGGGGAACAGCGGCGGCGGTGGTTTCTTGCTCTTGTCGGCAGAGGTGATGGTGGTGGCGGTGGTGGTGTCGGAGGGGGTAGTGTCGGGTGGAAAGAGGCGAAGGCTGTCAGTTTTAAGGGTGCCGTCGTCGTCGTGGCCGCAGTGCCGGAGGAGGAGGAGGACAGCGGTGACGAATACGAGGATGGAGAGAAGGGAAACAGAGACAACGAGGGAAATAAGTTTGATGGGCTTGTGGGAGGAGTGGGAGGAGGATGGGAGAACGAGGGAGGAGATGTTGGCCGGAAAAGTGGTGAAGTCGGTGGTGGAGCTCGACGGAGGAGGCGGCGGCGGCGGGGAAGTAAAAAATGGGAAGAATGGGTTTTGATTGGTGGTGGTGTCAGGAGGAGAGAGAGTGGAGAAAGGGTATTTGGGTTGTTGAGGTTGGGGTAGAGAAGAGGGGGAAGGGAAGGGGGATTGTGAAATGGTGGAGGGAGTGGGGTTCGGGGTGGGGGGTAAGGATTGGTCAAGTGGGAAAAGAGGTTGGTGGAGGAGCCGCCGGTGGCGGTGGCCGTCGACGGTGGCGGAGAGGAGGAGGAGGAGGAGTACTGACAAACTGGTGAGGAGGTGTAAATGGTGCATTTTGCGAGTACTTTTGAGTGGGAAAAAGGTTTTTAATAAGTTCTTGTCAATGAGCTCTAACACTAATCTTGGTTCTCATTTTAGAGATGCAAACCATAAGAGCAAAGAATACCGTACTCACGGTGGCGGAAGTGGCGTTGCCGGTGGCACGGTGGTTCTGCGGAAACTCAGGGCGGAGCAGAAATGATACCTGTAGTTGAGTTGTTTCAGAAACTGAAGCGCCAAATAAACACAGAATATTAAATTAGATTTTACACTTCAAAAAAAACAAGTTGAAAAACACGAGAAAAAAAAAAGGTGGAAAAAAGAGTGTGCCCGAGAAAAATATAAATAATAAAAAGATTTTCCCTTTTTCCCCTCCTCAGCCAAATAATTGAGTCAATGCTTTTGTAACGCCTTTTTGAAAAGTATTTACTATTTATATTTGATTTAATTATTATCTCATAAATAAAGTTTTATATCAAATAATTCTCGGCATGGAGGACTAATAAAACTTATGGGCTAATTCAAAAACCATTACCATCGTATTTCTCTTTATCGTATCTCATTCGACTCTATTGACTGTCAGAAGTGTCGGAATTCATCAGAAAAGTTTTATCGGTCATGTACCATCTTTGACCGATGATCCTCCTTCATTGATTGTCAGATTTTAATTTTGAAACCACCGTTGTGTTCCTTGCGTCAAAATTTTCAATTTAATGTATAAAATCAACATGTTTGAAATCTGATTTGTATAAATTTGGCCTTATAAATTATGCCCAAAAAAATTGAACGGAATATTTTCTAAAATTACATCTAAAAGGAGTTAAGTTTACATTTTACAAAGGTTAGGGGAACAATCGCAACGATTCAAATATTATAGGAAAAAGTACACTGACCTAAAAGATAAGCAAGTGTGTGGAATTAGCTCAAAACTTAATAATAATGAAAAATTCTAGTTTCATCATTTCCAATTTCAAATTGTATAAGAAAAATAAAAAAGATAAACAAATTTCCTCAATTCAACAATTTATAGTTTACATTATTTTTTCCTCTTTCTTTTGATGTTTTCTCATTAAACTTTTAGGCTCATAAAAATATAAAGGATAAAATGGGTATCGATTTAGCATTTATTTTAGGTTTTAGAGTTACTTTACTAAATAAAAACTAGCCGAGTTTCCTTAATTGACTGAATTAGTTCAGTATAATAACGGGAAAATTACACTTTTGGTCCCACTAGACTGACTCGATATCACATTTGGTCCCATAGGAATTTTTGTTTACACATTGAGTCCCATAAGAAATAATTTTGAACACATTGAGTCCCAACCGTTAACTTTTGACTCTAAAAATGAGAAAAACGTTATCTTAAGATTAATTTTTGATGAGAGGGACTAAATTAATCCGACATAAAGCTTAGAGTTTAGTCATTTAAAGGCTTGTTTATTTCTGTCTTCAATGATGTCGATGATAGAGAGCAAAAGAGTTTTGTTTGGGGAGTGTTTATGAGTTTAAAAATCTGATTAAAGAATGTCACATAAACTCCACGTCAGATTAATTTAGTCCCTCTCAGCAAAATTAACATTAAAATAACGTTTCTCCCATTTTTAGAATCAAAAGTTAACGATTGGGACTCAATGTGTTCAAAATTATTTCTTATGGGACTCAATGTGTAAACAAAAAATCCTATGGGACCAAATGTGATATTGAGTCAGTCTAGTGGGACCAAAAGTATAATTTTCCCGTATAGTAACTTACTTGAGTATGCATATAATTCAAATTTTCAAAACCATCCACTAAGGAATTAACAAACCATACTAAAAGATACTTAGGCTTAGTGGTGTTAGATAACTTTAGGATTTTTTTTTTTTTGGTCGCAACAGAAGCGAGCAAAATTAGTTGCCATGAATGTCCCTATAACCACCCAAGAGCTCTCCCGGATGGTCTTCCCAAACACGATGGTCCTCGTCCATCTTATGACCATGCCTAGCTAAAGTATCAACCAAGCCATTGCTAGTTCTTCGCACATGATGAATGATACACTCCCAAGGTTTCCGGAGTAAGCTTCTGCAATCCTCAATAATAGGCCCTAGAGGATGGCTCCCCCTATCAGCCGCTTTGATCAGCTGCAGCACTGTAGCTGAATCACACTCCACTTCTATTTTGTGAAACCTTCTCTCCCAAGCGATCCTCAAGCCCTCGCGAAGCCCCAGCAGCTCCGCCACAGTAATAGAAGTGTTTCCCGCCTTCATTGAGAAACTAACAACCCAACCTCCGTGCGTGTCTCGAATAGCTCCCCCGGCAGTGGCTCGCCCGGTATGTCTGTAAAAACTCCCGTCCGTGTTAAGTTTAACCCAGCCTGGCCTTGGGTTAATCCACGCGGTGCATTCTTTTATCTTAGTCTTAGCACTTGGTGCACAAACTTGTCGAATGTCCAGAGCCAAGTTTTTAATGTTGCTGACTGTTACATGAACAGGTTCCTTGATGGTTTGATAAACCCATTTATTTCTAGCTTTCCAGATACACCAAATGGAACAGATGAACACCACCCTCCATGTAGCACCCCGCACGTGAGGCACCACATCCCCCGCACTATGGCTCAACACGAGTAACGAAATGGTAAATCCGCACCCGTATCAAACCATAGCGAACGAGAGACAAACATAAAACCCTCCTAAGCTAGGCGGAACTTAGACCCTGCAATAACAACTAATCAACAAAATATACTGTCTCGGAAACTAAAACTCAAACATACAAACCATAAGCAGACTTGGGCTCTTCAGGCCTCTTTTAAACTCATAATCAAAGCCCAACAAAAGCAATTCAATAGCAATTATACAAGAATTGATTCCATGATCTTACAAGGTTGAATCATACACAACTTAAATACATAAGGTGAATGCAGAGATGCTTCTAACTTAACTTGACCGACTCAAACTCAACAAAACTCCGCCTAGCTCGAACTTCAAAGCCAAACCTGCACGCTAAAGTGTTGGGGAGGGAGAGGGTCAGTCTCTAGAAGACTGAGTGAGCAGGAGCGATACATATATATGTAAAACATGCACATGCGAGTCATAAATCCCGAGCAAGGTTTTGTTTGAAATTAGTTCCCAAAAAGGGCAAGAGAATAACCAAGCAATACTCGGATTTTACAACTAAACGTATTAATTCATTACGTTCATAAATCATACATAAACATAAGGCTCGGCGAGTGAGCGTGCATCATCTCCAACCAAACTCCGACCGTGTACGATAAATATCAATAATATTTTAAGTAGGTGATCATGCAATACATTATAATACATGCAGATCATATATCATAAAACATATTCATTTGGGCAATCCGTGTCCCGGCCTTCCCGCACGGTGCATAACAATCATAACATAACATAATCATATTCATAAAACAGTTCCAACCTTCTTCCTCCGGGTGGTGGACGAGTTTGCAAGGCCCGACCACCCAATCATATCAATGCGGCTATGAGGTTCATGAGGCCTCAAAGCCCGGTTAGCGTTTCCCCATCAAAAACTCTTTGACGAAGTCCGTTTCGCCGTAATTGGTTGGAACTAGTATATGGGATCCCCGTCAGCCCTTGCTTCCTCGGTTAGCCACATATACTAAGTCCCGGGGCCCGTGCAATCATAAATCATAAATGTGTCTCGCCAAACATATCAATTCATAAGAAACCTAACATAATTCATAAGTCATTTGAAAGGGGGTTTACTCGATCAATATTTACTCAATACATATCATTTGAAAACCATATATAACTATATTAGGTTTTTGGCTAAAGCTTGTCACATACGGTTGTAGGGTTTAATACGTAACTAAAACGAAAACACCCTCACCTGAACCGTGACGATACAAGGAACGAGTACCAAGTGCCTGAACGATCAAGATCTCTCCACTCTGGAGATTAATTGTACAAAAGACAACATGACGTGTTCGTGAGACCCGAGACTCCAATGAACCATATAAGACGCACGGCATGCAATGGACATGATATGAATGCGTAAAAGATGGTATTATATCATGGAAATATTCATGTGCACTATTAAGAAATTTAAAGCACATAATCAAACCATTCGTTCAAACATTTCATTTAAATTCATATTTCATATCAATTTAATCTAAGAATTCAAATATAATCATAGCACGAACTATTTCACGTTTAAAATTAGAAATAGAATAAATAAAACGTTCAATCAATAATCGGTAAATTAAATACGTGAAATAGTGATTAATTAATCTAAGAATTCATTTAATAATCATGACACGTAGTATATCGCATTTATAATTAGAGAATAGGCAATTAATCACTTTCAATTGAAGATCGAAATTAAATAAAACATGAAACAATAACAACTAAATTCTATAAAAATAATCATTTAATACTTAAATTATATAATAAACATATATATATAATATATACATATATATATTTACGTAGGTCACCATGCATGCATATATATATTTATAATATTAACATATACGTTAATATATTACATGCATGCACACACAACTCCCAAATACATATATATATATATATATATATATATGCTCATACATACTCACATAACTATATATACAAATATACATGCAATTTAAACTATAAAGGCATGCATGCAATTGCTATATACATATCCACGTAACCATGCATGTCATATTGAATATATATATATATATATATATACTTCTCATGCACACCCTATATACTACATATATATATATATATAGGGTGTGCATGAGAAGTATATAGTATATAGGGTGTGCATGAGAAGTATATATATATATATATATATATATATATATATATATATATACTCACGCACAAAACATGCATGCACAGCATACACCTACACTTCAACCATGCAAAATACTTAGTGATTAACTTTTCTTTCATGCACACACATATGCAATCATGGAAGAACAGCTGCAGCAGATTCACTTTATCAACACAACACACACACAGTCAACCAAGAGAAAAACAGCAACGTAGCAGCAGTTTTACAGGTTGCAAAATAAACACACACACACACATACTGAACCAAGGAAGAACAGCAGCAACAAACTGGGCAATGGGCACACTCACACAGCAGCAAGAAAGGAAAGAAAGGAAGGAAAAGAAGAGAACAGAAGCAGCAACAACCACGTTCTGCAGGAAACTCAAAGGGTAACACCCCCGTGTCACCAAAATAGAGCACGCCGAGACACCCCCGTGTCTCAGTACAGTGAGAATTGGACAAGCAGCACCCCCGTTCCACTCTAGAAAGGCCAAGACGACACACCCGTGTCTCACAGCAGCAACAGAACAGAAGCTACGCAGGAATGAACGAAACAGGGGAGGAGAAAGGAAGGCACAATTCAAGCCGAAACTCACAACTAAAAACCAAGGCAAGCTAACATATAAGGGATACAAGAGGCATAAATGATCAACAACCAAGCCTGAAAATAACCTCAACACACGCAGCAAAACCGGGAAGAATGACAGCAACTCTACGCAAAGAAACAAGGGAAAAGCTGGAGAAGGAACAGAGCAATCCCAAGATGATCAACCAACTCTTAACCATCATTCAATACCAGCATACTCAGTCATAAATGAGGGAAAAGGATCATATATATATCATCAAAGCAAGTCATAGCTCAAGGGAAGTCAAGAATTCATCAAAATACATTAAAACCTAACTATTCATCCTCAAGCTTCAAAACCTCATGAAATCTGAGTCAAAATTAGAGATGAAAAGATGAAAATACCCAGAGATGCATGCACAACATAATCCTAACTCACCTTGTTGATTGGATGAAAGATAATTGAGATTTGAGCTCTAACATCCCAAGGATTGGCACAGTTGCGGGAAACTGGACTGCAGAAGCTTTGGGGGAGTTTTTTGGTTTGTGTGAGGGTTAGATCGAGATGGGGCAAGTAAGGGCTGATAGAGGATTGAACTAGGGTTCAATGGAATCAAACCATGGTTAATTTGGTTAAAGTTTGGGTAAGATATAGCCATTTTTGTGCAACAAGGTCAGTTTGGTCGTCGTTTTGTTTTTCGGTTGAATTTCGGAGGTCCAAATGACGTTAGAAAAATATAAGGCTAAGTTTACTAAACTCGAATTTTCGTTACGAGTTCAGCGGAGTTGACGGAACTCGAATCCGAGTTCCCAAGCTCAAGATATTAAATTCGGAACCAAGGGTACGCTAAGTGCTCATTAGCCCCCGATTTGGTTCCACGATACAAATTAAATTCGATAACATAGCAAATGAATTCGAAAACATAAACCGAGCATATAGGCATGTTCATAACACATATATTTACGACATACTACAATTTCACGACAATTCGATATCATATCATATAAGAACGACGCACCAAGTAAGCAACCATGCACATTTTCATTAAGGTTCATGCATAAATAAAATTTAGACCAAATAAATAAATTCTAATATTAAATAAAATTTGAAGTCAGACGTGTATATATATATATATATATGAATAATTTAATTAATATGGTTAAACATGCTTAATTAACAACATAATTAACATTAATCATTAAATTAACAATAATTAAAGAAATATATATATATATATATATATATACTTAATATACGAAATATTTAAAATGATATTGAATTAAAATAAAATAAAATAAAATAAAATAATAACGATTTATAATAAAATTAAATATGAAACACGTAAAAACAATTAATCACATAATTAAATAATTAAATTGCGCAATTTAGAGACAATTATGACATATTAATAAAATTGAAAACCCGGGGCGTTACACTCCAAGAACACTCCGGTGCGACTTGGTTGTGAAATTTCCCATGCCAGTTAGCTTCCAACCATCCTTTCTCCCCCTGACTGTTGAAAACGCAGAAATCCTGCTGGTCCACAACTTTCTGCCACACCTTTTGAGCTATGGTGCAGTACCGGAGCAGATGAAGCCTGTCTTCTCGATCATGATGGCAGCGGGTGCAGAGCGCCTCAACTCCCATATTTCTGTCAGCGCGAAGTGCATTGCACATGAAGCTTTTATGTTGGAAGAGCCATATAAAACACTTCAGCTTGTTTGGAAGATTGTTATTCCAAATCCAGCTCCAGCTGTTCCGGTGTCCAGGCGGCGCACATAGAGATAAATACGCCGATCGGCAAGAGAACCTTCCGTCAAGAGTTCCGGCCCAGATTAATTTGTCATCCTCATCGCTGTTTAACAGGAGAGGTATCTTGTGGATCAAAGCTATGGTGCTATTAGGCAGTAGAGTCAATATAGAGTTGGTATCCCATCCGCCATCCCCATTGATGATATCCGCCACTTTACGTTGTCTCTCTTCATCCGAGACATTCGTTTCAACCCCATGGATTAGTGGACCTCCTTCAACCCAGTTGTCATCCCATAAATCTACACTTTTGCCGTTACTTATTCTCTACTTAATAGAGCCCTTAACTGATTGGATGCTCTTAGTAATACCTTTCCAAGATCTAGAGGAGTTAATGTTTGGCATATGCTGTAATATACTCTCATTCTGAAGATACTTAGCCCGAAAGATACTCTCCCAAACTGTAGATTCCCCTTTCAGAATACGCCAGCCGGTTTTAGTGAGCATAGCAATATTAGATTTCCTTACCTCGTGAAGCCCCAAGCCCCCATCATTTTTACGACAGATCACCTTACTCCACCCCACGAGATGAGTCTTCCTTCTACTAGTGTCCATAGACAAAAGGAATTTCCTATTAAGTTGATCCAGTTTGTCACAAATACTTGCCGGGATCCAATTGGTATGCATTTGATATACCGGGATCGCTGAAGTAACTGATTGAATTAGGGTAGCCCTCCCTACAAGGTTTAAGTTCTTAGACTTCCAGCTAGTCAGCCGGTTTTGGACTCGTTCAAGCATATCCTCGAAGAGCTCCTTGGTTGAGCGTCCGCAACCCATACAAACACCAAGGTACTTACCGAGGTCTTGTGTCTCCGCAATCCCTAGAATGGCTATTATGTCAGGCCTCGATGTGGTGTTGGTTGCCAGGGTAAACCGAACTTTGGATTTCACGAGGTTGACTTTGAGACCTGAAGCCTCACAAAACTGTAACATAACATCTCTTATAGCTCGAGCACTTCTACCATCTGCCCTTGCCACTAAGATAATGTCATCCGCAAACAAAAGATGGTGGAGTTTAGGGCCTCCACGGCATACCGGGACTGGTTTCCACTCATTCCGAGCCACGGCTTCTTCGATCATATAACTAAGTCTCTCCATACACAACACGAAGAGGTAGGGCGAGATGGGATCCCCCTGTCGAATTCCACAAGTGGGGTTAAGTTGTTCCGTGGGCTCCCCATTCCAAAGGATACGTGGTTTCACGCCCATGACACAACTCATGATTAGCCTCACGGTCTTGACAGGAAAGCCGAAAAATAGGAGAGTTTCTTGAAGAAAATTCCAACTCACTTTATCATACGCTTTTTCCAAGTCTAGTTTCAGAATCATGCTTCTAACTTTGCTTTTCGAATGCTTCATACTATGGATGATCTCCTGTAGCACGAAGATGTTATCGTGCGTACTCTTGCCAGGAATAAAGCTGCTCTGGTATGGGCCCACCATATTCACAATGAACGGTTTTATATGCATCACAAACACCTTCGTCAAAATCTTTAGAATGACATTACAAAGAGCGATTGGGAAACTCACTTACATCCTTGGGGCTGCTTCTCTTCGGAACGAGGCAAATGAAAGCTTGCCCCATTTCATCAGTAATCCGGTTCTGTCTAAAGTAGTCAACAATTTGCGCATGTACGGAACCGCCAATAGTCTCCCAAAAATTGAGGTGGAAGAATACTTGGCAGCCGTCCGGTCCCTGGGCTTTGTATGGGCTCATACACTTAATAAATTTATGAACTTCTTCTTTGGTGATTTCCTTCCCTAGCAACGCTTTTTGCTCCTCAGATAAGGAACGCTGCAGGCAACTCTGTGGAAGGTTGTGAATCAAAATCTCCGAAGTGTTTCCGAACAGCTTATCATAAAAGTCATAAACATGGGTCTTGAGCTTCTCTTCATCCGTGGTCCAAGTCCCTTCTACGCATAGGGTATCAATCTGATTTCGCCGCCTTCTTGTGATAGTTGAAAGATGGAAAAACTTTGTGTTCTTGTCTCCATATATTCAGCCAATCAGTTCTGGACTTTTGGTACCAAAGCATCTCTTCTTCCTTCAAAACACCATTATAGGACTTAATCAACTCCGTCTCAAGGTTCCTCAGGTCCTTATGCAGCCTATTCGGAGGTATCTTTTGGATTCCGGATATCCTCGCTTTGAGCAAGCGTTTACGCCGAAAGATATTTCTGAAAGAAGTCTTATTCCATTCTCGCATCTTGTCTGGAAGAGCCCTCATCGCCGTATCGAAATTTCCATGAGTATTCCACACTCCCTGAACGATACTACTGCAATCCGGGTGATTTGTCCAGGCCAACTCAAACCGAAACGGTTTATTCCTCGACCCCCCACCACTTCCTTGGGTATCAACGAGAAGTGGGTTGTGGTCCGAATGGGTTTTAGGTAACACCTGTATTGTTCCTTCGAGGAAAGATCTGCACCAATTCTCATTAGCAAATACCCGGTCCAGTTTTTCTTTAACGAGTTCCCCGCCTCTAACGACTCCACTCCAAGTGAAAGGAGGGCCTTTAGAATGGACCTCCGTAAGACCACAGTCGTAAATTGCCTCGTTAAATTTCTCACACTTATTCCAGTTAACGGTGCTGCCTCCACTTTTCTCACTAGGTCCCCGGATGTCGTTGAAATCTCCCATTAACATCCAAGGCCGACCATGTGATCCTGCAAAATCCCTAAGCTGATTCCAGAGGGATTCCCGACGTCCCTGGTGTGGGCTAGCGTACACGCCCGAGCATATCCAATGGTTGCCACTCCTCGGTCCGACAAGAGCATGAATGAATTGCGTTTCAGTAGCCAAAATCTCCACACGAATATTCTGGGCATCCCAAAGCATCCAAATCCCACCCTCCCGGCCATTCGTCGGAGCTCGATAAACGTTCGGGAAGCTTAAGTTTCTGGAGAGCTCTTCCGCCATGTTTTCACCAACCCTTGTCCCCAGTAAGAAGACAATATCCGGGTGAAACTCCCGGTTAAGCTCACGCAAGTTGCGTCTGAATTCCTCATTTCCTGTCCCATTGCAATTCCACGATAAAACTCTCATCGCGACAGTGTAGATATGGCACAGACTTGGGGGTATTTCAGCTGCCCCCCCCCCCCCCCCCCCCGGCGGCGGTCATCTCTATCACCATCTGGTGTAGAGTCCTCCTCATCCAGTAGCATTGACGCTGAGTTTCCCCTGCCGAAACTATTATTCTCACTCTCGTCGCTATCTCCTGGTTCAATAGCGAAGCCCGACATGTCTGCGTCTCCACCTGGTGGGAGATAGGATTGATTCCCAAAGTCCTGGCGAACTGCTCGTTCATCCGGAATACACATTGGCAGTCCCGTTCCTCCACCAATTCCTCTGTCAACATGAACCCCCCGATCACTTCTTTGTCCAACTCCATGCCTACTGGCTGTTTCTCGTGGATCAGCTTGTATCTTCGTCTCTGACGGTTTGACGTTGTTGCTTACCAGATTCGGTGCAATGTCCTTTAAATGGGTTTGGACTCTGAGGGCTTTGTCCCGATTGTTTTGTAAACCAGGCTGGGCCTTGTTGTTCTGTTTATAAGGCCCAGTTGTGTTGGGCTCCACCCCTTTCTTGGATTTTTCCTTGACTTGTTTACGTGACCGAGACTCTACATTGGTCTGAGGACTTTCCATAACAAAGCGCATCTCATCCGGAGCTAATTGCATATTGTTGGGGTTCTCTGTATCGCTGAACTTGGTGGTTTCTCTGTCTGGTTCGACCTCATATGGCAGCTCCTCCGGGAATTCCGGATTAGAAAACACGTCAAAACGATTATGTGGTGTAGGGTTCGGGATTTTGTCTCTCGCGGCACTTGGCTCACGGCCGCTGCGGCTCCCTCGCGGTGGCCTTGCTTTCCGACCCCTCTACGCCATCATCCATGGGCCATAGGTTGTTGTTTCACTTGGTTCCTACGGCTTGTTGATTGTGTTGTTATCTCCGGTCTCCGGCGGTGGCTCTGCCTGCGTTTCTGGGCAATTACCTATGCGGTGTCCCACCCTACCGCATTTGTAACATATTGAAGGTAGGTTCTCATACTCCAGCAGGCGAATGAGACCGCGCACCTCGACTCCACTTCGTAACGGTTTATCAAGGTCCAATTGCACGCAAACCCTTCCATATTTTCCTTTGGCGCCACAATAAGTATTACGATCAACCTTAATCGGAGTACCAATTGCTTTAGCCACAAAGTACAACATCTCCTCCTTGTAGTACTCCACGGATAGTTCATGCACCTTGACCCAGGAAATCGCCGTAGTGATGTGGTCTTTAGATGCTCGGTAGTTTGGCATCCATTTCCTCGCCACTAGGTAAAGTCCATTAATTGTCCATGGTCCCTCAGTGAGGATGTGCGTAGCTTTCTCCAGACCTTGAATCTTCAGGACATAGCATCCGTGTCCCAACTCAATTAGTTCGAAGTCATTCTGCAGATCCCACATCCGATCAATTCTTGCTGATAGAAGATGCACATTTATTCCACGTCCCAGAATTCAGAGTATGAGCGAGTGTTTCCAAGCGCTGTGTAGCGCTCTTTTGTAATCTTTGTTCAGAATTATTCCAGGGAAGGGGTATTCCTCCGTGGGCTCAATGATTTGTATCTTATCCAGATCAGTCAAGAGGCTTTCCTTGAACTTCAGCTCCTCATCTTTCCTTTGACCCATAAGTGATTCTAAGTACGATCACCCGGCAGGGAAAACAGGTTCCCCTCGGAGGTCCATATCGAATTCCATGTTCTCCATGGTTTCCACCGTTGTGTTGTTGGAAGTACTCGCCTTGAATTTCTTTGCACTCCTTCTCAAATGGTCGAAATCCTCAGTGGAGAGAGACGGAAGTTTTTCTCCCTCCATGAAGTCCGATAACTTTAGGATTAATTAAACTGGAAAGTGACTTATAATTGGTGCATTTTGAATGAAGACTTTCATAATTGGGTTAGCTAAGATAGAAAGGCAAAAATGCAATATTGCTCCTTTTAAGTTTTTTATTTTGACATAAGTTTTTTATTTTGAGAATTTGGAACGATTGTAATTCTATTTTGCAATTAAGTACTATAATTTATGAAAATTTGTAATGTTAATTCAATCTTTGCTGAAAAATCAATTTATCGTCGGACACATTTACGTGGCAATCACGTCAACAACATAAATTAAGAAAAATAATGGCTCAATAAAATAATAATTCAAAAAAAATACAAAATTGGTCCTATAAATTTTCTATTTTGACAAATTTAATCATATTCGTATTATCATTTGCAATTAAGACACATAACTTTTAATATTTTACGATGTCTATTCGATTTTCGCCTAATAATTAATTTTTTATCGAACACGTTAAACTAATAAATTGCTTCCTTAAACTAATAAATTGGAGAAATAATACAAAAGTATATAAACTATCTACGCATTTCAATATGTATATACTAACATCTCCCTAAAATATTTAAAAATAATGTTTCAAAATTACGAATAGAAAGAGGGGGCAAAATGAACAAAAATGTCTACATAATTTTATTTGAATAAAATATTCTCTTTCGATATATAATTAGTCCACTCGGACGGGAAGTGGTGTTTCCAGTGGCGGACGGGTGAGTAACGCGTAACAACCTGCCCTTGGGAGGGGAACAACAGCTGGAAACGGCTGCTAATACCCCCTAGGCTGAGGAGCAAAAGGAGGAATCCGCCCGAGGAGGGGCTTGCGTCTGATTAGCTAGTTGGTGAGGCAATAGCTTACCAAGGCGATGATCAGTAGCTGGTCCGAGAGAATGATCAGCCACACTGGGACTGAGACACGGCCCAGACTCCTACGGGAGGCAGCAGTGGGGAATTTTCCGCAATGGGCGAAAGCCTGACAGAGCAATGCCGCGTGGAGGTAGAAGGCCCACGGGTCGTGAACTTCTTTTCCCGGAGAAGAAGCAATGACGGTATCTGGGGAATAAGCATCGGCTAACTCTGTGCCAGCAGTCGCGGTAAGACAGAGGATGCAAGCGTTATCCGGAATGATTGGACGTAAAGCGTCTGTAGGTGGCTTTTTAAGTCCGCCGTCAAATCCCAGGGCTCAACCCTGGACAGGCGGAGGAAACTACCAAGTTGATTTATAAATACTTCAATTAACAAAATAAACAATTAAAAATTTTAAAATAACTCATATGTATATTATGAGATCGAGTAATTGATATTGAATTAAAAATAAATAAAAATTATCTAATTTAAATTCAATATTATTGAATTTAATTAATTATTATGATAAATATATAATATTTTGATATTTGATCATTTACTTTCAAACAATCGACCAAACAGTAAATATAAATTTTTTTATCTAAATATGGTCAAAACCAACTTGACTTAAAGTAACCCAAATGAACGAAACCCCCTCAAACTCCACTTCCATTACTAAATTGTTTCAATGATGACTGATTTAAAGAAGTCGGAACTATGTATTCAATTATGCAATCCAGTGCAATAGAATTGGTTGAAAAGTAATGGGAATAGTAACTGAAGTGAACGGTGACAATTATGACCATGAAGAAATAGGTTCTATAACAGGTTAAAAAATCTCTGACAATGCAGGAAACTAGGGTCCCTTGGGATTTGCGAAACCTCCCTGTTATCCTTCAGGAAAAAAACTTATCTAATCTTTAATTATCTAAAATAAAAAAGAAAAATCTTCAAGGTTTTTTCATTCTAACATTTTAGGCATTTTGCATTTATTTACTAATTTTAAAATTTTAAGAATTTCTTTTCCAAATTTTGAATATTATTTTATTTTAGTGTCGAATTTTAAAATTCAATAGAATCTTTCAATTATGTAATATATATGTGAGATTTTTAAGTGCAAATAAATAATTTTATTTTTTTTAACATTAAAGAATAAAAGAAAAACTAAAAAAAATAAAGAAAAAAAAGACTACCAGTTTTCGTCCCTTTCTAGATTTTCAACTGGCCCATTTTCGTCTTCTTCTTCCTCATCGAGATACGGCCTCAAAAAGCCCAACGGCTTATCCAAGCCGCTGAGCGTGCTTCCTTCCACCTCCTCTTCCTCCGTTGTCCAGAAAAGGCTGTCGGAAATCTCCGCCGACATCTACCTACAACTGAAACAGGCATTCGAGTTGATCGACACCGGCGGTGGTGCCGTTAAAAGAATTGTTATGATCCGATAGCTGATAGATGCTTCTGTTTGAATCCAAAGTGAACTCAGTCATGCTTGTAGTCCTCTTCATCGGTGGACATCTTTCCCAACATCATCTTCCATAATTTCTCACACAAACCGCACACAACACTTTATTCACTCTCTACTTTCTCTCTCTCTATATGTCTCCTAATCTGTGCGATCCCGAATGACTGTGAACCTTTGATTTTGGAGAATTGGGTTCGAGGAGAAGAAGAAAGAGAGGGAGGTGTGAGAGTGGGGAAGATAAACGGAGAGTTAAGAGAGGTGTTTAATTTCTTCGATTGATGGCGATAGGAGAATAACGGCGGAGTGGATGGGTATCTTCTTTTTCTTTTTTCTTCAAGTTTTTTTTTATTTTATTTTTTAATGTGTAAAAAATAAAACGATAGATTTGACCATAAAAATCTCACAGGTATCAGAATATTCCTTCGAATTTTCAAATTAGGCACCAAAATAAAACAATATTCAAAGGTTGGGAAGAGAATCCTTAATATATAAAAATTGGGTACTAAAGTATAAACGCTACAAACATTGTGACACCCCGTCTCTCCGGCGAGCCAGGTATGACGTCACGAGAGAGTTTATTTATGTAATTATGTTCTTTTAATTTAATTTATATGCTAAGCCACATGTTTAAGTGACCTCTATGCCTCAAGTGTTTAAATTCAACGTTTAACTTCTCGTTCTTAACTTCTTTTATTTGAATTTATTTCCGAACTTCGTGACTACGTGATATACTTGAATTATATGTTCTATGAACTTGTTTACATGTTTATTTTATTCTTTTAGACTTATTTGTTCGGGTCTTGGACCCTTTTTGTGGAATCGGGACTTGAGGGCCTAACGAGTACTTAACGCACCTTAGGTTCCGGATCACGTAACTTGAGCTCAGGAATTCGGATTCGAATTCCATCACCGCTATTGGACTTGTTTCAAAATTTGGAGCCAGTGGAATAATCCTCATAACCTTTTGATCCCGTTTGAACCTCCGAATCTTCTTCCGAATCGAATAGCTTGAACCGGTGTGCACTATCCCGCTCGTTTTGGCCATATCCGACCCGTTTTAACTCCGATTGACCCAAGACTTGAACCCTTTTAACCCTAACACACTCCTCTAACCCTTATTGCTACCCCATTTCGAACTAAGCAAAGGAAAGGAGAAGAAATATCAGCTCCAAGGCAAGAGAGAAGAGCAAACCTGCCACTATTCACACCTTGAGGATTTTGAGCTCAATCTTCACCATTTCCTTCTACAAGCTTCAAGGTAAGAATGAATTCTTATTCTCCACTTCTTTGTGCCTATTTTCATCCATTTATTTCTTGTTTGTGCTTGAGATTCCTCGAGTTATGGAGAACAAGTTGAATAGTAAGGGTGGGTTTTGTAGAAATCTTGAATCATATGTATCTCTTCATGTTATTTCTTGGTTTAAAGCTTGTTATGTGACCTCTTGAGCTTCCTTTATACTTCTATGAAATTGTATTTGATGATACTTGAGTGTGTGATGAGATGCCATGGAAGTTCTTGAGCTTGAATGTATGAAACTTAAAGATTTGCATCCCTTCCTTGCTCCTTGTTTGTGCTGCGTTTGGGGATGAGTTTGGATCAGTTTTATGCTTGTTTTTTAGTATATTTGAAGCCATTTCATGCCCTTATGTGTTGGTTATGTTGCTGCCATGTTTGAGTGAAATTCAAGGGTGAACAGGGTTGTTTTCGCAAAGAAGACGAAGTCTGGGCCGACTAACAGCCGTTATGGGTGTAAGATATGGCTATACCTAATAGCCATTACCTCACCCCGGGCCTCTTGTACCCACTAACGGCTGTTAGTGTATTTGTGAAGGAAGGGGACTAACGGTTGTTAGTCCCCCAGGCCTTTGTTTTATGTGCTTTGTTCGTTTGTTTGACCGTTTTACTCGTTTCCCTCCCCGATCTTGATCCTTGTGTGTTATGTGCTTGTTTTTATGTATGACTTGCTATGTTGTGACTTGTTATTATTTGATTTTGATATGTTCATATACAAATAATGTGTTATAATATGAGTATGCAATTTTTGCTAAGATTTCGATACTTGTGTACGAATATGAACTCGAATGCTCAACGTGCTACCTCTTGTTGCCTCTCTTGCATCACTTGCATTCATTTACATTTGTCGAGCGTCTAAGTGGTTCATGATCGAGTCTAAGTCATAAGTTTGTGTTTGTTTGTCTCAGAGTTTGGTTTGGGAGGTGTCGGATCCACCATTTAGATTCTTATTGGTCGTCAACGTTCGTCCGTGAGCCCTTTTTGGTATAAGGTGAGGTTTAGGTTTGTTTTCTTTTTAATTAATGCAACCTACAACCTTATGTGCTTGTTTTCAAGCCCGCATGCGAATATACTATTATATTTATATAATAGATATGTGCTTATACGGTATGTTTATGCCTTTGTCAAACGGTTACGGGTTTTGAAAACTATAAGTATAAGCGTATGTAAGCTTAATGTTTTACAACGAGGCTATGTTCAAAACCTTGTGTCTTCATGCTAGCTTCGGGTTAGGATGACACGGAGAGGTACGTTTATAGCATATGCTTAAGTTGCAAGGTAAGGTATGCTATAATAAGGTACGTATGTTACGTTGTGATATGTTATGTTATGAGTGAGTTATGGTATGATATGGCATGTTATGTTCTGTAATGTTATGTTGGGCCCCGGAGACTGTGGGTCAGGAATCCCGGGACGACATCGGGCAATCAGGCTCGGCCTAGACATAGTCTCCATTATGATAGGATGAACCCGGAACTCGCTAGGAGGTTTGGTTGGGGGATGGAGTCCTGGGGTGTGAGTGCCATGAAACTCACGACCTGTAATTTGATGGTTTAGGGTCGCGCAACCCTTCTATCACCTGAAGGAGGTTGGTATGTATGTATGTTATGATTTATGTTTTCTTATGATCAGTTATGAGGAGTTGGGGTGTTTGTGTTCTCGTACTCACCGAGTTTTTGTACGTTATGTTGATTATGAAACGGGATAGGAGCTTTTGCAAGAAAATGATATGAATATGTTAAGCTTGTTAGGTTTCGATATGTATAAGTATAAGTTTGCTTTGAAAATGGTTTAGTGTGCAAAACCCTACTCCCGGTTCATAGTCTTTTGTTTAATACGTGCTTTGCTCTATATGTATATGTGTGTGGGTGTGCGTTAGCCCTCTCACTCAGTCGGTGGACTGAGCCTCTCCTTTCAACTTTTAGTTTGCAGGTGTTAGTTCGAGCTAGGCGTAGAAGTGTGCCGGTCGGGTCCTCTAGTCTTCTAGATCGAGTTGCATACCTTTTGCATATGGTTGTACTTTGTATAAGACTTGTATAAGATTTTTATATGATGTTCGATTATGAATTGTGGACTTTTGTATGTTGCTATGTTTATTTTCAGGACAGGCTTCTAGGGATAATTGAACCCGTCGTTTGTTGATTTATATTTTGAGTTCCTTATACATGCTTCCGCTTTGTTTATTGCTTTTGTGCACTCTTGTCTTATTTAGTTCCGCCTAGATTAGTGTGTGCATAGGTCCCCGTTTGCTTAGACTTGGGCTCATGTGTGGATTTTCCATTTCATATGTGGGTTTGAGTCTAGGTGCGGGGGATGTGGTGGCTCGCCGCTTCGGGTGCTACAAACATTGGGTGAAAAAATGTTTTAGCCATCTTTGAAATCATATATTAATTGGGGTTAAAAAAAAATTTTAATCACGATTTGCAGTTTAGTACCAAATATTTAAAATTTAAGGATTCATTGCTCAAATTTTAATTTATTATTAATTTTAATGCTCAATTTTAAATTTCCACCAAAATCTTTCGGTCAAGATGAATTTTTTAAGGACAAATCCATCATTTTATATTTTATCCATTAAAAAGAAAAAAGAAAAACACCAAGAAATGCATCAACAGTCATCTTCCTTGTTCCATTGCTGCAATTTTTCTACAACAAACACCAAGAAATTCAATTTCCAGTTCAAGATTTCGAAATCCATTTTTTGAATTTCTGCATATTTACCTTCCTTTCGTTTCCTCATTTGAAAATTCGCAGGAATCGACCCAAAAGGCATTACTTTTCGATCCACCAATCTGTAATCTTCTTCTATTTTGGTTTTTCTGGCAAAGATTCGACGACTATGGTATGCGATTTCTATAGCCAGAGGGCGGTGATTCTCTACTACCGTACCGACAACATGAAAACTCTACTTGTGTTGCGACCACCATGTGCACCCCACCGACTCCCTACTGCGGAAGCACACTATTAAGATATGGGTAGTATACCAATACCCAATGAACAAAACGCTGCAAAAATGGTGGCTAACTTACAGTAAAGAGTGAAGAATTATGATAGAAAAATGAGAGTGAATGTGAGAGAAAGAGCAGCTTGAACACACACACAGAGAGAGAGAGAGAGAGAGAGCATGAGAAACTGAGGAATCAATTATCAACATTCGGTATTCCAAAAATAATGATACTCAAGCAACATATATGGTCCCTCCTAACAACCAAGCTACTGCCAAAACTAATCCAAAAGGTGGATTAACTCAGCTAACCAAATGTTTAAGGAAAAGAGAATAAAATGTAATACATTAATCAAACGTTTTTATAAGTAAAGCCCTGCCTTCTCTGTTAAAATGACGTCGCAATTAAAAGTTGTTATCAAACTCTCATGGCCACTTAAAAAAACGTAATCCATGCTTTGACACTTCTATTTGCATGGGACTTGTGGCTGAAATCATAACATTGTTCCGTCCTTTTTGAGAGTCTTGTCCCCAAGACTCCATTTGGGGAAATTGTTGGACAGTAACATAATAATCCTCCTATGTTGATTCATTCTCTGGAAGATTCCCATTTCACTAACTTGAGGGATAGCAGTATTGTTTCTCTTCAACACCCTGTGAGCCAAGATTCCGGGCTTTGTGCTTCTTCATGAAATTCTTCAAGGCTTCAAGCTCATTTTTCATGATTATCAGTAGCATTTGATCTTAAGAGATAAATGAACGCCCAATAATCAAGTAAGATTGACACAACACCAATAATCACAACGTACCCTATCAATAGCGAAGCCATGCTATCCTAAGCCCAAGTTTACATCCCCAGCCACCAGTCTAAAAATCCTCTGAAAGTGAAAGATTTTCAAAAGGACAAGCTTTAGTTTTGGATTAGTCCTTTTTGAAACTATAGCAAGGATAACATTAGCAACAGCGACACACAGCTGATCAGGAAAGTTATCTCCTAGCACTAACTGAATCGACAGTTGAGCGAAAGCTTCATTGACAACCAATTCAATGTCAATACAAGAAATATACCTTTTCATGGAATCCAGAACACTAAAACACAACTCAGGGTCCGAATTCTTATACATTAGAACAATTTCATACTAGGTTTGTACAATATGTGGTACACACTGTATCCTAAAAAACATCCATAATTTTTCTAGTAACAAAAATCTCACTCCAAGTACGTGGACAATCCATACCAATTAATTCATCTTCAAGCGTGTTTAATACCCGATAAAACATATCAATCACCAAATCTCCTTTTCCAATTAAACCATGCTTACCATAATGTTCGATAATAAAAGAGACAACAAATGGAGAAATAGGTTCATTCTCGATTCTCATGTCGTTTAGTGGTTTTCACATTGTTTCCTTAATTTCATCAAATTCGGGCGCTTTTATTTCAGAAATTGCAATCATCTTCTAATCAACATAAAACTCAAAATCTCCAACAAAAGTTTTTTTAAAAAATAAATGAAACATGAAGAAGTGCATGGATATAGTAATTCCTTTCAGATAAGAGCTTAAGAGATGCAGTAAAAGAAACATTTACTAAAGTCATCCTAGAAATATTCATTCTCTTGAGTAATTGGCAGTTGGTGAAGATTTATTATGCTATAAGGCCTCAACAAGAGGTTCTGATATGGATTTCTTCCAATTGCCACTCATATTATCAAATTCGTATACATTATTCCAGAATTTAATCTTATCTTCTTTGTAATTTGCATCTTAAAGAGCTATCAAATGAAGAGGGGCTTTATCAGGCAATACAAATTCATCTCGAACAAGCCACTTGTCATGACCATAAAAAATTATGTTTAATATATTCTCATAGACCAGAAAATATCCCATCAACTCAGAAATAATATTATTAACTTTGGAACTGATAGCTCAATTTCTTCAATCTTTCCATTAAGAATGGATATAACATTCAAAAATTCATTTTTCTTTACAATCTCTTGAGCTATATCAGTCATGCTAGCTCATTCCCCCTCATAGACATGTTTTACCCCAACTTTAGCATAAAAGAATGAGAAGATTCCAATTCCTTCTGGAACTGCAACTTTTGGTGCATGCTCATCGAGCCTTTTACTGAACACCTCATAATCCATTTTCTTTCATCCAACAATATTCAAGAGTAAATGATCTGGTGCTTGACCAACAATCCATTGCATCTCATTTGTCTCAAAATAAACTGATGATGCAGATTGTACAACATTTTCATGCAATGAGAATTTAACCATCTTATCTACTTCTTTGCACGAAAAAGACTCTCGGTGTATTCTACTATAGAGCCTCGAAAACGTGATTTCATAGTTAACAGAAAATAACACATTTATTGAAAGTCCAATGGATGAATCATTTAACTTCAAGTCATCAGCGAATGTAATATTAAATGAAGCCCTATTAGTTGCAGATATTTCTTGGTAAAGCCATGATGCTCCAACCTTCAAATTTATAGAAATATCATCCACATATCATCCACCCGAATCAATCTTAAATGCAGTTAATGAATGAGCAAACTTGCCATATGAAAGACATAGGTTATCAATTAAAATGACATTCATTTTTATTTTTGCAGTTCTCTTTGTTTTTCCCTTCAATTCACTAAACGTAATCAACTCAAGCTTGATGATGAACTCATTTGTAGCAACTACCATTTCTGATCCCCTTGCAATTTGGTTATTTCCATCCGTTACACTCTCTATCAACAACTTAGCACCAAACTCCTCCATCATATTCTTCCCATGCTTATCCTCTAGTACCTCATTGAACACATCGTAATAAACTTCTTTTATCATTGATTCCTTCTCTTCAAATACATATGTATCATTTAACATCATGTCTCCCATTTCTACTTTCAACAAATACTTGACTTCTCTTTCGGGCATTTCATCGAATGTCTGCGTGTCAGCGTGTTTTATAGCTCTCTTTACCATGAATGTCTCTTCCTTTAATCCACTCCTGAAGCCCATTGTGAAGATATCCTCACATACTTCCTGATTAAACCTTTCAAACTCTACTGTAGTTAGTTGATCCCAAGTAATATCACTATGCCCTTCAATGTGGCTCCGAAACTACACCCCAACTTTGCCCATAAAATAGATTGAAGCCAATTGAACTTTGTGCTCCTCTGGAATTTCGTAGTCACAATCTGAAAGTATTTGTGATTCTCTCTAGTCCAAGCACGAGGTCTTTCCTCGTCGAAAATAGGAAATTCCACTCTAGGGAATATTGAACCCTTTCCTTCACTATAGAAAACAGGGGCTCTATTTTTTTCCCTTTATCAAGCGAGCAATCTCATCCATTTTAGAATTCAATGATCCTTCCATCTTCTTAGAAAAATCCTTCAACTCTCTTTTAATTTCTTCTTGACCACTTGCCAAGACACCATATCCTTCTTTTAGCTGCATCACAACAAGCTCTAAGTCCTCAATATGTTGAGTTTGAGTCTTTATCATTTTCCTTTCTCAATATTAATACTCAAAACCTTGTTATGAGGTCATTGTTAACATATGGGTAGTATACCAATAGCAAATAAACAAAACACAAAAAAAATGGTAGCTAACTTGCATTAAAGAGTGGAGAATTATGGAAGAAAAGTGAGAGTGAATGTGAGAGAGAAAAAACAGCTTGCATTCATATACATTCGTTATTCCCAAAATACTGATAATCAAACATCATATATGGTCCCCCTAATAACCAAGCTATTGCTAAAACTAATCCAAAAAGTGGATTAACTTAGCTAACCAAATGTTTAAGGAAAAGAGAATAAAATGTAATACATTAAACAAGAGTTTTTATTAGTAAAGCCACGCCATCTCCATTGAAACGACATTACACCCAAAAGTTGTTATCAAACTCTCACAACCACTTAAAGAAGTAATCCATGCTTTAACACTTCTATTTGTATGGGACTTATGACTGAAATCATATACACGTGTGTCGCCAAATCTGAGATAACTGCGCTGCCGTAGTGATGGCCACGTGTTGCGCCACCGAAGTACTCGTCCTCTACGGGGAGTGCGACTGGGACTCACACAGCGGTTGCGCCGCCTCCGCCGCACACGATCAAAGCCTTGTTGAGGGGTTCTTTGGCCGTCCGACAGAGGTGTATTTGGCGTCGGGGTGGGGTATGGTTGAAAATTGAGGAGAAGAATACGGTGTTGTATGAGTGAGGGGCTTTCTGAAGGGGAGGAAGTGGGATTGAATTTCTATGGTTGGTTCGGTGGTGGCATAGAATTTCTTTTCTTTTTTTTTCTTGTTTTTTAAATTTTTAATGGGTAAAATAAAATGACTTATTTGTCCTTAAAAAAATTCATTTTAGCCGGAAAATTCTTTGGATTTTAAAACTAGGTATTAAAATGAATAATAAATCAAAATTTGAATATTGAATTCTTAAATTTTAAATATTAAATGCTAAAGTGCAAATCGTCCCAAATATTGGAGCGTAAAAAAATACCCTATTTACGTCAGCTGATCGAGCTTATTGGTGATAGCTTTGTTGCTGGGTTGACTAACCTGCTACACAAGTTAGACTGCATTGAGGGTAATCGGGCAGCTCTGATTTTTTGGGCCCTTTGGTTCCATTGTAACAAGCGGCGGAATGAAGATATTACTTGGGAACCGGCGGATGTGATCTATTGGGCTGTGTAGAACTCGGACGTCCCGCGCACCATTGACACGGAGACTGCTGAACAGATTGCTCCAGTAGAAATTGTGAGGTGGCGCAAACCGTATTGTGAGTGGATCAAAATAAAATTCGACGGGGCGGTATTGGGGTGATTGCGAGGGATTTGGAGGGACAATGCATAGGCTGGGAGACAGATCATAAGAAACATACCGTGAATCTGCTCATCGCGGAAGCTCAAGCAGCTCTCTCGGCTGCCCGGTGGGTCGTTACTTCCTGGAGGAAAGTGGTGATTGAGGGTGATTGCTTGAACGTGATCAATAGTCTTCGGAATGGGGATGATGATCTCTCTGAAGTCAGGAACATCCTCTCGGACATTAAGCTTATTTGTAACTGTTTTTCGGATGTCCGTTTTTCCTTTACTAGGCGTGGTGCCAATGTAGTGGCCCACCAGCTTGCTCGTAATGCGGTCTCAACTTGCGTTGGTTCTTCTGATTTACCTTACTTTGCTTCGGACGCTTTTTTGGCTGACCTTTCTTAGTTGCCGGTTTGGCTGGTCGTCAAAAAAAATAAAAAAATAAAAATCTAACTTATATCTAACATGACATAATTTTTAATGAAAATTTTATATTTGAAAATTAATTCTTACACCATATATATGTTTAACTAAATCATTTTCCACATCATTTGAGTTTTATTATTAATTTTTGAAATCAAAACCTTCATGGTGAGTTTGCTCACCTCAACGATATCAATGACTATTACCTTTTCTAATACGGACAATTTTAAAATATTAATTAGAATTAGTATAATTGTGAATCAAAAATTACAATCTTAAATTACAACTCAGTATCAATTCTCATATTAAGCCACTGATTCAAATTTTTTTTTCATTCTCTGATAAGGTTACTTATCTCACAGAGACGTTAGAGCAGTCTCGAGCTCGGAGAAATAGGGATTAGAGAAAGGAGTATTCCGGCAAGACCAATCGGAGCGGGAGAAATATTGGAGAGAGAAAATAGCACAAAATTTAGATTGGAAAACTTAAGAATATTATTGCTTGCTTATTCTTCTAATCCACTGCTTGACAATAAATAATAGAAAGGCATCAACTAACTCTAGGACTCAATAACCAATTTGGTAAAGGAAAGAAAACTAATTAACAAACTTGGGCTCTAAGCAAATCTAAACTAACCCGTAACATAATCCTTCTTCCAAGCTGGCGGTTTCCTGCTGCGCGCACTCCTGCGCACTTCACCACTCTGCGGCTGCACATTCACATCGCCAAGCTGCTGCTCTTCACCATTTTCACCAAGCTGTTGTTGTTGCTGCTGCACCTTATCAAGCTCATCCATATCACTCCCCCCCTCCTCCGAAAAGCACCTTGCCCTCAAGGTGAAACTCCGAAAAAAAACGCTGGATGTTCTCCGCCGGTTCCCAAGTAGCATCATCAAGCGAACCATCACTCCAACTCACTAAACATTGTTCTTCCACCCGGCCTCGCCGAAGCACGGTACACACTTCATGCACCTTCGTCGGCCTCGAAGGAACTTTACCACCCAAGAAATCATCCGGCAACTCGCGAGGGCACTCCGAACCCAAATTTCCCTTGTATCGCCTTAATAATGAAACATGAAAAACCGGATGCACTCTGGATGATTCCGGCAACCGAAGCTTATATGCCACCGGACCAACCTTTTCCAGCACCTCAAAAGGTCCATAAAACCGCTGAGCCAACTTCTGATTACGACGTCACACAATGGATTGTTGATGGTAAGGCTGTAGCTTCAACAATACCTGATCACCGACTTCCAAATGCACCTCCCGACGCTTGGCATCGGCGATTTCCTTCATTCTCGTCTGTGCCTCCAGCAAATTCTTACACAAACTTCGCAACAACGCGTCTCGCTCCCCCAACACCTCATCAACCTCCGGTAACTTACTATCTCCCCTTTTATACGAGATCAAGTCCGGTGGAAGCCGCCCATAGACTGCCTGAAACGGTGTCATCCGGAGCCCTGAATGGTATCTTGTGTTCAAAGAATATTCGGCCCAAGGCAACATCACTGTCCACCTCCGCGGCTGTTCATGGCAAAAGACCCGTAAATATTGTTCCAAAACACGGTTCATGACCTCCGTTTATCCGTTGGTTTGCGGATGAAAGCCGAAATATGTTGGAGCGTAGTCCCACTTAATCTATAGAGCTCACACCAAAACCGACTCATGAATACCGCGTCCCGATCCGAAAGGATGGAAGAGGGAATGCCGTGTAATTTGACAACCATCTCAGTAAATAAATTCGTCGTCCTAGGAGAATCGAAGCTGGATGGTAAAACACCAAAATAGGTATACTTAGTAAGACGGTTCACAACCACCAAGATCCTGTACTGCCCCGCGATAGGGGTAATCCCGTTACGAAGTCCATACTCACATCTTCCCACACTCTTGAGGGAATTGGAAGAGGCTGCAATAACCTGGCCTGTGGAAGGGTGGAAAACTTCGTGGATTGACATGGCAAACAGGCAACGATATGCTTTCGAATATCCTCCCTCATATTCAGCCAATAAAACGCCGTAGCCAACCTCTGGAAAGTGCGATGCACACCAGCATACCCACCCGACGAAGAGTCATGGTATTCCTTTAATAGCTGAAAATGAAGATCCGACGATCGCCCAATGCACACACGGTGATTATATAACATCATTCCATCCCGAACAGTAAAGGGGTGCTGGAGCGTACCGGCTGCATGCGAGTCGTGCAAAGCCTATAAGTCCGGTTGGGTCTCATTCTCTTGGCGAATCAAGGATATAATGTCTGGCATCGGTTGAGAGACCAAACGAAATAAGTGAACGAGGGTATGATCCTCATCCCGCCGAGAGAGTGCATCAGCCACCACATTGGTTGTACCCTCCTTATATTCAATCTTAAAACGAAACCCCAATAATTTTCAAGCATAAAATTGCTGATCCGGGGTTTGAATAACCTGTTGTAACAACTCTCGTAGACTTCGTTGATCAGTACGGATAATGAATTCACAACCCAGAAGATATTGCCGCCATTTCTGGACCGCCTCAACAATGGCGTAAAGTTCCTTGTGATAAGTGGAAGCGGATAATCGTCGTGGTCCTAATTTCTTGCTAAATTAAGCCACTGGCTGCTCGAATTGGAGCAATACAACCCCGATCCCGGTCGTCGATGCATCTGTGTCGATCACAAATGGAGCTCCAAAATCCGGTAAACGAAGGACAGAAGCCGAACTCATTGCTTGTTTCAAGCTAGCAAAAGCCTCATCGGCCAGTGGGCCCCATACGAACTGATCTTTCTTCAGTAAATCCGTCATGGGGGCGGCTGTTGGGAAAACGCGATCAAAGAGTGCAGCGGAATTTAAAAATTTTCCCAAAAAGCAAGATCGGACTTGCAATTTCTATTTCTAATCTTAGGGATTCAAGAACTTACAAGAATCGTCACTTTCTTGACATGTTTTGAGCCGCCCTCAAACTCGCTTCATGCGGTAATGACAACCCTAGTCCCTCGAAAGATTCTTTCTACTTCAGATTCCAAAGTAGGTTTCCTCTAGAGTAATAATCCACACCAACCTAGATTCAAATCATGTTAGGGAAAGTTGAGACAATTAGGACCCAAGGGACGCCCAAGACTTATTTTAGGGATATAACCCTCAATTTCTTTTCCCTTTTTTTTATTCTCTATTATCTGACCTGGCTAATAATCACGTCATATCTTTCAAATTCAGATCTCCCACCCAAATCAAACCCTAGTTTCTTTTCTTCTTCGCCGTTTCTTCTTCTCTCCTCCTCTTCTTCTCTCCTTCTTCTCTCCTTCAACGATGAAAAACAGAGACGATCTTCTCACATTCTCTCATCGCGATTCGTCTTCTCACCTTCTCTCGCCCCCGATGTCTTCTACAATCGCCTCCATAGATGTCTTCTCGTTGTGGATTCATCTTCTGCAATGGCCTTCGTCGAATTCGTGTTCTGCATCGTCGTATCTTTATCTTCTGCAACTATTTCTGACTGCATTCTGCAATTGAAGATCCAGAAATCTTATCGTCTTCTTCTTCTAGTCTTCTGCATTTTTTTTTCCAGATTTCTTCAAGAAATCAAGTACGTGATTTCTATAATCGTGCGTTTTCATGAATCAAGCGTGCGATTTCAGAAATTGTTTGCGCGATTGTGGAAATCGCTAACGCGATTTCAGAAATCGCTAACGCGATTTCAGAAATCGCGCACTCGATTACAGAAATCGCTTGCGCGATTTCTTGAGTTTTGCGATCGCACACGCGATTTCTGCGATCGCGTACGCGATTTCTTGTGGAAAAATGAATAAACCAAATCTGGATCTTAAAAAAATAAAAGAAAATAAATAAAAAAGAAAAAGTGATAAATGAAAATAAAGAAAAAATTGAAAAATAGATTTAAAGAAATCATGATGAATAAAAATAATTAAAGAAAATAAAAGAAAAAAAGAAAAGAAAAAAAATCGAGTGTGCGATTTGTAAGATCGCCTACTCGATTTGCTACTCGATTTGCCACGTGGAAAATAATTATATTTAATATTTATTTTATTAGACAAAATTGAGAAAAGGGTTATGTACCCAATTCTTTTGAAACTAGGGGTTAACTTACTAAAAAAACACTTGGGTGTCCCTTTTAACCGAATGCCCCGGGAAAGTGCTAGCGATATAACATGTGGAAAGAAAGAAACATAAAACGAGAAGAAAGAGAGAAAGAGAATCCTCCCAAATTCTTGAAGCCATGTAGATTGGGCGTGAATCCCAAGTCACGCGTAAGGTGAAAAATTCGAATCCCTTGGCTTATTTATAGCCTAGGGTTCGAACCCCAAACCCTAATCGGAATCGGATTCCAACTTTGACTTTACTTCTATTTTCTTTCTCTCCAAGTAATAGGAATCTTATTCAAAATAAGATATCTTATTCTTCTAGAAAGAGAGTTCCTAACTAATTAGCAATATTTAATTATTCCAATAATAATTAAATATCTTATTCCAATAATGTTTATTCTAATCATATTAGAATTAATATTTACTAGAATAATAAATAGAAGATATTTAGTATTTATTTATTTATTTATTCTAATCAAATTAGAATAACTTAATTAATTAAACCTAGAAGGGCTTTAGAATTAATTCTCTTAATTAATTCTAACGAGCTAAAATTAATTCTCTAATTAATTTTATTTGGCTTCATAATTAATTCTCTTAATTAATTATATTAGGGATTTATAATTAATTCTCTTAATTAATTGTACTTGGGCTTTATAATTAATTCTCCAATTAATTAACATATGATCCGATTTCTCAATCGGACCACACGCCCAAAAACTTACTCACGTGCCACACGTGTACATTTACACTTGTAGTCTCGTTTCGATCAACTATTTGATCTTTCTTTCAATACCCTTTGAATCTGGCATTTGTGTGTGAACCCTTAGGTTCATTTTCAGTTAGCAGTGAGACTAATACGCTTTATTAGTTCACAGATCACACGACCATAGTCTGGCCACAGGTGTGTGACCCCTACCCGAACAATGAATATATATTCGAAAGAACCTTTCAGTCAATGATAGCTGTGAGGTACGATCCTCCTACCAACCCATCTCTCGAGTAAAATCTAGGGTATGGGAATAATGAGAGCCCTAATAATCGCAATCTTAAAGCTAAGTTCATTTCATATACATTTGATTTCAATCCAAGAAACCCTTTTCTTGATGTCTTGATCCACTACCTCGGCCGAGGGTTTAGGATGGCATATAAATCACTTATGTAATAAGAGATCTTCTTGCATTACAACAAGTGTAGGTCCTTTGTTGATTCTCATATGCTTCCATGTACCACTTGTGTAGCCCCAGCATAAGCCTTGAATCAATTGTCTAAGGCGACACCCTTTAAAGCTTATAGCTAAGACTACAGAGTTAGCCCACAAAGCATCAATGGAATCTCAAGTCAAAGGATTAATTTACTCACGCCATTGACCTGTGAGATATTTCCTAATCTGCAAGTTTCTATTTCTAGGTATAGAAACTTGCTTTCCCATTTAGGAATATTCTCACGCGGGACACCTCAGTGTCCCATTTTAATAACGAGCACCCTCATGTATTGCGTACGCATCAACTATGCACTTTACACCCTATGAAACAGGATGATCCTTCTTAAGGACGCAATCCGATGAGCAAGTCTCAATCGAGCCATATTAACACTCCCACTATTTGTTGGGCTCATCGAGTTGGAGTAGTTTCTAATCCGGCCTTGAGTTAGGGCTTGTTTCATGTGTCATTCACCTAATGACAAAGTCCCTAACAGCCTTATGGATTAGGGGAGTTCTAATACATGCGCACGTAATGAAAATACACAAAACACGTATTGGCAAATAAAGAAATGTTTGTCTATGATAATAATCAATCGTATATTATTCAAAGATTGTCTGTGATACAAGGAAAGTCCCAAAGCAGATTTCGTCGAATCGGCTTTCTAGGGCACTATTCCTAACAGCGGCTAAGTGGGCATACTGATTGACAAACCGTCTATAATAACCTGTGAGGCCGAGGAAACCTCGGAGTTGCTTTATTATCTTAGGAGTCGGCCATCTTATCATGGTTGCGATTTTGTCCCCGTCCACCTTTAAGCATCCCGCGGAAATAACGTGCCCCAAGTAATCTATGGATTCTCTGGCAAAAGAGCATTTGGATAACTTGACAAAAAGTCATTAGCTTTTAACAAGGATAACGTGACTTCTAGATGCAACATATGATCATCCAAGAATGGGCTATGTATTAGAATATCATCAAAAAATACAATTACGAACTTGCGAAGATACACGGCAAACAACCTGTTCATACATGCTTGGAAGGTGGAAGGAGCATTCATGAGCCCAAACGGCATCACACGAAATTCGTAATGACCTTCGTGAGTCCGGAATACCGTTTTGTAAATATCGCGATCATGGATGCGAATTTGGTGGTATCCTGATCGCAAATCCAGCTTCATAAAGAAACGGGCGGCGCTTAGTTCATCAAATAACTCATCAACCGTCGAAATAGGGAAACGATCCGGGATGGTGATAGCGTTCAAAGCTCGATAGTCCACACAAAAACGACACGAATTGTCCTTCTTCTTAACCAACAGGACCGGGGAAGAAAACGGGCTTCGACTCGGGCGAATAAGACCCTGCTCCAACATCTCGCGGACCAACCGTTCGATCTTATCTTTCTGGAATTGTGGATAGCGATAGGGGCGCACATTAATCGGCGCGGTCCCTGGAAGTAACCGAATCCGATGGTCGCTCCATCGCGGGGGTGGCAAACCCGTAGGCATGTAAAGCTCCCTGGAACTTATCCAAAACAGCCTGGACTTCCCGTTGCAGCGGAGGTTGTTGCTTCACGTCCTCATGTGCCTCAGAAGGTGGTACCACAATTAGCTCATAGCAGGTTGTGATAGAATTAAAGGCCTGTAAGCTGTAAAAAGTGTTAAGGGAAATTGCCTTCGGTGCAAACGCGCCGCCTTTCAAGCAAACCGGCTGATCTTGCGAAGTAAATTCCATGGCGAGGTTCGCGTAATCATGACAAACACGGCCCAACAATTGTAACCATTGCACCCCAAGAACAACATGAGGTCCATGAATGGGTAGAACAAACACATCCACCGGAAAAACCGTGCCCTGAAGTAATAAAGGCACCCCCCATGCACTGCTCTTTGCAGAGCCAAGATGCTCCGTTACCAACATATACATGAAAAGGCGCGACTTCCTCCACCTGTAAGCGGAGCTTTTCCACAATGGTAGGATGTATAAAATTGTGTGTACTGCCTCCATCGATCAAAACGTCCACCACAAACGCCTCAATCATACCTGAAATACGCAGAGATCGGGTGTCGGACTTCCGGCCAAACTATGTAAGGAAGATACGTTCGCTGTCAAAACCTTATCGGCGCTATCCCAATCAGCTGCTACATTCTCATCCTCGTCGTCTCCCAATAGCAATAAATATCGGCCGCAATGATGGCCTTTAACCCACTTATCCTCGCAGTTATAGCAGAGGCCCTTGGCATAGCGTTCCAAGCGTTCGGCGCGAGTTAATCTCCAAATTGGTGGGGGCGGAATGATTTAGGGGGCAATGGCTGCGTCGGAACTGGAGTCGGTAATAATGGTAAGTGGGACGTAGGCGCAGAAGGCGTGTTGGTGGCGGTGAAGGTAGAACGCTGCTACCCACCCGTCATGCGTGCCGGTAAGGTGGAGGTCCAAGCAAGATGCTTGGCTTCCAATTCACGTGCGAGGGCAAAAAATGCCGACAGCGAATCGGGCTTAAGTAGCAAAATTTCATGCTATAGGTGTGGTTTAAGGCCGGCGTGAAAAAGAGATTGTAGATTTGTTTCCAAAACTCCCGTGATATTAACCAGAATCTTTTCTAACGCCGATTGATACTCGAGGACCGTCCCCGTTTGTTGTGTTGGAAAACACGAAAGAGTTGAGCAGCGGAAGTTTAAAATTTTCCACAAGTTTAATCGTTGTCTTGCAATTTTCGTACTGTAACGTTGGGAATAACAAGAAACTCACTTTAATTGAAGCTTTCTTATGATGTTGTTACCGCCTAACAAACACCCTTCAAGCGGAAACTCCCTCGAACGACCTTCGAATTAGACTCCAAAGTAGAAGCCCTCCAAAGCGTATCCACACCAATCCTAGAACACGATCAAACAAGTGAGAATGCTAGTTCTATAGCTTGTGTTAATGGCTAGGATAATTTTTCTTTGAAAACTTTTCTTTTAATTTTTCTCAAAAACTTAATACTTCGTGAGTGTTGGTCTAAAGAATAAGAGAAGCACCACCCCTTGTATTTATACAAGTGAGGATTGAGCCCCTAGGGTTTCTAAAACCTAATGGGCTTTGTTTTCTTGCTCACTAATTAACTAATTTAATTATTAATTTAATTGGAGAAAATAAGTTCCCAACTTGTTCTCCATGTCTTGCAAGAATAACCTTCTCTCTCCTACAATAGGAAGTTGGACTTTTCAACTTTCCTAAAGTTAAAAGTCAATATTCAATAAATAAATTAATTCCCAATTAATTATTTATTGGGTTAAGTTTATTTGAGAATAGTCTTAACAATAATTAATTAAAAGACCAAAATTAATTAATTACAATTTAATTAATTAATTCTAGAACAGAATTCACGTGTGAAATAACTCACATGAAATGGGACACGCGTGAAGCCACGTTGGCCGCATGACACGTGGCAACCACGTGTACTTGACACGTGGCATTAGCCTCGTCTCATGCCCATTTCGATCAACTATTTTGATTCTTCATTAATCATATTAAAATCCTACCATAACCCTCGTGTTCTGGCATTTGTGTGTGACCCTTTAGGTTAATTATTCGATTAGCAGTGACAACAATTAATTAATTTCCTAATTAATTAATCACTTCACAGATCACACTACCGTAATCTAGCAATAGGTGTGTGACCCCTAGCCGAATAACGAAATAAATCGAAAAACCTTTCAGTCAATGACAATCAGTGAAATACGATCCTCCTACAGCTCCATTTCTCAATCAAGAACTAAGGCATAGGAATATTCTCAGAGCCCAAATATTCTTGATCTTTAAAGTTAAGTTCGTTTCATATCCATTTCGATGTCAATCCTAGAAAACCTCATTTTCTAGATGTCTTGATCTTTTATCCACCTTGGCCAAGGGTTTAATGTTTAATGGACTACGAACAACTCAATCAGTAAGAGATCATCGTTGTTCTTAACAAGTGTAGATCCTTTGTTGATTCTACTAATTCTACATATGCCACTTGTGTAATCCCAACATAGGTTGTGGTTCAGGTGTCTATATGGCGACACCCTTTTGAGCCTATATCAAAGATTACAGAGTTAGCTCATATGAGACATTACAGAATCTCAAGTCTTAGCATTAATTAATAACGTCATTGACCTGTGAGATATTTCAGGAAACTTCCTTATCTGGAAGTTTCAGGAAACTTCCTTTTCCATTTAGGAATGTTCTCACGCGGGACATCTCAGTGATGAAGTTCTTGTAACAATCACCCTTATGTATTATGAACGCATCATCGTATGCACTTATCACTCCATGAAACTGAGTGATCCTTCAAAAGGACATAATCACACAAGCAAGTCTCAGCAGAGTCAAGGTCGACACTCCCACTGTCTGTCGGACTCATCGACTTGGAGAAGTTTCTAATCCTCGCCTATGGAGTTAAGAACTTATTTCATGTGCCGTTCCCATAACGACAAAGTTCTTAACAGCCTCATCGGATTAGGGGAGTTCAATACATACAAAACACAGTCAACCCAAACAAACATAAATAAGCACATAAAGAAGTGATTGCCTATGAACAAAATCATCTCGTTTATTATTCAAAGTTTGTTTGTGACTTCACAAGGAAATAGTAAAGCAAACATCTGCTTTAAGGGTACTATTCCTAACAATCTCCCACTTGCCCGTCAAAGCCACTCAGGTGCTAATCTAAGACCCATCTTCTGAAGATGTCCTTCGAAAGCCTGTTGACTAAGGGCTTTTGTAAGCGTATCTGCCATGTTCTCTACTGATGTGACCCTTTCAATTTGCACATCTCCTCTCTTGATGATATCACGGATTAAGTGATACTTCCTCAAAATGTGCTTGGTCCTTTGGTGAGATCTTGGTTCTCTTGCTTGAGCAACCGTCCCGGTGTTGTCACAAATCACTGTAACGGGGTCTTTAATGCTAGGAACTACTCCCAGCTCGTGGATGAAGTTTCTTACCCAAACACCTTCCTTAGCTACGTCGTTTGCAGCTAAGTATTCGGCCTCGAATATGCAGTGGTCGCTTGCTTGGAACTTTTCCAACTCACTGCTCCGCCGTTTAGGCAGAATATGTATCCTGACATGGATTTAAAATCATCCATGTCTGATGCAAAGCTTGCATCACAATATCCTCTAATGACAAGATCTTGCTGGCCTCCGTAAACCAAGAACAAATCTTTAGTTCTTCACAAGTACTTAAGGATGTTCTTTACAGCAGTCCAGTGACCTTCGCCAGGGTCAGATTGGAATCGACTAGTCACGCTAAGTGCATAAGCCACATCCGGTCGAGTACATAGCATCGCATATATTATGCTTCCTATTGCTGATGCATAAGGAATTTTGGACATCCAGAACATTTCAAGTTCAGTCTTGGGACACAGCTTCTTCGAAAGAACTGTTCCTGGGCCCATCGAAAGTTTTCCACATTTGGATTCTTCCATACTAAATCTTTTTCGTATTTTGTCTATGTAAACCGACTGTGATAATCCTAATAATCTCCTAGATCTATCCTGATAGATCTTTATATCGAGAATGTAGGATGCATCACCAAGATCCTTCATCTCAAATTGGTTCGATAACCAAGACTTTGTTACTTTCATATCATCCTTCGTATTCCCAATGAGAAGGATGCCATCTACATAAAGTATCAAAAATTAAACCGAGGTTTCCAATTCTTTCTTGTACACGCAGGACTTATTCGGATTTTGAATAAAGCCAAACGATTTGACTACTTCATCAAATCGAATGTTCCAATTCCTAGAAGCTTGTTTCAATCCGTAGATTGATCTTTGGAGCTTACAAACCTTTTGTTCGCTCCCACTGAATGTGAAACCCATGTGTTGCTCCATGCAAATGTCTTTGTCAATGTCCCCATTGAGAAAGGCAGTTTTCACATCCATTTGCCATATCTCATAGTCATAATATACAGCAATGGCAAGCAAGATCCGAATGGACTTTTGCATTGCAATCGGGGAGAAGGTTTCATCAAAGTCTACATCTGGTCTTTGAGTGAAACCCTTAGCAACTAATCTTGCTTTAAAGGCTGCCACGCTTCCATCTACTCCAAGCTTTCGCTTATATATCCATTTGCACCCTATGGGCCTGATCCCATCAGGTGGATCAACCAAGGTCCAAACTTGGTTAGAGTACATGGAATCCATCTCGGATTTCATTGCTTCTTTCCACTGTATAGAGTTTGAATCTAACAGTGCCTCCTCATAAGTTAATGGATCATTATCCATTTGAGATGTTTGGTGGAGAAAACCATACCATCTCTCTGGTTGTTTGGGAATGCGTTCAAAACGTCTTACTAGAGGAGGATCTTCGCGTGTATCACTATCTACGATTGGCTGAGGGAAATTAGTCTCCAAACTTGGCGTGGGACCTTGGTCTCGAACCTCTTTGAGTTCTGCGATCTTGCCTTTCTTTTCTTTAAGGAACGAGTCCTCAAGAAAAGTAGCATTTCTTGACACAAAGACCTTTTGTTCAAGAGGATCGTAGAAATAATATCTTATTGACTCTTTAGGATATCCTACGAAGTTACATAAGCTTGATCTAGCTTCAAGCTTATCTGCCAGTGTCCTCTTCACGTAAGTAGGACAACCCCAAATTCTTAAGTAAGAATAGTTAGGGATTTTGCCAAACCACATCTCAAATAGGGTTTTGGTACAGATTTGGAGGGAACAAGATTCAGAATCTTAACTGCTGATTCTGGGCCCTAACCCCAGAATGAAGGTGGCAATTCAGTGAAGCTCATCATGGAACGAACCATATCAAGTAAGGTTATGTTCCTTCTTTCTGAAACTCCATTTAATTGAGGAGTTCCCGGAGGAGTCCATTGAGAGATAATTTCATTATCTCTGAGATGACTGAGGAATTCTTCACTTAGATACTCCCCACCTCGATCAGATCAAAGTGTCTTAATCTTGTGACCAATTTGGTTCTCAACCTCCTTTTGAAATTCCAAGAATTTCTCAAAGGCTTCAGATTTATACTTCATTAAGTACACATAACCAAATCGACTAAAGTCGTCTATGAAGGTTATGAAATACTAATGATTGTTTCTCATACTTACACCAAGTGGTCCACAAACATCAGTATGGATTAAATCCAATACTTTAGTGGCACGTTCCACTTTACCATTAAAGGGAGTTTTAGCCATCTTTCCTTTAAGACATGATTCACAATAAGTTAACTCTTTAAGTTCATTATCATAGAATGATCCTAAATTGGTTAACTTAGCAATCCTATCGTTAGAAATGTAGCCTAAACGTGCATGCCATAAAGAAACCAAGATCTTGTCATCTCTTTTGCGTTTGTTTAATTGTTGTATGTTCAAAATATTAGTGTTTTTAGTTGTATAAAGTCCATTAGATAATGTACCAAGCAAAACGGAAGTTTTATTCTTCTATAAAAGTTTCCATTTCTAGAAAAAGTCTCATAACCTTCACAATCAAGTATTGGAATGGAAATGATATTATGAATAATAGAAGGTACATAAAGGACTTTGTTCAAAACTAAAGTAAAGACACCTAAATCTAATCTACACGTTCCAATGGCTTGGGCTTGAGGGCTTGATCCATTCCCAACCTTCAAGACGCATTCTCCTTCTTCAAGCTGCCGGACCTCATTTAACATGTGTACATTATTACAGATATGAGCTCCACAGTCGGTATCAAGTACCCAAGAATTAGAATCAATAGATAGATTTACTTCAACAATAAACACACCTTTCTTTGGAGTATCCTTGTACTCTTGGCAGTTCCTCTTCCAATGCCCTTTCTTGCCACAATGATGGCAAACGTCCTTTCTCTGATCCTTTCTCTTCCCGGCTTTTCACTTTTTAACCCCACCTTTGGGTTTAAGAGATCCCTTCTTCTTGGGAACTTTCTTCCCTTTGCCTTTAGAAGGCCCAGAAGAGGAGGTGACCATCATTACTTTGCGATCCTTCTTGATCGTGTCTTCAGCAGTCACAAGCTGACTAATCAACTCAGCTACAATAGCATGAGGATGATTCATGTTGAAGTTTAACACGAAAGGATTGAATGATGGTGGAAGCGATGCGAGCAACAAGTCCACAGCGAGTTCTTCACTCAGTGGCATTTCCATGGAGGTCAGTTTCTCGTTCAAAGTAAGAAACTTGAGACCGTGCTCATGGGCACTTGTACCTTCTTTCATTCTGAGATGAAAGAGCTCCTTTTAGGTGTTGTACGTTAGAACACACTCTCGTTGTCCATTGACTCGTGTTGCCTCTGCATGTCCGGAGACATGATGGCCAACATGAGGCAATGGGCTTGAAGATTATCTTCAGACCATTTCGCAATCGCGTCCCTTTCGACTCGAGTCGGAGCCTCGCCTTTAGCAATAGGCTCTCCCTCAAAGAGAACATATCTTCTCTTTTCAGAATCTAAAACTATCTTTAGATTCCGAAGCCAATCAGAGTAATTGGGCCCCGTCAACTTGTTTGATTCCAGGATGGATACCAAAGGGTTGGTTGCCATTTCAATTGTAGAGAATCACAGAACTACAACCTAAATGGAAAAAAACAGAGAAAACATGATCATGCTGAATAATAACGATTACATATTATCAAGGTCTTTAGAAATATGTTCTCCCACTGTTTTTAGAAAGTCTAAAAATCCCAACGACTTTAGAACAAACTTATTTTCTCAATGGGTATTAGGATCCCAAGAATTCTTAGTTTTGGACCCACGACTCGTGAGACATCCACAGGTCTAAGAATCTTTAGGTAGGCACGAATTGCCAATTCCATCCTCATGGAATTCCTAGTAAGATTTTTGCATCACTAATCTTTCAATCATGGACCCATGACTCGAGAGACATCCATATCTACTTTAGTGTTGAGCAGGACCCATCAATCATAAGATCTCAACCAAACTTAGTCCGGAACGACCCACGACTCGTGAGACATCGCCCATTCTAAAATGGTCAAGAAATACTAATTATTTAAAATAATTAATCAGGAAACTAAAAGTTAGTAAGCTACACTAATTACCCCTCGACTCGTGAGACAACAATTAGTTTCACTTATTGAGTCTTAAATCCTATTGATGGAACGCTAGGTATTTTATTACCGTGATAAAACACCTATTTATTCGAATTTTGCTCAATATTTAAATGGGATTTTCGAATAACCTCACCAACATATAAAGTTATCCAAATTTTAATTGTCTTGTTAATGCAGTTTCACATAAAGTGCATCACAGAAGCAATTACCAGATAACATGTCCTAGCATGATACTAATTATGTGATGATCATGGGTATCCTATCTTATATGTGATTTTGGGAGCCACTCCAGAATCACTAGTTCTAACATTCATGCCACATAAGACAATTCACATCATATAGGGGTACATAATTTAATGGAAAAACGCCCTATCTATTACATTAATAGAAACCCTCCTAAACATTTTGAGGGGTCTTCTTATGGCCACCGTTTGCTTCTTGTGGATCCTTCTTATTCCATGTGTGCTTATCTCCAAAATGAAAATAAAAACCTCACTTCCTAAGTTCTACTCTCTTTATATAAAGTAATATGGCTCAATTTTCATCTTGACCATAAACAAGTACACGGGGCATACCCCTGGCCCAAAAACAGTAATAAGGAAAGCCACATAATAAACATATAACAGTACGCACATAAGTAGGGCTCTAACCCCAATTGAAAACGCGCAACTATGGGGCTCCGACCCCAATTGAAATCATCCATGTGAAGAATTTAAAACCATACATAAGACTAACCTATGATCACCTAAACTAGCATGCTTCCGCTTGAATTTAAATTTACTAATTAAATTTAAAATTCCTTTGACTTCAAGTTACAATTAACTTAAGTAATTTGAATAGAGTTCATTATTCAAGAATTTATTAAAAATCGAATCACCGGATCTTGACAAAACAACAATTAATTCAAAATTAAATTTTTGTCAAAATATCATTCAAAGTGATATTTATTATTTTCTCAAAAAAATTAGAACTTGACTTTAATTCATAAAATCCAAAATTTTATAATTATTTTAAATAAATAATTTTATAAAATTAAAATCAAAATTTAAAATAAAATCAGATTTTACAAAACGGGATTTTAATGAAACCGAAAACACAATACGAAAAAGGCGTCTCGGGACAGCCCGCAAGCACGCGCACAAGGCGTGCGCGAGCAGGCCGTCCCACGCACATAGCAGGCGCGGGACGCCTAGGCAGCGCAACGCAGCAGCGCACAGGGCTGCGCGCAAGGCCACGCGCGCTGGCCTGTGCGCGGCTCGCGCCCGCTGTCCAGGCGGGTGTAGACAAGGCGGGGAGGCTTATGCCGCCCCCCATCCGCGAAAACGCGCTAGGCCGCGCGCGATATATACTCCTGTTCCGGATTCGTTTCGTAATTTCCAAAATTCCAATTTTCGTTTCGAATTAAAACAGTTCTAAATAATCTGAATTTAAACAGCGTAAAACCAGATTAATCAGGAAACAATTTTCGCAAAAATTTCAAGAAACAGCACATCCGGCAACTTCATATTTCAAATAAAAACCATGAATACACAACATATACTCAAATTCAAGAATTTTAATCAAAATTCATAAAGCAGTAAAGATACAATACGAACCTTGCAAGGTGGCTCTGATACCACTTGTTGGAAAACACGAAAGAGTTGAGTAGCGGAAGTTTAAAATTTTCCACAAGTTTAATCGTTGTCTTGCAATTTTCGTACTGTAACGTTGGGAATAACAAGAAACTCACTTTAATTGAAGCTTTCTTGTGATGTTGTTACTGCCTAACAAACACCCTTCAAGCGGAAAGTCCCTCGAACGGCCTTCTAATTAGACTCCAAAGTAGAAGCCCTCCAAAGCGTATCCACACCAGTCCTAGAACACGATCAAGCAAGTGAGAATGCTAGTTCTATAACTTATGTTAATGGCTAGGATAATTTTGCTTTGAAAACTTTCTTTTAATTTTTCTCAAAAACTTAAATTTCGTGAGTGTTCGTCTAAAGAATAAGAGAAGCACCACCCCTTGTATTTATACAAGTGAGGATCGAGCCCCTAGGGTTTCTAAAACCTAATGGGCTTTGTTTTCTTGCTCACTAATTAACTAATTTAATTGGAGAAAATAAGTTCCCAACTTGTTCTCCAAGTCTTGCAAGAATAACCTTCTCTCTCCTACAATACGAAGTTGGACTTTTCAACTTTCCTAAAGTTAAAAGTCAATATTCAATAAATAAATTAATTCCCAATTAATTATTTATTGGGTTAAGTTTATTTGAGAATAGTCTTAACAATTAATTCAATAATTAATTAAAAGACCAAAATTAATTAATTAATTCTAGAAAAGAATTCGCGTGTGAAATAAATCATATGAAATGGGACACGCGTGAAGCCACGTTGGCCGCGTGACACGTGGCAGCCACGTGTACTTGACACGTGGCATCAGCCTCGTCTCATGCCCATTTCGATCAACTATTTTGATCTTTCGTTAATCATATTAACATCCTACCATAACCCTCATGTTCTGGCATTTGTGTGTGACCCTTTAGGTTCATTATTCGATTAGCAGTGACAACAATTAATTAATTCCCTAATTAATTAATCACTTCACAGATCACACTACAGTAATCTAGCAATAGGTGTGTGACCCCTAGCCGAATAACGAAATGAATCGAAGAACCTTTGAGTCAATGACAATCAGTGAAATACGATCCTCCTACAACTCCATCTCTCAATCTAGAATTAAGACATGGGAATATTCTTAGAGCCCAAATATTCTTGATCTTTAAAGTTAAGTTCGTTTCATATTCATTTCGATCTCAATCCTAGAAAACCTCATTTTCTAGATGTCTTGATCTTTTATCCACCTTGGCCAAGGGTTTAATGTTTAATGGACTACGAACAAGTCAATCAGTAAGAGATCATCCTTGTTCTTAACAAGTGTAGGTCCTTTGTTGATTCTACTAATTCTACATATGCCACTTGTTTAATCCCAACATAGGTCATGGTTCAGGTGTCTATATGGCGACACCCTTTTGAGCCTATATCAAATATTACAGAGTTAGCTCATATGAGATATTACAGAATCTCTAGTCTAAGGATTAATGAATCACGTCATTGATCTGTTAGATATTTCCTAATCTGGAAGTTTCAGGAAACTTCCTTTCCCATTTAGGAATGTTCTCAAGCAGGACATCTCAGTGATGAAGTTCTTGTAACAATCACCCTTATGTATTATGAACGCATCATCGTATGCACTTGTCACTCCATGAAACTAAGTGATCCTTCAAAAGGACATAATCACACAAGCAAGTCTCAGCAGAGTCAAGGTCGACACTCCCACTGTCTGTCGGACTCATCGACTTGGAGAAGTTTCTATTCCTCGCCTATGGAGTTAAGAACTTGTTTCATGTGCCGTTCCCATAACGACAAAGTTCTTAACGACCTCATCGGATTAGGGGAGTTCAATACATGCAAAACACAGTCAACCCAAACAGACATAAATAAGCACATAAAGAAGTGATTGCCTATGAACAAAATCATCTCGTTTATTATTCAAAGACTGTTTGTGATTTCACAAGGAAATAGTAAAGCAAGCATCTACTTTAAGGGCACTATTCCTAACATGTTGCACCTTCGCTAATAATCCAAAGTAGTCTACATAATTCAAGGGATCGAAACGGAGTTTGAATTTGATGACGAAATCCGACCAAGAATCCAAAAGATTGTTTCGTTGGCACCAACGAAACCAATCCAAAGCGGGCCCCTCCAGCATAAGTCCTACGGTGGCCAACCGCAAGTCCTCCGGAACTCCATAAAAATCGAAATACTCGTGTGCTTGGAAAAGCCAGCCCATGGGGTCCTTGCCGTCACACTTGGGCATCTCGATACGCAATTTAGTAGTTGGATTATTGGGAACAAACTCCGGATTGTTGTGGACGGTAGTAGTCAAGTCACGGCCTCGCATTCCCTGGGACGATTTGGTTGGAACCGTAGCTTTCTCGGCACGTGCCGTCAGTAACGACATCTCATGTTGTAAATTTTGCATCGATTGGGTGAGTTGGTGTAGCGACGTGTTCTCGGCTAGCAACTGAGTGTCCATCTGACGTTGATAAGCTTGGATGGATTCTTTGAGAGCCGCTTCGTTTTTTTCCTGAAATTCTTTGAAACTGGCCGTGCTAACGAAATCCGACATCGTTCAGAATCAATGAAAGCACCAGTGATAAGGTTACTTATCTTACAGAGACGTTAGAGCAGTCTCAAGCTCGGAGAATTAGGGATTAGAGAAAGGAGTTTTCCGGCAAGACCGACCAGAGCGGGGGAAATATTGGAGAGAGAAAAGAGCACAGAATTTAGGTTGGAAAACTTAAGAATATTATTGCTTGCTTATTCTTCTGATCCACTGCTTGACAATAAATAATAGAAAGACATCAACTAACTCTAGGACTCAATAACCAATTCGATAAAGGAAAGAAAACTAACTAACAAACTTGGGCTCTAAACAAATCTAAACTAACGCGTAACATAATCCTTCTTCCAAGCTGGTGGTTTCCTGCTGCGTGCACTCCTGCGCACTTCACCACTCTGCTGCTGCCCATTCACATCGCCAAGCTGCTGCTCTTCACCATTTTCACCAAGCTGTTGCTGTTGCTGTTGCTGCTGCACCTTATCAAGCTCATCCATATCATTCCCATTTTCTTTCCCTACCTTTTCTTTACAACATTTCTAAGAGTCTTAATTGACTAATTGTAGAAGAAAAATTTTCAATTATTTATTTTAATAATATTATAATACCATATATTAAATAAAATTTATTTATTTATTTATGACGTCATATTGATTTGTTCGTATCTCGAATAGATGACTAGCAAGGTCACATGATTATTAGCCTCTAACAATATTTTTTGAATGGTTTTCAATTTTTTTAAAGAATTCTTTATCTAATCTTTTGATATTGTTCACTTTAGTATTTAAATTGAAAGGCCGTTAAAATTTTCGGCCAAAACACCACACATTTTAAGGAAAATTTGGCCCTTTTAATTCTTTTATGTATTCAAAAAAAAAAAAAAAAAAAAAAAGAAAGCAAAAAACATAAAAAAAATAGGAAAAAGAAAATCATATCTAGATCTATCGTTTGAAAATGACCGGCCTGATTTTCCTTTTACCTTTCCTTTTGTAAGTTTAAAGATTTCATTTATTTAAGAAATTTTTTTCTAGTTTTGAAAATGACCGGCCTGATTCTCCTTTTTCTTTTCCTTTCTTTTTTTCTCCTAATTTAAGAATTTAATGGTATTTGAAATTAAAAATAAAAAGAAAATTGAAATAAATCTATGGTGACTTTTTAGTATGTATTAATTTTTGTTTTGTTTTATTTAATAATTGTGTTTGAATTTGTTGACGAATTTCTTAATTTAGTTATTTTAAATCTCATATTAGGCTTCACTTCCATGGGCTAGATCATCTCCAGAAAGGGCTACAGCCATGCATCAGAAAATGAAAGATCGAAAAGATTATATGGACACGACCAGTACGGCGATTGAAGAATGAAAAATGAAAATCATATCGAGATGTGATGAAGAATGTAAACCAAACAAGGAAATCACAAACAAAGGATTTTCTTTTCCCTTTTTTTTTTTTTTTTTTTTTTGTATTCTAATTTTTGAATAGGGTTAATCTTACTTTGCACCCCAACCTTTGGGGTGTATTGCACTTTAATACCCAACCTTTGAAATGTTACACTTTGGTACGCAACCTTTGAATTTTGTTGCACTTTAGTACCCCGATCAATGAGAAAATACCACGCAGTACCAATCAATGGGGTACACGTCTGCACTTGGGTACCAAAGTGCAACAAAATTCAAAAGTTGGGTATCAAAGTGCAATATTTCAAAGGTTGGGTACTAAAGTGCAATACACTCCAAAGGTTGGGATGCAAAGTAAGATTAACCCTATTGAATATATCATAAAATCAATGTCAAGATTTCACCGAATTTTCAATTTGGATACTAAAATGAGTAATATTGAAAGGTTGGACTAAAGATTTTGAAAATTTAAAAATAGGGTAATAACTAGTAAGTGACGTTGGGTGAAAAAATGTTTAACCAATTTTATTTTCAAAAGTAGATACAGTATAATTACGTTTTGGAAAAGCTTTAATTTTGTTGAAACCTTTATTTAAAAGCTTGACATGAAATTATACAAACAGACATTGTGTGGGGAATATACAATAGAATCGCACATATACATACAAAAATAGTAAAAAGATGATAGCCAGCTGTGGACTGTGAATCTGCAAAATGTGGGGTAATTGAAGAAAGTAGCAAATTTTGAAAAGTGCATTTCATTTTCACACACACAACATACCAGCTTGCTTTGGTTTGTGTGTTTTTGAGAAAAAGGAGCATTTTCTGATTTCGAGTTTTGTCATTCTATAGGGTAACAGCAGTTACGCACTACAAGAAAAATCCCTTCTCCTAACGCCAATTTTGCTTACATTTGTAAAATCGTAAGCATTAAATTTTTCACTACGTTTTTCTATGCGTAATCTTAATAAGTTATAAAAGACCACGGTAAAAATTAAAATTATAAGGAATAATTGATTATTGCTTACGAAAGTACAAACATAAGAAATAAAATTTTAAATGATTACGTTTTTAATCCAAACCATAATAAATACTTAATTATTGCTTACATTTGTATAAGTGTAGTACAAATGTAAGGAATAAAATTTTAAATGACTACATTTTTAATCCGAACCGTAATCAATACTTAATTATTACTTATATTTTTACAAGTGTAGTACAAACATAAGGAATAAAATTTTAAATGACTACGTTTTTAATCCAACCGTAATCAATACTTAATTATTGCTTATATTTATACAAGTGTAAGTACAAATGTAAGGAATAAATATTTAAATGACTACGGTTGTAATCCGAACCGTAATCAATACTTAATTATTATTTATATTTATGCAAGTGTAATTAGTAAACTAATTAAAAAACTACGGGTCTAACTAAAACTATAAGCAAAAGATCAACGTATTATTTACGTTTATGTAATCGTAATTAATAAAATTATAAAAACGTACAACAATTTAAAAAACATAAATAATAAGTTTCTTAAAGACAATACTTAATAACTTTTATTTTGTATATTTAAATATTCTTATTTTTAATCATAATTAAATATGTTAAATATAAATTACATAATAATTAACCTTTTTCAGAATTAATATTGTTAGGATGATCATATTTAATTATTATATAAAATAAAGATATTATTTAGTCGATAATTAATATTTATTAATTTAATTAATATCATCAAAGGAATCTAAATGGACTTATTTATGAAAAACAAAATTATAAAATCTTTTCTATATCTTAATAAATGTAAATATAACATTTAAATTTTGTTAAACGTAAGAAAATATTATGAAATTAAATTTCTTCTATGTTAGATTTTTTATATTTAAAAAGTTGTTATTTAATTTAAATTTAATATTTTATTTATAAATATAAATTAAATTAGTTATTCCATGCATATTTATTTTTATGAAGTATGATAAAAAAAATTATAAATTCCCTCTTATATTTATATCTTAATTTTAAATATATTTTATATAAGTTCATTTAAAGTTAATTTAAAATAATTTATTTGCAATTATAACAATCATTTCCTCAAAATAAAATTTCATATAAAAAAACCACAAAAGAAGTATCCATTAGTGCATTACCAAATTTTCCCCTCGAAATTGAAAATCATAACAAACACACCAATATCAATAAGTACATTAGTAAATTCACATTGATGGTGCAGGAAATGGGTTCCTAAGATGCGACCAACACCTTAATATTTGTTTTGTGAGGGGAGGACCATCACAGGCACGGGGCCTCAGGAACTGGGTTTCCTTTTGAGCGTGGGTTCTTCCAACTAGGATAACACCAAGAGTGCAGAGTGTGATTGGGATGCAACTGTGGTGAAAGTAATGCGGAGCTTGAAAGGATGAAGAAAAATGGAGGAAAGTATACCCAGCTTTTAGAAGTGCAGCGTGTATGAGGAAGATGACTTAGGGGAGAATGCATGAGTCTCCCTCTATTTATATGTTAGGGGTGAGGGTGGTTTGGGTAATTTGACCAAGTGGTCCCAAACCTGTGTTGCCCTAACACGTGGCGGCCTATGACGGTATGAGAGTGATGGATCTGATCCGAGCATGGTTTTATGTCTCATCACACATAAATATCCGTTAGAGTCATTTAAACAATTATTACAAACGTTGAACATGCATGATCAATATTTACAATAAAATATTAGGCATTCATAAACCCTATGTATGAAATTAGTTAATCTTACAAATATTAAAATATCATTAAATAGTATTCATTGAAAAAAAAATGTTAGATAGATACAAAACCCAAGTATTTATATTAAACCCCCTAAGAATTTCACTCCTTGCATTAAACCCCTTATCTTTGGGCTCTTTATTACATATACCCCCCTGAAATTTCAACATATTAGGGGCAAGATAATAAATTTTCGCACATTCCGTTAAATTTAACGGAGGAGATAACGTGTCAGGGAGAATTCATAATTTCTCAAACCTCATAGGGTAAGCAGTAATTTCGCTAAACCTCAAGGGATTGTTCGTAATTAACCCTATTTATTATTGTTTTTTAAATTGGAACAGGATGAACTAGAAGAACAAGTGAAACAAGTTCCAAAAAATGAAAGATGAAATAAATTTAAAAATGTCTTATTTGTAATGCAATGGGATTTGATGAACATGAACGAGTTATAACTTAATGGAAGTTCTTTTGCTTCTAGTTCTCGACAAACAGACATGTCTACGATATAAATTACAAATAAAAAATTATTGACTATAGCATTTTAATATTTCAGTTAACTTCTTTATGTAAATATTACTTCAAGTAACACTGCATCAAAACTTATTACCATGAAAAATAAAAAATTCATTAAATATGAATAATGTTATTAGTATTAAATTAAACACCAACAACAATAATAATAATAATTATTTGTAATAATTATTGTTATAACATTATTATTATTATTATTATTATTATTATTATTATTATTATTATTATTAAAATGCCAATTCAATCATTTTTTTTTTGTTTTGCTTTTTAGTGGAAGCCAATTCAATCATCTACCCTGCATAGGCGCCAACCCAAAATATTGTTTCCACAACAAAGTAGCGCCAAAATAAAATATTCCAGTAGATGCTCCCGCCGTTGATCTTCAATCAAATAAAATTTGCCAATTAACCACCACCAATTCTCCAATCCAACATCGACAGTTCTCATTTAAGGAAAAGGGATCGATTTTAATGATAAAAAAATGGACCGATTCTACACCCAGCTTCTTCATAGGCACCGCCGCGCCGCCTGCGGAGAACCACCACCAGATCCTAATCTGGATACGACGCCGGCCCCTTGCAACTCTGCTACAGAGACACTCATACTAATAATGGCGGCGATAGGGATAGGGATCTGGGAGAAGAGCAATCTTAGATCAAAGGCTCTGAAGTCTGAGATACTTCATGAAAAAGTTGTTGAAGAGGTTTCATTATTTCTTAATTCCATAATTTGATTTTCCTCTAATGTTTGTTAATTGTATGCGACTGAATGGATTTAGTGTTGAGATTGTAGAAGATTAGTCATGGTTTATTGGATCAAGCTTATTTTCAAGACAGATAGGCATAATGGGATTGTGGAGTTGCTTGAGATTTTGGGAAGTATAATTAATAGATATGTTTTGCTAAAGGAGGAGCATAAAAATTTTTATTGTGTGGGTGCTGATTCCTCTTCACAAATTGAATTACATGTCTGTTTATCATCAACATCTATCTTATTTTATTACTCAGTTTATGGAGAAAGACTTCAAGCTTGCTGACACAGTAATTATTGGTCTTTTAAAGTATTGGCCTCTAACTAATAGTTCCAAGGAAGTTATGTCTCGCAGTGAATTGGAAGTAGTATTGGAAGCAACACTTGCTGCAGAGTTTCAGTGTTGCATGGTCCCTTTGTTCTGTAAGATTGATCATTATATCAGTAGTTCACATTTTCAGGTAGTGCTGCAGACCTTGGTTTTTGTTATCTTTGTGGAGTGGTCTTATTTTATCAAATTTTATAGAGTAGACCTGAATCTTGGCCTACAATTTCAAATGCGCCTTATATTATTGTGAACCATCAGTTGGTTTTTGCTCCATTTTTCATTAGCATTTTAAATTTTGTCATTTTAAATTTTAAGCCCTTTTTTCCCTAAAATGTTATTTTAAAAAAGTGAGGTAAAAATGAAATTCTTGCAAGTTAGAAAGCATATGAATTTAATATTTATCTTACTTATCTAGCTAATGTATTGTTGTTTTCACCAACAGGTAGCCGAGCGTGCTCTCTTCTTGTGGAACAACGACCAGGTTATAGCTCCATTTCAAACACAAATTACCTTTATCAGAGGACAATTATCTTCAGCTGATATTCCTAGATAAGACATAACTTGTTTGGAAATTATTGAAATGTTATGTAACCTTTGCTATTTCTTTTATAAGGTTTTTTGCCTATTGATGAAAAATATGGATTGGCTTCCTTTTTACAGATGGTGAATGAGACAAACCCCTGCACTTCTTAAGTTAAAGAAAATGGGAAAGGTTAAATTCATCAGCATACTCTTGATTTGAGAGGAATTTATTTCTTCAAGAGGCCCATTGGTCCCAACTAAGATATGGTCTTCCGTGTAAAAGGTTAGATTCTATTTTTTTTTTTTTGGGTATAGTGTAAAAGGTTAGATGTATATACAATTATTAAATGAAATAATAGAAGAATTGTTCTTAGGAGAAAAAAGAAAATCTATTGATCATGTTTTTGGTGTTTTTATCTTGATTATGTGTTTTTTTTTTCCTGGCATTGATCACATACATTCATGTTCGAGTATGTGTTAACCGTTTTGTTGATTGTTGTATGTAATTTTGCAGCTAAAGGTGTTATGTGGATTTCCTCGAATCTAGAAGTGGCCTTCACTTGGTATATGTTGCAGAATGTGCCAGAGATGCATTTTTTGTAGAATCATTGTAATTGATAATGATAGAACATGACTTGCTAGCTAGTTGTTATTGATTTCAATAGAGTTTGTTACACTTTCAATTTTAGAATCATACAACATGTTTGTTCGTTGATATCTATTTCTGAATGATTGAATTTGTATATAAAAATCTTATTTAATTAGTTTGTTTTAAATTTTGATAGTGATTTTGGAATTATTTTTGTGGAATATTGAAGTCAATAAGAAATTATATTTATATATATTTTTAATAAAAAGAAAATATCAAAAACAATTAAAATATATAAATATTTTAAAATATTTTTATATTAATAACTACGGTTTGTAATGTAACTAAAAGTATTTATTTTTCAAGAATAATTATTGTATTTTTCTAATAAAATTATACGTAAAATATAAAAATATTGATTACGGTTGATCGAAACCGTAGCCAATATTTTATAATATTGACTACAATTAGCCAAGCCGTAGCCAATAATTTTATTAACTACAAAATATACAAGTATAGGCAATGTTTATAGAATATCTCCCACGTTTTAAAGTACCGTAATCAATGTTAGGTCCAAGCGTAAGAAAAGCTTTGGCTACGCTTTTCAAACCGTAGCTAAGTATTGGCCACGGCTACGGTTGTTACGGGTGCCAAAGCGTAGCCAATAATGTATTACCTACGTTTTGCACTATTTCATTACGTTTGGCATACCGTAGCTAAAAACCATTTTTTTTTGTAGTGAGCACATGCGGAAATATTTTGGTTGCCTTTGGAAATATAGAATCCGGGATGCATTTTGAGCCGTGAGTCGAGTCGAATTTGATCAAAAAAATTTAGCTTGAGTTTGAATTTGAAAATTATTTACATGATTTGAGCTTGTGCTTGAACTTGTCAAATTTATTTTTTGAGGGCTTGAGCTTGGCTTTTAGAATCATTAATATATATATATATATATATATATATATATATACTTTATATTTTAGATTATGTATGAATATTATTAATTATATTATTGATGAGGCCAAACCACACTCGGATCAGCATCGTACACGTGTCACAATCTGAAGGATGTAACAGCCTAACGCTCGCGATGATGGGCTCGTGGGTTCACCCTGGCCCATCCCCTCTATCGCTTCTCCAACATACACCTGCGCGCCTCGGTCCAGGTCATGAAAGTAGGACCCCTCTAACGTTTGAGCGCTCGCCTCACGGTCCCTGGGAATGCCGCGTATCCGGGTTCCCCTCTCCTCCATACCAAATACCCCCTCGGTCATAACGCTCGTGATCCTTGATGCTCTAACCCTCGGACCTCAGCGTAGAGCCTTCCGCCAGGGAACCTCTCGAGCGTGGCTGACGCTCGGTTAGGGCTTAGGAGGGATTCCCCTTCAATGGTCAGTCCCTGTAACGCCCCGATTTCTCGGACGTAAAGGTACAATGTATGTGTTTACTAATTTGCGCGAATTAATTGTTTTACGTGTTTTATATTTAAATTTTATTATAATTGTTATTATTTTATTATATTATATTATAATATTTTATTCTAATATTATTAATTATATATATATATTTCGTATTATATATATATATGTATATATGTTTAATTATTATATTATTAATTTAATGATTATGCTAATTATATGTTATGTTAATTAATCATGTTTTAATTAATTACTTATTTATATATATGTTTTATACGTGAGGTTAATATATGCATGCATGGAGAATTATTTTTGCATGGGAATTAATATGCATGCATGCAAATCATATTTGTGCATGGGAAATTTTATACATTTTTGCATGAATTGCATGATTAGGTTTGTTCGTTTATTTTGTGCTTCGTTCTTATATGATATGATATCTAATTGCCACGATTTTGTAATATGTTGTACATATATGTGTTATGAACATGATTTTATGCTCAATTTATGTTTTTGAATTCATTTGTTATGTTAACGAATTAAATTTCATTTGAGGAACCAAAACGGGAGCTAACGAGCACTTAGCGTACCCTTGGTTCCGAATTTAATATCTTGAGCTCCGGAACTCGGATTCGAGTTCCGTCAACTCCACTGAACTCGTAACGAAAATTCGGGTTCAGTAAACTTAGCCTTACATTTTTTCTAAGTCATTTGAAACTCCGAAATCCAACCGAAAAACGAAACGGAGACCAACTGGACCTTGTTACACTAAATCAGCCATATCTTGGCCAAACCATAACCAAACTAACCATGGTTTGATTCCTTGAAACCCTAACTCAACCCTCTATCATGACATAACCAGCCTTGACCGAGATTATCCTCTCACAAACCCCAAAACTTAGCCAAAGCTTCTGTTCTGAATTCCAGACCCGTAACCCTTCAAACCTTGGAGATTTTGGAGCTCAAATCTCATCCAAACTTCAACCAATCATCAAGGTAAGTTAAGGGTTGTATTATATGATTAATTCTGATCATTTTCATCTTTTCATTCATGATTTTGAGCATGGTTTCATGATTTTCTGGGCTTTTTCCCGAGAATGAAGGTTTTGAGCAAATTATTGATCTTCTTCGATTCTTAACGGTTTTGATCGATTCCAAGCATGAGAATGATTGTTTTGACATCCTCATATCATTTATGGTCATTGATTTCGTGGTTGTTGAGGTATTTATGATATACCATTTATGACAATTTTCAGAAAATCCCACGTATATGTCACATACACTTTCATGTCTTGATTGATCACTTTTGGAACTGATTATGTGTTGAATATATGATATTTTGCTGCACATTTGATGGACTTTTGGACTTGAATGGAATCGGAGTGGTTGAGTTCAGTCGTGCCCTGTTTTTTTCCGCGGTTGCTCTGTTTTTCTCACGTCGGAATTGCTGTCAATTTTGCTGAGATTTCCTTCTTCCTTTTTGTTGTCTCTTTCATGGATTCTAGGGTGTGTTTATCTGAGTCTTTTACAGCTTTTCTTGCATGTTTGGGTTGCCTTTATTGCTCGTACATGGCTGCCTTTTCTTGCCCTGTTTTCCTGCGTATTTTGCTGTCTGTTTGAGGAAGTTGCTGTTGCACGACACGGGGGTGTCGATTGCTGCCTTTCCGGCGAGGCACGGGGGTGCTGCAAGGCCTGGAATTTCTGTACCGAGACACGGGGGTGTCTCGGTCCAAGCTTTGTGGGTGACACGGGGGTGTCACCCCGTTTTGCTTGATCTCTGTTTCGTCTTCCTTGAGTTGTTGCTGCTGCTGCTTTGATGTTTGCTTGGTTGATGGACTGTTGCTGCTGTGCGTAGTGTATATATATATAAACATGTCTGTGTGTGTGTGTTGATTGTGAATTGTGTGTGTGTGTGCATGTGTTGCATGCATGTTTATAAAATAAAGTATATATGCATGCATGTGTGTGTGAGTGTGTACGTATATATATGTATATATTATATATATATTGTATATTATTATATATGATTACTTATATATATTATATTATAATTATTTATTATATATTTTAATTATTATTTGATTTAATTTAATTATTAAAATTAATTGAATTCTATTTCGCGTATTTATTCTACTGACTTTTGATTGAACGTTTTATTTATTTTATTCCTAAATGTGAATATGAATATTATATATGTTATGCTTATTAATTGAATTTTAGAATAATTGATATGCATTATAAATGTTATGAATATTATGAATTTATGAAATTTATATGAATTTAAGAAATTATGAAATTGAATGAAATATATGAACGAATGAATGATTATATGTTTTAAATTTATTAATCGTGCACATGAACATTTTTATGATATAACATGATCATTTATGCATTCATGTCATATTCACTTCATTGCCGAGCGTCATATGTGGTCATTGAGTCTCATACCTTTTCTTTTGCACAGATTCGGGTTTGGTCGGAGACGAGGGCGAGCCTTGAGACGCTTGTGCCTTTATTTCTGCTTTGGTAAAGGTGGGTTTTTCTTCTATTAGATAAAACAACCTTATATATTCCTTATGTGCAAAGTTTTAAGCCAAAACCGTATATTTATATATATTGAGTCAATTCGGGTAAATCATTTCAAACGTATGACCCTTTCTTTTATTTATGAACCCTACCTTATGTTTGGCGAGATATTTATGATTTATGATTGCACGGGCCCCGGGACTTAGTATATGTGGCTAACCGAGGAAGCAAGGGCTGACGGGGATCCCATATACTAGTTCCAACCAAACTACGGTGATACCGGCCCTCGCTAGGAGTTTTAGCGGGGAATGGGAGCTGAGTGCCCTTGGGGGATTCATGTACCCCCATTGGCCTATGTATGAACCGGTGGCCGGGTCTTGCAAGCCCGTCCACCACCCGGAGGAAAAAGGGATATATGAATGATTATGATCATGTATTTATGAGCACAAAAGATTTATGTATGATAATGGATTATTGAATAATTAATTATGATTACACGAGGAGTAGGTTGGAGATTGTGCACGCCCACTCGCCGGGCTATAAACCCTTATGAACATTTATGAACAATTTGAATGAATATGAACGTCGTAATCCCGTTGATGTTTCCCTTTTGTTTTAACCACTTGGTAAAGTCTTACTAAACTTCACACGGGATTAGGGCTTGCATGTATGTGTTTAAATTATGCGATATTATATATTTATGCCCTGCTTTTATACCCACCAGTCTCTTTTAGACTGAACCCGGTTGTTTTCAGCTATTTTGTGCAGGTATAGGAGTGCTAGGCGGGAATACAAGTCATCTAGGTCTTGCATTTATGTTTAGCACTTCCTTTTGTCTCATATTCATACTCTTGTTGATATTCTGCTTATGATTATAGTTCTAGTTTGGAGCGTTATGATTTTTGTAGGCCGTGAGTGCCGTTGAATATTATGTAATGCTTTGTATATCTATTTTTGGAGCTTGGTGGCTCATTATATATGCTATGTTATTCTTGCTTCCGCGAATTTTATTTTAACTCTGATTTTATGATTCTTGCACTGACTGGTTTAAGGGTTAGTCCCGCCTAGCATAGCGTGTGTGTTGTGTCCCCGTTCGCCGTGGATTTGGCACGTGCATGGACTTCCATTTCATATACGGGTCGGGTCCCGGTGCGGGGGATGTGGTACCTAACGCTCGGGTGCTACATCCTTAAGTGGTATCAGAGCCTAGGGTTGCAAAACCCGGGCTCTAGTGTCGTGTTGAGTCAGATAGGTCGTTCGGCTTTAGGCACAACTTGTCAATGTGTTGCATATGCATTGTTTATGTGCTTGTGTGTTTTAAATCCTGAATTTTGATCGAATCACTTGCACTTGCATGCATGGACTAAAAATAGCATGCATTTCAGTGTTTCTTGAACAGAATGCCTCCGCGTAGACACCGTGAGAGATCTCCAGGACACCGTCGTCATCATGATCGATCTCCTACGCCTCCACCCCAACCACAAGCACCACCGGTGGATATGGGAAATTTTATGGAAGCGGTTTTCAACTATGTGGAGCATCGGAGAGCTCAAGCTCCCCCACCACAACAGGTAGAACAACAAGCTCCTCCACCAAATCATAATAACAATAGAGACCCGCATGGGGTGTTTCTGAGTTACAACCCCCCTCGGTTTTCTGGTTCAATTGACGATGCGGTCTCGGAGGGTTGGTTGATTAGATTGGAAAGGATATTTGGGGTCCGACAGTTCAGTACGCAAGAGAAGGCCCAATTTGCTATATTCCAACTCGATGGAGATGCATATGAATGGTGGGAACGAACAAGGGAGAAGCTCGAGGTAGATGGAGAGGAAGTCACTTGGGAGGTTTTCAAGAGGGAATTCCGGGAATGCTTTGTACCGGAAGTGGTAAGGGAAAGGAAGGAGCAGGAATTCATGGAATTAAAGCAAGGGGCTCGTACGGTGACTCAATACCTCGCCGTATTCAATAGACTTGGGAAATATGCTCCTCATGTCACCCGGGATGAGAAGAGGAAAGCAAGGAAATTCATAGCGGGATTGAGACAGGACTTGAGACACGGGCAAGCGGGGCATAATTTCGAGTCTTTTGCCGACACCGTGCAAAGGGCTTTGGTTCAAGAGGAGGAATTCAAGAAGAAGGATCCGATGTTTAGAGCTCCTATGGGAAGAGGATCCGGATCGAATTCGGGAAAGAGGCCGATGATTCAAGCTAGTCCACCTCCTAAGGGTCCGTTTAAGAAGCCTAGGTTTGGAGGACAAGGCTCTCAGGCCGTACCGACTCGACCAAAGGCTCTACCTATAGCTTCGGCACCTACAAATTCACGCCCGGATGTACCTCCATGTACGCATTGCGGGGGACCGACCCATACTTACAATAATTGTCGGAGAAGGTTGAATTTGTGCCTTATTTGTGGGAAAAGCGATCATATGGCGGAGACATGTCCCTACAAGAACCCCGGATTTCAGAAAGGAACTCAAAGGCCAATGATTCAGGCTCGTGCTTACGCCCTCGAGGGTGAGGAACAAGATGCAGAAATTGATCCCACAGCCGTGGTAGAAGGTACCCTATGCATACATAACATGAGCATTCATGCACTCTTTGATCCGGGTGCCACGCATTCCTTTATTTCTTGTGATATAGTTGCCACTCTGTGCTTGCCTGTTATCTGTCTTTCTTCTTATTATTTGGTGAGTTCGCCACTTGGAGGGAGTCTTCAGACAGATCAGTTGGTTCGGGAGTGTTCGGTTTTGATTGAAGGGAGAGAGTATCCGGCTGATTTAATTGTTATGCCCATGAAGAGGTATGGAGTTATCTTGGGTATGGACTGGTTGTTCAGGCATCGGGCCAATGTCGATTGTTTTGCGAAGAAGGTGATCTTGGGGAAGGAATTGGTGATTGGTAGTGGATCAAGAACGGTATCTCTCTTGTCTTATATGGAAGCTCACAAATTGATGAGAGAAGGTGTGACGCCCGGAGCGGTGGGCCACCACATCCCCCGCACCTAAACCCGAACCCACATATGAAATGGATTTCCATACATGAGTCCAAGTCTAAGCGAACGGAACCTACACTCACTCCTTAGGCTAGGCGGGGCTAAAACTCGGACAGGGCGCGCAAAATAAGCACATAAATATGCGGAAGCCATAACAAGGATCGAAAAGAGCTCTATAACTAACATTTACATCATATACAATGGCCTCACGGCCCCAAAAGATCGAGTATATACATCAAAAGCCCTTAATTCAGCAAAATGTAATTCTAACATCAAATACATAATAAAAGTATCCCAAAATGCAAGAAGTATGGATGCAACTCGACCTAGACACACAAGAACAAGACCAAGACTCGCACTTCCCCGCCTAGCTCGAAACAACCTGCACTGAAGGTGGGAAAAGAGAGGGGTCAGTCAAAACTCGACTGAGTGAGGGGCTAAACGCACACCCACACCTAAATACATATAGAGCAGAGCATATTACAAAGGTGATAGACATGAATCGAGGCTAGGGTTTTACATACCAAATCATTTTCCAAAGATAGCATATAATATAAAGGAAAACCTATCCCAATCCATAATCTATCAAACATGACATAAACATAAGTCCGGCGAGAACGGACTATCCCTTACTCCATCAAACATAACATAAAATCGAATTCAAATCACATCCACCCCACATCCATGGTGTATCGGGAATCAAACCCTAACACCTACATTACCAAACACATACGGGGCAGCTAACCCACGATATGCCTTCCCCGGTTATCCACCGAGGGCTCAAGATACCACGCCTTCCCAACCTCCTTAGGTCGTACGTGAATATCTCAAATGAGAACGTGCACAGGGGTCATAACCGGCGACCCCGTGGTCGTCCCGGGTCTCCCTTACCCACGTCTCCGGGCCCAACAAACCAAATCAAACCAAACTCCCATCTTTCAGGGTACAACTCGCTCATACATATCATATACGAATAACGAATTTCAAAATATAACTTACTTATGCCAATACTTATACCAATTTCGAAAACGTAAAGCTTATTTCACAAGATCATAACATACCTTAAGCATTCGTATTTAATACATATATATAAGTATATATCCGCATACAGGGTAAGAAAACAACACGTAATAGGTCTTAGGTCGCTTATCTAGTACAAAGGATCCTAACCTCACCTTTGCAAAAGTAGAAGGAAGGCAAAACGGGCGAACGAACACTTAAACCTCGGGCTCACGAACTTCCGGAAGAGGCTCTGAAACAAAAGAAGACAAGACCCGAGACTTAGACTCAATAATGTACCAAAGAAGACGCCCGGCAAAATGCATGGATCATGTTCACAACAAAATATCACAATCAAGTCATATAATTGCATGGTTATAACAATTAATCATGCAAAAGAGAAGCAATTAAAATCATAAAAATGCATAATTAAAGCAAAGAGAAGTAGTAGCAACTTCTAGGTTTTGAATTTTTTCCAAAGGGGAAAAATCCACCCCCATGGATTTTTCTAAAGGGGAAAATCCACCCCCATGGATTTTCCAAGAGCTACTGCCTCAAATCCACCCTCGCGGATTTTTCCTTAAGGAAAAATCCACCCCCGTGGATTTGCTCCAGAAGAGAGGGGTTCCGGACATGGGAACGGCCGTTCCCGTTCCCAGTACAACTGGGAACGGTCGTTCCCACTCTCGGTCATGAACAGTATGGCCTGGGAACGGTCGTTCCCAGTTTAAAACTGGGCGGGAACGGCCGTTCCGGCCTGGTTCGAAAAGCTGGAGCAGAGTTTTACACAGAAAACAGGGGAAGCTCGAAAATATGCCAAAAATGGCCAAAATCCAACCTTTAAAGTTGCCATAACTTCTCAAAATGCACATACAATTCAAATATATCATACTTTACATATGAACACTCAAATAATGCAAGAAAACGGAATTTAAAAGCATGATCAAGGTTAAGCAAAATTCAAACAAAAAATTATGATCACTCATAACTCCTCCACCAACCATGGATTACATGCAATAAATGCAACATATATAACATACACAACTCATACAAAAGGCTAGAAATCAATCACCTCAAGCAAAGAGCAAGAAATCACTATAAGAGCTAAACCCTTACTATTCAAGTAGGGGAGCAAAGGCAAAGCAAACTCATACCAAACTCAGAAATTAAACCATGGAAACATAGAGCATGACGAGGGGATTCCGAAACCTACCTAAGCTCGAGAAAAGACGAAGAAACGAGAGAGTTATTGGCTTAGAAAGTTGGATGATCAAAGCTTGGGGTTTTGGCTCTCTTGCTTGCTTGAATTGCTGCTGAACGTAATGAGGGAGAAGAGAGAATGGTTCAGCCTTTAAGGCTGAGCCGGTTCGGTTCACGGGTTCGGTTCAAGGTTCCCGGTTCAAGTTGGTTCGGTTCAACAAATACAGGCTCAAATAAGGTCCACTCAAATTAAAACGAATAATTCACATGCACATTCATTCAAATAATTCATATAAGAATTAAATTTAAATAATTCAAATAAATAAGTAGAATAAATATAAAATGCGTAAACAATAATTTTAAATGCGCACATACGTCATACCTGTACGGTCTGAAAGTCGGGGTGTCACAATCCTTCCCCCTTAAAAAGGACTTGCCCTCAAGTCCGAACCGAGTCCTCAAACAACTCTGGATATAATTTCCTCATTTTCTCCTCAGTTTCCCAAGTCGATTCCTCGGATTTCTGATCCCTCCAAAGTACTCTGACCAAAGGAATCTGCCGTTTTCTCAATTCTTGCATCTTCCGGTCCTGAATTGCAACCGGATGCTTTTCTATTGTTAAATCCGTCTCTAACTGAACCTCTTCAACTGGAAGAATAGTTGCCTCATCGGGATGGTACTTACGGAGCTGAGAAACATGAAAAACGTTGTGTATCCCGGTCAAATTCGGTGGGAGATCCAATCTGTACGCCGTTTCTCCAATTCTTTCCAAAATTTCAAATGGCCCTAGGTATCGTGGACTGAGCTTTCCACCTTTACCTATTCGAGTGAAACCTTTCCTTGGAGATGCCTTCAGAAAAACTCTATCTCCGACCTCAAACACTAAGGGCCTTCTTCTCTTATCGGCGTAGCTTTTCTGTCGAGCCTGAGCTGCCCTCATTCTTTGTCTAATCGTATGAACCTTCTCAATAGTAGCAACAATGTTTTCCTTAGGTTCAGCCCTCTCGAGCTTATTCTCTTCGGTCCATCTCCAATCCTCGATATCCCAAAACAAAGGCGACCTACACTTCCTTCCATAAAGTGCTTCATAAGGAGCCATCTTAATCGAACCCTGATAACTGTTGTTATAAGCAAATTCAACTAGAGCCAGATGCTCATCCCACTTATCCTGAAAATCCAAAGCACACGACCGAAGCATATCTTCTAAGTACTGAATTAACCTTTCAGATTGACCGTCCGTTTGAGGATGTGAAGCGGTGCTAAACCTGAGCCTGGTGCCCAAACATTTTTGGAGATTCTGCCAGAAGATCGAAGTAAACCGTGGATCCCGATCCGAAACGATACTAGCCGGAATTCCATGTAGTCTTACAATCTCTCGAACATATAACTCGGCTAACTTTGGAACTTTCTCGGACATCCGAACCTTGAGGAAATGGGCAGACTTAGTCAATCTATCGACAATTACCCAAATTCCATCAAACCCTCCTTTGACTCTAGGCAAGCCGGACACGAAGTCCATAGTCACTTGCTCCCACTTCCACTCGGGAATAGGAAGTGGTTGGAGAGTTCCTCCCGGCTTCTGGTGTTCTGCCTTCACCTTTTGACACGTCAGACATCGCTTCACGAAGTTCGCGACGTCCCTTTTCATGCCATTCCACCAGAATTTCTCTTTCAGGTCCCGATACATCTTAGTACCTCCCGGATGAATCGAGTACCTCGAGCGATGTGCCTCCTCAAGTACAATCCTCTTGAGCTCTTCTGGGACACATATTCTCGCTTCGAACCTTAACAAACCGGAATCATCTAATCCAAACTTAGAATTCAGGTCGTTCTTGGAACGAGCTACCAACCTCTGAATCTCTGTATCTGAATTCTGTGCTTCCAACAACTGTCCTTTCAAATCTGGTATTACTGTAAGATTAGCCAACCAAGTTCCCGAAACCAAGATCTCTGATCCCGAACTTGGAGAACCTGTTTCCAAATTAGCCACACTCACTTTTCTACTTAAGGCATCGGCGACCACGTTTGCTTTACCCGGATGGTATTGAATGGTGCAATCGTAATCCTCTAATAACTCCATCCAACGCCTCTGTCTTACGTTTAAATCCTTCTGAGAAAAGAGATACTTGAGGCTTTGGTGATCTGTAAATACCTCGAACGTGGTACCGTAGAGATAGTGTCGCCACTTCATCAAAGCAAACACAACGGCAGCTAATTCAAGATCGTGGGTAGGGTAATTCTTCTCATGCTCCTTCAATTTCCTCGAAGCATAAGCTACCACTCTACCGTGCTGCATCAAAACACAACCCAGACCTTCTTGCGAAGCATCTGTATAAACCGCATAACCCTCGGTACCCTCGGGTAAAGTAAGAACCGGTGCTGAAGTTAATTTCACCTTCAATGTCTGAAAACTCGCCTCGCACTTATCATCCCATTCGAATTTCACTTCCTTCTTAGTCAGACGAGTCAATGGAGCGGCAATTTTTGAAAAATCCTTAACAAACCTTCGATAGTAGCCGGCCAACCCAATAAAACTCCTGATCTCTGAGGCATTTCTAGGTCTCTCCCAACGAAGCACGGATTCAACCTTAGATGGATCAACCTCAATCCCATCACCTGAAATTATATGACCCAAAAATACAACTCGGTCGATCCAGAATTCGCATTTGCTGAATTTTGCGTACAACTTGTGTTCCCTCAAAGTTTCCAAAACGATCCGAAGATGCTGAGCGTGCTCTTCAGCGGACTTAGAATACACCAGAATGTCGTCTATAAATATAACCACGAACTTGTCAAGAAACTGCCTGAACACTCGGTGCATCATGTCCATAAATACGGCTGGAGCATTAGTTAATCCGAACGGCATGACAACAAATTCAAAGTGCCCATAGCGCGTATTAAAACCAGTCTTCGGAATATCTTCCTCCCTAATTCGCAATTGGTAGTAACCCTGCCTCAAATCTAACTTGGAATAGACTTTTGAGCCTTGCAGAATATCAAATAACTCCTCGATGTGAGGCAAAGGGTATTTGTTCTTCACTGTCATCCGATTCAGCTCACGGTAATCTATACACATCCGTAACGTCCCATCCTTCTTCTTTACAAATAGAACGGGAGCACCCCACGGAGAAATGCTCGGACGAATGTACCCGCAAGCCAAAAGCTCATCAAGCTGCGTTTTTAACTCCTTTAACTCTGCAGGAGCCATTCGGTAGGGAGTCTTCGAGAAAGGCTCTGCTCCGGGATAAAGGTCGATTACGAACTCGATGTCCCTATCAGGCGGTAGAGAACCCAAAGTCTCAGGGAAAACATCGGTATACTCTCGCACGACCTCCGTCTCCTCAAGTTTGGCCTGATCCTTCGGTCTATTCAAAAGATAGGCCACAAAACCTGCCGCACCGTCCCGGACCAGTTTACTCGCCTCAACAAAAGAAATAAACGGGCTTGACTTCACCTTTTCGCCCTTAAACACCACTGAACCAAAAGAAACTTTCTTATCTCGACAATCCATCTGAGCCCCATGTTCAAACAACCAATCCATACCCAAGATTACCTCATATCTCTGCATTGGCATTTCAATCAAATCTGCGAGGAAAACTCGGCCTTCGAAGCTAACCGGACAACCCCGAAAAACCCTGCAAGTTACTAAACTACCACCAAGAGGAGAGCTAACCACGAAATCATGCGCACACAAGGAAATAGGCAAGCACATAGAAGCGGCAATATCCCGGGAAATAAAGGAATGAGTGGCCCCGGGATCAAATAATGCATGTAATGTAGTGCCATGAATGCTTATAGTACCTTCGATCACGGCATTTGGGTCGATTTCCACAGCTTGCTCTTCCTCAACTCCCAATGCGTAAGCCCTAGCTTGGATTGCAGGCCTCGGGTTATCTTGCTTCTTCGGGCATGTGTTCACCATATGATCCTGTGCCCCACAAATGAAACACCTCTTATGAAGCCTAAAGCAATTATCCACGTGATGAGGACCCTTACAATAGGTACATTGCACTTTAGGTGGAGCCGGAAGTGCTAAGGGTCGATTCGGTTGATTAGGTCCCGCGGGTCGAGGTTGTTTATTTTGAGGCTTGGCTTGTTGAAAAGTTTGAAATGCCGGCCTCTTTCCAAACTTATTGAAATTCCCCGAGCTAGACCCTTGCCCGGTATGAGTACTCTTCCTCCTCATCACAACCCGTTCTTCAACTCTTAGAGCTTTGTCCGTGACTTTCGCCCAAGTACTTGTGTTAGCAGCCTCTAGAGCATCTTTCATATCCTCCCGAAGTCCTTGTAGGAATTGAGAAGCCTTGCTTTCATCATCATTGGCAATGTTCGGGGCATAACGAGAAAGCCTCTCAAACTCGTTGATATAATCAGTGACGGACATACCTCCTTGTTTGAGCTCCATAAATTCTCTCACCCTTCGATTCCTTGTAGCTTTGGGAATATATTTATTCTTGAATTCGCGAACAAACACCTCCCATGTGATCTCCTCCTCGGTAGCCTCTAATCTTCCTTGCAAACTTGACCACCAACTATAAGCTTGGCCTTGGATCATGGTAAGTGTGCACTGTAGCTTCTCCATAGGCCCACACGGTATGAGATTCCATATCCGGTTAGTTTGCACGAGCCATTCTTCTGCTTGGACATCATTTCCACCCACGAAAACCGGTGGATTTTGGTTCTTAAACTCCCGAAGAGTAGCTGTAATTAGATTTCCTCCATGATTCCCAGCTGGAGGTGCGTTGTTTCTTTCCTGAGCCCTTTGTTCCAAATATACCGCTAATCTCTCCATAAAATTGCCCGGATCCATTTGAGGTGGTGGTGGTGGATTATTATCTTCTGGGTGTGGAGAATGATCTCGGTGATGACGATGTTCCGGAGATCTATCTCGGTGGTGGTGTCTTCGGGGAGGCATATTTCTACAAAGGAAAAGATTCCAATTCATATGCGTGAGGGTTAGTACATGTTCATGTACACGATTAACAAGAAGATAACCAATAATCACATAAATGCATATAACCACGTTGTCCTAAGCCGTACGACCTAGACTCACCCGACTCAACTCTAGAGCTCCAGTTTTGCAACCGAGAGCTCTGATACCACTTTCAGGATGTGACGCCCGGAGCGGTGGGCCACCACATCCCCCGCACCTAAACCCGAACCCACATATGAAATGGATTTCCATACATGAGTCCAAGTCTAAGCGAACGGAACCTACACTCACTCCTTAGGCTAGGCGGGGCTAAAACTCGGACAGAGCGCGCAAAATAAGCACATAAATATGCGGAAGCCATAACAAGGATCGAAAAGAGCTCTATAACTAACATTTACATCATATACAATGGCCTCACGGCCCCAAAAGATCGAGTATATACATCAAAAGCCCTTAATTCAGCAAAATGTAATTCTAACATCAAATACATAATAAAAGTATCCCAAAATGCAAGAAGTATGGATGCAACTCGACCTAGACACACAAGAACAAGACCAAGACTCGCACTTCCCCGCCTAGCTCGAAACAACCTGCACTGAAGGTGGGAAAAGAGAGGGGTCAGTCAAAACTCGACTGAGTGAGGGGCTAAACGCACACCCACACCTAAATACATATAGAGCAGAGCATATTACAAAGGTGATAGACATGAATCGAGGCTAGGGTTTTACATACCAAATCATTTTCCAAAGATAGCATATAATATAAAGGAAAACCTATCCCGATCCATAATCTATCAAACATGACATAAACATAAGTCCGGCGAGAACGGACTATCCCTTACTCCATCAAACATAACATAAAATCGAATTCAAATCACATCCACCCCACATCCATGGTGTATCGGGAATCAAACCCTAACACCTACATTACCAAACACATACGGGGCAGCTAACCCACGATATGCCTTCCCCGGTTATCCACCGAGGGCTCAAGATACCACGCCTTCCCAACCTCCTTAGGTCGTACGTGAATATCTCAAATGAGAACGTGCACAGGGGTCATAACCGGCGACCCCGTGGTCGTCCCGGGTCTCCCTTACCCACGTCTCCGGGCCCAACAAACCAAATCAAACCAAACTCCCATCTTTCAGGGTACAACTCGCTCATACATATCATATACGAATAACGAATTTCAAAATATAACTTACTTATGCCAATACTTATACCAATTTCGAAAACGTAAAGCTTATTTCACAAGATCATAACATACCTTAAGCATTCGTATTTAATACATATATATAAGTATATATCCGCATACAGGGTAAGAAAACAACACGTAATAGGTCTTAGGTCGCTTATCTAGTACAAAGGATCCTAACCTCACCTTTGCAAAAGTAGAAGGAAGGCAAAACGGGCGAACGAACACTTAAACCTCGGGCTCACGAACTTCCGGAAGAGGCTCTGAAACAAAAGAAGACAAGACCCGAGACTTAGACTCAATAATGTACCAAAGAAGACGCCCGGTAAAATGCATGGATCATGTTCACAACAAAATATCACAATCAAGTCATATAATTGCATGGTTATAACAATTAATCATGCAAAAGAGAAGCAATTAAAATCATAAAAATGCATAATTAAAGCAAAGAGAAGTAGTAGCAACTTCTAGGTTTTGAATTTTTTCCAAAGGGGAAAAATCCACCCCCATGGATTTTTCTAAAGGGGAAAATCCACCCCCATGGATTTTCCAAGAGCTACTGCCTCAAATCCACCCTCGCGGATTTTTCCTTAAGGAAAAATCCACCCCCGTGGATTTGCTCCAGAAGAGAGGGGTTCCGGACATGGGAACGGCCGTTCCCGTTCCCAGTACAACTGGGAACGGTCGTTCCCACTCTCGGTCATGAACAGTATGGCCTGGGAACGGTCGTTCCCAGTTTAAAACTGGGCGGGAACGGCCGTTCCGGCCTGGTTCGAAAAGCTGGAGCAGAGTTTTACACAGAAAACAGGGGAAGCTCGAAAATATGCCAAAAATGGCCAAAATCCAACCTTTAAAGTTGCCATAACTTCTCAAAATGCACATACAATTCAAATATATCATACTTTACATATGAACACTCAAATAATGCAAGAAAACGGAATTTAAAAGCATGATCAAGGTTAAGCAAAATTCAAACAAAAAATTATGATCACTCATAACTCCTCCACCAACCATGGATTACATGCAATAAATGCAACATATATAACATACACAACTCATACAAAAGGCTAGAAATCAATCACCTCAAGCAAAGAGCAAGAAATCACTATAAGAGCTAAACCCTTACTATTCAAGTAGGGGAGCAAAGGCAAAGCAAACTCATACCAAACTCAGAAATTAAACCATGGAAACATAGAGCATGACGAGGGGATTCCGAAACCTACCTAAGCTCGAGAAAAGACGAAGAAACGAGAGAGTTATTGGCTTAGAAAGTTGGATGATCAAAGCTTGGGGTTTTGGCTCTCTTGCTTGCTTGAATTGCTGCTGAACGTAATGAGGGAGAAGAGAGAATGGTTCAGCCTTTAAGGCTGAGCCGGTTCGGTTCACGGGTTCGGTTCAAGGTTCCCGGTTCAAGTTGGTTCGGTTCAACAAATACAGGCTCAAATAAGGTCCACTCAAATTAAAACGAATAATTCACATGCACATTCATTCAAATAATTCATATAAGAATTAAATTTAAATAATTCAAATAAATAAGTAGAATAAATATAAAATGCGTAAACAATAATTTTAAATGCGCACATACGTCATACCTGTACGGTCTGAAAGTCGGGGTGTCACAGAAGGAGCAACGGGATTTATTGCTTACCTCCTTAATAGGCCGAAAGATCAAGTTAAGCTGGAGGATACCGCGGTTGTTAAGGATTTCTCTGATGTGTTTCCGGAGAATTTGAGTTCTCTACCACCCGACCGTGAGATCGAGTTCGTTATTGACTTACATCCAGGATCCACACCGTATTCTAAGACTCCGTATCGGATGGCACCGGCCGAATTGAAAGAATTAAAGATTCAATTAGAGGAATTGCTCGAGGTTGGATATATTCGGCCAAGTTCGTCACCTTGGGGTGCTCCGGTTCTCTTTGTTAAGAAAAAGGATGGAACCTTAAGAATGTGTATAGATTACCGGGAGCTTAATCGGATGACTGTAAAGAATAAGTATCCTTTGCCCCATATTGAGGATTTATTTGACATGTTACAAGGATCGGGGGTTTACTCAAAATTGGACTTGAGACAAGGATATTATCAATTGAAGATCCGGGAAGAGGACATTCCGAAGACGGGATTTAACACCCGGTATGGACACTACGAGTTCGTAGTGATGCCTTTTGGATTGACTAATGCTCCGGCTGCTTTTATGGATATGATGCATCGAATTTTCCGGCCCTATTTGGATAAGTTTGTGGTAATTTTCATCGATGACATCTTGGTTTATTCGAGAACTCCGGAGGATGATGCAAGGCACCTCAGAATTGTGTTGGAGACCTTAAGGGAACATCGGTTGTATGCTAAGTTTAGCAAATGTGAGTTCTGGATTGATCGGGTAGCATTTCTGGGTCATATTATTTCAAGGAAAGGTTTAGAAGTAGATCCTTCCAAGATTGAGACGGTTATTCAATGGCAAAGCCCGAAAAATGCTTCAGAAATAAGGAGTTTCTTGGGTTTGGCAGGCTACTATCGAAGATTCGTTCAGGATTTCTCAAAGATTGCGGCTCCTTTAACCCGATTGACTAAGAAAGCGGTTAAGTTTGAGTGGGACGAGGCATGTGAGGCTAGTTTCCAACTTCTAAAGGAAAAGTTGACCACCGCTCCTGTATTAGCACTTCCCGAAGGTACAGAAGGATATACAGTTTACACGGACGCCTCAAAGGAAGGTTTGGGATGTGTGTTGATGCAAAATGGAAGAGTGATCGCCTATGCCTCAAGGAAATTGAAAGAGCATGAACAGAACTACCCCACTCACGATTTGGAATTAGCGGCAGTGGTCTTTGCTTTGGGTAAGTGGAGACACTATCTTTATGGAATTTCGTTCGAAGTCTTTTCCGATCACAAGAGTCTCCAATACTTATTCTCCCAAAAGGAATTGAATAAGAGACAACGGCGTTGGATGGAGCTTTTGGCGGATTATGAGTGTACTATCCGATACCATCCCGGCAAAGCCAATTTGGTTGCGGATGCGCCTATGCTTAAAGCTAGCGTGTCCAATGTGAAAGTGGAAATTGGAGATGAGAATGAGTTGTTCAGACTGAGGGCTAGTGTTCGGAATATTACGGTTCAACCAGACCTTAAACAGAAATTATTTGATGCTCAGAGGATTGATCCCGAAGTTCAGAAATTAGCTGAGAAGGCTCGAGCTGATTCAGAGTGTCCGTTTGGGTTCGATGATACGGGACTTCTAAGATTCAAGAATAGAGTTGTTGTCCCGGAAGAGTTAAAAAGGATTATTCTTGAGGAAGCCCATCGGTCAGGTTATTCGATACATCCCGGAGGGAATAAAATGTATAAGGATCTTAAGCAATTCTATTGGTGGAATGGATTGAAACGGGATGTGATCAACTTCGTGAAACACTGCATGACTTGTCAAGTGGTAAAGGCAGAACATCAAAAGCCATCGGGGCTACTTCAACCCTTGCCTATCCCGGAGTGGAAATGGGAACAAATAGCTATGGATTTTGTTTCGGGATTACCAAAAGTGAGAGGAGGTTTCGATGGAATTTGGGTTATTGTGGACAGATTGACGAAGTCAGCTCATTTTCTGGCTATCAGAATGTCCGATAAAGTGAGTAAGTTGGCCAAGAGGTACAATGATGAGATTGTCAGGCTTCATGGTGTACCTGTTAGCATTGTCTCGGATCGGGATCCCAGATTTACTTCACGGTTATGGCAAGAATTACAGAAGTGTTTGGGAACAAGGCTTCAATTCAGCACAGCTTTCCATCCTCAGACCGACGGACAATCAGAAAGGTTAATTAAGTATCTGGAGGACTTGTTGAGAGCATGTGCATTGGACTTTCAAAACTCGTGGAATGAACAGTTGCCGTTAATCGAGTTTGCCTACAATAATAGCTATCAAGCCTCGATTGAAATGGCCCCTTATGAAGCTCTTTATGGACATAAATGTCGATCACCGTTGTTCTTTGACTTGGAGGAATGGAATTGGACCAAGCAAGAAGGGATTAAAAGAGGGGAAAAGAAGGAAAAGCCCTCTAAGGCTGTACAAGAGGCCATTGATAAGGTCCAGATAATTAGACAACGGATGAAGGCTGCTCAGGATCGACAAAAGAGTTATGCAGATCTTCGGAGGAAGAATTTGGAGTTTGAGATTGGAGATAGGGTTTTCTTAAAGGCTTCCCCACGAAAAGGATTCTCAAGGATTGGACAGGGAGGAAAATTAAACCCTCGGTATATGGGACCGTATGAGATTTTGGAGAAGATTGGGGATACGGCCTATCGTTTGGATTTGCCGCCGAATTTGACTGGAATCCATAACGTGTTTCATGTCTCACAGCTCCGAAAGTACTATCGAGATGAGTCTGAGGTTCTACCGGTTGAAGAAGTGGAATTAGAACCGGATCTCACCTTCGTTCAGAAGCCGATTAAGATTTTGGATCGAAAGTTTCAGGAACTTCGAAATCGGCGTATTCCACTAGTCAAGGTTCTTTGGAGAAGTGATAAAACCGAAGAGGCTACGTGGGAAACGGAGGATAAGATGAAAAGGTTTCACCCCGAGCTGTTTCCGAGCGAGCAGTGAATCCGAGGACGGATTCTTTTAAGGGGGAGAGATTGTAACGCCCCGATTTCTCGGACGTAAAGGTACAATGTATGTGTTTACTAATTTGCGCGAATTAATTGTTTTACGTGTTTTATATTTAAATTTTATTATAATTGTTATTATTTTATTATATTATATTATAATATTTTATTCTAATATTATTAATTATATATATATATTTCGTATTATATATATATATGTATATATGTTTAATTATTATATTATTAATTTAATGATTATGCTAATTATATGTTATGTTAATTAATCATGTTTTAATTAATTACTTATTTATATATATGTTTTATACGTGAGGTTAATATATGCATGCATGGAGAATTATTTTTGCATGAGAATTAATATGCATGCATGCAAATCATATTTGTGCATGGGAAATTTTATACATTTTTGCATGAATTGCATGATTTGGTTTGTTCGTTTATTTTGTGCTTCGTTCTTATATGATATGATATCTAATTGCCACGATTTTGTAATATGTTGTACATATATGTGTTATGAACATGATTTTATGCTCAATTTATGTTTTTGAATTCATTTGTTATGTTAACGAATTAAATTTCATTTGAGGAACCAAAACGGGAGCTAACGAGCACTTAGCGTACCCTTGGTTCCGAATTTAATATCTTGAGCTCGGGAACTCGGATTCGAGTTCCGTCAACTCCGCTGAACTCGTAACGAAAATTCGGGTTCAGTAAACTTAGCCTTACATTTTTTCTAAGTCATTTGAAACTCCGAAATCCAACCGAAAAACGAAACGGAGACCAATTGGACCTTGTTACACTAAATCAGCCATATCTTGGCCAAACCATAACCAAACTAACCATGGTTTGATTCCTTGAAACCCTAACTCAACCCTCTATCATGACATAACCAGCCTTGACCGAGATTATCCTCTCACAAACCCCAAAACTTAGCCAAAGCTTCTGTTCTGAATTCCAGACCCGTAACCCTTCAAACCTTGGAGATTTTGGAGCTCAAATCTCATCCAAACTTCAACCAATCATCAAGGTAAGTTAAGGGTTGTATTATATGATTAATTCTGATCATTTTCATCTTTTCATTCATGATTTTGAGCATGGTTTCATGATTTTCTGGGCTCTTTCCCGAGAATGAAGGTTTTGAGCAAATTATTGATCTTCTTCGATTCTTAACGGTTTTGATCGATTCCAAGCATGAGAATGATTGTTTTTACATCCTCATATCATTTATGGTCATTGATTTCGTGGTTGTTGAGGTATTTATGATATACCATTTATGACAATTTTCAGAAAATCCCACGTATATGTCACATACACTTTCATGTCTTGATTGATCACTTTTGGAACTGATTATGTGTTGAATATATGATATTTTGCTGCACATTTGATGGACTTTTGGACTTGAATGGAATCGGAGTGGTTGAGTTCAGTCGTGCCCTGTTTTTTTCCGCGGTTGCTCTGTTTTTCTCACGTCGGAATTGCTGTCAATTTTGCTGAGATTTCCTTCTTCCTTTTTGTTGTCTCTTTCATGGATTCTAGGGTGTGTTTATCTGAGTCTTTTACAGCTTTTCTTGCATGTTTGGGTTGCCTTTATTGCTCGTACATGGCTGCCTTTTCTTGCCCTGTTTTCCTGCGTATTTTGCTGTCTGTTTGAGGAAGTTGCTGTTGCACGACACGGGGGTGTCGATTGCTGCCTTTCCGGCGAGGCACGGGGGTGCTGCAAGGCCTGGAATTTCTGTACCGAGACACGGGGGTGTCTCGGTCCAAGCTTTGTGGGTGACACGGGGGTGTCACCCCGTTTTGCTTGATCTCTGTTTCGTCTTCCTTGAGTTGTTGCTGCTGCTGCTTTGATGTTTGCTTGGTTGATGGACTGTTGCTGCTGTGCGTAGTGTATATATATATAAACATGTCTGTGTGTGTGTGTTGATTGTGAATTGTGTGTGTGTGTGCATGTGTTGCATGCATGTTTATAAAATAAAGTATATATGCATGCATGTGTGTGTGAGTGTGTACGTATATATATGTATATATTATATATATATTGTATATTATTATATATGATTACTTATATATATTATATTATAATTATTTATTATATATTTTAATTATTATTTGATTTAATTTAATTATTGAAATTAATTGAATTCTATTTCGCGTATTTATTCTACTGACTTTTGATTGAACGTTTTATTTATTTTATTCCTAAATGTGAATATGAATATTATATATGTTATGCTTATTAATTGAATTTTAGAATAATTGATATGCATTATAAATGTTATGAATATTATGAATTTATGAAATTTATATGAATTTAAGAAATTATGAAATTGAATGAAATATATGAACGAATGAATGATTATATGTTTTAAATTTATTAATCGTGCACATGAACATTTTTATGATATAACATGATCATTTATGCATTCATGTCATATTCACTTCATTGCCGAGCGTCATATGTGGTCATTGAGTCTCATACCTTTTCTTTTGCACAGATTCGGGTTTGGTCGGAGACGAGGGCGAGCCTTGAGACGCTTGTGCCTTTATTTCTGCTTTGGTAAAGGTGGGTTTTTCTTCTATTAGATAAAACAACCTTATATATTCCTTATGTGCAAAGTTTTAAGCCAAAACCGTATATTTATATATATTGAGTCAATTCGGGTAAATCATTTCAAACGTATGACCCTTTCTTTTATTTATGAACCCTACCTTATGTTTGGCGAGATATTTATGATTTATGATTGCACGGGCCCCGGGACTTAGTATATGTGGCTAACCGAGGAAGCAAGGGCTGACGGGGATCCCATATACTAGTTCCAACCAAACTACGGTGATACCGGCCCTCGCTAGGAGTTTTAGCGGGGAATGGGAGCTGAGTGCCCTTGGGGGATTCATGTACCCCCATTGGCCTATGTATGAACCGGTGGCCGGGTCTTGCAAGCCCGTCCACCACCCGGAGGAAAAAGGGATATATGAATGATTATGATCATGTATTTATGAGCACAAAAGATTTATGTATGATAATGGATTATTGAATAATTAATTATGATTACACGAGGAGTAGGTTGGAGATTGTGCACGCCCACTCGCCGGGCTATAAACCCTTATGAACATTTATGAACAATTTGAATGAATATGAACGTCGTAATCCCGTTGATGTTTCCCTTTTGTTTTAACCACTTGGTAAAGTCTTACTAAACTTCACACGGGATTAGGGCTTGCATGTATGTGTTTAAATTATGCGATATTATATATTTATGCCCTGCTTTTATACCCACCAGTCTCTTTTAGACTGAACCCGGTTGTTTTCAGCTATTTTGTGCAGGTATAGGAGTGCTAGGCGGGAATACAAGTCGTCTAGGTCTTGCATTTATGTTTAGCACTTCCTTTTGTCTCATATTCATACTCTTGTTGATATTCTGCTTATGATTATAGTTCTAGTTTGGAGCGTTATGATTTTTGTAGGCCGTGAGTGCCGTTGAATATTATGTAATGCTTTGTATATCTATTTTTGGAGCTTGGTGGCTCATTATATATGCTATGTTATTCTTGCTTCCGCGAATTTTATTTTAACTCTGATTTTATGATTCTTGCACTGACTGGTTTAAGGGTTAGTCCCGCCTAGCATAGCGTGTGTGTTGTGTCCCCGTTCGCCGTGGATTTGGCACGTGCATGGACTTCCATTTCATATACGGGTCGGGTCCCGGTGCGGGGGATGTGGTACCTAACGCTCGGGTGCTACAGTCCCAGCCTCATGAGGTGACCCTTCCGAGAGCACTTCAAGAGTAAGGGAAGCGTGGTTAGATGCCTGTACGCTCGCTGCACGCTAACCACCTCTGACACAATGGTAGTGCGCACCTCGTACCTGCCATGCTACAAGCTTTTCAGAGCTATCACTCTCACACCATCTCTGTAGCACCCGGAACGCTAGGCGCCACATCCCCCGCACTATAGACTCAATCCACATATGAAACGGGCAATTCATACATGAACCGAAACTATAGCGAACGGGAGACAATAAAGAAAAAAAAAAAAAACACAAAGCTAGGCGGGTACCCTCAATAAAAACCAAAACAACTCAGAGCAATAAAATAGCGGAAGCAAAAGCATTCAATACATATAGATACCATATTTACATATTTACTTATAGGTACCGACAAATCATACCAATACAATCTCCATTCAAGTATAATGTAAGATTTAATACAAAATAACAAGTACAACGTATGAAGGTGCAGTGCTAGACCCGAATAAAAGACTCGAGACTCTAATCCCCGCCTAGCACGAACCTGCAAAACTGAAAAGTTGAGGTGTCAGTCCAAACGGACTGAGCGAGGGGTATAATTAAATATATGCGCACTTACATGCAAGTTATAATCTCGGGTAATAATTTTAGAAAATCACAACACCAATAGTAAGAGAAAAAGGGTACTATCGCCCGAGATTACCACTAATTCAGTTTATCAATTAATTCAGTTCAATACAATCAATATGTGGCCCGGCGAGTGAGGGCAATTCTCCAACCTTGCTCCGACCGTGTACAATCAATCAATTTATTAGGTGATTAGGTGATCAAGCAATTATTTACTGTGCACAATTAGCAGTTTCAGTCCATCCTTCTTCCTCCGGGTGATGGTGGGATTGCAAGGCCCCACCATCCAATCAGTCTGGGCAGAGGGTACATGAATCCCTAAGCCCGGAACTCCTTCCTCCCCTAATCTCCTAGGGGGTTCAGGGGTCATCCCATTTGGTGAGGATAGCACTCGAGTTACCCGTCAGCCCATGCTTTCCCGGTTGGCTCGAGCCACTATCCTCGGGCCCACAGTGCAATTCAATACTCGCCCAATACAATCAATCCGTCAATCAATCAATCAATTTTATCAAATCATTTGAAAGTCATAAGGTTCGCAAACTATAGATATATATATATACATTTTGGCCGAAATAGTCACATAGGGGTTGTAAGGGTTCTATTTATCTAGAATTTAAACCTCACCTGACCAGACGACCAAAAGAAAGCAAGAGGGCACCCTACTGAGCGGGCTCCTCAAAACCGGGACCGTGATCTGTGCAACAAGGACAAGTGTGAAGTAAGACTCGACTCGAATGAACCAAGTATGACGAACGGCAAAATCATGCACCAATATGTTATGCAATAATTATTTAATGAATGTCAAATACGAGCATGATGTCAATAACCCAAGTATATAACACATACACGTACATCCAAGCATGCAGAACAATATGCATGAAAACAAGGAGTGACACGCCTGTGTCACAAAATTACACTAAGCCGTGACACCCCCGTGTCACGTTACAGCGGACCAAAAGCTTGCAAAACAAGGTGACACGCCCGTGTTACCAAAACAAGGCAAACCGTGACACCCCCGTATTGCGGTACAGAAAAACCGCCCCAGCCAACCCGCACCCCCGTGTCACGCAAAACAAAGCAAAGGTGACACGCCCGTGTCACCTGTGCGTGACAGAAAAACAGGGGAGAAAACAGGGGTTTCCATGCAAAACCAACTCCAAACCAAATAAATCCCAAACACCAACCAAAACAATTGTTAAAACACCTCATATATGCATCATACTTCAAGTATTCAACAATCAAACCAATAAATATGCATCAAATCTCCAAGAATCAAGCCCCAAAACCCCATAATTATTCATATACACCAACCATCACATAACCTCATGTTTCATGCAAGAAATGAAGGGAAAAAGGACCTAAACATGCTTCTATACAAGAATAACCAAGAAAGCATCAAGCTAACATCAAACCCTACTCATATAACCAATCAAGAAATTCAATCCATGCTTCCATATATACCTTGAAATGAATGAAAAATGAGATGAGATGAAGAGATGAAGATGTTGATGCTTCTAGCTCCAAAGTTCCTCAAAATAGCTTGAGATTAGTTGAAATCTTCCTTCTTCTCTCTTGAATGTGTAAGGACCGATCCTTAGGGTGTGTATGTGTGATGTTCTTGTGTGTATGTGATGTATGAGAGTGTTGGAAGAGATGCATATACTAGATATATATTATATCATCCACTATCTAAACATATGTCCCCAATTTGCAAACAAGTCCCTAGGTTATTTAAATGAATGCAATCAAGTATTATCCCTACCTAAAAGATCCATTAGCTCCAAACCAAGTTATGCAATTGAGTCCATCAATTCATGAAATGATCAATTAAAGTCACATAATACAATTAAGCACACTATCACTTAATTCATGAATTTCTCATTAAAATTAATTCATATAAATATAGAGAATTGTATAATGCACACAATATTATAATGAAATCATAATAAGCAAGTAAATGTATAACTTAAACTCCCAACTCCCGAAGACCCGCACGTGGCGTGCTTACCTGAACTTCTGGAATTTGGGGCGTTACAACTCTCCCCCCCTTAGAAGAATCTGGTCCCCAGATTCAGTGATCGGATGAAAATAACTCCGGGTGAAATTTCTTCATCTTCTCTTCCGGTTCCCAAGTCATCTCCTCAGATTTGTCACTTCGCCATAACACCTTCACCATATAAATATTCCGATTCCTCAACTCTTGATGCTTTCTGTCCAATATTCTGACCGGCTTCTGCACAAAAGATAAATTCAGTTCCAACTCCACTTCTTCCACAGGGAGAATTTCGGTTTCATCTGGGTAATACTTCCTGAGTTGAGATACATGAAAAACATTGTGAATTCCGGTAAGATTAGGAGGTAGGTCCACTCGATAAGCTACTTCTCCGATTCTCTCAATAACTTCAAACGGACCTAGGTAACGGGGATTCAACTTCCCTCCCTTTCCAATTCTAGAAAATCCCTTTCGAGGAGATACCTTCAAGAAAACCCGGTCCCCCACTTCAAATTTAAGATCCCTCCGGCGAATATCGGCATAACTCTTCTGTCTATCTTGTGCAGCTTTCATCCGTTGTTGTATAATCCGAACTTTCTCAATCATGGCTTCCACAGCCTTCGAGGATTTCTCAAGCTTTCTCCCTTTCTTGACTCCTTCCTGTTTTGACCATTTCCACTCTTCCAAATCAAAGAATAACGGCGATCTACATTTCCGTCCATATAACAATTCATACGGAGCCATACCAATCGTTGCCTGAAAGCTATTATTGTAAGCGAACTCTACCAAAGGAAGTTGATCGTGCCACGAGGTTTGGAAATCCAAGGCACAAGCTCGAAGTAGATCTTCCAAATACCGAATAACCCTCTCCGATTGCCCATCAGTTTGTGGATGAAACGCCGTACTGAACTGAAGCTTTGTACCCAACAACTCTTGTAACTCTTGCCATAACTTCGAAGTGAAACGGGGATCTCGATCCGAAACAATACTCACCGGAATACCATGAAGTCGTACAATCTCCCGGTTGTAAATCTCAGCCAACTTCCGAATCTTGAAAGACATTCTGACCGGTATAAAATGAGTAGATTTTGTCAGACGATCCACAATCACCCAAATACCATCGAATCCACCCTTCACTCTAGGTAACCCGGATATAAAATCCATCGTCACCTGTTCCCACTTCCACTCAGGAATAGGTAACGGCTGAAGAAGACCTCCCGGTTTCTGGTGCTCGGCTTTTACTTTCTGACAAGTGAGGCAGTGCTTCACAAACTCTGCTACATCCTTTTTCAATCCACGCCACCAGTAAAACTGCTTGAGATCCTTATACATCTTATTCCCTCCAGGGTGAATTGAATAAGCCAACTTGTGAGCTTCCTCGAGCAATACCCTTTTCAAATCATCGGGTACTACTACTCGGTTCTTGAAACGAAGAAGACCGGTTTCATCGAACCCAAATGGACTCTCCGGATCCTCTCTAACCTTAGAGACCAATCTCTGAACTCCCGGATCCTTTCCTTGAGCCTCGAACATTCTGTACTTCAAATCCGGATAAATGGAGATATTGGAAACTCGGGCTCTAATCACAATAGGCTCAACTACCTTACTTGTACCTATTTCCAAGTTCGAAACACCCACTTTCCTACTTAAAGCGTCGGCAACTACATTAGCTTTCCCGGGATGATATTTGATAACACAATCATAATCTTCTAGTCGCTCCATCCATCTCCGTTGCCTCATATTGAGTTCCTTTTGGGTGAAAAGATATTGGAGACTCTTATGATCGGTGAAAATCTCAAACGACACTCCATACAAGTAATGTCTCCACTTCCCGAGTGCGAAAATCACGGCAGCAAGCTCTAGATCATGTGTCGGGTAGTTCTTCTCATGATCCTTCAACTTCCGTGAGGCATAAGCGACAACCTTGCCCTTCTGGGTTAATACACTTCCCAAACCCTCCTTCGACGCGTCAGTGTACACAGCATATCCCTCTGAACCCTCTGGAAGAGTTAACACTGGAGCAGAAACTAATCTCTCTCTCAAAACATTGAAGCTTCTCTCACATATCTCATCCCAACCAAATTTCACATCCTTCTTAGTTAACCGAGTCAAAGGAGCAGCGATCTTAGAGAAATCTTGCACGAATCTTCTATAATAACCCGCCAATCCCAAGAAACTTCTGATCTCGGAGGCGTTCTTTGGCTTCTCCCACTTCAACACCGCTTCAATCTTCGATGGGTCAACCTCTAATCCATTCCCCGAAATAATATGACCCAAGAATGAAACCCGATCGATCCAAAACTCACACTTGCTAAACTTCGCAAATAATTGATGCTCTTTCAATGTTCTTAACACCAATTTGAGATGCCTTGCATGTTCCTCGGCTGATTTAGAGAAAACCAGTATATCATCAATGAAGATTACAACGAACTGGTCAAGAAACGGCTGGAAAATTCTATGCATCATGTCCATAAAAGCTACGGGAGCATTTGTCAATCCAAAAGGCATGACCACGAATTCATAATGCCCATATCTGGTGTTAAAACCCGTCTTTGGAATATCCTCGGCTCGGATCCGTAGTTGATAATACCCTTGTCTTAAATCAAGCTTCGAATATACCTTGGATCCTTGGAGTATATCAAACAGCTCTTCAATATGTGGAAGAGGATATTTATTCTTAACAGTCATCCGATTAAGCTCCCAGTAATCAATACACATTCTTAAAGTACCGTCCTTCTTCTTCACGAATAAAACTGGAGCACCCCATGGTGACGAGCTCGGTCTCACATACCCAACTTCCAAAAGACCATCCAGTTGTACTTTTAATTCCTTCAATTCCGCCGGTGCCATCCTATATGGAGTCTTAGAATAAGGTTCGGCATCCGGATACAAATCAATCATAAACTCTATCTCCCTTTCTGGCGGTAACGAATTCAACCTCTCAGGAAACACTTCGGGAAACTCTTTAACAACCTCCGTTTCTTCTAACTTCATCTGATCCTTTGGTTGATTAAGAATATAGGCTATAAACCCCTTAGCCCCATGACGAACCAATTTCTGAACTTCTGAAAAAGATAATAAAGGCACCGTCTTCGAACTTTGACCCGTAACCAATTCAGAACCCAAACTAACTCTCTTGGTCCGACAATCAACAGTGGCGTAGTGCTTGTACAACCAATCCATACCCAAGATAGAACCATACCGAGACATAGGCAACTCAATGAAATCCGTTGAGAAAACTCGACCCTCAATACTCACTGGCACCTCTCGAAAAACCCGGTTAGTTTCTATACTACCACCAAAAGGAGTACTAACCACGTAGCATGCATCAGAATAAGTAACACACAAGGGCAATTTAATAGAAACATCACAAGAAATGAAGGAGTGAGTGGCTCCCGGATCAAATAAAGTGTGTATGTTGATGCCATGAATGCAAATGATACCTTCAACAACGGCAGCCGGGTCCACGTCTGCATCATGTTCCTCGCCTTCCAAGGCATAAGCACGGGCCCGAATCATCGGCCTCTGTCCTCCAGGCGGCGGATTACGTCGATCCGGACAAGTATCCACCAGGTGATCGGCAGCCCCACAAATTAGGCATAACCCTAGACGCCTTCGACAATTATCATAATGATGTGTAGGTTGCCCGCAAAAAGTGCACTTAGGCTTCTCCGGTGGTGGCGGCATAACTGTTGGCTGAGGAGCCTTCTGGACTGGCCCTTGTGGTTTAAACTTCTTCATAGGGCCCTTAAACTGAGGAGGAGCGGTATCATAAACCATCGGCCTCTTGCCGGCATTGTAACCCGATCTTGACCCGGAACCTGAACCCTGTCCCGTCCTAAAGGAAGACCTCCGTGCAACAACCGAGTCTTCAACCTTAAGAGCTTTGGTAGTGGCCTTCTTCCAAGTGCTTGTGTTAACCGCTTCAATCGCCGCTTGAATATCCGGCCTCAAACCTTGTACGAATTGCATAGCCTTGTGGAAGTCGTCGCTAGCAATGTTAGGGGCGTATTTAGACAACCTCTCGAACTCGGCTATATACTCTGAAACTGATCTTCCTCCTTGTTTAAGCTCAGTAAACTCTTTAAGTCTTCTAGTGCGCGAAGATGGCGGAATAAACTTATTCTTGAATTCTCTTTCGAATACCTCCCATGTAATTTGCTCCTCGGTGGCATCCAAGAAAATTTTGGTACTCTCCCACCATGAATATGCTTCTCCCTGGATGAGGGTAAGAGTACACCGGGCCTTTTCCCGAGACTCACATGGAATAAGTTCCCACACCCGTTCAACTTCTTTAAGCCATTGCTCGGCTTGAATATCGTTCCCCTTTTGGAATCTCGGCGGATGTTGATTCTGGAATTCCCTTAAAATAACGGAAATAGGGGCTTGTTGTGGCGGTGGAGGAGCTGGCGGTGCTGGAGGCACATAATCCCTTAGCCTCTGATCCATGAGTTGCACCATTGAATTTAAGAAATCTTGGGGTTGAGCTGGAGGTGGAGGAGGAGGGGTTCGATCACGCCGGTGATGACGTCGATGTCGAGGAGATCGATCCCGGTGATGTCGGTCACGAGCCATCCTGAAACTCGACCACTTTACATGCATGTTTGATTAATAAGTGCAATGAGTGTAATTACAACACACAATGTAATCCAACCACATAGTCACATAATCCAAGCACTTCAAATAGAATCAAATAAGTTCAAATAGGTTGCAAGACTCTCAAATAATCAATTAATCCTATGCCGTGCGACTTAGACTTACCAAACACGACACTAGAGCCGCGGTTTTGCAACCGGGCTCGGATACCACCTTGGGATGTAGCACCCGGAACGCTAGGCGCCACATCCCCCGCACTATAGACTCAATCCACATATGAAACGGGCAATTCATACATGAACCGAAACTATAGCGAACGGGAGACAATAAAGAAAAAAAAAAAAAAAAAAAACACAAAGCTAGGCGGGTACCCTCAATAAAAACCAAAACAACTCAGAGCAATAAAATAGCGGAAGCAAAAGCATTCAATACATATAGATACCATATTTACATATTTACTTATAGGTACCGACAAATCATACCAATACAATCTCCATTCAAGTATAATGTAAGATTTAATACAAAATAACAAGTACAACGTATGAAGGTGCAGTGCTAGACCCGAATAAAAGACACGAGACTCTAATCCCCGCCTAGCACGAACCTGCAAAACTGAAAAGTTGAGGTGTCAGTCCAAACGGACTGAGCGAGGGGTATAATTAAATATATGCGCACTTACATGCAAGTTATAATCTCGGGTAATAATTTTAGAAAATCACAACACCAATAGTAAGAGAAAAAGGGTACTATCGCCCGAGATTACCACTAATTCAGTTTATCAATTAATTCAGTTCAATACAATCAATATGTGGCCCGGCGAGTGAGGGCAATTCTCCAACCTTGCTCCGACCATGTACAATCAATCAATTTATTAGGTGATTAGGTGATCAAGCAATTATTTACTGTGCACAATTAGCAGTTTCAGTCCATCCTTCTTCCTCCGGGTGATGGTGGGATTGGAAGGCCCCACCATCCAATCAGTCTGGGCAGAGGGTACATGAATCCCTAAGCCCGGAACTCCTTCCTCCCCTAATCTCCTAGGGGGTTCAGGGGTCATCCCATTTGGTGAGGATAGCACTCGAGTTACCCGTCAGCCCATGCTTTCCCGGTTGGCTCGAGCCACTATCCTCGGGCCCACAGTGCAATTCAATACTCGCCCAATACAATCAATCCGTCAATCAATCAATCAATTTTATCAAATCATTTGAAAGTCATAAGGTTCGCAAACTATAGATATATATATATATACATTTTGGCCGAAATAGTCACATAGGGGTTGTAAGGGTTCTATTTATCTAGAATTTAAACCTCACCTGACCAGACGACCAAAAGAAAGCAAGAGGGCACCCTACTGAGCGGGCTCCTCAAAACCGGGACCGTGATCTGTGCAACAAGGACAAGTGTGAAGTAAGACTCGACTCGAATGAACCAAGTATGACGAACGACAAAATCATGCACCAATATGTTATGCAATAATTATTTAATGAATGTCAAATACGAGCATGATGTCAATAACCCAAGTATATAACACATACACGTACATCCAAGCATGCAGAACAATATGCATGAAAACAAGGAGTGACACGCCCGTGTCACAAAATTACACTAAGCCGTGACACCCCCGTGTCACGGTACAGCGGACCAAAAGCTTGCAAAACAAGGTGACACGCCCGTGTTACCAAAACAAGGCAAACCGTGACACCCCCGTATCGCGGTACAGAAAAACCGCCCCAGCCAACCCGCACCCCCGTGTCACGCAAAACAAAGCAAAGGTGACACGCCCGTGTCACCTGTGCGTGACAGAAAAACAGGGGAGAAAACAGGGGTTTCCATGCAAAACCAACTCCAAACCAAATAAATCCCAAACACCAACCAAAACAATTGTTAAAACACCTCATATATGCATCATACTTCAAGTATTCAACAATCAAACCAATAAATATGCATCAAATCTCCAAGAATCAAGCCCCAAAACCCCATAATTATTCATATACACCAACCATCACATAACCTCATGTTTCATGCAAGAAATGAAGGGAAAAAGGACCTAAACATGCTTCTATACAAGAATAACCAAGAAAGCATCAAGCTAACATCAAACCCTACTCATATAACCAATCAAGAAATTCAATCCATGCTTCCATATATACCTTGAAATGAATGAAAAATGAGATGAGATGAAGAGATGAAGATGTTGATGCTTCTAGCTCCAAAGTTCCTCAAAATAGCTTGAGATTAGTTGAAATCTTCCTTCTTCTCTCTTGAATGTGTAAGGACCGATCCTTAGGGTGTGTATGTGTGATGTTCTTGTGTGTATGTGATGTATGAGAGTGTTGGAAGAGATGCATATACTAGATATATATTATATCATCCACTATCTAAACATATGTCCCCAATTTGCAAACAAGTCCCTAGGTTATTTAAATGAATGCAATCAAGTATTATCCCTACCTAAAAGATCCATTAGCTCCAAACCAAGTTATGCAATTGAGTCCATCAATTCATGAAATGATCAATTAAAGTCACATAATACAATTAAGCACACTATCACTTAATTCATGAATTTCTCATTAAAATTAATTCATATAAATATAGAGAATTGTATAATGCACACAATATTATAATGAAATCATAATAAGCAAGTAAATGTATAACTTAAACTCCCAACTCCCGAAGACCCGCACGTGGCGTGCTTACCTGAACTTCTGGAATTTGGGGCGTTACAACTCTCCCCCCCTTAGAAGAATCTGGTCCCCAGATTCAGTGATCGGATGAAAATAACTCCGGGTGAAATTTCTTCATCTTCTCTTCCGGTTCCCAAGTCATCTCCTCAGATTTGTCACTTCGCCATAACACCTTCACCATATAAATATTCCGATTCCTCAACTCTTGATGCTTTCTGTCCAATATTCTGACCGGCTTCTGCACAAAAGATAAATTCGGTTCCAACTCCACTTCTTCCACAGGGAGAATTTCGGTTTCATCTGGGTAATACTTCCTGAGTTGAGATACATGAAAAACATTGTGAATTCCGGTAAGATTAGGAGGTAGGTCCACTCGATAAGCTACTTCTCCGATTCTCTCAATAACTTCAAACGGACCTAGGTAACGGGGATTCAACTTCCCTCCCTTTCCAATTCTAGAAAATCCCTTTCGAGGAGATACCTTCAAGAAAACCCGGTCCCCCACTTCAAATTTAAAATCCCTCCGGCGAATATCGGCATAACTCTTCTGTCTATCTTGTGCAGCTTTCATCCGTTGTTGTATAATCCGAACTTTCTCAATCATGGCTTCCACAGCCTTCGAGGATTTCTCAAGCTTTCTCCCTTTCTTGACTCCTTCCTGTTTTGACCATTTCCACTCTTCCAAATCAAAGAATAACGGCGATCTACATTTCCGTCCATATAACAATTCATACGGAGCCATACCAATCGTTGCCTGAAAGCTATTATTCTAAGCGAACTCTACCAAAGGAAGTTGATCGTGCCACGAGGTTTGGAAATCCAAGGCATAAGCTCGAAGTAGATCTTCCAAATACCGAATAACCCTCTCCGATTGCCCATCAGTTTGTGGATGAAACGCCGTACTGAACTGAAGCTTTGTACCCAACAACTCTTGTAACTCTTGCCATAACTTCGAAGTGAAACGGGGATCTCGATCCGAAACAATACTCACCGGAATACCATGAAGTCGTACAATCTCCCGGTTGTAAATCTCAGCCAACTTCCGAATCTTGAAAGACATTCTGACCGGTATAAAATGAGTAGATTTTGTCAGACGATCCACAATCACCCAAATACCATCGAATCCACCCTTCACTCTAGGTAACCCGGATATAAAATCCATCGTCACCTGTTCCCACTTCCACTCAGGAATAGGTAACGGCTGAAGAAGACCTCCCGGTTTCTGGTGCTCGGCTTTTACTTTCTGACAAGTGAGGCAGTGCTTCACAAACTCTGCTACATCCTTTTTCAATCCACGCCACCAGTAAAACTGCTTGAGATCCTTGTACATCTTATTCCCTCCAGGGTGAATTGAATAAGCCGACTTGTGAGCTTCCTCGAGCAATACCCTTTTCAAATCATCGGGTACTACGACTCGGTTCTTGAAACGAAGAAGACCGGTTTCATCGAACCCAAATGGACTCTCCGGATCCTCTCTAACCTTAGAGACCAATCTCTGAACTCCCGGATCCTTTCCTTGAGCCTCGAACATTCTGTACTTCAAATCCGGATAAATGGAGATATTGGAAACTCGGGCTCTAATCACAATAGGCTCAACTACCTTACTTGTACCTATTCCCAAGTTCGAAACACCCACTTTCCTACTTAAAGCGTCGGCAACTACATTAGCTTTCCCGGGATGATATTTGATAACACAATCATAATCTTCTAGTCGCTCCATCCATCTCCGTTGCCTCATATTGAGTTCCTTTTGGGTGAAAAGATATTGGAGACTCTTATGATCGGTGAAAATCTCAAACGACACTCCATACAAGTAATGTCTCCACTTCCCGAGTGCGAAAATCACGGCAGCAAGCTCTAGATCATGTGTCGGGTAGTTCTTCTCATGATCCTTCAACTTCCGTGAGGCATAAGCGACAACCTTGCCCTTCTGGGTTAATACACTTCCCAAACCCTCCTTCGACGCGTCAGTGTACACAGCATATCCCTCTGAACCCTCTGGAAGAGTTAACACTGGAGCAGAAACTAATCTCTCTCTCAAAACATTGAAGCTTCTCTCACATATCTCATCCCAACCAAATTTCACATCCTTCTTAGTTAACCGAGTCAAAGGAGCAGCGATCTTAGAGAAATCTTGCACGAATCTTCTATAATAACCCGCCAATCCCAAGAAACTTCTGATCTCGGAGGCGTTCTTTGGCTTCTCCCACTTCAACACCGCTTCAATCTTCGATGGGTCAACCTCTAATCCATTCCCCGAAATAATATGACCCAAGAATGAAACCCGATCGATCCAAAACTCACACTTGCTAAACTTCGCAAATAATTGATGCTCTTTCAATGTTCTTAACACCAATTTGAGATGCCTTGCATGTTCCTCGGCTGATTTAGAGAAAACCAGTATATCATCAATGAAGATTACAACGAACTGGTCAAGAAACGGCTGGAAAATTCTATGCATCATGTCCATAAAAGCTGCGGGAGCATTTGTCAATCCAAAAGGCATGACCACGAATTCATAATGCCCATATCTGGTGTTAAAACCCGTCTTTGGAATATCCTCGGCTCGGATCCGTAGTTGATAATACCCTTGTCTTAAATCAAGCTTCGAATATACCTTGGATCCTTGGAGTATATCAAACAGCTCTTCAATATGTGGAAGAGGATATTTATTCTTAACAGTCATCCGATTAAGCTCCCGGTAATCAATACACATTCTTAAAGTACCGTCCTTCTTCTTCACGAATAAAACTGGAGCACCCCATGGTGACGAGCTCGGTCTCACATACCCAACTTCCAAAAGACCATCCAGTTGTACTTTTAATTCCTTCAATTCCGCTGGTGCCATCCTATATGGAGTCTTAGAATAAGGTTCGGCATCCGGATACAAATCAATCATAAACTCTATCTCCCTTTCTGGCGGTAACGAATTCAACCTCTCAGGAAACACTTCGGGAAACTCTTTAACAACCTCCGTTTCTTCTAACTTCATCTGATCCTTTGGTTGATTAAGAATATAGGCTATAAACCCCTTAGCCCCATCACGAACCAATTTTTGAACTTCTGAAAAAGATAATAAAGGCACCGTCTTCGAACTTTGACCCATAACCAATTCAGAACCCAAACTAACTCTCTTGGTCCGACAATCAACAGTGGCGTAGTGCTTGTACAACCAATCCATACCCAAGATAGAACCATACCGAGACATAGGCAACTCAATGAAATCCGTTGAGAAAACTCGACCCTCAATACTCACTGGCACCTCTCGAAAAACCCGGTTAGTTTCTATACTACCACCAAAAGGAGTACTAACCACGTAGCATGCATCAGAATAAGTAACACACAAGGGCAATTTAATAGAAACATCACAAGAAATGAAGGAGTGAGTGGCTCCCGGATCAAATAAAGTGTGTATGTTGATGCCATGAATGCAAATGATACCTTCAACAACGGCAGCCGGGTCCACGTCTGCATCATGTTCCTCGCCTTCCAAGGCATAAGCACGGGCCCGAATCATCGGCCTCTGTCCTCCAGGCGGCGGATTACGTCGATCCGGACAAGTATCCACCAGGTGATCGGCAGCCCCACAAATTAGGCATAACCCTAGACGCCTTCGACAATTATCATAATGATGTGTAGGTTGCCCGCAAAAAGTGCACTTAGGCTTCTCCGGTGGTGGCGGCATAACTGTTGGCTGAGGAGCCTTCTGGACTGGCCCTTGTGGTTTAAACTTCTTCATAGGGCCCTTAAACTGAGGAGGAGCGGTATCATAAACCATCGGCCTCTTGCCGGCATTGTAACCCGATCTTGACCCGGAACCTGAACCCTGTCCCGTCCTAAAGGAAGACCTCCGTGCAACAACCGAGTCTTCAACCTTAAGAGCTTTGGTAGTGGCCTTCTTCCAAGTGCTTGTGTTAACCGCTTCAATCGCCGCTTGAATATCCGGCCTCAAACCTTGTACGAATTGCATAGCCTTGTGGAAGTCGTCGCTAGCAATGTTAGGGGCGTATTTAGACAACCTCTCGAACTCGGCTATATACTCTGAGACTGATCTTCCTCCTTGTTTAAGCTCAGTAAACTCTTTAAGTCTTCTAGTGCGCGAAGATGGCGGAATAAACTTATTCTTGAATTCTCTTTCGAATACCTCCCATGTAATTTGCTCCTCGGTGGCATCCAAGACAATTTTGGTACTCTCCCACCATGAATATGCTTCTCCCTAGATGAGGGTAAGAGTACACCGGGCCTTTTCCCGAGACTCACATGGAATAAGTTCCCACACCCGTTCAACTTCTTTAAGCCATTGCTCGGCTTGAATATCGTTCCCCTTTTGGAATCTCGGCGGATGTTGATTCTGGAATTCCCTTAAAATAACGGAAATAGGGGCTTGTTGTGGCGGTGGAGGAGCTGGCGGTGCTGGAGGCACATAATCCCTTAGCCTCTGATCCATGAGTTGCACCATTGAATTTAAGAAATCTTGGGGTTGAGCTGGAGGTGGAGGAGGAGGGGTTCGATCACGCCGGTGATGACGTCGATGTCGAGGAGATCGATCCCGGTGATGTCGGTCACGAGCCATCCTGAAACTCGACCACTTTACATGCATGTTTGATTAATAAGTGCAATGAGTGTAATTACAACACACAATGTAATCCAACCACATAGTCACATAATCCAAGCACTTCAAATAGAATCAAATAAGTTCAAATAGGTTGCAAGACTCTCAAATAATCAATTAATCCTATGCCGTGCGACTTAGACTTACCAAACACGACACTAGAGCCGCGGTTTTGCAACCGGGCTCTGATACCACCTTGGGATGTAGCACCCGGAACGCTAGGCGCCACATCCCCCGCACTATAGACTCAATCCACATATGAAACGGGCAATTCATACATGAACCGAAACTATAGCGAACGGGAGACAATAAAGAAAAAAAAAAAAAAAAAAACACAAAGCTAGGCGGGTACCCTCAATAAAAACCAAAACAACTCAGAGCAATAAAATAGCGGAAGCAAAAGCATTCAATACATATAGATACCATATTTACATATTTACTTATAGGTACCGACAAATCATACCAATACAATCTCCATTCAAGTATAATGTAAGATTTAATACAAAATAACAAGTACAACGTATGAAGGTGCAGTGCTAGACCCGAATAAAAGACACGAGACTCTAATCCCCGCCTAGCACGAACCTGCAAAACTGAAAAGTTGAGGTGTCAGTCCAAACGGACTGAGCGAGGGGTATAATTAAATATATGCGCACTTACATGCAAGTTATAATCTCGGGTAATAATTTTAGAAAATCACAACACCAATAGTAAGAGAAAAAGGGTACTATCGCCCGAGATTACCACTAATTCAGTTTATCAATTAATTCAGTTCAATACAATCAATATGTGGCCCGGCGAGTGAGGGCAATTCTCCAACCTTGCTCCGACCGTGTACAATCAATCAATTTATTAGGTGATTAGGTGATCAAGCAATTATTTACTGTGCACAATTAGCAGTTTCAGTCCATCCTTCTTCCTCCGGGTGATGGTGGGATTGCAAGGCCCCACCATCCAATCAGTCTGGGCAGAGGGTACATGAATCCCTAAGCCCAGAACTCCTTCCTGCCCTAATCTCCTAGGGGGTTCAGGGGTCATCCCATTTGGTGAGGATAGCACTCGAGTTACCCGTCAGCCCATGCTTTCCCGGTTGGCTCGAGCCACTATCCTCGGGCCCACAGTGCAATTCAATACTCGCCCAATACAATCAATCCGTCAATCAATCAATCAATTTTATCAAATCATTTGAAAGTCATAAGGTTCGCAAACTATAGATATATATATATACATTTTGGCCGAAATAGTCACATAGGGGTTGTAAGGGTTCTATTTATCTAGAATTTAAACCTCACCTGACCAGACGACCAAAAGAAAGCAAGAGGGCACCCTACTGAGCGGGCTCCTCAAAACAGGGACCGTGATCTGTGCAACAAGGACAAGTGTGAAGTAAGACTCGACTCGAATGAACCAAGTATGACGAACGGCAAAATCATGCACCAATATGTTATGCAATAATTATTTAATGAATGTTAAATACGAGCATGATGTCAATAACCCAAGTATATAACACATACACGTACATCCAAGCATGCAGAACAATATGCATGAAAACAAGGAGTGACACGCCCGTGTCACAAAATTACACTAAGCCGTGACACCCCCGTGTCACGGTACAGCGGACCAAAAGCTTGCAAAACAAGGTGACACGCCCGTGTTACCAAAACAAGGCAAACCGTGACACCCCCGTGTCGCGGTACAGAAAAACCGCCCCAGCCAACCCGCACCCCCGTGTCACGCAAAACAAAGCAAAGGTGACACGCCCGTGTCACCTGTGCGTGACAGAAAAACAGGGGAGAAAACAGGGGTTTCCATGCAAAACCAACTCCAAACCAAATAAATCCCAAACACCAACCAAAACAATTGTTAAAACACCTCATATATGCATCATACTTCAAGTATTCAACAATCAAACCAATAAATATGCATCAAATCTCCAAGAATCAAGCCCCAAAACCCCATAATTATTCATATACACCAACCATCACATAACCTCATGTTTCATGCAAGAAATGAAGGGAAAAAGGACCTAAACATGCTTCTATACAAGAATAACCAAGAAAGCATCAAGCTAACATCAAACCCTACTCATATAACCAATCAAGAAATTCAATCCATGCTTCCATATATACCTTGAAATGAATGAAAAATGAGATGAGATGAAGAGATGAAGATGTTGATGCTTCTAGCTCCAAAGTTCCTCAAAATAGCTTGAGATTAGTTGAAATCTTCCTTCTTCTCTCTTGAATGTGTAAGGACCGATCCTTAGGGTGTGTATGTGTGATGTTCTTGTGTGTATGTGATGTATGAGAGTGTTGGAAGAGATGCATATACTAGATATATATTATATCATCCACTATCTAAACATATGTCCCCAATTTGCAAACAAGTCCCTAGGTTATTTAAATGAATGCAATCAAGTATTATCCCTACCTAAAAGATCCATTAGCTCCAAACCAAGTTATGCAATTGAGTCCATCAATTCATGAAATGATCAATTAAAGTCACATAATACAATTAAGCACACTATCACTTAATTCATGAATTTCTCATTAAAATTAATTCATATAAATATAGAGAATTGTATAATGCACACAATATTATAATGAAATCATAATAAGCAAGTAAATGTATAACTTAAACTCCCAACTCCCGAAGACCCGCACGTGGCGTGCTTACCTGAACTTCCGGAATTTGGGGCGTTACAATCTCAGGCTGCCACGTGTCTAGGGCAACTCTGATTTTGGGACCACTTGGTTACTATTACCCAAATGCCCCAGCCTCAACGTATAAATATGGGATTCACATGCACATTTCACACAGCATCTTCTCCACTAAGATCCCCTGCACTGAACTGAGGTTCTCTTCATTGCTGCATATTCCAAGCTTTGCATACTTCACCATTTCTGCCCCCTTTTACCACCTTCTCTTTCCTGGTGTTATCCTAGCTGGAAGAACCTACGCTCAATCAGAAACCCAGTTCCTGAGGCTCTGAGCCTGTGATGGGCTTCCCTTTTTAAACAAATCTTGAAAGTGTTGGTTGCATACTAGGAATCCATTTCCTGCACCATCATTTTTGGCGCCGTATGTGGGAAACCATCATCTCTATCTTCATCTTCAACAGATTCTTCCTCTCTAAGCTAGTCGAGATATAACACCTTCAATTTCAAACATGGTGACTGCAACCAGATTCGGGATTTTGGACAACAGGGGTGGTCTACCCCCAGTGAATGAAGAAAATAGGCTGGATGGAGATATCATCGTGGATATCACCCCCGCCCCAGCTGGAAATTATTGGGATTGGTGCCCTGAAAATCCAATTATATTGTAAATATTTTGGATTAATAAAACTAAAAATTTTGCAAGTTATGAGTATTTTGCAAATTTAATAATCAATGACGTGTGATGGTATTTTTATATGAAATGTGTTTCATAGGAAAAAACTTTAAATACCAGAAGTCACGTGTCATTAAAATTCTAGTCAGTATGATAAGAAATGTTCTTATCAAGACTATAATGTGTTATATAAGATGATTAGTCTTTCGTCATAGGGAAATGGAGTTTCCGATTATAACATATTGATGATTTTCAATGAGATTGGAAACATCGAACTGGACCATTGAGATTGTTCATTTTATACTGCTATATAAAATAAACAAAATCTCGGAAGTATTAGACTCTTAATCCTGATAGTATTTCTACTTTAGGCATGTAGTGTTAATCACTGTGATGTACTCAGAAGTGAGGTCTCGATAACGGGTGGCCAACATACTTTGTACGTTCGGTGATTGCATGAAATGTGCTAAAGAGAAATATTGATCGAGGAATCTGTAGCCTTGCTGGAAGGTTAAAAGATATCCCTGAAATATATTTGCAAAAGTTCGAATTAAATCATTGGCCAAAGTACTTCGTGTGTGCATCACCGAAGTTGTATGTTGAATGTGTTTCACATACAGGGAATTTGAACTTAAGGCGAATCAAGAAATTTTAGATTGGAAGTGAAAAATAAATGATAGTAGTATTGATTTATTTTTCATGGATATCTTTACAGAGGAGTAAAATGCAAAATTATTCTAGATCGAGAAATTTGTGAATAATTTAATTAATTTTAGAGTGCAACAATATTTATTTAGTGGAATTAAATATTGTTAAACGGTAATCAATTATTGTCACGGGATGATAATAGATTGACCCGTTTGGAGCTAATATTAATTAGTCCTGCAGGTCCCCCCGCAAGCCCCAACGAAGATCAAATAGAAAATATTAAAACCAGAGAGAGAAATGAATTTTCAAAGAATTTGAAAATAGCCAAGGAGTTTATTTTGAGAAAATAAATTAAATTCCAAAGAGTTGGAAATACCCGAAATTTTATTTTGGAGAAAATAAAATTTTTCGAAAAAAAACAAATGGATGACGTGGCGAAGTGCTGATGTGGCAGTAGCGCCGCGTGGCACGCCACATGGCGCGACACGTGGACGGCGTAGATCTCGCCGCTCCATGGCACGCGGATGGTCCAGATTTGTTATGGAAATGGGCCGGGTCAACGGGCCGGATTGGATAGGGTTGGTCACGGTTTGACCGACCCAGACACGTGGGCAAATGAGATTTCGCCACGTGTCTCCTGGTCCAGACCAAATTGAACCGACCGGTTCACTGGTGAACCGGTCTGGGGGCTGAATTGCCCGGTTGGACCGGACCGGTTCGACACGTGGTAGCTGCTCGTGCTGCCGTGAGCAGCACACGTGCCAGCCACACAGCCGCCACACGGGCGGCGCGTTCGGGCGCGTGCGGCGGGTTTTTGGTGCGTGGTCGACGCCACCGTGCTCGTGGCGGCATGATATTCCACGTGGAAGTCCGAGATTCGTTGTCGGCCCTTGGAGTGCACGACAAATTTCATTTTTTTGGACGAATTTACCCTTAATTGGAGCCTATAAATAGGCTATGCATTTCATTCTTCAAAACCATCTTTGGCATCTCAATTTTTCAGTCTCAAAACTGTCCGAATCTCTCTCTCAATTTTATAGTTAATCCTTTAATTAAGGATTAATTTATTAATTAATTAGGTGGTTATATAATTAATATATAATCCACTTAATTAATAGAAAATAGGGATTTTCTAGTTTTAGAAAAAAGAGTTTTTCTAAGAAAATATTTTCTCAAGTATTTAGCGAAATACTGCCGGAGCCCGCACTCCAATTTCTTAATCGAGGATATTGTGGGGAAGCTCTGTCGGTTTCACGAGAAGATATCGAGGTGCTGGAAAAGTTCCGTTGATAGCCATTTTTGCAGTACGGTAATACCGTTGTGCTGCCAAAATTATTATTTGCATATTGTGATTATATGCTATGTGATTTAAAATTATGTTATCGATGCCTGTATATATTAGAGTTATGCTGCCCGATTTATTCCGCTGCTTTATTAAAATATTTTGGAAATATTTTGATAACGAGGTTATGGCGAAATTTTTTGAAATATTCCGCTGTACCGTCACTCTGTCTCGGGCCCGCCACACCAACAACTGGTATCAAAGCGGGGCTCTGATTATATACTCGCATTGATAAAGCATAAGATGCATAATTTTAAATATGATACTGTACACGTAAATTCTGTCAAAAGAGGCTGAGTTTTAAGTGGGACCATTGTGACCCCTCTAATGTTTCCTGGGAATTTGCGTGGAATGGTAATTTTTTGGGAATCGATTTCAATAATCTTCCTGGTCAATTGCCGAATCAGTAAATATGATTTAAATTATGTGATAATTTAAAACATATTTATTTAAGGGGCCATTAAATTTTTTTTTTTAAAGCGTGATAATTATGTGATAATTAATTGCAAGCATGCTTTTAATTTTAAAAATGGCATGATAATATGTGATATTATGTTGTTTCAATTATGCGTGATTTATTTAATATGATTAGATAAATAATGTTTAATAGAGATTAAATACGATGCATAATTGGATTAATATTTTTTTGCTTAAATTAATAAAGAGTTATTAAAGCCTTAAAAAATTATTAGGATTATTTAATAATCCTAATGGGAGCATATTAATTAGATTAATTACTTCCAAAATCAATAAGACGCTAAAAGTGATTATTTAATAATCAAAGATAATCCATAAATTCTATAAAATTCAAGTGGGAGCGAGATGAAAAGTGTTGGATTCCACGACCTCCATTACCCGTCTATAGTATAGTGGATATATACTACTCCCTTCGGTGGGTATGTATTCGCGGTATACAAGATTAGGCATCTACGGATAGAATGAAATACGGGGTAAGTCAGCTCGACCACGCCTCCGTGGAGTGTCTGATCTACTCGTACGGATTTCTAGGTAATGGTGTACGCTTGACTAAGTGATGTATTAACCTCCCTTCGGAGCTATGTTACATTCACTTAGAGGCCAAAGGTTAACGTGGTGGATTAACATAGTTTGGTAAGAGTTACCTAGATGGCATGTTAATTAAGATTAATTCTTGCTTTTCTAATCGGTTTTCGACCTCACTTCCGGGGAGTTAACTGCGGTTTGATAAGTCACCATTGTGTAAACCAAAAATGTTTACGTGGATTTCATTTATTGGTTAGACGCAAAAGAAGTAAAATACAGAATCATAACTTGCACCTTTTTAAAATATTTCAGTTTTAAACAATGACGACCGCTAGCCCGCTTCAATCAATCCTAAAGGAAAATAGGCTTGAAGGGTCTAACTATGCTGACTGGAAAATGAATCTTGACATCGTGTTTGGTCACGAGAATCTAAAAAAGTTCTCACTGAACCTTGTCCAGGGGTACCGAAAACTACGGCCAATCAGGATATGAGAAATGCTTATGCCAATTGGATCAAGTCCAATGATTTGGCTAGGTCTTATATCCTGGCATCTGCCTCCAATGTTCTTAAGCATCAAATGCATGAAATGCCAACTGCTAAGAACATGATGGATCATCTCCATCAGATGTTTGGAGGATAGAATCGAGCCAAGAGGCTCGAATTAATGAGAAGGCTGTTAGTTACTAAGATGTCTGAGGGATCACCTGATCAGGATCATGTTATGAACATGATGGCTTGGCTGAACGAAATTGAAAGCCTTGGTGCTAAATTTGATGATCTCAGCAAACAGGATATGATCCTATGCTCTCTGCCAAAGTCGTTCGACACATTCCGACAAAATTATTCTATGAACAAATTGGATTTTTCTCTGCCTGAATTGATGAACGAACTCAGAGTTGCAGAGGGAGTAATGAAAGCTAAGGGAACGGTTCTCCTGGCTCAGGCATCGACTTCCAAGACTTCAAAAGCCAACAAGTGGAAAAAGGGAAAGGGAAAGGTTCTTAATCCCAAGAAAAAGGTTCAGACGAAGAAGGGTAAACCTAGCAAAGGAAAATGTTTCCACTGCGGAGAAAATGGGCACTGGAAGAGGAATTGTCCAAAATATTTAGCGAGTCTTCCTGCTAAGCCATCTGGATAAGGTATATCGATATCTTGTTTAATAGAATTATGTTTAGTTGGAAGTCTACCAGATTCTTGGTGTGTGGACTCAGGTTCAACTAATCATATCTGTAATTCGTTACAGGGGTTCAAGCTAACTAGAAAGCTTGAAGATGGCGAGATGCAACTACTGCTCGAAGATAATACAAGTATATTTGTATTAGCAGTAGGGACTGTAAATTTGTATTTTGTTGATAGGGTTTGTTAGGAATAGTGCCCTAGAAAGCCGATTGTATATCCGCTTTGTGCTTTTCCTTATTGTAATCACAGACAATCTTTGAATGAAATAACGAATTGAGGCAACACTTCTTTATATACTCTTGTTTGGTATGCGTTTACTTTAGCTGTGCATGTATGAGAACTCCTCTAATCCTGATGACTTTAGGACTCTACCATTTAGGTGAAATGGTTCATGAAACGAGCCCTATATCACATAAGTCATGATTAGTAAAATACTCCAAGCCGATGAGTCCTACAGACAGTGGGAGTGTCAACCTGACTCCTCTAAGGCTTGCTTGTGGGATCACGCCCTTAAGAAGGACCACCTTGTTTCATGGAGGTGCAAAGTGTATAGTTGATACGTGCGTGATACATGAGGGTGCTTACTTCAATAAGTAAGTTCACTGAGGTGCCCCGTGTGAGAAGATTCCTAAATGGGAAAGGAAGTTTCTATTTCAGGAAATAGAAACTTCCAGATTAGGAAATATCTCACGAGTCATTGATGTGATTAATTGATCCTTAAGACTTGAGGTTCCTTGTCACTTTATGAGTTAACTCTGTAGTCTTAGGTATAAGCTTTAAAGGGTGTCGCCTTAGACAACTGATTCAAGGCTTATGCTGGGGCTGCACAAGTGATTCATGAAAGTGAATGAGAATCAAGAAAGGACCTACACTTGCATTTGCAAGGTGATCTCTTATTGTGTAAAGTCATTCATATGCCATATGGAGTCCTTGGCCAAGGCAGTAGATCAAGACATCAAGAAAAGGGTTTCTTGGATTGAGATCAAATGGATATGAAATGCACTTAACTTTAAGACCGGATTATTAGGGTTTTGATTATTCCCTTGCCCTAGATCTTGGTTGAGAGATAGTAAGTAGGAGGATTGTATCTCACATGCATCAATGACTTAAAGGTTCTGTCGAATCCGAACATTCCAATTCAGCTAGGGGTTAAACACTTGTTGCTAGACTATGGTCGTTTAATCTGTGGACTGATTAATTAATTAGTGAATTAATTAATTAGGGTCACTGCTAATTGAATTGAGAACCTAGAGGGTCACACATAACAACTTGGTTACATGAGTTGAGGCTTTAAAATGATTAAGCGAGTTAATCGGGCCAAAGGGTTCCACACGTGTGAAATCACACGTGTGGGTAACGTGCGTGACACGTGTCCTTCATGGACACGTGTGCATGTGCGTGAATAATTGTTTGGTTATTAAATAATTAATTTGTTAATTATTTAATAGACTTTGGTTTAATTTTGAATTAAAAAGAAAGTCTAATTTTGGAGAAAATAATCTAGTTAATTAATTATGAATTAATTAATTAGATAGAATAAGTTATTTATTTAAAATAAATAAAGTATAAAATTATCCAAAAATAGTTTGGATATTTTTAGCTCTCTTGAAATTTGATTTGAACTAGAATTCAAAGTCAAAGTCAAAATTACTTGATGATCAAGTAATAGGAGAAAGAGAGACCAAAATCCTTGCCCATTAAGGACTAGGAATTTTGGCACTCCCCTCTTTATAAATAGGAGAGCTCGAGCTCCTTATGGAGCTAATTGGCAATTCTTTTGGTTCATGTGTTGAACACCATCCTTTCTCCAAGATAAACGAAACCCTAGGTTAAGCCTAAACACTAACTAGAGAACTAGCATCCTTACTAGTTAGATTGTGATCAAGTTGGTGGACTATCTCTAGAGAGCTTCTAGTTAGAAGTTTGAAGATTCGAGCTTTACCAAGGAGAGGGGATCAAGCCGCGAGAAGAGCGTTCTTGGGTGGCTTGAAACGCTTCAAGAAAGAATAAAAGAAAAGTAAGTTTTCTATCTCTACGAATTTGGTTACACGATTGCGAGTCCAAGGTCCTTTTGTTGGGAAAATTTTTTAAATTCCGCTGCTTTCTGATTCGTGTTTTCCAACAGGGTTTTGATGTTGAAAGACACTCTGTATATACTGTGTGTTCGCAGAAATTTAATTTCTGTGAGTTGTTTAATAAATAATGGTTTTAGTGTTTGTTTTGAACAAAACTTAACCATTAAGCAAAATAAAAGGTTTATTTGCTCTGGCACGGTAAAGATGGTCTTTTCTTGTTATACCCCGATAAAAACCCTAATTCCGAACTTAACACTACTAAGTTTGGCTTACCATCAAAAAGAAAAACTCCTATGCCTAATCAGGCATACAAGTGGCATTTACGTCTTGGTCATATTAATCCAAATAGGATCCAAAGACTAATTTCAGATGAATTGTTAAGTCCTTTGGACTTAACAGAACTACCAGTCTGTGAATCCTGCTTGGAAGGTAAAATGACCATGAGATCTTTTAAATCTAAAGGTAATCGAGGCACATAATTACTTGAGTTAATTCATACGGATGTGTGTGGTCCTATGAGTATTCAAGCAAGAGGAGGTTTGGAGTATTTCATCACTTTTACGGATGATTACTCCAGATACGGATACGTTTATTTGATGAGATATAAGTCTGAATCTTTTGAAAAGTTCAAAGAATTCAAGGCTGAAGTTGAAAATCAAACTGCAAAACGTATCAAAGCACTTCAATCAGATCGTGGTGGTGAGTATCTGTCTACAGAGTTTCTAGAATTTTCTCACTGCAAATGGGATTAGATCTCAATTATCTGCACCTCGTACACCCCAACAGAACGGTGTTGCAGAAAGGAGAAATAGAACTCTGATGGAAATGGTAAGATCTATGATGAGTCATGCTACCTTACCAAGTTCGTTTTGGGGATTTGCACTCAAAACGATAGCACATATATTAAACCTTGTTCCATCGAAGTCGATTCCTAAAACACTAATGGAACTATGGCGAGGGCGAAAGCCCAGTGTCTCCTATCTCCGGATATGGGGAGCCCCAGCTCATGTGTTAAGGAAGGATCCTGACAAATTGGAATCAAGAACAGAGGTTTGCTTGTTCATAGGTTATCCTAAAGGAACAAGAGGTGGTATATTTTACGATCCGAGTGATCACAAAGTGTTTGTGAGCACTAACGCTAAATATCTCGAAGATGATTTCGTAAATAACCATAAGGGTAGAAGCAAAATTATGTTAGAAGAAATGACAACATCAGATTATGAATTCCAAGAACCCGTAGTAACTGAAAATGTGTTAGATACATATGATGTACCAGATGCAACATATGATGTAGGGACAAGTACACAACAGCCTCATCGAAGTGGGAGGATTGTCAGGGCACCTGACAGATCCTAGGATTGACCCAAGTGGTTGAATCTGAAGTATCTGATCCTGTCACATATGATGAAGCTATAAAGGATATAGACGCTGACCGTTGGGTTAGAGCCATGGAATCTGAATTAGATTCAATGTATTCCAATAAAGTCTGGGAGCTTGTAGAGGCGCCTGAGGGCATTAAACCTATTGGACGCAAATGGGTCTACAAGAGAAAAAGGGGAGTGGACGGAAAGGTTGAAACCTTTAAAGCAAGGCTTGTGGCAAAGGGTTATACCCAGAAAGAAGGTATCGATTATGATGAAACCTTCTCGCCTGTAGCAATGCTTAAGTCCATAAGAATTCTCCTTTCCATTGCCGCTCATTTTGATTATGAGATTTGGCAAATGGATGTAAAGACTGCCTTCTTGAACGGGCACCTTCAAGAAGAGATATACATGGCTCAACCTGAAGGCTTTATTGCCAGAAATCAGGAGCATATAGTATGCAAGCTTGATAGATCAATTTATGGTCTTAAATAAGCGTCTAGATCATGGAACATCAGATTTAATGAAGCAATTAAATCCTTTGGATTTATACAATTGCCTGATGAACCATGTGTGTACAAGAGACATCATCATAATGTTGTAACATTTTTAGTTTTATACGTGGACGATATTCTGCTCATTGGGAATGACACGGGAATATTGTCAGCCGTTAAGATTTGGTTATCAAACCAATTTGACATGAAAGACCTAAGTGAAGCCAGTTATATTCTAGGGATCAGACTTTGTCTTGATCGTAAGAATAAAATGATTGGTTTATCACAAGCAGCATATGTAGATAAGATTCTAGCAAGATATAATATGGCGAATTCCAAGAAAGGTTTATTACCTTTTAGACATAGAGTTCATCTGTCTCGGGATCAGTGTCCCAATAACCCAGAAGAGATAGAAGAAATGAAAGATGTTCCGTATGCTTCGGCAGTCGGAAGCCTCATGTATGCCATGTTATGTACAAGGCCAGATATCTGTTATGCTGTAGGTCTAGTCAGCAGATATCAGTCAAACCCTGGACTCCAACATTGGATAGCTGTAAAGCATATATTAAAGTACTTGAGAAGGACTCGGGATTATATGCTTGTCTATCGCAGTGATGAGCTCATTCCTATAGGGTACACGGATTCAGATTTTTCAATCTGATTTGGATTCTAGGCGTTCAATGTCTGGATACGTGTTCACCCTTGGAGGAGCAGCCGTAAGTTGGAGGAGTATTAAACAATCTTGCATTGGTGACTTCACCATGGAAGCCGAATACGTGGCAGCTTCGGAAGCAACTAAAGAAGCGTATTGGTTTCGGAATTTCCTAATAGATCTAGAAGTCGTCAATGACGGACTTACGCCGATCACATTGTACTGTGACAATGCTGGAGCGGTGGCCAACTCCAAGGAACCTCGAATTTATAAACGTGCCAAGCACATCGAGAGGAAGTTTCACATTAGACGTGATTATGTGGAACGTGGAGAAGTGGCAGTGGTGAAAATTAGCTCTGTAAACAATCTAGCAGATCCCTTCACTAAGACTTTGGCGCAAAAGAGTTTTGACACTCATGTAGAAGGGATGGGTCTTAGATATGTAGCCAATTAGATTTAGGGCAAGTGGGAGATTGTTGGGATTAGTGCCCTGAAAATCCAATTATATTGTAAATATTTTGGATTAATAAAACTGAAATTTTTGCAAGTTATGAGTATTTTACAAATTTAATAATCAATGACTTGTGATGGTATTTTTATATGAAATGTGTTTCATAGGAAAAGACTTTAAATACCAGAAGTCACGTGTCATTAAAGTTCTAGTCAGTATGATAAGAAATGTTCTTATCAAGACTATAATATGTTATATAAGATGATTAGTCTTTCGTCATAAGGAAATGGAGTTTCTGATTATAACATATTGATGATTTTCAATGAGATTGGAAACATCGAACTGGACCACTGAGATCGTTCATTTTATACTGCTATCTAAAATAAACAAAATCTCGGAAGCATTAGACTCTTAATCCTGATAGTATTTCTACTTTAGGCATGTAGTGTTAATCACTGTGATGTACTCAGAAGTGAGGTCTCGATAACGGGTGGCCAAAATACTTTGTACGTTCGGTGATTGCATGAAATGTGCTAAAGAGAAATATTGATCGAGGAATCTGTAGCCTTGCTGGAAGGTTAAAAGATATCTTTGAAATAGATTTGCAAAAGTTCGAATTAAATCTTTGGCCAAAGTACTTCGTGTGTGCGTCACCGAAGTTGTATGTTGAATGTGTTTCACATACAAGGAATTTGGACTTAAGGCGAATCAAGAAATTTTAGATTGGAAGTGAAAAATAAATGATAGTAGTATTGATTTATTTTTCATGGATATCTTTACAGAGGAGTAAAATGCAAAATTATTCTAGATCGAGAAATTCGTGGATAATTTAATTAATTTTAGAGTGCAACAATAGTTATTTAGTGGAATTAAATATTGTTAAACGGTAATCAATTATTGTCATGGGATGATAATAGATTGACCCGTTTGGAGCTAAGATTAATTAGTCCTGTAGGTCCCCCCGCAAGCCCCAACGAAGATCAAAGGGAAAATATTAAAACGAGAGAGAGAAATGAATTTTCAAAGAATTTGAAAATAGCCAAGGAATTTATTTTGAGAAAATAAATTAAATTCCAAAGATTTGGAAATACCCGAAATTTTATTTTCGAGAAAATAAAATTTTTCGGAAAAAAAAAAAAGGATGATGTGGCGAAGTGCTGACGTGGCAGGTGACGTGTCACGCCACTCCAGCGAGTCAGCGCCGCGTGGTATACCACATGGCGCGACACGTGGACGGCGGAGATCTCGCCGCACCATGGCGCGCGGATGGTCCAGATTTGTTCTGGAAATGGGCTAGGTCAACGGGCCGGGTCGGATAGGGTCGGTCAAAACACGTGGACAAATGAGATTTCGCCACGTGTCTCCTGGTCCAGACCAAGTTGAACCGACCGGTTCACTGGTGAACCGGTCTAGGGGTTGAATCGCCCGATTGGAGCGGTTCGACACGTGGCAACTGCTCGTGCTGCCGTGAGTAGCACACGCGCCAGCCACACAGCAGCCACACGGGCGGCGGGTGCGGGCGCGTGCGGCGGGCTTTTTTGCTCGTGCTCGACGCCGCCGTGCTCACGGCGGCATGATATTCCACGTGGCAGTCCGAGATTCATCGTCGGCCCTTGGAGTGCACGACAAATTTCATTTTTTTGGATGAATTTGGCCTTAATTGGAGCCTATACATAGGCTATGCGTTTCATTCTTCAAAACCATCTTTGGCTTCTCAATTTTTCAGTCTCAAAACTGTTCGAATCTCTCTCTCAATTTTATAATTAATATATAATCCACTTAATTAATAGAAAATAGGAATTTTCTAGTTTTAGAAAAAAGAGTTTTTCTAAGAAAATATTTTCTCAAGTATTTACCGAAATACTACCGGAGCCCACACTCCAATTTCTTAATCGGGGATATTGCGGGGAAGCTCTGCCGGTTTCACGAGAAGATATCGAGGTGCTGGAAAAGTGCCGTTGATAACCATTTTTGCAGTACGGTAATACTGTTGTGCTGCCAAAATTATTATTTGCATATTGTGATTATATGCTATGTGATTTAAAATTATGTTATCGATGCCTGTATATATTAGAGTTATGCTGCCCGATTTATTCCGTTGCTTTATTAAATTATTTTGGAAATATTTTGATAACGATGTTATGGCGAAATTTTTTAAAATATTCCGCAGTACCGTCACTCTGTCTCGGGCCCGCCACACCAACAGAAATACCCTAGCCGCTGGGGCGAATAAGGACAAGGAGGTCCCGGTGGGTTCTTTTCCTTTGGCCAGAGCTCAGGCGGGGAGCTCCGCAGCAGCCATTCCCCCTGTCAACCTTGCAACCGTTGGGATATTGCTGGCGACAATTCCGCCTCTTGGGTATGCTTACATGCAACCTGCCATGGTGCCCAGGATGATGCCGAGCATGGTCCCTATGATCCATCCGTACCAGGTGGGTATGTTGCAGCTTCCCATCTCTCTCCCTAAAGAAATTCAAGGAGTGGAAATGCGCCAAATGACATCACAACAACTCCAGGCGCTGTACGCTCAGTGCGAAGTTCAGGCCGCACAAAACGCCTGGAACCACTTAACAGTTGCCTACTTCCCCTCAAGGGCGGGCGTTCACATGCCTCCACCAATGGGAGGGCTCCCAGTCCACACCCTCACAGCTGCCCAGAATGTACTGAGGGCACAGCCGCCGCCGCCCCCACCGGCCCAGGAGAAAGAAGTCCCCCCGAGGGTAGATCCAGAACAGCGGCCCTTGGAGAAGGAGAAAGCCCCTCTCGTAAGGGGAGATGCTGTGACGCCTCGTATCTTCAAGTTGCTCAGGTACGCTCGCCACACGTGAGAGTTTGAGGGTTACGAACTTGTTTTCCTTTCTACGTGTATTTAATTTCAATTTATATTATATGACTTATATGATTTAATTGATTATGTTATTTAAATTCGTTTCTAATATGATCACTTGCTAATTAAGTGTTTTATTTCGTTCATGTACTTAATTGAAATTATATGAAATCCTTGGACTCTTATCCACTTTGATTTAGACCAAATTAACCAACCTATTAAATCTTGACACCATAATTCAATCACTTAAATCTTGACACCATAATTCAATCAATTAAATCAATCACTTGATTTTCACCCTTTTTGTAACAGCCCTAACCTGGGCCGAGTTGGAAAAGGTAAAGTAAAGGGGTTATTCAAGAAGCACTTATAATCTCGGTCCTTATTTATTCTCTTCATGCATTACATTTTATGTGACTTATGTGCTTTTATGTGTTACACTTTAATTAAATGATCGTAGATTTAATTATTTCCTCAATTTAACTCGTACCTTGAAACTCTTTTCATAGAATCCTAGAATTCTAGTATTCATTCCCTTCTAGCACCTAAAACCCTTTCATATGCTTCAAAACCCATTTCTACAGTTTTAAGTTGGAAATTACGAAAATACCCCTACAACTCAAAAATATTCCTACGTTCCCCGAAACACTTTCACTACCCAATATTGTAACCAAAAGAATCCTCATATTATTTCGAGGATCGTGATACTCTCCGTGAACCATAATTCCCTTCCTAACTCCCGTAGTATCAAAAACCGGCGAAAACCCTAGCTTATGATTCGATCATCAATAAATCCTTACTCATCTACTTTTTGATGTTCGATATTATAACCAAAACGACCCTTAAATTATTTTATGAATTTTCATGCATTTACCAAAAACTCGATTTCACCATAGCATATTTTATAAATATTTTCCTTTCGAAAAATCACCATTTTATTTTAAACAATTAACTTTTATTCAATATTCGAAACTATACTTAAAACGATCCTTGAATTTTCCTCTACATTATAATGATTTTTCCAAACTCTAAACTTTATCATAGCTTCGTTTATATAATTTTCTTATGATTTTCATCATCTTTAATATTCATAGTTTATAAACGAAAAGTCTAAATATTCCACATTTATAATCAAAACAAAGCTTATTTTTCACTCATTCTTTCATTAATTCACTACTTCAAGCTTTTACCTCTCGACTCTTGAATAAATTTTAAATCATTTTACATTTATTTTTATTCAAGATGACATCATTCATGACCACATACTCTTCTAGAAGAATTAATTAAATGAATGTAATTTCTCCACATTACTTAGTTAATTACCTAGCATTTGTTTAACATGTAATTTAACCACATCTCTTAATTAATTACCAAGCATTTGTTGAAATAATAAGCAACCACATCTCCCTTAAACTTTCATAAATTGCTCAAAGACCCCTCATGACTACCTATAAATACCCCCCTCAAGCCTCATTTATAACTCACAAAATCAACACAAAAATCACTCCATCTCTCTCCCTAACTCACGCCCCAACCCTCTCTCTCTCAACAAGGTATGTTTTCTTCTATTATTTCATGCTTTATATAATGTTCTTAGTATAATAATAATAGTATCATGTCTAGGATTAATTAAATTATGCTTTAGGAATTTTATTTTATGAAAAATGTGCATAATTGTTAGTTTTAAATACAATGTGTGTACATTATGAAATTTTATTTAATTAAATGCATGAATTATAATATGATATAATGTGAGTATGTATTTAAATGATTATGATCTTGTTTGATTAAATCCATGCCTAGAATAATTTATTTGGAATTATTTTTCATAGAGAATTTATATATTTTGCTATATTATGCTTCAAATCTTATGTTATGAATATGAATATAATCAAGCATGTGTAGAACATTTTATGAATACTTGAAGATTTGAATAAATTCATGTTTAGGAATTTATTTATGAATCATATTTCATGAAAAGTTTATATATTATGCTCATTTATTCTTTAATCTTATGTTATGACTATGAATTTGATCAAGAATGCCTAGAACATCTTATGAATATTCAAACATGATGAAGAACATGTTCTTGATGTTCTTGAAATATGTGTGTACCGTGTGCTAGTGTGTGTAAGTGTGTGGTTGACTTTATGTTTAAAAGTATTTAATCCCCTATGTTTAAATAGTAACCGTTTTTCAATAGTAACCTTGACTTTTGGCTTTAAATATGAATTTTGACCAATAATATCATGTAGTAATTTCAAGAATTAATATAAAATAAAATTAGGATTTTTATGAAAGGATTTTTATCTAACGATTTTAAAATCGGGGATTAAATAACGTTTTCAAAATCGGGTTCACTTTTATTAAAAATAAACCTTAAATTTGGATTCATAATTTGAATAATAATTTCTTGGTTAATTCGGTTGTGTGACTTTGGTATCAGTATGTTTTACAATAATATTTCAATTCTAGATTACCGAATTTTCTGTACTTTACTGTTACTCCTTGTTACAACATGCCTTAATTGTACTCATTCATGTGTCACATTAGTATAGAAAGAACCTAGTTCTCTAAGTCCGTAGTAGTTCACTACTTTCAGGAACTAGGTCTGGACAGTGGAACCCCGAATACTTTACTTGATTCCGTATCGTAGCAGGTGAGGTTAAAATATTTTCAACTGGGATCATGAGTCTACATATAAAATATTTTATTATTTATCCTAATAAGAATTCAGTCTTATTTTCCCTAATTATAGTATTATCCCCTTCCTGGGAAAATATCTGATACAAGGATATCTATTTTCCTATTATATAAATTAAAATCCTTGTTTAAGTATAAGTTACAAACATATCATACTCAAGTCCGTTTTGGCGAGTATTGATATAATGTAACTCTATTCTGTATTTAAAATGCAAGATCTGTATCTGTATCTGTATCTGTTGGGCCCGGTGGTACGGTAGAACTAATAGCCGGGTGGCAAGGGCCATCGTCTATTACTATACCTGCCGCCAAATCTGATCTTAATGTTGGTTTAACAGGAGGTTAGTTATTCCACATTAAGTGACGGGAAAGGTACGTCCCTCCCTCTGTCTGTATCTGGATCTCGAGGGGTTGCTCCCGACAGATCATGGACGAAGAAGGCTGGATTGATTCTGTTATTTCTGATTTTATTCTGTTTAAGGAGTAAAGGATGGAGAACGCCTACTTGCAGGGCATTAATACTTTATTATCGTACGGTTCATATATTCAAGAATCTGATACCCAGTCCCCTTATTCCCCTTTTTCTCAAAATAAATATGAACCAAATATTTGTATTGATTATTATTTTATTGATTTCCGGTATAATACTATTAATCTATTATTTTATTAATAGTATCAAACTCCAACTTTTATAGTCAAACACTTTTTCAAATGTACCTATACGTATATATGTAGTTCCAACTTCCCCCTCACTTAGTCACTTTGACTAACCCTTGCACTTTACAACTCATGGTTTCAGGTTTAACGGACGCTTACTAGAAGGTATCTTGAAGCCTAGTGTGTCTTCTCATTAGCATAATAGTTCAAGGTTCTTTAGAATAAGTTATGCTTCCGAGCTTGTAATTATCTATTTCGGCATGGTCACTACTTTTGATATCTATACTATGCCATTACTGGCTTATTTATTGCATTCCCCTATCATAGTTTTGAAAGTTTTTAAATTATAAAATTTCCGCTGCAGTGTTCTAATACCCTGATATTGTATATCACTGTCCGTTCGCCGGAGTGTTTCTCGGGTGCTAGGTCTCACATCCACTCGGGAGATACTTTGGTGCGGGGTTGTAGTGTATAGGGGCGCTACAACTAAAGTGGTATCAGAGCAACTGGGTTACTCTAGTACCCTAGGTGCTCTTTCTTGAAAATGTTTAAGTCTTTCAAAAATGCAACACTTTAAAATACTTTATTGTTACTCTTCTGCATGTTCATATCTCAAGTCCTAGGAATTGCTTCAAGATACCAGTAGGGTCGTTAGTGCATCATGCTTATTCCTTGTACATATTATGTGTTCATAACTTCAGTGTTATATTTGAATTTATTACTTTGTGTCAATCAGTGAATCATTATTTAACCTCCATGCATTATATTTTCCAATGCGATTGTGATTCTAGCATCATAATGTCACCACCAAGGACCCCACACAACCAGACACCATCAGCCACAACAACTTCCCTAGGAGCACTAGATATAGCGGAGGCCTTTAGACAGTTTATGCAAACGTATGTGCCAGTACCTAATCATGGAAATGAAAGAACTTTGGAAAAGTTCCTTCAGTTGAATCCACTAAAGTTCTTCGGGGAACCCAATGACCTTAAGGCAGAAAATTGGATTGCAAGTCTTGAAAAGATATATGAGGCAATGGATATTTACTCCGACGATCCAAAACGAGTACAATATGCAACCTTCTTATTGGAAGAGGCGGCATTAAGTTGGTGGAAGCATGTCAAGCAGAGATGGTTGGATACCGGAGTTCAAAGTAATTGGATTGAGTTCGTAAGGGAATTTCAGCATAAGTACATTCCTCAAGTAACCAGGGATGCTCGAGAGGCCGAGTTCATGAACTTAGTACAAGGGTATATGTCGGTAGCCGAATACGAGGCCAAGTTTGTTAGGGTAATACAATATGCACCACACATCTTGAGTGACGAGCGTCGCAAAACAAAGAGAATTGTTGATGGATTGAAACCAGACCTACGATGGGCATTAGCTCCTTTTGATATTGAGGGATATACCCGGGATGTGGATAAAGCCTTAAACACTGAGGCAACACACAAGAGTATTCGCCTGAATTCAAAACATCAAGACCCAACTAACGATAAACTACCACAAGGAGACAAACCAGTTGCCAGCCAAATTGCTCATATGCAAAAGAAGAAACCTAGGCATACCCAACAACAATCCTCGCAAGTACCCCTAAAGGTCCAAGATGAAACTATTTGTGACTTTTGTCATGGGCCGCGACATACTGAAGAGAATTGCTGGAAAAAGGCCGGCTTATGTTTGCAATGTGGTAGTGATGAACACCAGATCCGTGAATGCCCAAAGAAAGCCAAACAAGGACAACCAAGGAGAGGAAAAACTATTATCGGAATTCCTGTTTTTCCACAGCCTATACATTTTCGAGAATTGTCAAGTTTTGCTAATCTTCGCCAAAACCTTTCTTCTTGCGTTCCTTTAACCTCTTTGACTCCCGTATGTGAATTATATGAGTTATATGCTTACTTAATTGTTAATTATGCTCTTATGTGACACTCTATGCTTCATAATTGCTTATATATGACTTATATGCATAATAACTTAATGTTTTTTGACTCATAATGTGCCGTAGGACTTGTTTATGCATGAACATGAGTTATCACATATCTAATTGACTATTTGAGTACATTTTAGTCTAAGTGTGATTTGCATCATATCTTATGCATATTCTACATTTTTCGTGCGTCGTATTTGGTCCATATAGAGTCTAAGTCTTGGGCTCTCGTGTTTTCTTTTCAGACTAAGTTGCGGGTGTTGAGCCTGAGGACTAGCTTTGTCCGTTTGCACTCTCTTCTTTTCAAGCACAAGGTGAGGTTTAGGATTTTGTATAATTATTGACCTAAATCCTTTATGTGATGTTTTCGAGCCTCGCATGTGACCATATCTTATATATATAGCTAAATAAGTGTTGAATATGTTATGTTTATGACCTTATGAAACAACTTTGTTTATGTTTAAAGAATCGTTTATGTTTATGTTCAGTAGCGAGTTATGATATGATAGTTATATGCATGTTAATTAACTGGGCCCTAAGAGCTATGAGTAAGGAGCCCTCGGGACGGTATTGGGCCGTCGAGGTCAAGCCTGTGCGTAGTCTCCCCCCGGAGTATCACGTGCGACCTCGGGAGCTAAGGAAGGCGTGATATTTCGTTACCTCCGGTGTAAAATCCGGGGAGGACACGTTGTGGGTTAGCTACCCCAAGTGAGTTGGTTAAATTTATAGATGGTTAGGGCCGTGCGTGGCTCTTCCAACAAAAGGTGAGATGGTTGGATTTGTTTATGAATTTTCTGTTTTATTTGATCTAAGGAGTTAGGGTTGGAAGCTCGTACTCGCCGAGCATGTGTTATTTGGATATAGGAATTATGAATCGGAATAGAGTTTACGAAAATGATTTCTAAGTATATATATAAGTTGTTTGAAATGTTTTGGCTTGCAAAACCTATTCCCGGTTCATAAGTCCTCCTTTTGTTAAGTGCTTTGCTCTATATATATTAGGGTGCGGGTGTGCGTTAGCCCCCTCACTCAGTCAGTTGACTGACCCCCTCGTTTTATCTTTTAGTTGCAGGTACTTTTGGCTGGAGCTAGGCGGAGAGTTGTGTCTTTTGAGTCACTTGTTAGTTTAAGTCTTGATAGGTTGCATTTGTTTACTTACATTTTCTATTATGTATAATTATGCCTTGAATACTTATAAGATTTATATATTTTGTTTGGTGAGGGTGTGGGCCATTGTACAGGTTGTTACTTGTTGGTACCTATACGTTTCCATGCTATGCATTTCCTTACTTATTTATTTTTATTTATTTGCTTCCGCGCACTCTGAGTTAGTTGAGTTAGCTCCGCTTGGCTTAGTGAGTGAGTTGGTCTCCCGTTCGCTTAGGTTCGAATTCGGGTACGAATTTCCAATTTCGTGACCGGATTTGGATCTTGGTACGGGGAATGTGGTCCCTACGTTTGGGTGCTACATCCTTAAGTGGTATCAGAGCCCTCAGAGATCCTCAGGGGGGGGGGGGGAGCCGGGGTGACCCTCAGAGATCCTCGCGGGAATGAAGTGGACTACGCAATCAAATTAGCATTCCAGGCCACTAACAACGAGACAGAATATGAGGCACTCGTCCAAGGGCTTAGGATCGCCCTTCAGAATGGGGCCGCTCGAGAAGCTACTATGGTGCAGTACCTGGCAAAGGCCAAGAAGATTATATCTAAGTTCAAAGAGTTCTACTTACTACAGATCCCACGAGCAGAAAACGAGCGTGCGGATGCCCTTTCTAAATATGCATCTGCTCTGGAAGACTCTCGCGTGCGCTCTGTTACATTTTATAGAACGGAGGAGCCACTTATTCGTGAGGCGGAACCCTCGGGTGGAGTGAACATGATCGATCCCTCCGAGCCTTGTTGGCTCGACGACATCATCAGATTCCTAAGGGATGAAACCTGTCCGAGTGACAAAGTGGAGGCATGGAAGATTAAGAGTATGGCCCCTCGTTTCTCACTTGATAACCAGGGTCAGCTCTTCAAGCGGTCTTTTCAAGGCCCACCATTAAGGTGCCTAAGGCCCTCGCAAGCCAAAGAAGTGTTGGAACGTGTACACAGTGGAAGTTGTGGGAACCATTCTGGCAGCCGAATTCTGACCAAAAAGGTATTGAGGAGTGGATTCTGTTGGCCCTCGGTATTGCAGGATGCTATTAGCTACTCTAAGAAGTGTCCTAAATGTCAGTTCCATTCCAACACCCTGTTGGGAATAGTGCCCTAAAAATTCAATTTGTTGAATTAATTAAACTGAATTTACAGCGAGTATTGAGTATTCCACATATTGATAATTAATGACGTGTGTTGGTATTCTTATATGAAATGTGTTTCATAGGAAAAGACTTTGAATACCGAAATCACGTGTCATTAAAGTTCTAGTTGGTAAGATAAGAATATGTTCTTATCAAGACTATAACGTGGTTATATAAGATGATTAGTCTTTCGTCATAGGGAATGGTGATTCCAATTATAACACGTTGATGATTTTCAATAGGATTGGAAACATCGAACTGGACCACTGAGATAATTCATTTTATACTGCTATCTAAAATGAATAAAATCTCAGGAAGCATTGTACTCTTAATCCTGATAATATTTCGGCTTTAGGCATGTAGTGTTAGTCACTGTAACATACTCGAAGTGAGGTCTCGGTAACGAGTGGCCAAAATACTTTGTATGTTCGGTGATTATATGAAATGCGCTAAAGAGTTATATTGATCGAGGAATCTGTGGGCTTGCTGGAAGGTAAGAGATATCCCTGAAATAGATTTGCAAAAGTTCAAATTAAGACTTTGGCCAAAGCACTTCGCGTGATAACGTCACCGAAGTTGTATGTTGAATGTGTTTCACATACAGAGAACTTGAACTTAAGGCGAATCAATAAATTTCAAATTAGAGATGAAAAATAAATGATAATAGTCGCAATTTATTTTTCATGGATATATACACGGAGGAGTGAAATGCGAAATTATTCTAGATCGAAAAATTCGTGAATAATTTAATTAATTTTAGAGTGCAACAATATTTATTTAGTGGAATTAAATATTGTTAAACGGTAATTAATTATTATCATGAGATGATAATATATTAACCCGTTTGGAGCTAAAATTAATTAGTCCTGCAGGTCCCCCTGTTTGGAAATACCCGGAATTTTATTTTGGAGAAAACAAAAATTTAAATTTAAAAAAAAATAAAAATAAAAATTGTTGACGTGACGACGGGCCCAGTTGGTGCTGACAGGGCGCCGCGTGGCGCGCCATATGGATGGCTGAGATTGCGCCACGTCATCACAAACGAACGGCTCAGATTGGAGATGAGCGGGTCAGTCAACGGGCCGGATAGTCCGGTCAACCAGGTCGAAAAACAGGTCAGGACCCTGGGTCAACGGGTAGGGTTAACGGACCGGACCGGACCGGACACGTGGCATCACCAGGACTGGCCACGTGTCAAACCGGACCGGTCTAAGCCAAAAGCCTTAGAGCCACATGTGCAATGCACGCGCCGCCTTTAGGCGCGTGCCAACTCCGATTGGCGCATGGCCGGCGGCGTTGGATTCATGGCGATGAGAGCTTCAATGTGGTGCTCTCATATTCCGTCAATTTTGCAAGTGGCAGTGCGAAATGACCAAAATACCCTTCCACTTATGCTTAAAATGACCGTTTTGCCTCGGGTTTTTGCCTATAAATAGGCTGAACCCCTCCCTCATTTCTCATAACATTTTTGGGATGGTTTTGGCCAATTTTGGCTTTGAAATCAAGTCCCATTTTCTCCTAGTTAATTTCGATTTATTTTGGAATTAATTTTAATTAGGTGTTTGAATAAAACGCCTAATTTCGGAAGAATAAACCCTGAAAAGGGTTTTCTAGTTTAAAGTTTATTTTCTCTAAGTATTTAGAGAAATACTTTCGGAGCCCACACTCCGAGGGTGTCCCTGGGTTTATTGCAGGGAAGCTCTGCCGGTTTCACGAGGAGATCGGGTATCGGATTCTCGGGAGGTGAATTCGGGAGCTGGAAAAATGCCGTTAGATAGCCATGTTTGCAGTACGGTAATATTTTACAGTTGTTTTATTTTAAGCATGATAAATTATATGCTCTTAAGTGTTAATTGCATGTTAGATATTTATATGCTTAAGTGATTTAAAATTTATTATCAATTGTATGTATATACTTGAGTAGATCTAGCTAAGTCTTCCGCTATTGTATTAAAATGTTTTAGAAATATTTTAATACTTGTATTATAATAAAATTTTAAAATGTGGTCCCGGACTGCTACTGTTCTGGGCCCACCTCCCAGGAACTGGTATCAGAGCCGTGCTCTAGATATATACATGCATTGATATGATGCATGCGATGCATAATTTTAAATATGCTATTGTGCACGTAAATTTTGTCAAAGGAGACTGGTTTTTAAGTGGGACCGTTGTGACCCCTCCAGTGTTTCCTGGGAATTTACGTGGAATGGTAATTTTCTGGGAATCGATTTCAATAATCTTCCTAGTTAATTACCGAATCAGTAACATGATTTAAATTATGAGATAATTTATTTATAACATGTTTACTATGCCATTTATTTTAAGCATGATAATTATGTGATAATTATACCAGCATGCTTAATTGATTTAATTTATGGCATATTTATTTTGTGTCATTTAAAATTTTAAGAATGATAATTATGTGATAATTATATGAAAGCATGCTTAATTATTTTATTTTATGGCATGATCATGATAATATGAAATATTATGATATTTACAATTATGCTTATTTTATTTAATGTGATTAAATAGTATTGTTTAATAGAGATTAGACGCGATGCATAATTGAACTAATATTTTTTGGCCTAATTAATAAATAGTTATTGAATTGCCTTAAAATATTATTATTAGGATTTTAAATATGATTTAGTAATCCTAGTGGGAGGGTATTAATTAGATTAATTACTTCCAACAATAAGACGCCAAAAAGTGATTATTAAATAATCAAAAGATAATCCACACCTTTTAAAACATTCAAGTGGGAGCGAAATGAAAAGAGTTGAATTCTCACGGCATCCATTACCCGTTTATAGTATAGTGGATGTATACTACTCCCTTCGGTGGGTATATATTCGCGGTATACAAGATTAGACTTGTATGGATAGAATGAAATACGGGGAAGTCAGCTCGACCACGCCTCCGTGGAGTATCTTGACCTACTCGTACGGACTTCTAGGTAATGGTACACACTTGACGAAGTAATGTATTAACCTCTCTTCGGAGCTCTGCTACATTTACTTAGAGGCCAAGGGTTGACGTGGTGGATTAACATTGTTTGGTAAGAGTTACCTAGATGACATGTTAATAAAGAATAGTTCCTGCTTTTCTAAGCGGTTTTCGACCTCGCCTCCGGGGAGTCAACTGCAGTTAGTTAAGTCACCATTGCGTAAATCAAAATGCTTAAGTGGATTTCATTCTTTGGTTAGACGCAGAAGAAAGTGAAATACATAATCATAACTGCATTTATTTATTTATTTTAGTTTTATAATTACGATCTCTCTTGGCCCACTCCAAACTGTACGTCTATAAGGAAATAGGCTAGTAAAGGGTTCAACTATGCTGACTTGGAAATGAATCTTGACATCGTGTTGAGACACGAAAGTTTACGTACTCACTGAACCTTATCCGAAAATTTCGGAAACTACAACCAGTCAGGATTAGAAAGACGTTTATTCTAAATGGATCAAGTGTGATGATCTAGCTAGTCTTATATCCTGACATATGTCTTAAAAGTTCTTGAGCATCAGACGCATGAGATGTCCACTGATAAGAACATGTGTTGAAGACAGAGTCGTACGAAGGTACGAGCCATGAAAAACGGTTGTCAGTTAAGGATGTTTGAAGGATCACTGTTTCAAAATCATATTATGAATATGATAGCTAATTTGAACGAGATTGAAAGCCTTTGTGCTTAAAGAAACAATCTTAACAGACAGGATACGATCCTATACTCTCTGCCTAAGTCGTTTAAACGTTCAGGATTAATTTTAAATAATTTTTTTAAAAAACCTAACCTGAACCAATGAACGACCCCAATATGGTAGAAAAGGTGATATAGACTAAAGGAAAAGTTCTCTTTAATCAGACATCAATATCCACGGCCTAGAAAGCCAGTAAGTGGAAGAAAGAAAAAGGAAAAGGCCCCAATCTAAGGTTCAGAAATAGAAAGTCAAATCCGACAATGGAAAAATATTTCTATTTCGGTGTTAACGGGTATTGGAAAAAGAAATTATCCAAAATACCTAGTCTGTCTGTTTGTTACGCCGTTTAGATAAGATATGAAAATATCTTACTCGTTGAAAATATGTTTAGTTGAAAATTCACCGGACTCCTGGTGTGTGAACTTGAGATCAACTAACCATATTTGCAAGTCGTTGCGAAGATTTAAACTAACCAAAAAGTTTGAAAAACGGCTAACACACAACTACTGCTCGGGGATAATACAAGTGTAATTGTATTAGCAGTAAGGACTATAAAGTCATATTTTGGCAATAGGGTTTTATATTACGCGTGCCGTATAAACAGAAATTTAATTTCTGTGGGTTATTTGATAACTAATAGTTTAACTTTTTGTTTTGAACAAAAGTTTACCGCTAAGCAAAATAAAAGGTTTATTTGCTCTGGCACAATAAAAGATGGTCTTTTATACCTCAATGAAAAACCCTAATTTAAGTTTAACATTAAGAAGCTGGACTTACCATCTAAGAGGAAAAACTTCTACGTGGCACCTATCTATTGGTCAATTGAATCTAAATAAGATCCAAAGACTGATTGTTGTTTCCTATTGACTTGAAAATAGTATCAATCAACGAATTCTATTTAGAAGGTTAAAATGGCCAAGAAGCCTTATGGAGACAAAGGGTATTAAGCCATGAACTTGCTTGAGTTGGTTCATACGAACGTATGATATTACGAATGTTCAAGCAAGAGAAAGTTTTTGCGTACTTTATCATTCATTTGAATGATTACTCTGGAATACAGTTATGTTTATTTGATGAGAGTTATGTCTGTAATTGTTGAAGAGTTCAAGGAATATAAGACTGAAGTCAAAGAGTCAAATTAGAAAACATATCAAGGCACTTCGATTAGATCGAAGTAGTGATAAGTATCTATGTTCAGAGTTGAATAGAATTTCTCAAATAAGATTAGATCTCAACCTTATATATGAGATACGGTTTGGCAAATATGTATTACAGAAAGGAGAAATAGAACTCTGATAATGATGGTAAGATTCATGAAAAGTCATGCTACCCTAAGAATTTCATTTTGGGGTCTTGCACACAAAACGACAAACCTAGTTCTATCTAAGTCAGTTCCTAAAACACTGATGGATATGTAGCTAGGGTGAAAACCCTGTATCTTTTATCTTCGGATTTAAGGTAGCCTGGTCCACGAGTTAAGGATGGATCCTGACAAGTTGGAATAAAGAACAAACGTTTACTTGTTCTAAGGTTATCCTAAGAAGAACGAGAGGTGGTATATTTTGTAATCTGAGAAATCACAAAAGATGTTTGTGAATATTTCAAAGATAATTACATAGATAACCACAAAGGGTGGAGGCAAAGTAGTGTTAAAAGAAATAACAGTATTAGATACTGATTTCCATAAACCCGTGATAATTGAAAATATATTAGATACATGTGGTGTACCAAATACAACATGTGATGTAGAGACGTGTACACGAGAGCATCATTGTAGTGGGAGGATTGTCAGGACACCTGACAAGATACCTAAGATTAACCTAAGTGGTTGAATCTAACATATCTGATCCTATCACGTGTAATGAAGCTGTAGAAGATATAGACGCTGACCTTTTGGTCAATAGCCATGGAATCTAAGTTAGAATCTCTGTATTCTAACAAAGTCTTAGACTTGTAGAGGCGCCTGAAGTCATTAAACCCTATTAGATAAAATTAGGTTCTACAAGACGATAAAAGGAGAAATGGACAAAAGTAGAGACTTTAGAGCAAACTTATGGCAAGGGATTTTACCCAGAAAGAAGAAATCATTTATGAGGTCTTCTCACCTATAGAAATGATTAAGTCCATTATCCTCTCCATTTTATCTCATTATCGATTATGAGATTAGATAAATGGATGTAAAGACTATGTCCTTGGATGGGCAATTTCAAGAAGAAGAGATACATGGTACAACCTGAAGGCTTCACAGCCAGAAATCAGGTGCATATAATGGTAGCTTAATAGATCGATTTATCATCTTAAGCAAGCATCTAGATTATGGAGCGTCAGAATTATAAGGCAATTTAAATTCTTTGGATTTGTATAATTGTCTGATGAACCATGAGCGTACAAAATGACATCATGATAGCGTTGCAACATTTTCACTTTGTACGTAATTAATACTCTGCTCATTGGGAATGATGCAAGAATTTTGTCAGTGGTCAAGATTCGGACGTCAAATCATTTTGACAAGAAAAGACCTATGTGAGACCAATGTTATTCCAAGGATCAGACTTTTGTCATGATCATAGGAATAAGAGATTGGTTTATCACAAGAAGCATATATAGATAAGATGCTGGTAAAGTATAATATGACAAATTCCAAGAAAGGTTCATTACCTTTTAGATTTTGAATTTATTTTTCTCGGGATCAGTGTCCTGAGACAACTGAAGAGACAGAAGACATGATTAGAGTTCCGCAGTGGAAGCTTTATGTATGTCATATTATGTACAGGGCCAGATGTCTATTATGAATTAGGTCTAAGTCAACGGATATTAGTCAAACCCTAGAATCTGACGTTGGGTCCTAGTGAAAGCATATATTGGAGTACTTGAGAAAGACTTGAAATTATATGCTTGTCTACCATAGTGATGAGCTCATTTCAATAAAGTATACAGATTCGGATTTACAATCTGATTAGTATTCTAGATGTTTGACATCAGAATACGTGTTTACTCTAGAAAGAGCAACCGTTAATTGGAGAATGTTAAGCAGACTTATATTACTTACACCGCCATGGAAGTCAAATACATGATAGCTTGAGAAGCAACCAGTTAGATGTATTGGATTCATGATTTTCTAGTTGTTGGCTCTGAGAAACATCTGATAGATTCATTCACCAAGGTATTGGCGTAAAAGAGTGCAAAACGAGTTTTCACACTCGTGTGAAAGGAATAAGAATTAGACGTATAGCCAAATTTAATTTAGGGCAAGTGGAAGATTGTTGGGAATAGTGCCCTAAAAATTCAATTTGTTGAATTAATTAAACTGAATTTACAGCGAGTTGTGAGTATTTCACATATTGATAATTAATGACGTGTGTTGGTATTCTTATATAAAATATGTTTCATAGGAAAAGACTTTGAATACCGAAATCACGTGTCATTAAAGTTCTAGTCGGTAAGATAAGAATATGTTCTTATCAAGACTATAACGTGGTTATATAAGATGATTAGTCTTTCGTCATAGGGAATGGTGATTCCAATTATAACACGTTGATGATTTTCAATAGGATTGGAAACATCGAACTGGACTACTGAGATAATTCATTTTATACTGCTATCTAAAATGAATAAAATCTCAGGAAGCATTATACTCTTAATCCTGATAATATTTCGGCTTTAGGCATGTAGTGTTAGTCACTGTAACATGCTCGAAGTGAGGTCTCGGTAACCAGTGGCCAAAATACTTTGTATGTTCGGTGATTATATGAAATGCGCTAAAGAGTTATATTGATCGAGGAATCTGTGGGCTTGCTGGAAGGTAAGAGATATCCTTGAAATAGATTTGCAAAAGTTCGAATTAAGACTTTGGCCAAAGCACTTCGCGTGATAACGCCACCGAAGTTGTATGTTGAATGTGTTTCACATACAGAGAATTTGAACTTAAGGCGAATCAATAAATTTCAAATTAGAGATGAAAAATAAATGATAGTAGTCGCAATTTATTTTTCATGGATATATACACGGAGGAGTGAAATGCGAAATTATTCTAGATCGAAAAATTCGTGAATAATTTAATTAATTTTAGAGTGCAACAATATTTATTTAGGGGAATTAAATATTGTTAAACAGTAATTAATTACTATCATGAGATGATAATATATTAACCCGTTTGGAGCTAAAATTAATTAGTCCTGCAGGTCCCCCTGCAAGCCCCAATTGAAAACCCGAAGAGAAAATATTAAAAGGAGAAAGAGAAATGATTTTTCAAAGTGTTTGAAAATAGCCAAGGGATTTATTTTAAGAAAATAAATCAATTTCCAAAGAGTTGGAAATACCAGCAATTTTATTTTGGAGAAAATAAAAATTTAAAATTAAAAAAAAAATAATAAAAATTGCTGACGTGGCAGCCCACGTGGCATGCCACGTCAGCTGACGGGCCGAGTTGGCGCTGACAGGGTGCCACGTGGCGTGCCATATGGATGGCTGAGATTGCGCCACATCATCACAAACGAACGGCTCAGATTGGAGATGAGCGGGTCAGTCAACGGGCAGGATAGTCCGGTCAACCGGGTCGGAAAACGGGTTAGGACCCCGGGTCAACGGGTCGGGTTGGCGGACCGGACCGGACCGGACACGTGGCATCACCAGGACTGGACACGTGTCGAACCGGACCGGTCTAAGCTAGAAGCCCTAGAGCCGCTTGTGCAAGGCACGCGCCGCCTTTAGGCGCGTGCCAACTCCAATTGGCGCATGGCCGGCGGCGTTGGATTCGTGGCGATGAGAGCTTCAACGTGGTGCTCTCATATTCCGTCAATTTTGCAAGTGGCATTGCGAAATGACCAAAATACCCTTCCACTTATGCTTAAAATAACCGTTTTGCCCTCGGGTTTTTGCCTATAAGTAGGCTGAACCCCTCCCTCATTTCTCATAACATTTTTGGGATGGTTTTGGCCAATTTTGGCTTTGAAATCAAGTCCCATTTTCTCCTAGTTAATTCCGATTTATTTTGGAATTAATTTTAATTAGGTGTTTGAATAAAACGCCTAATTTCGGGAGAATAAACCCTGAAAAGGGTTTTCTAGTTTAAAGTTTATTTTCTCTAAGTATTTAGAGAAATACTTTTGGAGCCCACACTCCGAGGGTGTCCCTGGGGTTATTGCAGGGAAGATCTTCCGGTTTCACGAGGAGATCGGGTATCGGATTCTCGGGAGGTGAATTCGGGAGCTGGAAAAATGCCGTTAGATAGCCATGTTTGCAGTACGGTAATATTTTACAGTTGTTTTATTTTAAGCATGATAAATTATATGCTCTTAAGTGTTAATTGCATGTTAGATATTTATCTGCTTAAGTGATTTAAAATTTATTATCAATTGCATGTATATACTTGAGTAGATCCGGCTAAGTCTTCCGCTATTGTATTAAAATGTTTTAGAAATATTTTAATGCTTGTATTATAATAAAATTTTAAAATGTGGTCCCGGACTGCTACTGTTCTGGGACCACCTCCCAGCACACCCCTCAACTGCCAACCGATCAAAGGGTCCCTGTGGATGTTTCGGGGCCCTTTGATCAATGGGGCATCGATATAGTGGGCCCCCTACCAATGGCAGTCGGACAAAAAATGTTTGTGATCCTCGCCGTGGATTACTTCACCAAGTGGGCTGAAGTTGAAGCGATCGCAAAAATAACGTTCAAAGTTGTCAGAGACTTCATTTGGAAGAACATCATTTGCAGATATGGTATCCCGAGGGTACTCATCTCAGACAACGGCTCCCAGTTCATTGCAGCTGACACACGAGAATGGTGCTACGAACTAGGCATCGAGCAACGCTTCACTTCCGTGGGCCATCCGCAAGCCAACGGTCAAGCAGAAGTACCCAACAGAACCATACTCCAGCATTTGAAAATGATGCTCGGAAGTAAAAAGGGAGAATGGGTGGAAGAGCTTCAAGGAGCCCTCTGGGCGTACCGTACTACCCCATGAGTGGCAACAGGGAAAACCCCTTACTCCCTCATTTACGGCTCCGAGGCCATGATACCTGCGGAAATTACTCAGGAATCCACACGCGTCGCTTATTTCAAACCTGCACTCAACGAGGATAATCGGATGTTTGAGCTAGACGTAATAGATGAAAGAAGAAACACTGCTTGGGCTCGAATTCATAAGTATAAAGCGACGGTCGCCCATCAGTACAACAGACGTGTCAGGGAGAGGACCTTCCAGCTGGGGGATCTGGTCCTAGAAAAAGTGGAAGTGTCCAAACACGTGGGTAAATTGGATCCCAATTGGGAAGGCCCCTTCAAGGTCATTCAGGTACGGGCGAACAATACCTACCTGCTAGAGACTTTGCAAGGCGAGCGTCTCCCTTGACCATGGAATGCATGTAACCTTAGACGGTTCTAAGTGTAGTTTTAATCCTTGTAATTCCCCAGTAGGGGCATACTGTATCTCCTTTTGACCGAAATACAAACACATCAGTGAGTATTTTCCAATTCTTATTTACAATTTACTTGTTTTAAATTAATGATTTGAATTATCAATTACATCAACACCTACTCCATGTCGAGCGTCCTCCACGTCGAACGGCTTGATGGCCACCCGGTCAAGGCTTTTAAACGAGCGGACCATCTCTAAGTCAACACTCGGTGTATCGTGGAGCTTCCACGACGAACATCTTGAAGCTCATAAGCGCACCGATCGTTAAATGGGCGAGTCCTAATTGGGGTTGCTGTATGCTTAATTGCACCAACTAGATGCTGATCGCTCTAGTTCGCACTCGTAAACCCCTCAAAGACCCTAATTTCATGGGGAATGCATACACCCGTGGATTACAGACACCTAGCCAATCCCCTCACGGATTCCTAAGTCCAAAGTTCACACTACGGCTACGCTCACCATTGTCCAACACTTGGCAAATTCTACGGATGGTTTCAAAGTCCACTTTAAGCTATTGGGACACTCAAAACAGTTGTATACATCCCACGTTTAAGGCCGACACTTAGCAAATCTCCTGGTGGATTCCTAAGTTCAAACTTTTAGCCTTATGGTGAAATACGGCCAGGGCACCCTCCTAGGAGACACCCTCGCGCCCATGCAATCCCATCTCAAACATTCAAACTTTAGGAGGAGCAAACAGACAACTCTCAAAATTCAACTCTGAAGAAAATAAAGCTACATTACGTTAAAGAGAGAGTTGCATTGCCAAAAACGGAAAATAGAGAGAAGTACATTACCAAAGATACAGAAATCGAGTACACAAGTTCAAGTGTTCATAATGGAAATAGAAATAAACAGGCAAAAATTTGGAAGGGCAGGTGGGGAGCATCAATGAGCTTCACTCTCGGGTTTCGGGGGAGCGGTTGACAGAGGAACGGGAGCTAGGGCTCCAGCGTCAGAAGCTTGGGCGTTGCTGGGACCGGAGCCATCTTGAGCGTCCATGGTGGTGCCTTCCTCTTCGATCGCCAGAGACTTGAGGTCAATGGGATTGGCCGCCATGTACTCGTTTTGGAGTATAACAACCAAGTTATTGTATTCCGGCTCGGTAAGATCATCGTTTGGATCGCTAGGGGCCACTAGCTCGAAGTTTTCATCAAGATCCATCCTTCAGCGCTCGTCAGTGCGGGTGGATGGGGGCACCACGCCAAGCTTGATCAGCTAGCCCACGGACTTCCAGAAGAAGTGGCGAGCATTGTCTAGACAGTACAAGTTTGCTGCAAAAGCGAACGCTTTGGAATGCATGAACCTGGTGATCGCCTCTCAGGCTATAGTCGTTTCCAAAGTGGCCACCTTATCTTTCAAATTGGGCAGGTCCCTCTTGGTTGCTTCTGTCTATTGGGTGCTCTCAGCCAACTGTGTGCCTAGGTCCCCGTTGGTGACCCTCAATTGGTCCAGCTCCTCTTTGAGCTTTCTATGACGCTCATCTAAAGTCAAGTACGCTTCCTCCGATTGCTCCAGAGACTTCTTCAGCTTTTCTTGCTCAAGCTCGGACGCCGTAAGCTGAGCGCAGACACTGTTGTAGTCTTTCTGCAGCTGGCCTGGATCTGAGATGGGCAGCAACCTCTTGTACTTGGCCTTATGCTCGGAGTAGACCTTTGCCCGCCTTTGCAAATTCTTCAGCCGGGGGAGTACCTTCTGAAAAGCCAGTGAAAAATTGAAGTAAATACGGAGTGTTCTCGAGAATAGGATTCTTCAGCCGGGGGAGTACCTTATGAGGGCGTGGCTGGCGTCGTCTGCCACCTGAACTGCACCTTGGTCGTTCAGCTTATTGTGGTCCCCGGAAAATTGCAACTTGCTCACTATCCCTGTCACAAAGGTGCGGGTGGAGAGAGGCTCTTCTTCAAGAGCACAGGGCCATCCTCTTTAAGGCGCTTATAACGAGCGTCGCCCTCACACTCGTTCTTCTAGAAATCCTCATCCTCGGAGGATGAGGTGTCGCTATCGTCTCCACACTGGCCCACCACCACCTCTTTCCCCTTTCCGGTGATGGGGATAGCATCTGGCATCCTATTCCTTTTCCCTGAATGCTCGGCCTGCACAACCTCAAATATTTGGACTTCGGCACCCGAGCGATTGCTGTTGGATGCATTGGAGCCCACAGGAGCTAGTGCTGCGGGAGCAGCTGGAGAAGTGACGGCGGGGGCATCGTCGAGGGTCAGATCCTCTATATGGCCAACTTGGCCGTCCCCTCATCCGCTCACTCCATGCCCGGACCCTCGCCTGATGCCACGCCTCCCTCCAGGGGCATTGGGAGCCTGTCGACCCTGCGGTGGCTGTTGTTGTTGTTGGTCGGCCCCCGTTCTCTGAGCGCGCATCATAGCCAGGATACTCTCTACGGTCGGTCCAGCCATTAGTAGCTCTGCGTCTACAAACGGAGAGAAAGCAAGCGTTAGAAAAGCGTAATGGGAATATTCTCCATAAAAATACAACAGTTTAGACAAGTTAGTGTTGCTATTCTAAATGTTAAAGTGTTAGTTCCTAGAATCTAACCGCTGAGGGTCATGATTTGAGCGGGAGGATTGAGTATCATGTTTGGAGGATTTGAGAGTCCATAGCGGAGCAATATCCATTCATTTCTCATCAAATCCTTGGCCTTCACCAGCCTCTTCTCGTTTCTCATCGCGAGGGCTAAGTTCTTTGCCCAACGCTCGAAAGTCTTATCCCCGGACCTATTTCTGACCAAAGGACCTTCTCCGTGAACTATCCATGATCGGTGAACCTTGAAAATCCCCCCGGGCGCCCCCACAAAGAAATACTTTTCCTTCGAATTCTCGCCGTACGAGGTTGAGGTTGAGTCTATCATCTTAAACCCTGACTTGGCCTGGGCATAGTAACACCCGTCTGTCGGAGACGAACGTGGTGAGCGGGCCACTTGAATTAAACTATTGAAGTTGTCTATCGAGGGTTCGTGGCCTGTGGCCCTCATCAGGATCACAAAGGTGTTGAATAGGGCTATGCCGTTGGGAAGGACCTGAGAAGGGCTAAGAACAAGATAGTTACAGATGTTAGCGACAACAGTCGGAATTGGGAATCTCAAGCCTCCGGCCATGACAGAGTTCAGATAGACGGTCAACATCCCTGGTGACGGACGGTTGGCTCTCTCCTCCTCCTCAGGTAGACGGATCGGGAACACAGCTTCATCCCAGTACGCCCTAGCCTTCATGTCTTCCAGATCCTCGAGCGTCAGTGTACTCTTTATGTCGTCTGGGCATATATCAGCTTGGTGAGTATTGTCCTGACTCACTCGCATCATAGGCTCCTTCCCCTTCCTTTGGCGCTTACGGGGAGGCTAGCCTTCCGCCCGACGCTCGGAAGGCCCAGCACCACCCTCTGGAGCCGTGATCGCCACTGTAACTTTGTGGTCCTGGGGCCTGACAGCACTGTTTAACACAGGGAAAACTCTTTCACCCTGCTGTTGCATTCTTAGGGAAAGATCCATCTCTTCAAAAAGGTGATCTACCCCTTCAGGACCACGCTCGTTCATCCCCCGAACGGCGGATCCAGCTCTTCGTCCCTAGTGTCCTCTGGGCCCCTCACTATTGGCACCGCCATTGGGATATCGCCATGAGGAGAGAAACTCCCCATTGACATGTTATCTATCTCCCTCACCATTTGATCTACAATATGTTCCGCCATTGTTGTTTTTACTTTGAAGAAAGTGAAGGTTCTTTACAGAGGGAGAGGAGTAAAGAAGGACGATTCTAGTGCGGTGAAACCACGAGGAAGGATTTCTCACTAGAAACGATGCTCTAACGTAGCCTAGGTCTAGGTTTAGTCTCAGAGGTTATGAAAGGTTACCTAAGGTTGAAGAAAAAGTTACCGGAACTTGCTGAAGATCGCGAAAACTGCAAAGATTTTTGTTGCTGTATTGCCTTGAAGGATATGACAAGCTTAAAGATTGAAAGGGATTTCCTGAATCCCTATTTATAGGAGGGAAAGCTAGCATTAATTAGGGTTTGAGAATTCAAACCGCAATCATTTCCCGCTTTGGGAAACCCACCACTTTTGGTAACCGCCTCACACGTTCCGAAGTGCACGCGCCCACTCAGCTGCCCACGTCTCCACTCCGCATTAAATGCGGATGGGACTTCATTTATGGCATTGTCAGAATATGTCCGTTACTGAAGACGGACAGTCTCTTCTCTCCCGGAAGCTTGACCCTCGGATATTCAAAAACCAAGGCCCGTCTCTTTAAATTCTACAGTACGCTCAAGCGCTACTACAGAATTTGGGGGGCAAAATGATGAGGCCAAACCACACTCGGATCAGCATCGTACACGTGTCACAATCTGAAGGATGTAACAGCCTAACGCTTATGATGATGGGCTCGTGGATTCAACCCGGCTTATCCCCTCTATCGCTTCTCCAACTTACACCTGCGCGCCTCGGCCCAGGTCATGAAAGTAGGACCCCTCTAACGTTTGAGCGCTCGCCTCACGATCCCTTGGAATGCCGCGTATCTGGGTTTCCCTCTCCTCCATACCAAATACCCCCTCGGTCATAACGCTCGTGATCCCCGACGCTCTAAACCTCGGACCTCAGCGTAGAGCCTCTTTAAATTCTACAGTACGCTCAAGCGCTATTACAGAATTTGGGGGGCAAAATGATGAGGCCAAACCACACTCGGATCAGCATCGTACAGTGTCACAATCTGAAGGATGCAACAGCCTAACGCTCGCGATGATGGGCTCGTGGATTCAACCCGACCCATCCCCTCTATCGCTTCTCCAACTTACACCTGCGCGCCTCGGCCCAAGTCATGAAAGTAGGACCCCTCTAACGTTTGAGCGGTCGCCTCATGGTCCCTGGGAATGCCGCGTATCTGGGTTCCCCCTCCTTCATACTAAATACCCCCTCGGTCATAACGCTCGTGATCCCCGATGCTCTAACCCTCGGACCTCAGCATAGAGCCTTCCGCCAGGGAACACCTCGAGCGTGGCTGACGCTCGGTTAGGGCTTAGGAGGGATTCCCCTTCGATGGTCAGTCCCAGCCTCATGAGGTGACCCTTCTGTGAGCACTTCAAGAGTAAGGGAAGCGTGGTTAGATGCCTGTACGCTCGCTGCACGCTAACCACCTCTGACACAATGGTAGTGCGCAACTCGTACCTGCCATGCTATGTAGCACCCCTACACGTGGAGATGCCACACCCCCGCACTATAGGTTGATCCACATACGAAATGGGTAATCCGTACATGAACTAACCTACAGCGAACGGGTGACAATGCAGATAAAACGATAAGTTAGGCGGGACTAACTCATACATGCAACAGAATAAAGCGGAAGAATAATCTATTCACTATCAAATATAACTATTAAACATGCTATGACATTGATTACTCATCACATAACTCGTATACTAGTTCACATATTAATACATTATCATCTCCGAATATATAACAATTAATGGGAATAATAACTCTAAGGCAACAATAAGCAATATGCACCGTGCTTAACTCGATTACATGGACTGGACTGGACTCGACTCCCGCCTAGCATGAACCTGCAATAACCTGAAAGGTGGAGGCATCAGTCTATGAAGACCGAGTGAGGGGTTTAAATAATATTAGCGCAGATATCATGCAAGCTATATTCTCGGGTAAAGTTTTAGAAAGATAACTGTATAAGTTCAATAATAAGATATCTTCGCCCGAGAATACAACTGTCAAGATTAAATACTTGATCATTTTCATGAGTTCAATACATGGCCCCGGCGAGTGAGGGTAGTCTCCAACCTTACTCCAAATGTACATGAAACATGCTTGCTTTGTTAATCAATAGGTGATCAGGCAATTCAGTTATCGTGCAATCGTGCGATAGTGTAATCAAGTAACACATTCATGTAATGAAAATCATACAATAACCCGAGGATAATCCGTGGTTCCGGACCCGTCCCCAGTCTCCTTCTCCCTCCAATGATGGGAAGGTAGCTAGCCTTCACCATTCACGACGTGTTGAGCAGAGGGTACATGAATCCCTAAGCCCGAAACTCCTTCCTCCACTAATCTCCTAGGGGATTCAGGGGTCATCCCAATGTGGTGAGGATAGCGCGAGAGTTACTCGTCAGCCCTTGCTTTCCTGGTTGGCTCAAGCCACTATCCTCGGGCCCAACGTGAACGGTCATGCTACTCGCCTAAAACATGTACGATACATGGCTTGCTTACTTTTCATGAACATGACTTGCTTGAAATGATAAGTGATTTCATTCAAAATTATTGATATAATTACCTTTTGGCCGAAAGATCACATAAGGGGTATACGGGTTCTATGTAACTAGCAATTAAACCTCACCTGACAGGCGACACGATGACTTATGGGTGCGTGAACGTGCTCATGATCAACAATCTCCGCCCTGGAGAATAACTGGACAAGAAACGGGACAATGTACGTGCATGAGACCACAATTCAAGAATATTACCACATATAGGACGCACGACATGATCAAGTAACGAGACATCGTGCAATGAACAATGTAGCATGTAAATATCATGTTTTGGCATTTAATTAATCACATAATAACAATTTGGTGTCAAATAAACCATTGGAGTTAAACTCCAAAATTCCATTTTTATGCAGAATGTTTCTGCCTCTCCAGAGGCCTAGGAACGGCCGTTCCAGCCCTTAGTTCAAGTTGGGAAGGGCCGTTCCCAACTCCCCGAAGATGGGAATGGCCGTTCCGGCTTACAAGCCAAAACGGGAAGGGCCGTTCCCGTCCTCGCCGCCATGCACACAATTCAAACATGGGAACGGCCGTTCCCCAAAACAACTGGGAACGGGAAGGGCCGTTCCTGTTACGCAGAAGATACAGAAGCAGGGCAGAAGAACAGGGGAGGCACGAACCAACCTCCCAATCATACCAATCACTTATAATTCAATTCCATATGTTATAATTCATGAAAGGAAACATACATACATACTCAAAGTGTAATAAAACACAATATAAACATTTGTTTCATGCCTTGATCATCCCAATCATCATTTCAAGCTCAAATATCAACTTAGCATATAACTCCATAAATCTCAATAATTCAAGCACCAATTCAAGTTTAAAACATAGAATCATGCTTCCAACATCAACTAATCAAGTTAGCAAGCTTAAATCCTAACCCTAACATCAAATAGACTTGGTAAGAAATCACATAATCAATCTTTCATGCACCTTGAATGGAAGGAAATGGAAGAAGATGAAGAATATGGATGCTTGAGCTTGAATTTCCTAAATTTCTTGGAAAATAGCTTGAAGATGAAGAATTTCTCTCCTTCCTTCTCCATGGTTTTGGTTCGGTGGAGGTAGGAATCAAACTTGGATATTTTTGATGAAAATGAAATGAAGAATGTGGAAGAGATGCATATACCGTGATATATCTTGGGAAAATATGATATTTGTGATTAAATGCTCCAAGTTCATAAGTTATGCAATCAAGTACAAAAGGTTTGGAAATGATCAATTAGGTCCAATAATGTTGTCATGCAATTTGGTCCTTTAATTTGAATAAATGCCAATTAAGGCCAATCAAGCAATTAAATCATATTAGGCAATTAATTCATGTACCAAATAAATTCCACATGTACAATGATTCGTACGTTGACATTTATTTCATATATTTTCACGTAAACATGTTAGAACACAATTTATAAGATTAATAGAACACATATACATATAAATTGAATAAACGAAAATAATAAAATAAAGTCCTAACGCTCGAAACTCACACGTGTTGAGCGTACCTGATTGTTTGGAAATTGGGGCGTTACAACTCTCTACCCCTTAAGAGAATCCGTCTTCGGATTCATTGTCCTGAATTCCTAGAATTTAATTGGCTCTTACGTGTTCATCCCACGCGGGTTAGCTACCCCCCGTCAGGGATTAGTTCGAAAGAGTTCTTCAATACACCAGGTCCTCCAATGTGTGAAATCATGACCCTCAAATTTCCGGAGCCTAAACACTCGAAAGAATATCTAGCCTTCCACTAAAACAAGTTGACAAGTAGCTGGAAATAATGAGAGTGCCCCGTCTCTCAACAATCAACGAGAGAACCCCGTCTCTCGAGCAAGTAACAAGAGAACCCCGTCTCTTGACAACCCTCTGAGAATCCCCATCTCTCACGCACACAAAATAAACTTCAAGCAAGCACTTAAATAAACATTTACAATTAACACACAAGAAGCAAGTAAAATTTATCACTTCTGCAACTAATTGTTCACATAAAACAATTAATAATAAACAAGGAATCATATACAAGAATAAAAAAATTAATAATAACCAAATAATAATAAATAATGGTGCACGTGGTATGCATGATTAAGTGTACCGTTCACCAAGGATTGAAGTTCTTGCACTGAAATAATTCGGCTGAATACTTGATTCTTTAGTTGAGATTTTCTCGCTTTGTACAGCTACGGTTCGATATTCCCATTCTTGATAGTCATCTTAGTTCCAGCGTTATTTTCTAACATAATCCGCAAATCATCATCAATCACCACATCTTCATACCCGTTTTGAACCTCAGACTTACCGGTTGCACCCTTCTTAAATTAATTACCACATTCACTTTCGGGCTTTGGAATTAAAAACAACCCTAAGTTTCTTATCATGAAGTGGTTGTATAATCAAGCTTAGAAGACTGGCTTTGTGCTGGAAGCAAGCTCTTATCCGACAACATAGAGAACAAGTTTTACCATCTCCTCAACCTCCTTAGACAACGTAACATATTTTTCGAAGCAAAGATCTTAAACTCTTTATTTGAAATCCGACAGTTGAGCTCTAATTCCCTTAGCAAATAACACGGGGGATGTTTGATAAAGAAAAGAATCAAGGTCGTCATCTCTTGAGAGTAACTCAGCAAGTACACTTGCATAGAAACTGAAGGAATCAGGTCCTAGCGAAACGTCTTACTTGTAGGATTCTCATCTTTGATCAAAGTATGCTCAATTAACTTATAAAAGTCGTTGTTTCTCCCATTCCCATTGTTAACACTTGATCCAAAATTAACAACCTTTGTACCTCTACTTACTTGATTATTCACTGTCAACTTCTACTTTCCACTTTCTTCCCTTCCGTTTATTGTAGACATTCCGATAGCAATATTCATCATATTGGTGCCTACTCATTGGCCTTGATAGAGAACTCCTACTAGCATATATTTCGTTAACGAGAGGAATTAAGATTCAAGATTTACTATCCAAATTTAACCATATCGGATCTCTTCTCCCATTTACTGAGTCAAATGATATCCTGAGATTATCAGAGGATTATAAATGGTGTACCCACATCCTTGGGAAGGGTGATAAAGCGAAGGTACTGTCGATGATGGGACTTTTCTTTGCGTAAGGGGAAAGAAAGATTTCTTTCACATGATTCTGATAGAGAACTCTGGAAGGAATTAGTTTTCTTGAAATTCCACCTCCCTAGAGTGAGGTTTAAATTCCGGTTTTAGTTATTCCCCGGTCGTCTCTCCCCCTTAAGAAAATAAAATTGTCCAACTCCTTGAGCTCATTTACCATTCCTTAATTTCCAACTATATCACCATTCTGATCTGGTATCTGTAATTTTTCCAACATCCCAATAATCCTCCGAATAATACTTGAACATAATTTCTTCCAATCTCTTGATTCTATATAATCTTAATTGAGACGATAGTTGAAGTAGAATCGGGGAGAGAACCAAACCTATCATGGTAAACACTAAATAATGCATGCCGGTTAAAATGTTAATGCACATATTACACTTACGACCAATTTAGAGTGTAACATGTGAGAACAATTATATTAATTTAAGGTATGCATATAACAAAGAAACTTGACTAATTTAGACAAGATACTTAATAAATCACTCATGCAATTTCAACAACAATGATTATAACAATAAATATAAATGAGAGGCAATCAGCAGGATGGTGTGTTCTTTAATTAAAAAAATAGTAAATTGATAAAATGTGTGTATTTTGGTCTCATTTTAAGTCCACTCTTAACATATATTATCCGATTCGTACAGGTAATCAGCAGGATGGTGATGACCAAGTGCTGTAGGCGTCCCGATTGTTCTTTTTGTCTCTCTTTCTGTCCGCACCATACAACTAAGATTATATATATATATATATATATATATATATATATATATATATATATATTACGTGCGAGATACTGTTATTCTGAAATTATTCTAAAATCGATTTCCATTATGAAACTGAATAATTTTTCGTATATCTATTTAACTTAAAATCATTTTATTGAAAAGTGTTAAAAAATATGAGAGTAGGGTAACGGAATTTAAAAATTTTCGAACAAGAGAGTCGTTAAGCTTGCATTTTTTACTCTAAAACCAAAGGGGTTTCAAGAACTTACTTTTAATTGGTCTTTCTTGAAACGTTCAAACCGCCAATATTAAACGCTCTTTGTGTTGTATTAAATCCAGTCCCTTGAAAAACTCTTTCTTCTTATTTGAGACTCCAATGTAGAAGTGCTCTAAAATGTATCCACACCAACCTAAGCCACGATCAAAACAGGTAGGATGATAACTCTTTGATTTGTGTATAGGCTGGGCTTTCTTGTTCTTTTCTTTTCTCCAGAATAGAGAAAACGCTTCAAGAAGAACGTCGCTAAGAGGAAGAAGAGACTTATTTTTTTTTTTAATCTAGAAAATAACAATCTTAAACGGTACTTATCTCTTCTAAAATTTTGTTTCTTGAAATTATAACTAACAAAAATTAATTAAAATCTAATTATTAATTAATATCCTTATCCTAACAACTTTAGGATATTATCTCTTATTTATTTATTTTATAAATAAATAAATTATGGTATTATACTTTACTTATTTATTTCATAAATAAATAAGTTATGATATTATTGTCTATTTATTTCCTTCCTAAATAAATAAACTAATATTTCGATTACTAATGAATTATTCATTGGGTCTTTTATTCTGAATTGGGCTTAACAATTAATTTTTAATTAATTAAAACCAAAAATTAATTAAATCAATTTAACTAATTGAGACCATGCACACATGTGACACATGTTATACGTGTGATTCGCGTCCTCCAACTACATTTAGCTTAATTGATCAAGCCTATACCCTCATGACCTGGTATTGGTGTGTAACCCTTTAGGTTTATTATTCGATTAGATATGACCCAAATTAATTAATACTCTTATTTATTAATCAACTCACAGATCACACAACCATAGTCTAGGAACAGTTGTGTGACTTCTAACCGAATAATGCATAATTTGACAGAACCTTTCAGTCAATGGCAACTTATGAAATACAATCCTCCTACCATTCTATCTCTCGATTAATATCCAGGGCATGCGAATAATTAGAACTATAATAATATTAATTTTAAAGTTAAGTTTATTTCATACTCATTTTATCTCTATCCAAGAAACTCTTTTCTTGATCTCGATCTAACTGCCTTGGCCAAGGACTTTGATATGGAATACAATAACTTACGCAATAAGAGATCTTCTTGCCTTAGGTAAGCGTAGGTCCTTCGTTGATTCTCACATACCTTTATGTGTCACTTTTGCAATTGAAATATTAGTCATAATTAGGGTGTTTGGAGCGACACCCTTTTAAACCTATATTTAAGATTGCCTAGTTACCTCACATAAGACCACCATGACATCTTAAGTCTAAGGATTAAATGATCATGCCATTGACCTGTAAGATATTTCCTTATCTGGAAGTCTCTACTTATAGAAGTGAATACTTCCTTTCCCACTTAGGAACGTTCTCACGCGGAGCACCTCAGCGTACTCATCCTATCAATGAGCAACCTCGTCTATTGCATACATATTCACCATGAACTTTGTCATTCCATAAAACAAGATACTTGCTTCTTAAGAATGCAATCCCACAAGCAAGGTTTAATCGAGTCTAATCAACACTTTCACTGTTCGTTGGACTCATCGACTTGGAGTAATTTTTAATCCATCTTAGATTAGGGTTTTGTTTCTTGTATCATTAAGCCTAAATGACAAAACCCTAAAAATTTGATGGATTAGGAGAGTTCCAATCCATGCACACATAAATGTAAACACCCATAACATACAAGAGCACGTAAAAAAGTTATTGCCTTTGATCAAATCGTTTCATTAATTATTCAGAGATTGTCTGTGATTTACAAGGAAATAGATAAACTGACATTACAAGTCGGCTTTAAGGGCACTATTTCTAACAAAAAAACCATATCATATTGTTTTGCGAGAATCTTTTTACCATACCTAGAAAGACATGGGACGACAACTTGCTCCTTACATGGTCTGTAGGGTCACATAGCGATTAAATAGTGGAATCAGTTGTCCCTGTGTATAACAATTGTCAAAGAACACGTAAAGTATGATTTGTGTGTCATGACATAACTTCTATTATGGTAAGCATGTCACGTTTCTATGTTATACGAATTCCTAATCTAGATTTGTAGCACCCGGAACGAAAAACACCACATTCCCCGCACTATGAGTCCAGTCCACAAATGAAATGGACTAACCCATACATAAACCAAACTCACAGCGAACGGGAGACAAGGAAAAGACTGTCCTAGCTAGGCGGATCCTAACCCTGTACCAATCAATTAGAGTAAACAAAACCTACGGTGCAGAAGCAATAACAACAATAAGGCCTCATTAATGATAATAATTTAATCATCAATCAATATACAACCTAACAACGGGTTCAACTAAGCATGCAACCTGTCCCGATTCAATTCAACAATCAATAAATGGCTCACAGGACCAATAAGTAATTCAAAACACCAAAATAAATACAATATGCTGGCGAAAAGTGAGCGTATAATGAAAGACTCGATCTAATGCAACTGACTCTAACTCCGCCTAGCAACCAAACACCTGCAAAAGAAACTGAAGGAAAGGGAAAGAGGGGCCAGTCTCTAGAAGACTGAGTGAGTAGGAGGTATACGTATAGATAGAAACATGCACATGTAAGTTGTAAATCCTGAGCAAAGTTTTTAGGTAAAGTAGTTCCAGTGAAGGTAAGAGATCAGTTACTCTAAGCTCGGACTTTACAATTATCAATTTTACAATTAATTACGATTACAGGCTATCAATGGCTCGACGAGTGAGCGTGCACAATCTCCAACCTTACTCCGAACGTGTACAATAATTAGGTTTCATTTTATAAGGGTGATCATGCAATTTAACCAATACAGGACAGTGCAATCTGTCAATGCAATCAATACACTAATCCATGGGGCAATCCGTATAGCCGGCTTTCCCACACAATCTCCTTTTTCCTCCGGGTGATGGTAAGGGTGGCTAGCCCTCAGCCATCCAATCACGGTGAGCATTAGGAACATGACTCCTATGCCCGGAACTCCTTCCTCCACCAAACCTCCTATTGGATTTAGGGGTCATCCCAATAATGTGGGACTGTGCAAGAGGTTATCGTCGGCCCGATGTAGCACCCGGAGCGCCAGGCACCACATCCCCCGCACTATAGCCCCAATCCACATATGAAACGGACAATCCATACATGAATCCAAGCTATAGCGAACGGGAGACAATAAAATGACTCAAGGCTAGGCGGGTACCCTCAATTTAAAACTGACCAACCATTCAATCAAGTCAGAGTGTTAAAAAGCGGAAGCAATAACATTCATTAAATACGTATAGGTACCATATTTATTTATTTACTTATATGTACCATCAATTACACTGTCAATACAAAATCATCTCCCGGCAATATATATATCAAGGCCATATACAAAATATCCCAAAGAACTATACATACAAAATGTGGGAATGAAGTGTGCTAGACCCAAATTTAAAGACCACATGACTCTAAATTCCCGCCTAGCACGCCCTGCAAAACACTGAAAACTTGAGGTGTCAGTCCAACACGGACTGAGCGAGGGGTATAAATAAATATAAGCGCACATACATGCAAGTTATAACCTCGGGTAATAATTTTGGAAAATAATACGATTTAATAGGTTAAAAGAGATACTATCGCCCGAGATTACCACTATTCCAATTTCAATTCAATCAATTCAATACAATCAATAGTGGCCCGGCGAGTGGGGCAATTCTCCAACCTTACACCGACTGTGTACAATCAATCAATCAATTATTAAGTGATTAGGTGATCAAGCAATTCATTAATGTGCACAATTAGCAGTTTCAATAACACCTTCTTCCTCCGGGTGATGGTGGGATTGCAAGGCCCCACCATCCAATCAATCTGGGCAGAGGGTACATGAATCCCTAAGCCCGGAACTCCTTTCCCGCCCTAATCTCCTAGGGGGTTCAGGGGTCATCCCAATTTGGTGAGGATAGCTCCCGAGTTACCCGTCAGCCCATGCTTTCCCGGTTGGCTCGAGTCACTACCCTCGGGCCCACAGTGCAATACAATACTCGCCCAATCAATCAATCAATCAATCAATTCTTTTCAATATTTCGATAAAACATTTGAAAACCAATCCCATTTGCAAACTATAAGTATAAATATATAGGTTTTGGCTTAAAATTCACATAGGGTTGTACGGGTCCTATGTATCTAAAATTAAACCTCACCTGAACGACCCAAAATAATCCAAGGAAACAGCTCACGGGGCCTGCTCCTCGTCACCAGGAAGCTGGTCTGTGCAAGAAAGACAATTGTCCGTGAAACACGACTCAAAATGTACCAAATAGGACGAACGGCGAAATGCAACGAGACGACGAGAAAAATGCAATGTACTATAAAAATATTTCGTTTCAACATGTAATCATTCATATAATAGCAATTAGGGGTCAAGGAAGCCGTCCGATCGAGGTGCGAAAATTTTAATTTTATGCAGTGAATTTTCGCACTTTCTGGACTATGGGAACGGCCGTTCCGGCCTCCCTTTGAAAAATGGGAAGGGCCGTTCCCAATCTCGCTGGCCTTGTCTCAGCATCATGGGAACGGCCGTTCCAGTTTTGAACTGGGGCTGGGAAGGGCCGTTCCCAGAATACGTGAGCAAAGAATGCAGAGCAGAAAACAGAGCAGCCATGGCAATCACTCCAAACAACCACAAAAATGGATGCAAACCAAGTTCAAATGTGAATATAAGATACAATAAATATGCTAGCATGTATATTGATCAATAACAAATCATAAAAACACATATTTGCACATTAGATCATCAATAATCCATTATTTGAAACCCCCACACTCATTCATGCTCCAAGTTCATAAAACACAAGTTATATGCATCAAACTTGAGGTTAAAGTTCACAATAAATTTTCCAACAACCAATACACAATTCATTCAATGTATAACAAAGCCCTATCAATGCCATATTTACAAGAAAATCAACCAATCTCCACAATTACCTCAAAAGCAAGAAATGGAAGTCAAGAAGAAGAGATGATGATGATGAAGCTTGTATGATCCCAAAACCCACAATTATTAGCTTGAATGGATGAAATCTCCTCTCTTCTACACAAGGGTTTTGCTCTCGGTTGAACAAAGGAAGAAATGGAGCAAGGATGATATTTTGTATGAAGAATGAAGGCAAGGTACGTGATATGCTAGGGAAAGAAGGAGGAAATGGCCAAATTTGCAATTAAATCCCTTCAATAGATAAGTTATGCAATCGAGTCCAAATCCCATTTTAAATGATTAATCAAGTCCAATTCAATTAAATCCCATATTCATGCAAATGAACAATTAAGGACATAAACGAAATAAATCACGTTCGAGAAAATATTTCACATTGCAATCACGTTCAATAATTTCGAAGAATATGATATGATATAAATTTTCAATAAAACATTAAGAATATAATTTTATAAAATTACGTCATGCTATGAAAAATTAAAGAAATAAACAATTAATAGTTAAAAACTAACTCTCAAACGCACACGTGTCGTTCATACCTGAATTGCCGAAAGCTGGGGCGTTACAATCCTCCCTCCTTATAAGAATCTGGTCCCCAGATTCACTGATCGGAAGGGAACAACTCTGGATGGAACCGTCTCATTTTGTCTTCGGTCTCCCACGTGGCTTCTTCGGTCTTATCACTTCTCCAAAGAACCTTAACCATGGGAATCCTCCGGTTTCTTAATTCCTGAAACTTCTTATCCAATATCTTAACCGGTTTCTGAACAAAGGTAAGACTTGGTTCCAATTCCACTTCTTCAACAGGAATGATCTCGGTTTCGTCGGGGTAGTATTTCCTCAGCTGAGACACGTGAAATACGTTATGAATCCCCGTGAGGCTCGGTGGTAGGTCCAATCTGTAAGCAACTTCTCCAATTCTTTCCAAAATCTCATAAGGACCTAAATAACGAGGTTTAAGTTTACCTCCTTTCCCAATCCGAGCAAATCCTTTACGTGGAGACGCCTTCAAGAATACCCGGTCTCCAACCTCAAACTCGAGATCTCTTCTGCGACGATCGGCGTAGCTCTTCTGTCTGTCCTGAGCTGATTTCATCCGTTGTTTTATTAGTTGGACTTTCTCAATCATAGCTTCAACGGCCTTGGAAGGTCTTTCCAATTTCTCACCTTTCTTAACACCTTCCTGCTTAGTCCATTTCCACTCTTCCAAGTCAAAGAACAACGGAGAACGACACTTTCGTCCATAAAGTAGCTCATACGGTGCCATCCCAATCGAAGCCTGAAAACTGTTGTTGTACGCAAACTCAATCAAAGGTAGCTGATCATGCCAGGAAGACTGAAAATCCAAAGAACAAGCTCGAAGCAAATCCTCGAGATACCTTATTAATCTCTCGGACTGACCATCCGTCTGAGGATGAAAAGCTGTATTAAACTGGAGCTTCGTACCCAAAACCTCTTGTAATTCACGCCACAACCTCGAAGTAAACCGTGGATCTCTGTCTGAAACGATACTGATCGGAATCCCGTGAAGTCTAACAATCTCCCGGTTATAAAGCTCGGCTAGCTTGCGAATCTTATACGACATCCGAACCGGCAGAAAATGAGCAGACTTCGTCAAACGGTCCACAATTACCCAAATCCCATCAAATCCACCTTTCACCTTAGGTAATCCGGACACGAAATCCATCGTCACCTGTTCCCACTTCCACTCAGGGATAGGTAACGGCTGAAGAAGACCTCCCGGTTTCTGATGCTCGGCTTTCACTTTCTGACAAGTGAGACAATGCTTCACAAACTCGGCCACATCTTTCTTCAATCCACACCACCAATAATATTGCCTTAAATCCTTATACATCTTGTTTCCTCCGGGGTGGATAGAATAAGCCGATCTGTGAGCTTCCTCGAGCAACACCCGTTTCAACTCTTCGGGTACAACCACTCGGTTCTTGAAACGAAGAAGACCGGTTTCATCGAACCCGAATGGACACTCTGGATCAGCTCTTGCCTTAGCTACCAATCTTTGGACTTCCGAATCTGTACTCTGAGCCTCAAACAACTTGTGCTTCAACTCTGGTTGGACCGAAATATTAGAAACTCGAGCTTTTAAAATAATTGGCTCGATTCCACTACTCTCACCCACTTCCAAGCTCGACACACTAGCCTTCCTACTAAGTGCATCGGCGACCACATTGGCTTTGCCGGGATGGTACCTGATCGTGCAATCATAATCTTCCAACCTTTCCATCCAACGCCGTTGCCTCATATTCAAATCCTTCTGAGTGAATAAATACTGGAGGCTTTTGTGGTCAGTGAAAATTTCGAAAGACACTCCATACAAATAATGTCTCCACTTTCCAAGTGCAAAGACTACAGCAGCCAGCTCAAGATCATGTGTCGGATAATTCTTTTCATGTTCTTTCAACTTTCGGGATGCATAAGCAATTACCTTACCCTTCTGAGTCAACACACATCCCAAACCTTCCTTAGAAGCATCCGTATAAACAGCATATCCTTCAGAACCTTCCGGAAGGGCTAACACTGGAGCAGACACTAACTTCTCCTTCAAGAAAGTGAAACTCTTCTCACAATCTTCATTCCAATCAAATTTCACATTCTTCTTCGTCAACCGGGTTAAAGGAGCTACTAACTTGGAGAAATCCTTAACAAACCTCCGATAATAACCCGCCAATCCCAAGAAACTCCTAATCTCAGAGGCATTCCTAGGTTTCTCCCACTTCAACACCGACTCAATCTTGGAAGGATCGACTTCCAATCCGTTGCCCGAAATCACGTGACCCAAGAATGACACCCGGTCAATCCAGAACTCACACTTGCTGAACTTGGCAAACAACTGATGCTCCTTCAAAGTCCTCAATACCAACTGAAGGTGTCTTGCATGCTCCTCGGCAGACTTCGAGAAAACCAGGATATCATCAATAAAAATGACCACGAACTTATCCAGAAAAGGCCTGAAGATCCTGTGCATCATATCCATAAAAGCTGCTGGGGCATTAGTCAAACCAAACGGCATCACAACAAACTCATAGTGCCCGTACCGAGTGTTAAATCCTGTCTTAGGAATATCCCCTGATCGGATACGCAGCTGGTAGTAACCTTGTCTCAAATCCAATTTCGAATAGACTTTCGAACCCTGAAGTATGTCAAACAACTCCTCGATGCGTGGAAGAGGATACTTGTTCTTGATCGTCATCCGGTTCAACTCCCTATAGTCTATGCACATTCTCAAGGTCCCGTCCTTTTTCTTTACAAACAAAACCGGTGCACCCCAAGGAGAAGAACTCGGTCTAATGTACCCAATCTCCAACAACGCATCAAGTTGAGTCTTCAACTCTTTCAACTCGGCCGGAGCCATACGATACGGAGTCTTGGAGTACGGCTCTGCGTTAGGGTACAAGTCGATCACAAACTCAATTTCCCGTTCTGGAGGTAAAGAATCCAATTCCTCAGGAAAGACCTCGGGAAACTCCTTCACTACTTCCGTTTCTTCCAGCTTACTATGATCCTTAGGTTTGTTGAGAATATAAGCAATGAAACCCGTGGCTCCCTCTCGCACCAACTTATGAGCTTCAGAAAAAGAAAGTAGCGGTACCGTCTTGGAACTCCAACCTACTACCAAATCTGATCCCAACTGAACCTTCTTCGCTCTACAATCAACTGTGGCAGAATGTCTGTATAACCAATCCATGCCCAGAATAGATCCATAACAAGTCATCGGCAGCTCAATGAAGTCTGACAAGAAAACTCGACCCTCGATGCTCACCGGAACCTCTCTGAACACCCGATCAGAATCTAAACTACCACCAAAAGGAGTACTAACCACATAACATGCAGAAGAACGAGAAACAGGCAAAGGCAGAGAAACAGATATAGCACTCGAAAGAAAGGAGTGAGTAGCTCCCGGATCAAACAACGTATGAATGTTCGTGCCATGTATGCAAATGGTACCTTCAACTACCGCGGCTGGATCAACATCAGCATCCGGCTGCTCTCCATCCAAAGCATAAGCCCGAGCCCTAATCAGTGGTCTCGGTGCCCCCGGTGGTGGTATCCTGCGATCCGGACAACCATCTACCAAATGCTCATCGCTCCCACAAAGTAGGCATAAACCCAAGCGCCTCCTGCAGTTATCATAGCTGTGTGTCCTCTGTCCACAGAAGGTACAATAAGGTCTCTCGGGTGGTGGTGGCAAAGCTGGAGCAACTGGAGCTCTAATCACTGGCCCTGCTGGTCGGGGCTTCTTCCCTGGGCCCTGTGGAGCTGGTGGTGGAGAAGAATAAACCATCGGCCTCTTGCCTGAAGCAGAACCCGAACCAGAACCCTTATACCCTGATCCGGTACCTCTGAAACCTGATCCAGAACCTCTGAATCCCGGTCCTGAACCTGAGCCCGAACCTGAACCTGAACGGTAGGTAGACCGCCTCGCATTCACTGAATCCTCAACTAACAAGGCCTTTTTAGTAGCCTTTGCCCACGTGCTCGTGTTGACCACCTCAATCGCTGCCTGAATATCCGGTCTAAGGCCCTGAACAAACTGCATCGCCTTATGGAAATCATCACTCGCTATATTAGGAGCATAGCGGGACAATCTCTCATACTCGGCGATGTACTCTGAAACTGACCGGCTTCCCTGCTTAAGCTCTGTAAATTCCCTCAATCTTCTAGTGCGAGAAGATGGAGGAATGAACTTGTTTCTGAATTCTCTGACAAACACTTCCCAATTCACTTCCTCACCTGCTGCCTCTAACACTATCCGGGCACTCTCCCACCAGGAATAGGCCTCACCCTGAATCAAAGAAAGCGTACAACGGGCCCTCTCCTGAGACTCACAAGGAATGAGCTCCCAAACCCTCTCGATCTCCCTGAGCCACTGCTCTGCCTGAATATCATTACCTTTATAAAACTTGGGAGGATGCTGGTTCTGGAACTCCCTAAAGACAGCTGAAATCTGACCTCCAGGCTGTGGTGGTGCAACTGGTGGTGCTGGAGGAACATGATCCCGGACTCTCTGATCAATAAGACCCACCACTGCATTCATAAAGTCCTGTGGCTGAGCCTGAGGAGGTGGAGGAGGAGGTGGTGATCTCTCCCTGCGATGGTGTCGATGATGTCGATGTCTAGGAGAACGATCACGGTGCTGTCTATCACGAGCCATCCTGAAATCAAGTCACTATTATGCATGTTCGATCAGTCAATGCCAATGTGTGCAAATAATTCAAAAGTGCACATAAGTTCAGAATTCCAACAATCCACCAATTTCAAGTAGGTCAGGTAGGTTCAAGTATCAAATAACGATGCAAGACTCTCAAGTTGACAATTAGTTCCTATGCCGTGCGACCTAGACTCACAAGACTCGACACTAGAGACCCGGTTTTGCAACCGGGCTCTGATACCACCGTAGGATGTAGCACCCGGAGCGCCAGGCACCACATCCCCCGCACTATAGCCCCAAATCCACATATGAAACGGACAATCCATACATGAATCCAAGCTATAGCGAACGGGAGACAATAAAATGACTCAAGGCTAGGCGGGTACCCTCAATTTAAAACTGACCAACCATTCAATCAAGTCAGAGTGTTAAAAAGCGGAAGCAATAACATTCATTAAATACGTATAGGTACCATATTTATTTATTTACTTATATGTACCATCAATTACACTGTCAATACAAAATCATCTCCCGGCAATATATATATCAAGGCCATATACAAAATATCCCAAAGAACTATACATACAAAATGTGGGAATGAAGTGTGCTAGACCCAAATTTAAAGACCACATGACTCTAAATTCCCGCCTAGCACGCCCTGCAAAACACTGAAAACTTGAGGTGTCAGTCCAACACGGACTGAGCGAGGGGTATAAATAAATATAAGCGCACATACATGCAAGTTATAACCTCGGGTAATAATTTTGGAAAATAATACGATTTAATAGGTTAAAAGAGATACTATCGCCCGAGATTACCACTATTCCAATTTCAATTCAATCAATTCAATACAATCAATAGTGGCCCGGCGAGTGGGGCAATTCTCCAACCTTACACCGACTGTGTACAATCAATCAATCAATTATTAAGTGATTAGGTGATCAAGCAATTCATTAATGTGCACAATTAGCAGTTTCAATAACACCTTCTTCCTCCGGGTGATGGTGGGATTGCAAGGCCCCACCATCCAATCAATCTGGGCAGAGGGTACATGAATCCCTAAGCCCGGAACTCCTTTCCCGCCCTAATCTCCTAGGGGGTTCAGGGGTCATCCCAATTTGGTGAGGATAGCTCCCGAGTTACCCGTCAGCCCATGCTTTCCCGGTTGGCTCGAGTCACTACCCTCGGGCCCACAGTGCAATACAATACTCGCCCAATCAATCAATCAATCAATCAATTCTTTTCAATATTTCGATAAAACATTTGAAAACCAATCCCATTTGCAAACTATAAGTATAAATATATAGGTTTTGGCTTAAAATTCACATAGGGTTGTACGGGTCCTATGTATCTAAAATTAAACCTCACCTGAACGACCCAAAATAATCCAAGGAAACAGCTCACGGGGCCTGCTCCTCGTCACCAGGAAGCTGGTCTGTGCAAGAAAGACAATTGTCCGTGAAACACGACTCAAAATGTACCAAATAGGACGAACGGCGAAATGCAACGAGACGACGAGAAAAATGCAATGTACCATAAAAATATTTCGTTTCAACATGTAATCATTCATATAATAGCAATTAGGGGTCAAGGAAGCCGTCCGATCGAGGTGCGAAAATTTTAATTTTATGCAGTGAATTTTCGCACTTTCTGGACTATGGGAACGGCCGTTCCGGCCTCCCTTTGAAAAATGGGAAGGGCCGTTCCCATGGCTCGAAGAAACGCGCCAGCGTTTTTTAAAAAGGGAAAACGTTTTAGCCGGGAACGGCCCTTCCGGCTCAAAGGCCAAAATGGGAACGACCGTTCCCAATCTCGCTGGCCTTGTCTCAGCATCATGGGAACGGCCGTTCCAGTTTTGAACTGGGGCTGGGAAGGGCCGTTCCCAGAATACGTGAGCAAAGAATGCAGAGCAGAAAACAGAGCAGCCATGGCAATCACTCCAAACAACCACAAAAATGGATGCAAACCAAGTTCAAATGTGAATATAAGATACAATAAATATGCTAGCATGTATATTGATCAATAACAAATCATAAAAACACATATTTGCACATTAGATCATCAATAATCCATTATTTGAAAACCCCACACTCATTCATGCTCCAAGTTCATAAAACACAAGTTATATGCATCAAACTTGAGGTTAAAGTTCACAATAAATTTTCCAACAACCAATACACAATTCATTCAATGTATAACAAAGCCCTATCAATGCCATATTTACAAGAAAATCAACCAATCTCCACAATTACCTCAAAAGCAAGAAATGGAAGTCAAGAAGAAGAGATGATGATGATGAAGCTTGTATGATCCCAAAACCCACAATTATTAGCTTGAATGGATGAAATCTCCTCTCTTCTACACAAGGGTTTTGCTCTCGGTTGAACAAAGGAAGAAATGGAGCAAGGATGATATTTTGTATGAAGAATGAAGGCAAGGTACGTGATATGCTAGGGAAAGAAGGAGGAAATGGCCAAATTTGCAATTAAATCCCTTCAATAGATAAGTTATGCAATCGAGTCCAAATCCCATTTTAAATGATTAATCAAGTCCAATTCAATTAAATCCCATATTCATGCAAATGAACAATTAAGGACATAAAAGAAATAAATCACGTTCGAGAAAATATTTCACATTGCAATCACGTTCAATAATTTCGAAGAATATGATATGATATAAATTTTCAATAAAACATTAAGAATATAATTTTATAAAATTATGTCATGCTATGAAAAATTAAAGAAATAAACAATTAATAGTTAAAAACTAACTCTCAAACGCACACGTGTCGTTCATACCTGAATTGCCGAAAGCTGGGGCGTTACACCCGATACCTCCCCGGTTCGCTCAATACACAAGTCCCAGGGCCTATAATAAATGTGCGGTTCAATATCTCGACAAAACAGGAAGGGCCAGTAGATAACAATAACAATAGGTTCAATTCAATAAAGGTTTACTCAATGACACCCTTGAAAATAATATAAATATAAATATGATTTTAGGCCAAAACTTATTCATTCGGGTTTTAGGGTTTAATACATAGCTAGAACGAAAAACACCATCACCTGGAATACCCCAATACAAGGATACGAGCTATACCGGATTCCTATTTGATCACGATATCTCCGCCCTGCAGAAGAACTGTACAGGAAAAAGAACAATGTGTACTCGTGAGATACGACTCAATATGAGACCAAATAGGATGCACGATATTAATATGAGGTGTCGTGGAATGATATGAAATGGTATAACTTGTGTGCGAGAATTATACAATGATATGCTATGTTATGATAGTGTTCATGTAAATACATAGAACAATACCAACATCTCAGCACGCATCCACACCTTCATAATAAAATTAACTAGCAAGCATGGGACACTTAAACATGTATGACATTCACTTAACATATAAGAGATGCAATTAATCTCAAAGAGCTCATGTATTCATGCCATTTAATCAAACGAATTCATTTCATATAAAACATGGAATTAACAATCAAGTTTAAGCAATTAAGGACCATAGAATGTCAAAGAATAACATAATTATCAATAAACCAAGCATACAATTAATATAAATCACATTCAGGAGTCAAGGAATTGAAAGGAACCCAAGAAGAGGGATTTGGGCAAGTCTTGGCAAAAGTTGACAGTTTTCGGAAATGGGTAAGCTGTAGAAAAATGGGAATATCTCGAGTTCTAGAAGTTAGAATTGGGTTTTGTTTGTTGGGTTTGAAACTAGACAAATAGATCTTTCCAGTGATATATGGCTCAAAGTTGGACAAACACAGAGTTTTGGTAAAGTGGCGACACCAAATTGAAATGGTTATAACTCACAAACGAAAATAGATATTGACAAGCCGTAAAAAGGAGAGTGTTTTAAACTTCAAAAGGTATCTACAGTTCAAATTTCAAGAAAAACGGAACACTGTAGGTCAGTCCCAGCCAGGAAACAAAACTGTCCCGGCCGGGATCCGGGTGTAGAAATCCCCTGCAAGGCAATCCCGGTCGGGAAAGAAAGTGTCAAGGCCGGGATTGGGGTTCAACAACGCCCCTGTTCTCATTCTCGGCCGGGAATGAATCAATCATGGTCAGGATCGGGTTCTGGGACACGTCAAGACGAAGGCAAAGCATGAAATGGCGATGGGAAGCAACCGGGATCAATTCAACGTTCACTCCCAACTCAAGAAACTCACAAATACATTATAATACATGATTTAACACATATATTATACATTATAACATGATTGAAATTCATTAAATCATAAACCCATTTCAAACAACTCACATTCAATTCTTTCTCATTTAATCCAAGCAACAACCAACAAGTTCTTGCAATAATTCATGGATTCAAGTATTAGAGCATCCAACACAAACAAAATCATTCTTTAAACTCTAAGGAATTCAAACCCTATGTTAATTAACATATATACATAAAACCCACATTATACCTTGGAAGAAAGGAGGATAAGAAGAAGATGAAATTGAAAGCTTGTTCTTGGCTTGAAGTTTAAGAAGATAGACTTGCTCCTTGTTTTCTTGCTTGGATCGATTTTGGGGAGGAAGAAGAGAAAGGGTTTGGAGCTTTGTGTGTGATAAGAGAAAATGAAGAGAAAAAGAATGAAGGAAAAGAGGGGTGTGTGTGTATATATATTGTGTAAAGAGGGGGAGGAAGAGAGGAGAATTGCACTTTGGTCCTTTGAGAGTTTAAGTGATTCAATTAGGGCCCCAAGGTTTGGTAGGTGAGTAATTGGGGTCCAATTCAAAGTTAGATTGAATCCAAGGATTTCATATAATTTCAAATTGGTGCATAATCGAAACAAAACATTAATTTAGCAAGTATACATGTTGTACTTGAATTTAAATAGCATAATCATAAATCATATAAGTCATGTAGGTCACGTAATAGCAATTAATTTACGAAATCAAATATATCAACATCCACTTAGCATTTAAAACACATAAAAAGTCACATAACCCTCGGCCCCAATCGTGACGTCAAACTTGACTTGTCGGGAAAAAGGGGCGTCACAAGATTTTTACTCAAAAAATCTAATTTGTATCTTTTGATTAAACACACATAATGCTCATCTAATTTTTGGAATTTGTCTTATGTCTTTTAATATGAAAAATACAAAATTTCATATTCGACTCATGTAGAGTCTCATCTTAAACTTACTAAGGCGACTACTAAGATTATTATTATTATCCTTACAACGCAAGTAAGATAATAATTCAACATTACACACTCCTAGTGTTAACATGAGTTAAACTCATTCTGGTCGCGACTCATACATTAGGGCAATTACTCATATAACAGAATGAATCAAAAGCTTAGTGATAATTTTTATGTGCCTAATAAAATAATTATATACACAAAAGCACGGGTAAACAAATAACAATTTTATTTCTTCAATACAAATAAATTATCTAGTGCATAATAAATTAATCCAATGTAATAAATTCTTCGTAATCCTAAACTTAACATTAATGTTTTAAAAATAATTCTAGGAATAGGTTGAATATGTACCTAGATATGTGGCTTTGTTTTCCTAATATGTACTTCACTAACTTCCTCCTTTAATTGATATCTATATCTATATTTTAATATATAGGAAGGGTGTTCGTTGATCAAAATTATTTAATTTTGATCGAATACTATTTTCTAATAATTTTAAATTATTAAAATAAAAAATTATGATGGATTGATGATTATTATGTTTTAATAATTTGATATTTACTTATTAAAATTATGTATTCCTTAATTTTTGGAAGTTTTCCTCAATTAAAGTATTAATTTATGGTCAAATATTTTGAATGCATAAATTTAGAATTACTTATGATTTAAATTCAAAAAATTATGTAGTATAAATTTTTATCGAGATTTCTCTCTCATTTTCTAATTTTCTAATTTTTCACAGCCATCTTACTCCAATTATCTCTTAATTCTTACTCCTTGCACAAAAACTCTCTCTACTAACAATTTTATTTGTTAATTCTTTCAATAAAAACAATGTGCTCTTTCCCAACACCGTAATTTTTCATTATATATATATGAACTAGTATTGCCTTCTGGTTTGTCTTAATTGCGTTTTTTTCCTATTTTAATGTTAACTCTTATTTTCCTTTATATATCTGTGTTATATTTTTAATAGTTTATTTTTTAATTATTTTTCTCCTCTTGTTATTATTTTTGTTAATCAGTTTACCGTTTGTTTTGATTAAATTTCATTATTGTTATTTTGACTCATTGTTTGTTGTTCGAAATATTTTATTGTTATTTTTGTTTAGCAATTTTTTTTTCTTTTTCTTTTTACAATTTATTATTTTTGTTTAGTTATTTGAAGGGATTTATTAGATCTAACAATCGTTTATGAGTTTTGTCAGATTGTTTGTTGTTTTTAATATTTTATTATTATCTTTGTTTAATAATTTTCTTTTTGTTTTTATTTTTACAATTTATTTTTCGTGTTTAGTTATTTGAAGGGGTTTATTAGATTTAGCAATAATTTATGAGTTAGAATTTATTTATTCAAATGTATTTAATTATTATTTAGTTCATTTTTGAGTTATTTTTCTTATCATTTTGTAATTAACTTGAAATTGACGAGTTTAGTTATTTAAAATAAATTTTTAATTAAAATTTTAAGTTAGAAAAATATCTTCTACTTAAACAACATTATTGTTATTTTGACGAATTCTTTGTTCTTTTTAATTATTTATTATTATTTTTGTTTAATAATTTTCTCTTTGCATCCGTTTTTACAATTTATTATTTGTATTTGGAATTATTTGCAGTGGTTTATTAGATTTAACAATTACTTATTAGTTAATATTTATTTATTCAAGTATATGTAATCATTTCTTTGTTTTTAAAAAAATGTAATCATTATTTAATTCATTTTTAAGTTATTTCTTATCATTTTATAATTTAACTTACAATTAACTTGTTTAATTATTTTAGATAAGTTTTTGTTTTAAATTTTATCTTTGTAACATTATTGTTATTTTGGTGGATTGTTTGTTCTTTTTAATATTTTATTGTTATTTTTGTTTAATAATTTTTTTTTTGTTTTCATTTTTATAATTTATTATTTGTGTTTGGTTATTTGAAGGGATTTATTAGATTTAACCATTTTCTATCAGTTACTATTTATTTATTCAATTTTATTTAATCATTATTTGATTTGTTTTTAGTTATTTTTCTGGTCATTTTGTGATTAACTTGCAATTAACACATTTATTTATTTTAGAAAAATTTTTATTTAAAATTTTAAGTAGAAAAAATCTCTTCTATTGTAGACATATTTGTACTTAAATAACATTATTGTTATTAGCGAATTGTTTGTTCTTAATATTTACTGTTATTTTTGTTTACTAATTTTGTCTTTGTTTTTACTTTATCAATTTATTATTTGTGTTTAGTTACTTGAAGGGGTTTATTAGATTTAACAATTATTTATCAATTAGTATTTATTTATTCAAGTATATTTAATTATTATCTGATTTATTTGTTAGTTATTTCTTATCATTTTACAATTTAACTTGCAATTGACATGTTTAGTTATTTTAGACCAGTTTTACTTAAAATTTTATCTTTATGGTAGTAAGAAAAATTTCTTTTATTGTAGACATAACTCCTTTGTGAACTGGACTCTTGAACCATAGATTGGTGATGGGGGGCTGCTCAGACCGTCCTCCGCTGGACTTAACACCGAACATCCTAATGCTAACTACCTTGACCAAGTTCTGCAGCAACATGCAACGATGATTGATTTAATGGGAGACAATCCTATGCCACCGCCGTGTCAGGGAAAACTTTCGCCACAGTCTTTGCATATCCTTCTCGCTGCACTACGGGCCGCAAATATGGGATGGTCTTTGAGAGAAATGGACTCACTCACATACAATTTTCTGACGAAGAAATACAGAGGCTTTCCCAACCTTCCAAATTTGCCTTGATCGGTAAGTTTTCTTATGTTTATCCACCATGGCTCACATGCATGAACTCTTTATGGAGATGGAATTTATGGGAGAGTTCAATCTTGGCCTTTTAAGAACAAAACATATTTTTATAAGGCTTAATTGTGATGAAGATTTTACTAAATTGTGGTTGGAAAAGATAATCCTGCTCGATGGATTCCCCATGAGGGTTTTCAAGTGGACGCCTACCTTTAACCCCCAAGTGGAATCCTCTGTGGTTCCGGTATGGATCCGATTGCTAGACCTTAAAACGTAATTTTTTGACAAAGATGTAATCTATGATATTGTAAATGTGTTGGGGGAATCGCTCGGCATAGATGAGGGCAAAGATAATGCCATGAGCCAGGATACCCCAGAGTATGTGTAGAAGTAGGCATAAAAAAGATTCTAATTTCTAGAGTAAGAATGGGATTTGAAGGAGGAACCCTAATCCAAGAAATTATCTATAAGAAAATGACCAAGACTAGGCCACAACTCTAAAGACTGTTATGTTTCAGAAATGGAAGAAATCCAGGATCTGGTAACTCAACAGAAAGATTTGAGACATACCTTGGTGGAAAAACGTTTGAGAAAAGATAAAACAAAAAAAGAAACCATCCAAAATAAGGAAACAAAAGGAAATAAGGGTGGTAATTTAAAGAACACACGAGTTCGGGTGGAAAAAACCTTCACTCCTGGAATAACAGATACACAAAATGCGACTAAATCTTTGGAAAAAGAAGATAATAACATGCATCTGTACATAAAAATGAGGGAGAAAGGCAATGGGACATGAAAATAAGTCTTACTCCAATAGATAACAGGACGGAGACTTTGGATAAACAGGGTGGGATGACAGAAAGGAACAAGGAGATCATGCCTCAACATAAAGAGGCTTTATCTGACCACACACTAGAACTTACAAACATCACTCAGTCAAATACTGACACAGCTGATCTAGAAACAACTTGAGAAACTTAGTGGGGGTGAAAGCTATTTTGTCAGCTCCGTGATCATAGCCAATGTACAATACAGAGTTGATACATGAAAAAGATAAAATGGAACCCGTAGATGAAAGGAGCGAGCGTTGGAGGTGGACGATGATGACCAAAAACTCAGAAAATCATGGCCAATTTCCAACGCTCACATTCTGTTGACAGTGATCAGTTGGAATATTTGTTTCAACTAGTGGGAAAAGCTAAGAAGAGAAACAAATGGATTCCACATAACTCAGAGGCCTCTAAAAGGACGCTCTGGTCGTCGGCCTCTCTCAACGGTCGCCCATGATGACAAAAGGGCTAATATGGAATATAAGAAGGATACGGAACGATGGGCGACAGTATCCTTAGAAAAATTAAGAAAAAAGATAAGCTTAATTTTATTGCTATTCTAGAACCAATAGTTTCCCTTGATTCTAATATATGTGTCGTAAATTTAATTTCAATAAAGTTACATGTAACATATCTAATCATATATGCCTTTTCGCGGATGATGAAACAAACATGACGGAGATACATGATCATAGACAATTTCTTTATCTAAGATTGACAAACCTAAATTTGAATGATCCCATACATCTTAGTGCTATGCATGCCGAATCTGATAGAACAACTAGGTGAGCTATTTGGGATATTCTTGGTGAAACCTATGGGGATACTCAGAATTGGTTAATCAGAGGCGATTTCAACATTATCTGAAACTCCAAGGAACGGCGAAAAGGAAGGCTGCCAGACTTCCAAGGTACATCTTTGATTAAATGTGATGATGCTACGGAAGGATCCACGTTGACCTTCAAATTTTAAGAGATGTGGCTAAGGCATCCGGATATTGAGAATGTGACTCGGGAAAATTGGGAAAAGACAGATCCAGGACAAGGTCTGTGGCGGTTACACCTTAAATTAGAACGACTAATATATTATCTCAAATGGTAGAACAAGAAGTTTTTGGGAATGTCTTCGACAGAGTTGAAGCAGCATAGAATGCCGAAAATGAAGCTGAGAAAAGATATGATAGCTCTCCTTCAGAAAAAATACTCCTAGAATTGAATATACTAACTTGCGAGAGACATCAATTATTAGCTATGGTGGAAGGGGAATGAAACACTCGTTGAAAATGATATTGATATAACCGTGTACACAAATTTTCATTGGAATCTGCAATTAAAGAATAAAAAATATAAGAAAATAGCGAAACAAAAAATTTATTGATTTAATTTAAAAAGAAGTGGTACAATCTCTAATATCCTTTAATTCTTCTCTACTAGTAGATTCGAGGGCTTGATGCTTGATCTTGAATCAAATGACGGATTTGGTTGAATTTGTAGAATTTGGCCAGAAGTATTAGTTCATTGTATGGACAACACTTCGGGATTGCAAGTGGCAATGACTCGAAGATTTGCGAGTTTGAATGCTTTTTGTTCTTGAGAGTTTGATGATTTAGTGACTTATCACTTGTTGTGTGTACTTGTGGACCCTGGAGCCTCTATTTATAGGCTTTCAATTGTCCTTTTTGGCTTCATGGGCTTGGAGACCACTTTATAGTTTAAGTGAGTTTAATTTTATTTAATGGATCATTTATTTAATCCATTTAATTAATCCAAAAAATAAGAATAAAAATCCATAATTCTTATTTTGAATTAAATATGTAAGCCCAAATTTATTGTAGGTTTAGGACAAAAATTATTAATCAATAGCCAATTTATTTGGGCTATCAATTAGTAATTTATTTTTGAATTTTCGGTGTCAACAGATGCCCCCACTTCAAGATTTGGCAAAGAACATACCGGGAGTTTGTGAAAGGCGAGGCTTGAAGTACTGAATTTCTTTTTTCTCCTTCATTTGTTTTTTTGCTTTTATCCACATTTTCCTTTTGTCTCTTTGTAACTAACGGGCCACCTTGAATTGGGTTGACAATTCTTCAACAACCCTTAACAACAAAGAAGTTTCCATCCCCCTTTCATATCTTTACTTCCCATGTTTTTTGAAATTGGGCCGTCCAATTTTGTCTTTTTCCTCTTTGGCAACAACAATTGGGCCATTTAATTGCCTAAAATTAGACTTGGTAAAACCCTTGGCAACAACATTGCAGCAGTGAAACAAATTCCAACGCAGTAATATCCTTCATTTTTTCTCCATTTTCCTTTTTTTTTTCTTTTCGATTACCAAAATTGGGCCATCAAATTATGTCCCAACTAAACTAGCAAATATGTAACAGTTCGAAACCCGCCTGCAGATATTATCTGCTTTGCTATCCATAAGTCGACATAGCCTCACGGTTTTGTTCTTGCCGCTGGAATTTAAACCCAAAGGTGTCCAGCCAGGAAAACGCGTTTACAAGGGAGAGGTATCCACCCCCATATAAGGCAGGCTTCGTTCCCCTCTCCAACTGATGTGGGATGGGCGCACCACATCCACCCCCCATAAGGGCCCAGCGTCCTGGCTAGCACACCGGCCCAGGCCCAGCTCTGATACCACATGTGTAACAGCCCGAAATTCGCCTGCAGATATTGTTCGCTTTGCTATCCATAAGTCGGCATAGCCTCACAGTTTTGTTCTTCCCACTGGAATTTAAACCCGAACGTGCCCAACCAGGAAAACGCGTCTACAAGGGAGAGGTATCCACCCCCATATAAGGCAAGCTTCGTTCCCCTCTTAGGATGCAGCACCCGAAACGCTAGGTAGCCACATCCCCCCGCACTATAGTTCAATCCACATATGGAACGAACACCCATACACGAATTAAGGCTATAGCGAACGGGAGATAATAAAAAAAAAAACAATCTAGCTAGCCAGGCGGGACTAACCCTCAATCAATTAACAATGCATAACAATACACGCGAAAGCATAATATACATGGCATTATCATCATTTAAGTTCGATTCAGTCCGTTTCTACATATCAACATGTACAATCCCCCAAATATTACAAGTAAGTCATAATAATACATAAGTACCATAACAATTCATAAAATACATATGCATCAAATAGGTAAATGAACTGTGCTAGACTCAAAATAAAAGACTTGACCCGACTCAAATCTCGTCGAGCACTCATCTTGCAAAACCTGAAAAGTGAGGTGTCAATTAAATACAAATAGGACCATAATTCTCATGTTGGTGATAATTTCACGTAAACACTTAGTAATATAATTCACAAAAATACCAAATAATGCATAACTTGAAAATTGGGGCGTTACAATCTCTCCCCCTTAAGAGGACCTGGTCCCCAGGTCCACTACTCGAGTTCTGAATTTTAACACAAGCGCCAAGAGAGCCCCGTCTCTCAAACAAGCAATGAGAGAACCCCATCCCTCAAACAAGCAACGAGAGAACCCTGTCTCTCAAACAAGCAATGAGAGAACCCCATCTCTCAACCAAGCAATGAGAGAACCCCGTCTCTCAAACAAGCAACGTGAGAGCCCCGTCTCTCAACCACGCTAATAAGAAACAGGTAGGAAATAACAAATACCTCAGTTATCGATTATATAAATGTAATTTAACAAAAGACAAGGAACCAAATACGATAATAATAGAAAGGCATGATGTGCGTGCTATGCATGTTTAGGTGTACCGTTCACCGTGGTTCGAGAATCTTCCATGGTAATGATTCGTTTCAAAACTTGAGTTGATGTTGGAAATTCCTCTACCTAATGCGTCGGACATTGAAATCCCCGAAATGTCCAATGTGGATATAAATATCTTCGTGATTACTCGGCCTTCAACCCGTGATCCAATCCTTTATCTTATCTAACACCACGGTCCGAAAATTTAATTCTTGAGTGGGTGCTTTGTTTGAACCCAACTAACTCGTTCTCTTCCACAAATCATACTCAATCTTCACCATAATTTATAATCAACCTTCTCGAATGCTCGGCCTAACCTTCAGTAGCTTAAATTTCAATATTCAATCTTTCATCATACCTATCTGATCCTGTAAAATGACTGACAATCCGGTAACTCATCTTGTTCATCTAACACATTTCAACTACGTATTCCACTTCCAACTCAGTTGAATTGACTCCCATGCGATCCTTTGCGGTATATGATGATCCCATCCAGCCGTTATTATATAGCAACCTTGTAATAGTGTCACACCTTTTTGGTTATTTCGCGCAGATCTTGAATGACAATCGCCTTCCTTGTAGAATTCTCATCTTTGATTAAAGTATGTTCAATAAACCTATAGAAATCATTCTCTTTCCCATTTCTTATCAAATTTCTTTTTAAATTTCAGCTCAGCTGAAAATATGCCTCCTTATGGCTTTAGGAATCTCCATTTTGAAAACTTTGGTGCACAGCTTTAAGATGTTGAAGATTTCGTTCACATGGTTCTGATAGGGTTTCCCGAAAGAATCGCTCTTCTTGAAGTTTTAACTCTCACAAGTGAGGTCCAAACATCGGCTTTAAATTATTCCCCGGCTGGCTCTCCCCCTTAATAATGCCTATTCTTATCCATTGGCTCGCAACATCGCTTCTTACTTTAAAGGTTCTTGACTTCTTCAACTCAGCTTCTGTGATATAAACGGTTCCAATCTCGCCACTTGTCCGTAAATTTTGTCTCACGTTTACTTTGAAGCGATTGGTAGGAATAGCAATCCATTTCTCCCATTCCTACTCCCGGCTACTTTCCCGGCCTCTTAATTACTCTTTCCCTTTTGGTCCACAATTTGCAATCCATTTATTTTTCTTATCATAATTCGGTTGTGTCTCGGTTGAAGTACTGCTTGATAAGTGAGGTGGGGAGAGTTCCTACTTCCTTTGTATCACCCTTGTAAACAATTTAAAAAATGCAACGTGTTGGAGCAATTATATCCATTAAAGATACGCACATAAATAAAAAAATTTAAATAATTTCCAATAACGTATTGTTGGAAAACACGAATCAGAAAGCAGCGGAAATTTAAAATTTTTCCAACAAAAGGATCTTGGACTCGTAATCGTGTATCCAAATTCGAAGAAATTAGAAACTTACTTTCTTAATTGTCTTTCTTGAAGCGTTTCAAGCCACCCAAGAACGCTTTTCTCGCTGCTTGATCCCCTCTCCTTGGTAAAGCTCGAATCTTCAAACTTCTAACTTGAAGCTCTCTAGAGATTGTCCACCAACTTGACTACAATCTAACTAGTAAGGATGCTAGTTCTCTAGTTAGTGTTTAGGCTTAAACTAGGGTTTTGTTTATCTTGGAGAAAGGATGGTGTTCAACACATGAACCAAAAGAATTCTCGATGAGCTCCTAAGAGCTCGAGCTCCCCTATTTATAAGAAGGGAGTGGCCGAAATTCCTAGTCCTCATGGACTAAGGATTTGGTCCCTCTCTCCTATTACTTGATCATCAAGTAATTTTGACTTTGACTTTGAATTCAAATTCAAATCAACTTTCAAGAGAGCTAAAATATCCAAACTATTTTTGGATAATTTTATACTTTATTTATTTAAAATAAATAACTTATTTTATCCAATTAATTAATTCACAATTAATTAACTAGATTATTTTTCTCCAAAATTAGACTTTCTTTTTAATTCAAAATTAAACCAAAGTCTATTAAATAATTAACAAATTAATTATTTAATATATATACAATATATACATATTCACGTGAGACACGTGTCATAATGACACGTGTCACTCACGTGACCCACACGTGTGGAACCCTCTCGGCCCGATTAACTCGTTTAATCATTTTAAAGCCTCAACTCATGTAACCAAGTTGTTGTGTGTGACCCTCTAGGTTCTCAATTCAATTAGCAGTGAACCTAATTAATTAATTCACTAATTAATTAATTAGTCCACAGATTAAACGACCATAGTCTAGCAATAGGTGTTTAACCCCTAGCTGAATTGGAATGTTGAGATTCGACAGAACCTTTAAGTCATTGATTCATGTGAGATACAATCCTCCTACTTACTATCTCTCAACCAAGATCTAGGGTAAGGGAATAATCAGAACCCTAATAATCCGGTCTTAAAACTAAGTGCATTTCATATCCATTTGATCTCAAACAAAGAAACCCTTTTCTTGATGTCTTGATCTACTGCCTTGGCCAAGGACTCCATATGGCATATGAATGACTTACACAATAAGAGATCACCTTGCAAATGCAAGTGTAGGTCCTTTCTTGATTCTCATTCACTTTCATGAATCACTTGTGCAGCCCCAGCATAAGCCTTGAATCAGTTGTCTAAGGCGACACCCTTTAAAGCTTATACCTAAGACTACTGAGTTAACTCATAAAGTGACAAGGAACCTCAAGTCTAAGGATCAATTAATCACATCAATGACTCGTGAGATATTTCCTAATCTGGAAGTTTCCATTTCCTGAAATAGAAACATCCTTTCCCATTTAGGAATGTTCTCACACGGGGCACCTCAGTGAACTTACTTATTAAAGTAAGCACCCTCATGTATCACGCACGTATCAACTATACACTTTGCACCTCCATGAAACAAGATGGTCCTTCTTAAGGGCGTGATCCCACAAGCAAGCCTTAGAGGAGTCAGGTTGACACTCCCACTATCTGTAGGACTCATCAGCTTGGAGCATTTTACTAATCATGGCTTATGTGATATAGGGCTCGTTTCATGAACCATTTCACCTAAATGGTAGAGTCCTAAAGTCATCAGGATTAGGGGAGTTCTCATACATGCACAGCTAAAGTAAACGAATACCAAACAAGAGCATATAAAGAAGTGTTGCCTCAATACGTTATTTTATTCAAAGATTGTCTATGATTACAATAAGGAAAAGCACAAAGCGGATATACAATCGGCTTTCTAGGGCACTATTCCTAACACGCATGATGCACGTGCCATGAATGTATTGAACCTATCACCGTAGTTGTGGTAAGCTTATCCCGATATTTATTCCTTGTTTGTCGACTTATAAGCTTATCTCGAATTGTTAATCATTTCTCGTTTTCCCACGGTTTTCCAATTCTTTAAAATCCCTAACATCAACTTGTACATTTCCATCACTCGAGAATTGAAACTTCTTGAACTCGATTCATTCCCCAAGTATTGCTTGACCCCATCTCTTTCCAATTATCAACTGCTAAGTGTTGTCCGATCCTTCACTAGAAATATCTCCCCGATCAAAGATGCCTTGTATTACATGTATAACCTTATAAGCCGAGATGGTGATTCCTGAACTTAAATTCTTCTACATCGATGAAGTTAATATTTTAACTTCCTCTTAAAGGATTAATCTCCAAATGGTGTCCTAGTCTTTACCATAGTTGTTACTTTGATCAAAGCTTCCTCGGGTTATTCTTGATAAACTCAAAGAGTGGAACGAACTCACTCTCCAATTGCTTACACTTGAGCACATAATTTCTCTCTAAAATTCCTTGCCTTTCTTTATCGATTCCACTTGTTGCTCCATATCTTTCAATTCAACCGCACAACACGATAATTCAGCTTGGATATGGAAAATAGACTCAATCCGATCGGAGATAGAATCTTTAGTATCTTACTTTACCATGAGCTTGAATCGCCATATTCGTCGTGCTCTTTAAAACCTTCCCATCCGACTTCTTCCTTAACCCAAAATCCAAAATATCTCGAATCTTTGTAGAGCTACATTGATTACTTCAAGGTTCTATTCTTCTACTTGTTTTTTCAATGAGCCCAAAGTTAATCAATTTCTTAAATTTTCCCAATCGATCCGAACCTTATTCCAAAATCAGAAGTGTCTTGATCCCTCTCGGACTTAATTCCCAAAGTTCAACTTTGATCTAAATTACATGAATTACTTTCGTCCTAAAACTTGATTTTTAACTCCACTAGTGGAAAAATCCTCAACTTGCTTGCAAATCCGAACTCTGAATCCTTGGTACCCTCAAGGCTTCTTTCTCTCTCTTGAATTAAATGAACCTCTTATCCCCGGTTAACCTACTTCTTTAATAATAAAATCTCACGTGTTTATCTTGTAATTTATAAGCCTCACTTCTTAGCACTGTCTCTTCGAGTATCCCCTAACCTCACTAGATCTTGTAAGTTACTCCCACAATGGATCCTTCTAGTCCGGATCTTATCACTTGAATTATAACCGGATTAAAGAAGACCATGGCTCTTGAATTCTTGTGTGAAGTTGCCCGATGCATTCCTTACAACTTCAAAGCTAGAGAAAGGAGCTTGCGGCAAATTAAGGTTATCGTAAAAATTGGTCATGGTTTGATATGATCTTTATAGCCTATAATCACAACTTGTCTCAAATATAAATGCATGGGGTTAGTGGTTGCATATGACACATAATTAGCATTTCAACACCTATTTGATGCCAAATGCAATAATTAAAACGACAAAGTTAAAGTAAAACACGTTAATCATATAAAATTCAAGTAGGTTAAAGCCAATTAATCAAAATTTGGTGATAAGAATCGATGCAATGCACAAATTATCAAGTAGTTCCTAAGCCGTACGACCTAGACTTAACACAACACGACACTAGAACTCCTGTTTTGCAACCTGGCTCTAATACCACCTTAGGATATAGCAGCCGGAATGCTAGGTAGCCACATCCCCCGCACTATAGTTCAATCCACATATGGAACGAACACCCATACATGAATCAAGCCTATAGCGAACGGGAGACAATAAAAAAAACAATCTAGCTAGCCAGCGGGACTAACCCTCAATCAATTAACAATGCATAACAATACACGCAGAAGCATAATATACGTGGCATTATCATCATTCAAGTTCGATTCAGTCCGTTTCTACATATCAATATGTACAATCCCCCAAATATTACAAGTAAGTCATAATAATACATAAGTACCATAACAATTCATAAAATACATATGCATCAAATAGGTAAATGAACTGTGCTAGACTCAAAATAAAAGACTTGACCCGACTCAAATCCCGCCTAGCAGTCATCCTGCAAAACCTGAAAAGTGAGGTTTCAATTAAATACAAATCGGACCATAATTCCCACGTTGGTGATAATTTCATGTAAACACTTAGTAATATAATTCACAAAAATACCAAATAATGCATAACTTGAAAATTGGGGCGTTACATTGGAGTTTTTGTTGTTGGGTGAGTATTACATACAACTCCATTCATGGAGCTTGAAGAAGATGAAAATGGCAACTTGGTTTCTTGCTTGTTTCATGCCTTGAACTTAAGATATATGATAGAGCATATGTTTGTGATGTTATATGATAGAGCATGTGTTTGGTTGAGTTTGGAGGTGAATTTTGCAAAATTTGGTTCCTTTCCTGAACACCCCTGTTTCTACTATGTTTTTACTGCCCAGAATGACTCCTCGGGCGGGGAGTTTTTGAACTAAAAAATACCCGGGCGGGTACTTTAGTACAAAAGAGTTTCTGCACTGTTTTTTCCCCGACCGTGTAAATTTTGCCTTGTATTTTCTCTGGCCGAGTACCCCCATACAATCTCTGATTGAGCTGATTTTTGGACACGATCAACCTTTTTGAGTCTAGAACAATCTCCAATTGGAATCACCCCAAAATCCATTCTAGATTTTGAGTTATAATCATTTTAATTTGGTGTCGCCACTTCGCCGAAATTCTGCATTCGTTCAACTTCAAACCTCCGCCATTTTTGGATCCCTTTGAACCACTATTTGTGCCATATATCATCGAAAAGATATATGTGTCTAGTTTCATTTTCAACAAGAAAAACTCCAACATTTATGTAACAAGGGAGCTCAAGAAAAGAACATACATCAAATTTAGATCATATAATTCAAGTATAAAGGTAAGAGATCAAATTTTCATACAAGCATACTATTCATCATCTTCTCCAAGTTCATAGAATCAAGAAAGGAAAGCAAGATTCAATCGGGTAAAATCGAAGCACGTAATGACTGGATCACTAATCTTACCTTGATTCTTAGATCGGATGGTCGGATGGAGCACAAGCTTGAGCCAAAGCTTGAATGACCAAATGGGGAGGATTTCTTTTTCTCCTTTCTTGCCTTGTGTTTATCGATCCAAAGTGAGGGAAAAAGGGAAGATATTTTCAGCCATAAAGGGCTGAAATGGGTCGGTTTAACGGGTCGGGTAAAAAAGGATCCGGTCCACTCGGATCGGATTTTAAAACGGTAGGGGTATCAAACGGATTTAGAAAAATAAAAAGGTTAATTCATCGATTCCGAATGAACGAAATGAACTCAATGATAAGGTTGGAATTCGTATTCGAATTCCCGAGCTCAGTTAGCCGAAAATAGCTCAACACCCTGGATTGCCGAGAAGATGGGGTGTCACAAAAAACCTCAGTTTGTGGGAGAAGAATCAACGCAACGGCAACCCCGCCCAAATCTTCTTCACATCTTTCAAATTTATTTTCTTTTCTTGATTGCCTCCATCATCGGGAAACTTGCTATCTTTAACAACCATGACCATTTATAAATTTGGATTCTTCTTCTAACTTTATCACAGTCGGATTCCTCAAAGATTGAAGCTTTTCACCACCTTCAATATTGTTTCCATGTTAGCACTAATGCGGGACTCGATCAGGCGTAGCGACTCGAACACCTGTCGGAGCTCTAATCGGGATGGAATGCCTTTCCTTGTTCAGGTTAATTCCAGTGAAGACCTCATGGAGGCTTTTATGGAACTGGATCTATTCCCTGTCGGTTACATTTTCAGATGTGAAAAGCAGGTCCTATACAGTGGAGTGACTTTCCGAATTTACCGTCGCCTTCCTCGCCTGTGCAGAGCGGACGGAAGAACTTGATGGTCTTCAGAATGATGTTATTTCTGAGCTCCCTCACGATTTTGCTGACAGATTGGGTCCGATCGTCATGTTGCCTGTAACCTTAAGTGTTGCCATTTTTTAGGGACTTTGTAGAAGGAGGTGGCTTGTGGTTCTGCACTGCTACTATAGTGCTATTCTCCATTTTTCCTTTTAACATAATCTTTATTATTATTATTATTTGCAGATTTCCTTAGGTAAGAGCAATTGGTGCTCCAGACCCATCCACCATTCTGACCAAAGCGTTTCCATCAAGTTAGAGAATTTATATTTTGACATTTTCTCCAAATCCGATTCACTTCTTGTTGTTGGAGAAAAAAAAGCTTCATCACTTGCGCTTATACAATTTGTGGACAGGACAGAGGTGACTTTAGCACAAGCTGAAAATTCCTCCGCCACCGTGAGGTTGTTAAAAGTAACCCCCAATAAGCTCGTGTTTGAAGACTATCAAAAGAAGTTCCCGTTCTACAGCCGTCTCAGTTGGCAACGAGCATAAATTTGTTGCCGGAGCTGTTATTGTATAATTGATCTTATGCACTAATCGTCTTTGGAGCAGTCAACATCTTCATAACTTCAAACATATTCTATGGAGGCTTTATTGGTACCGGAAACGCTGAAGTTGGGGGCTAATGATGTTTTCTCCTTTTTTTTTCAAGTGAAAGACAAAAAAATAAGCTGAGGAATCAAGTTATCAGAAGATCGAGACACTCCTGATTGGTGGTAAGAGAACTCCAAAACATTTTCAGACTCTGACATGGAAGCAAGACGAATCATCACTTCCATGAAAAGAGAATTTGTTGTGGCGTCCAACAGATTTTGAATTTGATGGAACACTCTCAGAAGAGATTTAGGTGTTGAAAGTGTTGGAGAGAACACATGAAGAATTTAGATAAAATGTAGCAACTTTGTCACGCTTTTGTATTCCTTCTGCCACTTTGATGTAAAAGAAGACCAATTTGTGGAATAAAATTGTTCTTTCATATCTTTTTGTGCCTCTTTTCTTTTTTTGTATTTGTTCGACATTCTTCTTGTTAACCCCGAATAACTTTAACGGATGCTTCCAATGTTGGAATTTCATGAACTTGTTGAAACTCGCAATCAATTGAACTTGATTTGGGAACAACATCAAATTTGTTTGAAGATATCACTGAATTGGAAAATTTAGTAGTTAAGTTGCCTATATACCTAAAAAAAGTGGATCAAGTCTTCAAAGTTTCTTTTTGCTTTTAATCACAATTTATACTCATGTGAGCAAGGAGTAACATGCAGTTTAGGCTCATGCGTTAAGGAGCAAAATTCTTCATTTAGGATGATCTTTTTGGGGAATTTGACTTTCAGAGGCAAATGCGCAGCTTAGTTTTATTTGTCGATTTGTTGATGTTATTTGAGAACATAACGTTACCTTCTCCAAGAAACGTAGGTGGAAAAAAACCTCCAAGAGTTGCAGGATTTGGTTTGTTTTAGCTGAGGATCTTCTGATCTTTTTGTGGAACTCTTTTTGGGCCTCTTGGATCGCTTTGAATTTTCCCTTGATTTCGGTGGACGAACTTGATCGAGAAATTATCGGGGATTATTTCGACGAGCCACAAGAACCCATATATCATTATCAGATATTTTATTAGGAGGAGTTGCTACTTGATTGGTTCTCTTATCAACAACTTCATAGAGAGGATTTTCCATTTGCTTGATTCTTTGGTTAACACAAAAAGCCTTTGCCAAATCTGGATCTAGACTTCGAAATTGAAGCATCGTTGATGTCTCAAAGATTGTAGAAGGAGGAAGGATCACCTCTTGCTTTGAGAATTGCATAAAGGGTTCCTAGTTGCAATCAAGCTAGCATGTTACATCTGAGTAACATCTTCATCTTCCTGGTCATTACTATCATCATTGTCGAGAATTATTTTTCTTTCATCGGCTAATTACATTATCTTTTCCTTGACCACGAAATACTTTTTGATAGGATAGCTGATAATCTGATGATATATGCAGTATTTAGGATGCATCACCATACCACTTTCTTCTGGGCGTTTTGATTCGGGTAATTTGATCAATCTTCTTTCGACTAATTCATCAAAAATATGCGGGACATCAAAGTCAGAGAAGGGATATATCTTTCCTTACCTTTCTCTTAGCGTAGGTAGATGATAGTCAATTGAGTTGTGTGGAACTCCAAAATTTATGTTCTTCTCAACATTTGGAGGCACTCTTGTAGCAATCGAAAAGGCCATGAACTCTTCAGTTGAGGCTTTGACAAGCTCCTCATTTCTCCAATGATCTTTTCTTTCTCTTCCTTATTTGCCTAGTGAAAACAAACATCAGTGATTTACAAAACTTAATTCCATATCGTGGGCACGAGTAGCTAGTTCCTCAAAAGTTTGAATTTTGATTCCCTGGAGAATGTGTTGAATTCCCCAATGCATTCTTTGTGTGCAAATCTCTATTGCGGATATTTCTAACAACTTGTCTTTAAACCTTAAGCTTAGTGACCGCCAATGGTTAATGTAGTCGATGACCGACTCATCTTTCTGTTGCCTCGTGTTTGTAAGCTCAATCATACTCACGATGAGGCGAGTACTGTAGAAGCGATTAAAAAATTCCCTTTCCATTTGATTCCAACTATCGATGGATTGTGGTTCCAAATCAACGTACCAGTCAAATGAATTTTCTCAAAGTGACTTCACGAATTGTTTAAACGAAGATCACCATTGGTCCCCGCGTTATTATAATTTTCGATGAAATGTGCAATGTGCTGTTTTGGGTTGTCTCTTCCGTCGAACTGTCGGAAGCTAGGTGGTTCGTATCTAAGTGGGCATCTTCAGTAAGTCGATCAGCTTGGTATATGCCTTCAAGTATGAATGTGAAATTTGGGCAGGTCTGCTAATTTTAGCTCTAATAGTGTTTACAATCACATCCTACAGGTGTTGGATGGATAATGTTGCGACAGGTATTGCAGAACACGTGGAATTTCTGACTGTAACGCCCCGTGTTTTCACACGTGCATGTATGAGTTACGTGCGCAATTTCATTTAATTATATGAATTTATATCATGTTTTATTAATTGAATTGTTTCTAATTTGTTTCAATTGTTTAAATTTTATATGAGTTCTATTTTGAATTATGAATATATGAATGAAAATGTGAGAATATGAATTTCATGAATTCGGTGTTAATTGAATGAAATTATGTGTTTCGTGTAATCGTGGACTTGATTGTAACTTATTTGAATGTTTTGGACTCAATTGGAAATTGAGTCTGGGCTTAATTGCCGCTTTTTGAAAGTTTAGGGACCTATTTGAATATAGGAAACCCTGAACGGTTTTCACGATATCTTGAGCTTCGGACCTCGAAATCGAGATCCGTAACCGGCGTTGAATTTGTTTCGACGTTACCTATCCATTAAACTTGACCTTGTATTATTTCGATACCGTTTGAACCTTGGACAACAAATCTTTCCACAACCTCGTTTCTTATAACTTGTTGAACCGTTTACTAAACGAACAGGACTTGAACCGACCCGAATCCTACCCATTTAACACTAAATATCAGCATTCCCTTTCTCCTTGCTTCATCTCATTCATCGATCATCATCATCTCAAGAGGCCAAAGAGAAGCTCCAAGAAACCCTTGTTTGATCAATCTAACCCTAAGCTCAAGATCAACTCTTGTCCAATCTTCTTCCAAGGTAAGGTATGGAATGTTTTTCTCTCCTTCTCCTCTCCATTTTCTTCCGATTATATCTTGGTTTGAGTTGGGGAATCTTGTGTTATGAGATAAAAGCTTGAAATGATTCAAATGGTATGAACTCTTGGTTTCATGTCTCTCCTTGCTTCTAAGTGAAAGTTGATGCATGAAATATGATCATTGTAACTTCCTTATCATTTTTATATGCTTGGATTCCATGTTGGTTGTGTATAACATGATGTGCCATTAATGGAGCTTGAAGTTTCCATGGATGAAAGCTTGTTATTGGGTGATCTTTTGCCAACTTTGGGTGTGAATTCTTGCACATATGAATGAATTACATGATTTGTATGAGTTTTATGAATTATAAGCATGTCTATGAGTGTTTAAGAGCTTCCTTAGAGCTGCCCCTGTTTTGCAAAGCTTTTCCCACGAAAAACAGAGCTGCTGCTCTGTTTTTCCTCGCAGAACGACGAGCTGACATGGCCGTGTCAGCTTTGAACTGAAAATGGACACGGCCGTGTTGGGCTCTCAACTTTGATTTTTCTGAATTTAAATCTCGGACACGGCCGTGTCCAAATGCTTTGAAAACTCAACACGGGCGTGTCAAGCCCTCGACTTTGAATTTTTTCGATTTTAATCCTCGGACACGGCCGTGTCCGTTTCCTTTCAAAACTCAACACGGCCGTGTCATTTGAAATGGCAGCTTTGAGGGAACTCTTTTATTGCTTGTTTTGCGTTTATTATTCGTATTTATGAATGATATGTAACATGATTATGTTAAAGTAATGTTTTATGATTGATATATGATATTGATGACTTATGAATGCAAAGCATGAAAGTATGAACAATATGAACGAGAATGAATACGGGTTTTACCGTATAATGAACGAAACTTGGTGAATTATGTGTTTAATTGAATTCTATGATATTCATGACCGTAATTGAACATATTATTGCATTTTAAGCATTCCATAGCATGTTATTGCATAGCCGAGCGTCTAATGTGGTCATGATTGAGTCTCACACTACCTTTGTCACACAGATTTTGATCCAGTGGGTGACGAGGTCGGGCAGTGAGAGCGTGTCGGGTTCTTTTGTCTATCAGGTGGGTTTTTCTTCTATTAGATAACAATATGACCCGAACACCTAATGTGCAAGATTTTAGCCAAAACCCTATATATGTATTTATGCCAAGTTTTAACGAGCAAATGTTTTTGAACGAAAGCCTTTATTATGAATGTCCTACCAAAATGTTTTGGCGAGAAATGTATGAATGATCACAATGAATGAGGGCCAGGGGCTTAGTGTATTGGTGAACCGGGGAAGCATGGGCTGACGGGAATCCACGTATACTAGTCCCAACAATTTCGGCAACCTGGATTTCACTAGGAGATTAGTGGATGAAAGGGGTCCCGGCTTTTGGGGATTCATGTACCCCTCTAGCATTAATGAATGAGGGCTCGGGCCTTGCAAACCCGTTCCCTACCCGGAGGAAAAAGGAGTATATGTATGAACGAATGAATGTTCTAATGTATGTGCACGAAAGAATGTAATGTATGAATGAATGAATGAATGAATGAATGAATAATGAATTACACGTGGTGGTGGTTGGAGATAATGCACGCCCTCTCGCCGGGCTATTAATGACCTAATGAACGAATGAATTGTTATAATCCTATTCGTTGTACTTTATGTTCCCGCTTGGGAGAAATGCTTCTAAACCTCGAATAAGCATTATAACTTGCATGTATGTGTTTCAATTCCGCAATATTATGATATTATGCCTCTGTTTTTATACCCACCAGTCTGTCTAAGACTGAACCCGGAGTTGTTTCAGTTGTTTTTGCAGGAAGGGGGATGCTAGGCGGGATACCGGTCAGGAAGAGTCTTGCATCGTGTCTAGCCTTTCCTTTAAACTCACTTATGATTACTTTTATTCAGCTTTGAATTTTGTATATGTATGGAGCGTACATGAATATTGGTACCTATATGTATCTTTCTTGAACTATTGGTACATAGAGCGTATAGCTCAATCTATATATGGAATACATGTTGGTACCTAGAGCTCTAGCTCAATATGTAATATATGAATGATTGCTTCCGCTATCTTTTTATTGCTCTGGTTGTTGTAATTGTTGTTGGGGTTTAAGTTATAGGATTAGTCCCGCCTGGCTTAGCGAGTGTGTATGTCTCCGTTCGCTATGATTCGGCACGTGTATGGAAATCCATTTCGTATACGGGTCGGGTCATGGTGCGGGGGATGTGACGTCTCGCGCTCGGGCGTTACACTTATAAGAATACAAATCTATAATTAATCCATTTAATTAATCCAAAAAATAAGAATACAAATCTATAATTCTTATCTTGAATTAAATATGTAAGCCCAAATTTAATGTGGGTTTAGGACAAAAATTAATAATCAATAGCCAACTTATTTGATCTACCAATTAGTAATTTAGTTTTGAATTTTCCTTGTAAAATCACAAACAGTCTTTGAATAATAAACGAGATGATTTTGTTCATAGGCAATTACTTCTTTATGTGCTTATTTATGTTTGTTTGGGTTTGACTGTGTTTTGCATATTTTAAACTCCCCTAATCCGATGAGGCCGTTAAGAACTTTTCCCTTATGGGAATGACACATGAAACAAGTTCTTAACTCCATAGGCGAGGATTAGAAAGTCTGACAGATAGTGGGAGTGACGACCTTTACTCTGTTGAGACTTGCTTATGTGATTATGTCCTTTTGAAGGATCATTCAGTTTTATGGAATGATAAGGGCATACGATGATGCGTTCGTAATACATAAGGGTGATTGTTATAAGAACTTCATCACTGAGATGTCCCACTTGAGAACATTCCTAAACGGGAAAGGAACTCTCCTAGAAACTTCCAGATTAGGAAATATCTCACAGATTAATGACGTGATTAATAATCCTTTGACTTGAGATTCTGTAATGTCTCATATGAGCTAACTCTGTAATCTTTGATATAGGCTCAAAAGGGTGTCGCCATATAGACACCTGAACCATGACCTATGTGTTGGTGTGGCGGGCCCGAGACAGAGTGACGGTATAGCGTAATATTTCAAAAATTGCGCCATAACCTCGTTATCAAAATATTTCCAAAATATTTTATTAAGTAGCGGAACAAATCGGGCAACATAACTCTAATATATACAGGCATCGATAACGTAATTTTAAATCATATAACATATAATCACATATATGCAAATAATAATTTTGGCAGCATAACGGTATTACCGTACTACAAAATATGGCTATCAACGACACTTTTCCAGCACCTTGATATTTTCTGGTGAAACCGACAGAGCTTCCCTGCAATTTCCCCAATTAAGATTTTGGAGTGTGTGCTCCGGCAGTATTTCGCTAAATACTTTGAGAAAATATTTTTCTAGAAAAACACCTTTTTCTATATTCAGAAAATCCCTATTTTCTAAAAATGAAGTGAATTATATATTAATTATATAACCAACTAATTAAGTAATTAATTAATCCTAGAGAGAGCAGTCGAAATGGCTTTGAAACTAACAAAGGAATGCTACAGGAATTGTTGTTCTTCAAAAGAAATGGCAGCCCCTATTTATACTTGTGAAATGAGGGACATCCGAGGCATTTTTTCGTTTTTTACCGTAGCTCCCAAGATCCGCTGGCCAACCACAGCATATCATCTTGAAGCCCACACAAACGTGCGCCTTACGCCACCGACCACATGAGGTTTGGAGCCTCCACGCGCCAACAGGCGTCACCTGAGTGGCAGCTGTGTGTTTGGAGCGTGTGAGAGGCACGCCTGCCTGAACAGCTGCCACGTGTGTCCGGTCTGGCCCCGTTCGACGGAACCGGTTCAGCTCCATAGACCGGTTCGGTCGGGAACCGGTCGGCTCAACTTGGTCAGGGCCTGGTGATACGTGTTTGAATCATATTCGTCCACGTGTCCGGGTCGGTCAAACCATGAACCGACCCTGCCCGTTGACCCGACCCGATGACACGCTTCCTCGACCCTTTGACTGCCCTAGTCAACATGATCTGGGCCCCAGGCACAGGCTGATGAGGCTCAATCTACTCCGTCCACGTGTCGTACATGTGGTGCCCAGTCAGCACCACTTGGCGACTGACCCGCTGATGTGGCGTGACACATCAGCCGCCACGTCAGCAATTTTTTTTTTTTTTTGAAAAAAATTTATTTTCTCCAAAATAAAATTTCGGGCACTTCCAACTCTTTGGAATTTAATTTATTTTCTCAAAATAAATTCCTTGGCTATTTTCAAAGACTTTGAAAATTTATTTCTCTCTCTCCTTTTAATATTTTCTCTTTGATCTTCGTTGGGACTTGCGGGGAACCTACAGAACTAATTAATTTTAGCTCCAAACGATAATTGATTACCGTTTAACAATATTTAATTCCACTAAATAAATATTGTTGAACTCTAAGATTAATTAAATTATTCATGAATTTTTTGATCTAGAATAATTTTGTATTTTACTTCTCTGTACAGATATCCATGAAAATAAATCAATACTACTATCATTTATTTTTCACTTCCAATCTGAAATTCTTGATTCGCCTTAAATTCAAATTCCCTGTATGTGAAACACATTCAACATACAACTTCGGTGACGCACACACGAAGTACTTTGGCTAAAGTTTTATTTGAACTTTTGCAAATCTATTTCAGGGATATCTTTCAACCTTCCAGCAAGGCTACAGATTCCTCGATCAATATTTCTCTTTAGCACATTTCATGCAATCACCGAATATGCAGTATTTTGGCCATCCGTTATCGAGACCTCACTTCTGGGTACATCACAGTGATCAAAACAACATGCCTAAAGTAGAAACACTGCCAGGATTAAGAGTCTAATGCTTCCGAGATTTTGTTCATTTTTGATAGTTGTATAAAATGAACAACCTCAGTAGTCCAGTTCGATGTTTCCAATCTCATTGAAACTCATCAATGTGTTATAATTGGAAACTCCATTTCCTTATGACGAAAGACTAATCATCTTATATAACACATTATAGTCTCGATAAGAACATTTTCTTATCATACTGACTAGAACTTTAATGACACATGATTTCTGGTATTTAAAGTCTTTTCCTATGAAACACATTTCATATAAATATACCATCACGTGTCGTTAATTATTAAATTTGTACAATACTCATAACTTGCTATAATTTCAGTTTTATTAATCCAAAATATTTACAATATAATTGGATTTTCAGGGCATTAATCCCAACAATCTTCCACTTGCCCTAAATCCAATTGGCTACACATCTAAGGCCCATCCCTTCTGCATGAGTGTCAAAACTCTTTTACACCAAAATCTTAGTGAAGGGATCTTCCAGATTGTTTACTGAGCCAATTTTCACTACTGCCACTTCTCCACGTTCCATATAATCTCGTATAATGTGAAACTTCCTCTCAATGTGCTTTGCACGTTTACGACTTCGAGGTTCCTTGGGGTTGGCCACCGCTCCGGTATTGTCACAATACAATGTAATCGACATAAGTCCGTCCTTGACGACTTCTAGATCCATTAGGAAATTCCGGAACCAATACGCTTTTTTGGCTACTTCTGAAGCTGCCATGTATTCGGCTTCCATGGTGGAGTCAGCATTACAAGTTTGCTTAATACTCCTCCAACTTACGAATACTCCACCTAGAGTAAACACATATCTAGACGTCGAACGCCTAGCATCCAAATCAGATTGAAAATCCGAATCTGTGTACCGTATAGGAATGAGCTCATCACTGCGATAGACAAACATATAATCCCGAGTCCTTCTCAAGTTCTTTAATATATGCTTTACAACTATCCAGTGTTGGGGTCCAGGGTTTGACTGATATCTGCTGACTAGACCTACAACATAACAGAAATCTGGCCTTGTACATAATATGGCATAAATGAGACTTCCGACTGCCGAAGCATACGAAACATCTTTCATTTCTTCTGTCTCTTCAGGGTTCTTGGGACACTGGTCCCGAGACAGATGAACTCCATGTCTGAAAGGTAATGAACCTTCTTGGAGTTAGCCATATTATATCTTGCCAGCATCTTATATATATATGCTGCTTGTGATAGACCAATCATTTTATTCTTACGATCACGAGAAAGTCTGATCCCTAGAATATAACTGGCTTCACCTAGGTCTTTCATGTTAAACTGATTTGACAACCAAATCTTAACTGCTGACAATATTCCCGTGTCATTCTCAATGAGCAGAATATCGTCAACGTATAAAACTAAAAATGTTACAACACTATCATGATGTCTCTTGTACTCACATGGTTCATCAGACAATTGTATAAATCCAAAGGATTTAATTGCCTCATTAAATATGATGTTCCATGATCTAGACGCTTGCTTAAGACCATAAATAGATCTATTAAGCTTGCATAACATATGCTCCTGATTTCTGGCAATAAAACCTTCTGGTTGAGCCATATATATTTCTTCTTCAAGGTGCCCATTCAAGAAGGCAGTCTTTACATCCATTTGCCAAATTTCATAATCAAAATGAGCAACAATGGATAGGAGACTTCTTGTGGACTTAAGCATTGCTATAGCCGAGAAGGTTTCATCATAATCGATACCTTCTTTCTGGGTATAACCCTTTGCCACAAGCCTTGCTTTAAAGGTCTCAACCATTCTGTCCACTCCCCTTTTTCTCTTGTAGACCCATTTGCATGCAATAGGTTTAATGCCCTCAGACGCCTCTACAAGTTCCCAGACTTTATTAGAATACATTGAATCTGATTCATATTCCATGGCTCTGACCCAACGGTCAGCATCTATATCCTTTATAGCTTCATCATCCTACTTCAGATTCAACCACTTGGGTTAATCCCAGGTATCTGTTAGGTGCTCTGACAATCCTCCCACTACGACGAGGTTGCTGTGTACTAGTCCCTACATCATATGTTGTATCTGGTACATCATATGTATCTAACATATTTTCAGTTATTATAGGTTCTTGGAATTCAGTATCTGAAACTTTCATTTCTTCTAACACAATTCTGCTTCTACCCTTGTGGTCATTTATGAAATCATCTTCGAGATATTTAACATTAGTGTTCACAAACACTTTGTGATCTCTCGGATCGTAAAATGTACCACCCCTTGTTCCTTTAGGATAACCTATAAACAAGCGTTCTGTAACATCCCGATCGTTCGGATTTCCAGGTACGCCGTAACGAGAGGGTTTTATGCGCTTTAAATTATTTAATTACGTATTTGAGTGTTATTTTAATGCTTATATGATTATTTAAATTAGGGTCACTGCTAATTGAATTAAGAACCTAGAGGGTCACACACAACAACCCGGTCACGTTGGTTAAGGCTTGAATCAATTAAACGTGTTGATCGAACCATTAAGAGAATGCTAGGGCCCACACATGTGGATCAGACGTGTGGAACACGTGGATGAAACGTGTCCTTGTGACACGTGTAGTCACGTGTTTATGTGTATATATATTAAATAATTAATGTGTTAATTTTTTAATGGACTTTGATTTAATTTTGAATTAATATTAAAGTTCTAATTTGGAGAAATCATGTCTAATAAATAATTAATTATGAATTAATTATATTATTAGTCTTCAAGTTATTTATTGTAAAATAAATAAAGTAAAATTAATAATCTAAAAGTGTTAGATTAGAATTTTGCTTTCCAAGTTGATCAATTGGAAGACTTTTGGTCAAGGTAAGAGACTTAGTCTCCAAGCAAGAAATTCCTTTCCAAAAGAGTTTGGAATTCCTTGTCCAACAAGGAGTGGGGTTTGAACCCTAGCCTTATAAATAGAGGGGTTCGAACCCTATAGGGAGATGATACATAATTCTCCTTCTCCATAATTATACACTAAACCTTAGAGGGTAAACACCGAATATAGAACTAGCATCCTCCCTATTCGGATCGTGGTTGCGATTGGTGGACTATTTCTCTAGAGGGCTACTATCGTGAAGTCTTGAAAGATTCGAAGGAGCTTTTGGGGATCAAGCCGCGTGAAGAGCGTTCTTGGGCGGCTAGAACGTGTCAAGAAAGCTACTATCCAAGTGAGTTTCTTGATCTCTACGAATTTGGGAATAGGAATTGCAAGATTCGATCCTTGCTTAGTTGGGAAAATTTTTAAATTTTCGCCGCGTTTCCCTTGTGTTTTCCCAACACGTGTCACGTCAGCATTTTTTTTTTTTTGAAAAAATTTTATTTTCTTCAAAATAAAATTTCGGGTATTTCCAACTTTTTTGAATTTAATTTATTTTAAATTTCTTGGCTATTTTCAAACACTTTGAAAATTTATTTCTCTCTCTCCTTTTAATATTTTCTCTTTGATCTTCGTTGGGGCTTGCGGGGGGACCTGTAGGACTAATTAATTTTAGCTCCAGACGGGTCAATCTATTATCATCCTATGACAATAATTGATTACCGTTTAACAATATTTTATTCCACTAAATAAATATTATTGAACTCTAAAATTAATTAAATTATTCACGAATTTCTTGATCTAGAATAATTTTGCATTTTACTCCTCTGTATAGATATCCATGAAAAATAAATCAATACTACTATCATTTATTTTTCACTTCCAATCTGAAATTCTTGATTCGCCTTAAGTTCAAATTCCCTGTATGTGAAACACATTCAACATACAACTTCGGTGACGCACACACGAAATACATTGGCCAAAGTTTTATTTGAACTTTTGCAAATCTATTTCAGGGATATCTTTCAACCTTCCAGCAAGGCTATAAATTACTCAAAAAATATTTCTCTTTAGCACATTTCATGCAATCACCGAACGTACAAAGTATTTTGGCCATCCGTTACCGAGACCGCACTTCTGAGTACATCACAATGATCAACACTACATGTCTAAAGTAGAAACACTGCCAGGATTAAGAGTCTAATGCTTCCGAGATTTTGTTCATTTAGATAGCAGTATAAAATGAACAACCTCAGTGGTCCAGTTTGATGTTTCCAATCTCATTGAAAATCATCAATGTGTTATAATTGGAAACTCCATTTCCCTATGACGAAAGACTAATCATCTTATATAACACATTATAGTCTCGATAAGAACATTTTCTTATCATATTGACTAGAACTTTCATGACACGTGATTTCTGGTATTTAAAGTCTTTTCCTATGAAACACATTTCACCTAAAAATACCGTCACACGTCATTAATTATTAAATTTGTAAAATACTCATAACTTGCTATAATTTCAGTTTTATTAATTAAAAATATTTACAATATAATTGGATTTTCAGGGCATTAATCCCAACACTATGTTGGGATTACACAAGTGGCAAATGTAGAATTAGCAGAATCGATAAAGGACCTACACTTGTTAAGAACAAGAATGAACTATTATTGATTGAGTTGTTCGTAGTCCATTAAATATTAAACCCTTGGCCAAGGTGGATAAGAGATCAAGACATCAAGAAAATGGGTTTTCTTGGATTGAGATCTAAATGGATATGAAACGAACTTAACTTTAAAGATCAAGAATAACAAGGCTCTGAGTTTATTCCCATGCCTTAGTTCTTGATTGAGAGATGGAGTTGTAGGAGGATCATATTGCACTGATTGTCATTGACTGAAAGGTTCTTTGATTCGTTTCGTTATTCGGCTAGGGGTCACACACCCATTGCTAGATTACGGTAGTGTGATATGTGAAGTGATTAATTAATTATGGGAATTAATTAATTACTGTCACTGCCAATCGAATAATAAACCTAAAGGGTCACACACAAATGCCAAAATACGAGGGTTATGGTAGGATGTTAATATGATTAACGAAGGATCAAAGTGTTGGTCAGAATGGGGCCAAGAAAACGTGGACCCCAGCCATGTGTCACGGTACGTGATTGCCACGTTATTGACACGCCACGTGTCATGTACACATGTTAAGAACGTGTTGTTTATTCCACACGTGAATTCTTTTCTAGAATGAATTAATTAAATTGTAATTAATTAATTTTGATCTTTTAATACGAATTAATTGTTCAGACTATTCTTAAAATAATTAACCCAATAAATAATTAATTATGAATTAAGTTATTTACGGAATAAATTGATTTTTGACTTTAATGAGTAAATGTTGAAAAGTCAAACTTCCTATTGTAGGAGAGAGAAGGCATCTCTAGCTCTTGGAGAATAAGTTAAGAAGTTATTATTCAATTAAAATAAAAATAAAATTAGTTAATTAGTGTGTAAGAAAACAAAGTCCACTACGTTTGTGAAACCCTAGGGATTTTCGAACCACCTTATATAAATACAAGGGGTGGTGCTTCTCTTATTCTTTAGACCAACACTCAAGAAGTGTTAATTGTTTTTGAGAAAATAAAAGAAAAGTTTTTATAGTAAAATATCCTAGCCAAACACAAGCCATAGAACTAGCATTCTCACTAGCTTGATCGTGTTCTAGGACTGGTGTAGATATGCTTTGGAGGATTACCTACTTTGGGATCTAATCGAAGGACGTTTAAGGGACATTCCGCTTGGAGGGTGTTTGATAGGTTGTGACGCCCGAGCAGGGGACCCCACATCCCCCGCACTAAGACCAAACTCATATACGAATATATTCTTCATAAAAGTCCAATCATAGCGAACGGAAACACTTCACGGACCCTGGCTAGGTGGGAATAACCCTGTACCAACAATCAGAAGTCGAGCAGGAATATAAACAGGAATCGAAATAGGAGTTACAGAAGCATAGTTATAATATATAAGAATATACAATCAAAACCACAAGTCTTCGGTATATTATCATCAAGATATACAAGTATCCGTTCACAAGCTAATACAACATCAGAGATAAATACAAGTGTGTGGTACAGGATGAGTGTGATTTAAGCTAGACACAAAATTACAAAAACTAATGCAATTTCCCGCCTAGCTACGCCAAGAAGTACCTGAGGGACATAGAAGGGAGGGGTCAGTCTCTACAAGACTGGGTGAATGACATAAATAATATATATAAAGCAGTAAAGATCAAGCAAGCCATAATTCCATTCAAGGTTTTCAAAGAATAAATAAAAATATGGGATATCAATGTATGGAATTACAACTATCAAGTTTATTTCAGGAAAGTGATCAGTGGCTCGGCAAGTGAGCATTCTCCAACCTTACTCCTTTAGTGTATAGAATATAGTTATTAAGTGACCATGCAAGAATTAAGTTTCACTTAATACAAGATTCAATTCAGGTGCACAAATACGCCTTTTTCCTCCGGGTTGGTGGTTCGGGTAGCTAGACCTTGCCACCCAGGATAGGATGATCAATGGGTATATGAATCCCAATGATCTGCAGCCCCTTCGATTCACCAAACCTCTTGGTGAATGTCCGGGTAGTCCGAGTTTGGTTGGGACTTATGCAAGAGATAGCCGTCAGCCCATGCTTTCCTGGTTCTCTCAATACACAACCCCTTGGGCCCCAGGAAGTGTCAGGTTCTCGCCAAGACAGGACAGGAACATATTTTCATTTTATTTTAAAAACACTTGACATTTGAAATCAGAATAAATGAGTATAAAATAGGTTTTTGGCCAAACTTCACATAATAAGGTTATAGGGTTCATAATACATAACCTATCAATTCCTCACTTGTACTGAACCAAAAAGAAGGAAACAAACTGCCTGAACCCTACACGGCTGGCTCGTCGCCCTCCTGAGAACCCTCTGGACCAGTGTAACAGGACATGAGTGAGACTCAACTCAATAGGAACCAAGTACGACGCTCAACAATTGGTAAAAATGCACATGGCTTGATTATGAGATCACATTATATAAATGGCATGTTTATGTGCACAATTAATGTCCCACATTTAAACAAACGAGCAAGGATTCTCAAAAGAACGAGGTAACAACAAACGAGAATCACAAACATAAAGACAGACGTGTATCCCGGCCGAGAAGTTTTTTACAAAGGTTTTTGTTCCGACCGGGACAGCAGTACCTGATCCCGCCTGTAACCCACTCTCGGCCGGAACAATTTTTACACTACCCAAGCTCCTGGCTGGAAGGCCGCAACAGGTAGCCCGCTGCCAGGATATCACGGTCGGGATAGTTTTTACACTGTCAAGGATTCCGACCGGGACCCTCAAAATGCGTAACAGGGGACTTACGGGCGAAGAAGAAAACTCCCACAAACTCATACCAAATCTCAACAACACTCAAGAAATCATTGCATAACGATTATATAACCAACATATATCATATAGGCATCAAGAAATACACTTAAACATGCTTAGATCGTCAAATTCTCATCCAACAAACCCACATTTATTCCATGATATAAAATGCGTCAAACTTCCATGAACTCAAGTTATATATGTATGAAACTTATCAAAAATCACCACATAAACTTTAAAATATGTTATGGAATTCATAGAATGTAAAAGCCCTAGAATATACTCACAATCAACAAATATGCACATGTTACCATACCTTGAAATTGGAAGAAACTGAAGGGGAAGGAGAAGAGATGATCTAGAGATTGGTTTCTTGATGAAAATAGAGTGAAATCCTTGGCCTCTGCTTCCTTGTTTGGATTGAGTAGAGAGGGAGAGAGATGGAAGAGAGTTTGCCTTGTTCTTTTTCTTGAAATGAAGAATAATGTGTATATGATATATCTGTAGCACCCGAGCACAAGGCACCATATCCCCCGCACCGAGACCCGACCAGCATATGAAATAGAAAGTCCATGCACGTGCCAAATCACGGTGAACGGGGACACATCACACACGCTATGCTAGGCGGGAGCTAACCCTTAAACCATTCAAGAACGAGATACAATAAAATCGGAGTATAGACATAAAAGCAGAAGCATATCATATCATATCATAAAACATATACAATGAGCCATCAAGCTCCAAAATTTAAGAATATACAATTTTACAAGTATTAACGGCCCACACGGCCTAACATAACAAAATACGCCCAATATTCAAAGTCATAATACAAAATAATGTTATGAGTGCAAGCGAGTGTAAAATAAAGTGCTAGACCCTAATGCAAGACCTAGACAACTCGTATTCGCACCTAGCGGTCTCCAAACCTGCACAACACAGTTGAAAACAAATCGTGTCCAGTCTAAAGGAGACTGGTGGGTATAAAAAGGGCATATAATATAATTACTGCGGATTTTAAACACGTTCATGCAAGCCCTAATCCCCGTGTGAAGTTTGATAACAATTTCCAAAGTGGGCAAAACAAAGAAGACATCAAAGGGATTATGACTCTCATATTAATTCTTTAGGGTATTCATGGCCCGACGAATAGGCGTGTATAATCTCCAACCTACACCTTGTGTAACCATAAACATAGTTCATTTGTTATCACACATTTAATCTTTCGTGTACATTCAAAAGATTCTTTCATAATCATAATCATACATATACACCTTTTTCCTCCGGGTGATGGACGGGTTTGCAAGGCCCAGCCACCCATACATAGGGGCTAGTGAGCTACATGAATCCTCAAAAGTCCGGTTCCCCTTCATCGCCAAATCACCTAACGAGGTTGGTTTCACCGTAGTTTGGTTGGAACTAGTACATGGGATCACCGTTGACCCTTGCCTCCACGAATAGCCATATGCACTAAGTCCCTTGGCCCGTGTTTCATTCATGCTCTCGCCAAAAACATAGGTAGGGTTTCTAAAAGAGAAGCTTTACATATGAAATCATTTACTCCAAAAAGACTCGATATATATATGTATGCTAGTTTGGCTTAAAACGTTCCACATAAGGGGTATATCGGGTTATCATAGCTATTAGAAGAGAAACCCACCTTAATAAAGAAAAAGAGAGGCATAAGAGTCTCAAGGATCGCCCTCGTCTCCGACTGGACCCAAATCTGTGCAAAAGAGGTAGTGTGAGACTCAAAATGACCATATACGATGCACGACATGCTATGCACATGATATGAGCTGCATAAAAAGTAAAATGAGGTCATGAAGTCATGAAATCAAGTAATTCACTTAATATGCTCAAGTACATTCAACATATGAAGATTTCAAATTCATTCGTTCCATATCTTTCACGAATCATATCAAAACGAGCCATAAATTCCATATAATAATCATAACACATACTAGAACATGTATACAATGTATAGGAGTCATAAATGAAGAAGAGAATTATCATTTAGGGCTCATTTCTCCATGGATTTCAGCAAATAAGGTGTCAAATTAAAGAGGAAAGGATGGAGAGTACAATGATAAACTTACCTTTCAAATTTGGAGTGATTTGGTGAGGTATTGAGCTCAAAAGGAAGAAAGTGAACAGTTTTTTTCTTGCTCTCACAAGGGGTCTCGGTTTACTGCTGCTTTTTGGCTCATCTTGGTAAATTAAATAAAATGGAAGAGGTATTGGCTGGTTATGGGATAAGTGAGTGTCATGTGGGGTTCAAGAATTTCTTAATTTGGTTAAGCGTAAGTCAAGATATGATTAAAATGGTGAGGGGTGGTCATTTGGGCGGGTGAAGCTTGTTTCGGGCAAAATTCGAGTATATAAACAAGCTTAGAAAAATAAGAGGCTTGGTTCATTGAATCCAACTCGTTGATACGATTCCAAAGGAGTGGACAAAACTTGAATCTGAATTCCCGAGCTCAAGATATGCCGCGCGGAACCCGAGGTGTGCTAAATTCCCTTTAGCCCCCGTTTCGGTCCCGTTACCAAAATAATATTCAAAACCATAACAAACAAGTCCGAGGACATGAAACGAGCACATAGACATGTTCATAACACATAAATATCCAACATACCAAATTTTCATGAAAATTGGAAATCAAATCATATAAGAACGGTACGCGATCAATTCACATGCATAACGTTTAAAAATTCACAAAAGTTCGTATCAAATAATTTATAACTTCCAAGATTGACATATAAAATAGAAATAAAATATATAAATACATGATTAATATAATTTGAATGCGCAAATAATTATCACATACGTCATACCTGTACGACTGAAAAGTTAGGACGTTACTACCTCTCCCCCTTAAAAGAATCCGTCCTCGGATTTATTGCTCGCTCGGAAATAATTCGGGGTGGAATTTCTTCATCTTTTCCTCCGTCTCCCACATAGTCTCTTCGATCTTATCACTTCTCCATTAGACCTTGATTAGTGGAATACGCCAATTTCTAAGTTCTTGAAACTTCCGGTCCAATATCTTAATCGACTTCTGAAGGAAGGTGAGATTTGGCTCTAGTTCCACTTCTTCAAGTGGTAGAACCTCGGATTCATCTCGGTAGTATTTTCGGAGTTGTGAGACATGAAACACATTATAAATTACAACCAAACTTGGAGGCAAATCCAAACGGTAGGCTGTATCCCCAATCTTCTCCAAAATCTCAAACGGACCCAAATAACGAGGGTTCAACTTCCCTCCTCTACCGATCCTTGAAAACCCTTTTCATGGAGAAGCCTTCAAAAAGACTCTATCCCCAACCTCAAACTCAATATTCTTTTTCCGATGGTCAGTGTAGCTCTTTTGTCGATTTTGAGCTGCCTTCAATCTTTATCTAATCAGTTGGACCTTGTCTATTGCATCTTGCACAACCTTAGAGGGTTTTTATTTCTTTTCCCCTCTTTTCACGCCTTCTTGTTTGGTCTAATTCCACTCTTCCAAGTCAAAGAACAACGAAGATTTGCACTTTCATCTGTAAAGAGCTTCATAGGGTGCCATCTCTATCGATGCTTGATAGCTATTATTGTAAGCAAATTCGATTAATGGCAACTGCTCATTCCACGAGCTTTGAAAATCTAAAGCACATACTCTCAACATATTCTCTAAATACTTGATCAACCTCTCGGATTGCCCGTCTGTCTGAGGATGGAAAGCTGTGCTAAACTGAAGCCTTGATCCCAAATTCTTCTGAAGCTCTTGCCAAAATCTTAAAGTAAATCTCGGGTCTCTGTCCGACACGATGCTAACTGGTACTCCATGAAGTCTAACAATCTCATCACAATACTTCTTGGCTAGTTTACTCACTTTGTTGGACATCCTGATGGTAAGAAAATGAGCCGACTTCGTCAAACGGGCTACAATAACCCAAATCCCATAAAGTCCACCCTTCATTCTTGGCAAACCCGAAACAAAATCCATAGCAATCTGTTGCCACTTCCACTCTGGGATAGGTAATGGTTGAAGTAGCCCTGCTGGCTTCTGATCTTCTGCCTTCACCTGGCAAGTCATACAATGCTTTACAAAGTTGATCACATCCCATTTCAAACCATTCCACCAATAAAATTGCGTAAGCTCCTTATACATTTTATTCCCTCTCAGATGTATCGAATAACCTGACCGATGAGCTTCTTCAAGAATGATCCGTTTCAACTCTCCAGGCACAAAAATTCTATTCTTGAACCTTAGAAGTCCCGTATCATCAAACCCAAACGGGCACTCAGGATCAGCTCGAGCTTTCTCTGCTAATTTCTGAACCTCGGGATCAACCCTCTGAGCCTCAAACAATCTTTGCTGAAGATCTGGCTGTACCGAAATATTCCGAATACTAGCCCTTAGCTTGAAAGGTTTTTCTTCATCCTCAATCTCAACTTTCACATTGGACACGCTAGCCTTCCTACTAAGCACATCCGCAACCACACTGGCTTTACCGGGATGGTACCGGATTGTACACTCAAAATCCGTAAGAATTTCCATCCAACGCGGTTGTCTCTTGTTAAACTCCTTCTGAGAGAATAAGTACTGAAGACTCTTGTGGTCGGAAAAGATCATGAAGGAGAATCCGTAGAGGTAAGTCTCCATAGAGGTAAGTCTCCATTTACCCAAAGCAAAGATCACAGCTGCTAATTCGAGATCGTGAGTAGGATAATTCTGTTCATGCTCCTTCAACTTCCTCGAGGCGTAGGTAATCACTTTTCCATTCTGCATCAATACATATCCCAAACCCTCCTTCGAGGCATCCGTATACACTGTATATCCTTCTATACCTTCGGGAAGTGCTAACATAGGTGCAGTTGTTAATTTCTCCTTCAAGAGCTGGAAGCTTGCTTGACACGCCTTATCCCACTCAAATTTAGCCTCTTTCTTAGTTTATTGGGTCAAAGGGGCAGCTCTTTGAAAAGTCCTGCACGAATCTCCGATAATAGCTTGCTAAACCCAAGAAACTTCTTACCTCTGAGGCATTCTTCGGACTTTGCCACTGTAAGACCATCTCAATCTTCGAAGGTTCTACTTCTAGACCTCTAGTCGAGACAATGTGGCCTAAGAAAGTTACCCTATCAATCCAAAACTCACGTTTACTAAACTTAGCATATACCGATGCTCCCTCAAGGTATCTAAAACCACTTTGAGATGTCGAGCATGATCTTCCGAAGTCCTGGAGTATACAAGAATATCATCGATGATGATAACCATAAACTTGTCGAGGTAGGGTCGAAAAATCCGATGCATCATGTCCATGAAAGCTGCTGAGGCATTAGTCAATCCAAAAGGCATCACCACGAACTCATAATGCCTATACCGGGTGTTGAATCCCATCTTCGGAATATCCTCTTCCCGGATTTTCAATTGATAGTATCCTTGTCTCAAGTCTAGTTTCGAATACACCCCTGAACCTTGCAACATTTCAAACAAATCCTTGATGTGGGGCAAATGATACTTGTTCTTCATAGTCATCCTGTTCAGTTCTCGGCAATCTATGCATATTCTTAGAGTCCCATCTTTCTTCTTAACAAAAAGAACCGGTGCACCCCAAGGTGAAGAACTCGGTCGAATATACCCCGTCTTAAGCTATTCTTCTAGCTGAATCTTCAATTCTTTCAATTCAACCGGTGCCATACAGTAAGGGGTCATAGAATACGGCTCTGCTCCCAGATACAAGTCTATCACAAATTTAATCTTATGGTCCGGTGGCAAAGAACCTAAATTCTCTAGAAAAACATCAGGATATTCCTTCAAAACTGCAGTATCCTCAAACTTTGCTTGATCTTTTGGCTTGTTAAGAAGATAAGCAATAAATCCAGTGGCTCCTTCTCTCACTAACTTACGAGCTTCTGTAAAGGATAAGAGTGGTACCGTTTTCGAACCACTAGCAACAATCAACTCTTCACCTAACTTGACTCTCTTTGCAAAACAATCAACTGTAGCCCGATGCTTGAACAACCAATCCATACCCAAAATAACCCCTTCCTTCTTCATAGGCATCACAATGAAGTCTACCAAGTAATCTCTGTATTCCAGAATCATTGAACAACCTCGAACAACCTGATCTGTCTGCAAACTTCCCCCGAGAGGAGAACTTACCAAGTAATAAGAATTGAAATAGGTAACAGGCAAGCACAAAGTAGCAGCTAGATCACTCGAAATAAAAGAATACGTGGCACTCGAATCAAAAAGTGCATGAATGCTCATGTTATGAATGCATATGCTACCTTCCACCACGGCAGTAGGATCGGCCTGTACATCCTGCTCTTCGCCCTCAAGGGCATATACCCGGGCTCGAATTATAGGCCTCAGTACTCCTTGAAAACCTGGAATCTTATCAGCACAAGCATTCGCCATGTGATCACCTTTCCTAAAAATAAGGCATAATCCCAACCTTCTTCGATAGTAATAGTAGTTGTGGGTTGGTCCTCCACAATGTGTACATGGCTATTTACCCAATCGAGCCGTATTTGGAGTTTGTAAAGCCGGAGGCGCCGCTGGTAAGGCTTGTGGAGCTTGTAGGGCTTTTCCCCATTTCGAGGCTTCTTAGAACCCCTTAGGTGGAGCAGCTTGAACCATGAGCCTTTTCCCCGATCCAGATTCGGACCCTTGTCCCGTGAATACTTTAGAAGTCAGATCCTTTTTCTTGTACTCTACTTCCTATACCAAAGCCCTCTAAACCGTGTCCGCGAAAGACTTGAAATTATAACCGGCATGACCATGCCTCAGATCCTGCCTCAGCCCAACAATGAATTCCTTAGCCTTCCTCTTCTCATCTCGGTTGATGTGAGGAGCATACTTCCTGAGTCTATTAAAAATGGCGAGATATTGAGCCACGATGCGATTCCCTTGCTTTAAATCCATAAATTCCTGTTCCTTGTGTTCCCTCACAACCTCGGGCATAAAGCACTCCCGAAACTCCCTTTTGAAATACTTCCCAAGTCACTTCTTCACCATCAACCTCTAGCTTTTCTCTCGTTCTTTCCCACCAATCATATGCCTCGCCATCTAACTGAAAAACGGCGAATTGGGCCTTCTCCGGGGTGGTGAACTGCCGAACACTGAAAATCTTTTCTATCCTTGTCAACCATCCCTCCGAGACCGCATCGTATATAGAGCCAGAAAAACGAGGGGGATTATAACTCAAAAACACCCCATGAGGATCCCGATAGTTTGGTGGAGGTGCTACTTGCTCAACCGGCTGTTGTGGTGGTGGTGGTGCTTGAGCCCTACGATGCTCCACATAATTGAAAACCACTTCTATAAAATTTTCCATGTTCATCGGAGGCGACTGTGGTTGTTGTGGCTCTTGTTGTTGTGGTGTAGGTGTACGGTCACGGCTACAACGTCGCTCCGGAGATCTATGTCTACGAGGAGGCATCCTATAATAAAATACTGAAATGCGTGCTATTTTTAGTTCATGCATAAGAGTGCAATTAATTCAAGCAAATATCAAGAACTAAAGCACATAAGCACATAAAAGTTGCATATGCATTCATGTTGACAAGTTGTCCCGAATGCCGTACGACTTAGACTGACTCAACACGACACGAGAGCCTGGGTTTTGCAACCCTAGGCTCTGATACCACTAAAAGATGTAGCACCCGAGCGTAAGGCACCACATCTCCCGCACCGAGACCCGACCCGCATATGAAATGGAAAGTCCATACACGTGCCAAGCCACGGTGAACGGGGACACAACACACACGCTATGCTAGGCGGTAGCTAACCCTTAAACCGTTTAAGAACGAGATACAATAAAATCGGAGTATAAACATAAAAGTGGAAGCATATCATATCATATCATAAAACATATACAAGGAGCCATCAAGCTCTAAAATTCAAGAATATACAATTGTACAAGTATTAACGACCCACACAGCCTAACATAACAAAATACGCCCAATATTCATAGTCATAATACAAAATAATGATATGAGTGCAAGCGAGTGTAAAATAATGCCCGGTTCCCCTTCCTCGCCAAATCTCTTAACGAGGTCGGTTTCGCCGTAGTTTGGTTTGAACTAGGACATGGGATCACCGTAGGCCCTTGCCTCCCCGGATAGCCACATGCACTAAGTCCCTGGCCCATGTTTCATTCATTTTCTCGCCAAAAACATTGGTAGGGTTACATAAAAGAGAGGCTCTACATTTTAAATCATTTACTCCGAGAAAGACACGATATATATATACTAGTTTGGCTTAAAGCATTCCACATGAGGGGTATATCGGGTCATCATAGCTATTAGAAGAGAAACCCACCTTAAAAAAGTAAAATAGAGGCACAAGAGTCTCAAGGATCGCCCTCGTCTTTGACCGGACCCAAATTTATGCAAAAGAGACAGTGTGAGACTTAAAATGACCATATACGATGCACGGCATGCTATGCACATGATATGAGATGCATAAAAAGTAAAATGAGGTCATGAAGTCATGAAGTCAAGTAATTCACTTAATATGTTCAAGTACGTTCAACATATGAAGGTTTCATATTCATTCATTCCATATCTTTCATGAATCATATCAAAACGAGCCATAAATTCCATATAATAATCATAACACATACTAGAACATGTATACAATGTATATGAGTCATAAAAGAAGAAGAGAATTATCATTTAGGGCTAATAAACGAAGCAACGAAACATGCATGCAAATTAGGGAGCAATAAAGTCATATTAGGTTACAACTCGTAAAATATTAAAATTCATAACATATAAGTTAACATATAATATAACATGTTAAGGAAGCATGCAAATCGAAAACAAGGCGACAAAGTCATGTAGAGTACGGATGAAACACAAAATCACTTATGCATGTTAAGCTAGGGTCGCGACCGCGTCCCATTTCCTTCATGAAATGGTAGCGGCCGCTACCTCCATTTCGTCAAGATATGATTAAAATGGTGAGGGGTGGTCATTTAGGCGGGTGAAGCTTATTTCGGGCAAAATTCAAGGATTCAAACGAGCTTAGAAAAATAAGAGGCTTAGTTCATTGAACCCGAATCATCGATACAAGACCAATGGAGTTAATGGAAGTTGAATCCGAGTTCCCGAGCTTAAGATATGCCGCCCAAAATCAGAGGTTCGCTAAATGCCCTTTAGCCCCGTTTCGGTCCCGTTACCAAAATAAAATTCAAAAGCATAACAAATAAGTCCGAAAACATGAAACGAGCACATAGATATAAATTTTCAACATACCAAATTTTCACGAAAGTTGGAAATCAAATCATATAAGAACGGCACGCGATCATATCACATAAGAGCACAACGTTCAAAATGCACAAAAGTTCATATCAAATAATTTATAAAATAGAAATAAAATATATAAATGCATGATTAAAATAATTTGAATGCACAAATAATTATCACATACTTCATACCTGTACGGCTGAAAAGTTGGGGCGTTACAATATCGATCAAGGAAGCGGAAGAAAAGGAAGAAATCGTAACTTGGTCCTTACGAAATTTAAATGTATGCAATGTGGTACTCAAGAAGAAAATGTTATGAATCAATCCTCATCCAATTATCAATTAAGTCCAAGAATTATATAAAGTTACAAATTAGGTCAAATAGACATATAATTCTAAAAATTGGAAATAGTTGGACACATAAATCATGCTTAGAAGTTAAATACACAACTCATGTAATTAAGTTCACGAAGTTAGAAATTTAAATCACATAAATCACAAATAAACAAAGTAAAGTAAAATGAGACGCGCAAATAAATAACGAAAAGGAATTAAATAAATCCTACATCTCAAAACTCACACGCATGGCGCGCGTACCTGTACGGTCAAGAAGTCGGGGTGTCACATGTGGATATAGTGCAAAATTCTACCCACGATTCTGGGAAATTTTTAAAAAGAGGATGTTTGTGCAGCGATATATAACTTGTTTGAGGGTGCAATTCTGCCAAAAGCATACACAACAACTTCAGTCATCTTGATTCCCAAGAAAGAAAATCCTGCTCATTGGATAGATTTCAGACCGATTAGCCTATGTAACTTATCTAACAAGATCATTACGAAGCTCCTCAACACCAGGCTTGTACGTGTTCTTCCTAAAGTAACAACGACTAATCAAAGTGGGCTCATTTAGAGTAAAGTCATCAGGGATTCTGGTAGGACAAGACCTTGCTCGTTCTCTTGAATCGTGTCCTCGAGGTTATGGCGAGGAAAGATTTTCCACCTAAATGGATTGGTGGGATTAGCAAGTGCATTAATAATTGTTAGTTCTCTATCCTAGTTAATGGAGTCTCTTCAGGCTTTTCTCACTCGTTACGTGCTTATACATATTTTGCAAATTCTTGACCCGTCCGGGGGGGAGGGGGGGTTAAATACTATTGGGCTTCTTTTCAATAGGTTCTTTTGGGTTCGACTGCAGATTAAAATAAAATTCATTGGTTTAGGTGGAGTAAAATTTGTTTCCCTACTAAAGAGGATGATATGGGTCTGTGAACCATGGAAGACATAGTCATAGCATTTGAATGTAAGCTATAGTGGTGCCTTCGAATGACATACGCTATTTAGGCTAGATACATATGAGAAAGATATTGCTTCGTGTCACATCCAATATTGGCTAATTGCTCTAAGAGACACTCTCATGTGTGGAAAAGGCTATGCAAGATCCGAGATATACTCGAAAGAAACATTAGTTGGGTTATTGCCATGGGGCAGCTAAGCTTTTGGATGGATAGATGGGTTTGTACTAAACCATTGACTGCTCTCTTGGGGCGAATGAATGGGGAATTATGAACGGAACTTTTCCAGGTAAATGATTGAAATTATCAATATTGGAAAGTATAGTTGGCAAAGATTTTGCGAAGTCCTTACCAAGGATAAGCTTAGGGACAAAGGATAGGCCTTGGATTTGCAGTATTGATGGTAATGTCTCGACAAATTCGACATGGTTACAAATTCGTAACAGTCAATCATCATCGAACCTACTGAGAGCTATCCAGGCAACCATGCTTACTCCGAACATTCTTATCTTCATGTGGCATTTATTATATGATTTGTTACCCCTGGGTGAAAGACTTCAGCACAAAGGTTGTTGTTCGAACATTGAGAATAGACAACATCTCTTCATTAGAAGCGACAAAGTCCGTTAGTTTGGGGATATTCTACTGAAAAGGTTAGCATTGGCATACTAAACACCTGTAGAACCCGTGACGTCAGACACCACATCCCCCGCATCATGGTCTAGTTCACATATGAAATGGTTAATCCATACATGAACCGAGCTCGTAGCTAACGGGTGACAATTAAAAGACCAACTTGCTAGGCGAGGCTAACCCTTAAACCAAACATTCACAACATGCAAGAATAATAAAGTAGAAGAAAAACATTAATATAAAAACATCACAACACATGGAAGAGATAAGCAATAAATTAAAAAAAAAGTAATGGCCAACAAAGCCCATAACAACATCAATCTAAAATATCAAGTTACAGGTCTCAAGGAGTAAGTTTAACTCAATACAAAGTAAATGCTGATGCTAAAATTGAGGGATGGGTTAGTTTATTGAAGACTGAGTGAGGGGTTTAAATAAATATAGCGCAAGTCACATGCAATTCATATCTACGAGTAATGTTTTTAGTAAAAAACCAAGTGGGTGGTTTAATAAAGAGGAATTGCTCGAAATTCCGAATATCCATTTATTACATTTACAATTTGACATTAAGTGACCCGGTGAGTGGGTAATCTCTAACCAAAGTCCGACAGTGTACAGTGTATAAAGTCAAGTTATAAGCGATCATGCAAGTTCATTACACTTAATTAATCAATTCCAACAAGTCAATATCCATCCTTTTTCCTACGGTTCGATGGTCAGATTTGCAAGGCCTGAGCTATCTCAATACAATTTGAGACGGGGGCTCATCACTCCTACTCGCTCATTCGATGCTTAAACCACCAGTTTAAGAATAACTCGCCTTCTAGTCTCCTCGGTTGCCCGAGAGATTCTCAAAGGATACTACATATAAAGGTTATTTCTGACAGCCCGATGATGTGCCGGTCGCCAATCCCAAGTTCTCCCGGGCCCAATCAGTACAGTGCAGTTGCTTGTCAAAACGGTTTAGTCATGAAAACATTTCATATTAAGAAAAGAGGTTTCTTTTAAAATAATTTGCATTTTGCAAAACTATAATTATATATTATATTTTTTGCTGAAGCTATCTCATTGGGTTATACAGGTATGAATACGTAAAGAAAACCTGACCTTTAAGGCCAAAAAGAAATGAAAGCAGCCTACGAAGCCTTCTCCTGAATGACCGGGTCGAGCTCTGTGTAAGGAAAGGACAAGTGTAAGTGAGACTCGACAATATAAATCAATTAAAGACGAACGACATGATCATGAGGTGATATGATAAGAGATTATAATCATAGCATGCCATGAAAGTGTTAATGTGCACAAATTATTCATTTAAGTAAGCAACGTGTCATAACAAAGTGTTCGTGAAGAGTTTAGAATGTAACTTGGGCATATATGAAAATTAGGAAATTTAGTTACATGAATTTAAATCATATGAAACAAATACAGGAAAAGGAGAAAGAACCAGAAGCATGAAACACAAGAAAACGATTAAAACACAAAAGTCAAGGCTATCATAGGATGGGGTTGCAGCCGCGAGGGAAAAGAACTAAAAACTGTCACAGCCGCTATAACTTGATAGCTATACCGCACTGAAATGGCCTGCAAGACTGGTTGCAAAAGGATTCACTCAAAGACCCGGTGTGGACTTTGATGAAACCTTTTCACCATTTGCAATGCAAAAGTATAATCAGATCATGTTTGCCATTGCTGCGTATTATGACTACGAGATATGGCAAATGGATGTGAAAACTGCCTTTCTCAATGGTGACATTGATAAAAACGTTTATATGGAGCAACCCATAGGTTTCACATTCAGTGGGAGTGAGCAAAAGGTTTGCAAACTCCAAAGATCAATCTATGGATTGAAACAGGCTTCTAAGAATTAGAATATTCGATTTGATGAATCAGTCAAAGCGTTTGGCTTCATTCAAATTTCGAATGAATCATGTGTGTATAGAAAGGAATTGGAGACCTCAGTGCAATTCTTAGTACTTTATGTTGATGACATCCTTCTTATTGGGAATTCGAAGGATGATATGAAAGTGACTAACTGATGGTTATCGAACCAATTCGAGATGAAAGATCTGGGTAATGCGTCCTATATCCTTGGAATTAAAATCTATAAAGATAGATCTAGAAGGTTAATAGGACTATCACAGTCGATGTACATTGACAAAGTATTAAAGAGATTCAATATGGAGTCAGTAAAGGTTAAGAACCTTCCTATGAGTGTAGGAACATGTCTTTCAAAGAAGATGTGTCCTAAGACTAACCTTGAGAAGGAAAGAATGACTCATACACCTTATGCATCAGCAATAGGTAGCATAATGTATGCAATGTTATGTACTCGACCGGATGTGGCTTATGCACTTAGTGTAACAAGTCGTTTCCAATCTGACACTGGAGATGGTCACTGGGCTGCCGTGAAGAATATTCTTAAGTACTTGAAAAGTACTAATGATTTATTCTTAGTTTACGGAGGTCAGAAAGATCTTACTGTCGAAGGATACTGCCATGCAAGCTTTGCATCTGACTTAGATGATTTTAAGTCAATGTCAGGATACATTTTCTGCCTAAACGATGGAGCAGTGAGTTGGAAGAGTTCCAAACAAACTACCACTGCAGATTCGACCACTGAGGCCGAATACTTAGCTGCATATGATGCAGCTAAGGAAGGTGTTTGGATAAGAAACTTCATTCAAGAGTTGAATGTTGTTCCTAGCATGAAAGACCCCATTTCTGTGTTTTGTGACAACACTGGGGCGGTTGCTCAGGCAAGAGAACCAAGATCTCACCAAAGGACCAAACACATTATGAGGAAGTATCAACTAATCCGTGATATTATCAAAAGAGGAGATGTGCTAATTGAGAGGGTCACATCAACAGAGAACGTGGCAGATCCACTTACTAAACCCCTTAGTCGAGAAGCTTTCCAAGGTCATCTTCAGAAGATGGGACTTAGAGTAGCTTTAGAATGGCTTTGACGGGCAAGTGGGAGATTGTTAGGAATAGTGCCCTAGAAAGCCGATTGTATATCCGCTTTGTGCATTTCCTTATTGTAATCACAGACAATCTTTGAATGAAATAACGAATTGAGTCAACACTTCTTTATATGCTCTTGTTTGGTATGCGTTTACTTTATCTGTTCATGTATAAGAACTCCCCTAATCCTGATGACTTTAGGACTCTACCATTTAGGTGAAATGGTTCATGAAACGAGCCCTATATCACATAAGTCATGATTAGTAAAAATGCTCCAAGCCGATGAGTCCTACAGACAGTGGGAGTGTCACCCTGACTCCTCTAAGGCTTGCTTGTGGGATCACGCCCTTAAGAAGGACCACCTTGTTTCATGGAGGTGCAAGTGTATAGTTGATACGTGCGTGATACATGAGGGTGCTTACTTTAATAAGTAAGTTCACTGAGGTGCCCCGTGTGAGAACATTCCTAAATGGGAAAGGAAGTTTCTATTTCAGGAAATGGAAACTTCCAGATTAGGAAATATCTCACGAGTCATTGATGTGATTAATTGATCCTTAAGACTTGAGGTTCCTTGTCACTTTATGAGTTAACTCTGTAGTCTTAGGTATAAGCTTTAAAGGGTGTCGCCTTAGACAACTGATTCAAGGCTTATGCTGGGGCTGCACAAGTGATTCATGAAAGTGAATGTGAATCAAGAAAGGACCTACACTTGCATTTGCAAGGTGATCTCTTATTGTGTAAGTCATTCATATGCCATATGGAGTCCTTGGCCAAGGCAGTAGATCAAGACATTAAGAAAAGGGTTTCTTGGATTGAGATCAAATGGATATGAAATACACTTAGCTTTAAGACCGGATTATTAGGGTTCTGATTATTCCCTTACCCTATATCTTGGTTGAGAGAAGTAGGAGGATTGTATCTCACATGAATCAATGACTTAAAGGTTCTGTCGAATCCGAACATTCCAATTCAGCTAGGGGTTAAACACCTGTTGCTAGACTATGGTCGTTTAATATGTGGACTGATTAATTAATTAGTGAATTAATTAATTAGGGTCACTGCTAATTGAATTGAGAACCTAGAGGGTCACACACAAACAACTTGGTTACATGAGTTGAGGCTTTAAAATGATTAAACGAGTTAATCAAGCCAAGAGGGTTCCGCACGTGTGAAGCCACACGTGTGGGTCATGTGAGTGACACGTGTCCTTGTGACACGTGTCCTTGTGACACGTGTCCCACACGTATAAATATAAATATTGTATATACATATATTAAATAATTAAATGTGTTAATTATTTAATAGACATTGGTTTAATTTTGAATTAAAAAGAAAGTCTTATTTTGGAGAAAAATAATCTAGTTAATTAATTATGAATTAATTGATTAGATAAAAATAAGTTATTTATTTTAAATAAATAAAGTATAAAATTATCCAAAAATAGTTTTGATATTTTAGCTCTCTTGAAAGTTCATTTGAATTTGAATTCAAAGTCAAAGTTAAAATTAGTTGATGATCAAGTAATAGGAGAGAGGGACCAAAATCCTTAGCCCATAAGGACTTGGGATTTTCGGCCACTTCCCTCTTATAAATAGAGGAGCTCGAGCTCCTCTTGGAGCTAATTGGCAATTCTTTTGGTTCATGTGTTGAACACCATCCTTTCTCCAAGATAAACGAAACCCTAGGTTAAGCCTAAACACTAACTAGAGAACTAGCATCCTTACTAGTTAGATTGTAGTCAAGTTGGTGGACTATCTCTAGAGAGCTTCAAGTTAGAAGTTTGAAGATTCGAGCTTTACCAAGGAGAGGGGATCAAGCCGCGAGAAGAGCGTTCTTGGGTGGCTTGAAACGCTTCAAAAAAGTTAATTAAGAAAGTAAGTTTCTAATCCCTACGAATTTGGTTACACGATTGCGAGTCCTAGACCCTTTTGTTGGAAAAATTTTAAATTTCCGCTGCTTTCTGATTCGTGTTTTCCAACATTCTTCACTAATCTCCTAGTGAAGTCCGGGTTTATCGTAGTTGGTGGAACTAGTATACCTGGATCCCAGTCAGCCCATGCTTCCCCGGTTCACCAAATACACTAAGTCCCAGGGCCCCCATTCATTGTGAACATTCAATTCTCGCCAAAACTTTTGGTAGGCTTTATAAAATAAAAGCTTAACATGGAAAACATTGACTCGTTGAAAGGCTCAATATATATATTTATATAACTTTGGCCAAAAGCTTGCACATTAGGTATATTGGGTCATATCCTTTAACTAATAGAAGAAAAACCCACCTGATAGACAAAAGAACCCGACAATGATCTCACTGCCCAACCTCGTCTCCCACTGGATCAATATCTATGTGACAAAGGTAGTGTGAGACTCAATTATGACCACATTTGATGCTCGGAAATGCAATGGCATGTTATAGAATATTTAAAATGAAATCACATGTCCAACTACGATCATGAATGTCATGGATTTCAATTAAATAAACAATGCATCAAGTTCCGTTCAATATACGGCAACTCGTATTCATTCACGTTCATGATTCCCATAATTTTCCATTCTTGCATGCATGTAACTCTTGAGGTCATATATCAATCATAAGACATAGCTTTAATAGATTCACGTTGCATATAATTCACGAATACGAACAATAACGAATACGAACAATCATAACGACAATATAAACATTAAAGAATTTCCCTAAAGCTGCCAATTCAAACGACACGGCCGTGTTGCATTTTCAAAGGAGTTGGACACGGCTATGTCCGAATTTTGGAAAATAATTTTCGTAAGTCAAACATGTGACACGGCTGTGTTGAGTTTTCAAAGCATTTGGACACGGCCGTATCCGATTTTCAGAAAATATTTTACGCAAGTCGAACGTCCAACACGGCCGTGTCCGTTTTCAGTTCAAAGCTGACACGGCCGTGTCAGCTAGTCGTCTTGAAACGAAAAACAGAGCAGAAGCTCTATTTCTGCGAGGGAAAAGCTTGAAGAAGCAGGGCAGCAACAAGGAAGCTCTTATATAGCACCTAGACATGAATTCAAACCATAAAGCTCTTATAAATCATGTAACTCATTCATATTCATACAAATTCATGCCAAAAAATGACAAAAGGCCACCCAAACTCAAGCTTTCAAACATGGAGGTTTCAAGCTCCTTCAACGGCAACTCATGCAATAATTACCCAACATGAAATTCAAAGATATGGAAATGATAAGGAAGTTACAAGCAATACTTTCCACGCATTAAATTTCACTTTAAACCCTGAAAATCCATAGAATCAAGAATTCATGTTATTTTGCTCATTTTTATGCTTTCTTCATAACACATGATTCTCTAACTCATACCAAGATATAATCGGAAGAAAATAGAGAGGAAGATGCGGGGAAAACAATTCATACTTTACCTTAGAAGAAGATGGAATGAAAGTTGATTTTGAGCTCAAAGTTTGGCTGATCAAAAAGAAGGGTTTCTTGGAACTTCTCTTGCTTCTTGGGATGGCTGATGATGATCGATGAAAGGGAAGTATAAGGAAGGAATGAGAAGCTATCTCTGATATTAATAATCATTCGGGTAGGAGTCGGGTCGATCCAAATCCGATTTGTTTGTGAAAATGGTTCAAACTAAGGTATAAAGTCGAAGTTATTGAAACGCTCGTCGTTGACGCTTAAATCATATCGAAAAGGAGTAGGGTCAAGTTTAAAGGATAGAAATCGTTGAAACAAGTCCACTTCGAAGATGGATCTCGGATTCGAGGTTCGGAGCACATGATATCGCGAAAACCGTTCAGGGTTGCCTATTATTCAAATAGGTCCCTAAACTTTCAAAAAGTGGCAATTATGCCCACACTCAATTTCCAATTGAGTCCAAAACATTCAAATAAGTTGCAATTAAATCCTCGGATCACACGAAACACTTAATTTCATTCAATTACTACCAAATTCACGAAATTCACATTTCCACAATTTCATTCATGTATTCATAGCTCACATTGGAATTCATATGAAATTTAAACAAATAATTCAAATTATAAACTAATTTAAACAGATAACCAAAATATAAAATCTTACACTTAAATTAGATATGCACATAGCACTTACCTGCACGTGTGAAATCGCGGGGCGTTACAACCTCTCCCCCTTAAATAGAATCCGTCCCCGGATTCATTGCTCATTCGGAAATAACTCGGGATAGAACTTTCTCATTTTATCCTCTGTTTCCCATGTGACTTCCTTCGTCTTATCACTTCGCCACAATACTTTTACTAAGGGAAATCGTCTATTCCGGAGTTCTTGAAATTTTCGATCCAGAATCTTAACCGGTTTCTGAACAAAAGTAAGATTTGGTTTAAGCTCAACTTCTTCAACCGGTATCACTACCGAATCATCAGGGTAGTATTTCCGAATGTGTGGTACATGGAAGACATTATGAATACCCGTTAAACTTGGAGGTAAATTCAATCTGTAAGCGGTATCCCCGATTCTCTCTAGAATTTCATAGGGTCCCAAATAACGTGGGTTCAATTTTCCTCCGTTTCCGATCCTAGTAAATCCTTTACGAGGGGAAGCTTTCAGGAATACTCTATTCCCAACTTCGAACTTAAGGTCTTTCCTTGGTTATCTGCATAACTTTTCTGTCGATCTTGGGCTGCTTTCATCCGTTGCCGAACAATTTACGCCTTTTTGATAGCATCCTGAACAGCTTTTGAAGGTTTCTCTTTCTTTTCACCTCTTTTCACACCTTCCTGCTTGGTCCAATTCCATTCTTCCAAATCGAAAAACAACGGGGATCGGCATTTTCTTCCATAAAGAAACTCATACTGTGCCATTTCTATAGAAGCTTGATAACTGTTATTATAAGCAAACTCAATCAGTGGCAACTGTTCATTCCATGAATTTCAAAAGTCCAACGCACACGCCCTTAACATATCTTCAAGATATCTGATTAATCTCTCGGATTGCCCATCAGTCTGTAGATGAAAAGCTGTACTAAACTGAAGCTTGGTCCCCAGACACTTCTGTAATTCTTGCCAAAACTTGGAAGTGAACCTCAGATCCCGATCTGAGACAATACTAACTGGCACTCCATGTAATCGAACAATCTCATCACAATACTTCTTGGCCAACTTGTTTATCTTATCCGACATCCGAATTGCAAGAAAATGTGCTGTCTTGGTCAATCTGTCCATAATTACCCAAATTCCATCAAATCCACCTTTTACTCGTGGTAAGCCCGATACAAAATCCATGGCTACCAGTTCCCACTTCCACTCTGGAATAGGTAGTGGTTGTAATAACCCTGACGGCTTCTGATGCTCAGCTTTCACTAACTGACAGGTCAGACACTGTTTTACATAATTCATCACATCTCTCTTCAGCCCGTTCCACCAATAATACTGTTTCAAATCCCGATACATCTTGTTCCCACCAGGATGCACTAAATAAGCAGTTTTATGCTTCATCCAGAATAACCCTTCTCAACTCCGTTGGAACTACCACTCTATTCTTGAACCGAAAGATTCCTGCGTCATCAAATCCAAACGGACATTCAGGGTCTGATTGAGCCTTTTCTACCAACTTCTGAATCTCAGTATTTGTCCTTTGTGCTTCAAATATCCGTTGTCTTAAACCTGACCGCACTGAGATATTTCCAATACGATTTTTATTTTAACCAACTCCATTGGTTGTCCAATATTTACCTTTAAATTAGATACACTAGCCTTCCTGCTCAATGCATCCGCGACCACGTTAGCTTTACCTGGATGATACTTAATCACGCAATCATAGTCCTCGAGAGTTTCCATCCAACTTCGCTGTCTCCTATTCAAATCTTTCTACGAAAACAAATACTGATGACTCTTGTGATCGGTAAAAATCTCAAAAGAAGTTCCATAAAGATAATGTCTCCACTTCCCTAAAACAAAAATCACCGCTGCAAGTTCAAGGTCGTGAGTGGGATAATTCTTCTCATGCTCTTTCAATTTCCCAGAGGCATAAGCAATTACTATCCCATTCTGCATTAAAACACAACCTAAGCCTTCATGGGAAGCATCAGTATACACCACAAATCCTTCAATACCTTCCGGAAGTGCTAATATCGGTGCAGAAGTTAACTTTTCCTTTAAAAGCCGAAAACTGGTGTCACACTTCTCATCCCATCTAAACTGAACCTCTTTCTTGGTTAATCGATTCAATGGAGCCGCGATCTTAGAGAAGTCCTTAACAAATCTCCGATAATAACCGGCTAAACCCAAGAAACTTCGAACTTCGGAGGCATTCTTAGGATTCTGCCAATGTGAAACCGCCTCTACTTTCGAAGGATCTACTTCCAATCCTTTACTGGAAATAATGTGACCCAAGAAACTTACCCTATCAATCCAGAACTCACATTTGCTGAACTTTGCATAAAGCCGATTTTCTCTCAAAGTCTCTAACACCAACCTAAGATGCCGAGCATGATCCTCTTCCGACCTTGAGTATACCAAAATATCGTCAATAAAAATCACCACAAACTTATCGAGATAAGGTCGGAAAATTCGATGCATCATGTCCGTAAAAGCTGCCGGAGCATTGGTTAGACCAAATGGCATCACCACAAATTCCTTGTGTCCATACCGGGTATTAAATCCTGTCTTAGGAATATCTTCCTCCTTAATCTTCAACTGATAATATCCCTGTCGTAAATCAAGCTTGAAAAACACCCTTGACCCTTGTAACATATCAAACAAATCCTCTATATGAGGTAAAGGATATTTATTCTTTATAGTCATCCGATTTAACTCCCGGTAATCAATGCACATCCTCAAAGTTCCATCCTTCTGCTTAACAAAAAGAACTGGTGCGCCCCACGGTGATGAACTCGGTCGAATATAACCATTCTTAAGAAGGTTGTCCAACTGAACTTTTAACTCCTGTAACTCTGCCGGTGCCATCCGGTAAGGAGTCTTAGAATAAGGTTCAGATCCCTGATACAAATCTATTACAAATTCAATCTCTCGATCCGGAGGTAAAGAACCTAAAACTTCTAGAAACACCTCAAGATAATCCCTTACTACCTCTGTTTCTTCAAGTTTCGCCTGATCTTTCGGCTTATTCAAGATATAAGCAATATATCCCTTAGCTCCGTTCCTTACCAATTTATGAGCTTCAGTGAATGACAAAAGAGGAGAAGTCTTTGATTCTTTCCCCACTGCTACTTCTTCTCCCAATTTAACCTTCTTAGTAAAACAACCAACCGTAGCATGGTATCGAAATAACCAATCCATTCCCAGAATAACCCCATATCTGTTCATCGGCATCACCACTAAATCTACTTGATATTCTCTACCTTCAAACCCAACCAAACAATCTCTAACCACCTGATCTGTCTCAAGACTTCCACCTAACGGCGAACTGACCACATAACAAGCATTCAAACATGTAATAGACAAACACAAAGTATCCACTAATTTACAAGAAATAAAAGTGTGCGTAGCTCCAGGGTCAAATAATGCATGTATGTTCGTGTTATGGATGCATATCGTACCTTCCACCATGGCATTAGGATTGGCGTCCACATCCTGATCTTCACCCGTAAGGGCATAAGCACGAGCTGGTATCATTGGCCTTTGAGCTCCCGATTGACAGCCTGGAGTTTTATCTGGACAATTGTTAGCCATATGTGTTTCCTTCCCGCATATCAGACACTGACCCAACCTCTTTCTACAAGTGTTGTAGGTGTGAGTAGGGCCTCCACAATACAAGCAGGGTGGCCTGTTATGTCGCGGATCAGAAGAAGCTGGAGGTACTAGTGGCTTCGGTGGTACAGTTCCCGTAGCTCGAAATTTCTTATTATGTCCTTGAAATGGCTGAGGATTGGGTACCATAGGCCTTTTTCCTTTACCAAATCTAGATCCTTGGCCCATTTGCATTCGAGGAATGGGATCCTTTTTCTTGTATTTCTCTTCCTGCGTTAATGCCCTTTGCACGGTATCAGCAAAAGATTCGAAGTTATGACCTGCATGCCCATACCTAAGATCCTGTCTCAATCCAGAAATAAACTTCTTCGCCTTCTTCTTTTCGTCCCTTGTAATGTGAGGTGCATACTTACCAAGCCTATTGAAAAGAGAAAGGTATTGAGCCACTGTTCGAGTTCCTTGCTTTAAATCTATGAATTCTTGTTCCTTTCTTTCTCGAACAACCTCAGGCACAAAAGCTTCTCGGAATTCCCTTATAAAAACTTCCCAGGTGACCGCTTCTCCTTCCACTTCAAGCTTTTCTCGAGTACGTTCCCACCAATCATAGGCTTCTCCATCCAACTGGAAAATAGCAAATTGCGCCTTCTCCTCAGACGAGAATTGACGAACATTATAAATTCTTTCAATCTTGGTTAACCATCCTTCTGATATCGCATCATCAACAGAACCTGAAAACCTTGGAGGATTATAACTTAAAAATAGTCCATAATGATCCCGTGGGTTATTAGGAGGGGAAGCTTGCTGCCCGGCTGGAGGGTGTATAGGAGGATCCTGAGCCCTTCTGTGTTCAACATAATTATACACTACTTCCATAAAATGTTCTATATTCATAGGCGGTTGTGGAGGATTAGGGGAACGATCACGGTGATGGTGACGTCCCGGAGATCTTTCCCGATATCTTCTTGGAGGCATCCTGTCCAAACAGACACTAACATGCATGCTGGATTTAGTCCATGCGTGATACTGTAATGAACTAAATCAATTACAAAATCACGAATTAAAACACGCTATCACGTGAAAATACAATTACTTCACCTTAACAAGTAATTCTTAAAGCCGAACGACCTACTGACTCAACACGACATGAGACCCCGGGTTTTGCAAGCCTGAGCTCTGATACCACTTAAGGATGTAACGCCCGAGCGTGAGACGTCACATCCCCCGCACTATGACCCGACCTATACACGTGCCAAATCATAGCGAACAGGGACATACACACTAGCTAAGCCAGGTGGGACTAACCTTCAACGTGACCCCAACAACAAACAAAGTAGCATAACAGCAGAAGCAATACATTTATATACCATATATTGAGCTATATGCTCTATGTACCAACAGTTAATGTTCAAGTATGATCAATACAGCTACTACATACATGAACGCTCTCAATCCTATGCAATATCCCAAAAAGATCATAAAGCATAAACATATGTGTGTACTACAAAGGAAATGCTAGACACCATGCAAGACTCTCTCAGACTTGTATCCCGCTTAGCATCCCTTCCTGCAAAAAGAACTGAAATAACTCCGGGTTCAGTCTTAGACAGACTGGTGGGTATAAAATAGGCATAGTATCCTAATATGGCAGAATTTAAACACATATATGCGGGTTATAATCCCATTCGAGGTTTTAGAGTAGTTTTCCCAAGTGGGACATTCAAACTACAACGAATAGGATTATAACGGTCCATTTCATTCATTAGGTCAATCGTGAGCCGGTGAGTGGCTAAATCTCTAACCTTCACCTTGTGTATCATTATCATTCATTCATTAGTGATCATACAAACATTCTTTCGTGCTCATTCATTCGATCATTCATATATCCCTTATTCCTCCGGTTAGTGGACGGGATTGTAAGGCCCGAACACTCATTCATTAATGCTAGAGGGATACATGAATCCCCAAAAGCTCAGATCCCCTTCTTCACTAATCTCCTAGTGAAGTTCGGGTTTACCGTAGTTGGTGGAACTAGTATACCTGGATCTCCGTCAGCCCATGCTTCCCCGGTTCACCAAATACACTGTAACATCCCGACTGATCAGACTTTCAGGTAACCTATTATGTGTGCAATTTAATTAATTCCCTTATGAGATTATGTGATATTTAATTGCTAACATGGATTTAATTGTTTAAACGTTTAACTTTCTAAGCTTCGTATTTTTTTATTCGTTTGGATCCGTATTTAATTCGGATTTTCGTGAATTCGAGATATGTGTTAATTATATGCTTTATGGACTCGATTATATGCTTGTTATATGTTTTGGTATTTGTTTTGATTGCCTTTTTGGGTTCGTTTTGGAGACGGGACCTAAAGGAGGCTAAAGAGAATTTAGCGCACCATAGGTTCCGGGGCACGTATTTTGAGCTCGGGAATTCGGATTCGAATTACGTCACGTCCGTTGAACCCGTTTCGATGATTTGGGTTCAATGGGACAAGCCTCACATCTTTCTAAGTTTATTAAGACCTTCGAATTTCACCCGAAACGAGCCCCTTACACTTGAGAGTTACCTTTTGACCTAATAAAGCCTTGTGGACCCCACTTAAGCTTAACCAAGCCCTAACCATGAGTTATACCTTGAGTTAACTACCCATTTCAGCCCCAAAACCCTTGAATACTGATCCATTCTCTCCCTCTCACCCACAAGTACCGATCAGTTCCAAGGGAAAAGAAGGAAGAAGAAACCCCTTTGGCCATTTCTTTGATTTTGAGCTCAAATCTCCACCAAAGCTTCTCAAATTCGAAAGGTAAGTTCATGGTTGTAATCTACACTCTCTCTTCTCTCTTTTATGTGATTTTGAGCTAATTTCCTTGGTGGATTCTTAAGATATGGCAAGCATGTGAATAGTTGATGTTGGGAGAATTGTTGATTCTTGCTTCCATCCGGGTAAAGCTAACGTGGTAGCGGATGCTTTGAGTTGGAAGGCTAGTGTTTCAGGTTTGGAAGCAGGTTCTAGTAGACAGGATTCAGTGGTTTTGGTTTGAGAGGGTTGCTTGGCTAATATTTCAGTTCAGCCGGTTTTGAAGCAGAGATTGATAGAAGCTCAATCTATGGATCCCGAGATTCAGAAATTGGTAGTTAAGTTAATGATTGATCCTGAAACCAAGTTTGGATTTGATGATTCGGGGTTGTTTCGATTCAAGGCTCGGGTTTGCATTCCTGATGAACTTAAGCAGTTGGTACTTAATGAAGCCCACAATTCAGCATATGCAGTACACCCCGTACCACCAAAATGTACAAGGATTTAAGGACTTTATTTTGGTGGAACGACATGAAGAGAGACGTTGCTAACTATGTTAGAAGATGTCAAACATGCCAAGTGGTGAAGGCAGAACACCAGAAACCGGGAGAAACTCTCCAACCACTTCCAATACCCGAGTGGAAGTGGGACCAAGTGACAATGGACTTCGTGTCCGGCTTGCCAAGGACCAAAGGAGGTTTCGATGGAATTTGGGTGATTATCGATCGATTGACGAAGTCGGCGCATTTCCTTAAGGTAAAGATGTCTGATAAGGTTCCTAAGTTGGCCCAGTTATATTGGAAGGAGATTGTTAGGTTGCATGGTACCCCGGTCAGTATTGTGTCGGATAGGGATCCTCGGTTCACATCCAGTTTTTGGCAGGAGTTACAGAAGTGTTTGGGGATGGAGCTTCACTTTAGTACTGCATTTCACCCACAGACGGATGGCCAATCTGAAAGGCTAATAAGGTATCTCGAGGACATGTTTCGTGCTTGTGCCTTGGATTATCAGGATTCGCGGGATGAACAGTTGGATTTGATTGAGTATGCCTACAACAACAACTTTCAGTCTTCTATTGGCATGGCACCGTATGAGGCTTTATATGGAAGGAAGTGCCGATCCCCTCTGTTTTGGGATATTGATGAGTGGCGGTGGACTAAAGATGGAAAGCTCGAAAGGGCTAAGAAACCTAAGGACATTCAGGATACCATCGAGAGGGTGAAAGTGATTAGACAGAGGTTGAAAGCGGCACAAGACCGGCAGAGAAGTTACACGGATAAGAGAAGACGACCCTTAGAGTTTGAGAAAGGAGATAAGGTCTTTTTAAAGGCATCTCCTAGAAAAGGGTATGCTCGGATTGGTAAAGGTGGAAAGCTTAATCCTCGCTACTTATGCCCCTTTGAGATCCTTGATCGAGTAGGGAAAGTAGCCTACAGACTTGATTTACCGCCGAGTTTGACAGGGATTCACAATGTGCTTCATGTCTTGCAGCTTCGGAAACATTATCCCGATGAGTCTTCTATTCTTCCAGTTGAGAAAGTTCAGTTGGAGCCGGATTTGACTTTTAAGAAGTATCCAGTTCAGGTGTTGAGGAATAGACAAATCCCTCTTATGAAGGTCTTGTGGCGTGACCAAGAATCCGAGGAAGCCACTTGGGAGACCGAGGATAAGATGAAACAGTTGTATCCGGAACTTTTCAAGACCTCGCCTCGGACCTGAGGATAGGTCCTTTTGAAGGAGGGAGGTTTGTAACATCCCGACTGATCAGACTTTCAGGTAACCTATTATGTGCACAATTTAATTAATTCCCTTATGAGATTATGTGATATTTAATTGCTAACGTGGATTTAATTGTTTAAACGTTTAACTTTCTTTACTTCGTATTTTTTTGTTCGTTTGGATCCGTATTTAATTCTGATTTTCGTGAATTTGTGATATGTGTTAATTATATGCTTTATGGACTCAATTATATGCTTGTTATATGTTTTGGTATTTGTTTTGATTGCCTTTTTGGGTTCGTTTTGGAGACGGGACCTAAAGGAGGCTAAATAGCATATAGCGCACCTTGGGTTCCGGGGAGCGTATTTTGAGCTCGGGAATTCGGATTCGAATTCCGTCACCTCCGTTGAACTCGTTTCGACGATTCGGGTTCAATGGGACAAGCCTCACATCTTTCTAAGTTGATTAAGACCTTCGAATTTCACCCGAAACGAGCCCCTTACGCTTGAGAGTTACCTTTTGACCTAATAAAGCCTTGTGGACCCCACTTAAGCTTAACCAAGCCCTAACCATGAGTTATACCTTGAGTTAACTACCCATTTCAGCCCTAAACCCCTTGAATACCAATCCATTCTCTCCCTCTCACCCACAAGTACCGATCAGCTCCAAGGGAAAAGAAGGAAGAAGAAACCCCTTTGGCCATTTCTTTGATTTTGAGCTCAATCTCCACCAAAGCTTCTCAAATTCGAAAGGTAAGTTAATGGTTGTAATATACACTCTCTTTTATGTGATTTTGAGCTAATTTCCTTGGTGGATTCTTGAGATATGGCAAGCATGTGAATAGTTGATGTTGGGAGAATTGTTGATTCTTGCTTCCATTCTTGTTTCCTTGAGATATGATGATGATATATGACTTCTAGAGTTTGATTCTTAGTATTTATTGCATATTCACTCTTGGTAGTTGAGGTATGAATGCTTTGCCATTAATGAGTTCTTGAGAATTTGGAGTTATAGCTTGTTGCGTTGTTCCCCTTTTCTTGCTTTGTTTGCTTGCATTTTTGTGGCTGAAGTTATTGGTACTTATTGGGCATGAATCTATGATGAATTGGTGTTGTTTTAATGTATGTCGAGTGTACTTTGGAAGGCATAAGAGACTCCTTAGAGCTAAGACCGAAATCCCCTGTTTTTGGTCTTCATTTTCGGTGTTGCTGCGTTTTTTTTTCCAGCCCGAATGCCTGACACGGCTGTGTCAGGTTACAAAGGAAAATGGACACGGCCGTGTTGAGCTGTCGAAAATTTTTTTTTTCAAATTAATTCGCCGGACACGGCCGTGTCCGTCCCGTTTGCATTTCTGACAACGCCGTGTCCAATAGGGTGGCATCCGAGGAGATTTCTTTCACCTTTTCGTTGCTTCTTGTTGTTTCTTCTTGCCTCATTTTTGATGTGTATGAATGATTAACTTGTTATATTACGTGTTAAGCCTTATGTTATGAATTCGTGTTTTGATTTACGTCCTTGTTTATGATATATGTTCTTATGTGCATTGTTTGCTCGTAAATGACCTAAATGTGGATTCATCTCATATCATTTGCATCATAAGCATATATAGGCATGTACCGAGCGTCAATGTGGTTCATATTGAGTCTAAGAGTGTTCCTTGTTGCTTGTCTTGTTCAGAGGATCTTCCTGTTGAGGACGAGCCTTCTCCGTAGGTGTCCGGTTTCCCCCTTTTTGTCTCCACTACGCACGTTGACAAGGTGAGGTTTTTGTTCTTTTAGTTAACGACCTATGACCCTATTTGATTTGAAGCTTCGCATGCGAATACGTATAATATATGGTAAATATGTGTATGATACATATGTTGCGGGATTGTTCCATTTGTTATAAGAGTTGGAAAACGTTTTGTATAAATATGTAAGCTATTTTGCCTTCGTTTGAAAAGTTTAGCTTTGTGCAAGTGTGTGTGTAAGCGAGATGTGGCTTTGAAAGATAAGCTTGGCAATACATTTGTGTCATTTTCGTGATCTGTTTGGGCCCGGAGTGTGGTATGGTAATCTCGGGACGACCGAGGGGTCGCCGAGCTCTTCCATCAACACCTCCATTTGAGAGTCTCACCCAACCTTGGGAGGATCGGGGAAGGGTGTTTCTCTTGAGCCGGCGGAGGCAACCGTCGAAGGTTTCAAGGTCGTGATTAAACCTTGTCTCGTCTGTGTATTTGGATAGTTAGGGCCGATCAACCCTTCTATCAACCGGTGTTGGGGATGGATTCTGATTTGTTTTGTTTTCCTTTGTTCTTAGTATATGGAAGTTGGGATGTGTGTGACTCGTACTCGCCAAGTTGGTCTATGGAACGAGGGTGGATTCCTAATTACCTAAAACTTAGGATTTGGCCTTTCTGCCTTTTTCTTTAACCTTTGTATATCTATATCACGGGAATTACTTTGGCTTGCAAAACCCACTCTCGGTTCAAGGATCCTTCCGTTTTGATTAATTGCTTTGCTCTATATGTATATCGGGTGTGTGAGTTAACCCCCTCACTAGTCACTAGGACTAACCCTCGTTGTTGTTTTTTTCCCTTTTTCCTTTACTTTTGAGTTTACAGGTTCTCCCGAGTCAAGCTAGGCGGCAAGTATCTTTTGGGTTTACTTGTGGTATAGCTTGAGTCTTCATGCATCATAGTGGTTACCCTTCTTTTTCTTATGTATCATGGATTATGTATTCTGATCACACTTATGTTCTTTTGGCCGTGATGGCATTGTATACTTTGTATATGATCTAGCTTTGTAGCTTGGATACTTGACCCTTCCCAATTTTTGATATGTATATATGTGATGATCTTGGGATTTATGTACGTTGATTTGCTTCCGCTACTCTGATTTTAAATTGCGCAGTTTTTTAGGGTCTAGGCCGCCTAGCTAGGGTGTGAGTTTTGTGTGTCTCCCGTTCGCTACAGTTTGATACGGGTGCGAACTCCCCATTTCGTTACTCGTGTTAGACCTTAGTGCGGGGGATGTGACACCTTTCGCTCCGGGGTGTTACATACACTAAGTCCCAGGGCCCCCATTCATTGTGAACATTCAATTCTCTCCAAAACTTTTGGTAGGCTTTATAAAATAAAAGCTTAACGTGGAAAACATTGACTCGTTGAAAGGCTCAATATATATATTTATATAACTTTGGCCAAAAGCTTGCACATTAGGTAAATTGGGTCATATCCTTTAACTAATAGAAGAAAAACCCACCTGATAGACAAAAGAACCCGACAAAGATCTCACTGCCCAACCTCATCTCCCACTGGATCAATATCTGTGTGACAAAGGTAGTGTGAGACTCAATTATGACCACATTTGACGCTTGGCAATGTAATGACATGTTATAGAATATTTAAAATGAAATCACATGTCCAACTATGATCATGAATGTCATGGATTTCAATTAAATATACAATGCATCAAGTTTCGTTCAATATATGGCAACCCGTATTCATTCATGTTCATGATTCCCATAATTTTCCATTCTTGCATGCATGTACCTCTTGGGGTCATATATCTATCATAAGATATAGATTTAATAGATTCACGTTGCATATAATTCGCAAATACGAACAATAACCACAATATAAACATTAAAGAGTTTCCCCAAAGTTGCCAATTCAAAGGACAAGGTCGTGTTGCATTTTCAAAGGAGTTGGACACGGCCGTGTCCGAATTTTGGAAAATAATTTTTGTAAGTCGAACATGTGACACGGCCGTGTCGAGTTTTTAAAGCATTTGGACACGGACGTGTCCGATTTTCAGAAAATATTTTACGCAAGTCGAACGTCCAACACGGCCGTGTCAACTAGTCCTCTTGAAACGAAAAACAGAGCAGAAGCTCTGTTTCTGCGAGGGAAAAGCTTGAAGAAGCAGGGCAGCAACAAGGAAGCTCTTACACAACACCTAGACATTAATTCAAACCATAAAACTCTTATAAATTATGTAACTTATTCATATTCATACAAATTCATGCCCAAAAATGACAAAAGACCACCTAAACTCAATCTTTCAAACATGGTGGTTTCAAGCTCCTTCAATGGCAACTCATGCAATAAGTACCCAACATGAAATTCAAAGATATGGAAATGATAAGGAAGTTACAAGCAGTATTTTCCATGCATTAAATTTCACTTTAAACCCTGAACATCCATAGAATCAAGAATTCATGTTATTTTGCTCATTTTCATGCTTTCTTCATAACACATGATTCTCTAACTCATACCAAGATATAATCGGAAGAAAATAGAGAGGAAGATGAAGAGAAAACAATTCATACTTTACCTTGGAAGAAGATGGAATGAAAGTTGATTTTGAGCTCAAAGTTTGGTTGATAAAAAAGGAGGGTTTCTTGGAACTTCTCTTGCTTCTTGGGATAGCTGATGATGATCGATGACAGGGAAGCATAAGGAAGGAATGAGAAGCTATCTCTGATATTAAGAATCATTCGGGTAGGAGTCGGGTCGATCCAAATCCGGTTGGTTTGTGAAAATGGTTCAAACCAATGTATAAAGTCGAAGTTGTTGAAACGCTCGTCGTTGAGGCTTAAATCATATCGAAAAGGAGTAGGGTCAAGTTTAAAGGATAGAAATCGTTGAAACAAGTCCACGGCGAAGACGGATCTCGATTTCGAGGTTCGGAGCTCAAGATATCGCGAAAACCGTTCAGGGTTGCCTATGATTCAAATAGGTCCCTAAACTTTCAAAAAGTGGCAATTAAGCCCACACTCAATTTACAATTGAGTCCAAAACATTCAAATAAGTTGCAATTAAACCCTCGGATCACACGAAACACTTAATTTCTTTCAATTACTACAAAATTCTCGAAATTCACATTTCCACAATTTCATTAATGTATTCATAGCTCACATTGGAATTCATATGAAATTTAAACAAATAATTCAAATTATAAACGAATTTAAACAAATAACCAAAATATAAAATCATACACTTAAATTAGATATGCACATAGCACTTACCTGCACGTGTGAAATCGCGGGGCGTTACATGCGTAGAAAACGAGCACGTTTCATAGGGTTTAACAATAACCTAATCTCACCTTATACAGACAAATACCGAACGCGAAGCATGATCTGCCCCGAGATCGACACGGCCAACGGGACACCACCCCGGGTGCACCTGAACAAACTGAAGGCATAAAACAAGACTTAGACTCAAAGATGAACCACATAGACGCACGGCATATGCATGTAACACATCAAGGCATGTTCATGGGCACAATTAATGCAATTAAGGGCAGTTAGTCATTTAAGAACACATAACACGTTTTAGTACAAAACCAAATCATATAATTACAAAACATATCTTATAACATGAATTCATATTCATAACATAACGTAATACAAGTTAGGATCATGCTTAGGGAGGGATAAAAGCGTATAACTGTAGCACCCTGGAGCGTAGAGCACTACACACACTATAGCCCAACACGTGTAACGAAATGGAAAATCCGCACACACACCAAGCTACAGCAAACGAGTGACAAACAAAACACACACACTAGCTAGGTAGTCTAGACCCTAATACAGAGTGCACATAATAAATCAAAATCGAATGGGAAGCACTAGGGTCAACATATAACTACTCATACAAGCTCAACATATAATCAAGATATACATAACATGCCCATCCCAGGCGAAATAAGTCATACAAGGGTCGAAGTTCAAATTCTGAATCATAACTTTTACATATTAATACATAATATCAAAACTGAAAAGTAAAGATGCAAGTTATGCGACAGACTCGACTAACAAACTCAAACAAAAGACCGCCGCCTAGCCCGAACCAGACTTGCACCTGCAAACTCAAAGAAACAAAGGGGAAAAGAAGACAACGAGGAGGGGTCAGTCCTAAAAACTGGTGAGGGGGCTAACACACTCACACGTTCATATACTTAAGAGCAGAGCATAGTCAAAATCTAAAAGTTCATGAACCGGGGTGTGGTTTTTGCAATCTAAAACACTTTAAAATGTGGTACTAAGTAAATAGAAAAGAGTTAAGGCCGAAGGCCAAAATCAACTAAATTTTAGAAATTAGGAATCCACTCCTATTTCACGAACCAAGTTCATAATCAAATTCACACAACTCGATGAGTACGAGTCTCAGACCAACCTAACCCCTTTCATAATTAAAACCGAATTCATAATTCAAACGAAAACATAATCAAACCTACATACGTCTTCTCCGGGTGATGGAAGGGTGGCCTACCCTAACCATCGTTCATACAGTATGGGTCGTGAGTTTCATGACACTCACGCCCGAGGACTCCATTCCCCACTAAAACTCCTAGTGGGTTCAGGGTTGATCCTTTCTAAGTGGAGACCGTATTCAGGAGTTTCGTCCCGGGGCTCCTTTGTACAAATCTCTGGGCCCAATTCATAGTTTATAATTCATAATTCAAAAATCATACTTATTTTCAAATGATAACTCGCTATTTCAAAACACGTACGCCGACCCTTTTCAAAACGAACAAACCAAAATAACTTACGTATATATGAAAACGTTTTCAAACGTTTCATAGCAAACTGGCCAATTCCCACAAAATACATATCAAACACGTATCGATATACATATATATATATATACATAGGTCGCATGGGAGCTTAAAACACATTTAGGATCGTAGGTCATAATAACTAAAAGAAAGAAACCTCACCTTGTCGACCAAACCGAACGAAGCGAACCAAAAGACTCCTAAAGCACTAGCTCCTTACACACGAGACGAACCTATGAACAAAACAAAGAACAAAGGACATACTTAGACTCAATACAAGACAATTAGACGCTCGGAAAATGCATATGAATGCAAATGATGTATATGAAACGTAACAAGGTGACATTTAACACATATAAATTCATACCAACTCATAGATCACATATTTTACGTCAAACGGATTCACAAATTTCATATAATGAACATAACATATCATATAACATGTTAGCAATGCATACATATCATAAAACGAGCAAAGAAATATCGCACAAGGCATATAAACAAAGTACTACTTCATACATACACGTAGGAAGGCATAACAAACACATCTTGTCATATATCGCGTATATAAGTATCGAAATTACGTAATAATTTCATATTAAAGCACATAACATGATATATAACAAGTTAACATCATATTATAACATATCAAAAGCATTCAAGAGTTTAAATTTCGTAAGAGGGGCAAAGAATGCAAGGAAAACATCACACGTATCATTTAAACGTTCATGCGTTCAAGTCACTTTTACACTTAATAGACGAGTCCTTAAAATTAAAATAAATAATGAAACATATCATATACTAACATACTAATATGTTGGGATCATAATTGGGGTAGGAGAAATCAAATACAATCGAAAACGAAACAAGAAAACAAACAAATAAACAACACCACAAGAATATACGCAAGCAACCACCAAAACGGAGCAAAAAGGCAAGGGGTAACGGGGGTTAACACTCCCATGTACAATGGGAGTAACCCCCGTTAAGGGAGGCGGAAGCCAAAGTCTCCAGCAGCCATGGATGTAACGCCCGTTACCTCCACAAACCGTAAACGCCTTAATGGGCGTTACCCTGTGCAGGCTTCTTCTTCCTCGCGAGGAATAGCCCTGTTCTCCTTCTGCATGGCCAAGCAGCAGCAACAGATCAAGAAAGCAAACAAAGAGGCAGCAAAATAGTAGCTAAAAGCAAGGAAAACACGCATCAAAACTCACGCAAAGAAAGCACACAAGCAGCGGTAACAACAAAGCTCAACAAGTCCAAAGAAAGCTTTAAGAATTCCATGGTTCAACAATGGTGGAGCTTCATACATTCCATGTACATCAAATTCAAGCAAAAATACACATAAATGCAGTAAGTTTAATCATATTTCATGGTTCAATTCACATAAAAATGAACTGAAAGCATGGATTCAAGAATTGAAGCTAAAACCTAACTATTCACGCTCAAACTCATAGGATGCTCAAACCTCCATGAAAATACACAAACCATAGCTTAAAATAACACCAACAAGATAAGGAATAAGAATATATTCATACCTTTTGAATCGGAGAAGAATCGAATAAGATATGAGCTTGAAATCTTCAAAGATGAATAATACAAAATCCCTTCTTCCTCTCTCTCGGTTTCAGCTGCTTCTCTCTCTCTCTCCATGGAGCTGATTTCTAAATGAGGGTTATGGATAGAGATAGAGGGCTTAACCAGGGTTAATTTGGCTCAAGAATCAAAGTATTTTGGTAAGAAATGAATTAGTTATGGCCAAAATCGTAAAAGGATGCAGTCACGCGCGAGGTTCACGATTTGGGCGAAATTCGGAGTGTCAAACGGGCTTAGAAAATTACAAAGATAGGTTCAAAAGCTCCCAAATTTCGTTACAAGCCCAGTGCCACTTCCAGGATTCGAATCCGAATTCCCGAGCTCAAGATATAAACTCCGGAACACAAGGCGCGCTAAAATGAGTTAGGCCCTCGAGTCACTAACAAATAAAATATGGTGCGTTACCATATCAAACAAGTCCGAGAATGTAAAACGAGCATATAGACGAATTTATTACACATATTTTTCATGTATATCAAATTTTCACAAAATTAGGAAACAAGTCGGAACTCAAACGCATCGAAAACAAGTTCAAAAGGTTAAAAACGTTCAAATATTCATATATAACACTGAACAAATAATTCATATTAATTCAAGAATTAACATATAACAATATAACAGACATATAATAGCATTAATATATAATTTAAAAATGCACTTAGCTCACTTGTTACGACATACCTATACGGCCGAAAGTCGGGATATTACAATAACAAACACACGAAACGGAACAAAGCACACAACTCCACACAAAGGGGGAGACACCCCAAAAGAGCAAACTAAGCCACGACCGTGGCTCAGTACAGAGGTTCGAAGATTCCCGTGTCTCCCTCAACATCCAAACTGAGACACGGTCGTGTCTCAGTACAGAGGGCCAAATCTACGAGACCCACGGCCAGACACGACCGTGGCACCCAACAAGCCTATGGGGAGACACACGTCTAAGCTTCAAGCAGCAGACATGGCGGGCGAGAGAGAGAGAGAAAAAGGGGGAACAACAAGGTTCCAACCCAACCACAACTCCAAATACACCAAAATCGCATATACAAGTCATATATAACACCTAGAACATATTTTTGCAAGTAAAAGCTCACGAAACGAGCCCAAACACATCGAATTCCAAATTTAACACTATGCATCCATTTCATAAAAAGCATGGATTCGGGCAAAATAAACAAAATACAATCGGAAGGAAATAAAGTACTCAAAGAGAGGAACACATTGCTTACCTTGGATTGTCGATTGGGCGAGTGAGGAAGTCGGAACTTGAGCTCAAAGTTCGGGAGTGAATAGTATCCAAAATCTCTTCTCTTTTCCTGCCTATGGACCGATGGAATGCAAATGAGGGAGAAAGGGGGTGGTTCGGTCTATATAAGCTAGGAAAACCGGTTCGGTTTGGTTCACGACCGGTTCAGTTCAAACGGTTAGAAGTTAAATCAGTCGAGAGGTCAAACAGCTTCAGAAAAGGTGAGGCTATTTCCATTGGACCCGAATCGTCGAGACAAATCCAATGGTAGTGTCAGAATTCGAATTCAAATTCTCGAGCTCCGTTAGCCGAGAAACGGCTCAAACACCCTAATCTCGGTTAGGTTCCTAATCTTCAAATAAATGGACTTTCGAGTCCAAACACTTAATAAACAAGTTCTAAGGCAAAGAATAACTTAAAATATAATTCATATAGGCACGTTAGACATGCAACGTCACATTCTTACAGTTAAACAATTAAATTACGTAATAAACTCACTCGTGATGTCATACCTGGATTGCCGAGAAGACGGGGTGTCACAACCAAAACCTGATTAAACAAGTTCAAAACCACACTAGCACACATACAAGCTAGAAGTACAATTAATACAATAAATAACAACATATAACATGCTTTAATCATTAAAAAAATTCAATCTAAAACTCTCATTTAATATCAATATATTTAATACCCCATAACTCCAACATTTCATCATAAATGCATAGATGATAACATAATCAGGCATATATGTACTAAAACGCAAGTTGTTGAATTCAAAAATACATAACCCTAGTTCCTAAATCATCCAAACCTAACATATTCAAACTCACCACAAGATAGGAAGAACAAAAGGAAGAAAATGAAGGATGATGAGCTATCTAGCAACTCTGCTGATCGCCAGCATCGGACGGTGGTGGACGGTCACTGGACTCCCCTTTTTTCTTTCTTCTCCAAAACCGTCGGGGTGTGTGTCTATGGAAACAATTTTGTAATGTATGTGTATAGTTGATGAGCCAAAATTCATATGGGAATTGAAATCAATTTCAATTTAATGCAATTAGGTCCCTTAATTTATGATTTAATTCGATTGGGTCCCCAAAGTTTCCAATTAGTTCAATTAGGTCCAATTAAATAATGCAATTAAATCCTAAACTTCTCACAAGTTTCATTTAAGGCCACCTGAATTAAATACGACATGCTAGGCAATTAAATTGCGAAAGGTTCAAACGCAAGTATGAAGTTCAATCACATATTTCACATAATTCAAACAAATAACATAATTGAATTTAAACACAGTCTAAATAACATACGGTAAAACGTAAATGAATAAACCTAACTCTAGAAAACCACACGTGTGGCATGCGTACCTGTATGGCGAAAACAAGGGGTGTCACAACACCAGTTCGGTCAAGGTTATGATCCAACACTGGATTACCTCGTCCAGGTTTAGTGCAATAAAAAATGTTAGAATTGTTATTCCTATCCTTGTCTTTGGGTATATTTGGCTTGAATGTAACAAATGTAAATATAATGGAAAAAAGTTTTCTAATATTATCATTATTAGCTGAGTTTTAAATCATTTGTGCAAACTTCATCTGATCTATAATATGGGATGAGATAGTGGCGCAGAGAAGTGGCAGTTGCTAGATCTTGGTAGTGAATGTGTAGCGCCCGGAACGGTGGGCCACCACATCCCCCATACTTAAAACCGAAGCCACATATGAAATGGAAGTCCATATGTGAGTCTAAGTCTAAGCGAACGTGGACCTACACACACACACTAGGCTAACAGGGCTAAAGATGAACCAGAGCGCATAAAGCAAATAAACAAAGTGCGGAAGCAATTAAACAGGATCAACAAAGAGCTCATCACGAGCCTACATCATATACATGACCATCATGGCCCAAAAATACATCAAGTATGCCAAGAGTATCATAATGAAAGTCTTAGACAAAAGTCATATCAAATACAAGCTATAATATAAAAAATAAAAAAAACAAAAAAAAAACTAAGTATGAATGCAGACTCGTCCTAAACCAGCTAGTACGACATAAAGACGCACTTCCCCGCCTAACACGAGCCAACCTGCATCTAAAAGTGTTAAAAGAGAGGGTCAGTCCAAACTCGACTGAGTGAGGGGGCGAACGCACACCCACACACTTATACGTATAGAGCATAACACATATCAAAAGGGTGGGTCATAAATCGAGCTAAGGTTTTGCATACCAAGTCATTTTCAAAGGCATATCATATAATACGTAAAAAAAGGCTAAACCGATTCATAATCCACGAATAACATAAACATAAACAAATACCCGACGAGTACGGGCGTCCACCAACACACCTCATAACATAACATAAAAACCGAAATCACAATACATATCCATACCCCACAACCTTGGTGTTTTGGGAATCAAACCCTCTCCACCTACATTACCAATACACATTGGGTAGCTAACTACACTGTGCCTTTCCTAGTTATTCACCGAGGGGCCAAAGCACCATGCCTCCTCAATCTCCAAGAGTCGCACGTAACTTCAAATGGGAATCATGCACAGGTTTAACCCGACGACCCTTGCCGTCCTGGGCGTCTTTACCCACAATTCCCGGGTCCTAACATACCTTATCATACCATATTCCCATATTTCAGGGCTTATCTCGCACATACCATAACATAAACGTACATAAGAGTTCAAAACATTGGCTTACATATGCTCATACTTATACCATTTTCATACACTCGAAGCGTATCCATAAGATCGTAAACATAGCTTATAAACACATATTTAACTATATATAAGATATATAATCGAATGCGGCATCAGAAAACATCACATAATAGGCCATAGGTTGCTTATCTAAAAGAAAGAAACCTAAACCGCACCTTATAACAAAAGGGTAGAAGTAGAAGGACCAAAGCGGACAAACAAAGACCTAGGCCTCGGGCTCGACTTCCTCCAAAAGTGGCTCTATAACAAACAAACATAATCCCGAGACTTAGACTCAAATATGTACCAATTAGATGCCCGACTATGCATATGAATACAACATATGCACATGAGATGCAAGAGTGCAACACTTAGGTCATTCATGACCATATCTTGCAAAGAACTTATCAAATCAATCTTAATAAAACGCTCATAACACATAATTCAACATGTTAACAAAGCATATAAGCCATAAACGGAGTAAGGGAATGAACATACGAAGTAAAGAAATGAACAAACATCACACACATATACAAGAGAGGGGCTTCATGCAGCCACTAACGGCCGTTAGTTAGGTCAGCAACTCTGGCCTAACCTAACGGTCGTTAGTCCCCCTTAACACACAAGAACCCTAATGCCCGTTAATGGGGTCAGGATCTGAGGGAGTACGGGTAACGCCCGTTACCCCTCTATACGTGCATGGTGCCTTAATGGGCATTAGTGCATACAAGGCTAGAAATGGTGCGAATTCTAGCCCTGTACTCCCTTGCAACTTAAACCAAACCAAGGAAACAAAAGGTAACATATTGAGGTAAGTTTAGGAAACAAAAAACACAGCAAATCAGCCTGTAACGCCCCAGTTTTTTAGTCGAATAACGTTACGTATGTGTTTACTAATTTGCGCAAATTAATTGGCTACATGTGTTGTCTATATTTAAATTTCTGGGTTCAATTGGTAAATATGTGATTAATTGAAATATATGCAATAATTGAATTGGAATAATATGAATAAATTGTGTGCCCTTAATTATGCGTTTAAATTATTTAATTGTTTAATTAATCATTTTTTATAATTACTAATTGTAGCTTTCATTAATTGCTTCATTATACGCATTTCGTTATATATTTAATAAATATTTAAAATGGATTCTTAAATTTTATTTGAATTTTTAAAATTATATGAATTATTGGTCGATTTGCATTTACGTGACAAGTTGTGCGAATTAATTGTTTATACATGTTTTATATATTTAATATTATATATTAAATGTTAATTTATATATATATATTAAGTTAATTAATATTATATATATATGAATTAGTTGATATATAATTTTAATGTTATTAATTTTATATATATATATATATATATATATATATATATATATATATATATATATATTTAAGTCGTGTAATTGTTTTTTTTTAAATTAAATAAATTTGTACATTTTATATCCTAATCGCGCACTTTTAATTTAATGTATATATTAGTTGTGCACTTTAGTTTAATTTAATTATGTATTTAATTTTGTCATTTATTTGAATTGTTATGGATTTTCAAATGCATTGTTATGAGTGATATAAATGTGCTTCGTTTTTATATTATTTGATACCGAAATTTCGTGAAAATTTAATATGTTGTAGTTATATGTGTTATGAATATGAATATGTGTTCGTTTCATGTTTTTGGATTTGTTTGCATGAGTTTCGAATTTATTTTGATTTTGGAATCCAAATCGGGGGCTAACGAGCAATTAGCGCACCCTTGGTTCCGTAATTGATATCTTGAGCTAGGAAGCTCGGATTCGAGTTTCTTCAACTTCGCCGAACTCTTAACGAAAATTCGAGTTTAGTGAACTTAGCCTTATATTTTTCCAATGTCATTTGAACCTCCGAAATCCAACCGAAAAACGAAACGGAGACAAAACTGACCATGTTGTATTAAAATGACTATAACTCATCCAAACTTTAACCAAATTAACCATGGTTTGATGCTATGGAACCCGAACTCAACCACCTAGCTTGCTATACCATCTCTTAACCGAACCAACCCTCCCACAAATCAGAAATCTCATCCAAAGCCACTGCATTCCAGACATTCCCGCAACCTTGCCTTCCTTGGAGATTTTGGAGCTCAAATCTCTTCCAAACCTCCATTAATCCACAAGGTAAGCTTACGGTTGTATTATGCATCCAATATGAGTCATTTTCATTCATTCATCCCTAATTTTGATCATGGTTTCATGGATATATGGCTGCCTTGAATAGATACTTAGGTTATGGGTTCATAAGTTGATCTCTTTCAATTCTTGTTGAATTTGATTGATTCCAAGCATGAATATGATTGTTTTGATCTATTCTTTGCATTTATGGTGATGTATTAGCTGGTAGTTGAGAATTGGTTGAGTTACCATTAATGAATTTTGAATGAAAATGGAGTTTTTCCCCCCTCTTCCTTCGTGTTGCTGCTGCTGCGTTTGAGCTTGCTTGGGGCTGAAATTGTATGTTGGTTTGGAGTTTTTTTGCTGCATATTTGTTGCCTTGCCTTACCTGAACATGTTGGTTGATGATTGGAATGGTGCTGCTCTGTTTTTCTCCATGTTTCTGTTTTTTTTTTTTCTGCATTGCATAGGGTCGTGCCGATGACCTGATTTGCCTTTTATTCAGTCGCGCCCGCGACCCATATTTCAGCTGCTCACGTATTCTTGTAAATTGGAGGAAAATGGTTGATAATTAGGGTAGCGGCCGCTACCATTTCATGAAGAAAATGGGTCGCGGCCTCGACCCCTGCTCTATGCACAAAAATTTCAGTTTTCAGTTGCATGCATGGCTTTTAAATTGTTCCTAATTTCCTTCTTTGCATGGTTGTAGTTGATTATATATATACATACGTATTTGTTTGCATGAATAGGTAATGATTTCAATTGTTTTAAGTACTAAATGCATGCTATGATTTGTAATTTGGTTGATTTAGTGCATGCATGCATGGATTGTAACTTGTTATCTTAATATATGCATGCATGCCATGCGTAGATTATATATATATTTTTTAAACCATAGTTAACATATATATTTAAATATTATTCAATTTGATTAAATTTTAGAAATTATGTGTTATTTTAATTTGTGTTATATAATTTCCGAACATGACTTAAATGTTTCTATTTACCTATTTTTTAATTGTGAACATGTTATACTACGTGTTATGATTTTATTTGAAATTCGTGGATCAATTGATTTCAATGTGAAGGTTATGAACTTGAACGGCTTTAAATGATTCTTGAAATGAATGAAATGAACGTTTATATGTCTTGAAGACATTAATAGTGCACATGAACATGTTCATTACGTAATATACTCTTTTATGCATTCATATCATGATCATTTCATTGCCGAGCGTCTTAATTGGTCATTTTGAGTCTCACTTCACCTCTCTTGCACAAATTTTGATCTCGTTGGAGACGAGGCCGGTCCGTGAGTCTCTTGTGCTTCTTTTTGTCATTTCAAGGTGGGTTTCTCTTCTATTTAGTTATATGACCCTATATACCTTCAATGTGTAAAGTTTTCGACCAAAACTAATATATGTATATAGAGTCGTTTCAAGAGTAAATGTTTACAACGTAAAGTCTTATTTTATAAATCCTACCAAATGTTTTGGCGAGAAATGAATGAATACACGAATGGGGCCCAGGGACTTAGTGTGAGTGGCTATCCGGGGAGGCATTGGCCGACGGTGATCCCTCACATTAGTTCCACCAATGAACGGCGTAATCGGACCTCGATAGGAGTTAGCGAGGAATGGACGCTGAGTGCCATCTGGGGAGTCATGTTCCCCTTTTGGTCAATGAATGGGTGGTCGGGCCTTGCAAACTCACCACCAACCCGGAGGAAGAAGGTGTAAATGTTATTGAATGTGCACGAAAAGAATGTTATGCTTGAAATGAAAGAATGAATGAATGTTTAATAAACTACACAAGGTGTTGGTTGGAGATTGTAACACCCCCCACGTGAGACGCCACATCCCCCGCACTATGACCCGACACGTGTACGAAATGGAAGGTCCGCACACGCGCCAAGTCACTGCGAACGGGTGACAAATAAAAACACACGCACTAGCTAGGCAGTATCTAACCATGTACAAAAGAAAATATGCAAAACGTGACGGCGGAAGTAGCACGAAATGCCAACTTACAGAAACTTTTACACACGAAGCGTACAACGCAGTTCATACATTAGAATCAAATATACGGGTTCAACTAGTTCAGCAAACCTGTCCTAACCTGTCCCGAATAATTACACATCAAAACGGGTTCAACTAATCCGAGCACCTGTCCTAACCTGTCCCGAATTCCAAACATTCAAATCATAGATTCCCAACCTGCACAGAAAATATCTTATACAGAGTTTACGAATCATAAATCAGAATAAAATACTTAACAAACTTAAACGAACAGACACAGACTCGACAGACATGACACACCGCCGCCTAGCACGAACTCCAACGACCTGAACCTGCAACTAAAAACATAAACGGGGAGGGGTCAGTCCAAAGACTGAGCGAGGGGCTGACACACGCACAATATATATATATAGAGCAAAGCACAAAGAAGAAGCGACGTTCGTGAACCCGGGGTTAGTTTTTGCACGCCAAAACATTTTCCCGTGATAATATACATATAGGGAGACTTAACAAAACATAACGAACAAAACTTAGCTTATGCATATCTCAAAACATACGTTCAACTCAAGCAGACTTGGCACACGTATCAAAACATAACTTATTGGTTTAATAGCAAAATCCAATTTTTATCTTAATTTAAGAATCTACCACCGTTTCACGAACTTATGACAGACGGACAGACAGAACACTCGGTGGGTACGAATTTAATCCAACCAAGCTCCTCAGATCACACACTTGCAGAAACAGACGGAATCAAAACAAACATACCTTCCTTCACACCGTTTGGGGAAGAGAGATGCCCCTCTCAACCCCTACACAGAAATGTAATGAGACGGGGGATCCACCCGCTCCTTCGACGGGTCACGTAGCACGCCGCCGGCTCAAGAAGACCCGCTTTCCCCTCGACCTCCCGAGGATGAGCTAAGTCTCCCTTTTGTGGAGAAGTGCACAGGGGTTGTAACCGGCGACCCCATGGTCGTCCCGGGTCTCCCTTACCCACAACTCCGGGGCCCATCACACAGATAACACACATATATCGGAAACTTAACCCGCCACACACAGACAGACAGACTTATCTCATGCATATCGTACTTATCATATCACACGTACATATCACACACACTGACCTCAAAATTATAACAGAACTGAGACAAAGCATACGTAGGCTCATACATAGCGATTCGTACTTTTCAAATCAAATCATATGACAAAACCAGCATGTAACGCCCCAGTTTTTTTTATTAGTACAGCATGACGTATGTGTTTACCAAATTACGCGAAATAATTATTTATACGTGTTTTACATATTTAATTTTATTTTTGTATGTATTAAATGTTAATTATTTTATTTAATGTTATTAATATTAAATACATTTATATAATAGAAATATATTTATATATATTATTTGTGTACGTGTGCATGAATGTAATTAATGCATGCATTTCATATTTGTGAATTATATTTGCATGCATGTATTATAAAATATATATATACGTATGCATGCATTATTATATATAATTATATATGAATTTAATTGTTTATTAATGTTAATGTTATGAATTTTATTGTTACATTGCGTATGAGTGACATTTACGTGCTTCGTTTCTATTTGAATTGATACCGGAATTTTATGCGAATTTAATATGTTGAACTTATTAGTGTCTTGTATTTGTCTATTTGTTCGTTTCGTATTTTCGGATTCATTTCCATATGTTTCGGATTTAATTTGAATTTTGGAATCTAAGTCGGGGGCTAACGAGCACTTAGTGCACCCTTGGTTCCGTATTTAATATCTTGAGCTCGGGAACTCGGATTCGAGTTCCGTCAACTTCGCAGAACTTGTAACGAAAATTCGAGTTTGGTAAACTTAGCCTTATATTTTTCTAACGTCATTTGAATCTCCGAAATTCAACCGAAAAATGAAACGGCGATGAAACTAACCTTGTTGCACTAAAATGACCATATCTTGCTCAAACCTTGACCAAATTAACTATGGTTAGACTTTTTGGAACCCTAACTCAACCATTTATTCATCCATTAACCCCCCAAACCGAGATAACCCTTCCCACTTGCTGAAAATTGGCCACACATCATCTGCTTCCCAGTTTTTCCCGTAACTCAAGCTTTACCAAGAGATTCAAGCTCAAATCTCCTTCAAAACCTCTATTAATCCACAAGGTAAGCTTGGATATGTTATGTACATTCAATATGATTCATTTTCATTCATTCATTCATCCCCAAATTTGATCATGGTTTCATGGATTTTTATGGCTGAGTTCGAAATAGTTAGATTTAGAGCTTTTTGTTGATCTCCTTCGATTCTTCATGGATTTGATTGATTCCAATCCTGAAAATGATTGTTTTGACATCCTATTTTCATTTATGATCATTGATTACATGGTAATTGAAGTATTCATGAGTTATCATTAAGGACACTTTGAGGAAATTCATGAAATAAACTCATATATCTTCATCTCACGTCTGAGCTTCCTTGGGGCTGACTTGTATGCTAATTTGGAGTTATTTTACTGTAATTTTGATGGCTTAACTTACCTGAACATGTTGGGGATAAATGAGATCAGTTGTGCCCGGTTTTTACGTGATTTTGCCTTGTTTTTAGGAATGTGTTGCTGCTATCAAACTGCTGCATCTTCTTGCTTTTTTTTGCTGTCAGTTTTGTGGGAGTTGTTGGAGGTGAATTGCTGCTGTATTTCATGCCTTTTTGTTGCTGCATCATTTGGTTTTCTTTGTGGCATCTTGTTGTTGCATTTCATGACAGAAAACAGGGAGTGATGGTTGCGTATGTGTTGAGTTGCTGCGTTCTTGGCACGGGGGTGTCAATCCTTCCTTTCTCAGCTTGTAACGGGCGTGCTAAAGGGTGGTTTTCTCTGTACCGAGACACGGTGGTGTCTCGGTTTGTTCATTGTGGGTGACACGGGGGTGTCACCTTGTAATTTCATGCATTTTGCTGCTGTGTTGCTGTGTATTGCTGCTGTTACTTTCCTTTTCTTCTTGCATGCATACGGTTTGCATGCATGTTGTTGTAGGAACATAGGCATGCATATATATATGTACATACTTAAATAATTACATGCATTTTGGCAATATATATATATACATATATATTAAGGTATGAAATTGCATGTATGCTATATATGTATATGTATAACTATATATTTTGGGATTTGTTTATTTGCATGCATGTGTTTTAATTGCATGAATTTTTGCATGCATGAATTAGTTTAATGCATGAGAATGCATGCATGGAATTTATTAAAATTGGTATTACATGCATATTGTTTTTCTTACATGCATGGTTCGTACGTGCATGGTATATATATATATATGTATATATTACATGCTATAATATAATATATGCTTATATATATTTATATATATTTATTAAATAGTAAATATTATTGATTTAATTGAAATATAGAATTTAATTGTTACCTATTTCATGTTTATTTAATTCCCGATATTTAATTGAATGTATTTAATTGTTTAACTTCTAATTATAAATGCGATTAAATGTGTTTAATTGTTTATGTTCTAAATTTAAATGTGATTTAACTTGTACTTGGATTATATTTGAATTTCTTGAATTAAGTTGATTGAAATTTTGAATTCGAATGAAAGTGAATGAAAGATTGAACGACTTAATTATATAATTTAAATTCCTTTAACGTGAAATGTGAAGGATATGAACTCGTTTGAATACGAATGCTTCATTGAATGAATGAATTGAATGTTTATATGTGTTTAAGACTTTAATAGTGCACATGAACGTGTCCATTACATTATAGCATCTCTTATACATTCATATCATAATCATTTCATTGCCGAGCGTCTTATTTGGTCATATTGAGTCTCACCTCACCTCTCTTGCACATATTTTGAGTCCGTTGGAGACGAGGCCGGTCTGTGAGGCTTGTGTGTTCTCCTTGTTGCCGTTTAAGGTGGGTTTCTCTTCTATGTAGATAGACGACCCGATATGTCTCCCTATGTGAAAAGTTTTAAGCCAAAGTAATACGATATATATATATTGAGTCATTTCTCGAGTAAATGATTGCAAACGTAAAGCCCTTATTTCATGAATCCTACCTAATATTTTGGCGAGAATGAATGAATGTTCACAATGAATGGGGCCCAGGGGCTTGATGTGAGTGGTAACCCTAGGAGGCAAGGGCTGACGGCGATACCTCACACTAGTCCCACCAATGAACGGCGTAACCGGACCTCGTTAGGAGTTAGCGAGGAATGGACGCTGAGTGCCATCTGGGGAGTCATGTTCCCCTTTTGGTCAATGAATGGGTGGATGGGCCTTGCAAACCCGCCACCAATCCGGAGGAAGAAGGTGTAAATGTTATTGAATGCGCACGAAAGAATGATATGCATGAAAAGAATGAATGAATGGATGAATATTAATGAATGTTAATGAATTACACAAGGTGTTGGTTGGAGATAATGCACGCCCACTCGCCGGGCCACTAATGACCTTGACCTAGTGTTAATGAATCGTTATAATCCCTTTTGATGATTTCTATTCACCCACTTGGGAAATTCTTTAAAACCTCACTTGGGATTATAGCTTGCATGTGATTGTTTAAATATCGTCTTATATTATATTATGCCCTGCTTTTATACCCACCAGTCCCTTTTGGACTGAACCCGTTTGGTTTTCAGTTGTGTTGTGCAGGTGTCAAGGGAGCTAGGCAGGAATTCGAGTCATAGGTCTTGCTTTCATTTCTAGCCCTTTGTATTTTGGTCTTACACTCACATATTACACTTTTGATCATTGTATATGGATATTATATTGGAGCGTACTTGTTTTGAGCCATGACGGGAATTGGTGATGTATATGAATTGAAATTTGGAACTATGATGCTCATTGTAAATATATACTTGATGTATGGCCGTTTATTGCTTCCGCTTTAATGTTTTACGTTGTTTTTTTTTTGGTTCAAGGGTTAGTCCCACCTAGCATAGAGTGTGTGTATGTCCCCGTTCGCCGTGGTTTGGCTCGGGTATGGATTATCCATTTCATATTCGGGTCGGGCCTCGGTGCGGGGGATGTGACACCTTGCGCTCTGGTGTTACACAGTAAAATACGTACTTCACACATATCTACATATACATAAGGCTTATAAACCGCATGCATTCGAAAACGAGCACGTTGCAATAGGGTATAACTATATCCTAACCTTACCTGGCACCAAACACGGCCGAAGACACAGCAGATGGTTCACCCCGAAACCTGCACGACCCACTTGTCACCACCCCGGGTGTACCTGAACCAACTGAACACACAAAACAGACCACAAGGCTCAGACTCAAATAGACAACCACACAGGGATGCACGGCAAATGCAATCACATAAACAGGATTCAAATTCACATATTACACATCTACAAAGCAATCAAATTAAATTCACATATACATTTCATAAAATTGCACATATTACCAAGCCAAATAAATCACATAATAACATGCTACGAATTCATTTAAATCCACGGGGTCCTAAGCAACTTACAACTAAGTCACATAATTATTCAAGTCCTCATATAATTTTTCGATGCATAACAAATTCACAAATATTAGATAATAGATTAAATTCCAATTTACGTGATTAAACCTTAATTCAAAGTTTCAATGTTAGACATAATAATTTCTTTAACATATTCGTGATTAACATATTTATTTACCAAGTGACAAGTTATAGTTTAATTAATTCAAATCACGTAAGTTCACATATCACATTTCATATAAAAGCACGTAGTACGAGAACAAACAAATGATATAATAGCATGTTTCGAATTTCATTTAAATCTCACGAAATTACATATTAAATTCTAACCATTCTAAGTTCATATAATTCATTCATGGCATACCCAATTCATATATCACATAACGGAATCAGTTAGACCAAAAGGGGGATTCAAATTGCAAATCAAAGCATCCACATATATCATAATTCATTTTATACATGATCTCGCACACATTGGATTACAATTCGATTGACAAATCTAGCAAATCGCAATTAAATTACAATTAGAACAAATAATTAAATATTCATAATTACACAAATAAATTCACAGAAAAAAAAACCGAGTGTCCGATTAACGAACGGAAAGCGGCAATGGACTCACCATAACAAGACGGACATTTTGTCCGAAGCCCGCCGGAACGCCGCCGCCGGAGCCGCCGGAATAGTGGCCGGCCGCCGTTCGGCCGCCGCCGGAACGTGCCGGAAAAATCCCGAAAAATCACCCGTGCAAGGATTCCTCGTCCTCAATCCAATTTGTAACGCCCCAAATTCCGGAAGTTCAGGTAAGCACGCCACGTGCGGGTCTTCGGGAGTTGGGAGTTTAAGTTATACATTTACTTGCTTATTATGATTTCATTATAATATTGTGTGCATTATACAATTCTCTATATTTATATGAATTAATTTTAATGTGAAATTCATGAATTAAGTGATAGTGTGCTTAATTGTATTATGTGACTTTAATTGATCATTTCATGAATTGATGGACTCAATTGCATAACTTGGTTTGGAGCTAATGGATCTTTTAGGTAGGGATAATACTTGATTGCATTCATTTAAATAACCTAGGGACTTGTTTGCAAATTGGGGACATATGTTTAGATAGTGGATGATATAATATATATCTAGTATATGCATCTCTTCCAACACTCTCATACATCACATACACACAAGAACATCACACATACACACCCTAAGGATCGGTCCTTACACATTCAAGAGAGAAAAAGGAAGATTTCAACTAATCTCAAGCTATTTTGAGGAACTTTGGAGCTAGAAGCATCAACATCTTCATCTCTTCATCTCATCTCATTTTTCATTCATTTCAAGGTATATATGGAAGCATGGATTGAATTTCTTGATTGGTTATATGAGTAGGGTTTGATGTTAGCTTGATGCTTTCATGGTTATTCTTATATAGAAGCATGTTTAGGTCCTTTTTCCCTTCATTTCTTGCATGAAACATGGGTTATGTGAAAGTGGGAGTATATGAATAATTATGGGGTTTTGGGGCTTGATTCTTGGAGATTTGATGCATATTTATTGGTTTGATTGTTGAATACTTGAAGTATGATGCATGTATGAGGTGTTTTAACAATTGTTTTGGTTGGTGTTTGGGATTTATTTGGGTTGGAGTTGGTTTTGCATGGAAACCCCTGTTTTCTCCCCTGTTTTTCTGTCACGCACAGGTGACACGGGCGTGTCACCTTTGCTTTGTTTTGCGTGACACGGGGGTGCGGGTTGGCTGGGGCGGTTTTTCTGTACCGCGACACGGGGGTGTCACGGTTTGCCTTGTTTTGGTAACACGGGCGTGTCACCTTGTTTTGCAAGCTTTTGGTCCGCTGTACCGTGACACGGGGGTGTCACGGCTTAGTGTAATTTTGTGACACGGGCGTGTCACTCCTTGTTTTCATGCATATTGTTCTGCATGCTTGGATATACGTGTATGTGTTATATACTTGGGTTATTGACATCATGCTCGTATTTGACATTCATTAAATAATTATTGCATAACATATTGGTGCATATTTTGCCGTTCGTCATACTTGGTTCATTCGAGTCGAGTCTTACTTCACACTTGTCCTTGTTGCACAGATCACGGTCCCGGTTTTGAGGAGCCCGCTCAGTAGGGTGCCCTCTTGCTTTCTTTTGGTCGTCTGGTCAGGTGAGGTTTAAATTCTAGATAAATAGAACCCTTACAACCCCTATGTGACTATTTCGGCCAAAATGTATATATATATATCTATAGTTTGCGAACCTTATGACTTTCAAATGATTTGATAAAATTGATTGATTGATTGACGGATTGATTGTATTGGGCGAGTATTGAATTGCACTGTGGGCCCGAGGATAGTGGCTCGAGCCAACCGGGAAAGCATGGGCTGACGGGTAACTCGAGTGCTATCCTCACCAAATGGGATGACCCCTGAACCCCCTAGGAGATTAGGGGAGGAAGGAGTTCCGGGCTTAGGGATTCATGTACCCTCTGCCCAGACTGATGGGATGGTGGGGCCTTGCAATCCCACCATCACCCGGAGGAAGAAGGATGGACTGAAACTGCTAATTGTGCACAGTAAATAATTGCTTGATCACCTAATAAATTGATTGATTGTACACGGTCGGAGCAAGGTTGGAGAATTGCCCTCACTCGCCGGGCCACATATTGATTGTATTGAACCGAATTAATTGATAAACTGAATTAGTGGTAATCTCGGGCGATAGTACCTTTTTCTCTTACTATTGGTGTTGTGATTTTCTAAAATTATTACCCGAGATTATAACTTGCATGTAAGTGCGCATATATTTATTTATACCCCTCGCTCAGTCCGTTTGGACTGACACCTCAATTTTTCAGTTTTGCAGGTTCGTGCTAGGCGGGGATTAGAGTCTCGTGTCTTTTATTAGGGTCTAGCACTGCACCTTCATACTTTGTACTTGTTATTTTGTATTAAATCTTACATTATACTTGAATGGAGATTGTATTGGTATGATTTGTCGGTACCTATAAGTAAATATGTAAATATGGTATCTATAAGTATTGAATGCTTTTGCTTCCGCTATTTTATTGCTCTGAGTTGTTTTGGTTTTTATTGAGGGTACCCGCCTAGCTTTGTGTTTTTTTTATTGTCTCCCGTTCGCTGTAGTTTCGGTTCATGTATGAATTGCCCGTTTCATATGTGGATTGAGCCTATAGTGCGGGGGATGTGGCGCCTAGCGTTCCAGGTGCTACACAATTCCTCGATCAATTTTTGCAAATTCCAAGCCAATTATCTCCAATTTCAGATCCCACAATACGAAAACCTTAAAATCTTCTAACTTCAATTACTTTCAAACCGGTGAACCAAAATGAGATCCGAAAGAGGCATCGGCTTACCCGTGACGAGCTTTACGAAAGCCCTAAGGTAGCTCGCCGGAAAAATCCTCGGAGACCTCCGCCACCGCGAACCGCCGCTGCACCGCCGTGAACCACCGCCAAACGGTTGAATCAAGAGTCGTGTGATCACAGGCCACTAGTTCTCGTCGTTCCGAACAACTTTTGTGAAGGGCCCAAGACCAAAAGATGGCCGGAAAAGGCCCCCGTTAGCCACCAAAGTTTCTGCCGCCACTCCTATCGCCGGAACCACCACCTACGGCCAAAAATGGGTGAAATCGATGCCGGAAATGAACTCAGGGGGGTCGAAAAAGGGTAGGAGACACCAACCTTGGTCCGAAAAAGCCCCCGGAGAGGCGAAAACCGCCGCTGCTACATTGTCGCACGCCACTGCCCCGATGGCGGGGCCGCCTACGTCAGAAGAAACGCCGGGAAGCCTTCTCCATGGGTCTGGGGCGCGTGTCACCGGAGGATCGTCGGAAGCCGCTGCGAAAGGGCGACGAAGTGGCGGCTCCGCCACCTCCTCCAGCCGCGACTGAAAATCGCCGATAACTCCGCCGTCGGTCGTCGGTTTGTCGAGTTCTTGGTACGGTTGTGACCGCGTCATCGAGCTCATCGAAATGGATTATTGGATCGTCGAATTTCGTCGAGAAACGAGCGAGTTTGAGTAGTGTGTGAAAATACACCTTGGGGTGTGTGTGAGGGTCGTGAATCGCGGGAGAGGGAGAGGGAGAGAGAGAAGCTGAAGCTGGAATTATGGCATGCAAAACGAGGATCCGGGTATTATATCTCAGGTCCTTGTACACGAAAACGGCCAGAAGAACGGGCTAACGAAGTCGGAATGGGGTAAACTTAGAGTCTACGGACTCGTCTCGATGCCCCGAACGCATTGAAGGGGTCGAAAAGGTCGAAAACTCGATCGAACGAGAAATGACCGAAAAACCCCTAAAAAGAGAAAATTTCAAAGGGGCCCCTGAACTCTAAAATAGTTCAAAATAAGGCCACGAAAAATATAAAATCATATAATTAAACATATAAAAAGGTTGAAACGTGGCGTACCTTATAAATCGGACGAGAGGGATGTTACAAACTCCCCTCCTTCAAAAGGACATGTCCTCAGGTCCTAAGGTCGGATCTTTAACGGCGCTGAAACGAATTCCACTTCAAGCTTCCGTTGCACAACTCTGATCTAGGCGAACTGCAATCTCTGTAGGATACTTCTGCCTGAGTTGGCATCAACTCCCTTCATATTGACTCGTTGTCATAGAGGTCCTACTGAGCACTTGACCATTGATCACTTCAAGCTCATTTGATCTCCACTAGGCCACTGCACCCAAAGCTCGATACCGTCACGTCCTCGTTGCTTGCAAACTGTCGTCTGGCCAGAAGTAACGCAATCGCAACAAACAAGAGAGAGAATCCCATCTCTCGACACGCAAGCGAAGGAACCCCGTCCCTCGGCACACAAAAGAGAAACCCCGTTCCTCCACACACAAAAGAGAAAGCCCCGTCTCTCAGGCACATAATTGAGAGAACCCCGTCTCTCAGCCTAAGTCTATCAGATTCCACATCTTCCAGACATTCTAGTTTGAGAAAATCCGGCATTTCTCAAACCCTAAATCCAAGGGAATCCAGCATCCCTCGAATACCTAAGTACAAGAGAATCCAGCATCTCTCGTTCACAGAACTCAGAAAGACTCCGGCATCTTTCTGTCACGTAATATAGAGAGAATCCAGCATCTCTCTAACACACAAGTAGGAAGGATCGACATCCCCCTAGCACATAAACAGAGAGAATCAAATCTCTCTCACTCAAGCACAAAAGCAGAATCAAAATTACAACAATCAACAAGTATTACAATTGACCGATATAACACATAATAACAAGAATTAATCAAATAAAGAATGCATGGATACTCGTGCCATGAATGCTTAGTGTACCGTTCACCGTGGTATTTGAAATCTTGACCATAATATTGCAGTGATGTCATGGAAGCTGGTTAAATTGTTGGTATTGCAGCCCTGCAATTAAAACACTAAAGTTAGTGCATGCTGGTTAGAGAAGCAAATGAAAGGTGGCACTTAAGCCATGTGAATGCAACAATTCAATATAGTTAAAAGCACAATCATAAATTGTTACATAATCATAGTCATAGAGCACACAAAATCACATAATTCAATACAATTCATGCTAAGAAAACAAAATTTCATGCCAAACAGATGCAATGCGCACATATTCCTATGCCGTACGACCTAGACTGACGCGACACGACTCCAGAGCACCAGTTCTGAACCTGGTAGCTCTGATACCTCTCAAGATGTAACACCCCGCACGTGAGGCGCCACATCCCCCCGCACTATGACCCGACACGTGTACGAAATGGAAGGTCCGCACACGCGCCAAGTCACAACGAACGGGTGACAAATAAAAACACACGCACTAGCTAAGCGGTATCTAACCCTGTACAAAAGAAAATATGCAAAACGTGACGGCGAAAGTAGCACGAAATGCCAACTTACAAAAACTTTTACACACCAAGCATACAACGCATTTCATACATTAGAATCAAATATACGGGTTCATCTAGTTCAGCAAACCTGTCCTAACCTGTCCCGAATAATTACACATCAAAACGGGTTCAACTAATCCGAGCACCTGTCCTAACCTGTCCCGAATTCCAAACATTCAAATCATAGATTCCCAACCTGCACAGAACATATCTTATACAGAGTTTACGAATCATAAATCAGAATAAAATACTTAACAAACTTAAACGAACAAACACAGACTCGACAGGCATGACACACCGCCGCCTAGCACGAACTCCAACAACCTGAACCTGCAACTAAAAACATAAACGGGGAGGGGTCAGTCCAAAGACTGAGCGAGGGGCTGACACACGCACACTATATATCTATATATAGCAAAGCACAAAGAAGAAGCGACGTTCGTGAACCCGGGGTTAGTTTTTGCACGCCAAAACATTTTCCCGTGATAATATACATATAGGGAGACTTAACAAAACATAATGAACAAAGCTTAGCTTATGCATATCTCAAAACATACGTTCAACTCAAGCAGACTTGGCACACGTATCAAAACATAACTTATTGGTTTAATAGCAAAATCCAATTTTTATCTTAATTTAAGAATCTACCCCCGTTTCACGAACTTATGACAGACGGACAGACAGAACACTCGACGGGTACGAATTTAATCCAACCAAACTCCTCAGATCACACACTTGCAGAAACAGACGGAATCAAAACAAACATACCTTCCTTCACACCGTTTGGAGAAGAGAGGTGCCCCTCTCAACCCCCACACAGAAATGTAATGAGACGGGGGATCCACCTGCTCCTTCGACGGGTCACGTAGCACGCCGCCGACTCAAGAAGACCCGCTTTCCCCTCGACCTCCCGAGGATGAGCTAAGTCTCCCTTTTGTGGAGAAGTGCATAGGGGTCGTAACCGGCGACCCCATGGTCATCCCGGGTCTCCCTTACCCACAACTCCGGGGCCCATCACACAGATAACACACATATATCGGAAACTTAACCCGCCACACACAGACAGACAGACTTATCTCATGCATATCATATCACATGTACATATCACACACACTGACCTCGAAATCATAACAGAACTAAGACAAAGCATACGTAGGCTCATACATAGCGATTCGTACTTTTCAAATCAAATCATATGACAAAACCAGCAAAATACGTACTTCACACATATCTACATATACATATTCTTAGTGCCCTAGAAAGCCGATTCGACGTAATCTGCTTTGGGACTTTTCTTGTATCACAGACAATCTTTGAATAATATACGATTGATCATAGGCAAACACTTCTTTATATGCCAATACGTGTTTTGAGTGTTTCCATTATGTGCGCATGTATGAGAACTCCCCTAATCCTGATGACTTTAGGACTCTACCATTTAGGTGAAATGGTTCATGAAACGAGCCCTATATCACATAAGTCATGATTAGTAAAATACTCCAAGCCGATGAGTCCTACAGACAGTGGGAGTGTCAACCTGACTCCTCTAAGGCTTGCTTGTGGGATCACGCCCTTAAGAAGGACCACCTTGTTTCATGGAGGTGCAAAGTGTATAGTTGATACGTGCGTGATACATGAGGGTGCTTACTTTAATAAGTAAGTTCACTGAGGTGCCCCGTGTGAGAACATTCCTAAATGGGAAAGGAAGTTTCTATTTCAGGAAATGGAAACTTCCAGATTAGGAAATATCTCACGAGTCATTGATGTGATTAATTGATCCTTAGACTTGAGGTTCCTTGTCACTTTATGAATTAACTCTGTAGTCTTTGGTATAAGCTTTAAAGGGTGTCGCCTTAGACAACTGATTCAAGGCTTATGCTGGGGCTGCACAAGTGATTCATGAAAGTGAATGAGAATCAAGAAAGGACCTACACTTACATTTGCAAGGTGATCTCTTATTGTGTAAGTCATTCATATGCCATATGGAGTCCTTGGCCAAGGCAGTAGATCAAGACATCAAGAAAAGGGTTTCTTGGATTGAGATCAAATGGATATGAAATGCACTTAGCTTTAAGACCGGATTATTAGGGTTCTGATTATTCCCTTACCCTAGATCATGGTTGAGAGATAGTAAGTAGGAGGATTGTATCTCACATGAATCAATGACTTAAAGGTTCTGTCGAATCCGAACATTCCAATTCAGCTAGGGGTTAAACACCTGTTGCTAGACTATGGTCGTTTAATCTGTGGACTGATTAATTAATTAGTGAATTAATTAATTAGGGTCACTGCTAATTGAATTGAGAACCTAGGGGGTCACACACAACAACTTGGTTACATGAGTTGAGGCTTTAAAATGATTAAACGAGTTAATCAAGCCAAGAGGGTTCCACACGTGTGAAGTCACACGTGTGGCTCACGTGAGTGACACGTGTCACTGTGACACGTGTCACACACGTGTGTATATATATATATATTATATATATATTAAATAATTAATTAGTTAATTATTTAATAGACTTTGGTTTAATTTTGAATTAAAAAGAAAGTCTTATTTTGGAGAAAATAATCTAGTTAATTAATTATGAATTAATTAATTAGATAAAATAAGCTATTTATTTTAAATAAATAAAGTATAAAATTATCCAAAAGTATTTGGATATTTTTAGCTCTCTTAAAAGTTGACTAGAATTAGAATTCAAAGTCAAAGTTGGAAAATACTTGATAATCAAGTAATAGGAGAGAGAGGAACCAAATCCTTTCCCAACAAGGATTTGGATCGGCACCCTCTCCCTATAAATAGGGGAGCTCGAACTCCTTTAGAGCTAATAGACAATTCTTGGTTCATGTGTTGAACACCTTCCTTTCTCCAAGATAAAATAAAACCCTAGGTTAAGCCTAAACACTAACTAGAGAACTAGCATCCTTACTAGTTAGATTGTATCCAAGTTGGTGGACTATCTCTAGAGACTTCAAGTTAGAAGTTTTGAAGATTCGAGCTTTACCAAAAGTGGGGATTAAGCAAAAACGATCAGAAGGGATGATGAAACGATTCTGAACCCCGACGTGAACCGAATGAAAAAATCGAACCAAAGAAGATGGCGAAAACCGTTCGTCCATATCCTGAAGGATGAATTTTTTCACGAGGGTTTTGTGACTGGTAGTTTTCTACTTTCGCAAAACTGTTTTCGAAGGGAGTTTCAATCCTGCTTTTCTCGTTTCATGTTTCTTTCTTTATGTTATATTGTTAAGAACATCTCTAACATGAATTGAATCTAGGTTGGTGTGGATTGCTATCCCGACAATGGATTCTGAAGTAGAAAGAGACTTTCGAGGGACGGGTTGTCAAGCCGCGAGAAGAGCGTTCTTGGGTGGCTTGAAACGCTTCAAGAAAGAATAAAAGAAAAGTAAGTTTTCTATCTTTACGAATTTGGATACACGATTGCGAGTTCAAGATCCTTTTGTTGGAAAAATTTTTAAATTCCGCTGCTTTCTGATTCGTGTTTTCCAACAAGTGGTATCAGAGCCACCTCGTTAATCGTGTTTCAATTATTCTGAATTTGGTAGAAATTCTTAGGCTTGATGCGATTGAGTATTTGTAATTGTTTTAGAAAGCCTGAATTACGAAACTGTATTTTTTCCTGAAAGTTTCTGAAAATTGGTTTTTGCAAAATTTAATTTTTTGAAAACTATTTTAGATTTGAAACTGTATAAACTGTTTTTGGATTTCTTGGATTGGTTTTGCTTTTGAACGAAAACACGAAACCAAAAGCCTGGATTACGAACACGCGAAACCCCGCGCGCGCGGGCTTCGCGCGCACCGCCCGCCTTTCCTAGGCGCGCGCAGGCATCACCGCCACCGCCCTCCCGCAAGCGTGCGGGCCCGCTGCCGGGAGAGGCCGCCCGCCGTCTCGCCCAGGCTGGGCGAGAATCCCGCAAGGCGTGCGGGATAGCTCGCCCAGGCCGCCCGCTGTCGCCCGCCATCCTTGCCGAGAAGAGCTGCGCGCAGGAGCGCGCGGCGTGCACGCCCAGCGCGCGCACTCGCACGGCCTTGGCCGCGCGCAGTGTGCGCCTGTCGCGTGCGCGCGCGCGCACGCCCTCAACGAGCAGCCCGTCTCGTGCAAGGGCCCCGTTTTCGTAGTCCGTGTTTTTCGTGTTTCGTGCAATCCAGTCCCAATTTTTATTTTTAATTTTAAAATTTTATTTTTGAATATTTATTTTAATTTTTGAATAAAACTTAAAATTGGGATTTTTGAGAAATTGAAACGGTTTATATTTTGGGAAAATACATCTTTGATAAAATTATTAATTTTCAGAAATTAATTGGAATTTTATCTGTTTTGGTAATTGGGATTTATTGAAAACTTTTATAAATAAGACTCGCATCAAGTCGTGTTTTAAGTCATTAGGACTTGAAACGGGAATTTTAATTTATTGGCTAAATTTAAATTCTCGCAAAAGCATGTTAGGTGATCATGGGTTTAGATCTATGTATGGTTTTAATTTATGCACATGGATGGTTTAAATTGGGGTTGGAGCCCTATAGTTGCGTTTTTCAATTGAGGTTGGAGCCTCACTTATGTGCGTACTGTTATGTGATTTATTATGTGGCTTTCCATATTACTGTTTTTTAGGCCGGGGTATGCCCCGTGTAATTGTCTAAGGCCAATATGAAGATTGAGCCTTATTACTTTATGTCTTTTTCTTTTTATTGTAATTTGAAAGTAGAGATAGGTGGTGAGGTTTTATTTTCATTTTGGAGACAATGCACCCAAGGAGTAAGATGGACCACATTCAAGTAACAAGGAGGCCATAAGTGAAGACCCCTCAAAATGTTAGGGAGGGGAATCTCAATTGTTAAATGTAATAGAGATAGGGCTCGTATTTTGTTACCGCTTTCCCTTATGTGATTTAAACTGTTTATGTGGCATGTATGTTAGAACTTGTGATTGTGGAGTGGCTCCCACATATCACGCATAAGATAGGTAGAACCCATGATCATTACATGTTAGTATCATGCTAGGACATGTTATCTGTTTATGTGCTTGTTTGAAATGCATTTAAGTTGTACTTGCATTAATCAAGACTAATTAAATTGGATAACATATATGTTGGTGAGGTCGAACCGAACAACTCTCCGGTTGATTCGAAAATTCCCATTAAATATTAAGCTCATTTCGAATAATAGGTATTTAATTCGAGATGCAAATTTTGAATTAAATTCCTAGCATTCCATCAATAGGTTTTAAGTTTAGTAAGTAAAGCTAGTTATTGTCCGCGAGTCGTGGGATAGCTAGTGGAGCTTATTAGTTCTTAGTTACCTAATTGATCATTTTAAATGATTAATATTTCGTGGTTAATTTTGGCAAGGGCGATGTCCGCGAGTCGTGGGTCGTTCGAACTAAGTTTTGATCATGATCTTATGATTGATGGGTCTAGCTTAACGCCTAAGTAAATATGGATGTCGCACGAGTCGTGGGTCCATATTGAAAGATAGGTGATGCAAAAAACAATTACTAAGAGTTCTAAAGGTGTTAGAATTGGTAAGTTGTACCTACCTAGGGTTATACTTAGAATGTCCATGAGTCGTGGGTTCGAGGTAAAATGCTTAGGATCTTAGTACCCATTGGGAAACATGTTCCTCTTAGATCTTTGGGAATTATAGATCTTTGAAAAACAGTGGGAGCTACATTAGATTAAAGACCTTATCTTTTGTATATCGTTATTATTCAGCATGCTCACCTAGTTCTCTGCTTAGCATTTAGGTTGTAGTTCTGTGATTCTCTACAATATGAAATGCAAACCCATTCGTATCCATCCTTAAGTCAAAAGAGTTGACTAAGTCCTAACTAACTCTAATTGGCTTCGGACCCTAAAATTCGTTTTAGAATCCGAAAAGAGAAATTGTTCTCTATAAGGCGAGATTTTCATTTATTTGAAAAATTCGACCCGGGCCAAAAGAGAAGCAACCTGAGGTGAATGGATTTCTCCAAACCACTTAAGAGCAATTGAACTACCTCATAAAAATGTTACAAGGTATAACATTATGCAATTATTCGATATTCCAAATGAGGAAACAAGTGCACACGAACAAGGTCTAAAGATCTTATTTGAAGATCTTATGGTCTCGATCATCAACCGAGAAAAGAGTTCTCAATGCACTGATTGCTTACATTGCTTCCACCATCATTCAAACCCTTTATGCTCAACTAGAATGATGCTAATGTAGCATAGTTAATCATTTAAGTTGATAATGGTTGAGAGCATCCTTAAGAAGGAACAAAAGGTTGTGATGGTTAATTCTTCTTCTAAACTCACTGAGTTAAAGGCCTGAAGGCCTAAAGAAGAAGAAACCCTTAAGAGCCCAATGGAGGGGCATGTAAGGGGTACGCCCAAAAGACACTAGAGATCAAATTGGACGTTTGCTTCTATGGTAGCAAATAAGGACTTTGAAAGGGAACTGCATAGAGTATGAGTACTCTGAAATGTTACCTCGTTTAGTAATTCTACTAGGAATAGAATTCACTAGTCTTGAGTCAATTCTGCATAATCCGTTGTGCAAAGACTCAAGGCACTAATGTTCTGAACATACAACGAGATAACAAAAGTAAGTGAGATGACAAAGCTTCGAATTACTTTGGAACGTTGAGAGACAAAAGGATTAGCAAGTTAGACATCTTAGGATCATTTTACGAAAATGAACCTGGAGACTTAATTTCCTATGAATCCTGTCATGAGGGAAGCGTTCCTGAATCCCGTTTATAAGAAACGTGGAACGTTCCAAAATTATAGTGGATTTCGATCTGTGCTGATGAGTGTAAGATGCTTAATGTAAGCACTAGATACAATCGTCAGTTTAATCATTATGAATGAATGTACTTGTTAAAGTACAAATTCGAAACTTATATGAAATTCTTAGAATTTCGAAAGGAGGTTAGGAACCGAAGTAGTCATAAGTTATAGGTAAATCGATATGATCGAGATAGCCAATATCTTAGCAACTAATTCCTTAGTCATCTTAGAGATAATAGGATTATCTCTCAGTAAACTAATTCGAGAACACCTTAGTGTTTCCGAATGAGGGAATGAAACCTTATAGGATATGGTCCATTCCATAGCAAGCTTTACTGACTTATAATCATTCTAGGAATAAACTCCTAGAATATGCAGTTAGAGATTTTGAATTTAGTACCTTCCAAAATCAGTCCTTCAGTTGCACTATGCAAAGTGGCATACTAAATTCCCTAATTATTCTTATCCAAGAATTCAATGGAATCCTCTTACTTGAAGAGGATAGTGGGAGATAAGCTTGAAATGAGTTCAAGTTTATACAATGATATTGGATATCAGTTTTGCGATTCCCTTGTACAAAGGTTGTTTGTCTCAAAGGAATGTACCTTTCTTAAGGAATCGTTCCTATAGAAGAAGAAAGGCAAGCAAGCAGACCTCAAAGAAATTTGAGGAAAAATATTCATGCCACATATAGAAGAAATGAGCCCATCTGATAAAACTTAGCCAAATTTTAGAGTATGTACACGTGTGAAACCCTTCTCTTAAGATGCGTTTAGAACGCGTTCCTAGATAGCCAAGGAATTACTTGAAGAGGAGACACTGTCAGATTTGGAATCTGAGTAGTGTAAGCAAGCCTTGAAATCCAATACGGATTCCATATACTTACACCGAGTTTTTGACCTTGGTTGATCCACCTGATAGGATCAAGCTCCTAGAGCTTCGAGTAAATGGAAAGCATTATAACCTTCTTGACGGTTGAAATGCAAAAGTCCATTTGGATTGTGTTTACCATATCCTCATATTCTGACTATGAGATATGATAAATGAATATGAGAACTATCTTGTTCAATATGAGATTGAAAGAGAGTGAAATAAGGTATTTCTATAAATCTCATATTCAGTGGGAGTATGCATAAGGTATGCAAATCCCTAAAGTCAATCTGTGGATTGAGAAAGGCTTCTAGGAGTTAGACAATTCGATTCCATAGGATAGTCAAATCGTTTGACACAGATAGAAGTCGAATAAGTCTCAGAGTGTACATATGAAAGTTAGTGATGTAAGAGTCAATCTTGGTTCTTTAGAAGACGATGTCCTTCTCATTAGGAATGTCAAGGATGACGTGAAAGTTACCAATTCTTGTTTAAGAAACAATTTGACATGAAAGATCTTAGTGATTATCCTAAATTCTCAACATTCAGATCTATAGAAGATAGATCTAAGAGCATAGATGGATTATCACAAAAACGAGTACATAACCACCGTACTAAAAGGAGTTTAGTATGGACAATGGAACATCTCTCTTGAAGAGTATGTGTCCTAAGATAACTTTAAGAAAGTTAGAATGTCCAAAATCCCTTTAAGCGAAAGGGTGCATAATATATGAAATGTTATGTACTAAATTAGATATGGCGCAACACTAAGCCTAGTGGGCCGAATCTAATATGACCTCAGAGAAGGTCATTAGATCTCTGTAAAGGATGTCCTCAGAGTACTTGAGAAGAAATGAGGATATGTATTAGTTTACAGAGCCCAAAAGATCTTGTTATTAGAAGGATATTTGATGTAACAGTTCATCAAACATAGATGATTATGAAATCATTGAAAGGATACAACTTCTACCAGAATGGTAATGCAATTTGTTGGAAAGGGGTTCCAAGGACGGACATTGCAAAACTCAACTATCGTAGTTGAGAACTTAGTCATATTATATAACGCTAAGTTAAGTGTTTGGGTAAGAAACTCCATCTAACTGGTTAGATGAAGTTCCTAGCATGAAAACAACTCCTTGATCATATTGTATGATAAAAAGGATGGTTGCTCAAGTAAGAGAACCAAGACCTCACCAAGAGACTGAACGCGTGATTACGAATCACTTTATAAGGAAAAGGTATTTCCTGAGAGATGTGTAAACAAGAGGGTCACATCAGCAGAGAATAAAGCAGATCCACTTTGGAAACGCCCAAAGTCAATAGGCTCTCAAAGTGCATCTTGAGAAGATGGGACTTAGAGTACCTAAATGGCTTTTACGGGCAAGTGGGAGATTGTTAGGAATAGTGCCCTAGAAAGCCGATTCGACGTAATCTGCTTTGGGACTTTTCTTGTATCACAGACAATCTTTGAATAATATACGATTGATCATAGGCAAACACTTCTTTATATGCCAATACGTGTTTTGAGTGTTTCCATTATGTGCGCATGTATGAGAACTCCCCTAATCCTGATGACTTTAGGACTCTACCATTTAGGTGAAATGGTTCATGAAACGAGCCCTATATCACATAAGTCATGATTAGTAAAATACTCCAAGCCGATGAGTCCTACAGACAGTGCGAGTGTCAACCTGACTCCTCTAAGGCTTGCTTGTGGGATCACGCCCTTAAGAAGGACCACCTTGTTTCATGGAGGTGCAAAGTGTATAGTTGATACGTGCGTGATACATGAGGGTGCTTACTTTAATAAGTAAGTTCACTGAGGTGCCCCGTGTGAGAACATTCCTAAATGGGAAAGGAAGTTTCTATTTCAGGAAATGGAAACTTCCAGATTAAGAAATATCTCACGAGTCATTGATATGATTAATTGATCCTTAGACTTGAGGTTCCTTGTCACTTTATGAATTAACTCTGTAGTCTTTGGTATAAGCTTTAAAGGGTGTCGCCTTAGACAACTGATTCAAGGCTTATGCTGGGGCTGAACAAGTGATTCATGAAAGTGAATGAGAATCAAGAAAGGACCTACCCTTGCATTTGCAAGGTGATCTCTTATTGTGTAAGTCATTCATATGCCATATGGAGTCCTTGGCCAAGGCAGTAGATCAAGACATCAAGAAAAGGGTTTCTTGGATTGAGATCAAATGGATATGAAATGCACTTAGCTTTAAGACCGGATTATTAGGGTTCTGATTATTCCCTTACCCTAGATCATGGTTGAGAGATAGTAAGTAGGAGGATTGTATCTCACATGAATCAATGACTTAAAGGTTCTGTCGAATCCGAACATTCCAATTCAGCTAGGGGTTAAACACCTGTTGCTAGACTATGGTCGTTTAATCTGTGGACTGATTAATTAATTAGTGAATTAATTAATTAGGGTCACTGCTAATTGAATTGAGAACCTAGGGGGTCACACACAAGAGGGTTCCACACGTGTGAAGTCACACGTGTGGCTCACGTGAGTGACACGTGTCACTGTGACACGTGTCACACACGTGTGTATATATATATATTATATATATATTAAATAATTAATTAGTTAATTATTTAATAGACTTTGGTTTAATTTTGAATTAAAAAGAAAGTCTTATTTTGGAGAAAATAATCTAGTTAATTAATTATGAATTAATTAATTAGATAAAATAAGTTATTTATTTTAAATAAATAAAGTATAAAATTATCCAAAAATAGTTTGGATATTTTTAGCTCTCTTAAAAGTTGACTAGAATTAGAATTCAAAGTCAAAGTTGGAAAATACTTGATAATCAAGTAATAGGAGAGAGAGGAACCAAATCCTTTCCCAACAAGGATTTGGATCGGCACCCTCTCCCTATAAATAGGGGAGCTCGAACTCCTTTAGAGCTAATAGACAATTCTTGGTTCATGTGTTGAACACCTTCCTTTCTCCAAGATAAAATAAAACCCTAGGTTAAGCCTAAACACTAACTAGAGAACTAGCATCCTTACTAGTTAGATTGTAGCCAAGTTGGTGGACTATCTCTAGAGTTCAAGTTAGAAGTTTTGAAGATTCGAGCTTTACCAAAAGTGGGGATTAAGCAAAAACGATCAGAAGGGATGATGAAATGATTCTGAACCCGACGTGAACCGAATGAAAAAATCGAACCAAAGAAGATGGCGAAAACCGTTCGTCCATATCCTGAAGGATGAATTTTTTCACGAGGGTTTTGTGACTGGCAGTTTTCTACTTTCGCAAAACTGTTTTCGAAGGGAGTTTCAATCCTGCTTTTCTCGTTTCATGTTTCTTTCTTTATGTTATATTGTTAAGAACATCTCTAACATGAATTGAATCTAGGTTGGTGTGGATTGCTATCCCGACAATCGATTCTGAAGTAGAAAGAGACTTTCGAGGGACGGGTTGTCAAGCCGCGAGAAGAGCGTTCTTGGGTGGCTTGAAACGCTTCAAGAAAGAATAAAAGAAAAGTAAGTTTTCTATCTTTACGAATTTGGATACACGATTGCGAGTTCAAGATCCTTTTGTTGGAAAAATTTTTAAATTCCGCTGCTTTCTGATTCGTGTTTTCCAACACATAAGGCTTATCAACCGCATGCATTCAAAAACGAGGACGTTGCAATAGCGTATAACTATATCCTAACCTCACCTGGCACCAAACACGGCCGAAGACACAACAGATGGTTCACCCCGGAACCTGCACAACTCACTTGTCACCTCGCCAGGTGTACCTGAACCAACTGAACACACAAAACAGACCACAAGGCTCAGACTCAGACATACAACCACACAGGGACGCACGACAAATGCAATCACATAAACCGGATTCAAATTCATATATTACACATCTACAAAGCAATCAAATTAAATTCACATACACATTTCATAAAATTGCACATATTACCAAGCCAAATAAATCACCTAATAACATGCTACGAATTTATTTAAATCCACGGGGTCCTAAGCAACTTACAACTAAGTCACATAATTATTCAAGTCCTCATATAATTTTCCGATGTATAACAAATTCACAAATATTACATAATAGATTAAATTCGAATTTACGTGATTAAACCTTAATTCAAAGTTTCAATGTTAGACATAATAATTTCTTTAACATATTCGTGATTAACATATTTATTTACCAAGTGACAAGTTATAGTTTAATTAATTCAAATCACGCAAGTTCACATATCACATTTCATATAAAAGCACGTAGTACGAGAACAAACAAATGATATAATAGCATGTTTTGAATTTCATTTAAATCTCACGAAATTACATATTAAATTCTAACCATGCTAAGTTCATATATTCATTCATGACATACCCAATTCATATATCACATAACGGATTCACTTAGACAAAAAGGGGGATTCAAATTGAAAAATCAAAGCATCCACATATATCATAATTCATTTTATACATGATCTCGCACACATTGGATTACAATTCGATTGACAAATCTAGCAAATCGCAATTAAATTACAATTAGAACAAATAATTAAATATTCACAATTACACAAATAAATTCACAGAAAAAAAACCGAGTGTCCGATTAACGAACGGAAAGCGGCAACGGACTCACCATAACGAGACGGACATTCTGTCCGAAGCCCGCCGGAACGCCGCCGCCGGAGCCACCGGAATAGTGGCCGGCCGCCGTTCGGCCGCCTCCGGAACGTGCCGGAAAAATCCCAAAAAATCACCCGTGCAAGGATTCCTCGTCCTCAATCCAATTCCTCGATCAATTTCTGTAAATTCCAAGCCAATTGTCTCCAATTTCAGATCCAACAATACGAAAACCTTAAAATCTTCAAACTTCAATTACTTTCAAACCGGTGAACCAAAATGAGATCCGAAAGAGGCATCGGCTTACCCGTGACGAGCTTTACGAAAGCCTTAAGGTAGCTCGCCGGAAAAATCCTCGGAGACCTCCGCCACCGCGAACCACTGCTGCACCGCCGCGAACCACCGCCAAACGGTTGAATCAAGAGTCGTGTCATCATAGGCCACTAGTTCTCGTCATTCCGAACAACTTTCGTGAAGGGCCCGAGACCAAAAGATGGCCGGAAAAGGCCCCCGTTGGCCACCGAAGTTTCTACCGCCACTCCTATCGCCGGAACCACCACCTACCGCCAAAATTGGGTGAAATCGATGCAGGAAATGAACTCAGGGGGTCGGAAAAGGGTAGGAGAGACCAACCTTGGTCCGAAAAAGCCACCGGAGAGGCGAAAACCGCCGCGGGCTTCGGACGGCGCGTGCGGCCCAACCGCCGCCCCGATGGCGGCGCCGCCTACGTCAGAAGAAACGCCGGGAAGCTTTCTCCATGTTTCTGGGGCGCGTGTCGCCGGAGGATCGACGAAAGCCACCGCGAAAGGGTGACGAAGTGGCGGCTCCACCACCTCCTCCAGCCACGATTGAAAATCGCCGATAACTCCGCCGTCAGTCATCGGTTGGTCGAGTTCTTGGTACGGTTGTGACCACGTCGTCGAGCTCATCGAAATGGACTATTGGATCGTCGAATTCCGTCGAGAAACGAGCGAGTTTGAGTATTGTGTGAAAATACACCTTGCGGTGTGTGTGAGGGTCGTGAATCGCGGGAGAGGGAGTGAGAGAAGCTAAAGCTGGAATTATGGCACGCAAAACGAGGATCCGGGTATTATATCTCGGGTCCTTGTACACGAAAACGGCCAGAAGAACGGGCTAATGAAGTCGGAATGGGGCAAACTCAGAGTCTACGGACTCGTCTCGATATCCCGAACGCGTTGAAGGGGTCGAAAAGGTCGAAAACTCGATCGAACGAGAAATGACTGAAAAACCCCTAAAAATAGAAAATTACAAAGGGGCCCCTGAACTCTAAAAGAGTTCAAAATAAGGCCACGAAAAATATAAAATCATATAATTAAACACATAAAAAGGTTAAAACGTGGCGTACCTTATACATCGGACGAGCGGGATGTTACAGAGATAATGCACGCCCACTCGTCGGGCCAAGAATGACCTAATGTAAATGAATTGTTATAATCCCTTTTGATGATTTTCAATTTCACCCACTTGGGAAATTCTTTAAAAACCTCACTTGGGATTATAGCTTGCATGTGAATGTTTAAATACCGTCATATATTATATTTATGCCCTGTTTTTATACCCACCAGTCACTTTTTGACTGAACCCGTTTGGTTTTCAGCTGTTTTATGCAGGTGTCAGGGAGCTAGGCGGGAATTCGAGTCATTAGGTCTTGCATTCGCTTCTAGCTCTTATATTTTTGGGTATTACACTTGCATACACTATTTATGATTATTGTATATGAATATTGTTATGGAGCATACTTGTTTTGGGTCGTAACGGCTTGGGAATGATGTATATGAATTATTTTTGGAGCTTTGATGCTCATGGTATATATATATGATATATGTTTAGTTATTGCTTCCGCTTTAATATTTAACTCTGATTCGTATGGTTCAAGGGTTAGTCCCGTCTAGCCTAGAGTGTGTGTTTGTCCCCGTTCGCCGTGATTTAGCTCGGGTATGGATTGTCCATTTCATATTCGGGTCGGGTCTCGGTGCGGGGGATGTGGTACCTTGCGCTCGGGCGCTACATCCTTAAGTGGTATCAGAGCTTAGGGTTGCAAAACCCGGGCTCTCATGTCGTTTGAGTCAGTCTAGGTCTTCCGGCTTAGGAATTAGATGATAATGTGTGCATTGCATCGATTTTGATCATGAAATTGTCTTTCCTTTTGAATTTCATTGAATTACCTGTTGCATTATCGTACGGATCCTTGCCTTTCGTGTTAAATTTGTGCCATGGTCATGCACTAATTGCATGCATATATCTTTGAAATGGGTTATGATTTATAGGTTGTGAAGACAATATCAAACCACGGCCAAGTTCTACAACAACAAGGACTTATTGTAATTTCTTTCTTAAGCATGGAAGATAGGAAGGATGCACTGGGGAAGAATATAGGGAATTCAAGACGTGTAGGCTTCTTGGATGGAGCTAGAGTTCAAGGGATTAGAACCGGAATGGGAGGTTCGACTTTGGAAATGCAGCGGTAGAGATATACTTGGTGAAATAGGGGTTGATCGAGGAATGGTGGTGACTTAGAAGATCGATATATGTGGTTCTACTACATAGGTTGCCTTAACGAGATTCAATGGGATCATTCAACTTAAGGAAGGGAGTGAATGAACCTTGAGGGTACTTTAACTCAGGGTTCGGATTATGGAAGAGATAGCGAGGATTATGAAGATTCAATCTAAAACACATCCGGTGGGAATTAAGCGTCTTGAGTCCTCAAAGAGGGATTTCTAAATAAACCTAATGGCTAGAATCGAGTTTGTAGAAGCCAAGATCTGGAAGAGTTTAAATTTGGGGGCTATGGATTTTGACTAAGATGGAAAACGAGTCGGGAAGGGATTAAAGAAAGGCAAGTAAGGTGATAAATACAAATTTATGGAAGGTGATAATAACAAGGACAGGATTTGAGTTTATTGTCCAAACCCAAGCTGAATTGTCGGGTTGTGAGGTCGAATTGGGAAATATGGAGCAACAAATGGAAACGGTAAAGAACGGCAGAGACTCTTTGGGAGGAAATCATGTGCTCAAGTATAAGCAATCGGAAAATGAGTTTAATTCACTAATCTCAACTCATAAAGGATAAGCACGGGAGTCTTGATCACGGTGATAATGAGAAGTAGGGTTCAGAATTACATTAGGGTTCAATTTTGTAAGAGAATTTGGGCAATGTTGAAGGGTGATTCTCGGGGAGAAATTCAGATGCCAATTCAGTGGATGTCGAAGAAATCAGGGATCGCGAAATTCCAATTCCAAACCGTGGAAGATATAAGTAATGCACAAAGATTCATGGAAAACTTGAAGACCGTGGGAAAGACAAGGCATGATTAGCAAGTTAAAGTAATCTCGTGGTTGGAGGAAATAAAAGTTACCGAGCTAGCAGCTTACTATATTAGTGACAGGTTCCAAAACATTCATGGCACGTGCATCATATTTCACATCAAATTGTTTATTTCCTTTGCTTATGTTTGTGCGCGCATTTCTATTTGATTTAGTGCTCTAATGTGCGGCATATTTAAGTGTTGCAAGAGAGCCACATGCATCGGCATCTTAACCCGACATGCATTTTAGTGTTTATTTGATAGGAAGTTCCTTCATCTCACCCATCAAGTATCATTTTAACCGAGCCACCTCAGAATTTAGATGAAAGGAAATAATGGAGTTGCATAGGTAGGTAACATTGGAGAAAATAAAGAACTTCAAATAAGAGGCAGGTTGATGGAAATGGGATTCAGAAAGAGAAGCGAAACTAGAGTTGGCTTTAGGGTGTTGGATCGAACAAGAATAGAGAAGGGGGTTGCTATGTTCATTAAATTCCTCTCCCCCCTCCCCCCCAAATGAAATTGTTTTATCAAGAATTTCGGTGAAAGAAGGATTGATGGAGTTCAATGTTTAACGATAGAAAATTTAAGGGGGAGAGCGTAACCAAGAAGCAAAAATTAAAACTTGAAGTTGTGGCTGAAGAAATAAATGATAGAGATAACGGAAGTGCAATCAGGAAGATCCGGGGTTTATGTTAGTGAGCGGAAATGAATAAGACGACTTTAACGGTTGATCATTAAAATGAGGGTTAGGCCACTAAATTCGGGCTGAAGATTTTCACGAGGAATGGGGAAGATAGTTCATTGAATTTTCTACATATGTAAGTCGATTTGAAGATGAAGGAGTTACGGAGAAGTTAAGGAAACTCTCTAGTTAACTTATCGAGAGGGAATCGATTCAAATTAACATAGAAAGAGATGTTGTCAATAAAGCTTGGTTCAATAAGTGTGGAAGGAGTTAAGAAGAAACAAAACCGAAGAGGATGGACATTGAGAAATCTAAATCAAAACCTAGGAATCATCAAGAACATTCTATCTTCGACTCAAGGAATATGGGGCCAAATACTGAATATAACCTTAAGGGGTCAAAGAGAATAAAAGGAAGATGGGAAAGGATTCGTGTTGAGAGAGACCATAAGGATAAATATCTCAAGGTCGGGATTGAATGGTCAAGGTTGTCAAGAGTAGTCATCCTCGAGGATATGTTAGACTCCGATATGGGTAAAGATAGTAGTTATGGACCTAACTTCGGGAAAGATGGTCTAAGGGTATACGGGAAGGTCAAAGCTTGGTTATTTGAAAGAGTTGGACTGGCTAAATGAAGATTATGGGAAATGATGATAGATCGAAGAGGAGTAGAGAAGTAAAAGTTAGAAGGGAATCAAGAATAATATTCGAAGAGGAACTATCATGGTTTCACCAGGGCACTGAATGAATTATAGACAAGTCAAACTCTGCATTCACTTTCAGGGCAGATCATGCATTGTACAACAAAACACCCAACTCCAAATTTCTTTACCTCGGTGAACGGTACATGAAGCATCCATGATCCATGCATCCATGAAAATTTAATTTAAATAATTCTTATGTTATGTGCTCTGATTCCTTACCATGTTAAATTATTTGAAGTAATTGATAATCAGCGTGGATGATATCTATTACCTGCTTTGGGTGTCTTATGTGACTTCAATTATGTGACTAGTCTATTACCTGCTTTGTAAGAGACGAGGATTCTCTTATTTTTGTTCGAGAGATGGGGTGCTCTTTTCTTGCGAGAGACGGGGTACTCTCATTGTTGTTGCTTGAGAGATGGGGTTCTCTCGTTGTTGTTGGAGAGACGGGGCTCTCTCCTTGTTGCTTGCGAGAGACGGGGAATCTCTCATTGTTGTTTGGGCGAGTAGTGAATCCGAGGACGGATTCTTTTAAGGGGGAGAGGTTGTAACGCCCCAGTTTTTCAATCGAATAGCATGACGTATGTGTTTACTAATTTGCACAAATTAATTGGCTACATGTGTCGTCTATAATTAAATTTCTGGGTTCAATTGGTAAATATGTGATTGATTGAAATATATTCAATAATTGAATTGGAATAATATGAATAAATTGTGTGCCCTTAATTATGCGTTTAAATTATTTAATTGTTTAATTAATCATTTTTTATAATTACTAATTGTAGCTTTCATTAATTTCTCCATTATATGCATTTCGTTATATATTTAATAAATATTTAAAATGGATTCTTAAATTTTATTTGAATTTTTAAAACTATATGAATTCTTGGTCGATTTGCATTTACGTGACAAGTTGTGCGAATTAATTGTTTATACATGTTTTATATATTTAATATTATATATTAAATGTTAATTTATATATATATATATATATATATATATATATATATATATATATATATATATATATATTAAGTTAATTAATATTATATATATATGATATATTAAGTTAATTAATATTATATATATATGAATTAGTTGATATATAATTTTAATGTTATTATATATATATATATATATATATATATATTTAAATCGTGTAATTGTTTTTTTTTAAATTAAATAAATTTGTACATTTTATATCCTAATCGCTCACTTTTAATTTAATGTATATATTAGTTGTGCACTTTAGTTTAATTTAATTATGTATTTAATTTTGTAATTTATTTGAATTGTTATGGATTTTCAAATGCATTGTTATGAGTGATATAAATGTGCTTCGTTTTTATATGATTTGATACCGAAATTTCGTGAAAATTTAATATGTTGTAGTTATATGTGTTATGAATATGAATATGTGTTCTTTACCATTTCTGGTTAGATAGTCGGTTATATTTTCCAACCTATATCTAAACCCAGTGTATGATGTATTGGATATTCTTCCAATAACGCTCCTTGTGATTAGGAGGTTTGCCTGTCCTCCTTCCCAATTGTATCCTGCGGTTTGTACTGCGATCTCCATATGCTGGTAGAAATCTCTGATGGGCAAAATAAGATCGGGTATCATGTACACAAGTTGTGTACCAATACTCATGTCTACCTCCATTGTGGCACATACCTGCCTTTGGTCACACCAGCTTGTGTCCCTAAGTGTTATAAACACTTGAACACCTGCATCTCTTCTGTGTAGTGCATGAATTCTGATCATAACCATTCCGATGTGGATATGTTCGAATCCTGAATCCATCAGCTGCTGATAGGATCCTTCAGTGATCAATGGGAGATCTATTTTTAATTTGGGCAATTTTTGCACCTTCTCTTTTAATTCAGCAATTATCTTCCAATCCGATGGCCTCAATCTTCCATCATTCTTTGGACTGACTTTTTCATGAAGAGGACTTGAAATTATGCCATAATTTTTAATAAACTCCCTTGGATAATTTAAAGTAAGCGGCCGACAAGAAGTGGTGCGCAGACCACTACAACTGACATCTTTGACTTTTATTGAAAGCTGAATAAATACAATGACCCTTTCTTTATAGTGGTGGGGTCTTCCTCTAATGCTGCATTATTTGCTGAAGTCGTCATGGCTGACGATCATCTTCCTTTGGGCTTGGGCTTCCATAATTTGGACTGGATTCTCTATCAATTTTAATTGGGCTGTTAGATCTTTTACCCACATAGGCATAGAGTCCAGTTTTGGATCGTTCCAGGTCTCCTTGAAGATCCTCTATTTCAGTTACCTCTTCTACTGCACATCTCAACTCGACTTCTTGTTTTGTCTAGAAAAATATTTCAAGAAATTGCCACCAACAATTGGCAAAGAAATAGAGGAAGCATTCTTCAGAAAACATCCTGGATTAGTAACTGGAGTCATGCCCAGAATCAGTTTCACAATCGAATATCTACAAGAAATATGCAAGAAAGCGGCATTGACAAGGAGTATGAAGGATTTGTCATTTTGCAGACAAATACCTGTGCCAGGATATTATGGGCCACAAAGGAGGAAGTTCGGGCTAAGGAAAGCAACAACATTCGAAAAAGGCAGGCCAAGCAAAAACGAACATGTTAGAGTCTTCAAAAGGAAGAATGCCGAAAGAAAGTGTAGATGTTTCGTACGTGGAAAGGAAGGCCATTTTGCCAGGGAATGTAGCAACAATGTTGGTAATGTTATCAGGGCAGAGATAGTTAAAGATCTTGCTCTTGGTAATGATTACGATGTCAGATCATTAGATGAGCATGATGAGGAGAGTGATGCTATTTGTAGCATTGCCGAAGGAGAATCTGATGATCCAAAAAAGCATGCAGCAAAAAGATATCCTTGGGAAGAGGAGATAATTCTGGTAATGATCCATGATACACCAACCAGACCAAGGGTAGAAATTCCAACTCATCAAAGGCAATGTGACCATGAAATAGCGGATAATGCACCATTGGAGCCATGCGCAATCTGCAATCAAATGGTGAATGAGCTAACAACAAGGCATTGTGATAAATGTTCAGCACATCATCTACCAGGAGTACTCAGTGTTGGAAAACACGAATCAGAAAGCAGCGGAATTTAAAAATTTTCCCAACAAAAGGACCTTGAACTCGCAATCGTGTAACCAAATTCGTAAAGATAGAAAACTTACTTTTCTTTTATTCTTTCTTGAAGCGTTTCAAGCCACCCAAGAACGCTCTTCACGCGGCTTGATCCCCTCTCCTTGGTAAAGCTCGAATCTTCAAACTTCTAACTTGAAGTCTCTAGAGAAAGTCCACCAACTTGATCACAATCTAACTAGTAAGGATGCTAGTTCTCTAGTTAGTGTTTAGGCTTAACCTAGGGTTTAATTTAATCTTGGAGAAAGGAAGGTGTTCAACACATGAACCAAGAATTGTCAATTAGCTCCATAAGGAGCTCGAGCTCCCCTATTTATAGAGAGAGGGTGCCGATCCAAATCCTAGTTGGGAAAGGATTTGGTTCCTCTCTCTCCTATTACTTGATCATCAAGTATTTTCCAACTTTGACTTCGAATTCTAATTCTAGTCAACTTTTAAGAGAGCTAAAAATATCCAAACTATTTTTGGATAATTTTATACTTTATTTATTATAAAAATAAATAACTTATTTTATCTAATTAATTAATTCATAATTAATTAACTAGATTATTTTCTCCAAAATTAGACTTTCTTTTTAATTCAAAATTAAACCAAAGTCTATTAAATAATTAACTAATTAATTATTTAATATATATATATATAATATATATATACACACGTGTGTGACACGTGTCACAGTGACACGTGTCACTCACGTGAGCCACACGTGCGATTTCACACGTGTGGAACCCTCTTGGCCCGATTAACTCGTTTAATCATTTTCAAGCCTCAACTCATGTAACCAAGTTGTTGTGTGTGACCCTCTAGGTTCTCAATTCAATTAGCAGTGACCCTAATTAATTAATTCACTAATTAATTAATCAGTCCACAGATTAAACGACCATAGTCTAGCAACAGGTGTTTAACCCCTAGCTGAATTGGAATGTTCGGATTCGACAGAACCTTTAAGTCATTGATTCATGTGAGATACAATCCTCCTACTTACTATCTCTCAACCAAGATCTAGGGCAAGGGAATAATCAGAACCCTAATAATCTGGTCTTAAAGCTAAGTGCATTTCATATCCATTTGATCTCAATCCAAGAAACCCTTTTCTTGATGTCTTGATCTACTGCCTTGGCCAAGGACTCCATATGGCATATGAATGACTTACACAATAAGAGATCACCTTGCAAATGCAAGTGTAGGTCCTTTCTTGATTCTCATTCACTTTCATGAATCACTTGTGCAGCCCCAGCATAAGCCTTGAATCAGTTGTCTAAGGCGACACCCTTTAAAGCTTATACCAAAGACTACAGAGTTAACTCATAAAGTGAGAAGGAACCTCAAGTCTAAGGATCAATTAATCACATCAATGACTCGTGAGATATTTCTTAATCTGGAAGTTTCCATTTCCTGAAATAGAAACTTCCTTTCCCATTTAGGAATGTTCTCACACGGGGCACCTCAGTGAACTTACTTATTAAAGTAAGCACCCTCATGTATCACGCACGTATCAACTATACACTTTGCACCTCCATGAAACAAGGTGGTCCTTCTTAAGGGCGTGATCCCACAAGCAAGCCTTAGAGGAGTCAGGTTGACACTCCCACTGTCTGTAGGACTCATCGGCTTGGAGTATTTTACTAATCATGACTTATGTGATATAGGGCTCGTTTCATGAACCATTTCACCTAAATGGTAGAGTCCTAAAGTCATCAGGATTAGGGGAGTTCTCATACATGCACAGATAAAGTAAACGCATACCAAACAAGAGCATATAAAGAAGTGTTGCCTCAATTCGTTATTTCATTCAAAGATTGTCTGTGATTACAATAAGGAAAAGTACAAAGCGGATATACAATCGGCTTTCTAGGGCACTATTCCTAACACTCAGGCCACAGAAACAAAGGCAATTTCAGGAAATAAAGAAAGAAGATACAATGGATAATGTTCTCAGATATTGTGTATATCTTGAAGAACAAAATAAGATCCTGAAAGAAGAACTAAAGGAGGCCAAAGAGAAGATGATAAGACTGGAAGAGACAATATTAACAGTAACTCTTGAAAAAGAGAGACAAGAGTTAGAACGATTTGATAAAGGAAAAGCACCCATTAAGGAGTCAGATCCAGTCTCTGATGAAGAAGAAAAACCAACATCAAATGTTAGGGTATGCATGGGAGTTAGTCAATATAGCGTATCAGCTATTGAAACTGCAAAGCCCAAGAAGGCCACAAATATGCTGTACAACATGGATGTTACCCTACGGATCCCAGGAGTACAACCATTCACGGTGCAAGCAATTTTGGATACGAGAGCAACAAAATGTTCTATCATTCTATCCAAAATACCAAAGGAAGCTCATGAGTCTACCAATTATGTTACCAAAATCACAGGACTCAATTCGGAGCAGGATGCAACTCGAAAATTAAAGCAAGGGTACATGGATATTGGAGAAAGTACATTCCGAATACCATGGACATATTGTCTGGAAATGAAGTTTGACGGGATCCACATGATCCTAGGATGTAATTTCACCAGATCAATGAAAGGTGGAATTCGGATTGAAGGAGATACAGTTACAATCTATAAGAATGTGACTCTAATCCAGACAAAACAAGAAGTCGAGTTGAGATGTGCAGTAGAAAAGGTAACTGAAATAGAGGATCCAAAGGAAGAGGAGACAGAAACAGAAATAGAAGAGTACTCTGAAGGGGTCTTTTACAATCTTGAGAAAACCCAACCAAGAATAGCAAAGGAACTACAACCACTATTACAAAGGCTGGAAAAGCTCGGATTCATTGGAGAAAATCCTCAAAAACATTGGAGTAAGAATCAAGTTCTTTGCAGAATTGATATCAAAAATCCTGATGTACAGATTCAAGATAAGCCAATCACGAATATTACTCCAGCACTAAGAGAAGAATTTAAGCAACATGTCACAGCATTGCTTAAACTGGGAGTAATTAGAAGTAGCAGCAGCAGGCACAGAACCAACGCCATGATTGTCAACTCAGGAACATCACTCGATGATCAAGGAAATGAAGTAAGGAAAAAGAAGAGAATGGTGATTGACTTCAGAACACTGAACGACAACACTTTCAAAGACCAATATTCCCTCCCTGGGATATCAGAGCTAAAACAAAGGATTTCCAGAGCTAAGTTCTTCTCAAAATTCGATCTAAAGAGTAGTTTTTACCAAGTAGCAATGGCGGAAGAGTCAATACCATGGACAGCATTCTGGACTCTAGAAGGTCTTTATGAATGGCTAGTCATGCCATTCGGCCTGAAGAATGCTCCAGCCATATTCCAAAGAAAAATGGATACATGTTGTAGGAGTACAGATCACTTCACAGCAGTATATGTCGATGATATACTGGTATACTCAAACACAATCACAGAACATGTAGACCATCTCAAAGAGGTATTGCGGATATGTGAAGATCAAGGGCTGGTTCTATCTTCCAACAAAATGAAGATTGGAGTTACTAGGATTGAATTCCTAGGCACCCACATTGAGGAAGGAATTATTGAGCTACAAGATCACATTGTCAAGGCAATCACACAAGCCAAAGAGGAACAACTCAACACCAAAACAGGACTACGGTCATGGTTAGGAACTTTAAATTATGCAAGGGAGTTTATTAAAAATTATAGCATAATTTCAGGTCCTCTTCATGAAAAAGTCAGTCCAAAGAACGATGGAAGATTGAGGCCATCGGATTGGAAGATAATTGCTGAATTAAAAGAGAAGGTGAAAAAATTGCCCAAATTAAAAATAGCACCAAAAGAGGCATACATCATCATCGAAACAGATCGATGTATGGAAGGATGGGGAGCGGTGTGCAAGTGGAAGAAAAGAAAATATGACTCTGAGAATGATGAAAAAATCTGCTCATATGCAAGTGGGAAGTTTCAGAAACTAAAGTCCACCATCGATGCAGAAATTGAGGCTTGTCTAATGGCATTAAGGAAATTCCAAATCCATTATTTAGACAAAAGGGAGATTACAATCAGAACGGATTGTGAAGCAATTGTGAAGTTCTACAACAAAACCGCTTCAAATAAGCCTTCGAGAGTCAGATGGATGAAATTTGTTGATGTAATTATGGGGACAGGAGTTGATGAAAATATTGAGCATGTTAAAGGATAGAAAAACCAGCTTGCTGATACTTTATCACGATTAGTTTGTTCATTGTTTACAGGATGGAGTCCCAAGGAGATGGAAGTACAAGCACTAGAGGAAGCACTGAACGAAATACAATGGGCAAGAGAGCAGAACTTTCAAACACAGAAAGAAGAAGAAGAGTTAGCACAAGCCATCCAATCCCAGATGTCGATTTCGTCATCCACAATCTTAATGAGGCAGGAGCAGAATATTCCAAAGCAAGAGGAGTGCAAGCCCAAGTTGATGCAGGAAGTTATGTGGACATAATTATCAAAGAACAATCCCAAAATGCTGCCACTGCAATTGAAGCCATGTAACACATTATTGAATGGGAAGAAAAATTTGAAGCAGGAAACACTTGGCCATTCAAGCCCAGTAAAACCCAGATGCGAAGGCTTCAAGGAGATCTGGAACGATCCAAAACTGGACTCTATGCCTATGTGGGTAAAAGATCTAACAGCCCAATTAAAATTGATAGAGAATCCAGTCCAAATTATGGAAGCCCAAGCCCAAAGGAAGATGATCGTCAGCCATGACGACTTCAGCAAATAATGCAGCATTAGTGGAAGACCCCAGCACTATAAAGAAATGGTCATTGTATTTATTCAGCTTTCAATAAAAGTCAAAGATGTCAGTTGTAGTGGTCTGCGCACCACTTCTTGTCGGCCGCTTGAGGCCCAAAGGGAATCTTATCCCTTGTGTCGTTTGTGAGTCGTGGCCTGTCAGCCACATTATCCTGTCGGTCATGAGTTGCTTTGAGTGACCGTAGTGCGCATAAAAGGAGAAAATAATGCATGCGATGGGGCCCAAGAAGCGTACCTGGTGCATTATTAAGATTCCTCTTATGCTTATATAAGTGTGTAGTTTTTGAGTTTTTGATCATTCAGAACCTGAAAAATCAAAACTCATAATATTTTCTGCACTATGATATTTGTAAGGAAATCCGATAGGTTTAGCCTTGTAGAATTTCCCAATCCACCACCACCACTCCCATCTTGGTATCAGAGCTTTGTTAATAAAGGTGTGTTTATTTAGTTAATTATGGTTTTCTAAGTTTTCATTTCTAGGTCTGCTTATTTACTCTTATTATATCAGTCGAGGGATATTTTACATAAATTCTATTTGAAATGATATTTTGGTAAGAAAGTTTTATTTGATACAAAAGAGAAATCAATTTTTAAATGACAAAAGACTGAAAGAGTAGTGTAAGACCATCAGCTGCTGATAGGATCCTTCAGTGATCAGTGGGGGATCTTCTTGTTGGTCTTCTTCCACTACTCTGATTTGGGTTTCTGAATAGTATTGGTAAACTCGATGACTTGCTGTTCGAGTTCCGAGGCTATAGAGTACCTCAGCCGGCACCAATCTGGATCTCCGTTGCTGAGATATTCTGAGCTCTGCTTCTGGATCAATTTGTTGTTCCAAAGTTCTGTTGTACCTTTGCCTTCTCATCCTCCTTATCCTTCTGGCTGCTTCATACATTAGTCTTTGATCTTGTCTGTAATGTCTGATCTGGTTTTCCACATAGGTAGTGGGCCTTTCATTTGGCTCTCTGGGGACCTCCCGCACTAGTGGGTTTATCATGGTTCTTAATCTACTCATGCTGAACAGAGCAAAGAAATTCTCCTTTCGACTTCAAGAATTTCAAGGTGGTTATAAGTCAACAACTTGTCAATACTCCTGATTGAGTATCTATCGCTTGTTTGTAGATTTTCAAGCAAACGATTTCTTTTTCCTTCGAGCCTTTTAATTTCTTCCTTGAGTTCTTCAATATGCCTAAAGATAATCCTTATCATGGACTTATCCTCTGGACAGAATTGTCACCCAACGTTGTAACTTGTTGATTCTCTGGACAACCAAATTGTGTCCTTGGATAGCAAGATCTCTTCGTACTTGATTTAGATTGCCTCTGCGTAGTAGGTTGAGATAACGATCCCGTGTTCTTTCAAGGTTTCTGATTCTTCTGATGTGTCTATTGAGTGTTTGTGGCATTCGGAGTGTCTTCCAACTTTTCCTTCTTCTTTTTTGTCTCCTGGGTACACTTTTGAGATTTCTTGATTAAAAATCTTTTGTGGATCTTCAAATACCCAGATTTTCGGTTGTTTGTACACAACTTTCTGGCCCCAATTTCAAGGCTCTCCAATTTCTTTGAAAGTTGATCAATGCTTTGACCAATCTCCTGTGGCTGTTGGATTGTTTTGAGTTGTCTCCTAATCTCCTTCAGTTGCTCTCCTTGATCTTCAACCTTCTCGTAGATGTCTACTAATAGTTGGATTAGTAGATTATTTTGCTTTATTGACGTCAGTACCCCTGATGATGATACTACTTGCTCCTTCTGGGCAAATCCTACGGCTGGTGGATTAAGGCCTTCAACTGCTTGTAATGCTTCTCGATACGCTTGACTAGTCTGTGTGATTCTCCAACTTCTACTCATTAAGTGATTGAAATTCTCCGCATAACACTTTTTTTTTCCTGTTGTTGGATCGATGCAAAGATATTTTCGAATTTATTTGGTATTGTTTCTCCGTTTTCCACATTATCTTCTTTATGTTTTCGGGTTTGTTTGCATGATTTTCGAATTTATTTTGATTTTGGAATCCAAATCGGGGGCTAACGAGCAATTAGCGCACCCTTGGTTCCGTAATTGATATCTTGAGCTAGGAAACTCGGATTCGAGTTTCGTCAACTTCGCCGAAATTGTAACGAAAATTCGAGTTTAGTGAACTTAGCCTTATATTTTTCCAAAGTCATTTGGACCTCCGAAATCCAACCGAAAAACGAAACGGCAACAAAACTGACCATAACTCATCCAAACTTTAACCAAATTAACCATGGTTTGATGCTATGGAACCCTAACTCAACCACCTAGCCTGCTATACCATCCCTTAACCGAACCAACCCTCCCACAAATCAGAAATCTCAGCCAAAGGACTGCATTCCAGACATTCCCGCAACCTTGCCTTCCTTGGAGATTTGGAGCTCAAGTCTCTTCCAAACCTCCATTAATCCACAAGGTAAGCTTAGGGTTGTATTATGCATCTAATATGAGTCATTTTCATTCATTCATCCCTAATTTTGATCATGGTTTTATGGATATATGGCTGCCTTGAATAGATACTTAGGTTATGGGTTCATAAGTTAATCTCTTTCAATTCTTGTTGAATTTGATTGATTCCAAGCATGAATATGATTGTTTTGATCTCTTATTTGCATTTATGGTGATGTATTAGCTGGTAGTTGAGAATTGGTTTAGTTACCATTAATGAATTTTGAATGAAAATGGAGTTTTTCCCCCTTCTTCCTTCGTGTTGCTGCTGTTGCGTTTGAGCTTGCTTGGGACTGAAATTGTATGTTGGTTTGGTGTCTTTTTGCTGCATATTTGTTGCCTTGCCTTACCTGAACATGTTGGTTGAAGATTGGAATGGTGCTGCTCTATTTTTCTCCATGTTTCTGCGTTTTTTTTTTTTCTGCATTGCACGCGCCGGCGACCTGATTTGCCTTTAATTCAGTCGCACCCGCGACCCATATTTCAGCTGCTCACGTATTCTGGTAAATTGGAGGAAAATGGTTGATAATTAGGGTAGCGGACGCTACCATTTCATGAAGAAAATGGGTCGCGACCGCGACCCCTGCTCTCTCCACAAAAATTTCCGTTTTCAGTTGCATGCATGGCTTTTAAATTGTTCCTAATTTTCTTGTTTGCATGGCTGTAGTTGATTATATATATACATACGTATTTGTTTGCATGAATAGGTAATGATTTCAATTGTTTTAAGTACTAAATGCATGCTATGATTTGTAAATTGGTTGATTTAGTGCATGCATGCATGGATTGTAACTTGTTATCTTAATATATGCATGCATGCCATGCGTAGATTATATATATATTTTTTAAAGCATAGTTAACATATATATTTAAATATTATTCAATTTGATTAAATTTTAGAAATTATGTGTTATTTTAATTTGTGTTATATAATTTCCGAACATGACTTAAATGTTTCTATTTACATATTTTTTAATTGTGAACATGTTATACTACGTGTTATGATTTTATTTGAATTCGTGGATCAATTGATTTAAATGTGAAGGTTATGAACTTGAACGGCTTTAAATGATTCTTGAAATGAATGAAATGAACGTTTATATGTCTTTAAGACATTAATAGTGCACATGAACATGTTCATTACGTAATATACTCTTTTATGCATTCATATCATGATCATTTCATTGTCGAGCGTCTTAATTGGTCATTTTGAGTCTCACTTCACCTCTCTTGCACAGATTTTGATCTCGTTGGAGACGAGGCCGGTCCGTGAGTCTCTTGTGCTTCTTTTTGTCGTTTCAAGGTGGGTTTCTCTTCTATTTAGTTATATGGCCCTATATACCTTCAATGTGTAAAGTTTTCGACCAAAACTAATATATGTATATAGAGTCGTTTCAAGAGTAAATATTTACAACGTAAAGTCTTATTTTATAAATCCTACCAAATATTTCGGCGAGAAATGAATGAATGCACGAATGGGGCCCGGTGTAACACCCCGCATTTTCGGAGCAAGATACGATGTTATTTTCGTGCGATTAGATTGTTATTTATTTAACTCTGTGTGTGTTTGAATTTCTTTATTTATGTTTTAGTTGTTTAAATTGGCTCGATTGCATCCTTTTGACATATGTGGACTTAATTGATATATGTGTGTAATACCTAATTGCTCTCTTAATTTAAATTAGGTGGGCTAATTTGGAATTAATTAAAATTGGGGACCAATTTCTAATCATGAGAAATTTAATTGGACTTAATTGGACACTACTCTTATTTTTGGGGGTACTTTTATAATTTCCTAATCTCTACTTGGACTTAATTGATCTTATTGGAAATTGGAGGACTCAATCGCGTTACTTAAATTCTTGAGGGGCTAAATTACAATTTTGGAAGAAATGGTCTCTTTACACCCCGAAACCCTAATGCTGCCATTCATTCTCATCCCATTTCTTCAGTCTTCAACAGCTGCGCAGCCTCCTTCTCCCTCTTTCACCAATGGCGCAGCAACAGAACATCCGCCATCGTCGCCAGCTACTTTTGCCCGTCGGCGGTGCCTTCTTCCTCAGCCACACCACCGAGCACCACCATTATATTTCCCCGTTTCTTTCTCTTTTCCCCTTTCAATTCAGCAGACAGCAGCGGCGCGGGCATCTTCAACCACCATCGAACTGCCGCCGCCACCTCCTCCGACAACCACCACCATCCTTCCGTCAGCGACCACTCGCCGCTGGCACTTCCAGCGCCGATCATCTCGCCACCCTCTGCCATTCTCAGCAACGCCGCCACAGCAGCACCCTATTCCTTCTTTTCCCTTTCGGTTTTAGCAGATAGCAGCAACGGCAACAGCTGCACACAGCGCCGCTACCATCGCCGGCGACACCACCTTCTCACCGCCAACTCTGCTAGCACCACCACCCGCGCTCAGATCTGGACAGGTGTGGAAGAACTCCACCTGATCCCATCATTTCACCACCACCATCTTTTCTCTGTTTTCTTCTCTCGGTCGACGCACCGCCTTGCCGTTTCTTCCCTTACCAGGCCGCCCTCTAGGCCCGATATTCTCGGATCCGATAGACACGGCCGACGTCAACTACCGGTTCTCCTTCCCTTCTGGTTTGCCCTCTCTCCACCTACCCGTTTTATCCCTTTTCTCATTTTCAAAGAGGAACAACAACACAACAGGTGCCATCCGTTCGGGCAAAGCCCTAGCTCAATCACACAGTTGGGCGCCACTGCCGGAGTTTCTCTCTTGAGACTTCAGTAATAAGGCCGAAATCCTTCGATCGCCAAGCATCGGGCCGCTGGCATCTTTCCTGCCATCAACCAAGAGGAAATAGAGGGAGCAGTTGTAGCCAAGCCTCTCTCATCGACGACCGATAGCCGCTGCGCCTTTGCAATTGTAAAACCCCTTGTTCTCATCCTTAATTTCTTAATAAATCGTGTAATTCCAATTGTAATGGATATTTCCATGAATTCTTTTTAGTGCAGGATCTTGGTTTTTGTTGATTAGAATGACTCTTGGTGCCTTTGGTGATTGAGATAATGAATCGTTATTTAGATGCTTGGGAAATTTGTATTATTTCGATCATAGATATAATTAAATTTCAAATGGTGGATTAAGTGCATATAAGTTATTAAATAAGATTTGTTGTATGCTTAAATGTTAATTTAAAGTCGCTAATGAGAAGAAATCTGGTAATCTGTACATATTTTATAAAATACGTATGCTATACCTGTGTGTTTGTAGCTTTGAATAAAGGGGATGCTAGATTTATGTAAATTTATTTATAACACGATGCCTAAATCATAAATTGTGAAACTGTTAATATAATCTTGTGTTTGACTAATAGCTGATTTAATTGGTTAATTTGCGTTTAATAAGATTATGGTATCAACTTGGGTTGAGGTTAGGTGATGTATGTAAGCTGCATATTCAGAAATCGTAAAATGCATAGTTTAACGTTTTGGTAATGTAAATTTTGGTAAATGTTGTAATTCGTTAAAGCTATAGTAAAGGTTAGTATGTTTTATATGAATCTCGTATGCAATGGAAGGTATTGTTTAAACTTGATTTTCATATGGTATCTTGTAAATGGTATTAGTTTTAACGGAATCTACTCACTTAAAGAGTTAGTGTGGTGCTGCGTTAATTGGTTGGTATGATGAATTGGAAATTGGGTGCACGGGTGTTGTGTCTGTATATAAATATCTTTTGGTTTATTATGTATACATATGATTTAACCTTCTAATCAATTTCGGCACTGACATGTATTAATTGAGCTAGTTTAATTAGGAATTTCATTGTTAAGAAATATAGGTTGAGATATTATAGTATTGTAAAAATGTAACTTCCTTGTAAGTTGTTATGTGATTTGATCTAATAAGATAATTGTAACTAAATGGAAACGGTGTGGGTCCTAGTGGTTAGCTTGCCTCGTCTTGATTAGAGGTTAGATTGTTATAAACATGATGAGTGGCTAATTGATTCATGCGATAATTGAATTGTGTATTTATTTTCTATGTGGGGTATTAATTGTGCATATGACTACGTTCACGACATATCATACCATTTTATAATTCTTGGATTCATGTCATAGCATCTCATGACCCTTGCCGTGCGTCTTTATGGTTCATGTTTGAGTCTTGTCTCATAAGTACTTCGTGTTTCCCTTTCTGTCAGTGATCTCCTTGGAGGAGATAACCCGATCAAGTTTTCATCGTCTTCTCAGTTTCTGCGTCTCGTCGTTTCTCAGGTGAGGTTTAGGATTTTGTATAGTTATTGACCTATGGCCTTAATGTGCTGTTTTTAATCCCCGCATGCGAGTATATCTTATACTTATGATTTAGTATGTGTTGGATATGATATGGGTATGATCTTATGGACCACCTTTGGTTTTGGAAAACTATTATGGAGGTATATGTGAGCCTTTTGGAAAAATCGGTTGTGTTATGTTTCTTTAGCGAGTTGGCCATGTTATATGGTATCTGTTCTATCCTGTTATATTATGTTATGGATCCTAGGAACTGCAGGAATGGGTACCCCCGGGACGGTTAAGGCCGACGGGGCATTTATCCATTGCGTTCCGAGGAGCTGCGGGAGTGGGTACCCCCGGGACGGTTAGGGCCGTCGGGGCATTTATCCATTGCGTAGTTCCATTTGAGATATCATTGCGCGACTTTAGGGTGATGGAGGAGGCGTGATATCTTGAGCCTTCGGCTAAGGCCGGGGAGGACTCTTGTGGGTTCGCTACCCCTTGAGGTCGAGTCTATTTTAGACGGTTTTATTATGGATGGTTAGGGTCGCGCAACCCTACCATCACCCGGAGTTGAGGTTGGTATGTTATTTCTGTTTTGTTATGATATGAGGAGTTGAGGTTGGAAGCTCGTACTCGCCGAGCATATGATATGATATGTTATGGGAATCATGAATCGGGATAGAGTTTTCTGGAAAATGGTTTCTAAACTTATATCTATATCTATTTTGGGTTGTTTTGAAATGTTCTGGTATGCAACACCTATCCCCGGTTCATGAATCCACCCTTTTGATATGTGCTGTGCTCTGTATATGTATATTGTGGGTGTGCGTTAGCCCCCTCACTCAGTCAGTTGACTGACACCTCATTTATCTTTTAGTTTGCAGGTCTCCTTTTGGCTTGAGCTAGGCGGAAGTGAGTCTCATGAGTCACACTTGTCAGTCTAGTTGGTATTAGGATGCATTTGTCGCATACTTTATTTATGTTATGTATTTATGTTTCACATTTGAAGGTTATGTTTATGTTTTATTTAGACTTAAATCCGTGTGGGGTTAATAAGTTAGTATCTGGATGTTAGTAGATATTATGATGATGCTTATGCTGTTTATTATGTTGGATTATAAATTGATATTCGGGACTAGGTATCTATGTTAGTTGAACCCGTCACCTGTTTTGCATGTTTTGTTTTAAATGCTTCCGCTATCTATTGTTGTTGGTTTTAATTGCTTCCGCACTCTGAGTTTGTCGAGTTAGATCCGCCTAGCCTAGTGTGTGAGTTGGTCTCCCGTTCGCTTTGATTCGGATTCGGGCATGGACTTTCCATTTCGTGACTGGGTCTGGGTCTTAGTGCGGGGGATGTGGCATCCTCCGTTTGGGGTGTTACATCCTTAAGTGGTATCAGAGCTCTAGGTTGCAAAACCGAGCTCTTGAGTCGTGTTGAGTCTGTCTAGGTCGTACGGCATAGGGATAACTGCGCATTGCATTTGTTTGACTTGATATTTTGACCCTTCGGCATGAATTGTTTCGTGATTATATGATTGTGTGCACATTATGACTTTGATTATGCAACATCTTATTTTATGTGCTTTCTAAATTACAACTAATTGTTGCATTTACGTGATATACTTGTTACATTTCATTTGCATCTTAATCCGCATGCATCGAATTTAGTGTTTGAATTTCAGGGTGCCCTAAGAGCCAACACTGAAAATTTCCCTCCGTCAACACTCCTATTGGCACTACAACGAAAACATACCATAATTCGAAGATGAAAGGATTCTTTACCAAGATCAATGTTCATGAAAAATGTTCAGAGTTGAAGGAATGAGATTTGCTATATTGACTTACTACCTTAAAGTCAATTGAAAGATGGAGTTTGACGAATTTTCACCTTGGGAATTCATTCATTTAGAAGTAGTCACCTTGTTGATGAAAACGAGTTAATGTGGAAGAATCCGATCGAATAAGATCCGATCAAGTTCAGGGGTTTTGGATAGGTAACCATGTTACTTAAGCAACGAGTTACAAACCATCGGTGAGTGTTGAAGGCTTTGGTGCCGTTTAAAGTTAACAAACAACAAGACAAGATTGGTTGTAGGCTCTCTGGGTGTATTCATTCTGCTGAGATGGAAGATTCTACTGAGATGGGAATAGATCACATGGATGCCAAAAGATTTTATTCAAGTTTTAGAATTATATAACATGGATTTCTTTGGGAAATGACTAATACCACTAGCGCCGAGCTTAACTCTGAGATAGATTTCTAATTGACGACCGATTTATGGGCAATTTCTCGAAGATGACCAGGTTAAGGTTTCACACATGAATTAGGATCCTTGGTGGGAACCGAAGATGATTCTGTTTGAACAAGGGCTACGGTCTGGTAAAGAGTTGGATTATAAGCATACTTGCTGGGTTACCTCTTCACACAAAAAGATTCATGATCTTATTCACGTTTCAAAATCGTGTGCCATGACTTACCTTGGGAAATGCTTAACATCTTGATTGTCCAGCATAGCTCAAAGATAAATTTTGGATTGACAATCAAATTGTGGAATTCCTTGAGGATGAGCAGACTAAGGTTTAACACATAAGTCAGAGTTCTTGAAGGAGATTGTGGATGATTCTGGGTGAGCAAGGATTATGGATTAGTAGAGAGTTGGATGATGGACATAATTGCTGAATTGCCTCTTCACATCAAAAGATTTAAGACAAGAAGTTCAGATGATGTAGAGTGCATCATTATCGGCTTAATCAACTCCTACCACTTCGTCTCAACTTCCTGTCCAGAGTTTGACACTACGGTGATCGGTACGCCAAGCATTCATGGCATTTGCATACATGCATCGCTTAAATATTCTTATCTTGTTTTGTTTGATGTGTGTGATGATTGTCGTTGTTCTGACTGTGATAACGTGGCTACCTGATCTAGCATTGATAACCTGGAATATCTGTTTTTGGTGAACTTTTGCTGAAATGAATAAGTTACGTGTTTATGTGGATTAAGTATATCTATGGGATTTAAAACTCTCTTGATTGCTCACTAACCTCGCATATAACATACATACATACTGTAACCTTGTTTTGCAGGGATTCAATCGCGATATCCCCCTTGAGTTGAGGTATGAGCGTTGAATCTATACTCAAGGGATACCGATATCAGTTGTGTAAGGTACACCAAGCATACATCGCATACTTTTCGTCAAGTGTTATTCTGATATGTATATGTATGAATATTGATCTGTGGATTTATGTGCAAGAGAGACCTTAGGTTCCCTCTTTTATGTGTTGGAGAGATGTAGGATTCTCTCTACTTATGTGATAGAAAGATGTTGGATTCTTTCTAAACTTTGTGCACAAGAGATGTTGGATTCTCTTGTACTTAGATATTCGGAAGATGCTGGATTCTCTCGAATGTAGGGGTTTGAGAAATGCTGGATTTTCTCAAACTAGAATGTTTGGGAGATGCTGGAATCTGTCAGACTTAGGTTGAGAAACGGGGTTCTCTCAATTATGTGCTTGAGAGACGGGGTTCTCTCGAATCTGCGCTCGAGAGACGGGGCTCTCTCACTTTTGTGCTGAGAGATGGGATTCTCTCTTGTTTGTTGTGGTTGTACTACACGTTGTCCTGGATACGATCTGCAAGTGACGAGTTGCGACACCATCGAAGTTGAGTGCAATGGCAGCTATCCGTCTCATGGGAGTGGCCGAACAAACTTGATGTAATCAATGATCCAGTGCTCAAACGGATCCCAATAACAACGAAACGTCACAAGAAAGGTCTAGTAAAGACAACGAGAGTAAGCTTCACAATGGAGGCTATGTTTTACGCAATTCCTCGAGGAGGGTTAAGGCACTATTAACTCGAAGCCTTCCAGCTCAGCAGTGGAACCTGGGGACCAGGTTCTCTTAAGGGGGGAAGGGTGTAACACCCCGCATTTTCGGAGCAAGATACGATGTTATTTTCGTGCGATTAGATTGTTATTTATTTAACTCTGTGTGTGTTTGAATTTCTTTATTTATGTTTTAGTTGTTTAAATTGGCTCGATTGCATCCTTTTGACATATGTGGACTTAATTGATATATGTGTGTAATACCTAATTGCTCTCTTAATTTAAATTAGGTGGGCTAATTTGGAATTAATTAAAATTGGGGACCAATTTCTAATCATGAGAAATTTAATTGGACTTAATTGGACACTACTCTTATTTTTGGGGGTACTTTTATAATTTCCTAATCTCTACTTGGACTTAATTGATCTTATTGGAAATTGGAGGACTCAATCGCGTTACTTAAATTCTTGAGGGGCTAAATTACAATTTTGGAAGAAATGGTCTCTTTACACCCCGAAACCCTAATGCTGCCATTCATTCTCATCCCATTTCTTCAGTCTTCAACAGCTGCGCAGCCTCCTTCTCCCTCTTTCACCAATGGCGCAGCAACAGAACATCCGCCATCGTCGCCAGCTACTTTTGCCCGTCGGCGGTGCCTTCTTCCTCAGCCACACCACCGAGCACCACCATTATATTTCCCCGTTTCTTTCTCTTTTCCCCTTTCAATTCAGCAGACAGCAGCGGCGCGGGCATCTTCAACCACCATCGAACTGCCGCCGCCACCTCCTCCGACAACCACCACCATCCTTCCGTCAGCGACCACTCGCCGCTGGCACTTCCAGCGCCGATCATCTCGCCACCCTCTGCCATTCTCAGCAACACCGCCACAGCAGCACCCTATTCCTTCTTTTCCCTTTCGGTTTTAGCAGATAGCAGCAACGGCAACAGCTGCACACAGCGCCGCTACCATCGCCGGCGACACCACCTTCTCACCGCCAACTCTGCTAGCACCACCACCCGCGCTCAGATCTGGACAGGTGTGGAAGAACTCCACCTGATCCCATCATTTCACCACCACCATCTTTTCTCTGTTTTCTTCTCTCGGTCGACGCACCGCCTTGCCGTTTCTTCCCTTACCAGGCCGCCCTCTAGGCCCGATATTCTCGGATCCGATAGACACGGCCGACGTCAACTACCGGTTCTCCTTCCCTTCTGGTTTGCCCTCTCTCCACCTACCCGTTTTATCCCTTTTCTCATTTTCAAAGAGGAACAACAACACAACAGGTGCCATCCGTTCGGGCAAAGCCCTAGCTCAATCACACAGTTGGGCGCCACTGCCGGAGTTTCTCTCTTGAGACTTCAGTAATAAGGCCGAAATCCTTCGATCGCCAAGCATCGGGCCGCTGGCATCTTTCCTGCCATCAACCAAGAGGAAATAGAGGGAGCAGTTGTAGCCAAGCCTCTCTCATCGACGACCGATAGCCGCTGCGCCTTTGCAATTGTAAAACCCCTTGTTCTCATCCTTAATTTCTTAATAAATCGTGTAATTCCAATTGTAATGGATATTTCCATGAATTCTTTTTAGTGCAGGATCTTGGTTTTTGTTGATTAGAATGACTCTTGGTGCCTTTGGTGATTGAGATAATGAATCGTTATTTAGATGCTTGGGAAATTTGTATTATTTCGATCATAGATATAATTAAATTTCAAATGGTGGATTAAGTGCATATAAGTTATTAAATAAGATTTGTTGTATGCTTAAATGTTAATTTAAAGTCGCTAATGAGAAGAAATCTGGTAATCTGTACATATTTTATAAAATACGTATGCTATACCTGTGTGTTTGTAGCTTTGAATAAAGGGGATGCTAGATTTATGTAAATTTATTTATAACACGATGCCTAAATCATAAATTGTGAAACTGTTAATATAATCTTGTGTTTGACTAATAGCTGATTTAATTGGTTAATTTGCGTTTAATAAGATTATGGTATCAACTTGGGTTGAGGTTAGGTGATGTATGTAAGCTGCATATTCAGAAATCGTAAAATGCATAGTTTAACGTTTTGGTAATGTAAATTTTGGTAAATGTTGTAATTCGTTAAAGCTATAGTAAAGGTTAGTATGTTTTATATGAATCTCGTATGCAATGGAAGGTATTGTTTAAACTTGATTTTCATATGGTATCTTGTAAATGGTATTAGTTTTAACGGAATCTACTCACTTAAAGAGTTAGTGTGGTGCTGCGTTAATTGGTTGGTATGATGAATTGGAAATTGGGTGCACGGGTGTTGTGTCTGTATATAAATATCTTTTGGTTTATTATGTATACATATGATTTAACCTTCTAATCAATTTCGGCACTGACATGTATTAATTGAGCTAGTTTAATTAGGAATTTCATTGTTAAGAAATATAGGTTGAGATATTATAGTATTGTAAAAATGTAACTTCCTTGTAAGTTGTTATGTGATTTGATCTAATAAGATAATTGTAACTAAATGGAAACGGTGTGGGTCCTAGTGGTTAGCTTGCCTCGTCTTGATTAGAGGTTAGATTGTTATAAACATGATGAGTGGCTAATTGATTCATGCGATAATTGAATTGTGTATTTATTTTCTATGTGGGGTATTAATTGTGCATATGACTACGTTCACGACATATCATACCATTTTATAATTCTTGGATTCATGTCGTAGCATCTCATGACCCTTGCCGTGCGTCTTTATGGTTCATGTTTGAGTCTTGTCTCATAAGTACTTCGTGTTTCCCTTTCTGTCAGTGATCTCCTTGGAGGAGATAACCCGATCAAGTTTTCATCGTCTTCTCAGTTTCTGCGTCTCGTCGTTTCTCAGGTGAGGTTTAGGATTTTGTATAGTTATTGACCTATGGCCTTAATGTGCTGTTTTTAATCCCCGCATGCGAGTATATCTTATACTTATGATTTAGTATGTGTTGGATATGATATGGGTATGATCTTATGGACCACCTTTGGTTTTGGAAAACTATTATGGAGGTATATGTGAGCCTTTTGGAAAAATCGGTTGTGTTATGTTTCTTTAGCGAGTTGGCCATGTTATATGGTATCTGTTCTATCCTGTTATATTATGTTATGGATCCTAGGAACTGCAGGAATGGGTACCCCCGGGACGGTTAAGGCCGACGGGGCATTTATCCATTGCGTTCCGAGGAGCTGCGGGAGTGGGTACCCCCGGGACGGTTAGGGCCGTCGGGGCATTTATCCATTGCGTAGTTCCATTTGAGATATCATTGCGCGACTTTAGGGTGATGGAGGAGGCGTGATATCTTGAGCCTTCGGCTAAGGCCGGGGAGGACTCTTGTGGGTTCGCTACCCCTTGAGGTCGAGTCTATTTTAGACGGTTTTATTATGGATGGTTAGGGTCGCGCAACCCTACCATCACCCGGAGTTGAGGTTGGTATGTTATTTCTGTTTTGTTATGATATGAGGAGTTGAGGTTGGAAGCTCGTACTCGCCGAGCATATGATATGATATGTTATGGGAATCATGAATCGGGATAGAGTTTTCTGGAAAATGGTTTCTAAACTTATATCTATATCTATTTTGGGTTGTTTTGAAATGTTCTGGTATGCAACACCTATCCCCGGTTCATGAATCCACCCTTTTGATATGTGCTGTGCTCTGTATATGTATATTGTGGGTGTGCGTTAGCCCCCTCACTCAGTCAGTTGACTGAGCGTTAGCCCCCTCACTCAGTCAGTTGACTGACACCTCATTTATCTTTTAGTTTGCAGGTCTCCTTTTGGCTTGAGCTAGGCGGAAGTGAGTCTCATGAGTCACACTTGTCAGTCTAGTTGGTATTAGGATGCATTTGTCGCATACTTTATTTATGTTATGTATTTATGTTTCACATTTGAAGGTTATGTTTATGTTTTATTTAGACTTAAATCCGTGTGGGGTTAATAAGTTAGTATCTGGATGTTAGTAGATATTATGATGATGCTTATGCTGTTTATTATGTTGGATTATAAATTGATATTCGGGACTAGGTATCTATGTTAGTTGAACCCGTCACCTGTTTTGCATGTTTTGTTTTAAATGCTTCCGCTATCTATTGTTGTTGGTTTTAATTGCTTCCGCACTCTGAGTTTGTCGAGTTAGATCCGCCTAGCCTAGTGTGTGAGTTGGTCTCCCGTTCGCTTTGATTCGGATTCGGGCATGGACTTTCCATTTCGTGACTGGGTCTGGGTCTTAGTGCGGGGGATGTGGCATCCTCCGTTTGGGGTGTTACACCCAGGGACTTAGTGTGAGTGCCTATCCGGGGAGGCATGGGCGGACGGTGATCCCTCACATTAGTTCCACCAATGAACGGCGTAACCGGACCTCGTTAGGAGTTAGCGAGGAATGGACGCTGTGTGCCATCTGGGGAGTAATGTTCCCCTTTTGGTCAATGAATGGGTGGTCGGGCCTTGCAAACCCACCACTAACTCGGAGGAAGAAGGTGTAAATGTTATTGAATGTGCACGAAAGAATGTTATGCATGAAAAGAAAGAATGAATGAATGTTTAATGAACTACACAAGGTGTTGGTTGGAGATAATGCACGCCTACTCGCCGGGCCAAGAATGACCTAATGTAAATGAATTGTTATAATCCCTTTTGATGATTTTCTGTTTCACCCACTTGGGAAATTCTTTTAAAACCTAACTTGGGATTATAGCTTGCATGTGAATGTTTAAATACCGTCATATATTATATTTATGCCTTGTTTTTATACCCACCAGTCCCTTTTGGACTGAAGCCGTTTGGTTTTCAACTGTTTTATGCAGGTGTCAGGGAGCTAGGCGGGAATTCGAGTCATTAGGTCTTACATTCGCTTCTAGCTCTTATATTTTTGGGTATTACACTTGCATACACTATTTATGATTATTGTATATGAATATTGTTATGGAGCGTACTTGTTTTGGGCTGTGACGGCTTGGGAATGATGTATATGAATTATTTTTGGAGCTTTGATGCTCATGGTATATATATATGATATATGTTTAGTTATTGCTTCCGCTTTAATATTTAACTCTGATTCGTATGGTTAAAGGGTTAGTCCTGCCTAGCCTAGAGTGTGTGTTTATCCCTGTACGCCGTGATTTAGCTCGGGTATGGATTGTCCATTTCATATTCGGGTCGAGTCTCGGTGCGGGGGATATGGTACCTTGCGCTCGGGTGCTACACAGCCCATAAAACTGCACAAAATCGAGACACAACAAGAGAAAAGATGGAAGAGTTTCAAGCTTAACATATCTTGTATTTTCATACATGGAGCATTAACTTGAATATAACTCAACTACCACCTAATACATGATCATAGAAGCATTTATGAAGGTCTTAGGGTCATAAATCATGCTTTAAATCAAAAGAAATCACAAGGAAAAGGCATATAGTTCATACAAGAACATAAACCCTTACTATTCACACTATTCTTCATCTTTACCATTCCATATCAATCTCTAGCTTAAAATAAGAAGTAAATGGATAGAAATGATCACAATCAAGAGAAAAACAAGATTCTTACCTTACCTCAAGATATGGAGTAGAAGAAATGGAGATATGAGCTCCTAAGGTTCAAGAAATGGTGGTTCTTCTTGTTTCTCTCTTGCTAGCCTTTTTTCCTTTCTTTTTGCTTCTTTATTTCATGAGTGAGAGAACGAGAAAGAGAGGTGGAAATTTTGGGTAAAAGAAACGGGTCATATGGAGCTTAAACGAGTAAGATAGCGTATATAGGTCATTTAGGTCGTCGGAGGTCTGAATGGCTTCAGAAAAATACAAGACTTATTCCATTGGATCCGAATCGTTGAAACGAGTCCAATAGTGGTGTTAAAATTTGATTCCAAATTCCCGAGCTCATATTTTGCAAACAAGGACTCAAGAATAGTCAAATTGCAAATTAGCCCAAAACTTTAGAAAAAGTGAAATTGAATCCTTAAAAGTTCCAAACAAGCCCAAAACAAAATAAAACCATAGAATTACACCCTTATCTCACATAAATCACATGATTCAAGTATTTAGCATGCTTGGGACATAATTTCAAAAATCATATAAATCATAATTCACAAGAATGCACATAAATCCACATAAGGCACATTCTTGACAATTAGAGCATACAGTTCATTTAAAATCATATAAGTCATATAATAAAGAAGTTGATATCAAATATATGCATCAATAGATATGAAAATAAATGCAAATACGAAAATTAAACTCAAACGTGCACTACAAGAAATTCTGCAAATTCCGATGGAAAATTCCGAGGGAAACAGGCCGTCGGAATTCCCTCGGAATTCCCGAGGGTTTGTTTTTTTTTTAAATAAAAATTAAATAAATCCGACAGAAATTCCGTCGGAATTCCATCGGATTTTTTAAAAAATAAAATTTAAAAATAATATTAAATAATTCTGACGGAATTCCGATGGGATTCCTGTCGGTTTTTTAAATATAAACTATACAAATAGAAATTAAATAATTCCGACGGGCATTCCGTCGGATTTTTTAAAAATAAAAATTAAAAATAATATTAAATAATTCCGACGGAAAATTCCGTCGGATTTTTTTAAAATAAAAATTAAAAATAATATTAAATAATTCCGACGGAAAATTCCGTCGGAATTCCGTCGGATTTTTTAAAAATAAAAATTAAAAATAATATTAAATAATTCCGACGGGATTTCCGTCGGAATTCCGTCGGTTTTATCTATGCTTAAATTGAATTCTTATGACGTATTATAATATTTGTAGTTATAATTAATATTTTCTTAGAACTCAATTTTAAATATAGTCTACAAAATTTATGATTTTATTATTTCAAATGATATATAAATATTTGTATCAAACTAAACCAATGAATTGATCTAGCTCAACTGGTTTACCTTGGTTTCCATAAGGTCTTCCTACCGCGATGTTGGGTGTTCGAATCCCTAGTGGCTCATTAAGTTTTTTTTTTTCCAGTAAATTCTGACGGAATTCCGAGGGAAATTCCGTCGGAAATAATTAATTAAAAATTTTTTTAAAGCAAATTCCGACGGAATTCCGAGGGAAATTCCGTCGGGAGATATATTTTATTTTTTCAAAAATACGACTATTCCGACGGGATTTCCCTCGGAATCCCGTCGGAATTATTTTAATTTAAATTTTTTTTTTTTTGGTTTTGTCCCTCGGTTTTCCGTCGGTTTTTTGTCGGTTTATAAATTCCGAGAAGGGTTTTTCCAACAGACTGTGTCCCATCGGAATTCCGGGAATTTCTTGTAGTGGTGGCACGAACCTGTACGTACGGGCAGATAGAGTGTCGCAGAATAAATAATAAACACCTTTCAAATAGTAAAATATTAGTTTAAAATATTAAACGAAAATATTAAAGGTGTTTAAAATATCAGTTTTATTGCTAAACTAAATTTTAAATTATGATTTTTTAATTTTCGTGCATAGCACAAAATATATGCTAGAGGGAGACCTCTCTCTCTCTCTATATATATATACATATACATATATTCACGGTTTTCTGATCGACTAGAAAAAAAAAATGTTTGTTAATATCTTCGTAAAATGCAAAAATACATAACAAATACGATAGAACTTGAATATGACGATACAAATTTACATACAAATGGAATATTTCAAGTTACTGATACATGCTCAGAAGTTACTGATGAATCATAAAGCTTTTGAATAAATAGATAGTTGAGAGAAGCAAATCAGGTTCCAGACTTTCGGTTTTAATTTTAAGTTTGATCGATGAGTAGAAGAAAGATTGGAATGTAAAAGTTTTATTGATGAGTAGAAAAAAGATTGGAATGTAAAATATAGGAGAGTGTATAGTTCACTTGTATAGAGGAAAAACAAATCCAATTTATACATTTTTGATATTGTTATAATGCTTGAATATATGTAAGGAAATACTTATATTATGTCGATTTAAGAAGTTTCTTAATTGTTCATGATTCTGGTAAACCATGCTTAAATGTTATGCCGAAAAATATAATCTTTAAATATACTTTTAAATATGATCTGGAAGCACTTGTTGAAGTGAAGATTTTAATATTTGAACGATTTGGAGATTTTAAATTTGTTTTGTCAATCAAGAGTTAGCTATTTCTTTTCATTACACACATAATTTAAAACAGCATGTGAGTTGTGAAGTTTATGCGCTTGCATTTGTTGACTTGTTCTCATAACATAAATAAATTACACTTTGGCCTGAATTTATAAAATCAAATATAATTCTAACTTAAAAAGAAATATTCAAAGCTAGTAAGATACAATGGGAGGGAGGGCAATTCTTCTCATTAATAATAAAAGGCAAATCTTCTCATTATTAATAAAATATTATTCGTCATAAAAAAATCATGCAACTTCACTTTAAATGTTGATCAATAGTTTCTGTGTTAAAAGAACTTATGGAGCTTCACTTTTCATTGGTACTAATATTATTTTAAGGGTAGAATTATAATTACATATTTATTTTTAATTAATCTAACTTATCAAATAGAAAATTGAATTTGTGTGATTAAGTTACATTATTTCTAATAACCAATATCAAACAAAAAATTAAATAATCCTAATAAAATCTAATCTCACTTGAAAAGTTCAAATAAATTAACTCTAGAAAATTTATCTGACGTATCAAACACTTTTTTAATAAATTATATCCTGTATTCCTGTTGGAAGAGGATAGCAATCTGAATGACGACCATAAAGTAGAACAACACAAATGTCATAAATTAAACGAGACATATATGCTGGTGAATTTACTTTCTAATCATACAAAAGCAAATGATATGACTTGAATTATTATTGACCAGTATAACGATTACATGCCAAAAATAATATTTATTTGTTTTATAATTTATTGGACACACTTAAAAAAAGAGATTTGATCACACGACAAATGTAATATCCACTTGCCCTATGATTTATTGCGTACACTGAAACATAATTTCTAGAAAAGAAAATATTAAAATTGATTAAGGGAAAGCCTCAATGATAGAAAGAAGTGCTGGAATATGTTTGGCGGTGTATTTTGAATAGCCTGCTGCGGTAATGGCATGCCCCCATTCAGCGGCGGTCCTCTCCTTCCCTCCGACTGTATTAGTCATCATTATGATGACCAAAGTTAGATTTGCATCTCGATACGTGTTGCCTTGAATCTCGTCAATCAAAGCGTTAATGATAATCACTTTTCCTGTATTTTTCGAAATAGCTTCTTTGCAGTTTTTCAAGATCTTGATACAAGCGTCGTGGTCCCAGTTATGCAACACCCACTGTGATGGACATAATTGTTTTGGTCAATTTGATATAATGCGAGGGTGAATATTTTATATTTATTATATAGTTGGTAAAAAATTTAAGAAGATTGATAAATGAGATATTTCAAATCACAAGATTCGGAATATTAAATACGTATATCATAGGGTTTTTGATCCAATAAACTCGGTAAATATATGTAGTCGGGAAGCATAAATGATGCATAAAGAGTAGAAACCATAGCATGATAAGAGCGGCATCAGCATTTGGAATTTTTTTAAAGAAATCGCCTCCGACATGCTCCACAACATCGGGTTGGGGAGCAAAAGACACCACCTCTAGACGACCGAAAATAATCCCTCGGATGGAAGGGAAAGCCTTCACCACAGTTCGCAGTGTCGTCCCATTTCCGCCACCAACATCAACTAAAGAACCAATTCCCTCAAATGCTGCGGGATAGCATTCGAACACCTTCAACATTGTCACCCTAGAAACGCACGCCATAGCATCATTGAACAACATGTTAAGTGAAGGATCCAAATGTTAGGAATAGTGCCCTGAAAGCCGATGTAATAGTCCGCTTAGTACTTTCCTTTTGTAAATCACAGACAATCTTTGAATGATATAACGAACTTTGGCAGCACTTCTTTATATGAACTTGTTTGATTTTTTTATTATTTTAAATGCGCATGTATAAGAACTCTCCTAATCAACATGACTTATAGGGCTCAACCATTTAGGTGAAGTGGTTCATGGAACGAGGCCTATATCACATAAGTCATAATTAGAAATCACTCCAAGCCGATGAGTCCTAAAGACAATGGGAGTGTCGACTTGACTCGTTTGAGGCTTGCTCGTGTGATCACGCCCTTAAGAAGGACCACCTTTTTTCATGGGGTGCAAAGTGTTTATTGACACGTGTGTGATATGTAACATCTCGTTCGTTCGACGTATAAGGTACGCCACGTTTTAACCTTCTTATGCGTTTAATTATGTGATTTTGTGTTTTGCGTGACCCTATTTTGAACTCTTTCAGAGTTTAGGGGCTTGTTTGCAATTTTCTCTTTTTAGGGGTTTTTCGGTCATTTCTCATTCAATCGAGTTTTCTACCTTTTCTACCCCTTTAACGCGTTTGGGGCATCGAAACGAGTCCGTACACACTAAGTTTACCCAATTCTGCCGTCATTAGCCTTTCCTTCCGACCGTTTTCGCATGTGAGGACCCGAGATAAAGACTCGAATCCTCGTTTTGCGTGCCATACTCCAGCCTTCTCCCACCCTCGTTCTCTCTCTCTCGTTCCCAGGAGAAACACACACTCACATCGTAACACACACTTGACCCAAACTCGCCCGATACTCGACGGATTTCGACGAATAAATAGTGCATTTTGAAGAGCTCGACGAGAGAAACACGATGATACAAGTTTTGTGGCTTGAAAATGGCCGACAACGGCGCTATGGTGCTCCAAAGGTGGCGGTTTGCGCCACCTCGTCTCCGGTGACTTTCCGGCTACCCTCGCCGGCCAACAACCACCCTCCCCCATGTTTTTCGACCCGCTGATGACGATTCCAGCCTCGGTTTAGTGAGAAAATGTAACAGCCCAAAGACCCGCCGTTCGATATTGTCCGCTTTGGCCAAGGGTAGACCCCAAGCGCCTCACGGTTTTACTTTTTCCCGACAGAATTTAAACCACCACTTAAGGGGTGCCTGTCCAGGAAAACGCGTCTACTAAGGGGAGGGGGATCCACTGCTTATAAAGCAGCTTCAAGCCCACCTCCAATCCGATGTGGGATATTACATCCACCCCCCCATAGAGGCCCAGCGTCCTCGCTGGCACACCGAATCCGGGCCCCTGGCTCTGATACCATTTGTAACAGCCCAAAGACCCGTCGTTCGATATTGTCCGCTTTGGCCAAGGGTAGACCCCAAGCGCCTCACGGTTTTACTTTTTCCCGACAGAATTTAAACCACCACTTAAGGGGTGCCTGTCCAGGAAAACGCGTCTACTAAGGGGAGGGGGATCCACTGCTTATAAAGCAGCTTCAAGCCCACCTCCAATCCGATGTGGGATATTACAGAAAACCACCGTAAGTGGTGGTTCTCGTAGTTGCAGAAATGGCAAGAAAGGCGGGCTCATTTTCGTCGGCGATTTCGATGGCTTTTCGGCGGCGGTTCACGACGGTAATGGTCAGGTTTTGTAGGTCTTCGAGTGGCGCATCGTTCCGCGTTGGTGGCGTGGCCAATGGAGCGGTGGTGGGGGCGCACGCGCAGCTGGAAGCTCACGTCACGGCGGCGCATTACTGTGGCAGCGGCGATACCGCCATTGCGGCGGCGTTTTCCGACGAAGCTTGATGGTTTCTAAGGTTTTCGACCCTCCCGAGTTCATTTCCAGCATTATTTTGAGCTATTAATGGCCGTAGGTGGCGGTTCTGACAAGGCGCGGTGGCGGTTCAACGACGGAGGTCCGCTCCGGGGATTTTTTTTCGGCGACCATGATAGGGGTTTCGAAGAGCTCGTCACGGGTATGCCAATGCCTTTTTCGGATTCAATTTTCGTTCACCGGTTTGGAAGTAATTGAATTTTGAAGATTTAGGGTTTTCATGTTCTTAGATCTGGAATTGAAGGAGTTTGGCTTGGATTTTTTAGAAATTGATTGAGGAATTGGAACGAGCACGAGGAGTACTTGCACGGGTGATTTTTCGGGATTTTTTTCCGGCACGTTCCGGCGGCGGCCGAGCTGCGGCCGACCACTGTTCCGGCGGTTCCGTGGTGGCGTTCCGGCGGTCTTCGGACAGTTTGTCCGCCTCATCGTGGTGAGTCCAACGCCACTTTCTGTTCGTCAATCGGACAATCGGTTTAATTGTTGCGAATTTATTTGTGTATTTGTGATTATTTGATTTAATTGTTCTAAATGCTAATTAATTGCTATATGCTTAAAATTGTCGATCATTATGTAATCCAATGTGTATGAAATCATGTATGATATGAAATAGGATAAGCATGGACGTTGTAATTTGTAATTTAAATCCCGATATGTTATTTTGCGCTAATTGTTTAACTTAAAAAAGGGGTGTTAGTGTAATTTTGAATAATATGAAATGGTAAGGCTTGATTTAATTAATCCTTGTTGTTTGATAAACAAATATGTTAATTATGATTTCATTATAAGAAGTTAATATGCCTAACCTTGAAACTTTGAATTAAGATTTAAACCACGTAAATTGTGATTTAATCTATTATGTAAAATGTGAATTCGTTATGCATTATAAAATTATATGAAACCTTGCATAATTGAATAACTTAATATTCTTCGCTTGTGCATTCTATGATTCAGTTGGAATTTGATATGTCACTTCATGATCTTTAAATAAAATTCGTAGCATGCTATTATATGATTTATTTGCTTTATAATACGCGCAATTTTATGAAATGTGATATGTGAATTTGATTTGATTGCTTTGTAAATGTGCAATATATGAACTTATTATGTGATATATGAATTGAATGAGACTTATATGATTAAATTAGAAACTTTTGCACGTAAGAAATAAGTTATTCGTACAAATATGAATTGGACATGGGAAGAATGAATTGATATGAAATAATGTGAGTTGTATTGCCTTTTAGTTTCTTTTATGTGTATTAATCATGCACATGAACATGCCCTAATGTTTAATATGATTTCATTGAACTATATAATGTTTTCTTTTGCATGTAATTGATATGAATTTGAATCCTACTTGTAACATCCCGCTCGGCCGACTTATAAGGTACGCCATGTTTCAACATTTTTATGTGTTTAATTATGTGATTTTGTGTTTTACGTGGTCTTATTTTGAACTCTTTTAGAGTTTAGGGGCCTTTTTGTAATTTTCTCTTTTTAGGGGTTTTTTGGTTACTGGTCGTTCGATCGAGATTTTGACCTCTTTGACCCCTGTAACGCGTTTGGGGCATCGAAACGAGTCTGTAGACTCTGAGTTTGCCCAATTCCGACGTCGTTAACCCCTTCTTCCGACCGTTTTCGTGTACGAGGACCCGAGATATAATACCCGGATCCTCGTTTTGCATGCCATAATTCCAGCTTCAGCTTCTCTCTCTCTCTCTCTCCCGCGATTCATGACATATACACACACTCATGGTGTGTTTTCACACACAACTCAAACTCGCTGGTTTCTCCATGGAATTCGATGAATGAATAGTCCATTTCGGAGAGCTCGACGACGCGGACACAACCGTACCAAGATCTCGGCCCGACGACGACCGACGGCAAAGAAATCGCCGGATTTCAGTCGCGCCAGGCGGGTGGCGATGGACAGCGGCTTTGCCGCCCTTTCGTGGCGGTTTCCGGCGAGACTTTGGCGACACGCGCCCCGGACCCAGGTAGAGGACTTCCAGGCGCAGCGCGGCCATCCGGGCCGCGACGACGCCGCACGCGCCGCCTGAAGCTCGCGGCGGCAGCGCGCGACACTGTAGCGGCGTCTCCCGCCGTGCTCCGGTGGCTTTTTCCGATGACTCAGGATGGTTTCCAAGGTTTTCCGACCCCCCGGTCTCATTTTCGACCTCGATTTGGCTCAATTAGCGGCGTAGGTAGTGGTTCCGGTGATTGGAGTGACGACAGAAATTCGGCAGTCAATGGGGGCCTTTTTCATCGATCTTTTGGCCACGGGCTCTTCACGGAAGTTGTTCGGAACGACGAAAACTATCATCCCTTGATCACGCGACTCCAGATTTGGCCGTTTGGTGGCGGATCGCGGTGGTGCAGTGGCGGCGCAACGGCGGAGCTAGCTCTAGGGATATTTTCCGGCGACCACCTTGGGGGTTTCGAAGAGCTCGTCATGGGTAAGACAGTGCCTTTTACGGATCGCATTTTCGTTCACCGGTTTGAAGTAATTGAATTTTGAAGATTTTAGGGTTTCGTATTGTTGGATCTGAAATTGGAGACGTTTGGCTTGGAATTTTCAGAAATTGATCGAGGATTTGGAACGGGCACGAAGACTTCGTTCAGGACTGATTTTTTTAGGATTTTTCCGACGACTTTCGGAGGCGGTCCGGCCAAATTCCGGCAGCTCCAGTGGTGGCGTTCCGGCGGGGTTCGGACAGTTTGTCCGCCTCTTTGTGGTGAGTCCAATGCCACTTTCCGTTCGTCAATCGGGTATCCGGTTGATTTGTTGTGATTTATTTTTGTGTAAATTTGTTATTTGAAATTTATTGTTTTAATTGCAATAAATCGTTTATTGTCGAAATTGCTGATCGATATGTATTCCAATGTGTATAAAATCATGTATTAAATGAAATATGATATGTATTGATGCTTTGAATTGTAAATTGAACCCCGTTATGCCGAAATTTCATTAGTTGTTAATTGTTTAAAATGTAATTCATTCTTTTATGCTTGATAAATTAATAAATATGCATTGTTTGGTATTTGAAAATATGTAATGAATTATGAATGTATGAATTCTTGATTGTTGTTGATATTAGTTTCGTTTCATGCCCTTAGATTTTATATAGCTCATGTAGAAGGGGTGTTAGTGTAATTTTGAATAATATCAAATTGAATGGCTTAATTTAATTAATCCTTGTCGTTTGATAAACAAATATGTTAATTATGATTTCAGTTAAGAGAAGTTATTATGACGAGGATGATTTAATTTGAAACTTTCTTAATTTAAGTCTAACTATTTAAGTTGAATTTGAATCTATTATGCAATACTTGAATTGTATGAACTTGTTAATGTTGAATGACATAATTAGAATTTTGATATATGACTTCCTAGGTTTAAAGGAATTCGTAATGTGCTATTATGTGATTTAGTTGTTCTTGTACTACGTGTTTCTATATGAAACGTGATATGTTTTGATTTGCAGTGTGAGTCCCGGCATGTTAAATTTGTTAATTGTTTAGCCCAGAGGGGAGGTTTATCTAATTTTCTGAAATGTGTAAATTGCATGATACGAATTGATTAACCTTGTTAATTGAATTTGTTATGTAATAAATGAATTATTTGTGTGACAAATGAAATGATATGATTTGCCTTGCCTTTTAGTTCTCTTATTTGCATTAACTGTGCACATGAACATGCCTTAATGTTTTGTTTTGCATATCATTGATATAAACATGAATCCTGCTTATGTGATTGCACCCCTTATGTGCTTGAGCATGTGTCGTGCGTCTCTGTGTAGTTGTCTGAGTCTGAGTCTGAGTTCTTTGTTATGTTTTGTATGTTCAGTTGGTTCAGGTGCACCCGGGGTGGGTGGACCATTTACTGTGTCTTCAGCTTTGTCTGGTACCAGGTGAGGTTAGGATATAGTTATGCCCTATTGCAACGTGCTCGTTTTCGAATACATGCGATTTATGAGCCTTATGTATATGTAGATATGTGCTAAGTATGTATTCTGTTGGTTTTATCACATAATTTGATTCGAAAACTATAAACGCTATGTATGCTTAGTCTCGGTTTGTTATGATTTCGAGGTCAGTCTGCGTGATATGTACGTACGATATGATAAGTACGATATGCATGAGTTATATCCGTCTGCCTGTGTGTGGCGGGTTAAGTTTCCGATATATGTGTGTTTATCTGTGTGATAGGCCCCGAAGTTGTGGGTAAGGGAGACCCGGGACGGCCATGGGGTCGCCGGTTACAACCCCTGTGCACTTCTCCATTTTGATAGGATCAATTCGAAACCCACTAGGGGGTTAGTGGGGGATGGAGTCCTTGGGCGTGACTGTCATGAAACTCACGACCCTGACATATATGTGTGGATGGTTAGGGTATGTACAACCCTCCCATCGCCCGGTGTGAAGGACGTACGTTTGTTTTGATTTCGTCTGTTTGTCTGTCATAAGTTCGTGAAACGGGGATAGATTCTTAAGTTAAGATAAAATTTGATATACTTTTAAGCTAATAAAATATGCCCCGACATGTGTGCTAAGTCTGCATGAATCTGAGTTTTACTTTAAGAAACGTTTGAGTTAAGATTGGTTTGTTTGGTTTTAAGTCTCCCTATATGTATACTATCACGGGTAAATGTTTTGGCGTGCAAAAACTAACCCCGGGTTCACGAACATTGCTTCTACTTTGTGCTGTGCTCTATATATATGTATAGCGTGCGTGTGTTAACCCCTCGCTCAGTCTTTGGACTGACACCTCCCCCTTTTATGTTTTTAGTTTGCAGGCTTTGCCTTGGAGGTCGTTGGAGTTCGTGCTAGGCGGCTGTGTGTCATGTCTGTCATGTTTGTGTCTGTTCGTTTAAGTTTGTTAAGCATTTTGTTTTGAAATATGTTTGTAAATTTTGTATAAGCTATGTTTTGTGCAAGTTTGCATTTATGATTTAAATGTTTAGAATTCGGGAAAGGTTAGGACAGGTGCTCTGTAACACCCCAAGCGGTGGGGCATCACACCCCCGCACTATGGCCCGACACGTATACAAAATTGAAGGTCCGCACACGCACCAAGTCACAGCGAACGGGTGACAAACAAAAACACACGCACTAGCTAGGCGGTATCTAACCCTGTACAAAAGAAAATATGCAAAACATGACAGCGGAAGTAGCACGAAATGCCAACTTACAAAAACTTTTACACATCAAGCATACCACGCAGTACATACATCAGAATCAAATACACGGGTTCAACTAGTGCAGCAACCTGTCCTAACCTGTCCCGAGCAATCATATATTCACAACGGGTTCAACTAATCCGAACACCTGTCCTAACCTGTCCCGAATTCCATAATTTCAAATTATAAATACAACCCTGTACAAACATATCTTGAATATCATTTATAAATCATAAACCAGAGCCAGAACTTAATAAACATAAACAGACGGACACAGACTCGACAGACCCTACACACAACCGCCTAGCACGAACTCCAACGATCTCCAAAGCAAAGCCTGCGAACTAAAACATAAAAGGGGAGGGGTCAGTCCAAAGACTGAGCGAGGGGCTGACACACGCACACTATACATATATATAGAGCACAGCACATAGAAGAAACGACATTCGTGAACCCGGGGTTAGTTTTTGCACGCCAAAATGTTTTCCCGTGATAGTATACTTATAGTGGTTTAAAACCAAACAAACAAATCTTAACTCAAACGTTCTTAAACATAAGTTCAGATTCATGCAGACTTAACACACATATCGGAACATATCTTATTAGCTTAAAAGTATATCAATTTTTATCTTAATTCACGAATCTACCCCCGTTTCACGAACTTATAACAGACGGACAGACAGAACACACTTACTCAAATCGAAACAAAACTCATAAATCAATCCCACCTGCACACCATTGGGGAAGAGAGGTGCCCCTCTCAACCCACCACAGAACGAAACATATGAACCGGAGGATCCCGCCCGGTTCCTTCGACGGCCAGCCAAAATGCGCTCCGTCGGCATAGGAGAACTAAGTCTCCCGTTGGTGGAGAAGTGCACAGGGGTCGTAACCGGCGACCCCAATGGTCGTCCCGGGTCTCCCTTACCCACAATCTCCAGGGCCCATCACACAGATAACAGACATATATCGGAAACTTATCTTGCCACACACAGACAGACAGAGGTACATATCTCATGCATATCGTGCTTACCATATCACACGTACATATCACGCAGACTGACCTCAGAATCATAACAGAACTGAAACAAAGCATACATAGGCTCATACATAGCGTTTCATATTTTCAAATCAAATCATATGACAAAACCAACAAAATACATACTTCGCACATATCTACATATACATAAGGCTTATAAACCGCATGCATTCGAAAACGAGCACATTGCAATAGGGTATAACTATATCCTAACCTCACTTGGCACCAAACACAGCCGAACACAAAGCAGAAGGTCCACCCCGGAACCTGCACGACTCACTTGTCACCACCCCGGGTGCACCTGTACCAACTGAACACACCAAATACAGCACAGAACTCAGACTCAGACTCAGACAACTATACAAAGACGCACGGCACATGCTCAAGCACTTAAGAAATGAAATCACATAAGCAAAGTTCACATAAATTATATGCAAAACAAAACATTAAGGCATGTTCATGTGCATAATTAATGCAAATAACGAAATTAAAGACAAAACACTTCATATCATTTCATATCAATTCCTTTAATACCTAATAAATTCAATTAACAAAGTTCAGACAATTCATACAAGTTTTCATACACATTGGAGCACAAACAAATCAGTAATTCAAGCTTTCATATATCATACAATTCACAAATTCCATTTCATAGTTCATACAAAGCCGAATTTACAATTAAAACAATTAACGAAAATAAATACGATAACTTCGAAAATTCATATAAAATCAACCGGACATCCGATTGACGAACGGAAAGTGGCGTTGGACTCACCACGACGAGAGGAACTTGCTGCCCAAAGGGCGTCGGAATGCCGCCCCCGGAACCAATCGGACCGCCACGTGCCGCCGCCGGACCACCACCTCCGGTGGTCGGAAAATTCCCCGGAAGGACAGAAACGTACGCCTCGGCCTGCTTGACAAAAACCCTCAACCAATTTCAGAAAATTCCAAACACACGGGACTTCGTTAACGAAAAACCGAACTTAAATCCTAACACGAAAACTAAAATTAAACGCAAACCGCTAAACGAAAATAAAATCCGGACATACCGTTGGAAAGCCCGTAACGAGCCCTACAAAAGCCCCCAAGCCAACCGCCGGAAAAGTCGCCGGAAAATCGGACCGCCGGTCCAGACCGGTCCGTCACCGGTTCGCCGCCGCCGGCCGGTTCTCGGGTTGGGGCCAACGCTATCCGCTACGTTTCGATATTCTGAGCAACTTCCGTGAAGGAACCACCACCAAAAGCCCACCGGAAAAGGGCCAAATCCGCCGCCAAACGTCCGTCGGTGCGCCACTCGCCGGAACCGCCACCTACGCCGCGATTCGTCCAAATCTGATGCCGGAAATAGATTCAGGAGGTCGAAAACGTCCGAAAACCACCAAACCCCATCGGAAAAAGTCGCCGGAAAGCGGCGAAACACGCCGCTACAGTAACCGCCGCCGCCGTCGCGGGCTTCAGGCGGCGCGTGCGGCCTCCTCGCCGCCCCGATGGCGGTGCCGTCTGTCCAGAAAATAACGCCGGGAGCTCCTTTACCCGGGTGGGTGGCGCGTGTCGCCGGAGGGTGGCCGGAAACCGCCGCAAATGGGCGGCGAAGTGGCGGCTCCGCCACCCCTCCTCCGCTGCGTCTGAAATCGGCCGAAAACTCCACCACCGCTCGTCGGTTGGTCGATTTCTTGGTACGGTTGTGACCGCGTCGTCGAGCTCGTCGAAATGGACTAGTGGTTCGTCGAAATCCGTCGAGAAACGGCCAAGTTTGGACGTGTGTGTGAAAACACACCTCAAGTGTGTGTGAGTGTGTCGTGAGAGAGGAGAGAGAAGCAGCGGGAGAAGAGAGAGAGAGCTGCTGATCCGTTTGGCACGACTTACGAGGATCCGGGGTATAAATCTCGGGTCCTCGTACTCAAAAACGGACGGAAGAAGGGGTTAACGAAGTCAGAATTGGGCAAACTCAGAGTCTACGGACTCGTTTCGCTGCCCCAAACGCAAAGAAGGGGTCAAAAAGGTCAAAATCTCGATCGAACGAGGAATGACCGAAAAACCCCTAAAAAGAGAAAATTGCAAACAAGCCCCTGAACTCTTAAAGAGTTCAAAACAGGGTCGTGCAAATCACAAAATCACATAATTACACACATAAAAAGGTTTAAAAGTGAGGTACCTTATTTATAGGACGAACGGGATGTTACAAACTTCCCTCCTTCAAAAGGACCTGTCCTCAGGTCCCACTGCTGAGTCGAAGAGCTTCGATCTGGACTACTTCAATCAATCTCTCAAAAATTGTATAGTCACAGCCCTGGCTGTGAAGTTTACCCCTTTGATAGCGTCATCTTCCTTCAGGGTTTGGTAGCCACAGAGATCTGTCTGAACACTTCATTCAATCACCCCTAGGTCACTTCGTTCCAAGCTCGCCCCGTCACATCCTCATCGCTTATTGGCTGTTGTCAGGCCACCCACAACGCAACAGCAACAAACAAGAGAGAATCCCATCTCTCAACACGCAAGTGAGAGCACCCCGTCTCTCGGCACACAAAAGAGAAAACCCCGTTTCTCAGGCACAGAATTGAGAGAACCCCGTCTCTCAAACACAGCATCGAGAGAACCCCGTCTCTCAACCTAAGTCTGATAAATTCCACATCTCTCAGACAATCTAGTTTGAGAAAATCCGGCATTTCTCAAATCCTAAATCCAAGGGAATCCAGCAACCCTCGAATACCTAAGAACAAGAGAATCCAGCATCTCTTGTGCACAAAACTCAGAAAGAATCCAACATCTTTCTATCATACAAATAGGGAGAATCCCACATCTCCCTAACACATAAATAGAGAGAGATCTCAACAACTCTCTCTAGCACACAAGTCCACTTACTCAGCAATCAAACAAACACACATTGGAGCAAACACTAGACGCAAAACAGGTGATACATGTTTAGTGTACCTTATCACAACTGATATCGGTGTCCCTGGAGTATAGACTCATCATCCATGCTCAACTCAAGGGGGATATCGCGATGGAATCTCTGTAAAATAAGATTACAATATGTATATGCATGAAAGGGGTAATGAGCAATCAAGAACATTAAACATAGAGGCACAAATAATTTACACAAGCATGCAATCCAATCAACTTGGCAAGAGTTCACAAACAACAGAAAACTTTAAATTACGAAATTAAATCAATTAGTCACGTTATTACACACGTTGTCACACACGTCAAACAAAATAAAATATAATTACTTATACGATGCATGTGTGCAAATGCCATGAATGTTTAATGTACCGTTCATCGTGGCAATGAAGTCATGGTTGACAATTTCTTTAACTTGAAAGGATAATCAAATCCTTAACTGGCCGTAGTTCCAACTTCCCATTTTTCATTCTTTGGTATTTCCTCGCATTCTCTGGTTCAAAAGGGTCTCGAACCGTTTCAATTAGTTTTCGGAGCCAAATGATCCGTAGGGTTTCCCGAAGTCCCGATAAAATTCTCGAGAAATAGAATTTGCTGCCTCCATCAACGGTAAGGTTTCTTATAACGTGCGAAAAGAGATCAAAGGAGAATCCTTAATCAGTCCCACTTTGCTACCTTCATTATAACTGCTGCTCCCGTCCTCGTAATTTGGTGAAGTTGGCTTTCAAAAACATTACCACGAAATTCCTTATTTTAAAGTTTTCCCTTTCTCCTTGGTACAGTGTAACTACTCTTGTTGATGTCTTTAAAATAGTCTGACCCTTCCCTTGAATGACTCTGAATGGTACAAATACTTCGATTTCTTCGTTGCTACTTCACGCCATCCAGAGTTAAAAAAATCCTGGTGTCCTTGTAAAACGTGTTACTCCCGAGCACCTCCAAATAGTTAGGTACAAATCCCAAAGGCACCTCGATAATCAAAAGATCTAATATCTCTCTCGTATTCGAGTATCTTCTTTTATCCACCCAATATCCTAGCTGTGCTAGCTCGATCATTCACCATCTGGTCAACCCCCTGTTCGAATTCCAATGAGGCTTCAACTAAGACAGCACTTGGTGAATCAAATAGATGACCACCTAAAATACAATCACGATTCTAATGCATGTGGGGTTAGGGATGTGAATGGCATACACTCATTAATCAGCAAGAAAAGCAATCAAGCACGTAGGACAAAAAGATCAGAATAATTATAATTTAATCCAATGCATGATGCACGTGCTATGAATGCAGAATACCTGTTTCCATTATATTAGCATCAAGCCCTGATTGATTTCTTGCAGAGATCGTTTGCTCCAAGTAGTCAGAAGATGGAAGTCTCAAATCCTCTTTCATAAATTTATTGAAGTGGGAGGCGTTGTCACGATCAATTATAATTTTGGCACCAAGTAGTCACCCTATAATTCACAACTTGAATAAATATTTATGCATGAGAGTTAGTAAGTGGATATGTCAAGTAATGAAAGCAATTAAGAGCACCTACTAAATGCAGATGCAACACATAATTTACAAAAATTTAAAGCATACAATGATAATTTTATAAAAAAAATCGTAATCATAGTGTGCACACAATCACATAATCTCAGACAAATTCATACAAAGAAGGCAAAATTTCACATTAAACGAATGCAGTGCACAAGTACTCCTATGCCGTACGACCTAAACTGACACGACACGACTCCAGAGCACCGGTTTTGAACCTGGTAGCTCTGATACCACTCAAGATGTAACACCCCAAGCGGTGGGGCATCACACCCCCGCACTATGGCCCGACACGTATACGAAATTGAAGGTCCGCACACGCACCAAGTCACAGCGAACGGGTGACAAACAAAAACACACGCACTAGCTAGGCGGTATCTAACCCTGTACAAAAGAAAATATGCAAAACATGACAGCGGAAGTAGCACGAAATGCCAACTTACAAAAACTTTTACACATCAAGCATACCACGCAGTACATACATCAGAATCAAATACACGGGTTCAACTAGTGCAGCAACCTGTCCTAACCTGTCCCGAGCAATCATATATTCACAACGGGTTCAACTAATCCGAACACCTGTCCTAACCTGTCCCGAATTCCATAATTTCAAATTATAAATACAACCCTGTACAAACATATCTTGAATATCATTTATAAATCATAAACCAGAGCCAGAACTTAATAAACATAAACAGACGGACACAGACTCGACAGACCCTACACACAACCGCCTAGCACGAACTCCAACGATCTCCAAAGCAAAGCCTGCGAACTAAAACATAAAAGGGGAGGGGTCAGTCCAAAGACTGAGCGAGGGGCTGACACACGCACACTATACATATATATAGAGCACAGCACATAGAAGAAACGACATTCGTGAACTCGGGGTTAGTTTTTGCACGCCAAAATGTTTTCCCGTGATAGTATACTTATAGTGGTTTAAAACCAAACAAACAAATCTTAACTCAAACGTTCTTAAACATAAGTTCAGATTCATGCAGACTTAACACACATATCGGAACATATCTTATTAGCTTAAAAGTATATCAATTTTTATCTTAATTCACGAATCTACCCCCGTTTCACGAACTTATAACAGACGGACAGACAGAACACACTTACTCAAATCGAAACAAAACTCATAAATCAATCCCACCTGCACACCATTGGGGAAGAGAGGTGCCCCTCTCAACCCACCACAGAACGAAACATATGAACCGGAGGATCCCGCCCGGTTCCTTCGACGGCCAGCCAAAATGCGCTCCGTCGGCATAGGAGAACTAAGTCTCCCGTTGGTGGAGAAGTGCACAGGGGTCGTAACCGGCGACCCCAATGGTCGTCCCGGGTCTCCCTTACCCACAATCTCCAGGGCCCATCACACAGATAACAGACATATATCGGAAACTTATCTTGCCACACACAGACAGACAGAGGTACATATCTCATGCATATCGTGCTTACCATATCACACGTACATATCACGCAGACTGACCTCAGAATCATAACAGAACTGAAACAAAGCATACATAGGCTCATACATAGCTTTTCGTATTTTCAAATCAAATCATATGACAAAACCAACAAAATACATACTTCGCACATATCTACATATACATAAGGCTTATAAACCGCATGCATTCGAAAATGAGCACATTGCAATAGGGTATAACTATATCCTAACCTCACCTGGCACCAAACACAGCCGAACACAAAGCAGAAGGTCCACCCCGGAACCTGCACGACTCACTTGTCACCACCCCGGGTGCACCTGTACCAACTGAACACACCAAATACAGCACAGAACTCAGACTCAGACTCAGACAACTATACAAAGACGCACGACACATGCTCAAGGACTTAAGAAATGAAATCACATAAGCAAAGTTCACATAAATTATATGCAAAACAAAACATTAAGGCATGTTCATGTGCATAATTAATGCAAATAACGAAATTAAAGACAAAACACTTCATATCATTTCATATCAATTCCTTTAATACCTAATAAATTCAATTAACAAAGTTCAGACAATTCATACAAGTTTTCATACACATTGGAGCACAAACAAATCAGTAATTCAAGCTTTCATATATCATACAATTCACAAATTCCATTTCATAGTTCATACAAAGCCGAATTTACAATTAAAACAATTAACGAAAATAAATACGATAACTTCGAAAATTCATATAAAATCAACCGGACATCCGATTGACGAACGGAAAGTGGCGTTGGACTCACCACGACGAGAGGAACTTGCTGCCCAAAGGGCGTCGGAATGCCGCCCCCGGAACCAATCGGACCGCCACGTGCCGCCGCCGGACCACCACCTCCGGTGGTCGGAAAATTCCCCGGAAGGACAGAAACGTACGCCTCGGCCTGCTTGACAAAAACCCTCAACCAATTTCAGAAAATTCCAAACACACGGGACTTCGTTAACGAAAAACCGAACTTAAATCCTAACACGAAAACTGAAATTAAACGCAAACCGCTAAACGAAAATAAAATCCGGACATACCGTTGGAAAGCCCGTAACGAGCCCTACAAAAGCCCCCAAGCCAACCGCCGAAAAAGTCGCCGGAAAATCGGACCGCCGGTCCAGACCGGTCCGTCACCGGTTCGCCGCCGCCGGCCGGTTCTCGGGTTGGGGCCAACGCTATCCGCTACGTTTCGATATTCTGAGCAACTTCCGTGAAGGAACCACCACCAAAAGCCCACCGGAAAAGGGCCAAATCCGCCGCCAAACGTCCGTCGGTGCGCCACTCGCCGGAACCGCCACCTACGCCGCGATTCGTCCAAATCTGATGCCGGAAATAGATTCAGGAGGTCGAAAACGTCCGGAAACCACCAAACCCCATCGGAAAAAGTCACCGGAAAGCGGCGAAACACGCCGCTACAGTAACCGCCGCCGCCGTCGCGGGCTTCAGGCGGCGCGTGCGGCCTCCTCGCCGCCCCGATGGCGGTGCCGTCTGTCCAGAAAATAACGCCGGGAGCTCCTTTACCCGGGTGGGTGGCGCGTGTCGCCGGAGGGTGGCCGGAAACCGCCGCAAATGGGCGGCGAAGTGGCGGCTCCGCCACCCCTCCTCCGCTGCGTCTGAAATCGGCCAAAAACTCCACCACCGCTCGTCGGTTGGTCGATTTCTTGGTACGGTTGTGACCGCGTCGTCGAGCTCGTCGAAATGGACTAGTGGTTCGTCGAAATCCGTCGAGAAACGGCCAAGTTTGGACGTGTGTGTGAAAACACACCTCAAGTGTGTGTGAGTGTGTCGTGAGAGAGGAGAGAGAAGCAGCGGGAGAAGAGAGAGAGAGCTGCTGATCCGTTTGGCACGAATTACGAGGATCCGGGGTATAAATCTCGGGTCCTCGTACTCAAAAACGGACGGAAGAAGGGGTTAACGAAGTCAGAATTGGGCAAACTCAGAGTCTACGGACTCGTTTCGCTGCCCCAAACGCAAAGAAGGGGTCAAAAAGGTCAAAATCTCGATCGAACGAGGAATGACCGAAAAACCCCTAAAAAGAGAAAATTGCAAACAAGCCCCTGAACTCTTAAAGAGTTCAAAACAGGGTCGTGCAAATCACAAAATCACATAATTACACACATAAAAAGGTTTAAAAGTGACGTACCTTATTTATAGGACGAACGGGATGTTACATGCTCGGATTAGATGAACCCGTTTTGATTATATGATTATTCGGGACAGGATAGGACAGGTTTGTTGAATTAGTTGAACCCGTGTAGTTGATTTTGATGTCTATATTGTACTGTATGTTTAATGTATGAAAGTTTTGAAAGTTGGCTTTTCGCATTGCTTCCGCTGTCATGTTTGCATCTTTTCATTTGTACAACGTTGGGTACCGCCTAGCTAGTGCGTGTATTTTTGTTTGTCACCCGTTTGCTGTGATTTGGTACGTGTGTGAAGTCTTCATTTCGTATACGTGTCGGGTCATAGTGCGGGGGTATGGTGCCCCACCGCTTGGGGTGCTACATCTTAAGTGGTATCAGAGCTACCAGGTTCAGAACCGGTGCTCTGGAGTCGTGTCGTGTCAGTCTAGGTCGTACGACATAGGAATATGTGCGCATTGCATCCGTTTGGCATGAAATTTTGCTTTCTCAGCATGAATTGTATCGAATTATGTGATTTTGTGTACTATATAACTATGATTGTGTAACACTTTATGATAGTTCTTTTAATTATATTGAATTGCTGCATTCACGTGACTTAAGTGGCACATTTCATTTGTATCTCCAACCAGCATGCACCAACTTTAGTGTTTTAATTGCAGGATTGCAACACCAACAAGTTAATCACCTTCCATGGCATCATTACAACTTTATGGTCAGGATTTCCAACACCAGGTGCACGGTATACTGAGCATCCATGGCACGAGCATACATGCATCCTTAGTTTGATTACTTCCTGCTATTATGTGATTTATTTACTAAATGTGATATGTGATAGTTGTTGTGTGTAACACCCCAAACGGAGGATGCCACATCCCCCGCACTAAGACCCAGCCCCGGTCACGAAATGGAAAGTCCATGGCCGAATCCGAATCATAGCGAACGGGAGACCAACTCACACGCTAGGCTAGGCGGATCTAACTTGACAAACTCAGAGTGCGGAAGCAATTACCACCAACAACAATAGATAGTGGAAGCATTTAAAACAGAACATGCAAAGCAGGTGACGGGTTCAACTAACATAAATACCTAGTCCCGAATCAATTCATAATCCCACATAATGAACAACATAAGTATCATCATAATATCTACTAACTTCCAAATACTAGCTTACTAACCCCACACGGGTTTAAGTCTAAGTAGGACATAAACATAACCTTCAAGTGTGAAAACATAAATACATAACATAAATAAAGTATGCGACAAATGCATCCTAATACCAACTAGACTCAGGAGACTCACTTCCGCCTAGCTCAAGCCAAAAAGTAAACCTGCAAACTAAAAGGTAAATGAGGTGTCAGTCAACTGACTGAGTGAGGGGGCTAACGCACACCCATAATATATATATATATACAGAGCACAACAAATATCAAAAGGGTGGACTCATGAACCGGGAATAGGTGTTGCATACCAAAGCGTTTCAAAGCAAGACCCGAATATATAAATATAGATATACTTAGAAAATATTTTCAGAAACTCTATTCCGATTCATGATTCCCATAACATATCATACCATATGCTCGGCGAGTACGAGCTTCCAACCTGAACTCCTCATATCATAACAAAACAGAAATAACATACCAACCTCAACTCCGGGTGATGGTAGGGTTGCGCGACCCTAACCATCCATACAGTCGAGGGGAGTGCTAATGCTACTCAAACCCTCAGGACTCCGTTTCCCAACCAAACCTCCTGCTGGGTCCCGGTACATCCTCTTCACACAGATGGAGACTACGCACAGGTATATCCCCGACGGCCCTAACCGTCCCGGGGGCTCCTTACCCGTAGCTCCTGGGCCCCATAACAGAACAGAACATAACATAATACAACATACGCCAATCTTTCATGGCAAATCTCGCTACATAATCACAACACAACGGTTTTTTCCAAAATAGCTTACATATGCTTCAAAAACTGGTTTTTATAAGTATTCCTACGCTGCAGGGATAGCCCGCCCACGCAGGACTCACGCACTTACATTCCCACGCTGCAGGGATAGCCCGCCCACGGAGAAGTGCAGGCATAAGATCATAAAAGTATCATATTCAACACATACATATCTATAGTAAGGTATACTCGCATGCAAGGGTTGAAATTAGCATATTAAGGCCATTGGTCGCATAATTATATAAAATCCTAAACCTCACCTGAGAAGTGTCAAGATACAGGAACTGACAAGACGAATGCACACTCGATCAGGTTGTCTCCACCCTGGAGATCACTGTACAGAAAAAGGGAATACAGTGTACTCATGAGACAAGACTCAGACATGAACCACAAAGATGCACGACAATACTTATGAGTGCATGAGGAACATATGCGCGTGCCAAAAAATCATAATTTATGATGCTTAAGATGATGTGATGTGTGATCATGTTTATATGCACAAACAATATACCACCTAATAATTATAAATATGATAAAAGGTATGAATGTGGTTTGTCAACAATAATCACATAGTCAAGATCATGGAACCACATAAAACTACTTAGACAACTTTCATCATATTAATTATACAGCACCCAAACCCCCACAATAAGTTCGTTATTTGAAATTCCAATTAATTAGACGATCCCACATCATATAAACTTAATCACTTGAATTTCATATTCATACCACTATGGCCGAATAATTATACAACTTCCAATTTTATTATTCAACAATTATTCCATTACCAATAGTTCAAGATCTAAGTTATTATACAACATTGGCCCATAATTAATCCTATAAATCTAACTTAATGATTGAATTTGCTAAAATTACAACACTCATACATTTACAAGTAAACACCCACACACCCTCACCGAGATCTGCACATACACACACATATAAAAATTTATATATATCCTAAGAATTACACGTGCCATAAGCATAATCACAACCATTCTTATTCTTGAATTCAATTCTCAATATCTTGTAATTAGAGGCCCTAAATTTAATTATATCCAAAGAAAATGAAGTATTCACATTTCAGCCAACCCACGGATACACCTGTGTATGATATTCAGTTTATAATCGAAATACAGATGCCATTTCTTAACTACAATTTGTAAACCTTCAAAGACACAATCCAGGCTAAACTTCAAAAATTCAATTTTAAAAATATGACGTATATACATGCATACAATTACAATGAAATAGATGAATCTGCGAGGAAAACAAAAGAAAGGAAGGGATCGAACGTTTACAATTAACATCTACTATCATCAGTTACTAAATCATTTTAACCCCAAAATTCATTATTTCCATTATCAACAGCATTTCAAATAGCTATTAGAAGTGCATAATCATACATACCACACAAATACTTTTCGGAGTCTTTAAAATAAAGTTTAAACATTAAATCAGGAAAATACAATTCACGGATCTATAAAACAAACACCAACTCACTTAACAAATCTAAATTACATAAATACAATCCATAGTTTGAGAATAATTTACAATTAACATGAAACAAATGGAATTGATTAGGCTCACATTAAAAGGGGAAGGAACTGAAATTGGGGCGTAAATTCCAGCAGTAACGACTGAAGCGGGGGTGGCGGCGGTGAGAGGCTGCCGGAAGCCATTGCTATCCCTTCGTTTCTCTGTTTCTGGCCCAGAGAGAGAGATCTGAATGGAGGGCGTCAGAGATGGTGGTCGGCGGCTGCGACAGAAGCTGGAAATAGGGGAGACGGTGGTGATAGAGCGGTTGCAGGCGGTGTGGGAAGGGAAGAAGCTGCTACGTCGTTGCTGCTTTGAGAAGATAGGGAAGAATCATGGCCGAAAACGAAGATGACGGATCTCGGCGTTGTGAATAGGAAAACAGAGGCAGGACTCCGGTGGTCACGCGGTAGAGGATCGGACCCTGGTATTCTAGTGGTGGCATGTGAGATGCCAGAGAAGGTATGGTGTTTGGCGCTGCAAATCTAACGGCAGAAGGATGGTGGTGGTTGTCGGCGCTTGCGATGGTGCAGGGCTGAGCGAGGATGCTCCGATGACTGCCTCTTTCCAGATCGAAGTCGAAGTGGTCGGAGGTGGAGTGGGGTTGTTAGATCTAAGTTAAGACGGTGGCGGTGTTGGTTGAGTAGTTGCAGCGACGGACAGGGGTTTCTCCCGTCGGAGGTTGACGGAACTTAACGAAGGCGGTGATGGTGATTCTCCGGAATCCATGGCGATTCGAAGCAATTTTCGGCAAGGAGGCGGCGGCGGCTTTGTTGTGTTGAGGAGGAGAGAGAAAAAGGGGGGGGGGATGATTGTGATGTCGGGATGCCGAAGAGAAGGTGGCGGCGGCATGGAGCTGCTGTTGTCGCGCCGCTGCCATCGTCTGTTGAAAGCCGAAAGGGGAGAGGAGAGAAAACTTGTGCAGCTGCTGAAGGAGATGAAGAAATGAAAATGGGCTGCACTAGGGTTCTCGGGATACAGAAGACCCCTTTATCCGAAATTGCACAAAGGTCATTTTTGAGTTAAGATGATGCAATTGTGTCCTCAAAATTAGGGTTCAAATAGATCCAATTAGAAATCGTGTAATTATAAAAGCATCCCCAAGGTTTTAAAGAAAATATTAGTAAGTCCAAATTCGGATTTTAGAAATTATAAAAGTACCCCAAATATTTAAAGTGGTGTCCAATCAAGTCCAATTGAATTTCTTATAATTAGAAAATAGATCCCCAATTTTAGTAAATTTCAAATCAACCCACATAATTTAAGTTAAAGGGCAAATAGGTATTAAACACGTATTCCAATTAAGTTCACATATTTTCATAAGATTGAAATTGAGTCAATCGAACTATTAAAACACAAATAATGCGATCCAAGCATAAGTAGAGTTAAATAAATAACAATCTAACCGCACGAGAATGATATCGTATCTTACTCCGAAAATGCGGGGTGTTACAACCTTCCCCCCCTTAAGAGAACCTGGTCCCCAGGTTCCACTCCTGAGCTAGAAAAGCTTCGAGTTGATAGTGTCTTAATCCTTCTTGAGGAGTTGCGTAAAACATAGCCTCCGTTGTGAAGTTTACTCTCATTGTCTTTACTGAACCTTTCTCGTGAGGTCTCGTTGTCATTGGGATCCGTTTGAGTACTAGACTGTTGCTTGCATCAAGTTGTTCGACCATTCCCATAAGACGAATAGTTATCGCTGCACTCAACTTCGGTGGCGTCGCAAACTCGTCACTTGCAGACCATTGTCAGGACAATGCGTAACGCAACCACAACAAACAAGAGAGAATCCCATCTCTCGGCACGTAAAGTGAGAGAGTCCTGTCCCTCGCGCACACACAAGAGAGAGAACCTCGTCTCTCAAGCACAGAATTGAGAGAACCCCGTCTCTCCGGCACAGAATTGAGAGAACCCCGTCTCTCCGGCACAGAATTGAGAGAACCCCGTCTCTCAAGCACATAATTGAGAGAACCCCGTCTCTCAACCTGAGTCTGAAAGATTTCCACATCTCCCAAACATTCTAGTTGAGAGAATCCAGCATCTCTGAATATCTAAGTACAAGAGAATCCAACATCTCTCGTGCACAGAACTTAGAAAGAATCCAACATCTTTCTACCACATAAATAGAGAGAATCCTACGTCTCTCCAACACGTAAAAAGAGGGAGCCTAAGGTCTCTCTTGCACATAAATCCACAGATCAACATTCATACATACGTAAATCAGAGTAACAGTTGTTGAAAAGTATGCGGTGCATGTTTGGTGTACCTTACACAACTGATATCGGTATCCCTTGAGTATAGATTCAACGCTCATACCTCAACTCAAGGAGGATATCGTGATGGAATTCCCTGGAAAACAAGATTACAGTATGTATGTATGTTATATGCGAGGTTAGTGAGCAATCAAGGGAGTTTTAAATCACATAGACATGCTTAATCCACATAAACACGTAACTTATTCATTTCTGCAATAGTCAACCAAAACAGATATTCCAGGTTATCAATGATAGATCAGGTAGCCACGTTATCACAATCAGCACAACGACAATCGTCACACACATCAACCAAAATAAGATAAGAATACTTAAGCGATGCATATATGCAAATGCCATGAATGTTTGGCGTACCGATCACCGTAGTGTCAAACACTTGACAGGAAGTTGAGACGAAATGGTAGGAGTTGATTAAGCCGATAATGATGCAATCTTCGTCATCTGAACTTCTTGTCTTAAATCTTTTGATGTACAGAGGCAATTCAACAATTATGTCCATCATCCAATTCTCTACTAAACCATAATCCTTGCTCCACCAGAATCATCCACAATCTCCTTCAAGAACTCTGACTTATGTGTTAACCCTTGATCTGCACATCCTCAATGAATTGTCCATAATTCAATTGTCAATCAGAAATCTATCTCAGAGCTAAGTTCGGTGCTAGTGGTATTAATCATTTCCCAAAGCAATCCATGGTCTATGATTCTAAAACTTGAATAAAATCTTTTGGCATCTATGTGATCTATTCCCATCTCAGCAGAATCTTCTAGCTCAGCAGAAAGAATACACCTAGGGAGCTAACGACCAATCTTGTCTTGTCGTGTGTTAACTCTAAACGACACTAAATCTTTCAACACTCACCGTTGGTTGTAGCTCGTTGCTTAAGTTAGCACCAACATGGTTACCTATCCACATCCCTTGAACTTGATCAGATCTTTATACATTGGTTCGTTTCCATTAACAAGGTGACTACTTCCAAATAAACTAATCATCAAGGCGAAAGCTCATCAAACTCCTTCAAATCGGTTCTACTTGCTCAGATTGTCCTCCATTGACTCATTTCCACCCACAAGGTGACTACTTTCAAATGAACGAATCCTCAAGGTGAAAATTCGTCAAACTCCATCTTTCAATTGGCTTTAAGATAGTAAGTCAATATAGCAAATCTCATTCTTTCAACTCTGAACCTTTTCATGAACATTGATCTAGGTAAAGAATCCTTTCAACTTCGAATTATGGTATGTTTTCGTTGTAGTGCCAATAGGTAGTGTTGACGGAGGGAAATCTTAGTGTTGACTCATAGGGCACCCTGAAATTCAAACACTAAATTCGATGCATGCGGGTTAAAGATGCAAATGAAATGTAACACGTATATCACGTAAATGCAACTATTAGTTGCAATTTATAAAGCACATAAAATAAGATGTTGCATAATCAAAGTCATAATGTGCACACAATCATATAATTACGAAATAATTCATGCCGAAGGGTTAAAACATCAAGTCAAACAAATGCAATGCGTAGTTATTCCTATACCGTACGACCTAGACAGACTCAGCACGACTCAAAAGCACGATTTTGCAACCTAGAGCTCTGATACCACTTAACGATGTAACACCCCAAACGGAGGATGCCACATCCCCCGCACTAAGACCCAGACCCAGTCACGAAATGGAAAGTCCATGCCCGAATCCGAATCATAGCGAACGGGAGACCAACTCACACGCTAGGCTAGGCGGATCTAACTTGACAAACTCAGAGTGCGGAAGCAATTACAACCAACAACAATAGATAATGGAAGCATTTAAAACAGCACATGCAAAGCAGGTGACGGGTAAAACTAGCATAAATACCTAGTCCCGAATCAATTCATAATCCCACATAATGAATAACATAAGTATCATCATAATATCTACTAACTTCCAAATACTAGCTTAATAACCCCACATGGGTTTAAGTCTAAGTAGAACATAAACATAACCTTCAAGTGTGAAAACATAAATACATAATATAAATAAAGTATTCGACAAATGCATCCTAATACCAACTAGACTGACAAGTGTGACTCAGGAGACTCACTTCCGCCTAGCTCAAGCCAAAAAGGAAACCTGCAAACTAAAAGATAAATGAGGTGTCAGTCAACTGACTGAGTGAGGGGGCTAACACACACCTACAATATATACATATACAGAGCTCAACACATATCAAAAGGGTGGACTCATGAACCGGGAATAGGTGTTGCTTACCAAAGCGTTTCAAAGCAAGACCCAAATATATAAATATAGATATACTTAGAAAACATTTTCAGAAACTCTATTCCGATTTATGATTCCCATAACATATCATACCATATGCTCGGCGAGTACGAGCTTCCAACCTGAACTCCTCATATCATAACAAAACAGAAATAACATACCAACCTCAACTCCGGGTGATGGTAGGGTTGCGCGACCCTAACCATCCATACAGTCGAGGGGAGTGCTAATGCTACTCAAACCCTCAGGACTCCGTTTCCCAACCAAACCTCCTGCTGGGTCCCGGTACATCCTCTTCACACAGATGGAGACTACGCACAGGTATATCCCCGACGGCCCTAACCGTCCCGGGGGCTCCTTACCCGTAGCTCCTGGGCCCCATAACAGAACAGAACATAACATAATACAACATACGCCAATCTTTCATGGCAAATCTCGCTACATAATCACAACACAACGGCTTTTTTCCAAAATAGCTTACATATGCTTCAAAAACTGGTTTTTATAAGTATTCCTACGCTACAGGGATAGCCCGCCCACGCAGGACTCACGCACTTACATTCCCACGCTGCAGGGATAGCCTGCCCACGGAGAAGTGCAAGCATAAGATCATAAAAATATCATATTCAACACATACATATCTATAGTAAGGTATACTCGCATGCAAGGGTTGAAATTAGCGTATTAAGGCCATAGGTCGCATAACTATACAAAATCCTAAACCTCACCTGAGAAGCATCAAGATACCGGAACTGACAAGATGAATGCACACTCGATCAGGTTGTCTCCACCCTGGAGATCACTGTACAAAAAAAGGGAATACAGTGTACTCATGAGACAAGACTCAGACATGAACCACAAAGATGCACGGCAATACTTATGAGTGCATGAGAAACATATGCGCGTGCCAAAAAATCATAATTTATGATGCTTAAGATGATGTGATGTGTGATCATGTTCATATGCACAAACAATATACCACCTAATAATTATAAATATGATAAAAGGTATGAATGTGGTTTGTCAACAATAATCACATAGTCAAGATCATGGAACCACATAAAACTACTTAGACAACTTTCATCATATTAGTTATACAGCACCCAAACCCCCACAATAAGTTCATTATTTGAAATTCCAATTAATTAGACGATCCCACATCATATAAACTTAATCACTTGAATTTCATATTCATACCACTATGGCCGAATAATTATACAATTTCAAATTTTATTATTCAACAATTATTCCATTACCAATAGTTCAAGATCTAAATTATTATACAACATTGGCCCATAACTAATACTATAAATCTAACTTAATGATTTAATTTGCTCAAATTACAACACTCATACATTTACAAGTAAACACACACACACACATAAAAATTTATATACATCCTAAGAATTACACGTGCCATAAGCATAATCACAACCATTCTTATTCTTGAATTCAATTCTCAATATCTTGCAATTAGAGGCCATAAATTCAATTATATCCAAAGAAAATGAAGTATTCACATTTCAGCCAACCCACAGATACACATGTGTATGATATTCAGTTTATAATCGAAATACACATGCCATTTCTTAACTACAATTTGTAAACCTTCAAAGGCACAATCCATGCTAAACTTCAAAAATTCAATTTTAACAATACGACGTATATATACACATACAATTACAATGAAATATATGAATCTGCGAGGAAAACGAAAGAAAGGAAGGGATCGAAGGTTTACAATTAACATCTACTGTCATCAGTTACTAAATCATTTTAACCCCAAAATTCATTATTTCCATTATCAACAACATTTCAAATAGCTATTAGAAGTGCATAATCATATATACCACACAAATACTTTTCGGATTCTTTAAAATAAAGTTTAAACATTAAATCAGGAAAATGCAATTCACGGATCTATAAAACAAACACCAACTCACTTAACAAATCTAAATTACATAAATACAATCCATAGTTTGAGAATAATTTAAAATAACATGAAACAAATGAAATTGATTAGGCTCAAATTGAAAGGGGAAGGAACTGAAATTGGGGCGTAAATTCCAGTAGTAACGACTGAAGCGGGGACGGCGGCGGTGAGAGGCTGCCGGAAGCCATTGCTATCCCTTCGTTTCTCTGTTTCTGGCCCAGAGAGAGAGATCTGAATGGAGGGGCGTCAGAGATGGTGGTCGGCGGCTGCGACGGAAGCTGAAAACAGGGGAGATGGTGGTGATGGAGCAGCTGCAGGCGGTGCGGGAAGGGAAGAAGCTGCTACGTCGTTGCTGCTTTGAGAAGATGGGGAAGAATCATGGCCGGAAACGTAGATGACGGATCTCGGCGTTGTGAATCGGAAAACAAAGGCAGGACTCCGGTGGTCACGCGGTAGAGGTTCGGAACCCTGGTGTTCTAGTGGTGGCATGTGAGATGCCAGAGAAGGTATGGTGTTTGGCGCTGCAAATCTAACGGCAGAAGGATAGTGGTGGTTATCGGCGCTTGTGATGGTGCAGGGCTGAGCGAGGATGCTCCGATGACTGCCTCTTTCCAGATCGAAGTCGAAGTGGTCGAAGGTGGAGTGGGGTTGTTGGATCTAAGTTATGACGGTGGCGGTGGTGGTTGAGTAGTTGCAGCGACCGACAGGGGTTTCTCCTGTCGGAGGTTGACGGAACGGAACGAAGGCGGTGATGGTGATTCTCCGGGATCCATGGCTGTTCGAAGCAATTTCCAGCAAGGAGGCGGCGGCTTCTCTGCTGTGTTGAGGAGGAGAGAGAAAAAGGGGGGGCGATGATGGTGGTGTCGGGATGCCGAAGAGAAGGTGGCGGCGGCATGGAGCTGCTTTTGTCGCGCCGCTGCCATCATCTGTTGAAAGCCGAAAGAGGAGAGGAGAGAAAGCTTGTGCAACTGCTGAAGGAAATGAAGAAATGAAAATGGGCTACGCTAGGGTTCTCGGGATATAGAAGACCCCTTTATCCGAAATTGCACAAAGGTCCTTTTTGAGTTAAGATGATGCAATTGAGTCCTCAAAATTCAATTAGGGTTGAAATAGATCCAATTAGAAATCATGTAATTATAAAAGCATCCCCAAGGTTTTAAAGAAAGTATTAGTAAGTCCAAATTCGGATTTTAGAAATTATAAAAGTACCCCAAATATTTAAAGTGGTGTCCAATCAAGTCCAATTGAATTTCTTATAATTAGAAAATAGATCCCCAATTTTAGTAAATTTCAAATCAACCTATATAATTTAAGTTAAAGAGCAAATAGGTATTAAACACATATTCCAATTAAGTTCACATATTTTCATAAGATTGAAATTGAGTCAATCGAACTATTAAAACACAAATAATGTGATTCAAGCATAAACAGAGTTAAATAAATAACAATCTAATCGCACGAGAACGATATCGTATCTTGCTCCGAAAATACGGGGTGTTACATTGTGATTTCTGACTCTACTTATGTGCTTGAGTGAAAGGGAGATTTAATTCTCTCTATTTAGGTGCTAGGGAGATACAGGATTCTCTCTATTTGTGTGATAGAAAGATGTTGGATTCTTTTGGAGTTTGTTGAACGAGAGATGTTGGATTCTCTTGTACATAGGTATTCGAGGGATTCTGGATTCCCTTGGATCTAGGGGTTTGAGAAATGTTGGATTTTCTCAAACTAGAGTGTCTGGGAGATGTGGAATCTATCAGACTTAGGTTGAGAGACTGGGTTCTCTTGATTCTGTGTTTGAGAGACCGGGCTCTCTCAATTATGTGTCTGAGAGACGGGGTTTCTCTCTTTTGTGTGTGCTGAGGGACGGGGTTCTCTCACTTGCGTGTTGAGAGATGGGATTCTCTCTTGTTTGTCGTAGTTGAGTTACGCGTGGCTTGACGACAGTTTGCAAGCAACGAGGATGAGACAGTATCGAGTTTTGGGTGCAGTGGCCTAGTGGTGATCGAATGAGTTTCAAGTGACCAATGATCAAGTGCTCAGTGGGACCTCAGTGACAACGAGACATTATGAAGGGAGTTGATGCCAACTAAGGGAGAAGTATTCTGCAGAAATTGCAGTTCTCCTAGATCAGAGTTGCGCAGCGGAAGCTTAAAGTGGAATTCGTTTCAGAGTCGTTCAAGATCCTGCTTCCGGACCTGAGGACAGGTCCTTTTGAAGGAGGGGAGTTTGTAATTTTCTCTTTTTAGGGGTTTTTTGGTCACTGCTCGTTCGATCGAGATTTTGACCTCTTTGACCCCTTTAACGCATTCGGGGCATCGAAACGAGTACGTAGACTTTGAGTTTGCCCAATTCTGACGTTGTTAACCCCTTCTTTCGACCGTTTTCGTACACGAGGACCCGAGATATAATACCTGGATCCTCGTTTTGCATGCCATAATTCCAACTTCAGCTTCTCTCTCTCTCTCTCCCGCGATTCACGACACATACACATACTCACGGTGTGTTTTCACACATAACTCAAGCTCGCTCGTTTCTCCACGGAATCCAACTAATGAATAGTCCATTTGGGAGAGCTCGACGACGTGGTCACAACCGTACCAAGATCTCGGCCCGACGACGACCGACGGCGGAGAAATCACCAGATTTCAGTCATGCCAAGCGGGAGACGGCGGACAGCGGCTTCGCCGCCCTTTCGTGGCGATTTCCGATGAGACTTTGGCGACACGCGCCCAGGACCCAGGTAGAGGACTTCCCGGCGCAACGCGGGACATTGGCGGCACGACCATCCGGGCCACGACGGCGCCGCACACGCCGCTTGAAGCTCGCGACGGCGGCGCACTACATTGTAGCGGCGTCTCCCACCGTGCTCCGGTGGCTTTTTCCGATGACTCAGGATGGTTTCCAAGGTTTTCCGACCCCCCGGTCTCATTTCCGGCGTCGGTTTGGCTCAATTAGCGGTATAGGTGGTGGTTCCGGCTATTGGAGTGGCGACAGAACTTCGTCAGTCAATGGGGGCCTTTTTCGTCGATCTTTTGGCCACGGGCTCTTCACGAAAGTTGTTTGGAATGACGAGAACTAGCATCCCTTGATCACGCGACTCCAGATTTGGCCGTTTGGTGGCGGATCGCGGTGGTGCAGCGGTGGCGCAACAGCGGGGCTAGCTCCGGGGATATTTTCCGGCGACCACCTTGGGGGGTTCGAAGAGCTCGTCACGGGTAAGACAATGCCTTTTACAGATCACATTTTCGTTCACCGGTTTGGAAGTAATTGGATTTTGAAGATTTTAGGGTTTCGTATTGTTGGATTTGAAATTGGAGACGTTTGGCTTGGAATTTTCAGAAATTGATCGTGGATTTGGAATGGGCACGAAGGCTTCATTCAGGACTGATTTTTTTGGGATTTTTTCGGTGACTTTCGACGGCGGCCCGGCCAAATTCCGGTAGCTACAATGGCGGTGTTCCGGCGGGCTTCGGACAGTTTGTCCGCCTCTTTGTGGTGAGTCCAACGCCACTTTCCGTTCGTCAATCGGGTGTCCGGTTGATTTGTTGTGATTTATTTTTGTGTAATTTTGTTATTTGAAATTAATTATTTTAATTGCAATAAATCATTTATTGTCGAAATTGCTGATCGATATGTATTCCAATGTGCATAAAATCATGTATTAAATAAAATATGATATGTATTGATGCTTTGAATTGTAAATTGAACCCCGTTATTCCGAAATTTCATTAGTTGTTAATTGTTTAAAATGTAATTCGTTCTTTTATGCTTGATAAATTAATAAATATGCATTGTATGGTATTTGAAAATATGTAATGAATTATAAATGTATGAATTCCTGATTTTATATAGCTCATGTAGAAAGGGTGTTAGTGTAATTTTGAATAATATGAAATTGTATGGCTTGATTTAATTAATCCTTGTGGCTTGATAAACAAATATGTTAATTATGATTTCAGTTAAGAGAAAGTTATTATGACGAGGATGATTTAATTTGAAACTTTCTTAATTTAAGTCTAACTATTTAAGTTGAATTTGAATCTATTATCCAATACTTGAATTGTATGAACTTGGTAATGTTGAATGACATAATTAGAATTTTGATATATGACTTCCTAGGTTTAAAGGAATTCGTAACGTGCTATTATGTGATTTAGTTGTTCTTGTACTACGTGTTTCTATATGAAACGTTATATGTTTTGATTTGCAGTGTGAGTCCCAGCATGTTAAATTTGTTAATTGTTTAACCTAGAGGGGAGGTTTATCTAATTTTGTGAAATTTGTAAATTGCATGATACGAATTGATTAACCTTGTTAATTGAATTTTTTGTGTAATAAATGAATTATTTGTGTGACAAATGAAATGATATGATTTGCCTTGCCTTTTAGTTCACTTATTTGTATTAATTGTGCACATGAACATGCCTTAATGTTTTGTTTTGCATATAATTGATATGAACTTGAATCTTGCTTATGTGATTGCACCCCTTATGTGCTTGAGCAAGTGTCGTGCGTCTCTGTGTAATTGTCTGAGTCTGAGTCTGAGTTCTGTGTTATGTTTTGTGTGTTCAGTTGGTTCAGGTGCACCCGGGGTGGTGACAAGTGGGTTGTGCAGGTTCCGAGGTGGACCATTTGCTGTGTCTTCCGCTTTGTCTGGTACCAGGTGAGGTTAGGATATAGTTATGGCCTATTGTAACGTGCTCGTTTTCGAATGCATGCGATTTATGAGCCTTATGTATATGTAGATATGTGTGAAGTATGTATTCTGTTGGTTTTATCACATAATTTGATTCGAAAAGTATAAACGCTATATATGCTTAGTCTTGGTTTGTTAGGATTTCGAGGTCAGTCTGGGTGATATGTACGTACGATATGATAAGTACGATATGCATGAGTTATGTCTGTCTGTCTGTGTGTGGCGGGTTAAGTTTCCGATATATGTGTGTTTATCTGTGTGATGGGCCCGGAGTTGTGGGTAAGGGAGACCCGGGACGGCCATGGGGTCACCGGTTACAACCCTTGTACACTTCTCCATTTTGATAGGATCAACCCGAAACCCACTAGGGGGTTAGTGGGGGATGGAGTCCTTGGGCGTGAGTGTCATGAAACTCACGACCTTGACATATATGTATGGATGGTTAGGGTATGTACAAGCCTCCTATCGCCCAATGTGAAGGAGGTACATTTGTTTTGATTTTATCTATTTATACATATGGGTGATAAGAAGGAGTTGGTTGGATGTGTGCTCGTTCCCGCCGAGATTTACGTTTGTCTGTCATAAGTTCGTGAAACGGGGGTAGATTCTTAAATTAAGATAAAATTTGATATACTTTTAAGCTAATAAAATATACCCCGATATGTGTGCTAAGTCTGCATGAATTTGAGTTTTACTTTAAAAAACGTTTGAGTTAAGATTTGTTTGTTTGGTTTTAAGTCGCCCTATATGTATACTATCACGGGTAAATGTTTTGGCGTGCAAAAACTAACCCCGGGTTCACGAACATTGCTTCTACTTTGTACTGTGCTCTATATATATGTATAGCGTGCGTGTGTTAACCCCTCTCCCAGTCTTTGGACTGACCCCTCCCCCTTTTATGTTTTTAGTTTGCAGGCTTTGCCTTGGAGGTTGTTGGAGTTCGTGCTAGGCGGCAGTGTGTCATGTCTGTCATGTTTTTGTCTGTTCGTTTAAGTTTGTTAAGCATTTTGTTTTGAAATATGTTTGTAAATTTTGTATAAGCTATGTTTTGTGTAGGTTTACATTTATGATTTAAATATTTAGAATTCGGGACAGGTTAGGACAGGTGCTCGGATTAGATGAACCCGTTTTGATTTTATGATTATTCGGGACAGGATAGGACAGGTTTGCTGAATTAGTTGAATCCGTGTAGTTGATTTTGATGTCTATATTGCACTGTATGTTTAATGTATGAAAGTTTTGAAAGTTAGCTTTTTGCATTGCTTCCGCTGTCATGTTTGCATCTTTTCGTTTGTACAGGGTTAGGTACCGCCTAGCTAGTGCGTGTGTTTTTGTTTGTCACCCGTTCACTGTGACTTGGTGCATGTGCGGAGTCTTCGTTTTGTATACGTGTCGGGTCATAGTGTGGGTATGTGGTACCCCACCTCTTGGGGTGCTACACTACTTATGTGATTACATCCCTTAAAGCGCTTGAGCATTGTCGTGCGTTTATGTGTAGTTGTCTGAGTCGGAGTCTGAGCTCTTTGTTGTGTTTTGCGTGCTCAGTTGGTACAGGCAGTGGCAGAGCCAGAAAATTTATCCAGGGGGGTCGACCAAAGTATAATACTAAAGAAAAAATAACAAGTGAAATTCAATTTTTTATTTAAAACACTTACAAGTTTGTATCTCACAAATGTCCGCGTCGGTTACACATATTTTAAAAACGATGCATAATTAAATCATTGGAAACACTGTCAAATATATCCTTTTCAATATATGTGACCAAACAATCATTCAACCATTCGTTGCTCATCCTATTCCTCAACCGAGTTTTGACGTATTTCATTGCAGAAAATGTTCTTTCCACTGTAGCCCGCGTTGCAACCGATAGAATTAAAGCCAATTTTAGAAGCAAGTACACTAGTGGATATGCATCATTTCTCTTTGTCTCCACCAATTTTCGGGCAAGCTCACCAATCCCTTTCAATCCAGAGAAGATTTCATCTGATCTCATATTAATAATATAGTTCTCAAGTTGATTTTCAAGTACCAATATTTGTACATTAGAGAACTCTATTGGATAAATGTTGGCCCACTGGATTAGACGTTATTTGTTGAAAGAGGCAAATAAATCAACGGGACTCAAGTAAGCAATTGTGAGTTTACAAAATAAATCAAACACTAGCTAAAAGACAAAAAATAAAAAATAAAATAAAAAATTAATTGTTAAAAGAAAAAGAACCAAAATATATGTAAACCAAATAAATTACCTTAATATTAAGAACAAAGTCACACCACCAATTGCCAAAATAAAGGGTGAATCAAGATGCAAGAATGAGGGATTTGGTTTTGGCTCCCTTTCTTGTGCTTAATCTACTGCTATGGGGGACTTTCTAAGTTTTAAATTTTTGAGTAAAATTTGGTTTTAATTGGGTTTACTAAGTGGGCTCTTTGTATTTTTTTTTTTTTTTTTTGGCCCATTAGTCTATTGAATCTGTATTTTTTTTTTCTTTGGCCCATTAGTCTTTGCGCTATATATATATATACACTTTATTTTTTATCCAAATTATTATTATTTTATTTCTCTATCTCAATTATTATTAATTTAATATATTGACTCTCACTAGTATCGATTTTAATTTTATTGAGGGGGGTCAATAATGAAAAAATATAAAAAAATTACATACACAATACACAAATATATATACACATATACATAATTAAAAAAAAAATTTATTTTTTTCAGGGGGGTCAATTGCACCCCCTCCCATCAAAGTGGCTCCGCCACTGGGTACAGGTGCACCCGGGGTGGTGACAAGTGGGTCGTGCAGGTTTCGGGGTGGACCGTTTGCTTTGTCTTCAACCTTGTTGGTACCCGGTGAGGTTAGGTTATAGATATACCCTAATAAAATATGACCGTTATGTTTGCATGCGAATATAAGCCCTTTTATATATGTACGTATATGCGAGCTATGAATATGCTGAAATCTGAATATGTTAGAATCTGAACATGCTAGGAATCTGAATATGCTAAGATTATGAATAGGCTAAAATTAGGAATATGTTATGATTATGCCTATGTTACGACAAAGAATATGATCCTGCTATGAATACAATACGAGTACGCTTATGAACCCGTTATGATTATGATATGGATATGAACACGAATTTGGTTATGTCTATGAATATAATTTGACTCTAGCTTTGATTCTGTGCTGCTTGGGGCGCGGTGATTATAGGTAAGGAGCCTCAGGGCGTCGAGTATTACTCCTGTGCACATTTTGCCTCTTGTTTGATGGTATGACTCTGCTTTGCTTGGGGTCCGGTGATTATGGGTAAGGAGCCTCGGGGCACTGAGTATTACTCCTGTGCATGATCATCGGGATGTGGGTAAGGAGCCTCCGGGCACCGAGTATTACTCCCGTGCACATTTCCCCTTTTTGTTTGAGGGTTTGCTTTATGTGTTTGTTTTTGTTAAGTAGTTTGTTACAAAATTGTTCGTGAAACGGGAGTGGATTCTTAATTAATAAAATTTGGTTGTTTTGGCCTTTGGCCTAACTCTTTTACTCCCTATATCTATTATCACGTGTGAAAATGATTTAGAATGCAAAAACCACGTCCTGGTTCACGAACTCTCTTATATGATATGTGCAGTACTCCGTATACGTATGTATACGTGCGTGTGTAACCCCTCACACAGTCTTCGGACTGATCCCTCCCTCTTTATGTTTTAGTTGCAGGTTCAAGTTCTTGGAGTTCGAGCTAGGCGGCTTTGTGTTGTGTATGTTGAGTCGGTGTCAGTCTGTTTGATTTTTGTTAAGTGCTTTATTCCGAATTATGTATGAAAATTATATATATGGTATGTTTTGTACAGGATTATGATTATGCTTCAAATATATGAATTTTCGGGGCAGGTTAGGACAGGGCTTAGATTAGTTGAACCCATTTTTGTTGTATGTTATTCGGGACAGGTTAGGACAGAATTCCTTGTTTAGTTGAACCCCGTTTAGTTGATGTTGAATTACTTTCAAGAATATATGAACTATGATTGTTGACTAAAGTTTTTTGATAATTCGTATTTTGCATCGCTTCTGTATTTCTTGTTTCGCATATTTTCATTTGTACAGGGTTTAGGTACCGCCTAGCTTAGGTTGGATTTCCGTTTGTCACCCGTTCGCTGTGACTTGGTGTGTAGCACCCACACGTAGGGCCACATCCCCTGCACCAAGATCCAAACTCGGTTATGAAATAGAGAGTCCATACCCAAATCCGAATCTTAGCGAACGGGAGACTAACTCACTCACTAAGCCAGGCGGAGCTAAACAGACTCAGAGTGCGCGGAAGCTTAAATAAACAAACAAGCGATGCATCAATAAATACTTATAGGTACCATCACATAATATATACATATTGTATTTACGTATAGGTACCAACAGTCAAACCTGTGCAGAATATTTAATGGCCATCCCGGCCTCAACAAAACATAATAGCTAAATCCACAAAATAAGAGTCATACATAACAGAAGATGTTAAAGTGTGAGAAAAATGCATCTAAAACGACCTAGACCGACAAGTGTACAAGAGGAAGACACACTTCTCCGCCTAGCTCGGTCAAGAAAGCACCTGAAACTGAAAAGGAGAGAGGGGTCAGTCCACTGACTGAGTGAGGGGGCTAACGCATACCCACACACTGTATAGAACAAAGCACTTACCAAAAGGTGGACTTAAGAACCGGAATAGGTTTTACATGCTAAACCTTTAAAACATAACCATATACTTAAAATACTGTAGATAGACTATCCCGATTCATACTTCCCAAAGCAGAACAAACAGACATGCTCGGCAAGAACGAGCTTCCAACCTTACTTCCCTTACAGAACAAAACATAAATCAGAAATAAATCCATCCTCACCTCCGATGATGGAAGAGCCACGTGCGTAGCTCAAACCATCTAACTAAACCTATAACAAACTCACGTGGGGTAGCTAACCCACAACGTGCCCTCCCCGGATTTCATTTCGGAAGCATCAAAATATCATACCTTCCTATCTCCCGGGGTCGCGTATGATACTTCGGGTGGAGACTATGCACAGGCTTTACCTCGACGGCCCGACACCTTACCGAGGGCTCCTTACCCATGTCTCCTTGGATCCACAAACACATAACAGAAATAACCACGCCAATCTTTCATGGCACATCTCGTTACAGAACTTAAACAGACCGAATTCTACAAACTAGCTAACATATGCCTTCATGATATCATTTTCCAAAACAAGATTGGTTGACAAGATCATAAACATAATATATACAACACTTATTTACCTATATATATATAGTATACTCGCATGCGCGGGATGAAAACATCACATAAGGCTTTAGGTCAATATCTATACAAATCCTAAACCTCACCTTGTGCTTGGCAAAAGTAGTGTAGACAGAAGGACTTAGGTCTCGGGCTCATCAACGGGAACCTTCTCTGAAAAGGAAACACAAAAGCCCAAGACTTAGACTCTAAATGCACCGAAAACGACGAACGGAAAAAGAAAAGGATGCATGAGATGCCGTGAATGTCATACAATTGCACCGAGAATTTCACAAAAGGAAAAACAAGTTAAACGGTGAAAAAGTAACAAATCGAAGTTCAAGGAAGATATATAAGCGCAATTAGGAAGCAAAGAAGTCAAACCTGAAAAGTCGGAAAAATCGAAAACGGTCTGCGGGCTTGGAAACGGCCGTTTTGAGTCCTAGAAAAAAATCGAAACGGGCGTTTCCTAAGCTACTGACTTGAACCGGCAGCCTCGAAACAGCCGTTTCGGGTTGTAGTACAAACTCGAAACGGGCATTTCGGAAGCTACTGACCTCCTGAGCGGGAACCGGAACGGCCGTTTCCATTTTAGTTCAAAACTCGGAACGACCCTTCCGAGTCCCATTCTTGTCTCCCAGCCTAACCGAAACGAGCATTTCCAATTTTCAAAAGGGGGTGAAACGCCCGTTTTGCCCTGGCCTGGAGCGCAGTGATGGTCTCGGTAGAACAGGGGAACAAAGCAAAAAGGCAACAACAAGATCAGAACTCAACAAAATTGCATGAAACTCGAACCCAAGCATGAATGTAATGCAAGAAAAATATAATTACACAAAAATTCCAAGAAAAACGAAAATTGAAAGCATATAGATCAAGTTCATATTTAGAGAAAATCATACTCAAAGTTGGGTAAATGCAATCAATCCATTCAACCGCCAAGCTCATGCAATAAATGCAACAAAGGTAACATAAAGAACTCATAAATCAAGTCAAGTTACAAAAGAAACCAACCAAAGATCACAAAATCACTAAAATGGCTCAACCCTTACTCTTCATGTTCTTGGCCAAAATCAAATGAAACCATAATCTCAAAATGAAATGTTCGGATGGATAGAGAGAGGATGTTGTGGGGATTCCAGAACTTACTTGGACTCGTGAAAAGACGGAGAAATAAAGAAGTTGTGGTTGATTGAAGCTTTGATCAAAGAAGGGTTTGGCTTGGCTCTTTTCTTCCTTGTCTCGGAGATGAAATCACGTAATGAGGAAGAGAGGGTTTGGTTCATCCTTTAAGACTAAACCGGGTTCGGTTCACGGGTTCGGGTCAAAGCTTTTCGGTTTGGTTTGGTTTGGTTTGAACGGTTAAGTGTCTAACGAGCCAAAAACAAATAATTCACTTAATCCACATAATTCAAAGAGTTCAATTAATTCAAATAAGTTCAAAAAATTAAATTAAAAGCGCACATAATAGATAAGTCACACATTGACCTGTACCACTGTATACCGGGGTATCACAATGTCCCCCCCTTCAAAGAACTTGTCCCCTGGTTCACCACTCAACCTGAGAACAAAGCCGGGTACAACTCTCTCATTTTCCCTTCGGTCTCCCAAGTAGACTCTTCGGATTTCTGATCTCTCCATAAAACTCAGACCAAAGGAATCTGCTTATTCCTCAACACCTGAATCTTCCGGTCTTGAATCTCAACTGGGTGCTTTACAATTGTCAAATCCGGCTGAAGTTGCACTTCCTCAACAGGGAGTACGGTTGTCTCATCGGGATAAAACTTTCGGAGCTGTGAAACATGAAAAACATTATGTATCCCGGTCATCTCTGGCGGTAGGTCCAACCTATACGCCACTTCACCAATTTTCTCAAGGATTTCAAATGGTCCAAGGTATCTAGGATTAAGCTTCCTACCTCGACCAATTCGAGTAAAGCCCTTCTGAGGAGATGCATTCAAGAAAACCCGATCTCCTACCTCAAATTCAAGGGGCCTTCTCCTCTTATCTGCGTAGCTCTTCTGATGGTCCTGAGCTGCCCTCATTGTCCGTTGAATCAGCTTCACTTTAGCAGTAGTCTTGTCCAATCTCTCCCGAGGCATAGCTCTTTCAAGCTTATTCTCTTCCGTCCATCGCCAATCTTCCATATCCCAAAAGAGAGGCAATCTACACTTTCTGCCATACAATGCTTAATAAGGAGCCATCCTAACTGAAGCCTGAAAGTTGTTATTGTAGGCAAACTCAACTAGAGGCAAATGTTTATCCCAATTCTCTTTGAAGTCCAAAGCACACGCCCTTAGAAGATCTTCCAAATACTTGATCAATCTTTCAGGTTGCCCGTCTGTCTGAGGATGAAAAGCAGTGCTAAAATTAAGCTTCGTACCCAATCGTTTATGTAGATCTTGCTAAAACTTAGTTGTAAACCTTGGATCACGATCGGAAACAATGCTAGCCGGAGCTCCATGTAATCTCACAATCTCATCACAATACAGTTCGGCTAACTTGGGAGTATTATAGGACATCTTAACCTTGAGAAAATGAGCAGACTTCGTCAGACGGTAACCTATTACCCAAATCCCATCATAACCTCCTCTAGATTTCGGCAAATCAGAAACAAAATCCATCGTCACTTGCTCCCATTTCCATTCGGGTATTGGAAGTGGTTGGAGAGTACCTCCCGGTCTTTGGTGTTCAGCCTTCACCACTTGACAGGTGAGATATCGCCTTACAAAGTTGGCAATATCCCTCTTCATCCCATTCCACCAAAAATACTCTTTCAAATCCCGGTACATCTTAGTACCACCGGGATGAATGGAATAACCCGAACGATGCCCTTCTTCAAGCACTAGCCTCTTGAGTTCTTCCGGAATACAAACTCTTATCTTAAACCTGAAAACTCCGGAATCGTCAAACCCGAACTTTGTCTTTGGATCAACTTTCGAACGAAGTATTAACTTCTGAATCTCTAGATCCATAGCCTGAGCATCAATTATCCTCTGTTTGAAGTCAGGTTGAATTGTGATGTTAGCTAATCGGGCCACTGAAACCAGAATTGCTGAACCCTGATCCGAAATCTCTGCACTCATACCCGAAACACTTACTTTTCTGCTCAAAGCATCTGCCAATACATTGGCCTTACCCGGATGATACTGAATCGTACAGTCATAGTCTTCTAAGAATTCCATCCACCTTCTCTGTCGATTATTGAGTTCCTTCTGAGTGATAAGATATTTAAGGCTCTTATGATCCGTGAAAATCTCAAAAGTCGTCCCATAAAGATAATGGCGCCACTTCATCAAAGCAAACACGACCGCTGCAAGCTCAAGATCGTGAGTGGGGTAATTCTTGTCATGCTCTTTCAACTTCCTAGATGCATAGGCTACAACCCGTCCACCTTGCATCAACACACAACCGAGGCCTTCTTTAGAAGCATCTGTGAAAACTGAGTAACCCTCGGATCCCTCTTGTAAAATAAGAATTGGTGCCGAAGTTAATCTTTCCTTTAGAATTTGAAAACTCCTCTCACATTCATCATCCCACTCATACTTCACTTCCTTCTTCGTTAATCGAGTCAATGGGCCAGTAATCTTAGAAAAGTCCTTCACAAACCTCCTATAGTAACCCGCTAACCCAAGGAAACTTGTCACCTCGGAGACATTCCTCGGTCTCTCCCACTGAGCCACGGTCTCAATCTTAGAAGGATCAACCTCAATTCCTTTGCCCGAAATTATATGGCCTAGGAATGTGACCCTATCAATCCAAAACTCACAGTTGCTGAATTTAGCATAAAGCTTGTGCTCTCTCAAAGTTTTCAAAACAATCCGGAGATGAATTGCATGCTCTTCTATAGACCTCGAATAAACCAAGATGTCATCGATGAAAATCACTACAAATTTGTCGAGAAACGATCTGAATACTCGATGCATCATATCCATGAACACCGCCGGAGCATTAGTCAATCCAAAAGGCATCACCACAAACTCAAAGTGTCCATACCAGGTATTGAATGCCGTCTTAGAAATATCTTCTTCCCGGATACAGAGTTGATAATAGCCTTATCTCAAATCCAGCTTAGAATACACTTGGGAGCCTTGCAAAATATCGAATAATTCTTCAATACGAGGTAACGGATACTTGTTCTTAACTGTCATCCGGTTCAATTCACGATAATCTATACACATCCTCAAAGATCCGTCTTTCTTCTTCACAAATAACACGGGCGCACCCCAAGGGGAAATACTTGGACGGATATACCCACAACCCAACAACTCCTCAAGCTGAGTCTTCAACTCCTTCAATTCTGCAGGAGGCATACGGTAAGGGGTCTTAGAAAAAGGCTCAGCTCCGGGGTAGAGATCAATCACAAATTCAATGTCCCTATCGGGTGGCAAGGCACCCAAATTCTCAGAAAACACATCATGGAACTCTCTTACAATCTCCGTCTCCTCAAACTTGGCCTGATCCTTCGGTTTATTGAGAAGATAAGCCACGAATCCTGTTGCACCGTCCCGGAGGAGCTTACTTGCTTCCATAAAAGACACAAACGGAGTAGACATCAAACTCTTACCCATAGAACCCACTGTATCCAAAGAAACCCTTTTTTCACCGCAATCTAACTTGGCTCCATATCTGAAAAGAAAATCCATACCAAAGATCACCCTATATTTCTTCATCGGCATAACTATCAAATCTGCGAGGAAGATTCTGCCTTCAAAGTTCATGGGACACTCTCGGAACACTCTGTCTGCTTCCAAAGAACCTCCCAAGGGGGAACTCACCACATACACATGCGCAGATAATTCAGCATGCAAAGGCAAAGAAGCAACAAGATCCCGAGAAATAAAGGAATGCGTAGCCCTGGGATCAAACAATGCATGAAATGATATGCCATGAATGTTTATCGTACCTTTAATCATGGAATTAGGGTCTACATTAGCTGCTTCCTCCTCCCCTTCAATGGCATACACCCGGGCTGGAACCACCTGTCTCCTATTCGGGCTAGTGTCAATTTTGTGTTCTGAAGACCCGCATACATAACACTTCCCTAGAAGCTTCCAACACCTCTCAACTGGATGTCTTCCCTGACAACGAGCACAAAGGGGTGGAGCCTGAGTCGGAGCCGGCAAAGCTGGAACTGCAGGAGGTGCCACGGGACCGGTAAGTCTGGGCTTTTTGTTCCCGAAACCCTGGGGACGAAAAGCCGGTAGTGCAGGAGCTCTAGGAGCATATGGAACGGGTCTCCTACCCCAATCCAGAACCGGATCCCGAACCCTGAGAAGAAAAGAAAGATGGAGGCTTCAATCTTGTATTTTGGGCCTCGACTTGCAATGCCCTTCTGGTAACCTTGGCCCAAGGACTCACGTTGACGGCTTTGAGAGCCTCTTGAATTTCCCTGCGATGTCCATGAAGAAATTTTCAGGCTTTATGATCATCATGATCCGTAATATGAGTAGCATAAGGCGCGATCCTCTCAAACTCCAAGATATAGTCCTCCACCGTCCGTGTCCCTTGCTTGAAATCAGTAAACTCTTGCAGATGACGTTCCTGTGCACTATGGGGAATGTACTTCTTATGAAATTCTTGCACAAACGTTTCCCAATTGAATTCCATTCCCATCCTTTCCAATTTGGACCTAACACTCTTGAGCCAATGTAGCAACACACCCCCGCACTATGACCCGACACGTGTACGAAATAAAAAGTCCGCACATGCACCAAGTCACAGCGAACGGGTGACAAACGAAAAATCCAACCTAAGCTAGGCGGAATCTAACCCTGTACCAAATGAATCATAACGTCCAACATAGTGCTGAAGTAAAACTCCCATGCATGAATTCTAATAATAGCTCCAAACTTGAAAACATTTCATAACATAATTAAGTTCCAACACACGTCCTAACAACGGGTTCAACTAGGCATGCAACCTGTCCCGAATCCATAATCAAGAATCATAAATGGCACATAGGCCCGAATACATAAGGAGATGTAATTAATCGTAACAATATATAATGGGACTCGAGTGTACACGTGTGACTCGACAAGAGACTTCAAAACATGACCTCCGCCTAGCCAAACCTGCAAGAACTGAAAAGTGGGGAAGAGGGGTCAGTCTCTAGAAGACTGAGTGAGCAGAAGCGATATACGTATATATAAAAACATGCACATGCAAGTCATAAACCCCGAGCAAGGTTTTATTTAAAATTAGTTCCCAAAAGGGTAAGAGAATAACTAAGCAATGCTCGGACTTTACGACTAATCATATTAAATTCATTAAGTTCATAATTCATACATAAATATAAAGGCTCGGCGAGTGAGCGTGCATTATCTCCAACCAAACTCCGACCGTGTACGACAAATATCATTAATACATTAAATAGGTGATCAGGCAATATATCATAATACACACAGATCACATATCATATCATAAGACAAAGTCGTTTGGGCAATCCGGGTCCCGACCTTCCCGCATGGTGCATATCAATCATAACATAATCATAATCATAAAATAAGTTCCAACCTTCTTCCTCCGGGTGGTGGACGGGTTTGCAAGGCCTGACCACCTAAACATATCAATGTGGCAATTGAGGTTCATGAGTTCTCAAAGCCCGGTTAGCGTTTCCTCGTCAAAAACTCCTTAACGAGGTCCGTTTCGCCATTAAACATAAATAGAATCAGCACATGGGATCACCGTCGGCCCTTGCCTCCCCGGATAGCCATATGTACTAAATTCCTAGGCCCCGTGAACATAACATACATGCATAATCTCGCCAAAACATTTCAATTCATAAGAAACATAACATAATCCATAATTCATTTGAAAAGGGTTCACTCGATCAACATTTACTCGATGACTCTTATTTAAAAGTAACATATATATATATATATATATATATATAAGGTTTTGGCCAAACTTGTCACATAAGGTTGTAGGGTTTAGTATGTAACTAGAACGAAAACACCCTCACCTGGAAGACGACAATACAAGGATACAAGCTAGGCCGTGTGCTTAATGATCACGATATCTCCGTCCTGGAGATGAACTGTACAAGAAAGGGAACAATGTGTACTCGTGAGAATTGACTCAATATGAAACCACATGGACGCACGGCATGTGATGTACATGATATGAGATGCATAACTCATGTTATGATGTCATATAACCAAGTAACTCATTCAAAACGTTCAATACATGAAGGGTTCATATTCATTCATTCCATATCTTTCGTGAATCATATCAAATCGAGCCAAAATCTTCGAACTATCATCATATTACACATTTTAGCATATTTACAATGCATACAATAGTTATAGAGGCAAGAGGATACAAGAAAGCTTCAAACGTGTTATTTAAACGTTCATGTATTCAAGTCACATTTACACTTATCAAACAAACCCTAAAATTAGAATAAATAATCAAACATATCATATATTATCAACTAATCATGTATAAAAGTCATAAAATTCTGATACGGGAGCCAAGGGAGTGAAAGGAACGCAAGAAGGGAGGTTTAGGCAAAGTTCGGTAAAAATTGACAATAATCGAAATTGCACAAGTTGTAGGAAAATGGAAATATCTTGAGTTTTAGAAGTTGGAATTGATTTTTGTTTGTTGGGAATAAAACTAGACACACAGACCTATCCAAGGATATATGGCACGAATAATGGTTCAAAACGAGGTGAAAATGGCGAAGTTCCGAAGTTGGGTGAGTGCAGTGTTTCGGCGAAGTAGCCACACAATTTTCAAATGATTATAACTCAGAAATGAGAAAAGATATTAAGGTGATTCCAATTGGAGGTGTTAGTAGACTTCAAGAGGTTTCCAACGGCTTAAAAATCGGGTCAATCGGAGTTCGGATGAGGGAGTACCCGGCCGGAGAAAATACAAGGAAAAATCTACCCGGCCGGGGAAAACTTGTGCAGAAACTTTATGCACAAGCTCTACCCGCCCGGGTAGTTTTTCTTCATGAATTTACCCACCCGGGTAGAGGGTTTTCAGCTGAAAACCGAGAAGAAATAGGGGAGTGACAAAAGATAGCTTTAAGAAGGCCAAAGGAGCTCCCATTTCATCCAAAATCACACAACAACAACTAACTACAACATATAAACACATATCACTCATAAATTCGTGAATTAAATCATCAAATTTCATAAACCCACATTCATATACACACCTATATATATACACAAATATGCACATATTCATATATACACATTCTTACTCAAAGAATTTCCAACAATCCATCATACAAGTTATAGCTCATCATGTATTCATACATATTCACATAAGAGTTCAAGTTATTAGGCAAGATCACAAAACTCCATCTTAATTAACATATATATATAAAACACACACACACACACACACACATATATATATATATATATATATATATATATATATATATATGCACATAATACCTTGGAGAAGAGAGGAGATGAAGAGGAAGAAGACGAGCTTGAATTCTTGCTTGATTTTGGATGAACTTGTCTTGCCTTCTTGCTTCTCACTTGGCTTGATTTTGGAAGGAATGGATGAAGGGTTTGGGAATCTCTTGGGAGAGAAAATGAGAGAAGAAGAAGAATGAGATTGGGGAAGGGTTTGCATCGTGTAAAATGGGGAAAGAAAAGGGGAATTCGCACTTTGGCCCTTGAGCAATTTAAGTGTCATAACTAGGGCCCCAAGGTTTGATAGTTGGGTAATTGGGGTCCAATTTCAATGCTCGATTGAGTCCAAGGATTTCATATAAGATCAAATACGTACATATTTGACACACAATATTAATTAGCGAATATATAAGTAACAACAATTCATATAGATCACGTAATGGCAATTAATTCAAGAACATCCAAGTGGCACTTAAAGCACATAAAAATTATATAGTAGCAATTAGTTCAAGAAATTAATAAATTAAATAATCACTTAGCAATTAAAACACATATAAGTCACATAACTCTCGGTTTAAACCCACTCGTGATGTCATACCTGTACGGCCAAAAAGTTGGGGCGTTACAGCAAAATTGCCGCTTGTCCTTGAATAAAGCGACCCGTACAAACTGCCTTGTCCTGTGAGCTTCCCGGACAAATCTCCCTTATACCTCTAATCTCGGATAGCCACTCCTCTACTTTGATATTATCTCCTCCATACCACTTCGGAGGATTACTGTTTCTGAACTCTTTGTAAACATTAGACACCTCTTGCCCCTCAACCGGAGGTTGATTTCTCTGATTCTGTTGCAATTGGTTAAGGAGAGCTTGCACAATATTCTCCGCATTCATGGGAGGTGGCGGAGGTGGAGTTGGTTGATTAAGATCAGGAGTCCGTTCACGGTTTTGCCTTCTTGGAGGCATCCTGAGATTCACAAATCCAAATAATATGGATGCGTGTAGGTCAGTAAATGATCATGTACACAAGTAAGAAAGTAAACAAGTATTCAAATATTCAAGTCACATAATCGCATAATCACAAAATCACATTGTCCTAAGCCGTACGACCTAGACAGACCCACACGACACTAGAGCCCGATTTTGCAACTGCGTTCTGATACCACATAAGGATATAGCACCCACACGAAGGCCCACATCCCCCGCACCAAGATCCAAACTCAGTTATGAAATAGAGAGTCCATACCCAAATCCAAATCTTAGCGAACGGGAGACTAACTCACTCACTAAGCTAGGCGGAGCTAAACAGACTCAGAGTGCACGGAAGCTTAAATAAAGAAACAAGCGATGCATCAATAAATACTTATAGGTACCATCACATAATATATACATATTGTATTTACGTATAGGTACCAACAGTCAAACCTGTGCAGAATATTCAATGGCCATCCCAGCCTCAACAAAACATAATAGCTAAATCCACAAAATAAGAGTCATACATAACAAAAGGTGTTAAAGTGTGAGAAAAATGCATCTAAAACGACCTAGACCGATAAGTGCAAAAGAGGAAGACACACTTCTCCGCCTAGCTCAGTCAAGAAAGCACCTGAAACTGAAAAGGAGAGAGCGGTCAGTCCAATGACTGAGTGAGGTGGCTAACGCACACCCACACACTACATAAAACAAAACACTTATCAAAAGGAGTACTTATCAACCGGAATAGGTTTTACCAGCTAAACCTTTAAAACATAACCATATACTTAAAATACTGTAGAAAGAATATCCCGATTCATACTTCCTAAAGCAGAACAAACAAACATGCTCGGCGAGAATGAGCTTCCAACCTTCCCTTACAGAACAAAACATAAATCAGAAATAAATCCATCCTCACCTCCGATGATGGAAGAGCCACGCGCGTAGCTCAAACCATCTAACTAAACCTATAACAAACTCACGCGGGGTAGCTAACCCACAACGTGCCCTCCCCGGATTTCACTCCGGAAGCATCAAAATATCATACCTTCCCTATCTCCCGGGGTCGCATATGATACTTCGGGTGGAGACTATGCACAGGCTTTACCTCGACGGCCCGATACCTTACCGAGGGCTCCTTACCCATGTCTCCTTGGATCCACAAACACATAACAGAAACAACCACGCCAATCTTTCATGGCACATCTCGTTACAGAACTTAAACAGACCGAATTCTACAAACTAGCTTACAGATGCCTTCATAATATCATTTTCCAAAACAAGATTGGTTCACAAGATCATAAACATAATATATGTTAGGAATAGTGCCCTAGAAAGTCGATTGTATATCCGCTTTGTGCTTTTCCTTATTGTAATCACAGACAATCTTTGAATGAAATAACGAATTGAGGTAACACTTCTTTATATGCTCTTGTTTGGTATGCGTTTACTTTATCTGTGCATCTATAAGAACTCCCCTAATCCTGATGACTTTAGGACTCTACCATTTAGGTGAAATGGTTCCTGAAACGAGCCCTATATGACATAAGTCATGATTAGTAAAATGCTCCAAGCCGATGAGTCCTACAGACAGTGGGAGTGTCAACCTGACTCCTCTAAGGCTTGCTTGTGGGATCACGCCATTAAGAAGGACAACCTTGTTTCATGGAGGTGCAAAGTGTATAGTTGATACGTGCGTGATACATGAGGGTGCTTACTTTAATAAGTAAGTTCACTGAGGTGCCCCGTGTGAGAAGATTCCTAAATAGGAAAGGAAGTTTCTATTTCAGAAAATGGAAACTTCCAGATTAGGAAATATCTCACGAGTCCTTGATGTGATTAATTGATCCTTTAGACTTGAGGTTCCTTGTCACTTTATGAGTTAACTCTGTAGTCTTAGGTATAAGCTTTAAAGGGTGTCGCCTTAGATAACTGATTCAAGGCTTATGTTGGGGCTACACAAGTGATTCATGAAAGTGAATTAGAATCAAGAAAGGACCTACACTTGCATTTGCAAGGTGATCTCTTATTGTGTAAGTCATTCATATGCCATATGGAGTCCTCGGCCAAGGCAGTAGATCAAGACATCAAGAAAAGGGTTTCTTGGATTGAGATCAAATGGATATGAAATGCACTTAGCTTTAAGACCGGATTGTTAGGGTTCTGATTATTCCCTTACCCTAGATCTTGGTTGAGAGATAGTAAGTAGGAGGATTGTATCTCACATGAATCAATGACTTAAAGGTTCTGTCGAATCCGAACATTCCAATTCAGCTAGGGGTTAAACACCTGTTGCTAGACTATGGTCGTTTAATCTGTGGACTGATTAATTAATTAGTGAATTAATTAATTAGGGTCACTGCTAATTGAATTGAGAACCTAGAGGGTCACACACAACAACTTGGTTACATGAGTTGAGGCTTTAAAATGATTAAACGAGTTAATCAAGCCAAGAGGGTTCCACACGTGTGAAGCCACACCTGTGGGTCACGTGAGTGACACTTGTCCTTGTGACACGTGTCCCACACGTGTAAATATATATATTGTATATATATATATATATTAAATAATTAAACGTGTTAATTATTTAATAGACTTTGGTTTAATTTTGAATTAAAAAGAAAGTCTTATTTTGGAGAAAAATAATCTAGTTAATTAATTATGAATTAATTGATTAGATAAAAATAAGTTATTTATTTTAAATAAATAAAGTATAAAATTATCCAAAAATAGTTTGGATATTTTAGCTCTCTTGAAAGTTGATTTGAATTTGAATTCAAAGTCAAACTCAAAATTACTTGATGATCAAGTAATAAGAGGGAGGGACCAAAATCCTTAGCCCATAAGGACTAGGGATTTTCGGCCACTTCCCTCTTATAAATAGGGGAGCTCGAGCTCCTCTTGGAGCTAATTGGCAATTCTTTTGGTTCATGTGTTGAACACCATCCTTTCTCCAAGATAAACGAAACCCTAGGTTAAGCCTAAACACTAACTAGAAAACTAGCACCCATACTAGTTAGATTGTAGTCAAGTTGGTGGACTATCTCTAGAGAGCTTCAAGTTAGAAGTTTGAAGATTCGAGCTTTACCAAGGAGAGGGGATCAAGCCGCGAGAAGAACGTTCTTGGGTGGCTTGAAACGCTTCAAGAAAGTTAATTAAGAAAGTAAGTTTCTAATCCCTACGAATTTGGTTACACGATTGCGAGTCCTAGATCCTTTTGTTGGAAAAATTTTAAATTTCCGCTGCTTTCTGATTCGTGTTTTCCAACAATATATACAACACTTATTTACCTATATATATATAGTATACTCGCATGTGCGGCATGAAAACATCACATAAGGCTTTAGGTCAATATCTATACAAATCCTAAACCTCACCTTGTGCTTGGCAAAAGTAGTGTAGACAGAAGGACTTAGGTCTCGGGCTCGTCGGGAACCTCCTCTGAAAAGGAAACACAAAAGCCCAAGACTTAGACTCTAAATGCACCGAAAATGACGCACGACAAAAGAAAAGGATGCATGAGATGCCGTGAATGTCATACAATTGCACCAAGAATTTCACATAAGGCAAAACAAGTTAAACGATGCAAAAGTAACAAATCGAAGTTCAAGGAAGATATATAAGAGCAATTAGGAAGCAAAGAAGTCAAACCAGAAAAGTCGAAAAAATCGAAAACGGTCAGCAGGCTTGGAAATGGCCGTTTCGAGTCCTAGAACAAAATCGAAACGAGCGTTTCCTAAGCTACTGACTTGAACTGGCAGCCTTGAAACGGCCATTTCGGGTTGCAGTACAAACTCGAAACGGGCGTTTCGGAAGCTACTGACCTCCTGAGCGGGAACCGGAATGGCCGTTTCCATTTTAGTTCAAAACTCGGAACGGCCCTTCCGAGTCCCATTCCTGTCTCCCCGCCTAACCGAAATGGGCATTTTCAATTTTCAAAAGGGGGCGAAACGCCCATTTCGCCCTGGCCTGGAGCATAGTGATGGTCTTGGTAGAACAGGGAAACAGAGCAAAAAGGCAACAACAAGATCAAAACTCAACAAAATTGCATTAAACTCGAACCCAAATATGAATGTATTGCAAGAACAATATAATTACACAAAAATTCCAAGAAAAACGAAAATTGAAAGCATATAGATCAAGTTCATATTTAGAGAAAATCATACTCAAAGTTGGGTAAATGCAATCAATCCATTCAACCACCAAGCTCATGCAATAAATGTAATAAAGGCAACATAAAGAACTCATAAATCAAGTCAAGTTACAAAAGAAACCAACCAAAGATCACAAAATCACTAAAATGGCTCAACCCTTACTCTTCATGTTCTTGGCCAAAATCAAATGAAACCATAATCTCAAAATGAAATGTTCGGATGGATAGAGAGAGGATGTTGTGGGGATTCCAGAACTTACTTGGACTCGTGAAAAAACGGAGAAATAAAGAAGTTGTGGTTGATTGAAGCTTTGATCAAAGAAGGGTTTGGCTTGGCTCTTTTCTTCCTTGTCTTGGAGATGAAATCACGTAATGAGGAAGAGTGGGTTTGGTCATCCTCTAAGACTAAACCGGGTTCGGTTCACGGGTTCGGGTCAAAGCTTTTCGGTTCGGTTTGGTTTGGTTTGAACGGTTAAGGGTCCAACCAACGAAAACAAATAATTCACTTAATCCACATAATTCAAAGAGTTCAATTAATTCCAATAGATTCAAATAAGTTCAAATAATTAAATTAAAAGCGCACATAATAGATAAATCACACATTTACCTGTACCACTATATATCGGGGTGTCACATGGTGCGTGTACGGACTTCCCAATTCTTACATGTGTCGGGTCATAGTGCGGGGGTGTGGTGCCCCACCGCTTGGGGTGCTACATGATACACGGGGGTGCTTACTTATTCTAAGTTGGTACACTGAGGTGTCCCGTGTGAGAAGATTCCTAAATGGGAAAGGAAGTTTCTATTTCTGGAAATAGAAACTTCCAGATTAGGAAATATCTCACGAGTCATTGATGTGATTAAGTGATCCTTAGACTTGAGGTTCTGTTGATGCTTTGTGAGCTAACTTTGTAATCCTAGGTGTAAGCTTTAAAGGGCGTCACCTTAGACAACCGATTCAAGGCTTATGCTGAGGTTGCACAAGTGGCACATGGAAGCACATGAGAATCGATAAAGGTCCTACACTTGCATTAGCAAGTTGATCTATGGTTGTCTAAGTCATTCATATGCCATCATGGAGTCCTTGGCCAAGGCAGTGGATCAAGATATCAAGAAATGAGTTTGTTTGATTGAGATCAAATGGATATGAAATGCACTTAACTTTAGGATTGAGATTATTAGGGTTCTAATTATTCCCTTGCACTTGATCTTGATGAGAGATGGGACGTAGGAGGATTGTACCTCACATGAATCAATGACTTAAAGGTTCTTTTGAATTGAAACATTCTTATTCAGCTATGCGTCATACACCTGTTGCTAGACTATGGTCATATTATCTGTGGATTAATTAATTAATTAGGGTGAATTCTAATTGAATTAAGAACCTAGAGGGTCACACATTACAACCCGGTCACGTAGGTTAAGGCTTAAAATCGATTAAACGAGTTGATGGGACCAATAGGAGATTGGTGGGGTCCCCACATGTGGAGCACATGTGGTCATGTCACGTGAAGTGTGTAGTGATTAAATAATTAATCTTGATTAATTATTTAATGGAATTTAATTTAATTATGAATTAATATTAAACTTATAATTTGGAGAAATAAAGTCTAGTAGATAATTAATTATGAAATAATTAATTATTAGTCTTCTAATTATTTATTATGAATAAATAAATATCTAAATTAGTTAGATATTATGTCTTGCTTGACAAGTTGGTCAAAAGGAGACTTTTGGTCAAAGTATCTTTCTCTCCAAGCAAGAACTCTTTTAGCTTGATGGTTATGGAATCCTATTCCAACATGGAGTAGGGATCGAACCCCGGAGCTATAAATACAAGGGGTTCGAACCCTATAAGGGATTATGGACAAGTTCTCCTTCTCCAAATATTATACACTAAACCCTAGAGCCTAAACACTGAATATAGAACTAGCATCCTCCCTATTCGGATCGTGGTCGAGGTTGGTGGACTAATTCTGTAACATCCCGCTCGTCCGGCCTTTCCAGGTACGCCTTCACGGGTGAGCTATGTGCTCTTTTAATTATTTAATTATGTCAATTATATGTTTATTATACTTACTATGTGATATATTTGAATTACTTGAAATTTATTTGACCTTACGTGATTTACTTATACGTGTCCGCCTTCTTTGTTTCGTTGTTGCCACGTTTGTGTCCGTTTTCGTTTTCGATTTTTGTGATTACGTGCTATGTGTGACTTATATGTGTTATGAATGTGTCTTTATGTTTGTTACTTGTTTTTGAGTTCGTTTGATACGGTTTTGAAACCGTTTTATGTTTTAGGGACATAAGGGCCTAATGAGCTTTAGCGCACCTTGTGTTCCGGAAGGCTTAACTTGAGCTCGGGAATTCGGATTCGAATTCTGGAAGATGCGTTGGACTCGTATCGAAGAAAGAAAGATGAAGAATCAAGATTCATATTTTTCTAAGCCCATTTCACTCCCCGTTTTTCAACCGAAACGAGCCCTTTTCGCCTAAGAACTACCTTTTGACCTAACTAAGCTTGGTGGACCCACCTTGAACTTAACCAAACCCTTAACCATGACATATAGCTTGATTTAACACCCCATTTCAGCCCCTTAACCCAAGAGAACCGTTCCATTCTCCTCTCCCCCATAATCTCGATCAGCTCCAAGGAGAAAGGAAGAGAAGAAAACCCTCTTTGGCCATTTTGATGATTTTGAGCTCAAATCACATCCAAATCTTCCCAAATTCGAAAGGTAAGTTTATGATTGTAGTCTACACTCTCTCCTCTCTCTTTTATGTTCGTTTGAGCTGATTTCATTGGTTTATTCATGAGATTTGGTAAGCATGTGAATAGTAGAGATTGGATGAATTTGATGATTATTGCTTCCATTCTTGTTTCCTTGAACCTTGGTGATTATATATTGCTTCTATGACTTGATTCTAAGTATTTATTGCATCTTCTTCCTTGGTAGTTGAGATATGAGTGATTGGCCTTTTATGAATGCTTGAGACTTGGATGATATATCTTGATACATTCCCTCCCCTTTTCTTGCTTTGATTCTTGCATATTTTGGAGCTGAAGTTGTTGCTACTTATATGGCATGAATATATGATGAATTAGTATTAATTCCATGTTTGGTTTATGTATTTTTGATGGCATAAGAGACTCCTTGAAGGCTTGAACCGAAATGCCCTATTTTTCTCCTCAAATTCGGACTTGCTACGTTAAAAAAATTTCCAGGCCGAACGCATGACACGGCCGTGTCATGTTATAACTGGAAATGGACACGGCCGTGTCAAGCTCTCGACTTTGGGTCCTGATTTTATTTAAACCGGACACGGCCGTGTCCGATTCCTTTGCATTTTGGACGAGGCCGTGTCCACTTAGTAGGTGATGGCCGGGAGGAGTTTCTTTCGTCGTTTCATTGCTTCTTGTTGATCTTTCTTGCCTCGTTTATGATGTGTACATGATTAACTTATTGTACGATGTGTTAAGCTTGATCTCGTGAATTTATGGTTTATTCTTTGCCCTCGGTTATGAGATAGGACCTTATATGCCTCGAATGCTCCTACATGACCTAATGTGGATTCATTTCATACTCTTTGCATCATAAACATATATACACATCCGCCGAGCATCTAATGTGGTTCATATTGAGTCTAAGTTTGTCTTTTGTCTTTGTTTTGCCTTTAGGTTCGTTCCTTCGGAGGTGAGGTTTCTTTCTTTTTAGCTATTATGACCTACAACCCTACTTGTAATTTAAACCCGCATGTGAATTATATCTATATATAAATATATAGATAAGTGTTTGATATGTATTTTGCGGGAATTGGCCCTTTTGTTATAAATCCATTGAAAATACTTTTATGTATAAGTAAGCTATTTTCGTTCGTTTGTTTTGAAAAGGGTTGGCGTGTGTTCGTGTAAGTTTTGGCAAGATAAGCTTTTAGTGATAAGTATACGCTTTGTGAAAAGTGTGTGTGAGTTCTGTGATCAGTTTGGGCCCCGGAGAAGTGGTATGTGATCTCGGGTCGGCCATGGGGTCGCCGGGCTCTCTCATGAACACGACTCTATTTACGGGAGACTTAGTTCTCCTATGCCGACGGAGCACTTTAAGGTTAACCGTCGAAGGAATGGGGCGGGATCCTCCGATTCATCAGTTTCGTTTTGTGGAGGGCGGAGAGGGGTACCTCTCTTCCCCAATGGTGTAAAGGTGGGATTGTTTATGAGTTTTGTTTTGGTAGGAGTAAGTGTGTGAGAACTCGTTCTCGCCATGTTGTTACGTTTACGTTTTGCTTTTGTATCCGGTATGGTTTGTGAAACGGGGGTGGCTTACAATTTATAAATTTTGGTTGATTTTGGCCTTTGGCCCTAAACTTTTCTTTGTATATATATAGTATCACGGGTTAAAACCTTTTGGAGTGCGAAAACCACACCCGGTTCATGAACATTTTCGATTTGAATATGCTATGCTCCTACTTATACGTATGTGTGCGTGTGTAGCCCCCTTACCAGTCTCTAGGATTGACCCTCATTGCTTTTTTTCTTTTTCCCCTTTTGTTTTGAGCTTTGCAGGTGCTCGGTTGAGAGTTTGGCTAGGCGGCGGTCGTCTTTCGAGTCTTGGGAGTTGTTCGAGTCGTTGTAGAGTCCTTGCATTTGCATATTTACTTTTCCACTTTGGTACTATGTATAACTACTTATAAGCTATGTTTTTGTAATTAGAAGCTATGCATGTCCTATTTGGCCCGGAGTAGGCAAAGCATGATGTAAATTGTTTATTTTGCCTTAAGTTTGTATGTGTAGATTTGGTTTTGTTATGTGATCCTGCAGCTTCCGCACTTTTGATTTATTTTGTTGCGCACTCTGTTCAGGGCCTAGACCGCCTAGCCTAGATTTGTTTTTGTTGTCACCCGTTCGCCATGGTTCAATGCGGGGCCGGAGTTCCCATTTCGTTAACCGTGTTGGGCTATGGTGCGGGGGATGTGGCGCCCTCCGCTCCCGGGTGTTACATCCTTGCGTGGTATCAGAGCCTTGGGTTGGAAAACCCGAGCTCTAGCATCGTGTCAGGTTTGTCTAGGTCGTTCGGCTTAGGATTATGTGATTGTTTGCATTCACTCCCATCTCTTACGTGAATTACTTGAATTATTTGGCTTAATTATGTTAATAGTTCACATGAACATGTACTGAACCCTGCATGCATCGATATATTGGAATCATTTTTCTTATCTCAGGATGAGTTCTCCATATCAACATACCTCATCAAAAGGAAAACAAGAGAAACAAGTTTCTTCGGTCTCAAAGAAGTTTGAAGGCTTTAATCCACCGAAGTGGCTTGGGGGCGATAGTATTGAAGCCGAGGAGTGGCTATCCAGGATATTGTGGATTTGGGGAAGTTGTCCGGGAACTTCACAAGAGAAAGTAAGATACACTTCCCGTTTACTACAAGGTGAAGCTTCAAAATGGTTCAAGGAAATAAGGTAACATTTAAAGAAGTCCGGAGAAGAGCTCAATTGGGAAAGGTTTATCCGAGAATTTTTCTTTAAGTATGTCCCTCCCAATGAATTGATTAGAAGACTTCAAGAATTCCTAGATCTTGAGCAAGAAGTGAAGATGATGGATGATCTTGTAATGGAGATAGAAAACTCGAGAGCTAACCAAGATTGCCCCAAGGTCCGGGGATATATACAAAGGCGTAGAGACGAGATTCAACAAGCTTTTCAAGGTTCACCGGTGCACGAATGGTCCGAGGAAGTTAGAAGACTGGTTCAAGATGAAGTGAATAAGCAAGAGATGAAGTTTCACATTTCTAAGGTGGAATATAAACCAGGATCAAGCTTAAACCCAAACAAGAGGCCTATGTTCCGAGAGGAAACCCAAAACTTCAAGATGTCGACTACACCAAGAAGAAGAAGCTTCAACCACCAATGATGGATTCGATACCTCTTCCATTGGAGATAATTCAATGTTCTTATTGTCAAGGCCCTAACCATACCGAAGAAGTTTGTCGAAAGAAGCTTGGGAGATGTTACAAGTGTGGGGAACCGGGACATAAGGTGAAAAGTTGCCCGAGGACTAAGAATTGAAGGACTACAAAGAGCCGGAATTCCAAGACTCCAGGATAGGTCCGAGTTGATGCAAGTGGAGGCGTGGAGCTTGATGTCGAGATCAACATTTTACCATGGTGAAAGGTACACCAAACATTCATGGCACTACATACGTGCATTTTATTTTAATTGGTGTTACTTTTCTTTTTCTTGTTGTTCTCGATGCTTGCGTGTCTTTGTTATTACTTGCTTGCTTGTGGTTTCCCTTTTCTTTTCTCTTTTGTGTTGTTTCTCTCTTTGGAGAGAGGTTGGTGAGAAGAGTGTCGAGTGTTTGGTGAGTTACGAGGGCCGAGCTTTCCTGGTGGCAGTTCTCTTCCAGTGGTTGTTCTTGAAGGCGCCTAGTTCTGTTAAGGTAACGGTGTTACCATAGGTGTGGGTAGTTGTTTGTAGGAGGTCCATTCGGGACTCAACGGTATCTACGGGTGTTAGATGGAAGGCTAGCCCGTTGATATCCTTTGTAGAAGTGGTTGGTAATTCTGGGACGGTGCGATAAGCTTCGTGGCTTTCCTTTGAGTTAACTTAGAGGTTGAGCCAAGCTTAAGGAGACAAAGATCGCAGTAAGCCACCTTTGGTGTTTCTTTGAAGATGGAATTCGTTTCCAGCCAATGAGGACATCGAGGTTGTCGTGATCTTTATCCCGGAATTATTTTGTGTTTAGAGTTTCTCTTCCAGTGGACTATAGCGAGGTTGATGGAGTTAAGTCATAGTTGACGAGCTCTTAGAAGGTAATTTCATCCTTGTGAATACTTCTTTGTGGAGTATCTTAGTCCCATCTAAGAAGAAGACGAGATTTAGGATGAGTATATATTACGGTGAGCTGCACAGGTTAACTGTCGAAGATAAATACCCTTCTAGTTTGCTTCGAGGAGTCATTAGTCCTCCTTCAGTGTTCTGTGGTCTTTGCTGAGCGCGGTTTCAACAAGGGTATAGTCAACTACGCATTTTGATAGAAGAACCGAGAATTGCCTCAGAGATTAAGTCTCTAGTGTCATCGGGAGTCAACAGAAGGTTGTCGTTGTGCAAGTGTCGTCCCATGACATGAAAGATAAGGAAGAGGCATGGTTCGAGTGGATAAGGCTTTTGAAGAGAGTTACCTTGATTACACGAGGATACTCGAACTTCTCTGTTATGATCGAGGTACTAAGGAAGACTTCGGTTGTGCGTAGCTAACGGAAGGTTGAGGCCTATGTCTCAAGAAGTGCTTAGTCACGAGACTAATTCCACTCATGGTTCGAGACTTGAAGAGCCGGTAATGGTGTTGGCATAAGAAGAGACATTGTAGACTTAGTGTAGCAATGTCTAAAGTGCTTTCGGTAGAAGACCGAACATCAAGAACTGGTAGTTTTCCCCAACTACTTTTCAATTTTAATCGGAAGTGGGAGCAAACCGAAGTTTGCTAAACTAAGGGGATTCACTCGGATTTGGTGAGTACCACCGAGTAATCGGGACATGAGAAGCCTTCCTTATTTCTTATTAAGGAAGCAATGTCCCGAGGAGATTACAACTCTTGGATCAGAGTAGCGCAGCGGAAGCGTGGAGTCGAGCTCGTTCAAGTGTCCTCTTAGGTCTCGCTTAGGACCAGAGGACAGGTCCTTTTGAAGGAGGGGAGTTTGTAACATCCCGCTCGTCCGGCCTTTCCAGGTACACCTTCACGGGTGAGCTATGTGCGCTTTTAATTATTTAATTATGTGAATTCTGTGTTTATTATACTTACTATGTGATATATTTGAATTACTTGAAATTTATTTGACCTTACGTGATTTACTTATACGTGTCCGCCTTCTTTGTTTCGTTCTTGCCCCGTTTGTGTCCGTTTTTGTTTTCGATTTTTGTGATTACGTGCTATGTGTGACTTATACGTGTTATGAATGTGTCTTTATGTTTGTTACTTGTTTTTGAGTTCGTTTGATACGGTTTTGAAACCGTTTTATGTTTTAGGGACATAAGGGCCTAATGAGCTTTAGCGCACCTTGTGTTCCGGATGGCGTAACTTGAGCTCGGGAATTCGGATTTGAATTCCGGAAGATGCGTTGGACTCGTATCGAAGAAAGAAAGATGAAGAATCAAGATTCATATTTTTCTAAGCCCATTTGACTCCCCGTTTTTCAACCGAAACGAGCCCTTTTCGCCTAAGAACTACCTTTTGACCTAACTAAGCTTGGTGGACCCTACTTGAACTTAACCAAACCCTTAACCATGACCTATAGCTTGAGTTAACACCCCATTTCAGCCCCTTAACCCAAGAGAACCGTTCCGTTCTCCTCTCCCCCATAATCTCGATCAGCTCCAAGGAGAAAGGAAGAGAAGAAAACCCTATTTGGCCATTTTGATGATTTTGAGCTCAAATCACATCCAAATCTTCCCAAATTCGAAAGGTAAGTTTATGATTGTAGTCTACACTCTCTCCTCTCTCCTTTATGTTCGTTTGAGCTGATTTCATTGGTTGACTCATGAGATTTGGTAAGCATGTGAATAGTAGAGATTGGATGAATTTGATGATTATTGCTTCCATTCTTGTTTCCTTGAACCTTGGTGATTATATATTGCTTCTATGACTTGATTCTAAGTATTTATTGCATCTTCTTCCTTGGTAGTTGAGATATGAGTGATTGGCCTTTGATGAATGCTTGAGACTTGGATGATATATCTTGATACATTCCTTCCCCTTTTCTTGCTTTGATTCTTGCATATTTTGGAGCTGAAGTTGTTGCTACTTATATGGCATGAATATATGATGAATTAGTGTTAATTCCATGTTTGGTTTATGTATTTTTGATGGCATAAGAGACTCCTTGAAGGCTTGAACCGAAATGCCCTATTTTTCTCCTCAAATTCGAACTTGCTACGTTAAAAAAATTTCCAGGCCGAACGCATGACACGGCCGTGTCATGTTATAACTGGAAATGGACACGGCCGTGTCAAGCTCTCGACTTTGGGTCCTGATTTTATTTAAACCGGACACGGCCGTGTCCGATTCCTTTGCATTTTGGACGAGGCCGTGTCCACTTAGTAGGTGATGGCCGGGAGGAGTTTCTTTCGTCGTTTCATTGCTTCTTGTTGATCTTTCTTACCTCGTTTATGATGTGTACATGATTAACTTGTTGTACGATGTGTTAAGCTTGATCTCGTGAATTTATGGTTTATTCTTTGCCCTCGGTTATGAGATAGGACATTATATGCCTCGAATGCTCCTACATGACCTAATGTGGATTCATTTCATACTCTTTGCATCATAAACATATATACACATCCGCCGAGAATCTAATGTGGTTCATATTGAGTCTAAGTTTGTCTTTTGTCTTTGTTTTGCCTTTAGGTTCGTTCCTTCGGAGGTGAGGTTTCTTTCTTTTTAGCTATTATGACCTACAACCCTACTTGTAATTTAAGCCCGCATGTGAATTATATCTATATATAAATATATAGATAAGTGTTTGATATGTATTTTGCGGGAATTGGCCCTTTTGTTATAAATCCATTGAAAATACTTTTATGTATAAGTAAGCTATTTTCGTTCGTTTGTTTTGAAAAGGGTTGGCATGTGTTCGTGTTAAGTTTTGGCAAGATAAGCTTTTCGTGATAAGTATACGCTTTGTGAGATGTGTTTGTGAGTTCTGTTATCAGTTTGGGCCCCGGAGAAGTGGTATGTGATCTCGGGTCGGCCATGGGGTCGCTGGGCTCTCTCATGAACACGACTCCATTTACGGGAGACTTAGTTCTCCTATGCCGACGGAGCACTTTAAGGTTGACCGTCGAAGGAATGGGGCGGGATCCTCCGGTTCATCAGTTTCGTTTTGTGGAGGGCGGAGAGGGACACCTCTCTTCCCCAATGGTGTAAAGGTGGGATTGTTTATGAGTTTTGTTTTGGTAGGAGTAAGTGTGTGAGAACTCGTTCTCGCCATGTTGTTACGTTTACGTTTTGCTTTTGTATCCGGTATGGTTTGTGAAACGGGGGTGGCTTACAATTTATAAATTTTGGTTGATTTTGGCCTTTGGCCCTAAACTTTTCTTTATATATATATATAGTATCACGGGTTAAAACCTTTTGGAGTGCAAAAACCACACCCGGTTCATGAACATTTTCGATTTGAATATGCTATGCTCCTACTTATACGTATGTGTGTGTGTGTAGCCCCCTTACCAGTCTCTAGGATTGACCCTCGTTGCTTCTTTTCTTTTTCCCCTTTTGTTTTGAGCTTTGCAGGTGCTCGGTTGAGAGTTTGGCTAGGCGGCGGTCGTCTTTCGAGTCTTGGGAGTTGTTCGAGTCGTTGTAGAGTCCTTGCATTTGCATATTTACTTTTCCACTTTGGTACTATGTATAACTACTTATAAGCTATGTTTTTGTAATTAGAAGCTATGCATGTCCTATTTGGCCCGGAGTAGGCAAAACATGATGTAAACTGTTTATTTTGCCTTAAGTTTGTATGTATAGATTTGGTTTTGTTATGTGATCCTGCAGCTTCCGCACTTTTGATTTATTTTGTTGCGCACTCTGTTCAGGGTCTACACCGCCTAGCCTAGATTTGTTTTTGTTGTCACCCGTTCGCCATGGTTCAATGCGGGGCCGGAGTTCCCATTTCGTTAACCGTGTTGGGCTATGGTGCGGGGGATGTGGCGCCCTCCGCTCCCGGGTGTTACATCCTTGCGTGGTATCAGAGCCTTGGGTTGGAAAACCCGAGCTCTAGCGTCGTGTCAGGTTTGTCTAGGTCGTTCGGCTTAGGATTATATGATTGTTTGCATTCACTCCCATCTCTTACGTGAATTACTTGAAATATTTGGCTTAATTATGTTAATAGTTCACATGAACATGTACTGAACCCTGCATGCATCGATATATTGGAATCATTTTTCTTATCTCAGGATGAGTTCTCCATATCAACATACCTCATCAAAAGGAAAACAAGTGAAACAAGTTTCTTCGGTCTCAAAGAAGTTTGAAGGCTTTAATCCACCGAAGTGGCTTGGGGGCGATAGTATTGAAGCCGAGGAGTGGCTATCCAGGATATTGTGGATTTGGGAAAGTTGGCCGGGAACTTCACAAGAGAAAGTAAGATACACTTCCCGTTTACTACAAGGTAAAGCTTCAAAATGGTTCAAGGAAATAAGGTAACATTTAAAGAAGTCCGGAGAAGAGCTCAATTGGGAAAGGTTTATCCGAGAATTTTGCTATAAGTATATCCCTCCCAATGAATTGATTAGAAGACTTCAAGAATTCCTAGATCTTGAGCAAGAAGTGAAGATGATGGATGATCTTGTAATGGAGCTAGAAAACTCGAGAGCTAACCAAGATTGCCCCAAGGTCCGGGGATATATACAAAGGCGTAGAGACGAGATTCAACAAGCTTTTCAAGGTTCACCGGTGCATGAATGGTCCGAGGAAGTTAGAAGACTGGTTCAAGATGAAGTGAATAAGCAAGAGATGAAGTTTCACATTTCTAAGGTGGAATATAAACCAGGATCAAGCTTAAACCCAAACAAGAGGCCTATGTTCCGAGAGGAAACCCAAGAACTTCAAGATGTCGACTACACCAAGAAGAAGAAGCTTCAACCACCAATGATGGATTCGATACCTCTTCCATTAGAGATAATTCAATGTTCTTATTGTCAAGGCCCTAACCACACCGAAGAAGTTTGTCGAAAGAAGCTTGGGTGATGTTACAAGTGTGGGGAACCGGGACATAAGGTGAAAAGTTGCCCGAGGACTAAGAATTCAAGGACTACAAAGAGCCGGAATTCCAAGACTCCAGGACAGGTCCGAGTTGATGCAAGTGGAGGCATGGAGCATGATGTCGAGATCAACATTTTACCATGGTGAAAGGTACAGCAAACATTCATGGCACTACATACTTGCTTTTTATTTTAATTGGTGTTACTTTTCTTTTTCTTGTTGTTCTCGATGCTTGCGTGTCTTTGTTATTACTTGCTTGCTTGTGGTTTCCCTTTTCTTTTCTCTTTTGTGTTGTTTCTCTCTTTGGAGAGAGGTTGGTGAGAAGAGTGTCGAGTGTTTGGTGAGTTGCGAGGGCCGAGCTTTCCTGGTGGCGGTTCTCTTCCAGTGGTTGTTCTTGAAGGCGCCTAGTTCTGTTAAGGTAACGGTGTTACCATAGGTGTGGGTAGTTGTTTGTAGGAGGTCCATTCGGGACTCAACGGTATCTACGGGGTGTTAGATGGAAGGCTAGCCCGTTGATATCCTTTGTAGAAGTGGTTGGTAATTCTGGGACGGTGCGATAAGCTTCGTGGCTTTTCTTTGAGTTAACTTAGAGGTCGAGCCAAGCTTAAGGAGACAAAGATCGCAGTAAGCCACCTTTGGTGTTTCTTTGAAGATGGAATTCGTTTCCAGCCAATGAGGACATCGAGGTTGTCGTGATCTTTATCCCGGAATTATTTTGTGTTTGGAGTTTCTCTTCCAGTGGACTCTAGCGAGGTTGTTGGAGTTAAGTCGTAGTTGACGAGCTCTTAGAAGGTAATTTCATCCTTGTGAATACTTCTTTGTGGAGTATCTTAGTCCCATCTAAGAAGAAGACGGGATTTAGGATGAGTATATATTACCGTGAGCTGCACAGGTTAACTGTGGAAGATAAATACCCTTCTAGTTTGCTTCGAGGAGTCATTAGTCCTCCTTCAGTGTTCTGTGGTCTTTGCTGAGCGCGGTTTCAACAAGGGTATAGTCAACTACGCATTTTGATAGAAGAACCGAGAATTGCCTCAGAGATTAAGTCTCTAGTGTCATCGGGAGTCAATAGAAGGTTGTCTTTGTGCAAATGTTGTCCCATGACATGAAAGATAAGGAAGAGGCATGGTTCGAGTGGATAAGGCTTTTGAAGAGAGTTACCTTGATTACACGAGGATACTCAAACTTCTCCGTTACGATCGAGGTACTAAGGAAGACTTCGGTTGTGCGTAGCTAACGGAAGGTTGAGGCCTATGTCTCAAGAAGTGCTTAGTCACGAGACTAATTCCACTCATGGTTCGAGACTTGAAGAGCCGGTAATGGTGTTGGCATAAGAAGAGACATTGTAGACTTAGTGTAGCAATGTCTAAAGTGCTTTCGGTAGAAGACCGAACATCAAGAACTGGTAGTTTTCCCCAACTACTTTTCAATTTTAATCGGAAGTGGGAGCAAACCGAAGTTTGCTAAACTAAGGGGATTCACTCGGATTTGGTGAGTACCACCGAGTAATCGGCACATGAGAAGCCTTCCTTATTTCTTATTAAGGAAGCAATGTCCCGAGGAGATTACAACTCTTGGATCAGAGTAGCGCAGCGGAAGCGTGGAGTCGAGCTCGTTCAAGTGTCCTCTTAGGTCTCGCTTAGGACCTGAGGACAGGTCCTTTTGAAGGAGGGGAGTTTGTAACATCCCGCTCGTTCGGCCTTTCCAGGTACACCTTCACGGGTGAGCTATGTGCGCTTTTAATTATTTAATTATGTGAATTCTGTGTTTATTATACTTACTATGTGATATATTTGAATTACTTGAAATTTATTTGACCTTACGTGATTTACTTATACGTGTCCGTCTTCTTTGTTTCGTTCTTGCCCCGTTTGTGTCCGTTTTCGTTTTCGATTTTTGTGATTACGTGCTATGTGTGACTTATATGTGTTATGAATGTGTCTTTATGTTTGTTACTTGTTTTTGAATTCGTTTGATACGGTTTTGAAACCGTTTTATGTTTTAGGGACATAAGGGCCTAACGAGCTTTAGCGCACCTTGTGTTCCGGAAGGCGTAACTTGAGCTCGGGAATTCGGATTCGAATTCCGGAAGATGCGTTGGACTCGTATCGAAGAAAGAAAGATGAATAATCAAGATTCATATTTTTCTAAGCCCATTTGACTCCCCGTTTTTCAACCGAAACGAGCCCTTTTCGCCTAAGAACTACCTTTTGACCTAACTAAGCTTGGTGGACCCTACTTGAACTTAACCAAACCCTTAACCATGACCTATAGCTTGAGTTAACACCCCATTTCAGCCCCTTAACCCAAGAGAACCGTTCCATTCTCCTCTCCCCCATAATCTCGATCAGCTCCAAGGAGAAAGGAAGAGAAGAAAACCCTATTTGGCCATTTTGATGATTTTGAGCTCAAATCACATCCAAATCTTCCCAAATTCGAAAGGTAAGTTTATGATTGTAGTCTACACTCTCTCCTCTCTCTTTTATGTTCGTTTGAGCTGATTTCATTGTTTGATTCATGAGATTTGGTAAGCATGTGAATAGTAAAGATTGGATGAATTCGATGATTCTTGCTTCCATTCTTGTTTCCTTGAACCTTGGTGATTATATATTGCTTCTATGACTTGATTCTAAGTATTTATTGCATCTTCTTCCTTGGTAGTTGAGATATGAGTGATTGGCCTTTTATGAATGCTTGAGACTTGGATGATATATCTTGATACATTCCCTCCCCTTTTCTTGCTTTGATTCTTGCATATTTTGGAGCTGAAGTTGTTGCTACTTATATGGCATGAATATATGATGAATTAGTGTTAATTCCATGTTTGGTTTATGTATTTTTGATGGCATAAGAGACTCCTTGAAGGCTTGAACCGAAATGCCCTGTTTTTCCCCTCAAATTCGGACTTGCTACGTTAAAAAAATTTCCAGGCCGAACGCATGACACGGCCGTGTCATGTTATAACTGGAAATGGATACGGCCGTGTCAAGCTCTCGACTTTGGGTCCTGATTTTATTTAAACCGGACACGGCCGTGTCCGATTCCTTTGCAGTTTGGACGAGGCCGTGTCCACTTAGTAGGTGATGGCCGGGAGGAGTTTCTTTTGTCGTTTTGTTGCTTCTTGTTGATCTTTCTTGCCTCGTTTATGATGTGTATGCATGATTAACTTGTTGTACGATGTGTTAATCTTGATCACGTGAATTTATGGTTTATTCTTAGCCCTCGGTTCTGAGATAGGACCTTATATGCCTCGAATGCTCCTATATGACCTAATGTGGATTCATTTCTTACTCTTTGCATCATAAACATATATACACATCCGCTGAGCGTCTAATGTGGTTCATATTGAGTCTAAGTTTGTCTTTTGTCTTTGTTTTGCGTTTAGGTTCGTTCCTTGGTTTGCGAGGTTGTCTTTTAGACGTCCGTTTGCTCCCTTTGTTCCCGTTGCTTCTCGGAGGTGAGGTTTCTTTCTTTTTAGCTATTATGACCTGCAACCCTACTTGTAATTTAAGCCCGCATGTGAATTATATCTATATATAAATATATAGATAAGTGTTTGATATGTATTTTGCGGGAATTGGCCCTTTTGTTATAAATCCATTGAAAATACTTTTATGTATAAGTAAGCTATTTTCGTTCGTTTGTTTTGAAAAGGGTTGGCATGTGTTCGTGTTAAGTTTTGGCAAGATAAGCTTTTCGTGATAAGTATACGCTTTGTGAGATGTGTTTGTGAGTTCTGTTATCAGTTTGGGCCCCGGAGAAGTGGTATGTGATCTTGGGTCGGCCATGGGGTCGCCGGGCTCTCTCATTAACACGACTCCATTTACAGGAGACATAGTTCTCCTATGCCAACGGAGCACTTTAAGGTTGGCCATCGAAGGAACCGGGCGGGATCCTCCGGTTCATTAGTTTCGTTCTGTAGAGGGCGGAGAGGGGCACCTCTCTTCCCCAATGGTGTAAAGGTGGGATTGTTTATGAGTTTTGTTTTGGTAGGAGTAAGTGTGTGAGAACTCGTTCTCGCCGTGTTGTTACGTTTACGTTTTGCTTCTGTATCCGGTATGGTTTGTGAAACAGGGGTGGCTTACAATTTATAAAATTTGGTTGATTTTGGCCTTTGGCCCTAAACTTTTCTTTATATATATATAGTATCACGGGTTAAAACCTTTTGGAGTGCAAAAACCACACCCGGTTCATGAACATTTTCGATTTGAATATGCTATGCTCCTACTTATACGTATGTGTGCATGTGTAGCCCCCTCACCAATCTCTAGGACTGACCCTCGTTGCTTCTTTTGTTTTTTCCCTTTTGTTTTGAGCTTTGCAGGTGCTCGGTTGAGAGTTTGGCTAGGCGGCGGTCGTCTTTCGAGTGTTGGGAGTTGTTCGAGTCGTTGTAGAGTCCTTGCATTTGCATATTTACTTTTCCGCTTTGGTACTATGTATAACTACTTATAAGCTATGTTTTTGTAATTAGAAGCTATGCAAGTCCTATTTGGCCCGGAGTAGGCAAAGCATGATGTAAACTGTTTATTTTGCCTTAAGTTTGTATGTATAGATTTGGTTTTGTTATGTGATCCTGCAGCTTTCGCACTTTTGATTTATTTTGTTGAGCACTCTGTTCAGGGTCTAGACCGCCTAGCCTAGATTTGTTTTTGTTGTCACCCATTCGCCATTGTTCAATGTGGGACCGGAGTTCCCATTTCGTTAACCGTGTTGGGCTATGGTGCGGGGGATGTGGCGCCCTCCGCTCCGGGGTGTTACAAATTCTCTAGAGGGCTACTATCGTGAAGTCTTGAAAGATTCGAAGGAGCTTTTGTGGACAAGCCGCATGAAGAGCGTTCTTGGGCGGCTAGAACGTGTCAAGAAAGCTTCTATCTAAGTAAGTTCTTGATCCCTACCAATTTAGGATAGGAATTGTAGGATTCGATTCTATCTTATTGGGAAAAATTTTAAATTTCCAATGCGTTTCTGTTTCGTTTTCCCAACAGGTGGTATCAGAGCCACCTTACAAGGCCTATTACTGATTCGTCTCTATTATTTTGAATTTGGTAGAAATTCTTAGATTTATATACGATTGAGTATTCATGAATTTTATATACGATTGAGTATTCATGAATTTTGATTCGTCTCAATATTTTTGAAAAAAAAAAAAACATTTTTGAAAATTTTGATTCGAATCATTTTGAATCAAATTAGATGAATCGTGTTTTTAATTTTTGGATTGTTATAGTTTTTGAACTGAAAATACGAAACACAAAATCGCATTACGAAAACGTCCCGCAACTGTCCCGCTAGGCCCGCGTGATCCGTCCACCCAACAGTCCCGCAACTGCCCGCCTCTGCCGCCCGCCTACGCCTAGTCGCGCCTGCCTGCTCCTTCCGCAACCGCGTGGGAGCCGCCGGTGTAGCACCCCGCACGTGAGGCACCACATCCCCTGCACTATGGCTCAATACGAGTAACGAAATGGGAAGTCCGCACCCGTATCAAACCATAGGAAACGGGAGACAAACAAACAAACCTCCTAAGCTAGGCGGAACTTAGACCTTACAAATTAAACCACCCAACAAAACAGAATGCAGCGGAAGACTAAAAACATTCCAAACACATGCACTGGCCACGGGCCTGCAGAAATTAAACATACGAACCACAAGCAGACTTGGGCTCCTCAGGCCTTTTTTTTTAAATTCATAACAAAGCCCGACAAGGGCAATTCAATAACAAATGCATAAGGATTCAAATTCATAATCTTACAAAGTCGAATCATACATAATTTAAATATATATGCGAATGTAGAGACTCTTCTAACTCAACTTGACCGACTGAAAGACTCAACGCAACTCCGCCTAGCTCGAAACTCCAACGCCAAACCTGCACACTAAAAGTTGGGAAGGGAGAGGGTCAGTCTACAACTCGACTGAGTGAGGGGCTACCCACACACGCTACATATATATAGGAACAAAGCATATTCCAATCACACACAATTCGTGAACTCAGGGATAGTTTTTGCACACCAAAGTTTTGCCCGTGATACATACATATAGGGATTCTTCACAAAACTGAACAAATTAAAGCTTCAAGGACCCATATCATACCAAATCATATCAAAACATACCGAGTCAAGTCAAATCAAATCAAATCGTAGTCATTCATACCAAATCGTATCAATTCTTATCAATTCTTATCTTTCATATTCAAAAGATTCATATTTTATCTTAGTTAAGAATCTATCCCCGTTTCACGAACTTTGACAAAGTAAACATGTAAAACTCGACGGGTACAAGTAACAATTCCCATCCTGGGCTCCTCATACGAATCATACAATCAGAAATATCAATCAATCATGCATACCAATCATATACCTCCTTCTCCGGTGATGGAAGGGTTGCGCGACCCAAACGATCCAATTAGACGAGGGGAGCGCGAACACTCAACCCTCAGGTTCCCATTACCTAACCAAACCTCCTGGTGGGTTCCGGGTTAGTCCTATTAATCATGTGGAGAGTGTGCACAGGGGTTATAACCGGCGTCCCCTATGGTCGTCCCAGGTCCCCCTCACCCACACCTCTTAGGCCCCATTCATTCAATCATATCCTAACCCGCTACTAATCATAAACATAATATACGTAAGATACATACTTTACCTTGCCACAACCACGCTTTACATACCTCTCCGTGTCAAATCCTTAGCCTATTCCTTTGCTCGTAACTCCCGACTCATACGAGGCACATGGTTTGAAGCGTGGTTTAGCATTACCAATCTTAATGAATCAAATCAAATTAAATCAAGCATACGTAGGCTTGTACATTGCTCATCATACTTGGGAACATATTTTAGATTTATAAATTCATACCTCGTACGTGTATATATGTATATATAATAGAGGTCATAGTTCGCATACCGAGAAAACGGGCACATTCATAGGGTTTAACTATAACCTAACCTCACCTTACACCGACGAAGCCAAGAACCAAACATGTGATTCACCCCGGAATCAAAACAGATTGCGAAACACCACCCCGGGTTCACCTGAACAAACTAAAGACAAGACACAAGGCCTAGACTCAAAATGAACCACATAGACGCACGACATATGTGCATGTTCTCAAAGGATGCAAGTAATTAGGAAAATCTTATTTTTAAACCAAATCCATGCAATTCAAGGCATTACATAACCCATCATAATCATTTATAATCATATATCATGTTCATGTGCACAATTAAGGCATAATACAAGGTGGAGATACATAACAAAGTGCAAATATGTTTCGTGTAAACAATTCACATTACTTGAGTAACATGAAATTCATATGATAACAAATACATCAGCATAAACATGAAAAAACAAGTTAAGATCAAGTTTGGAGGTGGAAAGGTACGAGAAAAACGGAATAAAAACACGAAAAAGGGTTCCGAGTGAAAATGGGCAAAAGCTGACAATTTTTCGAAACAGATAAGCTGTGGGAAAATGACCATAACTTGAGTTTGAGAAATGGGAATTAGGTTTTGATTTTGGAAATGAAACTAGACACATATACCTTTCAAATGGTATATAGCTCGAATCTTGGTTCAAAGCGAGGCGAAAATGGCGTATGCACGAAGTTGAACGAATGCTGAATTCCGGTAAAGTGGCGACACAATTTTCAAACGGTTATATCTCCCATTCTAGAACCAATTTTGAGGTGATTCCAATTGGATAATATTCTAGACTCAAAAGGGTTTCTACAGTACAAAAATTAGCCAAAACCGAGCACGTATGAGTTGGTAGTGGCTGCGACAAAATTGCACTAAAAACCAGTCGCGGCCGCGAAGCCACAACTCGAGAATCCCCGCGACCATTTTTATACATAAATTGGTCGCGGGCGCGACCAAGCTCCCAGCAGCAAAACCATGGCGTAGGGAACAGTAACAAAGTCACCAAAACACCCCCCAAACAACCACGAAACACCCCGAAATTCATACCACGAAGCAAACATAACACGTAGATCACATAAATACAAGTTAGGCCTCCCGAAACAAGTCCGAGCATACCAAATCCCGAAACCAGCACTATTCATCATCACCCCCAAATAGGCATCTAGACAGGGAATCAAGGCACGAAATAAACGTAGAAATGAAACACGTAACGAGAGGAATACATTGGTTACCTTGGTTCTTCGATCAGGTAGTCGGACAGGGCACGAGCTTGAGGACAAATGGGGCTTCTTCCTTCTCTTCTCTCCTCTCCTCTTGTTACGTGAAAAATGGGAAGGGAGTGGGCTGATATTTTTAGCCTTCAAGGGTTGAAACGGGTCGGCTAAACGAGTAGGGTCGAACGATATCCGATCCATTCAGATCGGATTTTAAAACAGTAGGGCTATCAAACGACTTAGAAAAATAAAAGGTTAATTCCAGTAAATCCGAATCGTCGAAACGAATTTAATGGTAGGGTCGAAATTCGACTTCGAATTCCCGAACTCAAATACCCACGAAGGCCAAAACACCCTAATTAAAATTAGGTCCCCTAATTGGCAAATAGTGGGCGATTGATCCCAAGAACAATTTAATTAAATTCTAAACTACACGTAATAAAATTAAATTCACATTGAGACATAAGCATCTGAATCACATAATTCACAGAAATTACGAAATTAAACTCACTCGTGACGCCGTACCTGGAAAGCTGAAAAGTGGGGCGTCACAGCCCGGGACAGCCCGGCATGACTGTCTACTGCTGCGCCTGGTACGCTCGCCTACCGCGTGACGGCGAGCTGCGTGCGGGCGGTTAGTCTGGGCGTTCCGAGCCCCTATTTCGCGATCTTGATTTTCGTGTTTAGTCCAATCCGATCCCTATTTAATTTCAGTAAAAAAAATTTATTTTATTAAAATTGATTTTAGTTTAAAATAATTTTAAAATTGGGATTTTTATGGAATTAAAACATATTTAATTTTTGGGAAAATTACACTTATTATTTTTGAAATAATGAAGAATAAAATTATTAATTTTCAGAAATTAATTGGAATTTTATTGATTTAATATTTCTTGGTTTATTTTAAATGACTCATGAACAAGAATTCCATCGATGTCGTGTTTTAAGCTATTAGAGCTTAAAGTGAGAATTTTGATTTATGGGTAAATTTAAATTCTTGCAATTTATACATGTTAGGTGATCATGGAATTAGTCTTATGAATGGTTTTAATTTATGCACATGGATGGTTTAAATTGGTATTGAAGCCCTATAGTTGCGTTTTTCAATTGGGGTCGGTGCCCCACTTATATGCGTATTGTTATGTGTTTATTATGTGGCTTTCCATATTACTTTTTTGAGGCCGGGGAATGCCCCGTGTAATTGTCTAAGGCTAATATAAAGATTGAGCTTTATTACTTTATGCCTTTTTTCATTTATTGTAATTTGAGAGTAGATTTAGGTGTGAGGTCTTTTTCTTTCATTTTGGAGACAATGCACCCATGGAGTAAGATGGATCCACATGACAAGTAACAATGGAGGCCATAAAGTGAAGACCCCTCAAAATGTTAGGAGGGTCTCTATTATTGTAATAGACAAGGCATCATTTTATTTCCAATTCCCTTATGTGATTTAAACTATTTTATGTGGCATGTATGTTAGAACTTGTGATTGTGGAGTGGCTCCCACATATCACGCATAAGATAGGTAGAACCCATGATCATCATATGTTAGTATCATGCTAGGACATGTCATCTGCTATGTGCTTGTTTGAAATGCATTTAAGTTGTACTTGCATTAATCAAGTCTAATTAAATTGGATAACATATATCGGTGAGGTCGAACCGGACAACTCTCCGGTTAAATCGAAAATTCCCTTAAAATATTAAGCTAATTTCGAAAAAATAGGTGTTTAAATGCAAGGTGCAAACTTTGAGTTAAATTCCTAGCATTCCATCAATAGGATTTAAGTTTAATAGGGGAAGCTAGTTGTTGTCCCTGAGTCGTGGGGTGACTATGTGAAACCTATTAGTTCTTAGTTTCCTAATCGATCATTTTAATGATCCATATTTCGAGATCAATTTTGGGGAGGGCGATGTCCACGAGTCGTGGGTCGTTAGAACTAAGTTTTGATCTTGATCTTATGATTGATGGGTCTAGCTTAACACCTAAGTAAATATGGATGTCGCACGAGTCATGGGTCCATATTGAAAAATAGGTGATGCAAAAACATTACTAAGAATTTCACCGAGTTGGAATTGGTAAGTTGCACCTACCTTAGGCTTTATTAAGAATGTCCACGAGTCGTCGGTTCAAGATAAAGTTCGTAGGATCTTAGTACCCATTGGGATAACAAGTATCCTCTAAAATCTTTGGGAATTATAGATCTTCTAAAAATAGTGGGAGCTACATAGATGAAAGACCTAATCTCATTTATATCGTTATTATTCAGCATGCTCACTTAGTTCTCTGTTTTTCCATTTAGGTCGTAGATTCTGTGATTCTGTACGTGTTTTGAAATGGTAACCAAAAACCCTCTAGTATCGATCCTCGAGTTAAACAAGTTGACTAGTCCCAACTATTTTGATTGGCTTAGAAATCTAAAAATCGTTCTAGATTCCGAAAAGAGAACTTATGTTCTCTATGAGGTGGAGCCCGTTCCTGAAAGGGAAGCTCCGACCCGGGCTGAGCAGGACGCAATGCAGAAGTGGAAAGATGATAATCTCCAAGCCCGTTGTCTCATGCCTGCTAACATGTCTCCGGATATGCAAAGACAACATGAGTCCGTAGAATTCGTTTGGGAGATTTACAACCACTTAGAGCAACTTTACCGCCCTTATAAGCGTGTTACAAGGTATAACAGCTCAAAAAAATTGTTCCATTTGTGAATGAGGGAAGCTACAAGTGTCCATGAATATAGACTCAAGTTTCTAGCTCTAACTAAGAAACTTGCTTCCATGGACATGCCACTGAGAGATTAACTTTCGATGGATTTGTTGCTAGCCTCGCTCCCACCATCATTCAACCCTTTTGTCCTCAACTTCAACATGAATCATGCAAATGCTAGTGTAGCAGAGCTGATTAGTGAGCTTGTGATTGCTGAAAGCACGATCAAGAAGGACAATAAGGTTATGATGGTCACTGCTCTATCTTCTTCTAAGCCTTCCAAGGGCAAGGGCAAGAAAGCCCAAAAGAAGAAGAAGTCCCTTAGGCCCAATGGAGGCATCACGAATGGAAAAGCTCAAAAGAAGAAACGTGATCAGAAAGAGGACCTTTGCTTCCATTGTGGCAAATCGGGGCATTGGAGTAGAAACTGCCACGAGTACAAGGCTGCTTTAAAGAAAGGTATGTCTCTCGTTGAAGTAAATCTTTCTATTAATTCTAACTCTTGGATACTTGATACCGTTTGTGGATCTCATATCTGTAATGATGTACAAATGCTAAGTGAGGTTCGCCAGCTCAAGGGAGGAGAATGTGTCTTGAAGATTGGAGATGGCTCAACCGTTGAGGCTCAAGCTTTAGGCACAATTAGATTAGATTTAGGTCATTTTGAATTAGTTTTAAATAAATTCATTTTTGTACCAGACATTATTCGTAATATTATTTCAGTTCCAATACTTGATTGTGAAGGCTATGAAATTAATATTAAGAATGGTAACTTTTTCCTCAAAAAGAATGATTTTTCAATACATCTTGGTACATTAAATAATGGACTTTATCTAAGTCAAAACACCAATATTTTGAATATACAACGAGAAACAAAATGTAAGAGAGATGACGAAGTCTCAGCATCTTTTTGGCATGCTAGAATAAGACATATTTCCAAGAACAGAATTAGCAAGTTAACTACCTTAGGGACATTCTCTGAAAATGAACTTAAACTGTTGGCTTCCTGCGAATCCTGTTTTAAAGGAAAGATGTCCAAAACTCCTTTCAAAGGGAGTGTAGATCGAGCTACAAAGACCTTGGATTTGATCCATTCTGATGTTTGTGTACCGCTTAGTGTAAGCACCCGAAACAATCATCAGTACTTCATAACCTTTACTGACGACTTTAGTCTTTATGGTTATGTGTAGTTAATGAAGTACAAATCTGATGCTTTTGAGAAATTCTTGGAACTTCAAAAGGAGGTTGAGAACCAAACTGGTCACAAGATCAAGACACTTCGATCTGATCGACGTGGCGAGTATCTTAGTGAAGAATTCCTTGGTCATCTAAGAGATAATGGTATTATCTCTCAGTGGACTCCTCCGGGAACTCCTCAGCTTAATGGAGTTTTTTAGAGAAGGCATCGAACCCTACTTGATATGGTTCATTCCATGATGAGTTTCAATAACTTACCACCTTCTTTCTTGGATTATGCCTTAGAAAGTACAACCAAGATTTTGAGCCTTGTTCCTTCCAAGTCAGTCCCCAAAACGCCCTATGAAATGTGGCATGATCAATTCCCTAGTTATTCTTACTTAAGAATTTGGGGTTATCCTGCTTATGTGAAGAGGACAGTGGGAGATAAGCTAGATGCTCATTCTAACTTATGCTACTTTGTTGGTTGTCCTAAGGAATCCATAGGATACTACTGATATGATCAAACTGAAAAAAGGTGTTTATTTCTAGAAATGCAACCAATCACAAACTTCTATACACGTGAAAATCCTCCTCTAAGGCGTTCTGAACGTGTTCCTAGACAACCTGAGAGATGGTATGATTTTCTCCATGAAATATCTCAAGAGGATAATGATCCTCTAACATAAGAGGAGGCACTGTCAGACTCAGATTCTGAACAGTGGAAACAAGCCTTGAAGTTCGAAATGGATTCGAGGTACTCCAACCAAGTTTGGACCTTGGTAGATTTGCCTGATGGGGTAAAACCCATAGGGTGCAAATGGATCTTTAAGAGAAAGCTCGGAGTAGATGGAAATGTTACACCCTATAAGATAAGGCTCGTTGCCAAAGGAAGGCTCGGCATGGACTTTGATGAAACCTTCTCACCGGTTGCAATGCAAAAGTTTATTCGGATCATGTTTGCCATAGCTGCATATTACGATTATGAGATATGGCGAATGTAACACCCGAGCGTAAGGTGTCACATCACCCGCACCGAGACCCGACCCGAATATGAAATGGACAATTCATACCCGAGCCAAATCACGGCGAACGGGACATACACACACTCTATGCTAGGCGGGACTAACCCTTGAACCATAAAATCAGAATAAACATTAAAGCGGAAGCAATAACTGATCCTAAAAAAAACAATGGCATTCAAGCTCCAAAAGTAAATCATAACCTCATCCAATTCCATTAGGGCTCAAAACATGTACGCTCCAATAGCAACATTCATATACAATGATCATAAGTACAAAATGCGAGTGTAAGACCAATAAACAAAAGGACTAGAAACGAAAACAAGACCTAAGACTCGAAATCCCGCCTAGCTCCCCTGACACCTGCACAAAACAACTGAAAGCCAAACGGGTTCAGTCCAAAAGGGACTGGTGGGTATAAAAGCAGGGCATAGTATAATATATGACTGTAATTAAACATTCACATGCACGCTATAATCCCAAATGAGGTTTTTAAAGAATTTCCCAAGTGGATGAATAGAAATCATCAAAAGGGATTATAACGATTCATTTACATTAGGTCAAGGTCATTAGTGGCCCGGCGAGTGGGCGTGCATTATCTCCAACCAACACCTCGTGTAATTCATTAACATTCATTAACATTCATTCATTCATTCTTTCTTTCTTTTCATGCATATCATTCTTTCGTGCGCATTCAATAACATTTACTCCTTCTTCCTCCGGGTTGGTGGCGGGTTTGCAAGGCCCATCCACCCATTCATTGACCAAAAGGGGAACATGACTCCCCAGATGGCACTGAGCGTCCATTCCTCGCTAACTCCTAACGAGGTCCGGTTACGCCATTCATTGGTGGGACTAGTGTGAGGGTTTCCCGTCAGCCCATGCCTCCTCGGGTCCCTACTCACACCAAGTCCCTGGGCCCCATTCATTGTGAACATTCAATCATTCTCGCCAAAACATTAGGTAGGATTCATGAAATAAGGGCTTTACATTCGCAATCATTTACTCGATAAAAGACTCAATATATATATCATATTACTTTGGCTTAAAACTTTTCACGTAAGGAGATATATCGGGTCGTTTTATCTAAGTAGAAGAGAAACCCACCTTAAACGGCAACAAGGAGAATACACGAGCCTCACAGACCGGCCTCGTCTCCAACGGACTCAAAATCTGTGCAAGAAAGGTGAGGTGAGACTCAATATGACCAAATAAGACGCTCGGCAATGAAATGATTATGATATGAATGTATAAAAGATAAGATTATATTATGAAAATGTTCATGTGCACTATTAAAGAATTTAAATCATATAATCAAGTCATTCACTTTCATTTACTTTCATTTGAATCATAATTTCACATTTCAATCAATTCAATTCAAGAATTTCAAATATAATCATAGCACAAGTTAAATCACATTTAAATTAGAACATAAACAAATAAACATATTCAATTGCATTTACATTTAGAAAATAAACAATTAAATACATTCAATTAAATTTTGGAAATTAAATAAAACATGAAATAGGTGAAATTTAAATTCTAATATTCAATTAAATAAAATAACAATTAATATTTAATAAACAAATATAAATATATAATAAATATATACCTATAATATATTACATATTATATTATATATATATATATATATATATAATATAATGCATACGTACTCTTGCATGCAAAATATTTTAAAAATGCATGCAAAACTAATACATGCATGCAACTATCATTAAAGTGCATGCAATTCCATGCATCAACCGATTCTCATGCAAGAAGAAAAGGAAAAGAAACAAGCAGCAGTAGCTCCACGGCAACAGACATGCGTGAAAAATACAAGGTGACACTCCCCGTGTCACCTTCAAAGAACAAACCGAGACACCCCCGTGTCTCGGTACAGAAATTCAGACCACAAGAACACCCCCGTTTCACGCTGGAACACACAAGAACGACACACCCGTGTCAACCCGTTCAGCGGCAGCAACAAACGAAGACTTTCCCCTGTTTTTCTAGCTTAAACGTAGCAACAACTGATGCAATATATGGGCAAGAAAAGCAGCAACAAATAGCATGAAAAGCAGCAACAAATCAGCCTTAACAATGCACAAAATTGACAGCAAAAGCAAGGAGGAAACGCAGCAGTTTTGACAGCAACTTTCAGGCCCAAAAACAGGGTATAAATCGCGAATAACAGGGCATGAAATGATCTCCATTAATCCCAACACATTCATATAAGTTAGGCTATCAAATGTGCAGCAAAACACCACAAATTCAACCTATAAATCAGTTCCAAACAAGCTCAACCAAGAAAAGCTATCATACGTGACATTTCATGAAAGTTTCTCAAGAAGCCATAAATGATATCTCATAAATACTTCAACTACCATGAAATCAATGATCATAAGTGAGAAGAGGATGTCAAAACAATCATTTTCAGGCTTGGAATCATTCAAATCCATCAAGAATCGAAGACGATCGACATAAATGCTCAAAACCGACTATATTGCAAGATCAGCCAAAAATGCATGAAACCATGATCAAATTTGGGGATGAATGAATGAAAATGATCAGGAATGAACATATAATACAACCCTAAGCTTAACTTGTTGATTGGATGAAGATTGGATGAGATTTGAGCCCCAAAATCTCCAAGGAAAGCAAGGTTACGGGAGAGCACTGGAAGGCAGTCACTTTGGCTGAGATTTGTGAATTGTGTGAGGGTTGGTTCGGTTAGGGCTTGGTACATCAGGTTAGTTGGTTGAGTTAGGGTTCTATAGCATCAAACCATGGTTAATTTGGTCAACAAATGAATAAGTTATGGCCATTTTAGTGCAACAAGGTCAGTTTCGTCGCCGTTTCGTTTTTCGGTTGAATTTCGGAGGTTCAAATGACGTTAGAAAAATATAAGGCTAAGTTTACTAAACTCGAATTTTTGTTACGAGTTCAGGGAAGTTGACGGAACTCGAATCCGAGTTCCCGAGCTCAAGATATTAAGTACGGAACCAAGGGTACGCTAATTGCTCGTTAGTCCCCCGACTTGGATTCCAAAATTCAAATTAAATCCGAAACATATGCAAATGAATCCAAAAATACGAAACGAACAAATATTCATATACAAGACACGTATAAGTTCAACATATTAAATTTGCACGAAATTTCGGTATCATTTCATATAGAAACGAAGCACGCAAATGTCATTCATACGCAATATAACAATAAAATTCATAATATTATCAATTTTATTAAAATCACATACGTATATATATATACAATTTATAAAACATGCATGCATTAATAATTTATAAATATAAAATTCATGCATTAATATATTCATGCACACGTACACAATTAACATATATATACATATAATTATAATCAATAATTACGTATATAATTTAGGTAACATGCATGCAAAATTTATGATTTTAATAACAAATTCACTAATTAAATTCAATTAGCACATTAACATATTAATATTATATAAATTAATATTAATAAAACTTAAAATACAATAATTAACATAATTAACATTAAGTATAATTAAAATAAAATTAAACATATCAAACACTTATAATTAATTATTTCGCGCAATTTGATAAACACATACATCATGCTGTTCAAAAAAAAATAAGAAAAACGGGGGCGTTACAACCTCTCCCCCTTAAAAGAATTCGTCCTCGGATTCACTATCTGCCTGAAAACAATTAATGAAGGAACCCTGTTCCTCACAAACAACAAAGAGAGAATCCCCGTCTCTCAAACAGCAAATAGAGAACCCCGTCTCTCAAGAACAACAAAGAGAGAACCCCGTCTCTCAAAACAGCAAAGAGAGAACCCCGTCTCTCGAAAACAACAAAGAGTTCAAAATACAAAATACAACCATAACGAAGAACAAACACCAAGGAGAAAACTTCAAAATATCCAATTACAGCAACTTAGTCAAACAATCACATAAAGCCAGAGAACAATCATCACTTACTTACATCCAATATCGATCGTACAACCATAATTAATAAATCAAAGAGTCAAAGCACAAATTAGCAAAATTAGTTAAATTAACAATGCGTGTATGCGTATGCCATGGATGTCTGAGGTACCGTTCACCATGGAAATGAATTTGAAGCCAAAACCTTTCTGGTCCCAAGGTATGGTCTGAACCCAAAAGCTAGCTCGACTCTCGGCTTGTCGTTAATATCTTCAATGTGTCCACCTTCTTCCATTTCTCGGTTATACGTTAACCCTGATCCAATTAACCTGCTTTTCCCAGACGAGTTTTACCCTACATCTTCAGATTCCAGGCCCGTCTTTTCACGGTTCATGCCTCCTTCTATAATTTGGTGAAACCCTTGCAATTCAATACCCTTTTAGATTAATAATCACAGCCTTCTTGTTGAGTTCTTTCCAAATCGAATTGTGATCACCGGTTCACAAAAATTTTGGATTAATCTCTTCGTGGATCGTTTCCTCATCCCTTCATCCTCCTAAAGCTATTAAGCATCCATTAGATTTCGGTCCACCCCAAACTTCTAATCGAGGGGAAACTTCCTTGATACATCTTAAGATTCAATTCAAGTCCTTCCATAGTTATTTCTTTCTGATTCCTTTCTGCTCAAATTCCTTCTAACTTGTTATGGAAAAACGACTAGCGATGCTGTAGGGTTTTATTGTGTGACTTGATGTCCGAACTCCTCCAATACTTAGCCAGATTACCCTCTATGGTTACCATCACGAACGTATTAATTGGATTTAATCTTTGTTCCCTGAGGCGATTTAATGGTTTCGCCGAAGCTCTTCCATAATTCTATTATTTTCCAAAATCTAAATCCCATGTATAGGAATGCTCGCCACACCCTCTCCTCAACATCCCGTGGTGGCCTTCAACACTAACTTAATACTTAACGCTCACTTTAGCAGTTTAACCATTAAGGTTCTTTTATTTATTCCAATCACCGCCATGAGGACTTCCAGATCTTCCTTAATTTGAAATTCTGCTATTCCTTACTAAGATATTCCTTCAAGTACCACTTCAATCTTCCAATTTGTTTCTCGGTCGTGCTCTCCCCCTTAAATTTCTATTGTCACGTGTTGAACTCCATCGATTCTTCTTTTGTCGAAGTTCTGGATGAATAATTCCCATTAGGGAGGATTTAATCAAAAGGCCAACCCCAAAGTTTTGCTTTTCAACTTCCCTTCTACTTCGCTTGATGCCCTAACCCCTTTCCTAATCTCGTCTGATCCAAACACCCCGCAATCAACTCTAACCTTGCTTCTCTTTATAAATTCCCGTTTCCATTAACCTATCCTTTACTTGAAATTCTTTGTTTCCCCGAAGTCATCTTCATTGAATTCGAAAGTGGCTCGGTTAAGTAATACTTGATAGTTGGGATGAAAGAACTTCCTATCAATTAAACACTAGAATGCATGTCGGGTTAAAATTGGCGATGCATGTGTCACGTTTACATCAAGCAATTATGCATCACATTAGCGCAACGAAACCAAATAGAAATGCACAGATAAACATAAGGCCAGAAGAATAAATAATTAATGCGAAATATGATGCACGTGCTATGAATGTTTTGAAACCTGTCACCAATGTGGTAAGCTATTAGCTCAGTAGCTTTTCTTCGTTCCTCCAATCCCGAGGTTACTTTGACTTGGTGATTATTGCTTGCCTTTCCCACGGTCTTCAAGTTTTCCATGAATCTTTTTGCATCACTTGTATCTTCCACTATCCGGAATTGAAATTTCACGATTGTTGATTTCTTCGACATCCATTGAATTAGCCTCTGCATTTAACCCCGAGAATCGCCCTTCAACCTTGCTCAAATTCTCTTACAAAAATGAACCCTAATGTCATTCTGAACCCTACTTCTCGCCATCACCGTGATCAAGACTCCCGTGTTTATCCTTTATAAGTTTAATCCACCTCCAATTGCTTCTACTAAAGCGCAGGATTCCCTTGCAAAGAGTCTCTCCCCGAGAATAATCCTTTAACCAGTCTTTGCCTTTCTTTATAGTTCCCATTTGTTGCTCCATATCTTCCAATTCAACTTCACAACATGACAATTCAGCTTGGATTTGGAAAAACGACTCAAATCCCGTCCTCCATATCGCCACCTTCCCTAAATTTATATTCACACAATTACTTGCCTCTCTCTACTCCCTTCCAGACTCGTTTCTATTTTAGTAGCAATCCAGAGCACCCAAATTTAAACCCTTCTCGATCTTCACCTCCAAAATCTCGATTTCTAATTTCCAGGTTTATTTAGCTACCCTTCTTTGACAACTCTTGGTGCTCAATTTCCATCGAATTGATTTTACCTTGACTCCTCCCAGTCCTCGGTACCTCTTCAATGGTCCGAACCCTGAACCAAAATACCTTCAAGGTTCATTTACTTCATTCCTTAGGTTGAACGATCCCGTTGGCTCCAATTATGGCTTCTTATGTAAGAGAGCCGCATATGTCAACCTTTGGAGTCATAAATATTTCCCGATCAATTCCTATTTCTACGAATATCCCTCTATAGTTGCCTCTTCTTAAGTCAAACTTCCATTTCAGCTCCTATCCCTTGAACTCTAACTCTCACTATGACGACTACGCCTCTCGAATTCTCTATATCTTTCCCCCGATACGTCAATCCTATCCTCCATGCCTCAAAAAGAACTTGTAGTAAGGCGTTGTTAGCATGATACTTGGCCGTGGTTTGATATTATCTTTATAACCTGTAAATCATAACTCATTTCGAAGGTACATGCATGCGATTAGGGTATGCATATGGCACATATTCAACACGAAAGACACGGATCCAGTATAAAATGCAACAGGTAATTCGACAAGATTAAAAAGAAAGACAATTTCATGTTCAAAATCGATGCAATGGGCATATTATCACATAGTTCCTATGTCGAATGACCTAGACTGACCCACACGACACGAGAGCCCGAGTTTTGTAACCCGTAGCTCTGCTACCACTTAAGGATGTAACACCCGAGCGCAAGGTGTCACATCCCCCGCACCGAGACCCGACCCGAATATGAAATGGACGATTCATACCCGAGCCAAATCACGGCGAACGGGGACATACACACACTCTATGCTAGGCGGGACTAACCCTTGAACCATAAAATCAGAATAAACATTAAAGCGGAAGCAATAACTGATCCTAATAAAAACAATGGCATTCAAGCTCCAAAAATAAATCATAACCTCATCCAATTCCATTAGGGCTCAAAACATGTACGCTCCAATAGCAACATTCATATACAATGATCACAAGTACAAAATGCGAGTGTAAGCCCAATAAACAAAAGGGCTAGAAATGAAAACAAGACCTAAGACTCGAAATCCCGCCTAGCTCCCCAGACACCTGCACAAAACAACTGAAAGCCAAACGGGTTCAGTCCAAAAGGGCCTAGTGGGTATAAAAGCAGGGCATAGTATAATATATGACTGTAATTAAACATTCACATGCACGCTATAATCCCAAATGAGGTTTTTAAAGAATTTCCCAAGTGGGTGAATAGAAATCATCAAAAGGGATTATAACGATTCATTTACATTAGGTCAAGGTCATTAGTGGCCCGGCGAGTGGGCGTGCATTATCTCCAACCAACACCTCGTGTAATTCATTAACATTCATTAACATTCATTCATTCATTCTTTCTTTCTTTTCATGCATATCATTCTTTCGTGCGCATTCAATAACATTTACTCCTTCTTCCTCCGGGTTGGTGGCGGGTTTGCAAGGCCCATCCACCCATTCATTGACCAAAAGGGGAACATGACTCCCCAGATGGCACTCAGCGTCCATTCCTCGCTAACTCCTAACGAGGTCCGGTTATGCCGTTCATTGGTGGGACTAGTGTGAGGGTTTCCCGTCAGCCCATGCCTCCTCGGGTCCCCACTCACACCAAGTCCCTGGGCCCCATTCATTGTGAACATTCAATCATTCTCGCCAAAACATTAGGTAGGATTCATGAAATAAGGGATTTACATTCACAATCATTTACTCGATAAAAGACTCAATATATATATCATATTACTTTGGCTTAAAACTTTTCACGTAAGGAGATATATCGGGCCGTTTTATCTAAGTAGAAGAGAAACCCACCTTAAACGGCAACAAGGAGAACACACGAGCCTCACAGATCGGCCTCGTCTCCAACAGACTCAAAATCTGTGCAAGAGAGGTGAGGTGAGACTCAATATGACCAAATAAGACGCTCGGCAATGAAATGATTACGATATGAATGTATAAAAGATAAGATTATATTATGAAAATGTTCATGTGCACTATTATAGAATTTAAATCATATAATCAAGTCATTCACTTTCATTTACTTTCATTCGAATCATAATTTCACATTTCAATCAATTCAATTCAAGAATTTCAAATATAATCATAGCACAAGTTAAATCACATTTAAATTAGAACATAAACAAATAAACATATTCAATTGCGTTTACATTTAGAAAATAAACAATTAAATACATTCAATTAAATTTTGGAAATTAAATAAAACATGAAATAGGTAACATTTAAATTCTAATATTCAATTAAATCAAATAACAATTAATATTTAATAAACAAATATAAATATATAATAAATATATACCTATAATATATTATATATTATATTATATATATATATATATATAATATAATGCATACGTACTCATACATGCAAAATATCTTAAAAATACATGCAAAACTAATACATCCATGCAACTATCATTAAATTGCATGCAATTCCATGCATCAACCGATTCTCATGCAAGAAGAAAAGGAAAAGAAACAAGCAGCAGCAGCAGCTCCACGGCAACAGACATGCGTGAAAAATACAAGGTGACACCCCCGTGTCACCTTCAAAGAACAAACCGAGACACCCCCGTGTCTCGGTACAGAAATTCAGACCACAAGAACACCCCCGTTTCACGCTGGAACACACAAGAACGACACACCCGTGTCAACCCGTTCAGCAGCAACAACAAACGCAGACTTTCCCTTGTTTTTCTAGCTTAAACGCAACAACAACTGATGCAATATATGGGCAAGAAAAGCAGCAACAAATAGCATGAAAAGCAGCAACAAATCAGCCTTAACAATGCACAAAATTGACAGCAAAAGCGAGGAAACGCAGCAATTTTGACAGCAACTTTCAGGCCCAAAAACAGGGTATAAATCGCGAAAAACAGGGCATGAAATGATCTCCATTAATCCCAACACATTCATATAAGTTAGGCTATCAAATGTGCAGCAAAACACCACAAATTCAACCTATAAATCAGTTCCAAACAAGCTCAACCAAAAAAAGCTGTCATACGTGACATTTCATGAAAGTTTCTCAAGAAGCCATAAATGATATCTCATAAATACTTCAACTACCATGAAATCAATGATCATAAGTGAGAAGAGGATGTCAAAACAATCATTTTCAGGCTTGGAATCATTCAAATCCATCATGAATCGAAGAAGATCGACATAAATGCTCAAAACCTACCATATTACAAGATCAGCCAAAAATGCATGAAACCATGATCAAATTTGGGGATGAATGAATGAAAATGATCAGGAATGAACATATAATACAAACCTAAGCTTACCTTGTTGATTGGATGAAGATTGGATGAGATTTGAGCCCCAAAATCTCCAAGGAAAGCAAGGTTACGGGAGAGCACTGGAAGGCAGTAACTTTGGCTGCGATTTGTGAATTGTGTGAGGGTTGGTTCGGTTAGGGCTTGGTACATCAGGTTAGTTGGTTGAGTTAGGGTTCTATAGCATCAAACCATGGTTAATTTGGTCAACAAATGAATAAGTTATGGCCATTTTAGTGCAACAAGGTCAATTTCGTCGCCGTTTCGTTTTTCGGTTGAATTTCGGAGGTTCAAATGACGTTAGAAAAATATAAGGCTAAGTTTACTAAACTCGAATTTTTGTTACGAGTTCAGGGAAGTTGACAGAACTCGAATCCAAGTTCCCGAGCTCAAGATATTAAATACGGAACCAAGGGTACGCTAATTGCTCGTTAGTCCCCAGACTTGGATTCCAAAATTCAAATTAAATCCGAAACATATGCAAATGAATCCGAAAATACGAAACGAACAAATATTCATATACAAGACACGTATAAGTTCAACATATTAAATTTGCACGAAATTTCGGTATCATTTCATATAGAAACGAAGCACGTAAATGTCATTCATACGCAATATAACAATAAAATTCATAATATTATCAATTTTATTAAAATCACATACGTATATATATACAATTTATAAAACATGCATGCATTAATAATTTATAAATATAAAATGCATGCATTAATATATTCATGCACACGTACACAATTAACATATATATACATATAATTATATTCAATAATTACGTATATAATTTAGGTAACATGCATGCAAAATTTATGATTTTAATAACAAATTCACTAATTAAATTCAATTATCACATTAACATATTAATATTATATAAATTAATATTAATAAAACTTAAAATATAATAATTAACATAATTAACATTAAGTATAATTAAAATAAAATTAAACATATTAAACACTTATAATTAATTATTTCGCGCAATTTGATAAACACATACATCATGCTGTTCAAAAAAAAATAAGAAAAACGGGGGCGTTACAGCGAATGGATGTGAAAACTGTCTTTCTCAATGGAGACATTGATAAAGACATTTATGTGGATCAACCCATAGGTTTCACATTTAGTGGGAGTGAGCAAAAGGTTTGTATACTTCAAAGATTCATCTACGGATTGAAACAAGCTTCTAGGAATTGGAACATTCGTTTTGATGAAGCAGTCAAAGAGTTTGGCTTCATTCAAAATTCGAATGAGTCCAGCGTGTTAGGAATAGTTCCCTTAAAGCAGATGTTTGCTTTACTATTTCCTTGTGAAATCACAAACAGTCTTTGATTAATAAACGAGATGATTTTGTTCATAGGCAATCACTTCTTTATATGCTTATTTATGTCTGTTTGGGTTGACTGTGTTTTGCATGTATTGAACTCCACTAATCCAATGAGGCCGTTAAGAACTTTGTCGTTATAGGAAAGGTAAATGAAATAAGTTCTTAACTCCATAGGCGAGGATTAGAAACTTCTCCAAGTCGATAAGTCCGACAGACAGTGGGAGTGTCGACCTTGACTCTGCTGAGACTTGCTTGTGTGATTATGTCCTTTTGAAGGAACACTCAGTTTCATGGTGTGATAAGTGCATACGATGATGTGTTCATAATACATAAGGGTGATTGTTACAAGAACTTCATCACTGAGATGTCCCGCGTGTGAACATTCCTAAATGGGAAGGGAAGTTTCCTAAAACTTCCAGATTAGGAAATATCTCACAGGTCAATGACGTGATTCATTAATCCTTAGACTTGAGATTCTGTAATGTCTCATATGAGCTAACTCTATAATCTTTGATATAGGCTTAAAAGGGTATTACTATATAGACACCTGAACCACGGCCTATGTTGGGATTACACAAGTGGCATATGGAGAATTAGTAGAATCAACAAAGGACCTACACTTGTTAAGAACAAGAATGATCTCTTACGGATTGAGTTGTTCGTAGTCCATTAGATATTAAACCCTTGGCCAAGGTGGATAAAGATCAAGACATCTAGAAAATGGGGTTTTCTAGGATAGAGATCGAAATGGATATGAAACGAACTTAACTTTAAAGATCAAGAATATTTTGGCTCTGAGAATATTCTCATGCCTTAGTTCTTGATTGAGAGATGGAGTTGTAGGAGGATCGTATTTCACTGATTGTCATTGACTGAAAGGTTCTTTGATTCATTTCGTTATTCGGCTAGGGGTCACACACCCATTGCTAGATTACGGTAGTGTGATCTGTGAAGTGATTAATTAATTAGGGAATTAATTAATTGCTGTCACTGCTAATCGAATAATGAACCTAAAGGGTCACACACAAATGCCAGAACACGAGGGTTATGGTAGGATGTTAATATGATTAACGAAGGATCAAATTGTTGATAAAAAATGGAGATTGTAACATTGGGGCATTGCCACGTGTTAAGCACTCGTGGCACATACGAGGTTCTATTTATGTAATTATGTTACACGTGAATTCTTTTCTAGAATTAATTAATTAAATTGTAATTTATTAATTTTAGTCTTTTAATTAATTATGAATTAATTGTTAACACTATTATCAAATAAACTTAACCTAATAAATAATTAATTGGGAATTAATTTATTTATTGGATGTTGACTTTTAGCTTTAGGAAAGTTGAAAAGTCCAACTTCCTATGTAACGCCCCGGTTTTTCGTTTTAACTAATGTGTCATTTTTGTTTATAAATTGTGCAATTTAATTATTTAATTATATGATTAATTGTTTTTAAATGTGTTATATTTGTTTTAAATTATAGACTGTTGTTGTTTTAATGTAATTTAGTTTATTTTAATTTGATACTTAGTGTTTAATTTCTTAATCAAGGTTTCATGTTACCATAACTATTTCGGTAATTTCGTTAATTAATTTCAACATGTTATTAGTTGGATTTAATTTATTTAAAATGGAATTTAAGTTTTAGTAATTAATTTATAACGTTATGAATTCATTCATGCGCATGAGTGTTTATTTGTGCTTCGTTCTTATATGTAATGATATCGAAATATCGTGGAAATTTAGTAGGTCGTAAATATATGTGTTATGAACAGGCCTATATGTTCGGTTTATGTTTTCGAACTCATTTGACGTGTTAACGAATTTAATTTGATTTGTGGAACCAAGTCGGGGGCTAACGAGCAATTAGCGCACCCTAGGTTCCGTACGTGATATCTTGAGCTCGGGAATTCAGATTCAAATTCCGACACCTCCGTTGCCTTCGTATCGACGATTCGGAGACAATGGAACAAGCCTCATACCTTTTTGAAATCATTAAGACCTCCGAAATCCAACCGTAACGAGCAACTCGTGCAAGAAAAGCTCCTTTTGTTGACTAGTCTTCATGGTGGGACCCTTAACACTCCTCTAGCCTAACCATACCTTAAACCATGACTTTTGTACCTTGAGTTAAGCCTTTCTTCCCCCTCTTAGCAGCAAAAACCGAGCCAAACAATCCCCTTCTTGCTGCTGTTGTTGATCGAAATAAGGAGAGAAGAGAAGAGAGAAGAGAACTTTGCCCTTTTGTGGGTTTTGAGCTCAAACCACCACCTTTCTCTTCCAAATCTTCGCGGTATGAATATTTATGTCTCCTCTACTCTTTTATGCTTGATTTCATCTACTTACAACATGAATTGGATCAGATTTGGTTAGGGTTTGAGTGATGAGTTTGTTATGAACTTTTAGGGATTTTTGTTCTTGTGACCTATTTACTTGTGTAGCTGATTTTCTTGCTTATACATGATTATATGAGCTTGTTTATTGGCCTATTCCTTTCCTAAATGATAGTATATGATGTTAGGAGGATTTTATCTCTTGATCCTTTGATAAAATTATGAGATTTGGAGCTTCAAACTTGATGTTCAAAACTGCCTCCCCTGTTTCGGGACTGCTGTGTGGAATTATGGTTTGTTGCTTGATCTTATGGTCTCCATTTCGTGTGAAATTGCATGGATATGATGTACAATCATTGCTCTATATGTTAGCATTCATGTTGCAGGTATTTGGATCCATTTTAAGCCTCAAAACCAAAATACATGACCTGTTTTTATGCGTGCTCCATGACAGACCTGTTGCTGTTACATTTGTGTGGTTGTTGGTCACCCTAAGGTGCTTTAATTCGTGCCATTTTGTATATATATGATGTATATTAGTTTTTTAGTATGTTAGCATGCATTCCCCAAGGTTTCAGTTCCAAATTCAGCTCCTAAGTACTTGATCATGGCTTGATTGAAACAATAGGGCTCTTATGTACGATTTTGGCGACCCAGTTTTGCTGCATGATTTAGATGCCCTAAATGTGTGATTTAGCCTTTTCACTCTAAACGAAATATGTTCCTTACATGCTAAATATGTTGTATATTAAGTTTCATATCATTTGGAGTGGATTTGGTATGCTTTTGGATTGATTTTGTATGGGTTCAATTTTGCCGGTAAAGCCTTGTGTGCGATTTATGTTCTGTACCGTGACACCCCCGTGTCTCATTTACACTAAAATGTGAGACACGGGCGTGTCACACCTTCTGGGCATGTCTGTACTGAGCCACGGTCGTGGCTCAGTTTAGCTAAGGTTGGTGACACCCCCGTGTCCCTTCCCCTGCGCAGTCCTTGTTGCTTTCTTTTCGGTTTTTGATTTGTTTCACCTCTTTAATGACTTATCTCCTTTTTTGTTGAACTATGAACTTGTTTTGTTATGTGTTAGGAATATTGTGGTTTAATTTCATAGAATTTGGATGAGGTTTAAAGCATGCTTTTGGTGAATTGCTATGACGTAGTTTGAGTGCTTCTATATGGAATATTAAGTACCTTCGTGCATTCTTTTGATGTCTTAAGTGATGCTCTTTACCTTTTTATTTATTATACTCAATGTAAACATGTTGAAAGGTATAATATGACTATGGTTCCAAGATTTTGTAACGTATTGCTATGAATTATGAAGGATATGAAAAGATGGAACTTGAATGTATATGAACGTTTATAATATCAAATGAATGACTTGGTTATATGAGTTAAATTCCTTAATAGTACACATGAACATTTTCATGACATAATATCATCTTTTATGCATTCATATCATGCTTGTGCATTGCCGTGCGTCATATATGGTTCATTAAGAGTCCTGAGTCTCACGAACACGTCATGTTATCTTTTGTACAGTTTATCTCCAGGGTGGAGAGATCTCGATCTTTCAGGCACTCGGTAACTCGTACCCTTGTATCGTCATGTTTCAGGTGAGAGTGTTTTCGTTCTAGTTATGTATAAAACCCTACAACCGTATGTGACAAGCTTTGGCCAAAAACCTAATATAGTTATATATGGTTTTCAAATGAACATACCGAGTAATTATTGATCGAGTAAACCCTTTTCAAATGATTTATGAATTATGTTATGTTTCTTATGAATTGATATGTTTGGCGAGACACATTTATGATTGATGATTGTATGGGCCCCGGGACTTAGTATATGTGGCTAACCGAGGAAGCAAGGGCTGACGGGGATCCCATATACTAGTTCCAACCAATTACAGCGAAACGGACTTCGTCAAGGAGTTTTTGATGGGGAAACGCTAACCGAGCTTTGAGGCCTCATGAACCTCATAGCCGCATTGATATGATTGGGTAGTCGGGCCTTGCAAACCCGTCCACCACCTGGAGGAAGAAGGTTGGAACTGTTTTATGAATATGATTATGTTATGTTATGATTGTTATGCACCGTGCGAGAAGGCCGGGACACGGATTGCCCAAACGAATATGTTTTATGATATGATTTATGATCTGCATGTATTATGATATATTGCATGATCGCCTAATCAACATATTAATGATAATTGTCGTACACGGTCGGAGTTTGGTTGGAGATTGTGCACGCTCACTCGCCGAGCCTTATGTATATGTATGATTTATGAATGTAATGAATTAATATGTTTAGTCATAAAATCCGAGCATTGATTAATCATTCTCTTGCCCATTTTGGGAACTAATTTCAAATAAAACCTTGTTCGGAATTTATGACTCGCATGTGCATGTTTTTATATATGTATATCGCTCCTGCTCACTCAGTCTTCTAGAGACTGACCCTCTCCCTCCCCAACCTTTTAGTGTGCAGGTTTGGCTTTGGAGTTTCGGGCTAGGCGGAGGTGTTTGGAGTCTTTAAGTTGGTCAAGTTAGGTTAGGAGAGTCTCTGCACTCACATATGTATCGGAATTATGCATGATTCGATTCTATAGTATCATGAACTTGAATATTTATGTAATTGTTATTGAATTGTTATTTTTCTGGGTTTTGCTATGGATTAAAAGAGGCCTGAAGAGCCAAATTCTGGTTATGGTTTGTATGTTTGAACTTTGGCTTTGCGTTGCATTATATTTCGTCGACTGGTTATCATTGCAGGGTCTAGTTCCGCCTAGCTTAGGAAGGTTTTTATGTTTGTCTCCCGTTCGCTAGGGTTTGATACGGGTGCGGATTTACTGTTTCGTTACTCGTGTTGAGCCATAGTGCGGGGGATGTGGTGCCTCACGTGCGGGGTGCTACATCCTTAAGTGGTATCAGAGCCCGGTTGCAAAAACGGTGTTCTCGTGTCGTGTGTGAGTCAGTCTAGGTCGTACGGCTTAGGGACTATATGACAATGTGTGCATTGCATCGATCTTGAACATGAATTTGGCTTTCCTTTTTGAATTTTGTTGGACTATCTGTTGCATTTACATAAGGATCCTTGCATTAATTGTTGAAAATGTGTCATGAGCATGCACTAATCACATGCATCTACTCTAGAAGTAAGCTATGATTTATAGGTTATGGAGATAATATCAAACCAGAGCCAGGTTCTACGACAAAGACGATCGATTGCAAACTTTTCTGAGACATGGAAGATGGGCAGGATACTCCGGGAAGAATGTAGAGAATTAGAGATGTGAGACTTCCCAAATGGAGCTAGAGTTCAAGGATTAGGATTCGGAATGGGAAGATTGAATTTAGAGATGCGGTGGTAGAGGGACACCTGGTGAAATAAGGATTGATTGTGGGATGGTTATGATCTAGAAGATTGACATATACGGCTCTGCCACATAAGGTGCCTTGGATTGGATGCACAGGATCTTTCAACCTAAAGAATGAAGTGAACAAACCTTGAAGATATTTTGATTCCAGATTGGATCGTTGAAGAGGTATCAATAATTAGGAGAAACTAAGATAAAATGGGTCCGGTAGGAGTTGTGCACCTGGGGTCGACAAAGAAGGATTTCTGACTAAACTTAGTGAATTGAAATAAAGTCTGTCGAAGTTAAGACCGGGAAGAGTTGGACTTGGGTGCTTTGGATTTCGATCGTGATGGAAAACTCATAAACAATAGTCACGGGAATCTAGAGCAAGGTGTTGTTTGGGATATGAGTTTGTTTTTCCAAAACTAAGCTGAATTGTCATGTTGTGAAGTTGAATTGGAAGATATGGAGCAACAAATGGAAACGGTAAAGAACGGCAAACACACCTTGCAAGGAAATCATGCTCTCAAGTATAAGTAATTGGAGGTGAATTGAACTCATAAAGAATAAGTGCGGGATTCTTGATCGAGGTGACGATTAGAAGTAAAAGGGCGAATTTAGAAAAAAAAATTTTGGATGCTAACTCCTTGGAGGTGGAAGATACAAGTTGATTTACAAAGATGCATGGAAATCTCGAAGACCGTGGGAAAGGCAAGGAATAATTACCAAGTCAAGTGACCTTGGGATCGGAAGAGCGAGGAAAGCTACCTAGTTAATAACTTACCTCATTGGTGACAGGTTCCAAAACATTCATAGAACGTGCATCATGCTTAGCATCAGCTATTTATTCTTCTTTATTTATGTTCGTGCGTACAGTTCTATTTGATTTTGTTGCTCTAATGTGTTACATAAATGCTTGATGTAAACGTGACACATGCATTGACATCTTTACCCGACATGCATTTTAGTGTTTACTTGATAGGAAGCTCTGGCACCTCATTTGTCAATTATATCTTCGCTCGAACCATATCTGAGTTAGGGGAAAGGAAATAATAGGGTGGCACATGAAAAGAAAGACGATTTGGGAAATAAAGAACTTTAGGTCAGGGGTAGGTTGGTGGAAGGAATCTGAAGGAAAGTGAAATTAGAATTGGCTTCGGAGTGTTCGAATGGAATGAGAAATGAGGAAGTAGTTCCGCACCTCAAGAGGAGTAGAAGAGAAATGGAAAGGCGAAAACCTTGGGTCGTCATTGGGGTTAAAACCCTCTATAATGGAAGTGGCTTCTCGAGAATTTCAATGAGAGAAGAATTAATGGAGTTTTACATGTAAGGGCAAAATTTTTAAGGGGGAGAGCACGATTGAGAGATAAATTGGAGGATGGAAGTGGTGCTCGAAGAAATATGGTAGTAGTGACAATTGGGATGCAAATTAAAGAGGCTCTGGAAATCCTAATGGTGATCATTGGAAATGAATAAGACGACTGTAATGGTTAAGTTGTTAAGAGAGAAGTTACGATGCCAAATTTGGGGGAAGATTTTTCGAGATATAAAGAAAAAGGGTTTATTAAACATTTCTATGTCTGGAATTCCGATTTGGGGGTGATGAAATTATAAGGGATGTTTCTGTGACCTCCTAAGTTTGAATTAACAAGGGAAATTGAATCAAGTTATTATATGAGGGGATGGTGTCGATCAAGATTTATTCAATAAAGTATGAAGGGGTTCAAGACAATATTATTAAGTTATCGGTTATATCTAAGGTGATGCAGAAGGAAACTTAAGAAGGGACCAAATAGAAAAGGATGACAATTGGAAGATTACATCAAGCTTCAAGAATCATCAAGAACCTTCTGTCTTTGGTTAAGGAAATATGGGACCAGTTATCGAATATAACATTGAGGGGGTAAAAGGGAATGAGCGGACAATAAGAACGGAAGATGGGAAAGAAATCATAATAACAAATATCTCAAGACCGGTACTGAGCCATCAGTGTTGCCGGGAGTAGCTATTTTGAGAATATGTTAGACTCCGATATGGGTAAAGGTAGTAACTATGGATCGGATTTCGGGACGGACAATTTAGGGGCATTTGGGGGGTTCAAGCTCGGCTGATTAAAAAGAGTTGGTTGGGCGAATGAGGATTGAGGGAAATGGTGGAAACTGGAAGCGATACAATTCAGAAGGGATCTAAGAGTATAACCCTTAAAGGATTTATCAATCGCTTCACCGAGGAACCCTGAAGAGGTGAGACAAGCTGATTACTGAGCTATTTTCAGGACGGATCATACTCTGGACAACGACAACTCTCAATTCTAAATTTTGTAACTACGGTGAACGGTACTTATAACATCCATGATACATGCATCCATGCAAATTTAATTCAAATAATTTCTTTGTTATGTGTTCCGATTTCTTATCGTGTCAAATTACTTGGAGTAATTGATAATCAACGTGGGCGTTTAAGTGATTTTAATTTTGGTTTTTGCGTGTGTTGCTTGGGAGTATTGGAGACTTCCTTGCTCTTATTTTTGTTTGAGAGACGGGGTGCTCTCGTTGGTTGTAAGAGACGGGGATTCTCTTATTTTCGTTTGAGAGACGGGGTTCTCTCATTGCTGCTCGAGAGACGGGGCTCTCTCCTTGTTGCTTGTGAGGGACGAAGAATCTCTCATTGTTTGTTTTCAGGCGTGTTGTGAATCCGAGGACGGATTCTTTTTAAGGGGGAGAGATTGTAACGCCCCGGTTTTTCGTTTTAACTAATGTGTCGTTTTTGTTTATAAATTGGGCAATTTAATTATTTAATTATAAGATTAATTGTTTTTAAATGTGTTATATTTGTTTTAAATTATAGACTGTTGTTGTTTTAATGTAATTCATTTTATTTTAATTTGATACTTAGTGTTTAATTTCTTAATCAAGGTTTCATGTTACCATAACTATTTCGGTAATTTCGTTAATTAATTTCCACATGTTATTAGTTGGCTTTAATTTATTTAAAATGGAATTTAAGTTTTAGTAATTAATTTATAACGTTATGAATTCATTCATGCGCATGAGTGTTTATTTGTGCTTCGTTCTTATATGTAATGATATCGAAATATCGTGGAAATTTAGTAGGTCGTAAATATATGTGTTATGAACAGGACTATATGTTCGGTTTATGTTTTCGAACTCATTTGACGTGTTAACGAATTTAATTTGATTTGTGGAACCAAGTCGGGGGCTAACGAGCAATTAGCGCACCCTTGGTTCCGTACGTGATATCTTGAGGTCGGGAATTCGGATTCGAATTCCGACACCTCCTTTGCCTTCGTATCGATGATTCGGAGACAATGGAACAAGCCTCATATCTTTTTGAAATCATTAAGACCTCCGAAATCCAACCGTAACGAGCAACTCGTGCGAGAAAAGCTCCTTTTGTTGACTAGTCTTCATGGTGGGACCCTTAACACTCCTCTAACCTAACCATACCTTAAACCATGACTTTTGTACCTTGAGTTAAGCCTTTATTCCCCCTCTTAGCAGCAAAAACCGAGCCAAACAATCCCCTTCTTGCTGCTGCTGCTGATCGAAATAAGGAGAGAAGAGAAGAGAGAAGAGAACTTTGCCCTTTTGTGGGTTTTGAGCTCAAACCACCACCTTTCTCTTCCAAATCTTCAAGGTATGAATATTTATGTCTCCTCTACTCTTTTATGCTTGATTTCATCTACTTACAACATGAATTGGATCAGATTTGGTTAGGGTTTGAGTGATGAGTTTGTTATGAACTTTTAGGGATTTTTGTTCTTGTGACCTATTTACTTGTGTAGCTGATTTTCTTGTTTATACATGATTATATGAGCTTGTTTCGTGGCATATTCCTTTCCTAACTGATAGTGTATGATGTTAGGAGTATTTTATCTCTTGACCCTTTGATAAAATTATGAGATTTGGAGCTTCAAACTTGATGTTCAAAACTGCCTCCCCTGTTTCGGGACTGCTGTGTGGAATTATGGTTTGTTGCTTGATCTTATGGTCTCCATTTCGTGTGAAATTGCATGGATATGATGTACAATCATTGCTCTATATGTTAGCATTCATGTTTCAAGTATTTGGATCCATTTTAAGCCTCAAAACCGAAATACATGACCTGTTTTTATGCATGCTCCATGACAGACCTGCTGCTGTTACATTTGTGTGGTTGTTGGTCACCCTAATGTGCTTTAATTCGTGCCATTTTGTATATATATGATGTATATTAGTTGTTTAGTATGTTAGCATACATTCCCCAAGGTTTCAGTTCCAAATTCAGCTCCTAAGTACTTGATCATGGCTTGATTGAAACAATAGGGCTCTTATGTACGATTTTGGCGACCCAGTTTTGCTGCTTGATTTAGATGCCCTTAATGTGTGATTTAGCCTTTTCACTCTAAATGAAATATGTTCCTTACATGCTAAATATGTTGTATATTAAGTTTCATAGCATTTGGAATTGATTTGGTATGCTTTTGGATTGATTTTGTATGGGTTCAGTTTTGCCGGTAAAGCCTTGTGTGCGATTTTGGTTCTGTACCGTGACACCCCCGTGTCTCATTTACACTAAAATGTGAGACACGGGCGTGTCACACCTTCTGGGCATGCCTGTACTGAGCCACGGTCGTGGCTCAGTTTAGCTAAGGTTGGTGACACCCCCGTGTCCCTTCCCCTGCGCAGTCCTTGTTGCTTTCTTTTCGGTTTTTGATTTGTTTCACCTCTTTAATGACATTATCTCCTTTTGTGTTAAACTATGAACTTGTTTTTTTATGTGTTAGGAATATTGTGGTTTAATTTCATAGCATTTGGATGAGGTTTAAAGCATGCTTTTGGTGAATTGCTATGACATGGTTTGAGTGCTTCTATATGGAATATTAAGTACCTTCTTGCATTCTTTTGATGTCTTAAGTGATGCTCTGTACCTTTTTATTTATTATACTCAATGTAAACATGTTGAAAGGTATAATATGACTATGGTTCCAAGATTTTGTAAGATATTGCTATGAATTATGAAGGATATGAAAAGATGGAACTTGAATGTATATGAACGTTTATAATATCAAATGAATGACTTGGTTATATGAGTTAAATTCCTTAATAGTGCACATGAACATTTTCATGACATAATATCATCTTTTATGCATTCGTATCATGCTTGTGCATTGCCGTGCGTCATATATGGTTCATTAAGAGTCTTGAGTCTCACGAACACGTCATGTTGTCTTTTGTACAGTTTATCTCTAGGGTGGAGAGATCTCGATCTTTCAGGCACTCGGTAACTCGTACCCTTGTATCGTCATGTTTCAGGTGAGGGTGTTTTCGTTCTAGTTATGTATAAAACCCTACAACCGTATGTGACAAGCTTTGGCCAAAAACCTAATATAGTTATATATGGTTTTCAAATGAACATACCGAGTAATTATTGATCGAGCAAACCCTTTTCAAATGATTTATGAATTATGTTATGTTTCTTATGAATTGATATGTTTGGCGAGACACATTTATGATTTATGATTGTACGGGCCCCGGGACTTAGTATATGTGGCTAACCGAGGAAGCAAGGGCTGACGGGGATCCCATATACTAGTTCCAACCAATTACGGCGAAACGGACTTCGTCAAGGAGTTTTTGATGGGGAAACGATAACCGGGCTTTGAGGCCTCATGAACCTCATAGCCGCATTGATATGATTGGGTGGTTGGGCCTTGCAAACCCGTCCACCACCCGGAGGAAGAAGGTTGGAACTGTTTTATGAATATGATTATGTTATGTTATGATTGTTATGCACCGTGCGAGAAGGCCGGGACACGGATTGCCCAAACGAATATGTTTTATGATATGATTTATGATCTGCATGTATTATGATATATTGCATGATCGCCTAATCAACATATTAATGATAATTGTCGTACACGGCCGGAGTTTGGTTGGAGATTGTGCACGCTCACTCGCCGAGCCTTATGTATATGTATGATTTATGAATGTAATGAATTAATATGTTTAGTCATAAAATCCGAGCATTGATTAATCATTCTCTTGCCCTTTTTGGGAACTAATTTTAAATAAAACCTTGTTCGGAATTTATGACTCGCATGTGCATGTTTTTATATATGTATATCGCTCCTGCTCACTCAGTCTTCTAGAGACTGACCCTCTCCCTCCCCAACCTTTTAGTGTACGTGCAGGTTTGGCTTTGGAGTTTCGGGTTAGGCGGAGGTGTTTGGAGTCTTTAAGTTGGTCAAGTTAGGTTAGGAGAGTCTCTGCACTCACATATGTATTGGAATTATGCATGATTCGATTCTATAGTATCATGAACTTGAATATTTATGTAATTGTTATTGAATTGTTATTTTTCTGGGTTTTGCTATGGATTAAAAGAGGCCTGAAGAGCCCAATTATAGTTATGGTTTGTATGTTTGAACTTTGGCTTTGCGTTGCATTATATTTCGTCGACTGGTTATCATTGCAGGGTCTAGTTCCGCCTAGCTTAGGAAGGTTTTTATGTTTGTTTCTCGTTCGCTAGGGTTTGATACGGGTGCAGATTTACTATTTCGTTACTCGTGTTGAGCCATAGTATGGGGGATGTGGTGCCTCACGTGCGGGGTGCTACATCCTATTGCAGGAAAGAGAAGGTCATTCTTGCAAGACTTGGAGAACAAGTGAGAACTTATTTTCTCTAATTAAATTAAATAATTAATTAGTTAATTAGTGAGCAAGAAAACAAAGTCCACTAGGTTTGAGAACCCTAGGGATTTTCGAACCATCCTAGTATTTATACTAGGGGTGGTGCATCTCTTATTCTTTAGACTAACACTCACGAAGTGTTAAGTTTTTGAGAAAAATAAAAGAAAAGTTTCCAAAGCAACACCCTAGCCATTAACATAAGCTATAGAACTAGCATTCTCACTTGCTTGATCGTGTTCTAGGACTGGTGTGGATACGCTTCGGAGGCCTTCTACTTTGGAGTCTAATTCAAAGGACAGTTCGAGGGACTTTCCGCTTGAAAGGTGTTTGTTAGGCGGTAACAACATCACAAGAAAGCTTCAATTAAAGTGAGTTTCTTGTTATTCCCTACGTTACAGTACGAAAATTGCAAGACAACGATTAAACTTGTGGAAAAATTTTAAACTTCCGCTGCTCAACTCTTTTATGTTTTCCAACACAGCGTGTATAAAAAGGAATTGGAGACTTCGGTGCAATTCTTGGTACTTTATGTTGATGACATCCTTCTAATTGGGAATTCGAAGGATGACATGAAAGTTAACAAGTCTTGGTTATCGAACCAATTCGAGATGGAAAATCTTGGTGATGCGTACTACATTCTTGGTATAAAGATCTATAGAGATAGATCTAAGAGATTGATAGGACTATCACAATCGACATACATAGACAAAGTGCTGAAACGATTCAGCATGGAAAATGCAAAGAACAAGATTCTTCCTATGAGTGTAGGAACATGTCTTTCGAAGAAGATGTGTCCTAAGACAAACCTTGAGAAGGAAAGAATGACTTATATACCTTATGCCTCGGCAATAGGTAGCATAATATATGTAATGTTGTGTACTCGACCGGATATAGCTTATGCTCTTAGCATAACAAGCCGTTTCCAATCTGACCCTGGAGAAGGTCACTGGACTGCCTTGAAGAACATCCTAAAGTACTTAAGAAGTACTAAGGATTCTTTCTTAGTATACAGAGGACAGAAAGATCTAATTGTCGAAGGATACTACGATGCGAGCTTTGCATCTGACTTAGATGATTTTAAGTCAATGTCAGGATACATTTTCTGCCTTAATGGCAGAGCAGTGAGATGGAAAAGTTCCAAGCAATCAACCATTGCAGATTCGACTACTGAGGCCAAATACTTAGCTTCAAATAATGTATCTAAGGAAGGTGTTTGGATTAGAAACATCATTCAAGAATTGAATGTCGTTTCTAGCATGAAAGACCCCATTATTGTATTTTGTGATAACACTGGGACGGTTGCTCAAGCAAGAAAACCAAGATCTCACCGACGGACCAAACACATTATGAGAAAATATCACTTAATCAGTGATTTCATCAAACGAGGTGATGTGCAAATAGAGAGGGTCATATCAGCAGAGAACGTGGCAGATCCACTTACTAAACCTCTTAGTCGAGAAGCTTTCGAAAATCATCTTGCGAAGATGGGACTTAGATTAGCTCATGAATGACTTTAACGGGCAAGTGGGAGATTGTTAGGAATAGTGCCTTGAAAGCCGATGTAATTATCCACTTAGTACTTTCCTTTTGTAAATCACAGACAATTTTTGAATGATATAACGAACTTTGGAAACACTTCTTTATATGCTCTTGTTTGATTACTTTAACTGCGCATGTATAAGAACTCTCGTAAATAATATGACTTATAGGGCTCAACCATTTATGTGAAGTGGTTCATGGAACGAGCCCTATATCACATAAGTCATGAATAGAAATCACTCCAAGCTGTTGAGTCCTAAACTCAGTGGGAGTGTCGACTTGACTCGTTTGAGGCTTGCTCGTGTGATCACGCCCTTAAGAAGGACCACCTTGTTTCATGGGGTGCAAAGCGTATTGTTGATACGTGCGTGATACATGAGGGTGCTTACTTATTCTAAGTAGGTACACTGAGGTGTCCCGTGTGAGAAGATTCCTAAATGGGAAATGAAGTTTCTATTTCTAGAAATAGAAACTTCCAGATTTGGAAATATATCACGAGTCATTGATGTGATTAATTGATCCTTAGACTTGAGGTTCCATTGATGCTTTGTGAGCTAACACTGTAATCCTATGTGTAAGCTTTAAAGGGTGTTGCCTTAGATAACCGATTCAAGGCTTATGCTGGGGTTACATAAGTGGCACATGGAAGCATATGAGAATCGATAAAGGTCCTACACTTACATTAGAAAGTTGATCTCTTATTGTGTAAGTCATTCATATGCCATCATGGAGTCCTTGGCCAAGGCAGTGGATAAAAATATCAAGAAATGAGTTTCTTTGATTGAGATCAAATGGATATGAAATGCATTTAACTTTAGGATCGAGATTATTAGGGTTCCAATTATTCTCTTGACCTTGATCTTGATTGAGGGATGGGACGTAGGAGGATTGTATCTCACATGAATCAATGACTTAAAGGTTCTTTCGAATTGAAACATTCTTATTTAGCTAGGGGTCATACACCTGTTGCTAGACTATGGTCGTATGATCTGTGGACTAATTAATTAATTAGGGTCAATGCTAATTGAATTAAGAACCTAGAGGGTTACACATTACAACCCGATCACGTGGGTTAAGGCTTAAAATCGATTAAACGAGTTGTTGGGACCAATAGGAGATTGGTGGGGTCCACACATGTGGAGCACATGTGGGACACGTGTCCCTAGTGACACGTGTCACGTGAGTAGTGTAGTGATTAAATAATTAATCTTGATTAATTATTTAATGGACTTTAATTTAATTATGAATTAATATTAAACTTATAATTTGGAGAAATAAAGTTTAGTAAATTAATTCATTATTAGTCTTCTAATTATTTATTATGAATAAATAAATATCTAAATTAGTTAGATAATATGTCTTGCTTAACAAGTTGGTCAAAAGGAGATTTTTGGTCAAAGTAAGAGTCTTTCTCTCCAAGTAAGAAATCTCTTAGCTTGATGGTTAAAGAATCCTATTCCAACATGGAGAGGGGTTAGAACCCCTAGAGCTATAAATACAAGGGGTTCGAACCCCATAAGGGATGATAGACGAGTTCTCCTTCTCCAAATATTATACACTAAACCCTAGAGCCTAAACACCAAATATAGAACTAGCATCCTCCCTATTTGGATCGTGGTCGAGGTTGGTGGACTTATTATCTAGAGGGCTACTAACGTGAAGTCTTTAAAGATTCGTAGGAGCTTTTGGTGACAAGCCGCGTGAAGAGCGTTCTTGGGCGGCTAAAATGTGTCAAGAAAGCTTCTATCAAAGTAAGTTCTTGATCCCTACGAATTTTGGATTAAGAATTTCAAGATTCGATTCTATCTTATTGGGAAAAATTTTAAATTTTCGCTGCGTTTCTATTTCGTTTTCCCAACACCACAGCAGTACGCTGCCATATTTCCTTGCTGTCTTCCCCTTCAAGGTTAAACAAACTTTAAATTATTAATTAATTAAATTATACAATATAAAGTTATATGTGCGGTTATAAAATACTTTTATTAACAACAATGGGTTTACTGGCATTTCATTTCTAGCGAAGAAAACTACAGTAACGGTCTATTAAGGGATATTTTTTCTACGGAAGTTGAAATTACGGGAGCCGTATTGTAATTCTGAAATGTAGTAACCCTTTATATAAATTAGTAATTCCCACATGCTCATTTTGTGTGCAAATTAAAAAAAGAGAAAATATTTTTTTGTCATTCGAACTTTACGTCTTTTTGCAATTTACCATCTCAATAAACTTTCGTTATAAACCGTCATCTAATCTTTACGTTTGTAACATACAGTCATCTAAATATTTTTTTTAGTGGCTTTCGTAAAAAATATGACCCGTGACATATTTATCAAACATAAATGTCAGTTGTATTTTCATCAAAACCGTAAAAAAAAAAAAAAAAATTTAGATGTCGTACGTTACAAATGCAAAGATTGATGATTTGCAATGAAAGTTTTTTGGGATGGTACATTAAAAAAAGAGACAATGTTTGAATGGGAAAAAATCATTTATCCTTTAAAAAATACTATTATTTAAATATACTAAAATTTATATATATATATATATATATATATATATATATATATTCTATAATCAATTTTAATATCAAGAACAAAAAATGTGAAAAAATCCATACTAAATGTATTAAAATTAGAAATAAATATGTTATATATGTTGAAACCTAAAAGTATCAAGATTGGATTAGGTGCAATTTTTCCAAAAAAAAAAAAAGAAACAAAAAAGTGAATATAACCTTTGCCATCCTCTTTTACTGAGACAAGCTGGCCGAGGAGTTTCCCGGAGTTTAAGGTCACATCGTGGCACTGCAATAGGAAGAATGGAGCCATTTTGTTTTGCATGAGGAGGCGGGAAAGGGCTGTGTAGCTGTAAGAAACTTGCGATACTTTTTGAGTACTTGTCATCTCTTTAAAGAAGCCGCGATTTGTTAAGGAACACATTATGCGGTAAAGGGCTGAAGGCGAAGTACACCTTATTGTGGATGAGAGTTGAGAGAGGGTCATGAATTTATGGTTTCGAGGATATCAGAGATTCCCAGTTCGATGACATATTTAAGTATTGCCATTTCAGTATATCCAAACATGTATTTCCAGATTTCGTCTTGAGCTTGCACTGCTTCATTATCTTCTTGATTTCTGAATGCACCCAACATTTTCCTTTTTTCTTTTTTTTGAGGGGGGGGGGGGGGGGGGGGGGTGGGTTATTTGTTTTGGCAGTCACAACAAGAAGAAAGTGAATTAGGGAAAGTGCAATACTATGGGGAAATCGAACTTTCCTTTTTATGGATTGGAAGTGTGAGATATTCAAAATTTAGAATTCATAAGCTTAATTAAATAGGTGTGCCGATGTACCGAACAGTGAACAATATGAATTTTACCTTTTAAGAGTTTTAATTTGACTAGAGGAAATGAGTAAAAACTACACTTGACTTGTTTTTGTTAAAAAGTCACCTAATGAGGCTTAAAAATAAAAATAAAAAAAAATACGGCTCAAAGGTTGCAGCCGCACTATTGGACTACACATGCAAGTTGGCAGTAGCACAATAATTATAAAATTCATTTGTACGCAAAATAAACCCGATATGCCGTACTTGAAAAAGTAAATTTTATGGTTGGAGTCGTAAATTTTGTTTTTTTATAAATAAGAGCCATTCGAACAATTTTAAATATATAAATTCAGATATAAAATAGTAATAATTCGTTCTCAATTACTTTTATCTTGTTTCGCTCATTTATTATTCAGTTTCACAATATGTTATTAGTATAAAACTCTAAATTATCCAAACGAATTAATTAGAAGACAAGAGTAATATTTCATAACTATTTATTTATTTATATTCTCATATATATTATTATTACGAATGGTTAAACCTTCTCTTAATACCTATTTATATATATAATAAAAGGCTAGAGCTTTCTAGTATTCCATATTTATACCAATTGGAGGGCTAAATCTCCTAATAATATCAATAGAAAGTTGAATCTCTGTATTATATTTATTACCCGCAATAGAAGATTATACATCTTATTTATATTTATTATGTAATACAGATTATGTGCATCTATATTTTGCCTAAACTGTTAATATTTATACTGATATGTTTATTGCTTTACACATATTTTACCAACACTAAGCATGCATAAATTATTGTCATCAATCCTTGCATTTATATTTATTTATGCTCTAAACAAAATATAATAAATAAATATATATATACACACTTTTTTCAATGGCTTAATTATATATATATATATATATATATATATATTTTTTTTTTTTTTTTTGGAAACCGGATCAAAAGATCCGTGGAGGTTTTACTGAGGTCTCCACCTCATTTATTAAGACGAAGCAAAACTACAATGGAAAATTAAAGAAAAACATTCCCAAGAAGCGCAAGAGCCAAGCCCGACAATACAAAGGGTTGGTCCGTGAATAATACCTAATAAAACAAGACCACAGCCAACCTCTGAGCTTAGCCAAATAATACTGGACCACGATAGTGGCTGCTTTATTATTCCTATGAATGACACTCCAGTCCTTATCACCGTTACCCCAACTCTGGTAATCATGACAAATCTCCACCATACATTTCTTATAGATGTTGTACTCCTGTTCAAACCTATCTAACCTGATAGTGAACATGTACTCCTTCTTCTTTCTACAATCTCCGAGATCAGAGAATTTTGCCTGGTTCCTCAAGTCTCCATTATGCAAAAGCATCCACAATAAGTCTCTACCTCGTATCCTGCCTGAAATAATAAAACGTCTATATCTTAAATCCACCTTGCAGCCAGCTTTCAGGCTTGTGGGCGGCTGGCCCAGCGTGGGCGGACGACGGGCGGGTGTGCCTCCCGTACAGTCATGCTGGAGGTGCTGGGCGGGATGCCCTGCGAGCCTGGGCAGGCGGGCGGTGCCCGAGAAGCCCGCGCTCGCGACACCTTCGTGCGTGGGGTTTCGCGTGTTCGTCGTAATTCGGTTTTTTCTTTCGTGTTTTCATTCAAAAGCAAAACCAATCCAAGAAATCCAAAAACGGTTTATACAATTTCAAATCTAAAACAGTTTTCAAAACGAATTTTTCAAAACAGTTTTTAGAAACTTTCAGGAAAAATACAGTTTCCTAATTCAGGCTTTCTAAAACAATTACAAATATTCGATCGCATCAAGCCTAAGAATTTCTACCAAATTCAGTTAAATTGAGACGAATCAGAAACACGATTAAGGAGGTGGCTCTGATACCACTTGTTGGAAAACAGGAATCAGAAACAGCGGAAATTTAAAAATTTTCCAACAAAAGGATCTTAGACTCGCAATCGTGTATCCAAATTCTTAGAGATTAGAAACTTACTTTTCAATAGTCTTTCTTGAAGCGTTTCAAGCCACCCAAGAACGCTCTTCTCGCGGCTTGATCCCCTCTCCTTGGTAAAGCTCGAATCTTCAAAACTTCTAACTTGAAGCTCTCTAGAGATAGTCCACCAAGTGGACTACAATCTAACTAGTAAGGATGCTAGTTCTCTAGTTAGTGTTTAGGCTTAACCTAGGGTTTATTTTATCTTGGAGAAAGGATGGTGTTCAACACATGAACCAAAAGATGATCATGAATTAGCCCTATGGGGAGCTCGAGCTCCCTATATATTGGAGAGGGAGGGGACGCCGAATCCTAATCCTTTTGGGGCAAGGATTTGGTCCCTCCCTCCAATTACTGATCATCAAGCAATTTTGACTTTGACTTTGAATTCAATTTCAAATCAACTTTTAAGAGAGCTAAAATATCCAATCCCTTTTGGATATTATTATAATTAATTAATTAATAAATAAATAACTTATTTATCTAATTAATTAATTCGTAATTAATTAACTAGATTATTTTTCTCCAAAATAAGACTTTCCTTTTAATTCAAAATTAAACCAAAGTCTATTAAATAATTAATCACATTAATTATTTAACACATATATCATATATATATACACGTGTGAGACACGTGTCACAAGGACACGTGTCAGTCACGTGACCTACACGTGTGGTTTCACACGTGTGGAACCCTCTAGGCCCGATTAACTCGTTTAATCATTTTAAAGCCTTAACTCATGTAACCAAGTTGTTGTGTGTGACCCTCTAGGTTCTCAATTCAATTAGCAGTGACCCTAATTAATTAATTCACTAATTAATTAATCAGTTCACAGATTAAACGACTATAGTCTAGCAGCATGTGTTTAACCCCTAGCTGAATTGGAATGTTCGGATTCGACAGAACCTTTAAGTCATTGATTCATGTGAGATACAATCCTCCTACTTACTATCTCTCAACCAAGATCTAGGGTAAGGGAATAAACAGAACCCTAATAACCCGGTCTTAAAGCAAAGTTCATTTCATATCCGTTTGATCTCAATCCAAGAAACCCTTTTCTTGATGTCTTCATCTACTGCCTTGGCCAAGGACTCCATATGGCATATGACTGACTTACACAATAAGAGATCACCTTGCAGATGCAAGTGTAGGTCCTTTCTTGATTCTCATTCACTTTCATGAATCACTTGTGCAACCCCAGTATAAGCTTTGAATCAGTTGTCTAAGGTGACTCCCTTTAAAACCTATACCTAAGACTACAGAGTTAACTCATAAAGTGACATGGAACCTCAAGTCTAAAGATCAATTAATCACATCAATGACTCGTGAGGTATTTTCTAATCTGGAAGTTTCCATTTCCTGAAATAGAAACTTCCTTTCCCATTTAGGAATCTTCTCACACGGGGCACCTCGTGCGACATCCATATTTACTTAGGCGTTAAGCTAGACCCATCAATCATAAGATCATGATCAAAACTTAGTTCGAACGACCCACGACTCGCGGACATCGCCCGTGCCAAAATTGATCACGAAATATTGATCATTTAAAATGATCAATTGGGTAACTAAGAACTAATAAGCTCCACGAGCTATCCCACGACTCGAGAACAATAACTAGTTTCACTTACTAAACTTAAAACCTATTGATGGAATGCTAGGAATTTAATTCAAAATTTGCACCTCGAATTAAACACCTATTTATTCGAAATTAGCTTAATATTTAATGGGAATTTTCGAATTAACCGGAGAGTTGTCCGGTTCGACCTCACCAACATATATGTTATCCAATTTTAATTAGTCTTGATTAATGCAAGTACACTTAAATGCATTTCAAACAAGCACATAAACAGATAACATGTCCTAGCATGATACTAACATGTGATGATCATGGGTTCTACCTATCTTATGCGTGATATGTGGGAGCCACTCCACAATCACAAGTTCTAACATACATGCCACATAAACAGTTTAAATCACATAAGGGAAAGAGGTAACAAAATACGAGCCCTATCTCTATTACATTTTACAATTGAGATTCCCCTCCCTAACATTTTGAGGGGTCTTCACTTTTGGCCTCCTTGTTACTTGAATGTGGTCCATCTTACTCCATGGGTGCATTGTCTCCAAAATGAAAATAAAACCTCACCACCTATCTCTACTCTCAAATTACAATAAAAGAAACAGACATAAAGTAATAAGGCTCAATCTTCATATTGGCCATCAAAAATTACATGGGGCATACCTCGGCCTCAAAAACAGTAATATGGAAAGCCACATAATAAATCACATAACAGTAGGCACATAAGTGAGGCTCCAACCACAATTGAAAAACGCAACTATAGGGCTCCAACCCCAATTTAAACCATCCATGTTCAAAAATTAAAACCATACATAAGTCTAAACCCATGATCACCTAACATGCGTAAATTGCAAGAATTTAAATTTAACCAATAAATTAAAATTCTCGCTTTAAGCTCTAATAGCTTAAAACACGACTTCGATGCAATTCTTGTTCAAGAGCCTTTTCTATAAAACCCGAAAAATAATAAACTAATAAAATTCTAATTAATTTATGAAAATTAATAATTTTATTCTTTCAATATTTTCATAAAATAAAGTTTGCATTTTTTCCAAAATTTAAATCGCTTAATTTTTCAAAATCCCAATTTAAACAATTATTTTAAAAATAATTCAAATTTAATAAAACAAAATCTTACAGAAAAATTAAATTGGGATTTAAAGGACCGAAAATACGAAAACACGAAAACGCGAAATTCGGGCCCGGAACCGCTCGGAACGAGCAGCTGCTCGGCACGAAGCGTCGCGCGTGCTAGCCTCCCGCTGTGCCGGCAGCTTGCGCTGCCAGCTCGTTGCTGCTCGCGTGCGGGCGGTGCCGGGCGGGTGCTCCCGCACGGTTGCGGGACAGGCGAGCAGGCACATAGTCGTGCGCGGCTGCGCGACTGTGGCACGCGGGGTTAGGGCGTGCTACAAGTTGGCACGTTCCAACCTCGCTTGTTCATTTCATGTTTTGTTTCGTATCTCAGGTTTCACCAAAACCCGGTTCAATCCAAAATAAAAAATACAATTTAAACAGATTGGAATTAAACCGATTTTCAAAAACATAATTTAAGAAAATAGTTTAAGAAATTCAAGAAAAATTACAGTTTTGTAATTCAGGCTTTCTAAAAGAACTCATGAATACCAAATTTGTATCTAAGCCTAAGAATTTCTACCAATTTCAGAATAATTGAGACGAATCAGAAACACGATTAACGAGGTGGCTCTGATACCACTTGTTGGAAAACAGGAATCAGAAAGCAGAGAAAATTTAAAAACTTTCCAACAAAGGATCTTGGACTCGCAATCGTGTATCCAAATTCGTAGAGATTAGAAACTTACTTTTGAATAATCTTTCTTGAAGCGTTTCAAGCCACCTAAGAACGCTCTTCTCGCGGCTTGATCCCCTCTTCTTGGTAAAGCTCGAACTTGACTACAATCTAACTAGTAAGGATACTAATTCTCTAGTTAGTGTCTAGGCATAGCCTACGGTTTAATTTATCGTGGAGAAAGGATGGTCTTCAACAGATGAACCAAAAGAAATCAATCAATGACTCTCAAGGGGAGCTCGAGCTCCCCTATATATAATTGGGAGGGGTGGCCGAAAATCCTAGTCCTTATGGGCTAGGGTTTTGGTCCCTCTCTCCTACTACTTGATCATCAAGTAATTTTGACTTTGACTTTGAATTCAAATTAAAATCAACTTTTAAGAGAGCTAAAATATCCAAACCCTCTTGGATATTATTATACTTTATTTATTAATAAATAAATAACTTATTTATGTAATTAAATCATTCGTAATTAATTAATATATTATTTTTCTCCAAAATAAGACTTTCTTTTTAATTCAAAATTAAACCAAAGTCTATTAAATAATTGATCACATTAATTATTTAACACATATATCCTATATACACGTGTGAGACACGTGTTACAAGGACACGTGTGGTTTCACACGTGTGGAACCCTCTTGGCCCGATTAACTCGTTTAATCATTTTAAAGCCTTAACTCATGTTAACCCCTTCTTCCGTCCGTTTTTACGTTCGAGGACCCGAGATATAATACCCCGGATCCTCGTAATTCTTGCCAACCATCAGACTCAGCCTTTCTCCTTCTCCAGCGATCTCACTCCCTCACACACACTCTAGGTGTGAAAACATACACATATCCGTTCTCGCTCGTTTCTCGACGGAATTCTACGAATGAGTAGTCAAAGTTTATCAACTCGACGAGCCCGTCACGATGATACCAAAATCATGGCCTGAAAACCAGCGGAGGCGGCGCTATGGCGAGTTACAGGCAGCGGCGGTGGTGCCGCGAGCTTCAGCCGTGTCTCGCGGCGGTTTACGGCGGTGCTTTCGGCCAGGCCTGGAGCGGATTTTCCCGGCGGGTCCATTCCCGTTGGTGGTGCAACAAATGGGGCGGCGACGGAGCCTCACGCATGGCCTGAAAGTGGCCCACGACGGCGGCGTTACTGTAGCAGCGGCGAACTCGCCATTCCGACGAGTTTTTCAGACGACCCTTGGTACTACCCCACCTTTTTCGACCTCCTGAGTTCGATTCCGGTGTCGGTTTGAGCAAACGATGGCCGTAGGTGGCGGTTTGAGGCAACGCAGCGGTGGCAGGATTTCGGTCGCGGTTTTGGACCTTTTCCGGCAGTCTTTTGGCGACGGTTTCTTCAGAGAAGTTGTTCCTCACATCAAGTCCGAGCCATTCGTGGTGGTGGCGGCCCAAGAACCGGCCGACGGTGGCGAACCGTTGGCGGACCGGGGCTGGACCGGCGGTCCGATTTTCCGATGATTTTTCTGGGGCTTGGCTATGGGGCTTTCGTAGGGATCGTTACGGGCTTTCCAACGGTATGTCCGGATTTTATTTTCGTTTAGCGGTTTGTATTTAATTTCAGTTTTCGTATTAGGATTTTAGTTCGGTTTTTCATCAACGAAGTCCGGTGTGTTTGGTATTTTCTGAAATTGGTTGAGGGCTTTTGTCAAGCTGGCCGACGCGCACGTTTCTGTCCTTCCGGGGATTTTTCCGACCACCGGAGGCAGTGTTCCGGTGGCTGCCCGTGGCTGTTCGGCCGGCTACGGTGGTGGCATTCTGGCGACTTTCGGACAGTAGGTCTGTTTCGTTGTGGTGAGTCCAACGCCACTTTCCTTTCGTCAATCGGATGCCCGGTTGATTTGTTATGAATTTTTGAAGTTATTGTATTTATTTTCGTTAATTGTTTTAATTGTATAATGTGATCATGTATGAACGATAAGTGAATGTATGAGTTGTACGATACTTGGAAGTATGCTATGATGTATGAAAATTTGATTCGTGATTTATCAAATTTATTCATCTCGTTTTACGCCTATCTATTTGAGAATAATTATTGTTTGAGGGGGGGTGTTAGTGTAATTTTAGAAACTAATTGATTATGAAGTTGTATGAAACATAGGAAACGAATTATGAAAGGATACGTTATACTTTAATTTGAATGAATTGTTTAAGTATACTATTGTTGGGAATTTTGTAAATTATGCAAATATGTAATTTTAAATAAATTGATATGAGATTTATGTCTTATTCTCGCAAGACTTGGAGCATGATAGGTTTTAAATTATTATGTCTCGATTTATAATTTCCTACTTGATAATATGAATCATATAAGTTATGCATCTTCTAATGTGCTAAATGATTGTGATTTGATATGAATGACTTAATTTGAATAAATGTGAACTATCTGTGCATCATTTGTATTCGTGAGCATAACCGTGCGTCTTTGTGGTTGTGTTTGAGTCTGAGTCTTGTGTTCTGTGTGTTTAGTCGTTCAGGGTTTTTCCAGGGAGTGTCTGTCAGCTGTTTGGGTTCCAGTGGAACTTCTTGGCTCGTGTTTTCCCATTTTCGTTGGTGTAAGGTGAGGTTTTAGGATTTCTGTTTAGTTAAAGCGACCTACAACCTTCTGTGCTCGTTTTCAAGCCTGCATGCGATTATTCTATTAGATTTATATAATAGATATGTGTTTGTATGATATGTTTATGAATTTGCCATACGATTAAAGATTTTTGAACTGTATATGTATGAGCATATGTAAGCTTGAAATGTTTTGCAACGAGGCTATGCTCCAAACCGTGTGTCTTCATACCAGCTGCGGATTAGGATGACACGGAGAGGTACGTTTATAGCATATGCTAAGTTGCAAGGTATGGTATGCTCCGATAAGGTACGTAAGTATGATTTTGATACGATATCATAAGTTTGATATGTAGCGAGTTATGATATGATCTGTTCTGATATGCTCTGTTCTGTTGTGTTGGGCCCCGAGACGTGGGTAAGGGAGACCCGGGACGACCATGGGGTCGCCGGTTATGACCCCTATGCACGTTCTCATTTGAGATATTCACGTGCGACCTAGGGAGGTTGGGAAGGCGTGGTATCTTGAGCCCTCGGTGGATAACCAGGGTAGGCACAGTGTGGGTTCGCTACCCCGTGTGTGTTTGTATCTGTATGAGTAGTGAGGGTTTGCTCCCCGAACTACATGGTGTTGGGGTTGGATTGTTTATGATATTTGTTTGTTTTCTGAGATGATACGTATGATTCGATATGGAAGTAAGGTGGGAGACCCGTACTCGCCGGGTATATGATTATGATCTGTTATGTTGATTATGAAACGGGATAAGAGCTTTCTCTTTTATTATGATATGAGTATGCTCAGTTTGTTAAGTTATGAATAAGTTAAGATAAGTATAAGTTTGATTTGAAAAGATATGTATAAGTTTGATTTGGAAGTGTTTTTGGTGTGCAAAACCCTACTCCCGGTTCATAATCTTTCTTTTGATATGTGCTCTGCTCCTTATGTATAGTGTGTGTGAGTTCAGCCCCGTCACTCAGTCAGTGGACTGACCCTCGCCCCACCTATGTTTTTAGTTTGCAGGTTCAAGTTGTTGGAGTTCGAGCTAGGCGGCTTTGAGTCGGGTCTGTCGAGTCTGTGTCAGTCCGTTTGATTTTTTTGTTAAGTATTTTGTTCCGATTTATTTATGAAAATTATGTTTATAGTATGTTCTGTACAGGAATATGTTTATGCTTTAATTATATGAATTTTTGGGACAGGTTAGGACAGGGCTTGGATTAGTTGAACCCGTCTTTGTTGTATGTTTGGATTCGGGACAGGTTAGGACAGGTTCGTAGAATTAGTTGAACACGTTTATTTATGTTTGTTGATTAAAGTTTTTTGTTAGTTCATATTTTGCATCGCTTCCGCATTCGAGTTTTTGCATATTTTATTTGTACAGGGTTAGGTACCGCTTAGCTTAGGTTGGAATTTTCGTTTGTCACCCGTTCGCTGTGACTTGGTGCGTGTGCGGACTTTCCATTTCGTACCACGTGTCGGGTCATAGTGCGGGGGTGTGGTGCCCCACCGCTTGGGGTGCTACAGGCTCTGGCAGAGTTGAAGGAATTGAAGATTCAACTCGAGGAATTACTTAAGATTGGGTATATTCGACCTAGTTCATCTCCGTGGGGTGCTCCGGTTCTTTTCGTTAAGAAGAAAGACGGGACGTTGAGAATGTGCATAGATTACCGAGAACTTATTCGGATGACTATCAAGAATAAGTACCCGTTGTAGCACCCCGCATGTGAGGCACCACATCCCTCGCACTATGGCTCAACACGAGTAACGAAATGGGAAGTTTGCACCCGTATCAAACCATAGCGAATGGGAGACAAACAAAACCACCCTCCTAAGTTAGGCAGAACTTAGACCCTGCAAATATAACCAACCAACAAAACATAATGCATCGGAAAACTAAAATTCAAACACATGCGTTGGCCACGGGCCTGCAGAAATTAAACACCTGAACCACAAGCAGACTTGGGCTACTCAGGCCTCTTTTTAACTCATAACAAAGCCAGGCAAGGCCATTCAATAACAAATACATAAAGATTCAAATTCATAATGTTACAAAGTCGAATCATATACAATTTAGATACATATGCGAGTGCAAAGACTCTACTAACTTAACTTGACTGACTCAAAGACTCAACAAAACTCCGCCTAGCTCGAAACTCCAATGCCAAACCTGCGCACTAAAAGGTTGGGGAGGGAGAGGGTCAGTCTATAGAAGACTGAGTAAGCAAGAGTGATACATAAATATAGAAACATGCGCATGCAAGTCATAAATCCCTAGCAAGGTTTTATTTAAAGTTAAATTCCCATGAAGGGCAAGAAAATAACTAAGCAATGCTCGGAATTTACGACTAGTTGATATTAAATTCATTAAGTTCATATTGCATATATAATCATAAGGCTCGACGAGTGACCGTACATAATCTCCAATTAAACACCGACCGTGTACACACATATCATTACTATATTGAATAAGTGATCATGCAATATATTATAATACACACAAGTCATATATCATAACATAAGACATAGTCGTTTGGGCAATCCGTGTCCCGGCCTTCCCGCATAGTGCATAACAATCATACCTAAACATAGTCATAAGATAAGTTCCAACCTTCTTCCTCCGGGTGGTGGACGGACTAGCAAGACCCGACCACCGGTCCATACATAGGCTAATAGGGGTACATGAATCCCCCAAGGGCACTCAGCTCCCATTCCCCGCTAAACCTCCTAGCGAGGGCCGGTATATAGCACCCTCAACGACAGGCACCACATCGCCCGCACTGTGAGTCTAATCCACATATGAAATAGGCAGTCCATACATGAATAGGACTCACAGCGAACGGGTGACAAACAAAACAACAATCCTGATTAGGCGGAAGCTAACCCTGGAACAATCAACAATAACCAAAATGCGGAAGCAAGGAAATCATTCATGTAATACCAAAGAAATAAATGAAATCCAACAAGAATATAAATACGGGTTCCACTAATCAATACACCTGTCCTAACCTCTCCCGAATCAATATCAATTCAATAAATGGCACACTGGCCAACAATAATAGGTTAATACAATACTTAGAAACAATGTAGTATGCAGTGAGTGTAAGTGAGTAAGACTAGAACAATGACCCGACAATTCTAACTCCGCCCAGTAACCAACACCTGCAAAAGAAACTGGAAAAGTGGGAAAGAGGGGTCAGTCTCTAGAAGACTAAGCGAGCAGGAGCGATAAATATATATAGAAATATGTACATGCAAGTCATAAACCCCGAGCAAAGTTTTATTTAAAGTTAGTTCTCAAGAGGACAAGAAAATAACGAAGCAATGCTCGGACTTTACGACTAATCATATTAAATTCATTAAGTTCATAAATCATACTTAAACATTAAGGATCGGCGAGTGAGCGTGCATTATCTCCAACCAACACCTTGTGTAGTTCATTAATATTCATTCTTTCTTTCTTTTCATACATAACATTCTTTCGTGCACATTCAATAACATTTACACCTTCTTCCTCCGGGTTGGTGGTGGGTTTGCAAGGCCCGACCACCCATTCATTGACCAAAAGGGGAACATGACTCCCCAGATGGCACTCAGCGTCCATTCCTCGCTAACTCCTAATGAGGTCCGGTTACGCCGTTCATTGGTGGGACTAATGTGAGGGTTCACCGTCAGCCCATGCCTCCTCGGGTCACCACTCACACCAAGTCCCTGGGCCCCATTCTGTGCATAACATTCATTCTTTCTTTTCTCGCCAAAACATTTGATTCATACTTAGGATACATACGATAAGAAAACATACCTTACCGTGCAACTCGACATATGCTATAGACGTACCTCTCCGTGTCATCCTAATCCGTAGCTAGCATGAAGACACACGGTTTGGAGCATAGCCTCGTTGCAAAACCATTTTAAGCTTATATACGCCCATACGTATAATTTCAGAAGAATTTGCTCAATGACTCCACTTTGTAAAGATAACATATATATACATAAGGTTTTAGGCCAAAACTTGTCACATAAGGGTTATAGGGTTTTATACATAGCTAGAACGAAAACACCCTCACCTGGAACACCACGAGACATAAAGCATGAGCAATACGGGTGCCTATTCAATTCGGAAGTCTCCGCCTTGGAAACGAACTGTACAAGAGAAGGAACAATGTGTACTAGTGAGAGGAGACTCAATATGAACCAAATAGGACGCACGACAATGTTCACGAAATGATATTAATAAGTTATGCAATGATTCAATATATAATAAATTATAAAAGTCATGAAATGTTCGGGTGTGCATTTAAGGTTCCAAATAACAATCAAATATACAATTAAAGCTACATGTATGATTCATGAACGTTAAGTTCGTATTTCAAATTAAATAAGCATGTGGAATAATTATGTCAATTCATATATATTCAAACAATTCACAATTAAATCAATTAAGGCAAGTAATCGACATGAAAAGAGGCCCATAAAATCAATGAGTTAAGAATTCGAGTTTTTATATATCATATCATATTACCATACATTATACAATTCATAATCATCGATTAATTAAGCATACAAGATCAAATTACAATTTAAAACAATTAACGTATAATATACAATAACTTCAGAAATTCATATAAAATCAACCTAGTGTCTGATTGATGAACGAAAAACGGTGATAGACTCACCACGACGAAAGGAACACACTGTCCGAAAGGTATCGGAATGCCGCCACCGGAGCCTGCCGGACCGCCACTGACAGCTGCCAAGCCACCACCTCCGGTGGCCGAAAAAATCCCCGGAAGGACAGGAACGTGCGCCTCGGCCTACTCGACAAAAGCCCTCAAACAATTTCAGAAAAAGCCAAATACACCAGATTTCGTTGACCAAAAACCGAACTTACTCCCTAGAACCGAAATTACAATTAAACTCAAACCGTAAAACAAAAACAAAATCCGAACATACTGTTGGAAAGCTTGTAAGGAGCCCTTCAAAAGCCCCTAGTCAAATCATCGGAAAAATAGCCGGACAAAGGCCGCCGGTTCACATCCGGTTCGCCACCGGTTCACCACCGGTCCGCCGCCAAAGGCCGGTTCTTGAGTCGGGGCCAACATTATCAGTTACGTCTCAACATTCCAAACAACTTTCGTGAAGGAGCAACCACCAAAAACCCACCGGAAAAGGATCAGATCCGCCGCCGAAGAGCCGGCGCTGCGCCTGTCTCCGGTTCAGCCACCTCCGGCCTTCGTTTGCTCAAACCGACACCAGAATCGAACTCAGGAGGCCAAAAGATGTCGGAAACCACCAAGGGCCGGCCGCAAATCTCGCCGGAACGCGGCGGAGCCGCCACGCTATAGTAACGCCGCTGCTGGCCGGATGGTTGCGTCGCCAACGTTACTGGTTGCATCGGGACGTCTTTTAACAAATGGGGTGGAGCGTGTTGTCGGGAAAATGCCGAAACACGCCGCGAAAGGCGGCTGAAACTTGCGCCACCACCGTCGCCGCCTGCAACTCGCCATAGCGCCGCCTCTGCTAGTTTTCAAGCCATGATTTTGGTATCATCGTGACGGGCTCATCGAGCTGATAAATTTCCACTACTCACACTTCGAATTCCGTCGAGAAACGAGCGAGAACGGGCTTGTGCGTGTAATTACACCTTGACTATGTGAATAGTGCCAGAGGAACGATAGAACGCTGGAGGAAGAAGTTGGATTGAAATGGCACAGATTACGAGGATTCGGGGTATATATCTCGGGTCCTCGTACGCAAAAACGGTCAGAAGAGCGGGCTAACGAAGTCAGAATGGGGCAAATTTAGAGTCTACGGACTCGTCTCGATGCCCCGAACACAAGGCAGGGGTAAAAAAGGTTGAACGCTCGACCGAACGAGAAATGACCGAAAAATCCTTTGAAAGAGAATATTACAAACAAGCCCCTAAACAAGGAAGGAGCTGCAAATAAGGCCACATAAATCACATAATTACATAATCAAGCACACAAGAAAATCGACACGTGGTGAAATCCGAACACTGGAGAAGCGGGGCGTTACACGGTATCACAGTAAATGTCGTGGGACTAGTACAAGGGATCACTGTCGGCCCTTGCCTCCCCGGATAGCCACTTGCACTAAATCCCTAGGCCCGTGTATTCATAATCATGTTCATAATCATATTCTCGCCAAAACATTTCAATTCGTAAGAAACATAACATATTTCATAATTCATTAGAAAAGGGTTTACTCGATCATAATTTACTCGATGACTCTACTTTGAAAATAACATATATATATACATAAGGTTTTGGCTAAACTTGTCACTTAAGGTTGTAGGGTTTAATATGTAACTAGAACGAAAACACCCTCACCGGGAATACCACGAGACATAAAGTATGAGTAATGCGGGTGCCTATTCAATTCGGAAGTCTCCGCCCTAGAAACAAACTGTACAAGAGAAGGATCAATGTGTACTCGTGAGAATTGACTCAACATGAAACCACATAGATGCACGGCATATTGTGTACATGATATGAGACCCATAAGGTGCATAAATCATGTTATGATGTCATATAATCAAGTAATTCATTCAAAACGTTCAATACTTGGTGGTTTCATATTCAGGCGATTCCTATCTTTCAAGATTCATTTCAAATCGGGCCATAAAATTCATATAATGTAACACCCCTATACGTAGAGATACCACACCCCCGCACTATAGGTCGATTCACATACGAAATGGACAATCCGTACATGAAATAACCTATAGCGAACGAGTGATAAATAAAAGAGACAAGCTAGCTAGGCGGGACTATAACCCAAAGTAATACGAATCCAAGACTTAAAAGTTAAAAGCGGAAGCATAATATTAACAATACTTATAGGTACCATATTTACATCCAAAAGTATAAATACTAATAGGTACCAACATGTATCAATACATTATCATCTCCAATATATTATACAGATAAAAGTCTCCAGATGCTAACAAAACCATAACATACTAATCCTTAAATATTACTATCAATAACATGAAAGTGCATGAAGTGCTAGACTCAGCTGGACGACATGACACAACTCTGACTCCTGCCTAGTACACGACCGCGACAACCTGAAAGGTGGGGCGTCAGTCCACGAAAGACTGAGTGAGGGGCATACATATATATTAGCACAATTAACATACAAGTTATAACCTCGGGTAAGGTTTTATAATTAAAAGTAATATAAGTTCATAATAACATAGAACTCGCCCGAGATTACAACTACCAATATTAAATACTTTAATCAATTTCATGCGTTCAATACATGCAATACGTGGCCCGGCGAGTGAGGGCAATTCTCTAACCTTACTCCGACAGTGTACAATACATGCTTGCTTTATTATTCAATTGGTGATCATGCAATTCAGCAATCGTGCAATCGTGCATGTGAATTCAGGTAAGACAAATAATAAGTGCAATCATGACAATAACCCGAGGACAATCCGTGGTGCCGGACCCGTCCCCAGTCTTCTTCTTCCTCCGGTGATGGTGGGATTGCAAGGCTCCACCATCCAATCTCATTGAGCAGAGGGTACATGAATCCCTAAGCCCGGAACTCGTTCATCCACTAATCTCCTAGGGGATTCAGGGGTCATCCCAACGTGGTGAAGATAGCATTCGAGTTACCCGTCAGCCCATGCTTTCCCGGTTGGCTCAAATCACTATCCTCGGGCCCAACGTGACATGCTTTACTCCCCAAAACATGATCAATCAATAAATCACGATACATGACTTGCTTTTCATGAACATAGCTTGTTTGCAATTGTTATAAGTTTAGAAATCATTATAAATAAATATATACGTACCTTTTGGCTTGAAATCCACATAATGGTTATACGGGTTCTGTATAACTAGCAATTAAACCTCAACTTTACCGACGAAAGACGAGTAGGATGCGGTCTACGGGGCTTGCTCCTAGTCCCGGTGAAGCTGGTCTATGCAAGATAGACGTGTACACATGAGACTTGACTCTAAATAGACCAAATATGACGAACGACAAAAATGCAACGAGATGACGCGTAATATACAATGTGGCATGCAAATATCATGTTTTGGCATATATTCAATCATATAATAGCAATTTGGGATCAAAGAAGTGATTGGTTAAAAATCCCAAAATCATATTTTTGTACGGAATGTTTTGTTCTGTCGCAGGCCTGGGTACGGCCGTTCCGGTCCCATGTTGAAAATGGGAAGGGCCGTTCCCATGCCCTTAAAAAACGTGCCAGCAACTTTTAGATTAAAAACGCGTCTCTTCCGGGAATGGCCCTTCCGGCACACAGGCCAAAATGGGAACGGCCATTCCCAGGTTCGGCCGCCTATTTTAAATCAGAAGCATGGGAACGACCATTCCCATAATACACTTAGGGCGGGAAGGGCCGTTCCCAGCTTCTACAACTCGAAAAACAGAGCAGAAGTAGGGGAAGCTCACGGCAACAACAACCAAAGCAACAAAGTCATGTTTTAATCCATCAAACTCATGATTTCTGGGAAATTAAGATGCATATATATTTATAATATCATAAAACACAAAGGAACTCAAACCATGCTTGATCATTCAAATTTGCAACTTTCAAGCTCATATATGAAAACACCACATAACCTCAAATTTTGCAAGAATTCATGTATCAAATTAGGCTATAATCACATATTCATGTTTCAATCAACAATTAATCCATTTATGCTATAAATCACAAACCCTAGCTATATCATATATGATCAAAATCACCAATCCATGCAACCACCAACCTTTGAAGAAGAACAAGAAATGGATGAAGAAGATGATGATGGATGATAAACTTTAAAGCTTGAAATATTTCTTGAAAATCTTGGATGAAATGATGAAATCTCCTTCCTTTCCTTAACGCTTATGGTTCGGTGGAGAAAAGGAAGCAAATGATCGATGGATTTTAGCTAAAACGAGCAAGGAAGCTTGATGAAATGTTATACTGTGATTCACCATTTTTTATTTGTGTGAAATGTATATATTGCAATTTAATCCCCCAACTTGGTAAGTCATGCAATCAAGGATAAATGGTTTGCTAATTATTTAATTAAATCCAAGAGAAAATTATGCAATTTAGTCCCTTAATTTAAAACAATGAGAATTTAAGAACAAGTTAACAATTAAATCATTTTCGGCAATTATGTCATGCAATAAATATTTTCATGTCATGAAATAATTTCTAAGATTAATATGAATTTATAAAATTATTATAAACATAAGAATGTAGTTAATGAAATTCGGGGCGTTACATATAGTATTCATAGCACATATTTAAACATGTTTGCAATACATATAATAACATACATTGGGAATTCATAAAGTTAAAGTTCGTATAAGGGCAACGAATACAAAGGAAGCGATACAAGGTAACACATAAAAGCATATGAGTTCATAATTCAAAAACGGGCCTTCCAATTAGGCCATAAATTTGAAATATACAACCTAAGACATAATATAACATGTTAAATAAGCACATGAATCAATTAGAACACATATGGAAGTCAAGGGGGTGAAAGGAACGCAAGAAGATGGATTTTGACGAAAGTTGACAGTTTTTCAGAAATGCACAAGCTGTAGAAAATTTGATATATCTCAAGTTCTAGAAGTAGGAATTAGGTTTTCTTTGTTGTAAATGAAACTAGACACATAGATCTTTTCAATGGTATATGTCACGAATCTTGGTTCAAATCGAGGTGAAAATGGCGTAGGTTTGAAGTTGAGTCAATGCAGAATTTCGGCAAAGTAGCGACACAATTTTTAAATGGTCATAACTAAAACCTGAAAAAAGATATTGAGGTAATTCCAATTGTAGGATGTTCTAGACTTCAATAGGTTTCCATGAGTTCAAAAAATCAGGTCAAACGGAGTGCATTTGAATAGCGAAAGGTCATTTCAAATCCATGCACAAAACCAGGAACTACTCTTTGAAGAGGTAGAACGGTTCTGTTAGGTTGAACCCCCGTTCATGAAGAAACCGAACGACCGTTCGGTGACCTCTGGGTCGAAAGACAGGGGAAAAATAGGGCATAATCATGGGAATTGGCTCCCAAACCATTCAATCACCAAACTACATCAAATAAATACTTCCAAACTAACATATAGCATGTATACGATCATATATATCAATTAAAAATCATATAATACAAGGAAACATGCATCAAATCATTAAGAATCCATCAACAAAACCCTATAGAATCTCATGATACCAACCTTCATGTTCATCAAGAATTCATGCAAGTTTCCAAGTCTAAAGATCATAATCATGCTTCTAATCCCACATAAACAAGAAAGCATATCAATATTCACAAACCCTACATAGCTCATCGCTTCAAGAATAAAATTAATTCTCCATATCTACCTTGGATGCAAGAATGAAGGGATAAAATGAAGTGAGGATGATGAAGCTTCCACTTATGAAATTCTTTCTTGAATTGAAGCTTGAAATATGATGAAATCCTTCCCCTTCCTTCTATGGTGTTTGGATCGGTTCTTGGTGTGTGTGTGTGTGAAACTCTTGTATGAAATGAGGAATGAATTGTGATAGAGATGATATACATATATGATATATTATAATCCCCCACTATACTACATGAATCATTACATTTTACACTTAAGTCCCTCAATTATTGAATTAATGCAAATAAGTTTCATTCCATGAAATATGATCATCAACTCCCAAATTATGAAATGAAATTAGATCCATATATTTATGAAATGGCCAAATAAGGTCACATATTAGCAATTAATGCACGTATCAATTGGAAATAAATCATGTAATAATTTTCGTGTTGACATATAAATCACATTCGCAAAAATTAACTAAGTCTCACATAGGAACAAATCATACAATAATTTCCAAATTTAACACGTATTTCATATAATCACTTAGAATCATAACTCATGTAATGTCACATAATACATATAATGTCATGACATTTATAATAATTTCACGTAAACACTTAGTAATGTAATTCACATGATATCACGTAAGGTATAATTGAAAATGGGGCGTTACACCCGTTGCCCCACATTGACGATTTATTCGATATGCTGCAAGGTTCAGGAATTTATTCAAAATTGGATTTAAGACAAGGGTACTATCAGTTGAAAATCCGGGAAGAAGATATTCCCAAGACAGGATTCAACACCCGGTATGGGCATTACGAGTTTGTAGTGATGCCTTTTGGTTTGACTAATGCCCCTGCAGCATTTATGGATATGATGCATCGGATTTTTCGGCCCTACTTGGATAAATTCGTGGTACTTTTCATTGATGACATTCTTGTTTATTCGAGGACTCCAGAAGATCATGCCCGACATCTTAGATTGGTATTGGAAACGTTAAGAGAGCACCGGTTGTATGCAAAGTTTATTAAGTGTGTGTTCTGGATTGATCGGGTTGTATTTCTAGGCCACATTGTTTCAAGTAAGGGTTTGGAAGTAGACCTTTCAAAGATTGAGATGGTTCCTCAGTGGCAAAGTCCAAAAAATGCTTCAGAGGTCAGAAGTTTCTTGGGTTTGGCAGGTTATTATCGAAGATTAGTGCAGGATTTCTCTAAGATTACCGCCCCTTTAACTCGTTTGACTAAGAAGGAAGCAAAATTTTAGTAGGACGAGGCATGTGAAGCGAGTTTTCAACTCTTAAAGGAAAAGTTGACCACTGCACCGGTATTAGCACTTCCCGAAGGCACTGAAGGATACACGGTTTATACGGACGCCTCGAAGGAAGGGTTGAGATATGTTTTGATGCAGAATGGTAAAATGATAGCCTATGCCTCGAGGAAACTGAAGGATCACGAACAAAACTATCCCACTCATGATCTCGAACTTCCAGTAGTGATCTTTGTTTTGGGAAAGTGGAGACATTATCTGTATGGAATTTCCTTCGAGATCTTTTCCGATCACAAGAGTCTCCTGTATTTGTTTTCTCAGAAGGAGTTGAACAAGAGACAAAGGCGTTGGATGGAGATGCTGGCGGATTATGAGTGTACAATTTGATACCACCCTGGAAAGGCCAACGTGGTTGCGGATGCACTTAGTAGGAAAGCTAGCATGTCAAGTGTTAAAGTGAAAATTGAGGATTAACCTGAGTCTTTCAAGCTGAGAGCTAGTATTCGGAATATTACCGTTCAACCGGATCGTCAACAGAGATTATTGAAGTTCAGAGAGTGGACTCCAAGGTTTAGAAATTAGTGCAGAAAGCTAGAATTGGTCCAAAGAGTCCGTTTGGGTTCGATGACACCGGGCTTCTAAGGTTTAAAAATAGAGTGGTTGTATCGGAGGAGTTAAAACGGTTAATATTGGAAGAAGCTCATCGGTTAGGGTATTCGATACATCCCGGGGGAAACAAAATGTATAAGGATTTAAAGAAATTTTATTGGTGGAATGGACATAAGCGGGATGTGATCAACTTCGTGAAACATTGCTTGACTTGCCAAGTTGTGCAAGTAGAGCATCAGAAGCCATCGGGGCTACTTCAACCGTTACTTATTCTGGAATGGAAATGGCAGCAAGTGGCGATGGATTTCATTTCAGGTCTTCCACGAGTGAAGGGTGGTTTAGATGGAATTTGGGTGATTGTGGATCGATTGACAAAATGGGCACATTTTCTTGCTATTCGGATGTCGGATAAAGTGAGTAAGCTAGCGAAGAAGTATGTTGATCAAATTGTCCGACTTCATGGAGTGCCGGTTAGCATTGTATCAGATCGCGATCCGAGGTTCACTTCTAGATTTTGGCAAGAATTGCAAAGGAATTTGGGGACAAGGATTCAATTCAACACAACTTTCCATCCTCAGACAGACTGGCAGTCAAAAAGGTTAATTAAATATTTGGAGGATATGTTGAGAGCATGTGCATTGGGTTTTCTGAGTTCATGGAACGAGCAATTACCTTTGATTGAGTTTGCCTATAATAACAACTTTCAAGCATCGATAGAAATGGCGCCCTATGAAGCTCTCTAGGGACGGAAATGTAGGTCTCCGTTGTTTTTTGATTTGGAAGAATGGAATTGGAGCAAACAGGAAGGTGTAAAACGAGGGGAGAAAAGAGAAAAGCCTTTTAAGGCCATACAAGAGGCGATTGATAAGGTCCAAGTAATCAGACAACGGATTAAAGCAGCTCTAGATTGACAGAAAAGTTATGCAGACCACCGAAGAAAGAATTTGGAGTTTGAGATCGGTGATAAGGTCTTCTTAAAAGCTTCTCCACGAAAAGGATTCTCGAGGATTGGCAAGGGAGGAAAATTGAATCCTCGAAACTTGTGACCATATGAGATTTTGGAGAGAATCTGGGATACAGCCTTCCGTTTGGACCTACCTCCGAGTTTGATCGGAATTCACAACGTATTTCATGTTTCTCAGCTTCGGAATTATTATCTGGATTAATCTAAGACCCTAACCGTTGAAGAGGTGCAACTTGAGCCTAACCTCACCTTCGTTCAGAAACCGGTTAAGATTTTGGATCGAAAATTGCAAGAAATAAGAAACCGGCAGATCCCACTAGTTAAAGTCTTATGGAGAAGTGACAAAAACGGAAGAAGCTATGTGGAAGACGGAAGATAAGATGAAAAGATTTCATCCCGAGTTGTTTCCGGGCCATCAGTAAATCTGAGGACGGATTCTTTTATGGGGGAGAGGTTGTGATGCCCCGACTTTTCGGCCATACAGGTATGATGTATGTGTTTACCAAATTGCGCGAATTATTGTTTATAAATGTTTTGTTTATATAATTTTTTTTATTAAATGATAAAATGTTAAGTAATTATATCTTTAATTTTATTAATATTAAATTTATATTTAATTCGTGCACTTTGATTCATATTAAAAAAAGAATTTAATCTTTGTTATTTATTATGGAATATTATGAATTTATAAATGCATTGCTCATGAGTGTTATAAACGTGCTTCGTTCTTATATGATTTGATATCGAAATTTCGCGAAAATTTAATATGTTGGAGATATACGTGTTATGAATGTGTATATATGTTCATTTCATGTTTTTGGATTCATTTGCATGAGCTTTGAATTTATTTTGTTCTTGGAATCCAAATCGGGGCCTAACGAGCAATTAGCGCACCCTTGGTTCCATATGTGATATCTTGAGCTCGGGAATTCGGAGTCGAGTTCCATCAACTTCGTTGAACTCGTAACAAAAAATCGAGTTTAATGAACTTAGCCTCATATTTTTTTAAAATTATTTCAACCTCCGAAATTCAACCGAAATGTGTAACATTCGCTAAAACTGCCACCTTTTACCAAATTAGCCATCACTTCCACAAACCTTGACCAAAGTAACCATGGTTTGATTCCTTGGAACCCTAACTCAACCCTCTTATAACACCCTGCACGTGAGGCACCACATCCCCCGTACTATGGCTCAACACGAGTAACGAAATGGGAAGTCCGCACCCGTATCAAACCATAGCAAACGGGAGACAAATAGAACAACCCTCCTAAGCTAGGCGGAACTTAGACCCTGCAAATGTAACCAACCAACAAAACATAATGTAGTTGAAAATTAAAACCACACACATACATTGGCCACGGGCCTGTGGAAATTAAACACACGAACCACAAGCAGACTTGGGCTCCTCAGGCCTCTTTTTAACTCATAACATAGCCCGGCAAGGACAATTCAATAACAGATATATAAGGATTCAAATGCATAACCTAACAAAGTCAAATCATACACAATTTAAATATATATGGGAGTGAAAACACTCTTCTAACTTAACTTGACCGACTCAAAGACTCAACACAACTCCGCCTAGCTCGAAACTCCAAAGCCAAACCTGCGCACTAAAAGATTGGGGAGGGATAGGGTCATTCTCTTGAAGACTGAGTGAGCAGGAGCGATACATAAATATAGAAACATGCACATGCAAGTCAGAAATCCCGACCAAGGTTTTATTTAAAGTTAATTCCCAAGAAGGGCTAAAAGATAACTAGCAATGCCCAGACTTTACAACTGAATCATATTAAATTCATTAAGTTCATAATCATGCATAATCATTAAGGCTCGGCGAGTGAGCGTGCATTATCTCCAACCAAACTCCGACCGTGTATGAGAAATATCATTAATACATTAAATACGTGATCATGCATTATATTATAATACACACAGATCCAATATCATAACATAAGACAAAGTCGTTTGGGCAATCCGTGTCCCGGTCTTCCCGCACAGTGCATAACAATCATAACATAATCATATTCATAAAAAAATCATAATCATAACATAATCCAACCTTCTTCCTCCGGGTGGTGGACGGGTTAGCAAGACTCGACCACCGGTCCATACATCGGCCAATGGGGGTACATGAATTCCCCAAGGGCACCCAGCTCCCATTCCCCGCTAAACCTCCTAGCGATGGCCGGTAAAACCGTAAATGTGGTGGTGTAGCACCCCTACACGTGGAGATGCCACACACCCGCACTATAGGTCAACCCATATAAGAAACGGGTAATATGTATCTGAACTAACCTATAGCGAACGGGTGACAAGATAAATAAAAGAACACGCTAGCTAGGCGGGACTAGACCCTCAAATGCAGGATAAATCCAATACATGAAACTCAAAAGCGGAAGCATAATAATATCGTTTCATCATATCAATACAATATCATCTTCTAAATAACATTCACATATACAAGTGCTCAAACTACTAACATGATACTCCAATATGCTAATACATAAGAGGTAATGCCATGGTAGACTCAGCTGGATGAATGACACGACACGACTCCCGCCTAGCACGCCACGAACAAAACCTGAAAGGTGGACGTGTCAGTCTGTGAAGACCGAGTGAGGGGCATAAATATATATAAACACAAGTAGCATGAAAGTTATAATCTCGGGTAAGGCTTGTGACTAAAAATAACATAAGTGCGAACATAACATAGAACTCACCCGAGATTACAACTATCAAGTTTAACACGATAATCATGTTTATTATAACCATCAGTGGCCCTGGCGAGGGGCGTGCACGATCTCCAACCAACCTCAACAGTGAACAAGGATTACACTTTCATTTAATTAAGTTATCATGCAAGTCATTATAGTACACACGATCAATAGCACGAAATCCATCCTTTACCAATGGTGGTGGGTTTGCAAGGCCCGAACCAGCCATGATAACACGATGCACGTCGGGAGCATGACTCCCACGTACGGGACTCCTTCCTCCACCAAACCTCCTGGTGGATTCAGGGGGCATCCCCACGGTGAGAGAGAGGTGTGTGAGTTACCCGTCAGCCCTATGCTTTCCCGGTTGGCTCAAACACTCACTCTCGGGCCCACAATGCACGATACACGATAATTCGCAAAACACGATCACAAGTCAATTACGATAACATGATACACGGCTTGCTTCTCATGAACAGGATTAGTTGTCAAGAAATACGATTTACTTTCAAAGGACACGACTTGTAACACGATACACGGGGGTTGTTAAATCCCTTGTTCTTGGAAAACAATTATGAAGCTATATATATATGATTTGGCCGAAATCCACATAAAGGTTATATGGTTTTAGATAATTAATAACTAAACCTCACCTTTACCGACAAAATGCAAGTCAAAACACGGCCTACGGCCCCTGCTCCATGTCACGAGAAGATAATATGTGCAATGGATACATATATACATGAGACTTGACTCTAAATGAACCAAATATGACGAACGGCGAGAATACAACGAGATGACGAGCAATGAACAATGTGGCATGAAAATATCTTGTTTCAGTACATAATCAATCATATAACAGCAATTCGGGATCAAAGAAATCATCGGATCATGGGGCTAAAAATGTAATTTTATACAGCAACTTTTGTTCTGTCAAACACACGGGAACGGCCGTTCCGACTTCCCTTTATAATTGGGAAGGGCCGTTCCCGTTGCCCTTCAAAACGCATCAACGATTTCCAAATTAAAAGCGCGCCTTACGCGGGAACGGCCCTTCCGACACTCAGGCCAAAATGGGAACGACCGTTCCCAGGCTCGACCGCCTATTTTGTTCGAAAGAGTGGGAACGCCCGTTCCCACAATGCCTTGAAGCTGGGAACGGTTATTCCCAGTTTCTACAACTGAAAAACAGAGCAGAAACAGGGGAAGAGCTACGGGAAGCAACAAACAACTACAAAGCCCAAGTTTTGATCCCCAAATGCTATTATTTCTGGAAATATGCGTGTATACATGTTCAAGACTTGATAATATATCACTTAAACATATAAAACATGAAATATCATCAAGATATCAAAGTTCAAGTTCATGATCATATTCATATATAATCTCAAATTTTGGCAAGAATTCATGCTACAATTCAAAATATAATCACATAATCATGCTTCAATCAACAAATAATCCATTTAACATATGATTCTGAAACCCTAGCTAAACCATATTTGATCAAGAATCATCAACCCACACATATACCCACCTTGAAATGAAAAGAAATGAAGAAGATAGATGGAGCTGATGATTAGCTTCCAAAACTTGGATTATTTCTTGAAATTCTTTATGCAAAGGATGAAATCTCTTCTTTCCTTTTTGCTTGAAAGAACCGAGAGTGAGGGGAAAGCAAATATGTTGGAATTTCTTGTATGAAAGGAGAGCAAGGAAGCTTGGAGATACATATAACGTATGATCCCTTTTTGAAATATGTGAAATGCCACTATTTGCAATCTAATCCTTGAAATGTTTAAGTTATGCAATTGAGTATGTAAGGTTTTAAAATACAATTAATTAGGTCCTTGTAGGTTTATGCAATTAAGTCCCTAAAGTTGGAAAGATGATCAAGTTGGGACAATTCGGTAATTAAACCACTCTCGGTATTTGTTTCATACAATAAATATTTCCCTATGACTAGAAATAAATTTTCAATGATGTGATTCTATATATTTCCATGAAAGTATACTAAAATTTTAATTTATAAAATTAATGAAACATAAGAAATCAATTAGTGAAAAATCGGGGTGTTACAATTCTTCCCCCCTCAAAAGGACCTAGTCCCCAGGTCCACTGTTAAGTTTTAATGATGCACCAGCCATAAGAGAATCCCCATCTCTTACACAAGAAATGAGAAAACCCCGTTTCTCGGCAAGGGATGAGAGTGCCCCGTCTCTCGAACAAGTTAGGAGAGAGCCCCGTCTCTCAACTCGTAATGAGAGAACCCCGTCTATCGAATATACACCAAGTAGCAATCCAAAACCATGATAGAAACATTTATCATAAAACAAGCAAGTATAGTTACGCCAATCACATGTATTTATCTTTTATATCGAAGCACATTGTTACTAGAAAAATTATATTAATAATAAAATCCATGATGCTCGTGACAGGCATGTTTGCCGTTCATCATGTTTCTTGCCTGTTAAGGGAGCTCTGACCCCCGGTGGACCGCTCTTTCCGTTTTGGACACGTATCAATTTGATGTTCGGAACTTCCACAACGGAAACATGAACGCAAGCGCTTTCTACATCCATCATAGGTATGTGTGTCCCATCCATAATAAGTGCAGCGCGGCTTCCCTGACTGTGATGGCGATGCTGTAACAGAACCCTTCTTTGAAATTGATCTATCCATCTGAGACTTTTTCCTCTTAGACCTTTCCTGAGAGAGTAAAATTGAAGCAGCACCGGACCTTTGCTTCACATTGGAGCCCTGTTCCAATCCCAAAACTGGATCCGGTTCAAAGCGAGGAATAGACCTCCTTGCATTGTCTGAATCCTCAACCTTCAATGCTTTAGTAGTAGCCTCGGGCCAGGTACTTGTGTTAGCAGCTTTCAAGGCATCCTGGATCTCCGGCCCGAGTCCCTGCAAGAATTGTGTTGCCTTGTGAAAGTCATCGTTCGCTATATTGGAAGAGTAGCGCGACTGTCTCTCGAACTCTGCAATGTACTCGCCAACAGATCTCTCTTCTTACTTCAACTCAGTAAATTCCCTTAACCTGCGAGTGCGGGAAGCTGGTGGAATGAACTTATTTCTAAATTCCCGAACGAGTACCTCCCAGGTAATAGCTTCCCCGGCAGCTTCTAATACAATCTGAGTACTCTCCCACCATGAATAAGCCTCACCCTGGATCAGGGTAAGAGTACAGCGAGCTTTTTCCTGAGTATCACACGGGATAAGCTGCCAAATTCTCTCCACTTCCTTTAACCACATCTCTGCCTGGATATCATCGCCCCTATAAAACTTGGGAGGTTGCTGATTCTTAAATTACCGTAGTATAGCGGAGATGGGATTCTCCTGTGGTGCTAATGGCGCAGGTGGTACTGGAGGAACCCGTTCTTGAAGTCTCTGATCAACCAACCCGACCACTGCATTCATAAAATCTTGTGGCTGAGCAGGAGGGGGTAAAGGAGCACGAGGAGAATGATCATGGTGATGTCTCCTATGTCGAGGCATCCTATAACCGAAACACTAGATATGCATGTTGGATTAGGAAATGTTAATGAACATATTTAAGATCATAGGATACAAGTATAACACATAATTCAAGATCAATTATTTGGCAATTAATAGCAGAAATCAATGCAAGTCACAAGTTATTGAGTAATTTAACTAATTCAAGTAAATTCAGGTAAGTCCAAGTAGCTCCAAATAAGATGCAAGACTCACCAAGTATCAATTAATCCTATGCCGTTCGACCTAGACGTGACACGGAACGACAGGAGAACCTCGGTTTTGCAACCGGGCTCTGATACCACTTAAGATGTAGCACCCCTACACGTGGAGATGCCACACCCCCGTACTATAGGTCAACCCAAATACGAAACGGGTAATCCGTATATGAACTAACCTACAGCGAACGGGTGACAAGATAAATAAAAGAACACGCTAGCTAGGCGGGACTAGACCCTCAAATGCAAAATAAATCCAATACATGAAACTCAAAAGCGGAAGCATAATAATATCGTTTCATCATATCAATACATTATCATCTTCTAAATAACATTCACATAAATAAGTGCTCAAACTACTAACATGATACTCCAATATGCTAATACATAAGAGGTAATGCCATGGTAGACTCAGCTGGATGAATGACACGACACGACTCCCGCCTAGCACGCCACAAACAAAACCTGAAAGGTGGAGGTGTCAGTCTGTGAAGACCGAGTGAGGGGCATAAATATATATAAACACAAGTAGCATGTAAGTTATAATCTCGGGTAAGGCTTGTGACTAAAAATAACATAAGTACGAACATAACATAGAATTCACCCGAGATTACAACTATCAAGTTTAACACGATAATCATGTTTATTATAACCATCAGTGGCCCTGGCGAGGGGCGTGCACGATCTCCAACCAACCTCAACAGTGAACAAGGATTACACTTTCATTTAATTAAGTTATCATGAAAGTCATTATAGTACACACGATCAATAACACGAAATCCTTCCTTCACCATTGGTGGTGAGTTTGCAAGGCCCGAACCACCCACGATAACACGATGCACGTCGGGAGCATGACTCCCACGTACGGGACTCCTTCCTCCACCAAACCTCCTGGTGGATTCAGGGGGCATCCCCACGGTGTGAGAGAGGTGTGTGAGTTACCCGTCAGCCCTATGCTTTCCCGGTTAGCTCAAACACTTACTCTCGGGCCCACAATACACGATACACGACAATTCACTAAACACGATCACAAGTCAATCATGATAACACGATACACGGCTTGCTTCTCATGAACACGATTAGTTTTCAAGAAATACGATTTACTTTCAAAGGACACGACTTGTAACACGATAAACGGGGGTTGTTAAATCCCTTGTTCTTGGAAAACAATTATGAAGCTATATTTATTTAATTTGGCCGAAATCCACATAAAGGTTATATGGTTCTAGATAATTAATAACTAAACCTCACCTTTACCGACAAAATACAAGTCAAGACACGGCCTACGGCCCTAGCTCCGCGTCACGAGAAGATAATCTGTGCAATGGATACATATATACATGAGACTTGACTCTAAATGAACCAAATATGACGAACGCCGAGAATACAACGAGATGATGAGCAATGAACAATGTGGCATGAAAATATCTTGTTTCAGTACATAATCAATCATATAACAACAAGTCGGGGTTGAAGAAATCATCGGATCATGGGGCTAAAATTGTAATTTTATGCAGCAACTTTTGTTATGTCAGACGCAGGGGAACGGCCGTTCCGGCTTCCCTTTGTAATTGCGAAGGGTCGTTCCCGTGGCCCTTCAAAACGCATCAACGATTTCCAAATTAAAAGCGCGCCTTACGCGGGAACGACCCTTCTGGCACTCAGGCCAAAATGGGAACGACCGTTCCCAGGCTCGGCTGCCTATTTTGTTTGAAAGAGTGGGAACGCCCGTTCCCACAATGCCTTGAAGCTGGGAACGGTCGTTCCCAGTTTCTGCAACTGAAAAACAGAGCAGAAACAGGGGAAGAGCTACGGGAAGCAACAAACAACCACAAAGCCCAAGTTTTGATCCCCAAATGCTATTAATTCTGGAAATATGCATGTATACATGTTCAAAACTTGATAATATATCACTTAAACATATAAAACATGAAATATCATCAAGATATCAAAGTTCAAGTTCATGATCATATTCATATATAATCTCAAATTTTGGCAAGAAGTCATACTACAATTCAAAATATAATCACATAATCATGCTTCAATCAACAAATAATCCATTTAACGTATGATTCTCAAACCCTAGCTAAACCATATTTGATCAAGAATGATCAACCCACACATATACCCACCATGAAATGAAAAGAAATGAAGAAGATAGATGGAGATGATGATTAGCTTCCAAAACTTGGATTATTTCTTGAAATTCTTGATGCAAAGGATGAAATCTCTTCTTTCCTTTTTGCTTGAAAGAACCGAGAGTGAGGGGAAAGCAAATATGTTGGAATTTCTTGTATGAAAGGAAAGCAAGGAAGCTTGGAGATGCATATAACGTATCATCCCTTTTTAAAATATGTGAAATGCCACTATTTGCAATCTAATCCTTGAAATGTTTAAGTTATGCAATTGAGTATGCAAGGTTTTAAAATACAATCAATTAGGTCCTTCTAGGTTTATGCAATTAGGTCCCTAAAGTTGGAAAGATGATCAAGTTGGGACAATTCGGTAATTAAACCACTCTGGGTATTTGTTTCATACAATAAATATTTCCCTATGACTAGAAATAAAATTTCAATGATATGATTCTATATATTTCCATGAAAGTATACTAAAATTTTAATTTATAAAATTAATGAAACATAAGAAATCAATTAGTGAAAAATCGGGGCGTTACAGGTGGGACTAGTACAAGGGATCACCGTCGGCCCATGCCTCCCCGGATAGCCACTTGCACTAAGTCCCCGGGCCCGTGCATTCACAATCATATTCATAAGCATATTCTCGCCAAAACATTTGATTCATAAGAAATATAACATATTTCATAATTCATGAGAAAAGGGTTTACTCAATCATAATTTACTCGATGACTCTACTTTGAAAATATCATATATATATACATAAGGTTTTGGCCAAAACTTGCCACATAAGGGTTGTAGGGTTTGTTACATAGCTAAAACAAAAAAATCCTCACCTGGAATACCATAAAGCATAAGAAATGCGGGTGCCTATTCAAATAGGAAGTCTCCGCCCTGGAAACGAACTGTACGAGAGAAGTAACAAGGTGTACTCGTGAGAATTGACTCAATATGAGACCATATAGACGCACGGCATGCTATGCACATGACATGAGATGCATAAGAAGTGTGAATCATGTTATGAGGCCATATAATCAAGTAATTCATTCAAAATGTGCAATACATGGTGGTTTCATATTCATGTGTTTCATATCTTTCACAAATCCTACCAAATTAATTCAAGGAATTCAAATGAACCATATAATACATAGTATACCATGTATGCAATTCGTATAAGTTATTAAAAGGGAGTAAGATGCCACTTAAGGTTCAAACATGAAGCATCAAGGCATACATGTATTGTTTAAATTCATTTAAGTTCATGCCCTCTATATATCAGGCCAATTCAATCCAAGGATTCCAATTCAAAAGCATAACACGTTATATAATATGTATACATCTCATACAAGTCATAAAAAAAAGATAGCAAGCAATTAGGGTTCATCTTAGAAGAAAAAGATCCACGCATGCGCATGTTAGGAGCATTAAAGACATATTGAGCCATAACTCGAAAAATATTCAACGAAAACTTACCAAATTCCACAACACATAAGATAATACATTATATGACATGTTAATGAAGTGATTGAACCAAAAACGAACCAACGAAGCCATGCCATTCATGTTTAAAAACTAAAATCTTATGCAGAAAATGAGAGGTTCGAGGCCGCGACCCATTTCCTTGATGAAATGGTAACGGCCGCTACCCATGCAAAAATCATATTTTTTAACAATTTTTCCATGAACTCGAAACATTGCCAAATTCAGGTGCGGGGGCCGACCAGAAATGCATGTGATTCAGGTCGCGGGCGCGACCTGAGAGAGCAATCAAAGCCAACACGAGAGGGAGTCGCGACCGCTACCAAGTTTGCTCTTGGTTCGGTGGCGGCCGCTACCCTGCTCGTTCCAGAAGAAAATGCAGCAAAAAACAGAGCAACAACAAAGGTAACTTCAACCAACATGCTCAGCTAAGGAATGATCACAAATATGAGATGAAACAACTCCTAAACAACATACAAGCATGCTCTCCAAGTGTTGAAACGTGAGATGTAGGAATGGATGATCATTTCATGAGTTTTCTTCAAAACTCCATTAATGGCAACTCATGAAACACTTAGCCATCATAAAATACATGATCGTGAATGTAAAAAGGAAGTTAAAACAATCATATTCATGCTTGGAATCAACCTAAATCATCAAGGAATGAGAGAGATCAACACAAGTATCCAAAACCTAACTATCTCATCTCCTCAGCCATAAACCCACGAAATCATGCTCCAAATTGGGGATGAATGGACCAAAATGATTCATATTGAATGTATAACACAACCCTAAACTCACCTTGTCGATTGATGAAGGTTTGGAAGAGATTTGAGCTTGAATCTCCAAGGGTTGGCTTGAGTTACGGGAATGAACTGGAGCAGGGCTTGGGGCTGATTTTTCTCTTGTTTTCTAAGTGTATCTCCGTTGGTAAAGGGTATGGTAAGATATTGGGTGTAACTAGGGTTCCGTAGCCTCTAACCATGGTTAATTTGGTCAAGGTTTCAGGGAGATATGGCATTTTTAGTAAAGGGTGGCAAATTTGCATCCGTTCCAGCTTTCGGTTGAATTTCGGGGGTTGAAATGATCTTAGAAAAATATGAAGTTAAGTTTATTGAACCTAAATTTTTGTTATGAGTTCAACAGAGTTGACGGAACTCAATTCCGAGTTCCCTAGCTCAAGATATCACATACGGAACCAAGGGTGCGCTCAGTGCCCGTTAGCCCCCGATTTGGTTCCAAACATACCAAATAAATTTAAAATGCAATCAAACGAATCGAAAAATGTAAAATGAGAATACTTACACATTCATGACACACATATCTACAACATATTAAATTTTTACAAAATTTCGAATTAATTTCATATAGTAACGACACGCAAGTTGTCACGTAAATGCAAATTGAACAAGAATTCATATGATTTCAAAATTCAAATAAAAGTTAAGAATCCAATTTTTAATATTTACTAAAAATAAAACGAAATATATATTATAGAAAATTAATTAAAATTACAATAAGAATTATCAAAACGATTAGTTATGGAATTAAATAATTTAAACACACAATTAGGGAACACATAGATATTCATGCACAAGTGGTTCAAGTAATCGTATTCATTTCAATTCAAATATTGCACATATTTCAATTAATCACATATTTAACAATTAGACAATGAAATTTAAATGTAAAAAACACTTAGTCAACTGTTTCGCGCAATTTAGTACACACATACGTCATTTTAAAATATGGAAAAGTTGGGGCGTTACCCCTGTAACAGCCCTTAACCACCCCAAACCAAACCAGCCCTCCACACTTAGAGAAATTTCAGCAAAAACCCCTGCTTTCTAGTTATTCCCATGACCCTTGCCAAACATGGAAATTCAAGGCTCAAATCTCTTCCAAACTTCATCCAATCCAAAAGGTAAGCTTAGGGTTGTAATATATATTCATTATGGGTCATTTTGAACCATGCATCCCCAATTTTGAGCATATCATCATGGGATTTTTGAGAAGATGATTGAATAGTATGTTTGGAGCCAAAAATTTTATCTCATCCATTCTTGTTGATGTTGTTTATTTTATGGCATGAAAGTGATCATCTAAGCTTCCTCTTTTCATTGATGATCATTGATTATGTGGTAGTTTAAGGATTGATCAGATGCCATTAATGGAACTTTGAAGAAATTGCATGAAACGATCATCTTCTTCTCTTCCTCATGTTATGAACTGAATTACTGCGTTGGCGATTGATTTCTTGCTGTCAATTGTTGCTCCTTTTTGCCTTGTTTGTTGGTCATTTTGTGCATGAGTTTCTGCCCTGTTTTGCATCCTTCTGTCCCTGTTTTTGCCGTGAGTTGCTGCTGTCAGCTGCTGCACTGTTTCCCTGCTAAGTTACTGTCCATTTTCAGTTAATTTGTGGGAGCTTTTAGGGCCTATTTTGCTACTGAATTGTTGCCTTAATTGCATGCTACCTGCTGCTGTGATTTATTGCCTTTGGAACAGGAGAAAGCTTCGTATTAAACTGCTGCTTTGGGACTGTAATGAATCTCCCCGGGCGGGGAGATTTTGGGAGTGAAAATGCCCGGCCGGGGACCCTTTGTGCAGAATCTCTTCTGCATGAAAGTCCCCGGGCAGGGACTTTTGTGTGCAAAATCTCCCCAGGAGGGGAGATTGGGTTGAGACTTTTGCTTGGTTTTAGTTTGATATTGCATTGTTGGTGCATGGTTATATATATACTCTAATGCATGTAAGGTAGTAAGTGTGTGTACGTGTAATTTATTTATACATGCATATCTTGTATTTGTTAATGTTTGCATGCATTTAATTATATTGTGCATGGATTTACATATTAATGAATGTATGTGGTTATATATTTATGTTTGCATGCATATTATACGTATATGTCTATATATGATTACATGCATATGTTTTGTTGTAATTCCATGCATGCTATACGTATATATCTATATACGTTTAGATATGATTTTATATATATTATTTAATTACATGGTTAATTTATTTAAATTATAGAACTAATTGTTATTTATTTCGTGTTATTTAATTTCCAATCATGACTTGAATGTCTTTACTTGTCCAGTCTCTAATTGTAAACATGATATAGTACGTGTTATGATCGTTATGTGAAATTCTTGATTGATTTGATATGAAAGGTGAAAGTTATGAACTTGAATGAATATAAACACTTCTAATAGCGATGAATGACTTGTCTCTATATGATTTAAATGCAATAATAGTGCACATGAACATGTTCATGAAATAATATCATCTTTTAGGTATTCTTATCATGATCATTACATTGTCGAGCGTCTTATATGGTCATTTTGAGTCTCACTTCACCTTTCTTGCACAGATTTTGATCCAGTTGGAGACGAGGCCGGTCATTGAGGCTCTTATGCTCTCTTTTTGTCGGTCTAAGGTGGGTTTCTCTACTATTTAGCTAAATGACCATATATACTCCTAATGTGCAAAGTTTTCGGCCAAAATTTATTATATGTATATAGAGTCATTTCAAGAGTAAATGATTGCAACGTAAAGTCTTTATTTTATGAACCCCAACAAATGTTTGGCGAGAAATGAATGAATGCACAGAATGGGGCCCAGGGACTTAGTGTGAGTGGCTATCCGGGAAGGCATGGGCCGACGGTGATCCCTTGCACTAGTTCCAACAAAAAAATGGCGTAACAGGACCTCGTTAGGAGTTAGCGAGGAATGGACGCTGGGCGCCATCTGGGGAGTCATGTAACCCCTTTTGGACAATGAATGGATGGCCAGGCCTTGCAAACCTGCCCATCACCCGGAGGAAGAAGGTGTAAATGATAATGTATGCACACGAAAGAATGTAATGCATGAAAAGAAAGAAAGAATGAACGATTAATGATTTACAGAAGGTGTTGGTTGGAGATAATACACGCCCACTCGCCGGGCCACGAAAGACCGAATGGAAACGAGTTGTTATAATCCCTTTTGATGCTTTCTTTATCTCACCCACTTGGGAAATGCTTTAAAAACCTCACTTGGGATTATAGCTTGCGTGTGATTGTTTAATTACTGTCTTATGTTATACTTATGCCCTGTTTTATGCCCACCAGGCCCTTTTGGACTGAACCCGTTTGATTTTCAGTTGTGCAGGTGTCAGTGGAGCTAGGCGGGAATTCTAGTCGTTGTGTCTCGCATTTGTCTCTAGCTCTTGTATTTTGGGTCTTACACTTGCATATTCATATCTACAGTTTATGTATATACCTTCTAACTGGAGCGTACATGTTTGGAGCCATGATGGCATGTGAATATTGTAAATGATCTATATTTTGGAGCTTGAATGCTCATTGTTTATATCATGATCAGTTATTGCTTCCGCTTTAATGTTTACTCTGATTTTATGGTTCAATGGTTAGTCCCGCCTAGCATAGTATGTGTGTATGTCCCCGTTCGCTGTGATTTAGCTCGTGTATGGATCATCCATTTCATATACGGGTAGGGTCTCGGTACGGGGGATGTGGTACCTTACACTCGGGTGCTACAGTTTGCATTCACCATCTCATTTACGAGACTTATTTGTTATTATTTGTGTTAATTGTGCACATGAACATGCACTAAAACGCCGCATGCATCGATATTTCTTGGAAATTAAGTTTTATTTCAGGATGTTCTTTCTACATCCACGAGCATCACCAGGAAAGGACAGAGAAAAGAAGAGTCTATGGTATACCAAGGAGTTCAGAGATTTTTTGTATTTCGGGATGGTTTGGTGGTGAAAATGTCAAGTCAAAGAATGGTTGTTCGAGGTTGTATGAATTTTGGAGATTGTCCGAGAATGTCACAAGGAAAAGGGGAAGTGTATTTCCCATTTATTTCAAAGCCAAGTTTCAAGTAGTTTGAGAAGATAAAGCTGAAACTGAAGAGTCTGGAAAAGAGTTCTCTTTAGTGGAAATTTGTTCAAAAGACTTGATACAAATACATCTCTTCAAATGTAACGGTAAGAAGATCTCAAGAATTCCTAATTTATGAACAAGAATTGGAAAAGATGGGTGATTTTATTTAGGGACTCCAGAAATAGGGAGCCGATGAAGATTTCTTTAAAGTTCGAAGTTCTACACAAGGGCGTAGGAAATATTCAACAAAATTTTCAATCTTCCGATATACCTATACGGTTTGAAGGGATAAGAGAGACAGTTAAGAAGAGATGAATAAGCAACGGTCGGAGTCTCACACACTATCTATGTGAGGCAAAGACTCAGTTTGAGTTCGAAGATCAAGCAAGAGATTAGAATTTCAAGAAATTTCTGAGAAATTTCGAGATGTCAATCCTACTGAAAGAAGAAGATGGACGCTTCAAGTGTAGGAAATTGGGTCACAAGGTGAGCTAGTGTCCGAATAGCAAGAACCCAAAGACTTCAAAATGCTGTGACTTCAAGACCCCGGTTCAAGTACAAGATAACACTTCGGAAAACAAGAAAGTGGACACCGAATTCGACATTTCCACCATGGTGAACGGTACACTAAACATACATGGTATTTCATTCATGCATTTTATTTATGTTGGGGAAACCTACTTATTTGTTACCTTTCCTTCGTTGTTGCTTTTGTTGCTCGCATGTGGTTTGCTTGGGGTTTCCTTTCCTTTTGTGTAGACTCTCTCCTTAGAGAGGGTTTTGTAAGGTTGAGTGCTCGGGAGTGTTGGTGAGATGTCAGGGCCGATCTTTCCTGGTGGTTGTAATTGAAAGCGCCTTGTCCATGCTAAGGTACGAGGTTACCATAGGCGTTGGTGGTTGCTTTTCTAAGGTCCGAACCACTCAAAGCTTATCACCGAGACCTTCGATGTTGAAGTAATTGATTAAAGAGAAGGAAAAATTCGAAAGTTTAAAGATAACATCCGGTTCGCATCTAAATTCAAGGTGTCTTAAAAGTTTCCTAACTTAGATATATGGAATGGAGAGCCATCAACTATGTGGTTTCTTAGTGGGGCCAAGTAAGGAAGCTCAATTGATACGACTACAAGCGTGGATCAACGGATGGATGTAAAGCAAAGATAGCAACGAGCATTAAAGGAATTCGAATTCAATCCTCATATTGGGACTTCGAGAAACACGGTAATATAAGAAAGCAATCAAGAATTAGAAAGCACTACCAATGATCGAATAAACCTCAACTTTGCAACTTATACTCACAAATTACGATCCGAGGTCAAGATGCCATGCTAAAACCATTACTACAGTGAAAGGTTCCTTGCATTCATGGCACGTGCATCATACCCTGCATTGATATATTTTGATCTTATTTTATGTGCTTTAATATTGTGATTGTTATACATTTTGCATGTTTTAACGTGAAATACGTGCTTCATACCATTGGTATTTAACTCGACATGCATTATCTTAACGGTTACTTGTCAAGATGCCTACCCCATGTGATACATCCACTATTACTTCACTCAAAGTCCTACCAAACCGAATTGAAGAAGAACATTTTGGTGATGGAGCTAAGACGGAGGTGAGAATGGAATTTTAGAGATTGAGGGTTCGAGTTGACTTCGGTTTGGTTGGATCGAACAAGAAAAGAGAATAGGACTTCAGACATCAAGAGAATTAGAAAAGGATTCGGGAAGCAAAGGATTCGGGATGTATTCCTGTTGATCATTTTTAGGTGAATGTTAGTGATATACCGAACAACATCCCTAACAAGGATTGCTCATTTCGAGTAGATCAAGAATTTCGATTGTGAGGTGAAAGATAAAGTTCGACCTAAGAAAGCAAATTTTTTTTAAGGGGAAGAGCACAACCGAGAGACAAACTTAAATCCAAAGTTGTGCTCGGAAAAGTATCCTAGTAGGTACAACAGAAATGCAAACCATGGAAGACATGGAAGCCCTAATGATGGTGATAAGAAAAGAATAAGACGGTCTTAGCAGTTAAACCGTCAAAGTGAAAGTTAAGCTATTATACTTGAGTTAAAGATTGCTACGGGTATTGAAGGGATTAGTTCGTTAGGTATCCCTACGTAAGGAACTCAGGTTCTGAAGGTGATGGAATTATAGAGGAGCTTCTGTAGGACTTTTATGGGAAAAGAAACTGAATCAGATTACCATATTTCGTGATGGCGTCTGTAGAAGTTAATTCAACTAAGTATTGAAGAGGTTCAGACGACACACAACGAAGTAAAACCCTACAAAGTTGTCAATCGTTTTCCATGATGACCAGGAGGGGTTTGAGAAGAAAGGAATCGAAAGGATGATTCTTAAAGGACTTGGACTAGAGCTCGAGAATTCTTCGATTAGAGAATTGAATGGGCCGGAGCTGAATACACGCTTAAAGGCTTGAACAGGACGTAGGGACAATTTAAATAAAAAATAGGGAAGGATCCAAGAAAGGATTGATTAAATTTTTGGGAACCGATGGTTTCAACTCGATTTGGAAGGAATTCGTGGAGAAGATTCTAATTCCGAGAACTTCACCAAATAGAAGAAGGTAAGAGGGGGTAAGAGTCGGAATGGAATTAGGAATAGAAGTGGTTTATCTTTTTTTCACTCGGACACCAAAGATATTAAAGACAAATTAAGAATTGAGCCAGTTTTTGGACCGGATCATACATTTGGGCCATGAATATCTCAACTTCAAATCCCTTGCCATGTTGAACGGTACATCAAACATTCATAGCATATGCATACCTGCAAATTTAATTTAAATAATTTTCAATGTTATGTGCTTTAACTCCAGACTGTAGTAACTGCTTTTGTATGATTGATGAAAGAGATGATTGATACGTACTACCTGTTTCTTGTTTGGTTTTTGTGATTTCTAATTGTTGCAATTGATGTTTTGCTACTTTCTATGTGTGTTATTATTTTGTGTTGTAACTGTGTTTTGTGCTTTGGAGACCTTTCTTTTGTTGTTCGAGAGACGGGGTTCTCACTTTGTTGTTCGAGAGACAGGTTCACTCTTTTTTGCTCGAGAGACAGGTTTCTCTCCTTGTTGCCAAGAGACGGGGTTCTTTTGTCGTTGCTGGCTACCTGTTTAGCTTGCCTCTGATGGCAGCTTAGAATCTCGGGTGCTTTGGTTTCTCGTTGAGTTAAGGTTCGTGATAACAACGCGCTTCACGAAATGCCATTGGAGATTCTTGATGCAGGTTGAGGATGGTTCGAGTGCTTCAACATCGAATCGTGGCCGTGATTTATGAAGACCCCTTGTTGTTTGAAGACTTAGCCCAAACTAATTCCTGTCGAGGAGTTGCTAACCCCGTAAGGGATGAACACGGGAAAGTTTTGCTTAGAGTCCAGTACTCGAGGCAGTGGACATGAGGACAGGTCCCTTTTAAGAGGGAGATGTTCAAACACCCCGAGTCTTCGTACGTACAGGTAAGATGTCATAGGGTTCGATTCTTGTATTTTTCTAAGCCCGTTTGAACCTTTGAAATTTTACTGAACCAAGCCTCGCGTGCAATTCGGACCCTTCTTAACCATTTTGAGCATAACTTATCCATCCTTTGACCAAATTAACCCAAGCTTGAACCTAACTAACCTTGGCTAACCCCTTTATCAGCCCTAACCACTCTCATTTCATTCAAACATCAGACAAAGAGAAGAAAAGGGGATTTAGCACCTGCTACCCGTAATCACCAAGGAAGGAAGAAGAATATTATTCCTATTTCAAGTTTTGAGCTCGTTACGCCTCCGATTCGCTTCAAATTCGAAAGGTAAGTTTAAGAACTTGTTCTCCATATTTCTCTCTTTCATTTGACACCTTATTTGCTAAAATCCATGGAGAAATGAGCATGAGATGATGATCTTGGTGAATAGTAAGGGTTAGAGCATACTTGATGAATTTGGTTGATCTCTTGTTAATTCTTTGGAAATTATGCATCCTATTTGCTATCAAGTCATAATTTTATACTTGTCTGAACTCATAATACTTGGTGATTGAGATTTGATGAAGTTGCCATTAATAAACTTGAACCTTGGAGCTTGAATATGTGATGAGGTCTTAATTGTGAACCTGTGCTTCGGTTTTGATCAAGTTTATGTTTAGTTCTTGTGCCTTTTTGTTGCTTCATGCTTATCCATTTCATGCCTTTCTGTTGCCAAGTTTTTTCTTCCATGGATCAGGACTTGTCTGTGTCTTTTGTGCTGCTCGAAGAGAAGAAGAAATCGCAGGGGAAGGCTACTGCCGGGGGTAACGCCCTTACCCCCATAACAAAGAAATTGAGTGACCCCATTACCACCAACCATTTTCAAGATTTGAATCACCTACCTCTGGTAACCCCTATTACCATTTTTAGCGGATCAGATTTTAAAATGGTAGGGCAATCAAATGGCTTTAGAAAAATATAGGGTTAATCCTGTGACACCCCATGTTTTCAAGACTAATTAGGTATGACATCACGAGTGAGGTTAGATCAAGTTCTAAGTGTTTTAATTATTTAATTTTGTAACTTAAGTGCTTTTTTGTGCTTAAATTATTTGATTGTATACTTTAATTGCAATAAGTGAACTTGTCTTCGATTATATTATTACTACGTGCATGTGAATTGCAATTTAATTCTCGCATGATCTAAGTGCCTAATTTTATTCTAATTGAAATCCTTGGACTCATTTTAACTCTGGAATTAGACCTAATTACCGACTTATCAAACCTTGGGACCCTAATTGAAATACTTATATTCTTGGAGGACCAAAATGCAATTTCCCCTCCTTCCTTCCCCTTATTACACAATATAACATATATACACATGTACTTACATTTCTTCCTCATTTTCATACACAAAGCAAGACACAAGCACTCCCATCTCTTTCTCCCTCAATCTCGATCCAACAAGGTCAACCAAGAGATCAAGTTTTCTTGCAATTTTCTTCAATGAATCATCATAAGACTCTCTCCTCCTATTCCTCTTCATCTTTCCTTTCTTCCAAGGTAAGATACATGTATATAAATATTTGATGATCTTTGAGTATTAGTTAGGGTTTTATGATCTAAGTGAATTCATGCATTTATATGATGTCTTTGTGATGAGCATGAATATATAGATGCATATATATCATGAGCTCCATGAACTTAAAGCATGTGTGATCATTTCCAATTATAAGGATTTCTTGACATATTTGATTGAATCAAAGCATGTTTCCTTGGATTTAATGTGGCCTAAATGATATATATATGAATCATATTCATATTATATATTAGTTTTGAGGTGTTTTATTGTTGTAGTTTGAGTGTGGGAATGGTTTGAAACCATTCTCGTGTGTATACCATGTTTTTCCCCTATTTTTTCGTCCAGTTGCTGTCGAAACAGCCGTTTGGCCTCCCTGTTCAATTACCAAACGCCTGTTTGGACCCCCCAGACTTGACTCGAGAGTTTTCAAACGGCCGTTTCTGCTTTCAGTTCAATTTTTAAACGACCGTTTACCCCCACAAACGGGCTTCGATTGACCTGTATTTTTAACCACAGAAACCTTTTGAAGTCTAGAACAATCTCCAATTAGAATCACATCAATATCCCTTCTGGTTTTTGAGATATAACTATTTTAATTTGGTGTCGCCACTTTACCTGAAATCTGCATTCAACCAACTTCGAGCTTACGCCATTTCCTCCTCGCTTGGAACCAGAATTTGAGCCATATATCATTGGAAAGGTTTATTTGTCTCCTTTCGTATCCAACAAACAAAACCCAATTCCAACTTCCAGAACTCGAGATATTCTTGGTTTTCCACAGCTTCTGCATTTCCAAAACTTGTCAGCTTTTGCCAAACCTCACCAAAACCCTTCTTCTTACGTTGCTTTCCCCCCTTTGACTCCCATATGTGACATATATAAAGTGTATGCTTGATTAATTGATAATTATGCTATTATGTGATACTTCTTGTTCCTTAATTACTCGATCTTGATTGTTTGACTTCGTGATATATTTAAAATGAATTCATATGATTGGATGCCATGAATACGTGATCTCCGTGAAACTTATTGCATTCTTGGATGTACTATACATGTTATCTAGTGTCAATGGATCGAATATTTATTTAATGATTAATTGTTCATCGTTTTATGGATTCATATCCACGCCTATTACATGAGAGCATTAATTGCTCACATGAGCTTGAACACAACAATTCATGACATTTTGTGATTTATTATATATCGTGTCATTTCATAACAGGTCACATCATGAGCATTGTCGTGCATCTAAATGGTTTCATATTGCGTCATTTCTCATGAGTACACATTGTTCCTTCTCTTGTACAGTTCGTTTCTAGGGTAGAGACTTCCGGACTAAATAAGCACCCGTATTACTCTTGTCACTTATCTCGTGGTATTCCAGGTGAGGTTGAGGATTTTGTATAGATAACGACCTATATCTTTTATGTTACGTTTTCTAGCCTTGCATGTGATTATATATTATATATATAATTAAATAAGTGTTGAATATGATAAGTTTATGACCTTTTGAAATGAGTTTCATTTGAAAAAGGTAATTATGAAGGCATACGTAAGCCATTTTCAAAAGATTGTTACGTTCAAATTCAGTAGCGAGTTTTGCCATGAAATAATGGTTATGTGAATATATAATAATGTGGGCCATAGGAGCTATGGGTAAGGAATCCTCGGGATGGTATCGGGTTGTCGAGGTAAAGCCTGTACGTAGTCTCCATCCAAGGTATGACGCGCGACCCCGGGAGCTAGGGAAGGCGTGGTATTTTGATGCCTTTGGTGTAAAAGTCGGGAAGGGCACGTTGTGGTAGCTACCTCATGTGAGTTTGTTAAAGTTATGGATGGTTAGGGCCGCCGGTGGCTCTTCCATCATTGGTGTAGCGGTTGGATTTATGTTTTTGAATTGTATGTTATTTTGATATGAGGAGTAATGGTTGGAAGCTCGTACTCGCTGAGCATGTGACTTGGTTCGTTATGGGAATTATGAATCGAAATAGAATTTATGAAAATGGTTTTTCAAGTATATATTTATTTTGAAATGTTTGGTTTGCAAAATCTATTTCCGGTTCCTAAGTCCACCTTTTGATAAGTGCTTTGCTTTATATATATATCTAGTGTGAGGGTGTGCGTTAGCCTCCTCACTCAGTCTGTTGATTGACACCTCCTTTTATCTTTTAGTTGCAAATTTTGGCATAAGCTAGATGGAGAAGTGTGTCTTCCCAGTCACACTTTTGAGACTAGGTCTTCTTAGGATGCATTCTACATACACTTTGATATTTTTTTTTTTGTATATCCATGACTTATATACTTGGAGATTGTTATGTTTGGTCTTTGGGAGGCCGTGTGGGCCATTGTAAATGTTGTATATGATGTATATATTCTTTACTTATCTCTTGGATGTGTTTTAAATCTTCATTTCCGCGCACTCTAATTTTCGGTTTGTTATCTCTACCTAGTGTAGCAGTGAGTTGGTCTCCCGTTCGCTATGATTCGGATTCGGGTACGGACTTTCCATTTTTTGACCGAGTTTGGATCTTGGTGCGGGGGATTCGGTCCGGATGTTTGGGGTGCTACAAATCCATTGAATCCAAATCATCAAAACGAACTCAATGAGAAGGTTGGAATCCGAATCCGAATTCCCGAGCTCAAGGTAGCCTCCAAAGGCCCCAAAACACCCTAATTAAAATTAGGTCCCTAACTTGCAAATATTGGACAATTTAGCCCAAGTACAATTTAAATAAATTCTAAGGCGCACGTAACTAAAATAAGCTTCACGTTGACACATAGACATGTAACGTCACATAAATCACGAAATTACTAAATTAAACTCTCTCGTGACGTCGTACCTGGATTGCCGAAAAAACAGGGTGTCACAACCTCTCCCCCTTAAGAAGGACCTGTCGTCAGGTCCACTGCCTCGACTTCTGGACTCTAAGCAAATCCTCTCCATGTTCATCCCATGCGGGGTTCACGACATGCCAACGGGAATTAGTTCGGAAAGGGCCTTCAAGCGCGAAGGGGCTTCAACTGCTCACTGCAAGCTGCACACGAACTTGATCTGACCATGCGTAGCCCGAATGTCTCGCACGATAGGAGGGTCTAAAATGAGATTCAGCTCCCACCGTTTGAATCCATCCTAACCAACATATACTCGGTATCACAAGTGGAGTAGTTAACGAACTTTCCCCTCTCGTTCCCCAATCCCAAACGGGTCCTCTATCAGCACATCAACTTCACATTTTGAAGTTGGTTTCTTGAACCGCCACTAGCTTCGAAGCACGGGCTCCGAAGACTTGTTGCAAACTCCGTTACACGGTACGACCCTAGACTCACCGAGAAACTAAGGCACTCGTTCACTCTAAAAGTAGTTAACAGGTACACACACAGAGCAGAGATTAAATGAAATTCATGATGCACGTGATATGTATGTTTGAATGTACCTTTCACCGTGGTTTGGGAAAGCTTCGATGGTGTTGTTCTGATTCATCACTTGGTTCGTTGTTGGAGATCTCCTATTCGTAGTGTTATGCCTTGAAGTCCTCGATGCATTTGATACTCCAATGGCCACTTGGTCTACCTTCCACGATCAATTGTCTTATCCTTACTAAACACCATGGTCCGAAGTTCCATCCTTGGGTGCGCAATTGATTTTAATCCAATCAACTTGTTCTCCACCACAATTTGCATTCGGCCTTCTCGGAAATTCAAACTAGTCCTTTAATAGTACTTATTCCTTCCGTTATTATTCTAGAAGCTTTATCCACCTAGGTTTTGAAATTGTATTGAGTGCTAATTATTCTAAATCATCCCTTGTCACTTTTGTAGAATTCAGTTACTTGTTGCTTCTTGCTTTTCCATTGTTCCTGCTAGAAGTAGCCCATCCGAGCACAACCGTGAATTTGATTTAGCTCCTGGTCGGCTCTCCCCCTTAAGGGTTTCTATCCTGATTCCTTAAACTTGTTCTATCGCTTCTTAGATCATATACTTTCAATCTTTTCAACTTAACTTCCCCAGTATAAGTGATCCTAGTCATGCCACAGGCCTGGTAATCCTGCTCACATTCACTTTGAAGTGATTCGTGGAATAACAACCTAATTCTTTAGTTCCAAACTCCATCTCTACCTTTCCTGGGCCTCTGAATTCCTCTTTCCTTTTTAAATAAATACTTTGCAACCCACAATCTCTTCTTTTCTTGATTCAAACATGGCCCTGTCAGAGTAACACTTGATGAACAGAGTGGAGGAAATTCCTATCGAATAAACACTAAACAAGGAATGTTGGGTAAAATGCCAATACACGTAGTAAACAAGTAAAGATGAAACATATTGGAGCAATCATATCAAGTAGAGATGCACGCATACATATAAAAGAGATTAAATAATTTAAATAAGACGTATGATGCACGTGCCATGAATGTTATACACCTGTGACCATAATGGTAAGCTTTAGCTCGGTAACTTGTTCTTCATTTCTTAAACTATGGGTTTGATCGAACTTGTTGATCCTCTCTTGTTTTCCCCACAGTCTTCTAAATCTTCTAAGTTTTCTTGCATCAACTTGTGTGTTTCCATGGTTCGAGATTGTAATTCCTTGACCCCCAAATTCTTCTACGCCCATGGAATCGGTTTCTTGACTTATTCCCAAGTATCGATCGGCAAAAGTTGTCCGAATCTTCACCTTGACCAAAGTTTCCTTGATTTATTCTTTGTGGTTCAAATTGGTCGAATGATCTGTCCTCCAATTGCTTACACTTGAGCACATAATTTCCATCAAAGAGTTCTTTGCCTTTCTTTATCATTTCCATTTGTTGCTCCCTATCTTCCATGGGTTGATATTCACCGCGTTGATTGGTTTTCTTTAACTCTTCCAAATTTAACTTCCATTTCACCCGAGACCCGAAGTATCTCAACTTCTCTTCCCCGACTTGACTTATAATCCATCGATCCTATTGTATTTTGAGTCTTCTTAATCTCTTCATCTTTTTCGTCGATCCAACCCCGAGCTATAACATTTCGTATATTTTGCTTTGCTTCTTTCTTGAGTTAGGTGATTGCCGTCTCTTTGTTGATGTACACCTCAAATCTAGACACCTTCAACATTCTCTTCAGTCCGTTCCCGAATTAAATGATCCTATAGAATCCAGTTGGTTGGCTTTTGTTTTGTCTATTAATCGTATAAGTTGTAAGTGCCACAGCTGACCACGATTTCATTAATCATTCACCAACTACCACAAAACTTGTGAAGTTTTCCACTTATCGGCCTTCTATTCTGGATCCTACCTTCCATTCCTAGCGAAGAGATCTTCTCCCTTGACTTTAAGCTGAGGAGTTGATAAAACACAACCTTCAACCTAAGTAGAGCTACTACTAATAGAAACCTCACAAGAGCGAAGCATAGGTGCTGCATCATTATTGTTGATCTTCCAAACATTACTGAGAACAGACATCCTTCCTTGTTTTCTGTCCTGACTTCTCTACCAATGAGGCTTTTTGGAATAATGAGAGAGCTCGTGATAGATTGTGGTTGTCGTAGAGATTGGCCGTGCTTTGATATTATCGTAGTAACCTATGGAGCTTGTGATAGATTGCGGTTAGTGCATGTTCATGTAACATATTCAACACGAAAGGCATGAATTCGATGCAAAGAGCAACAAATAATTCAACAAGGTTTGAAGGAAGCATAATTCAATGTTCAAGAACGATGCAATGCACACGTTGACAAATAGTTTCCTAAGTCGTACGACCTAAACTCGATAGGACACGACACGAGAACTCCAGTTTTGCAACCTGGAGCTCTGATACCACTTTAGGATGTGGCGCCCCAAATGGACAGCACCAAATCCCCCGAATTGTGAGCTCGGTTGTAACGCCCCAACAAGGGCATCCCACGCCTATCCCGCGATACCGGCCCAGCTTGTATATAGAATTACTATCTATATACCCGCCAAAACCGAAGCAAGCGGTGACAAACGGACATCCTAGCTAGGCAGTACTAGACTCACAACAAGTAATAAAAAAAACATAAGTTCGCCGAAGCATAAAACATAATACTCGCATATGGATTCATCAACAATCATACATGCGTTTCACAATTCTTCACAAGTCAAATATCACGAGGGGATAATCATAAATTCATCAACTAAGTGACCAACACGGTTCAACACGAAATCCTCAAGTGCGAGAATGCAAAATCATCCTAAGTGACCGACACGGTCCAAACTAGCATAATAACATCAAAATAGTGAATCCAAGAGTCTCAAAACATAACATAAGCCAAAAAGTGAAGTACGCTACAAACGTAAACAAGTACAAGCTAGACTCAAGATAAGACTCCCAAAGGACCCCGCCTAGCTTGACTCCAAAACGCGACCTGCGGACACGAAAGGTAAAGGACGTCAGTTCAAAAGGAATCGGTGAGGAGAAGTATACATAATATAATATAAGGGGATCAATGCATGCTATAAACATAGGTGCTCATGATCCGAACTCGTTTTGTAAACAATGTAATTTTTTAAAAACATCGGGCATGAACCACACATATAACCGGCCCTGCGAGTTCGGGAACTCCATCCTTTCTTCCCAAAATCAATACCATAAAAGTCCATCCATTACACCATTGATGTTGAGGGTGTACGGTCCCCGTATCCTTATAGTGAAGAGACGGGTCCATGAAACCGGCCTCTCCCATGGAACCTTATCCCCGAAACCTCCTCGCAGCCTTAGTAGAAAGTTTCTTACATTGGGTGGGAACTTCGAATGAGGACAACCGTCGGCCCTTGCCTTCCCGGAATATCACCCACCTTAGCCCCGAGCGCTATAAAAATCCACCAACCAAGCGTCCTTGCAAGGTACAACATAACCTCGCCGTACAACTCACACGTGCATAAAATTCAAATGAAAGTGCTAAAAGAATTTTGGGTACTTATCCCATATACCAAGACATGAATTCAACTTCTAAACCGTTTTCCAAAAGCAATATTCATAATTTGTGCAAGGCTCACAAACCTTGGCTTATTATGCCTACATATGCCTTTTTACAAAACGGGAGTTCAAAACCATCAAACATGATAGGTCATATATCTGTCCACAGTTTTAGAAGCATTTTACATATATATAACTCCTCACCTTTACCACGAACCAACCGACGAACCACCACGAGCAACTAAGTTGACTCGTCCGGAGACCGACCACCTAACAAGACAACGTACTAACAAGGTAAGACTCGACTCGGAACCCAACAAGACGACGCACGGCTTTGACATGAATGCAAATATGCTAATGATGTTCAAGGAATGTTCGACGATGGTATATATTGGCAATTATGATCAAATTACATCATATAAGTCATGTATCAAGTTCTCAAGTCATATGTATTAAGCGACCTATGAATCATACTTAACACAATTTAATTAAACGCATAACTTAGTTAATTAAACGCATAACTCGTCAAGAAGGCTGTGATTATTAATTTAAAAGGTTGCTGAATTTTAGGGGTTTGACCAAATTATAGAAGGAGGCATAAACCGTGAAGAAGACCGGTCCGAAATTTTAAGATGTAGGGTAAAACTCGTTTTGGAAGGGCAGGTTGATTGGATCAAGGTTAACGTATAACCGAGAAATGGAAGAAGGTAAGAAGATATAAGAATCAGAGTGGAATTAAGAATAGGACCAGTCGAGAGCCTTATCAGTTTCTCCGGTGACACGTTGAAGATATTAAAGACAAGCCAAGAGTAGAGCTAGCTTTTGGGTTCAGACCATACCTTGGGAACATAAAGGTTTTGGCTTCAAATTCATTTCCACGGTGAACGGTACTTCAGACATCCATGGCATATGCATACACGCCTTGTTAATTTAAATAACTTTGATAATCTGTACTTTGACTCTTTGAGGTATTAATTTTGGTTGTATAATCGATATTGGATTTAAGTAAGTGATAATTGTTTCCTAGCCTTTTGTGGTTGTTTTGATTAAGTTGTCGTAATTGGATGTCTTGATACTTTCTCCTTGATGTTTGTTCTTCGTTGTGAGTGTATTTTGTATTTTGAACTTCGTTACCTGCTTTTTGAGAGACGGGGTTCTCTCGTTGTTGATTTTGAGAGACGGGGTTCTCTCATTGTTGTTCGAGAAACGGGGTTCTCTCGTTGTTGCTTTTGAGAGACGGGGTTCTCTCATTGTTATTCGAGAGACGGGGTTCTCTCCTTGTTGCTTGTGAGGAATGGGGTTCCTTCATTAATTGTTTTCAGATAGATAGTGAATCCGAGGACGGATTCTTTTAAGGGGGAGAGGTTGTAACGCCCCAGTTTTTTTTTATTAGTACAACATGACGTATGTGTTTACCAAATTGCGCGAAATAATTATTTATACGTGTTTATATATTTAATTTTATTTTAATCATATTTATTGTTAATTATGTTAATTATTATATCTTAAGTTTTATTAATAATTAATTTTATACGTTAATGAGAAATGTTATTAATTAATTATGTAATGTAATTGTGTTAACCAATATTTGAATCATTTCGTCCATTTACTTTAATTGCATTTAATTAATGAACTTTGTTATTAAAATCATAATTGATGCATGAATTTATATTTATAAATAAATTATTCGCATTTAACTTTATATTATTTGTTAATATTATGAATTTTAATGTTACATTGTGTATGAGTGACATTTACGTGCTTCGTTTCTATATGAATTGATATCGAAATTTCGTGCAAATTTAATACGTTGGATTTATACGTGTCTTGTATATGAATATATGTTCGTTTCGTATTTTTGAGTTCATTTACATGTGCTTCGGATTTATTTTAATTTTGGAATCCAAGTCGGGGGACTAACGAGCAATTAGCGCACCCTTGGTTCCGTATTTAATATCTTGAGCTCGGCAACTCGGATTCGAGTTTTGTCAATTCCGCTGAACTCGTAACGAAAATTCAAGTTTAGTGAACTTAGCCTTATGTTTTTCTAACGTCATTTGAACCTCCGAAATCCAACCGAAAAACGAAACGGCGACCAAACTCACCTTGCTGCACTAAAATGGCCATAACTCATCCAAACCTTGACCAAATTAACCATGGTTTGATGCTATGAAACCCTAACTCAACAACCTAACCTGATATACTATGCCCTAACCGAACCAACCCTCACACAAACCACAAATCTCAGCCAAAGTAACTGAATTTCCAGTTCTCCCGTAACCTTGCCTTCCTTGGAGATTTTGGAGCTCAAATCTCATCCAATCTTCATCCAATCAACAAGGTAAGCTTAGGTTTGTAATATATGTTCATTTCTGGTCATTTTCATCCTTTCTTCCCCAAATTTGATCATGGTTTCATGAGGTTTTTGGCTGAGTTCGAAATAGTAGGTTTTGAACAATTTTGATGATCTTATTCAATTCTTGATGGTTTTGATTGATTCCAAGCCTGAAAATGATTGTTTTGACATCCTCTTCTCATTTATGATCATTGATTACATGGTAGTTGAGCTATTTATGAGATAGCATGTAACACCCGAGCGCAAGGTGTCACATCCCCCGCACCGAGACCCGACCCGAATATGAAATGGACGATTCATACCCGCGTCAATTCACGGCGAACGGGGACATACACACACTCTATGCTAGGCGGGACTAACCCTTGAACCATAAAATCAGAATAAACATTAAAGCGGAAGTAATAACTGATCCTAATAAAAACAATAGCATTCAAGCTAAAAAAAAAAATAAATCATAACCTCATCCAATTCCATTAGGGCTCAAAACATGTACGGTCCAATAGAAACATTCGTATACAATGATCACAAGTACAAAATGCGAGTGTAATACCAATAAACAAAAGGGCTAGAAACGAAAACAAGACCTACGACTCGAAATCCCGCCTAGCTCCCCTGACACCTGCACAAAACCACTGAAAGCCAAACGGGTTCAGTCCAAAAGGGACTGGTGGGTATAAAAGCAGGGCATAGTATAATATATGACTGTAATTAAACATTCACATGTAAGCTATAATCCCAAATGAGGGTTTTAAAGAATTTCCCAAGTGGGTGAATAGAAATCATCAAAAGGGATTATAACGATTAATTTACATTAGGTCAAGGTCATTAGTGGCCCGGCGAGTGGGCGTGCATTATCTCCAACCAACACCGTGTGTAATTCATTAACATTCATTAACATTCATTCATTCTTTAACATTCATTCATTCTTTTCATGCAATTAATCTTTCGTGCGCATTCAATAACATTTACACCTTCTTCCTCCGGGTTGGTAGCGGGTTTGCAAGGCCCATCCACCCATTCATTGACCAAAAGGGGAACATGACTCCCCAGATGGCACTCAGCGTCCATTCCTCGCTAACTCCTAACGAGGTCCGGTTATGCCGTTCATTGGTGGGACTAGTGTGAGGGTTTACCGTTAGCCCTTGCCTCCTCGGGTCCACACTCACACCAATCCCCTGGGCCCCATTCATTGTGAACATTCATTCATTCTCGCCAAAACATTAGGTAGGATTCAAGAAATAAGGGCTTTACGTTTGCAATCATTTACTCGAGAAAAGACTCAATATATATATATATATACTCGATTACTTTGGCTTAAAAATTTTCACATAGGGAGATATATCGAGTCGTTTTATCTAAGTAGAAGAGAAACCCACCTTAAACGGCAACAAGGAGAACACACGAGCCTCACAGACCGGCCTCGTCTCCAACGGACTCAAAATCTGTGCAAGAGAGGTGAGGTGAGACTCAATATGACCAAATAAGACGCTCGGCAATGAAATGATTATGATATGAATGTATAAGAGATGCTATAATGTAATGGACACGCTCATGTGCACTATTAAAGTCTTAAAGACATATAAATATTCAATTCATTCATTCAATGAAGCATTCGTATTCAAACGAGTTCATATCCTTCACATTTCATGTTAAAGGAATTTAAATTATATAATCAAGTCGTTCAATCTTTCATTCACTTTCATTCGAATTCATGATTTCAATCAAATTATTTCAAGAAATTCAAATATAATCATAGCACAAGTTAAATCACATTTAAATTTAGAACATAAACAATTAAACACATTCAATCGCATTTAAAACTAGAAGTTAAACGATTAAATACATTCAATTAAATTTCGAAAATTAAATAAAACATGAAATCGGTAACAATTAAATTCTATAATTTAATTAAATCAAATAACAATTAATATTTCATAAACATATATAAATATATAATTAAATATAATATACATATACTATATTATATTATATTATATATATACATATATATAATACATGCACGTACACACATGCATGCAAATTTTAAATTTAACAAAAATCTCCATGCATGCAATATGCATGAAATCTCATGTATTAAGATCATTCATGCATGCAAAACAATTAAAATGCACGCAATTACTTATACAAAACAACATTAATGCCATGCATGCAATTACTTATACAAAACAACACATGCATTTCATGCATAACAACTAATACATGACAGAAGGAAAAGAAAAGCATCAGCAGCAGTTGAATAACAACACAGCAGCAGTTCTCGGCAACAGACAGCAAGAAATTACAAGGTGACACCCCCGTGTCACCCTTAAAGAACTAACCGAGACACCCCCGTGTCTCGGTACAAAAGTTTCAGGCCAAAACTGCACCCCCGTTCACGCTGGAAAGAAAGGAAAAGACACACCCGTGTCTCGCCTGCACATCCCCTGTTTTTCTAGCTTAAGACGCAGCAACAACTCAAGCAACAAATAGGCAAGATATGCAGCTTCAATTGGCATGAAATGCAACAACAAACCAGCCCTAACAAAGCACAAAACTGACAGCAAAAGCAAGGAGGAAACGCAGCAGTTTGACAGCAACTTTCAGGCCAAGAAAACAGGGCATAAATCGCGAGATAACAGGGCATAAATCGCGAGAAAACAGGGCATGATTGATCCTCTTCATCTCCACATATTCAAGTCAGTTTAGGCTATCAAATATGCAGCAAAAAGGACACTAAATCAACGTATAACTCAGTTCCAAAAGAGTTCAAAGAAGAAAGAAGGCATAGGTGACCCATCATGAACATTTCTCAACATGCCATAACTGATATCTCACAAATACCTCAACTACCATGTAATAAATGATCATAAGTGAGAAGAGGATGTTAAAACAATCAATTTCAGGCTTGGAATCAAACAAATCCATCAAGAAACGAAAGAGATCATCATGAATGCTCAAAACCTATTAATTTCTAATTCTGTTAAAAACCTCATGAAACCATCATCAAATTTGGGGATCAATGAATGAAAATGACTCATATTGGATGTACATAACATATCCAAGCTTACCTTGTGGATTAATGGAGGTTTGGAAGGAGATTTTAGCTTGAATCTCTTGGTAGGGCTTGAGCTACGGGAAAAACTGGGAAGCAGATGATGTTTGGCCAATTTTCAGCAAGTGGGAAGGGTTATCTCGGTTTGGGCATGGTATACCAGGTTAGGTGGTTGAGTTAGGTTTCCAAAGCATCTAACCATAGTTAATTTGGTGAAGGTTTGGATAAGATATGGCCATTTTAATGCAACAAGGTCAATTTCGTCGCCGTTTCGTTTTTCGGTTGAATTTAGGAGGTTCAAGTGACGTTAGAAAAATATAAGGCTAAGTTTACTAAACTTGAATTTTTGTTACGAGTTCAGCGAAGTTGACGGAACTCGAATCCGAGTTCCCGAGCTCAAGATATTAAATACGGAACCAAGGGTGCGCTAAGTGCTCGTTAGCCCCCGACTTGGATTCCAAAATTCAAATTAAATCCGAAACACAAGCAAATGAATCCGAAAATACGAAACGAACAAATATTCATATACAAGACACGTATTAAGTTCAGCATATTAAATTCGCATAAAATTCCGGTATCAATTCAAATAGAAACGAAGCACGTAAATGTCACTCGTACGCAAAGTATCAATAAAAGCCATAACATTAACATTAATAAACAATTAAATTCATATATAATATATTATATGTAATAATGCATGCATACGTATATATATATATATATTATAATACATGCATGCATAATAAGTTATAAAATCTAAAATACATGCATAACATGCACACGTAACAATTAGCATATATATATATAAATATATTTCTATTATATAAATGTATTTAATATTAATAATATTAAATAAAACCATTAACATTTAATACATTTAATAAATTAAATATGTAAAATACGTATAATTAATTATTCACGCAATCTGAAAAACACATACGTCATGCTATACAAAATAAGAAAAACGGGGGCGTTACAACCTCTCCCCCTTAAAAGAATCCGTCCTCGGATTAACAATCTGCCTGAAAACAATTATTGAAGGAACCCCGTTCCTCACCAACAACAAAGAGATAATCCCCGTCTCTCAAACATTAATGAGAGAACCCCGTCTCTCAAGAGCAACAAAGAGAGAACCCCGTCCCTCAAAAACAGCAAAGAGAGAACCCCGTCTCTCGCAAGCAAAGAGAGCACCCCGTCTCTCGAACGAAAATATGAGAATCCCCGTCTCTTACAAATAACAACAAAGCAAGGAAGTCTCCAATACTTCTGAGCAACACAATGCAAAACAAAAATTAAAATCACGTAAAACGCCTAAAGCAGGTAACAGATATCATCCACGTTGATCAACAATTATTCCAAGTTAACATGATAGGAAATCAAAGCACATAGCAGAAAACTATTTGAATTAAATTCGCATGGATGCGTGTATCGTGGATGCTTCAGGTACCGTTCACCGTAGTTACATAATTCAGAATGGTATGTTTCGTTGTCCAAAGCGTGGTTTGCCCCGAAAGTGAATTCAATGCGCGACTTGTCTTTAAGCTCTTCAGGGTACCCCAACCAAGCAGTTGATAGATCCTCTAGGGATTTCATTCTTTATTCCCTTCTGACTTGTCCTGCTTCCAATCTTCTTCGATCTTTCGTCATTTCCCATAATCTTCTTTCGACCAACCAACTCTTTTTAATTAACTGAGCTTGACCTCCCCGATTCCCCTTGATCATTCGTCCCGAATTTCAGATCCATAGTTACTTCCTTTACCCATACCAAAACCTGACCTACCATTGAAGATAACTACTCTTGGCGTCTGTAAAAGTTCATTCCCGACCTTAAAATGCATGCTATACAAATCTCTTTCTTTCTTCCATTCGATTGGCCCCTTTTACTCTCTTTAATTCTTTAGGGTGAAATTTAGTATTCGGCCCCTAAAATTCTTTGACCGAAGAGAGAATGCTCTTGATGATTCTTGAGATTTGATTTAGGTTTCCCAATGTTCATCCTTATCAGTTTGTTGCTTCTGAAATCTCTTTTCAAATTCATTGAGCCAAGCTTTATTAATAACATCTCTTTTCTACGGTAACTTGAATCGATTACCCCTTGCCATCGCAACGTGGGAGTTTCCTTAAACTCCCTCACAATTCCCTTGTCTTCCGAAATGTATCTCCGTTATTTCTATTCATTATTTTTTTTTCAGCCACAACTTCAAGTTTAAGTTCTCCTCTCGGTCATCCTTTCCCCCCTTAACTTTTTTTTTTTTTTTGTCGTTACACCTTGAACCTCATCAATCCTTCTTTCATCGAAATTCTTGATAAAAAAAAAATTTTTATTACGAGAAATTTTAACTGTCATAAAGACCCAAGGATTTGGCCTTTTAACTCCTTTCCCAAATTTTCTTGACAATTGAAACTCCCTTTTTTATTCCTGTTCGACCCGAACACCCCTAAACCAACTTCCATTTCACATTCCTTCTGAAATTTCTTTCTACCAACCTATGCCTTACTTGAAGTTCTTTGTTTCCCGAATCATCTTTCTTGTCATGTGCCATCCCGTTATTCCCTTTCTCTTAACTCAGATATGGCTCGAGCGAAGAGGTACTTGATAAATGAGATGACAGAACTTCCTATCAAGTAAACACTAAAATGCATGTCGGGTTAAAATGACAATGCACGTGACACACTTGCAACAATTAAACATGTAACATATTAGAGCCACTAAATTAGAAAGAAATACGCGCACGAACCAAAGTAAAGAAAATAAGCAATTGATGCAAAGTATGATGCACGTGCCATGAATGTTTTGGAACATGTCACCAATGTGGTAAGTTGTTAGCTCGGTAGCTTTTCCTCGTTCCTCCAATCCCGAGGTTACTTTGACTTGGTGATTATTCTTTGCCTTCGAGATTTCCATAAATCGTTGAAGATCAACTTATATCTTCCACTATCTGAGATTGCAATTTCTTGATCCCTAATTCTTCCACGCTCAAGGAGTTAGCATTCAAACTTTTCCTCAAATTTCAACCTCTAATTGCTTATACTCGAGCACATAATTTCCTAGCAAAGAGTCTTTGCCTTCCTTTACCGTTTCCATTTGTTGCTCCATATCTTCCAATTCAACCTCACAACATGACAATTCAGCTTGGATTTGGAAAATGAACTCAATCCTGTCCTTAGCATTATCACCCTCCATGAATTGTAGTTATCCTATTACTTATCTTTCTTTAACTCCTTCTCGACTCGCTTCCCATCTTAGTCTAACTCCCGAGCAGCTGAATCCAGCTTCTTCCCGATCTTGACTTCTAAAACTCGATTTCTGATCACTAGGCTTAGTCACAAATCCTTCTTTGCCAACCCTTGTTCATAACTCCTATCGAACCCATTTCATCTTGACTTTCTTACTTATTAATACCTCTTCAATGACCCGAACCTGGGACCAAAATACCTTCAAGGTGTGTTCACTTCATCCCTTAGGTTGAAAGATTCTGTTGAATTCAATTAAAGGTACCTTAAGTAATAGAGCAGTGTATATCGATCCTCTAGGTCATAACCATCTCGCGATCAATCCTTATTTCACCAAGTGTCCTTCTACCACCACATCTTTAAATCCGGACCTTCTATTCCGAATCCTAACCTTTGAACTCTAGCGCCATCTAGAAAGCCCCACATCTCGAATTCTCCACATTCTTCCCGGGTATATCCTTCCTATCTGCCATGCCTCAGAAAAAGCTTGCAATCGATCGTCTTTGTCATAGAACTTGGCCGTGGTTTGATATTATCATCATAACCTGTAATTCATAACTTATTTCGGAGATATATGCATGCGATTAATACATGCTCATGGCACATATTCAATATAGAATGCAACAAGTAATTCGACTAGATTAAAAGAAAGACAATATCATGTTCAAAATCGATGCAATGCGCACAGTATCACATAGTTCCTATGCCGAACGACCTAAACTGACCCACACGACACGAGAGCCCGAGTTTTGTAACCTGTAGCTCTGATACCACTTAAGGATGTAACACCCGAGCGTAAGGTGTCACATCCCCCGCACCGAGACCCGACCCGACCCGAATATGAAATGGACGATTCATACCCGAGCCAATTCACGGCGAACGGGGACATACACACACTCTATGCTGGGCGGGACTAACCCTTGAACCATAAAATCAGAATAAACATTAAAGCGGAAGCAATAACTGATCCTAATAAAAACAATGGCATTCAAGCTAAAAAATAATAAATCATAACCTCATCCAATTCCATTAGGGCTCAAAACATGTACGCTCCAATAGAAACATTCGTATACAATGATCACAAGTACAAAATGCGAGTGTAATACCTATAAACCAAAGGGCTAGAAACGAAAACAAGACCTACGACTCGAAATCCCGCCTAGCTCCCTTGACACTTGCACAAAACCACTGAAAGCCAAACGGGTTCAGTCCAAAAGGGACTAGTGGGTATAAAAGCAGGGCATAGTACAATATAAACATTCACATGCAAGCTATAATCCCAAATGAGGGTTTTAAAGAATTTCCCAAGTGGGTGAATAGAAATCATCAAAAGGGATTATAACGATTCATTTACATTAGGTCAAGGTCATTAGTGGCCCGGCGAGTGGGCGTGCATTATCTCCAACCAACACCTTGTGTAATTCATTAACATTCATTAACATTCATTCATTCTTTAACATTCATTCATTCTTTTCATGCAATTAATCTTTCGTGCGCATTCAATAACATTTACACCTTCTTCCTCCGGGCTGGTGGCGGGTTTGCAAGGCCCATCCACCCATTCATTGACCAAAAGGGGAACATGACTCCCCAGATGGCACTCAGCGTCCATTCCTCGCTAACTCCTAACGAGGTCCGGTTACGCCGTTCATTGGTGGGACTAGTGTGAGGGTTTACCGTCAGCCCTTGCCTCCTCGGGTCCCCACTCACACCAAGCCCCTGGGCCCCATTCATTGTGAACATTCATTCATTCTCGCCAAAACAATAGGTAGGATTCAAGAAATAAGGGCTTTACGTTTGCAATCATTTACTCGAGAAAAGACTCAATATATATATATATACTCGTATTACTTTGGCTTAAAATTTTTCACATAGGGAGATATATCTAGTCGTTTTATCTAAGTAGAAGAGAAACCCACCTTAAACGGCAACAAGGAGAACACACGAGCCTCACAGACCGGCGTCGTCTCCAACGGACTCAAAATCTATGCAAGAGAGGTGAGGTGAGACTCAATATAACCAAATAAGACGCTCGGCAATGAAATGATTATGATATGAATGTATAAGAGATGCTATAATGTAATGGACACGCTCATGTGCACTATTAAAGTCTTAAAAACATATAAATATTCAATTCATTCATTCAATGAAGCATTCGTATTCAAACGAGTTCATATCCTTCACATTTCACGTTAAAAGAATTTAAATTATATAATCAAGTCGTTCAATCATTCGTTCACTTTCATTCGAATTCATGATTTCAATCAAATTAATTCAAGAAATTCAAATATAATCATAGCAAAAGTTAAATCACATTTAAATTTAGAACATAAATAATTAAACACATTCAATCGCATTTACAATTAGAAGTTAAACGATTAAATATATTCAATTATATTTTGAAAATTAAATAAAACATGAAATAGGTAACAATTAATTTCTATAATTTAATTAAATCAAATAACAATTAATATTTCATAAACATATATAAATATATAATTAAATATAATATACATATACTTTATTATATTATATTATATTATATATATACATATATGTAATACATGCACGTACACACATGCATGCAAATTTTAAATTTAACAAAAATCTCCATGCATGCAATATGCATGAAATCTCATGCATTAAGATAATCCATGCATGCAAACCAATTAAAATGCATGCAATTACTTATACAAAACAACATTAATGCCATGCATGCAATTACTTATACAAAACAACACATGCATTTCATGCATAACCACTAATACATGACAGAAGGAAAAGAAAAGCGTCAACAGCAGTTGAATAACAACACAGCAGCAGTTCTCGGCAACAGACAGACAAGAAATTACAAGGTGACACCCCCGTGTCACCCTTAAAGAACTAACCGAGACACCCTCGTGTCTCGGTACAGAAGTTTCAGGCCAAAACTGTACCCCTGTTCACGCTGGAAAGAAAGGAAAAGACACACCCGTGTCTCGCCTGCACATCCCCTGTTTTTCTAGCTTAAGACGCAGCAACAACTCAAGCAACAAATAGGAAAGATATGCAGCTTCAATTGGCATGAAATGCAACAACAAACCAGCCCTAACAAAGCATAAAACTAACAGCAAAAGCAAGGAGGAAACGCAGCAGTTTGACAGCAACTTTCAGGCCAAGAAAACAGGGTATAAATCGCGAGAAAACAGGGCATGATTGATCCTCTTCATCTCCATATATTCAAGTCAGTTTAGGCTATCAAATATGCAGCAAAAAGGACACTAAATAAACGTATAACTCAGTTCCAAAAGAGTTCAAAGAAGAAAGAAGGCATAGGTGACCCATCATGAACATTTCTCAACATGCCATAACTGATATCTCACAAATACCTCAACTACCATGTAATAAATGATCATAAGTGAGAAGAGGATGTTAAAACAATCAATTTCAGGCTTAGAATCAAACAAATCCATCATGAAACGAAAGAGATCATCATGAATGCTCAAAACCTATTAATTTCTAATTCTGTTAAAAACCTCATGAAACCATGATCAAATTTGGGGATTAATGAATGAAAATGACTCATATTGGATGTACATAACATATCCAAGCTTACCTTGTGGATTAATGGAGGTTTGGAAGGAGATTTGAGCTTGAATCTCTTGGTAGGGCTTGAGCTACGGGAAAAACTGGGAAGCAGATGATGTTTGGCCAATTTTCAGCAAGTGGGAAGGGTTATCTCGGTTTGGGCATGGTATAGCAGGTTAGGTGGTTGAGTTAGGTTTCCAAAGCATCCAACCATAGTTAATTTGGTCAAGGTTTGGATAAGATATGGACATTTTAATGCAACCAGGTCAATTTTGTCACCGTTTCGTTTTTCGGTTGAATTTCGGAGGTTCAAGTGACGTTAGAAAAATATAAGGCTAAGTTTACTAAACTCGAATTTTCATTACGAGTTCAGCGATGTTGACGGAACTCGAATCAGAGTTCCTGAGCTCAAGATATTAAATACGGAACCAAGGGTGCGCTAAGTGCTCGTTAGCCCCCGACTTGGATTCCAAAATTCAAATTAAATCCAAAACACAAGCAAATGAATCCGAAAATATGAAACGAACAAATATTCATATACAAGACACGTATAAGTTCAACATATTAAATTCGCATAAAATTCCGGTATCAATTCAAATAGAAACGAAGCACGTAAATGTCACTCATACGCAAAGTATCAATAAAAGCCATAATATTAACATTAATAAACAATTAAATTCATATATAATATATTATATGTAATAATGCATGCATACGTATATATATATATTATAATACATGCATGCATAATAAGTTATAAAATCTAAAATACATGCATAACATGCACACGTAACAATTAGCATATATATATATATATATATAAATATATTTCTATTATATAAACGTATTTAATATTAATAATATTAAATAAAACCATTAACATTTAATACATTTAATAAATTAAATATGTAAAATGCGTATGATTAATTATTCGCGCAATCTGAAAAACACATACGTCATGCTATACAAAATAAGAAAAACGGGGGCGTTACATAGTAGTTATGGCACATTGAGAAAATTTTCATGTCATGTCACGTATGCCTTCTTTTCATGCTTATGCTCTTTTGGGACTGAGTTATATGTCATATGGGTGTTCTTTTGCTGCACATTTGATAGCCTAACTTACATGAACTTGTTGGGATTAAGGGAGATCAGTCATGCCCTGTTTTCGTGTGATTTTTTTGCCCTGTTTTTTACCTGAAATTTTGCTGTCAGCTGCTGCGCCTTCTTGTTCTTGTTGCTGTCAGTTTTGTGAATTGTTAGGGCTGGTTTGTTGTTGCATTTCATGCCATTTGTTGCTGCATAGCTTGCCCGTTTATTGCTTTGATTGTTGCTGCTTTTTAAGCCATGAAACAGGGGATAAGTCTGCCTATTGAGCTGCTGCGTTCATTTGACACGGGGGTGTCATTCTTTTCCTCTTCAGCATGAAACGGGGGTGCATAAATGTATGATGTCTCTGTACCGAGACACGGGGGTGTCTCGGTTTTTTCTATGTTGGTGACACGGGGGTGTCACCTTTTTAAATCCAAACTTAAGCGTACGTGATTGAGTTGCAGGCGTACTTATGTTGTATTTGCATGTTGAATGCATGGGTTGTGGTTGTGCTGTAGTATAATATATGCATGTGGAATTGGTTTGATGCATGAAAATTTCATGAATATTATGGTTGCATGCACATTGTTTTCTTTTGCATGCATGTGTTTAGTTGCATGAAAATTTCATGCATATTGCATGCATGTGTGTACGTTGCATGCATGTGGTGTATATATATATATATATATATATTTACTATATATTTATATATGTTTATTAAATATTAAATAATATTTGATTTAATTGAATTATAGAATTTAATTGTTACCGATTTCATGTTTGATTTAATTTCCAATTTTAAATTGAATGTGTTTAATTGTTTATGTTCTAATTGTAAGTGTAGTTTAATACGTGCTATGCTCCTAATTGAATTCTTGAATTAATTTGATTGAATGAAAGTGAACGAAAGATCGAATGACTTGATTATATGATTTAAATTCCTTAATAGTGCACATGAACATTTTCATAACATAATCTTATCTTTTATATATATTCATGTCATAATCATTTCATTGTCGAGCGTCTTATTTGGTCATATTGAGTCTCACTTCACCTCTCTTGCACAGATTTTGATTCCGTTGGAGACGAGGCCGGTCTGTGAGGCTCTTGTGTTCTCCTTTTGCCGTTTAAGGTGGGTTTCTCTACTATTAGATAAATGACCCTATATACTCCCAATGTGTAAAGATTTCAGCTAAAAACTATTATATGTATATAGAGTAGTTTTCTAGAGTAAATGATTTCAACGTAAAGCCCTTATTTCATGAACCTACCAAATGTTTTGGCGAGAATGAATGAATGAATGCACAGAATGGGGCCCAGGGACTTGGAGTGAGTGGTGACCCGAGGAGGCAAGGGCTGACGGTGATCCCTCACACTAGTTCCACTAATGAACGGCGTAACCGGACCTCGTTAGGAGTTAGCGAGGAATGGACGCTGAGTGCCATATGGGGAGTCATGTTCCCCTTTTGGTCAATGAATGGGTGGATGGGCCTTGCAAACCCGCCACCAACCCGGAGGAAAAAGGTGGAATGTTATTGAATGCGCACGAAAGAATGATATGCATGAAAAGAGTGAATGAATGAATGTTAATGAATTACACGAGGGGTTGGTTGGAGATAACGCACGCCCAGTCGTCGGGCCAATAATGACCTAATGTTAATGAATCGTTATAATCCCTTTTCATGATTTCTATTCACCCACTTGGGAAACTCTTTAAAAACCTCACTTGGGATTATAGCTTGCATGTGAATGTTTAATTACCGTTGTATATTATATTTATGCCCTGTTTTATACCCACCAGTCCCTTTTGGACTGAACCCGTTTGGCTTTCAGTTGTGTTGTGCAGGTGTCAAGGGAGCTAGGCGGGATTTCGAGTCATAGGTCTTGCATTCGTTTTTAGCCCTTGTATTTTGGTCTTATACTCACATATTGCACTTTTGATCATTGTATATGAACTTTACTGGAGCGTACATGTTTTGAGCCTTTATGGCATTTGAGGGTGTATATGACTTAAAATTGGAATTGTGATGCTCATTGCATATATACATGATGTATATTCGTTTATTGCTTCCGCTTTTATATTTTACACTGTTTTATGGTTCAAGGGTTAGTCTCGCCTAGCATAGAGTGTGTGTATGTCCCCGTTCGCCGTGATTTGGCTTGGGTATGGATCGTCTATTTCTTACTCGGGTCGGGTCTCGGTGCGGGGGATGTGACACCTTGTGCTCGGGTGTTTCATCCTTAAGTGGTATCAGAGCCTCGGGTTGCAAAACTCGGGTTCTCGTGTCGTTTGGATCAGTCTAGGTCGTTCGGCATAGGAACTATGTGATAATGTGTGCATTGCATCGATCTTGAATATAAAATTGTCTTTCTTTTTAATTTTGGCGAATTGCCTGTTGCATTTTATATGGGATTCGTGCCTTTCGTGTTGAATATGTGCCATATGCATGTACTAATCGCATGCATATATCCTTGAAATAAGTTATGAATTACAGGTTATAAAGATAATATCAAACCAAGGCCAAGTTCAACGATAAAGACGATCTATTGTAAGCTCTTCCTGAGGTACGGAGGATAGGAGAATATGGAGAGTTCGAGATGTTAGGCCTTCCTATATGGAGCTAGAGTTCAAGGGTTGGGAGCCGGAATGGGAGGCTTCACTTTAGGGATGCAAGGGTAGAGAAGCACTTGGTAAGATAAGAATTGATCGGGGAAAACATTTATGACTCCTAATATGGGTATATACGGCTCTCCTACATAAGATGCCATAATTGGGATCAATGAGATCGTTCAACCTAAGGAATAAAGTAAATGAACCTTGAAGGTATTTTGGTTCAGGGTTCGAACTATCGAAGAGGTATCGAGGACGGAGAGGAGTTAAGGTAAAATAAATCCAGGGGTAATTGGACAGCAAGAGTTGTCAAAGAAGGGTTTCTAAGTAAATATGGGAATTAGAAATCGAGATTGTGGAGCTGAAGATCGAGAAGAGTTTAAATTTAGGTGCTCTAGATTTCGATTAAGACAGAAACGAGTAGGGAAGGGAATAGAGTAAGGCAATTGACGGGGTAAATACAAATTTTGGAAAGGTGGTGACATTGAGGACGAGAATTGAGTTCGTTTTCCAAATCCAAGTAAATTGCTGAGCTATGAGGTTGAATTGGGAGATATGGAGCAACAAATGGAAATGGTAAAGAAAGGCAAAGGCTCTTTGGGAGGAAATCATGCGCTCAGGTATAAGCAATCGGAAAACAAGGTTAATTCGTCAATTTAAGTTCATAAAGGATAAGCACGGGAGTCTTGATCACGGTGATGGTGAGAAATAGGGTTCTGAATTACATTAGGGTTCAAGTTTGTAAAAGAATTTGGGCAATGTTGAAGGGTGATTCTCGGGGAGAAATGCAGAGGCCAATTCAGTGGATGTTGAAGAAATCAGGGATCGTGAAATTTCAATTCCAGAAAGTGAAAGATACAAGTGATGCGAAAAGATTCATGGAAAACTTGAAGACCTTGGGAAAGAGATGGCATGATTAGCAAGTCAAAGTAACCACGTGATTGGAGGAACGAGAAAAAGCTACCGAGCCAACAGCTTGCTATATGGTGACAGGTTCCAAAACATTCATGGCACGTGCATCATATTTCGCATCAAATTATTATTTTCTTTACTTATGTTCGTGCGCTCATTTTATTGGATTTTGTTGCTTTAATGTACTGCATATTTAATTGTTGCAAGTGTGCCACGTGCATCATCATTTTAACCCGACATGCATGCTAGTGTTTATTTGATAGGAAGTTCTTTCATCCCACTTATCAAGTATTTCTTCGATTGGGTCACATCTGAGTTAAGAGGAAAAGAAATAATGAGATGGTACGTTACAATGAAGGTGATGTCAGGAAAATAAAGAAATTCAAGTGAGGGATAGGTTAATGGAAACGGGAATTCATAAGGAGAAGCGAGATTAGAGTTGATTGTAGGGTGTGTGAATCGGACAAGAATAGGAAAGGGGTTTCGGACAATAAGCGAATTAGAAGGGAAGTTAAAAGAAAAACTTTGGGGTTGCCCTTTTGATTAAATCCTCCCTGATGGAAATTATTCATCCAAAATTTCGACAAAAGAAGAATCGATGGGGTTCAACACGCGACAATAGAAATTTAAGGGGGGAGAGCACGGCCGAGGAACATATTGGAAAATTGAATTGGTGCTCGAAGAAATATTTTAGTAGGAATAACGAAATTTCAAATTAAGGAAAATCTAGAAGTTCTAATGGTGGTGATCGAAAATAAATAAAAGAGCCTCAATGGTTAAACCGCTAAAGTGAGCGTTAAATATTAAGTTAGTGTTGAAGGCCACCACGGGATATTGAGGAGAGGGTTTGGCGAGCATTTCTATACATGGGATTTAGATTTTGGAAAATAATGGAATGGTGGAAGAGCTTCTGCGAGACCATTAAATCACTTTAGGGAACAGAAATTAAATCAAATTAATATGTTCGTGATGGCAACCATAGAGGGTAATTTGACTAAGGATTGGAGGAGTTCGGACATCACTTAACAAAATAAAACCCTACTGCATCGCTAGTCGTTTTCCATAACGAGTTAGAAGGAATTTGAGCAGAAAAGAATCAGAAAGAAGTGACTATGCAAGGACCTAATCTGAATCTCAAGAAGTATCAAGGAAGTTTTCCCTCGATTAGAAATTTGGGTGGACAGAAAATTAAGGCACGCTTGATGGCTCTAAGAGGATGAAGGGATGTGAAAATGATCTACGAAGAGATTAATCCAAACTTTTGGGAACCGATGATTATAACCCGGTTTGGGAAAGAACTCGTCAAGAAGGCTGTGATTATTAATTTAAAAGGTTACTGAATTTTAGGGGTTTCACCAAATTATAGAAGGAGGCATAAACCGTGAAGAAGACCGGTCCGAAATTTTAAGATGTAGGGTAAAACTCGTTTTGGAAGGGCAGGTTGATTGGATCAAGGTTAACGTATAACCGAGAAATGGAAGAAGGTAAGAAGATATAAGAATCAGAGTGGAATTAAGAATAGGACCAGTCGAGAGCCTTATCAGTTTCTCCGGTGACACGTTGAAGATATTAAAGACAAGCCAAGAGTCGAGCTAGCTTTTGGGTTCAGACCATACCTTGGGAACATAAAGGTTTTGGCTTCAAATTCATTTCCACGGTGAACGGTACTTCAGACATCCATGGCATATGCATACACGCCTTGTTAATTTAAATACTTTGATAATCTGTACTTTGACTCTTTGAGGTATTAATTTTGGTTGTATAATCGATATTGGATTTAAGTAAGTGATAATTGTTTCCTGGCCTTTTGTGGTTGTTTTGATTAAGTTGTCGTAATTGGATGTCTTGATACTTTCTCCTTGATGTTTGTTCTTCGTTGTGAGTGTATTTTGTATTTTGAACTTCGTTACCTGCTTTTTGAGAGACGGGGTTCTCTCATTGTTGTTCCAGAGACGGGGTTCTCTCGTTGTTGATTTTGAGAGACGGGGTTCTCTCATTGTTGTTCGAGAGACGGGGTTCTCTCGTTGTTGCTTTTGAGAGACGGGGTTCTCTCATTGTTATTCGAGTGACGGGGTTCTCTCCTTGTTGCTTGTGAGGAACGGGGTTCCTTCATTAATTGTTTTCAGATAGATAGTGAATCCGAGGACGGATTCTTTTAAGGGGGAGATGTTGTAACGCCCCAGTTTTTTTTTATTAGTACAGCATGACGTATGTGTTTACCAAATTACGCGAAATAATTATTTATACGTGTTTATATATTTAATTTTATTTTAATAATATTTATTGTTAATTATGTTAGTTATTATATCTTAAGTTTTATTAATACTTAATTTTATATGTTAATGAGAAATGTTATTAATTAATTATGTAATGTAATTGTGTTAACCAATATTTGAATCATTTCGTCCATTCACTTTAATTGCATTTAATTAATGAACTTTGTTATTAAAATCATAATTGATTCATGCATTTATATTTATAAATAAATTATTCGCATTTAACTTTATATTATTTGTTAATATTATGAATTTTAATGTTACATTGTGTATGAGTGACATTTACGTGCTTCGTTTCTATATAAATTGATATCGAAATTTCATGCAAATTTAATATGTTGGATTTATACGTGTCTTGTATATGAATATATGTTCGTTTCGTATTTTTGAGTTCATTTACATGTGTTTCGGATTTATTTTAATTTAGGAATCCAAATCGGGGGACTAACGAGCAATTAGCGCACCCTTGGTTCCGTATTTAATATCTTGAGCTCGGCAACTCGGATTCGAGTTCTGTCAATTCCGCTGAACTCGTAACGAAAATTCGAGTTTAGTGAACTTAGCCTTATATTTTTCTAACGTCATTTGAACCTCCGAAATCCAACCGAAAAACGAAACGGCGACCAAACTCACGTTGCTGCACTAAAATGGTCATAACTCATCCAAACCTTGACCAAATTAACCATGGTTTGATGCTATGAAACCCTAACTCAACCACCTAACCTGATATACTATGCCCTAACCGAACCAACCCTCACACAAACCACAAATCTCAGCCAAAGTAACTGAATTTCCAGTTCTCCCGTAACCTTGCCTTCCTTGGAGATTTTGGAGCTCAAATCTCATCCAATCTTCATCCAATCAACAAGGTCAGCTTAGGTTTGTAATATATGTTCATTTCTGGTCATTTTCATCCTTTCTTCCCCAAATTTGATCATGGTTTCACGAGGTTTTTGGCTGAGTTCGAAATAGTAGGTTTTGAACAATTTTGATGATCTTATTCAATTCTTGATGGTTTTGATTGATTCCAAGCCTGAAAATGATTGTTTTGACATCCTCTTCTCATTTATGATCTTTGATTACATGGTAGTTGAGCTATTTATGAGATAGCTGTTATGGCACATTGAGAAAATTTTCATGTCATGTCACGTATGCCTTCTTTTCATGCTTGAGCTCTTTTGGGACTGAGTTATATGTCATATGGGTGTTCTTTTGCTGCACATTTTTGAGATAGCCTAACTTACATGAACTTGTTGGGATTAAGGGAGATCAGTCATGCCTGTTTTCGTGTCATTTTTTTGCCCTGTTTTTGGCCTGAAATTTTGTTGTCAGCTGTTACGTCTTCTTGTTCTTGTTGCTGTCAGTTTTGTGAATTGTTAGGGCAGGTTTGTTGTTACATTTCATGCCATTTGTTGCTGCATATCTTGCCTGTTTATTGCTTTGGTTGTTGCTGCGTTTTAACCCATGAAACAGGGGATAAGTCTGCTTGTTGAGCTGCTGCGTTCATTTGACACGGTGTCAATCTTTTCCTCTTCAGCATGAAACGGGGGTGCATAAATGTCTGATGTCTATGTACCGAGACACGGGGGTGTCTCGGTTTGTCCTATGTTGGTGACACGGGGGTGTCACCTTTTTAAATCCAAATTTATGCGTACGTGATTGAGTTGCAGGCGTGCTTATGTTGTATTTGCATGGTGAATGCATGGGTTGTGGTTGTGCTGTAGTATAATATATGCATGTGGAATTGGTTTGATGCATGAAATTTCATGAATATTGTGGTTGCATGCACATTGTTTTCTTTTGCATGCATGTGTTTAGTTGCATGAAAATTTCATGCATATTGCATGCATGTGTGTACGTTGCATGCATGTGGTGTATATATATATATATATATTTACTATATATTTATATATGTTTATTAAATATCAAATAGTATTTGATTTAATTGAATTATAGAATTTAATTGTTACCTATTTCATGTTTGATTTAATTTCCAATTTTAAATTGAATGTGTTTAATTCTTTATGTTCTAATTGTAAATGTGATTTAATTCGTGCTATGCTCCTAATTGAATTCTTGAATTAATTTGATTGAAAATGTGGAATTATGAATTCGAATGAAAGTGAACGAAAGATCGAATGACTTGATTATATGATTTAAATTTCTTAATAGTGCACATGAACATTTTCATAAGATAATCTTATCTTTTATATATATTCACGTCATAATCATTTCATTGTCGAGCGTCTTATTTGGTCATATTGAGTCTCACTTCACCTCTCTTGCACAGATTTTGATTCCGTTGGAGACGAGGCCGGTCCGTGAGGCTCTTGTGTTCTCCTTTTGCCGTTTAAGGTGGGTTTCTCTAATATTAGATAAATGACTCTATATACTCCCAACGTGTAAAGATTTCAGCTAAAAACTATTATATGTATATAGAGTCGTTTTCTAGAGTAAATGATTTCAACGTAAAGCCCTTATTTCATGAACCTACCAAATGTTTTGGCGACAATGAATGAATGAATGCACAGAATGGGGCCCAGGGACTTGGTGTGAGTGGTGACCCCAGGAGGCAAGGGCTGACGGTGATCCCTCACACTACTTCCACTCATGAACGGCGTAACCGGACCTCGTTAGGAGTTAGCGAGGAATGGACGCTGAGTGCCATCTGGGGAGTCATGTTCCCCTTTTGGTCAATGAATGGGTGGATGGGCCTTGCAAATCCACCACCAACCCGGAGGAAGAAGGTGGAATGTTATTGAACGCGCACGAAAGAATGATATGCATGAAAAGAATGAATGAATGAATGTTAATGAATTACACGAGGGGTTGGTTGGAGATAATGCACGCCCACTCGCCGGGGCAATAATGACCTAATGTTAATGAATCGTTATAATCCCTTTTGATGATTTATATCCACCCACTTGGGAAACTCTTTAAAAACCTCATTTGGGATTATAGCTTGCATGTGAATGTTTAATTACCGTTATATATTATATTTATGCCCTGTGTTATACCCACCAGTCCCTTTTGGACTGAACCCGTTTGGCTTTCAGTTGTGTTGTGCAGGTGTCAAGGGAGCTAGGCGAGATTTCGAGTCATAGGCCTTGCATTCGCTTTTAGCCCTTAGATTTTGGTCTTACACTCACATATTGAACTTTTGATCATTGTATATGAACTTTATTGGAGCGTACATGTTTCGAGCCTTGATGGCATTTGAGGGTGTATATGACTTAAAATTGGAACTGTGATGCTCATTGCATATATACATGATGTATGTTCGTTTATTGCTTCCGCTTTAATGTTTTACGCTTTTTTATGGTTCAAGGGTTAGTCCCGCCTAGCATAGAGTGTGTGTATGTCCCCGTTCGCCTTGATTTGGCTCGGGTATGGATCGTCTATTTCATATTCGGGTCGGGTCTCGGTGCGGGGGATGTGACACCTTGCGCTCGGGTGTTACAAAATCATTCCTAGCAACATAACAAACATATTTCCATCAACAAATTCGGATATAATCCATCTAACATGAACCCTAGATTTCAAACTCAAACTTTAAGTTCAAGAAGAAGACCCACATAAGCATTCAAGCAATCTTTACCTTAAGAGTTGAAAATCGAAGAGGAAATCTTGTTCTTTAGTCTTGAATCTCCAGCGTTAATCTCCACTCTTGGTTCTTGAAGATGGCTTGAAGTGTTGTTGGTGTTCTTGAGAGAATATGAATAGGCTTTGAGAGAAACTCTTTGAGAGAATGGCATGAATCTTATGAAATAACGTTAAAATGAACTTAAGTATTATAATCTGATTTGGGTCAGCTATTTGGGTCGCGAACCGGGTCAAATGAATAGGGTTTTAGTGAAATCGGGTCACAAATTGGGTTAATTTCGAAATTGGGTCGCAGGTCAACTGGGTTAAGTAAAAAGGTTGACTTTTCGTAAAACGGCCATAACTTCTTCGTCCGAACTCCGAATTGAGAGATTCAAGAACCCACGAACTTGTAATCGAATTATCTACTCAATTTCATTCAGTTCTAACCAGTTCCAGGCTTGGAAAATAAATTTACCATTTAATCCCTAAATTATGCTTTAATGTCCATATAAGCACATTGTTTCGTCAAAACCTATAAAACATGCTATCAACGCTCAATAATAGCAATACAAGCATATAAGGAATATGTCATAAAGCCACATATATCGTACACTTAATATATTTCACTTATGCACAAATCCATTATCAAATTAAGGCATAATTCCACATAAATCATGCAAGGAGAGGTAAATCGTGCACTCTCGTACCAAACCTTACCTTGACCGAGAAGCGGGGCATCACAACCTCCCCTCCTTCAAGAAATCTGGTCCCCAGATTTACCATCGGAAAAAAACTCAAGGTGAAAACTCCGCACTTCCCTTCCATTTCCCAATTTGCTTCTTCGGACTTGAGTTCTCTTCAAAGTACCTTCACCAAGGGAATTCGACGATTCCTTAACTCTTGGACTTCCTACCCAATCTTCGCTGGTCATCGTACAAATGTTAAATCCGAATCCAATTATGCCTCTTCCACCGGAATAGTCTCCGTCTCCTCTCGAAAATACTCCCTCAATCTGTTCTATAGCTTCAAGTGGTTAGACAGATCTTTGGTTTGACTTGCCACTCTTACCAGTTGTGAGAAAATCCTTCTTGGTATTGCCTTTAAGAAGACCCAATCGCCTATTTCGAATTCCAACTCTTGACTCCTCAATCGGCATTACTCTATTGTCGGTCTTGTACCGCTTCAACATGTAACTTAATCTTCCATACTTGTTGATGCAAAAGGTCTTTGTTAGTGTGCGTACGTTTGATCCGTCTTGATCTTGCTTACTCCCTTCAAAAGATCCCTCCTGATCAGAGCCACCTGATCGTAGCCCACGAGACAAGACACACACAAGAGAGCCCCGTCTCCCAACAAGCAACGAGAGAACCCCGTCTCTCAACAAGAAATGAGAGAACCCCATCTCTCAACAAGCAATAAGAGAACCCTGTCTCTCAACATCTAAGTTTGAAAAAGTTGTCGTCTCATAAACTCCTAAATTCGGGAGAACGTAACATTCCCAAATGACTATAACCAAGGAAATCCAACATCCCTCGGGCACACAAAAGAAAGAGAATCCAACAACTCCCGAGCACAAAAGCACATGCACAACCACTCCAAGCTAAAACATGCAAAGCACAAACAAGACACACAATAGAGGGCCGCTGTACGGTCGAGTCATTCTCTATCGGTGAATTAACGGCGTTCGTCATGACAAAGGCGTCCCTTAAGGCTTACCGCAACAAAGTGCATAAAATCAAGCATGTACGACATCCAAGGTTACAAATATCACAAGAATTAACTCATACTTACATCATACAAGTTCATCGAAGTATCCAAGATCATGCAATTCAATTACTAACTTCACACCTAGTAGTAACATACATAGGAAGGTCATTCGATTCAATTACCAAGCTCATGTCTTGTATTAACATGCGTAGATAAAATCAATTCGAGCATTTAACGTACATCAAGTTGAGAGTATCTAAGCATAGCAATTATAAGTCATACTTTAACAATTGATTCAAGTAGTACTAATCAAGAAATCATAATCTTAGTCATGTATAAGTCTATGCAGCGCTCATGTATACATACAATATGCTCAATGCACATAAGGCATACATTTAATCACATAAGGTCATGCTTTCAAGGTAAACGACATATTCACAATTCCTTTATATCAGACTCTACGGATTCATAGCATGGTTTGAAACATAAGCTCAAGTGTTACCCACATTCATAGTTTAAGAAAGATTACACAAACATCCCCTATGGTTTCTAACAACTTATTATAAACCACCCCATTCTTACTTAATTAGGCATGATTCTCCAATTACATGAAAGTTCCCCACAAATAAATTTCGACATAATTTTTAACAAAATCATGCATCCCAAAACAAGAAAACAAAATGTCTCACAAGTACTCATTCATGCTTCAAATCTATTCAATCATAGCCCATAAATCTCAAGGTTGAATAATACAAATGTAGCACAACTTATCCAAGAAAGCATTTACACAATTGCAGAAGTAGGAGACAAGCTAAATACAAATGTAACATTTATTGTCTATCATTACCGACATAGCATAGAGAGGCTATAGAATAAATCAAGATTAGGTAGAGTGCATGCATCAACTATCAAATATACCACCTGACAAAGAACAATCAATCTCTAACTTACCGTATTCACATTGGCACTTGAAGCAGTTAGCATCGCAAGTCATATGCAGATCAAATAATTACATTGTAGCATATATATATCATCAACAAGTATAACAATCCGGTAGTGACATCCAAACCAAAATGTATGAGTGTTATGCCATGTATGCAATTCATACCTTTCACCATAGTAATGAAGTCATGCTTATCATTTTCTTTCCTTCCATTCAACGCATAGGCACGTGCATGAGCCACGGGCCTTGCCCTACCACCCGAACCGTGAGCCTTCGGTTCGGTACAATTTCTCGCTATGTGTCCGGGGCTTCCACAATTAAAGCATTTCCCTAACTTCTTCCAACAACGGTTCTCATCATGGGTGATACTACCACAATGCTCACACGGTTTACGCCCTTGTGTAGTCGAAGGAGTTTTCTTCTCTTTTTCTTCGTTCTCCATAAGATGGCCTTTAGAAAATGGTTGCGGTGACTTAGAGAACGAGTGTGGAGTTGTCCTCTTATATCCCGAACTGGAACCACTAACACTCTTATTGGCTCCAAGTCTTTGCTCTTCTGCTTCAACCTTTAAAGATTACCCGGTAGCGTCGGCCCAAGTGCCAATGTGCACTGGAGCTAATGATCTTGCTATCTCTCCTCGAAGTCCTTCTACAAATTTCTCACATTTGCAGTCCTCCTCATCGGTCATATGAGGTGCATAAGGGGACACCCGGTTGAACTCGGCAATGTACTCGGTCACGGACATACTTCCTTGCTCCAAGTTCATAAACTCCCTTTCACAGCGCTTCCTTGCTTGTTTCAGTATGTAGTGTGCCCGAAACTCTCTTGCAAACTTCTCCCAAGTAACATTATCTTCACCAACCCCAAGGCGGGATACGGTGCTACGCCACCAATTGTAAGCTTCATAGCTTAGAAGATCAATAGCACACAAGGCTTTCTCTATTTCGGTACAAGTAACAACCCGGAACATTCTCTCAATAGTAGTAATCCAATATTCGGCCTTTAAGTTATCCTTAGTACCCGAAAATATCGGTGACGGCGCCTACTAAACCGGTCATAAACACTTTCAATCGGAGCCGGTGGTGGAGGTGCCGGAGGAGGTGCTTGCACGACTTGTTGTGTATTCATGGCCTGCACAAATTGAGTCATAAAAGCCATGAGATCCACGGGATTCGCTAACGGTGGTGGTGGAGACGGATTTTGATTATTCTCCGGAGGACCTTGCTCGTTTCTACGAGCCGGAGCATGGGCACGATGACGAGGAGGCATCCTACACACAATCTTATCATATATGCATGTCGATTAGTCATATGTTCATGTCACTTAATATCGAGCAAGCAATGTAATTTGCGTAATTTAAAAGCAATAGTTAACGAGATATATATATCATAAGATTGTAGACAAATTAAGACAAGCCAACACCTGATTGTGAAATAATTTAGCACAACGAAGTAATTACCACTTAGGTGACATTAGAAAGTAATCAATGTAACGATCAAAATAGAAACAATGTATTCAATCAAAATGCTCACATGATGCAAGTACAATTATGTTAATCAACAATGTAGCATATGCAAAATGAATCAATTTAAAACACATAAGCAAGTTGTTCCTATTGCCGTACGACTAGACGACTCGAGATGACTCAAGAGCCCGGTTTTGAACCTTCGGCTCTGATACCAACCAAATAGGGTGTAACGCCCCGACAAGGGCATCCCACGCCTATCCCGCGCTACAGGCCCAGCTTGTATATAAAATTACTATCTATATACCCACCAAAACCGAAGCAAGCGGTGACAAACGGACATCCTAGCTAGGCGGTACTAGACTCACAACAAGTAATAAAACAAACATAAGTTCGCGGAAACATAAAACATAATACTCGCATATGGATTTATCAATAATCATCCATACGTTTCACAATTCTTCACAAGTCAAATATCACGAGGGGATAATCATAAATTCATCAACTAAGTGACCAACACGGTTCAACACGAAATCCTCAAGTGCGAGAATGCAAAATCATCCTAAGTGACCGACACGGTCCAAACTAGCATAATAACATCAAAATAGTGAATCCAAGAATCTCAAAACATAACATAAGCCAAAAAGTGAAGTACGCTACAAATGTAAACAAGTACAAGCTAGACTCAAGACAAGACTCTCAAAGGACCCCGCCAAGCTTGACTCCAAAAGGCGACCTGCGGACACGAAAGGTAAAGGACGTCAGTTCAAAAGGAACCGGTGAGGAGAAGTATACATAATATAATATAAGGGGTTCAATGCATGCTATAAACATAGGTGCTCATGATCCGAACTCGTTTGGTAAACAATGTAATTTTTTATAAACATCGGATCATGAACCATACATATAACCGGCCCGGCGAGTTCGGGCACTCCATCATTTCTTCCCAAAATCAATACCATAAAAATCCATCACTTACGCCATTGATGTCAAGGGTGTACGGTCCCCGCATCCTTAAAGTGAAGAGACGGGTCCATGAAATCGGCCTCTCCCTTGGAACCTTATCCCCGAAACCTCCTCGCAGCCCTAGCAAGTTTCTTACATTGGGTGGGAACTTCGAATGAGGACAACCGTCGGCCCTTGCCTTCCCGGAATATCACCCACCTTAGCCCCGAGCGCTATAAAAATCCACCAAGCAAGCGTCCTTACAATGTACAACATAACCTCGCCGTACAACTCACACGTGCATAAAATTCAAATGAAAGTGCTAAAAGCATTTTGGGTACTTATCCCATATACCAAGACATGAATTTTACTTCTAAACCGTTTTCCAAAAGCAATATTCATAATATGTGCAAGGCTCACAAAACTTAGGTTATTATGCCTACATATACCTTTTTACAAAACGGGAGTTCAAAATCATCAAACATGATAGGTCATATATCTGTCCACAGTTTTAGAAGCATTTTACATATATATAACTCCTCACCTTTACCACGAACCAACCGACGAACCACCACGAGAGACTAAGTCGAATCATCCGGAGACCCACCACCTAACAAGAGAACGTACTAACAAGGTAAAACTCGACTCGGAACCCAACAAGACGACGCACGGCTTTGACATGAATGCAAATATGCTAATGATGTGCAAGGAATGTTCGACGATGGTATATATTGGCAATTATGATCACATTGAATCATATAAGTCACGTATCAAGTTCTCAAGTCATATGTATTAAGCGACCTATGAATCATACTTAACACAATTTAATTAAACGCATAACTTAGTCAATTAAGATAACTTAAGCATGCTTAAGGTATAGAGATCATAATATAAGGTATGCATGAGATGACATAACATATAACGAGGTAACAATACAGTAGGGACATAATATAAATAAGTAAGGAACAAACGAGAGGCAAAACAAGTGAAACGAATCAAGAAAACAAGGCTAGGGACAATCTACCCCCGTGGATTTTCCTTCACAAAAAATCAACCCTCGCGGATTAGGTCCAGAAGCTACTGCCTGAAATCCACCCCCATGGATTTTTACACAGAAAAAATCCACCCCAGTGGATTCTGCCCAGAACTTAAAAAAAACATGACAGCAACTTCAAACTCGACAGAAATGAGTTCAAAACACCCCAAAACATGACATTAAGCTTCCAGAACCACAAATAAGCATCATAAATCATCAAGTTACATAATAAAGCACTTAGGAACATATAAACATCAAGAAACCTAGCAATTCATACAAGAACTTCATCTTCTACAAGTTTCATTAAAGCTTCAAGCATAACAATCGTGAAATCAACAATCATGATAGAAATTGTAGGAAATCTATGACATTCTCCATAAAAACACATAAGGAACAAGAATCCGTCATCATATCAAGCTAAAACATGCTAGAACATAGACATGCAAGAATCTTTATAAAAGCTTCAAAGGTCAACAATGGAGGATTTCCCATAGGAGCATAAAAACATGAAATTCTTACACCAAATCATTCGTAGCAACATAAGAAACAGATTTCCATCAACAAATTCGGATATAAACCATCTAACATGAACCCTAGATTTCAAACTCAAGCTTCAAGTTCAAGAAGAAGACCCACATAAGCATTCAAGCAATCTTTACCTTAAGAGCTTAAAATCGAATAGGAAATCTTGTTCTTTAGTCTTGAATCTCCAACTTTAATCTCCACTCTTGGTTCTTGAAGATGGCTTGAAGTGTTCTTGGTGTTCTTGAGAGAATTTGAATAGGTTTGAGAGAAACTCTTTGAGAGAATGGCTTGAATCTTATGAAATAAAGTTAAAATGAACTTAAGTATTATAATCTGATTTGGGTCAGCTATTTGGGTTGCGAACCGGGTCAAATGAATAAGGTTTAAGTGAAATCGGGTGACAAGTTGGGTTAATTTCGAAATTGGGTCGCAGGTCAACTGGGTTAAGTAAAAACGTTGACTTTTCGTAAAACGGTCATAACTTCTTCGTCCGAACTCCGAATTGAGCGATTCAAGAACCCATGAACTTTCAATCGAATCATCTACTCAATTTCATTCAGTTCTAACAAGTTCCAGGCTTGGAAAATAAAATTACGATTTAATCCCTAAATTATGCTTTAATGTCCATATAAGCACATTGTTTCGTTAAAACCTATAAAACATGCTATCAACACTCAATAATAGCAATACAAGCATATAAGGAATATTTCATAAAGCCACATATATCGTACACTTAATATATTTCACTTATGCACAAATCCATTATCAAATTAAGGCATAATTCCACATAAATCATGCAAGGAAAGGTAAATCGTGCACTCTCGTACCAAACCTTACCCTGACCGAGAAGCAGGGCATCACATCGGTCCACCCATCAAGTGGGAGTCCATACATGAACCAAACTCACGGCGAACGGAGACAGAATAAAAATTTAACCTGTGTTAGGTGGGACTAGACCCTGTACCAACAAATCAACAGGAACAAGAATGTGGAAGCAAGGAAATCGTACATTCACAATCCACCAAGTGAATACAGTTCAAACATAAATGTAAATACGGGTTCGACTAGTTCCAAGAACCTGTCCTAACCTGTCCCAAAATCATACAATGCAATGATATAAAAAGAACGGGTTCAACTAGGGCCCTAGAATCCTGTCCCGAGTTCAATAAAACGATAAAAATACAAGATAGCCTACAAGGCAAAAATCAATACAGGAAATGAATGCAGGGTACAATGCAGTGTGGAAAAAGCCAAGACTCGATCAAAGGATTCAAAAGACTCCCGCCTAACCACTATAGAACTTACAAGACAGACACTAAAAACAACGAGAGGGAGGGGTCAGTCATGTAGCACCCGAGACGATAGGCGCCACATCCCCCACACTACAAGTCCAGTCCACACATGAAATGGATAATTCAAGCATGAACCGGACTCATAGCGAACGGGAGACAAAATAAAATCAACCTGGCTAGGCGGAAACTAACCCTGTACCAATTAAATAAAAAATAACCAAGAGTGCAATGCAGAAGCAATAACATGTAATACCTATATTTTAACAATGGCTACAAGCCCAACCGTAACAATACCATACATAAATTTCGATAATACTCCAAACATATAACATGATCATAAGGTAATTAAAATTCAACATGCATCCTAACAACGGGTTCAACTAGATATGCAACATGTCCCAAATCCATAATCAAGAATAATAAATGGCACACAGGCCCGAATACATAAAGAGATAAAATTAATCATAACAATGTAAAATGTGACTCAAGTGTACCAGTGACTCGGACAATAAAGCTAAGACTCGACTCCCACCTAGCAAAACCTATAAGAATTGCAAGAGTGAAAAGAGAGGTCAGTCTCTAGAAGACTGAGTGAGTCAGAGCTATAAATATATATAGAAACATGCACATGCAGGCCGTAAATCCCGAGATAAGAAACATGAGCAATACCGGTGCCGATTCAATTCGGATGTCTCCACCCTAGAAACGAACTGTACAAGAGAATGAACAATCTGTACTCGTGAGAATTGACTCAATATGAAACCATATAGACGCACGGCATGTTATGCACATGATATGAGATGCATAAAGAGCATCAATCATGTTATGATGTCATATAATCAAGTAATTCATTCAAAACGTTCAATACACGGTGGTTTCATATTCATGCTTTTCATATCTTTCATATTTTGTACCAAATTAAAACATAACCATAAAACAATAATCATAACTCATACTATAACATGTTTACAATGCATACGAGTCATAAATGAAGCGAGAAGTTATCATATGAGGCCCATGAACGGAGGAACAATCCACACATACAAGCTAGAGAGCATTTAAGGCATATTGGATCATAATTCACAAAATGTTTAACAAAATCACATTATGATTTCATAATATACAAGTTAACAAATAATATAACATATTAAAAAAATATATAAGTCATGGAGGAATCTATACACAACATACAAAACAATTTAAGTGAAACAAACCATTCATGTATGTATAAAAGTAGCACATAAACGTTCATGTTGTTATTTCACGTTTATACATTGAATTCATAGCATAAAATTCATGATCATATCAAGATATATCACATATAATCAATTAAACAAGCATAGAATTCGTTCAAACCACAACTGGAGTCCGAGGAAGTGGAGGGAAAGCAAGAAAATGGATTGGGCAAGCTTTTGGTGAGAGCTCATAGTTTTCGGGAATGCACGAGCAGTAAAGAATTGAACATATCTTCCGTTCTAGGATTTGGAATGGAGTTTTGTTTGTGAAATGAAACTAGACACAAAAACCTTTCAAATGATATATGGTCCAAGTCGTGGTTCAAAACGATGTGGAAATGGTGAGGGTCCGAAGTTGGGTGAGTGCAGTGTTCCGGCGAAGTGGCGACAAAATTTTCAAATGGCCATAACTCACAAATGACAAAAGATATTGGGATGATTCCAATTAGAGGTTGTTCTAGACTTCAAAAGATTTCCATGGGTTAAAAAATCAGGTCAATCAGAGTTCGGATGAGGGGGTACACGTCCGGGTAAAATTCAAGGGAAAAGTTCCCCGGCCGGGGAAAACTGTCCCGAAGTCTTCTGGACAAAAGTACCCGCCCGGGTACTTCTTAGGCATAAAAAGTACCCGCCTGGGTAGCCTTCCAGGGCTGGAAAAAGGGGCAAAGCAGGGGTTGCTTCGAGGAAGAAAGAAAAGGGATCAAAACCCCAAGCAAACTCGACCAAAATTGTAGCGCCCCAACGCCACAACCCTGCACCGTTATATCACCCAAGTAACTAGGAAGCGTTATCACTCGAGAGATACTTCGGGGAACGGACAGAACATAACATAGACCAGAGTAACCAGTGTTGCCAAAGCAGCGAAATTTCAGAATAATTTAAAATTTTGAAAACATGAATGCAACACAGTAGTACATGCATAAGCACAGAAACAAGTAGCCATAGTATAACATAAAACATTAGTCCAATAGAAAAACAAAGCAACATAATAAAACTGAGTCCAAGTAATTCAGGTCGTAGCCTGAACAAGTTCTCATATAAAAACATGCAACAAAAGGTAGAGGTAACCACGACTGCACAGGAGAAAAGAAGAGTAATTAAAATTCCTAACTTAACAGAAGACCTCCTACAGCTTCAAGATACCTCTAGGAAGCGCCGGGCTGCCTACCTAAAACCATGAGGTCAGAAAACAGGGTGGAGGTATTAGTCAAAGGGACTAAGTGAGATAATTCGTAGTAAGAAAGAATAGTTGAACTTGTGGGGTTTTGAAAGGTTTTCTTAGTAACTTTTCTCAAACCGGAAAGATAACTCTTTTATCTTGAAAATGGGATTTTCACAAGCACACACATCAGATGTTCTGGTTCATACGTACTTTATAAACGGGGAACAGGATACGGGATATTATCCAAAATATGAACCAGACTTTAAAAGCCAAAGTTTGCCCTCAAAATTGGCCATATCCATCCTTTACTCCTCAAAAACATTTACAAAGTTGGTATTGAGATCCATTAGGACCCCAACACCCAAATACACATGCACCACCCCTTCTCCCCTTATTGTCGCGCCCAGGGAGCTACCCCGCGGTGACGTGCGAAACGGGAGGAATTTACCACCTCCCCCGACCTTCGCTGTGGCGTAACTAACCTCCGATTAAACCATCACCAAGGTCAGTGCGGCGGCCAGTATCATAGTAGCCATTGGCGCACGCCTCCCGGTCTACTACTAACCATACCGCTAGGGCCCAACATAACAAAATGTCCAAAGCTTGCATTCAGAATAACAAAAGTACATAAGCACACATAGTTCGGGAGACTGAACCTTTATTCAAAATGGCTTTAACTTGATGCATTGTCCCAAACCGGGAAAACGTTTAACTTGAAAGATAAGAATCTTTGAAGATGCGTTGATTTTGAAATCATTTGAATACATAAGAATATTCATGGTTCCAGTTAAAATAGTTTAAACCTCACCTATTTATTTAGATAAGTTGATAGTTGGTAGAAGACTGGGTTCACACAGTACCCTGCGGATCCTAGAACTCGGTATTATCTCCTGTAAGTGACAGACTACCATGAGCTTAAGGATCTAAGTCCCACACAGGATTAATGATGCATGATTGAGTGCGGATAGTCAAGTATTGAAGTATGAGATTGAAAAGAATACGGCACACTTAAACAAGGAATAATCTTTCTCGAAGAAAGAATTCGAGTAAACGATTAGTCTCATTAGAAAACTCGTGTCAAAAGCTTAAGGGTATGTTCTTAGGGTCTTAGAACAACCCTAATGTGAACTTTGAAACCTACATTGATCCCTTGTTTTTGAGAATTTTCGAAAAAGGCTTTGACCGTTGAATTCGTCTCTTTGAAATGATCAATTAGGTTAAAAGTCAAAATTCTTGGTCAAGGTCAAAGTCAAAGGTCAAGGGTCAAAGGTCAAAGGTCACTATTCAAGTATACTGTATATATACTCTATGTATACTATGCTTGTATTGTATGTACACGTGTATTTATATAGTATGTATACGGTATTTATACTGTATGTATACGGGGATACCTACCGTATTTATACAGTATTTATATAAGGTACATACAGTATTTATACAAGAATACATGCGGTATTTATACTAGAATACATACGTATTTATACAGAAATACATACGTATTTATTAGGGAAATACACATAGTATTTATACAAAAGTATACACGTATTTATACATATTCGAATCAAATACGTATACGTATATTATACATGTATACCATAACATATATCAATTGGTCAAGTAATTATGTAACAATTAATCAAACATGTAACATTTAAAACTATAGGTTATACGTTAATTATGTAACATTAAATAACATGTATCATTTAATTAAATCATGAAATAAATTAAATTGCCTAATTATGATCATAAAATAATTAAAATGTAACATATAACATGCTAGCATAATTTTCACATAATTAATTTGTCAAAAAATTAAATTATGTAACACATTTCATAATAAACTATACTATAAGAATATAATCCATAAATTCATCAATATTTAAAAACATAAATTAAATCACATAATTCATGCATAAAATAAAACATAAATTAAATCCTAAACCTAGCATAATTAATAAATAAATTAAAACATAAATTAAAACATTAATTAAACTAATTAAAACATAAAAAATAATAAGAAAACTAACCTTGAGGGGGAGAGAGTGTGGCGTGAGGATGGCTGGTGTGGGGGAGAAAATGAGACCCCAACACACTTATTTATAGTTGTAGGGAAGGACTAGAGTGCAAATAATATTTATTTTAGGGACTTAAGGTGGGGTATTTTGTGAAATTTCCAAAAATAGGTTTCCTTCTTTACATAATTGTCACAACAGGAGTATTCTGGTAATTCCACCTTTCTCCTGCGTATTTTTTAAGTTGGAAAAGTTCCCAAGAGCTAGGAAATAAAATTAGCTTTGAAACGGTTACTCACGGGTCAAAATCGGACATACGGTTTAAAAGTTATAAGCTTCGGAAGATTTGATTTTCTTGAATTTCGAAAATTAATTAAATTATGAAATAAATACTAGGATAAAATTTGAAGGTCGGAAAGGCTTTCCAAAAATGTACAAAAAATCGAGGAACGTTGTGGTGATGATCTCAAGGGCTAAATCCTTCTAACGAAGGAAATATATCTTACCGACGGAAATTCTTATTTGGAAATAAATTCTTAAATTGCTCTGGACACATAAACGAAACCTCAAAGCATTGAAAAGAGAGTTGAAAAATCCTAAGAAGATAGGTATAGGTTCTTTAAGGTCTCTTGAATAAAACGATATAGTGCTGGTTCGGAATCCTTTTGATCACCTAATATCACATATGAGCACTTATTTCAAGTAGGGATGCATGATATAAATTGTTTTAGATATGGATCAAGTTCTACAAATGCCCTTACGTTGCCCTTAACTTACCTTTAATGATCCGGTCCCGAACCGGGCTGTCACAACCTCCCCTCCTTAAGAAGAATCTGTCCTCAGATTCTCCTCGTGATATTTGAACAATTTGGGATAGTGCTTTTGCATCTTTTCTTCAGTTTCCCAGGTAACATCCTCAGTACCGTTCCTTTTCCATAAAAACTTAACCAATGGAATCTTTTTATTTCTTAACTCTTGGAATTTCTTATCCAGGATCTTGACCGCCTTCAACTCGTAGGTCAGATTAGATTCTAACGGAAGTTCCTCTACTGGCACCACCTGTGCCTCATCGGCAAAGTATTTGCGAACTTGGGATACATGAAATACATTATGGATTCCTGTTAAGCTTGCCGGTAGATCTAGGCGATACGCTGTTGGACCCACACGTTCCAGTATCTCAAAAGGTCCTATGTATCTAGGGTTCAATTTTCCACCTTTTCCATTCCTTGGCGATGTTTTCAGAAACACTTTCTCACCCACATCAAACTCTAAATCCTTTCTTCTTTTGTCGGCATAGCTCTTTTGTCGGTCCTGGGCGCCTTTCATTCTTTGCCTGATTATCTGAATCTTTTCTGTAGCCTTTTCAATCCATTCGAGTACATTGGCCCTGGGAGTTCCCTCAGAGGTATCCCTTGTCTCATCCATATCCCAATATAATGGAGATCTGCATTTTCTCCCATACAAGGCTTCATATGGAGCTGCTTGAATTGAAGCCTGATAACTGTTATTGTATGCAAACTCCACGAGGGGTAAACAATCTTTCCAACTGTCTGAAAAATCCAAAGCACACGCTCTTAACATATCCTCCAGATATTTAATCAACCTTTCTGACTGTCCGTCTGTCTGCGGGTGCGCCGCTGTACTGAAATGTAACTTTGTTCCCATCAGACTTTGCACATTTTTCCAAAGTTGTGACGTAAACTTTAGATCTCTGTCAGACACTATACTCACCGGCACTCCATGTAATCTCACAATTTCCTCTTGATATAGTTTTGCTAAGGATTTAACTTTATCCGTAGTCTTGACCGGTAGGAAGTGTGCTGATTTTGTCAATCTGTCAACAATGACCCATATACTGTCTTGTCCTCCCTTAACTTTAGGTAACCCGGTAACAAAATCCATGGTTATTTGCTCCCACTTCCATGTAGGAATTGGTAGTGGTTGTAACTTTCCTGCTGGTTTTTGGTGTTCTGCTTTAACTTTTTGACAAGTTAAGCATTTCTTGACATATTCAGCAATGTCTCTTTTCATTCCGTTCCACCAAAACTGCTTCTTGAGATCTTGGTACATCTTTGTTCCTACAGGGTGTACTGTATAACGTGTCTTGTGTGCTTCATCAAGTATTTCCTTTCGGATAGCTGAAGGCACACAAACTCTGTTCTTATATCTGAAGATTCCATCTTCACCTTTACTGAATTTTGTCTCACCATCCTTTTCCTTGGAATTGAGACACTTCTTAATCCATTCGTCTATAGCTTGCGTCTTTATCAATCAATCCTTTAGCGGTGATGAAATTATTAAATTTGCCAACTTAGCTCTAGGAATCACTTGAGCTGGTTTTCTCCCACACTCTATTGGGTATCCTTCGACATACGCTATACTAGCCTTTCGATTCAATGCATCAGCCACCACATTAGCCTTTCCAGGATGGTACTGAATTGTACAATCATAGTCTTCCAGAGATTCCATCCACCTTCTCTGTCTCATGTTTAGCTCCTTTTGAGTGAACAAATACCGCAAACTTTTATGATCCGTGAACACTTCAAAGGTTACCCCATACAGGTAATGTCTCCATTTTGCAAGGGCAAAGACGATCGCTGTCCAAATCATGGGTGGGGTAGTTGGCTTCATTAAGCTTTCTTGATGCATATGCTATCACCTTTCCATGCTGCATTAGAACGCATCCTAACCCTTCTTTCGAAGCATCGGTATAAACGGTGTAACCTTCCTTCCCTTCTGGTAATCTTAGTATAGGTGCGGTAGTTAATCTTTTCTTTAATTCCTGAAAACTCTGTTCGCATTTCTCTGTCCATACGAACTTTCCTTCCTTCTTGGTTAACTGAGTAAGTGGTGCTGCTATCTTTGAAAAATCCTGTACAAATCTTCGATAGTATCCTGCGAGTCCCAAAAAGCTTCTTACCTCAGAAGGATTCCTTGGTTGTTTCCAATCCAATATCGTTTCAATTTTCGAGGGATCCACTTCGACTCCTGAACCAGATATGATATGTCCTAAGAATGAGATCTTTTCCAACCAAAACTCACATTTGCTGAATTTTGCATAAAGCTTGTGATCCAGCAAAGTGCTCAACACTAACCGAAGATGTTTGGCATGATCCTCTGGTGTCTTGGAAAAGACCAAAATGTCATCAATAAAGATCACCACGAACTTGTCAAGAAACCGCCGAAAAATCCGATGCATCACATCCATAAATGCAGCTGGGGCGTTCGTTAGCCCAAAGGGCATTACTACGAACTTAAAATGCCCGTAACGACTATTGAAAGCTGTCTTGGGAATATCCTCCTCTCTAATTTTCAATTGATAGTACCCTTGCCTCAAATCTAGCTTGGAGTATATTTGAGATCCTTGAATTACATCGAATAACTCCTCGATGTGAGGAAGAGGGTACTTATTTTTCACCGTCATCCTGTTGAGCTCTTGGTAGTCGATGCAAAGTCCTAACGACCCATCTTTCTTCTTAACAAATAACACAGGTGCTCCCCAAGGAGAATTACTAGGGCGGATATATCCTGCCTCTAGTAATTCATCAAGTTGTTTCCTTAACTCCTGAAGTTCATCCGGTGCCATCCGATAGGGTGCCTTAGAGTATGGCTCGGCTCCTGGAACTGTCTCAATCACAAACTCTAGTTCACGGTCTTGTGGTAAGGTGTTTAGGTGTTCAAGAAACACTTCTGGGAACTCGTTGACAACCTGCACTTCTTCACTTTTACTCTGATCCTTTGGTCTATTTAAGAGGTAAGCAACGAACCCTGTAGCTCCCTTCTGAATCATTATTTTTGCTTCCATTGCCGACATCATCGGTGTTTGTCCTCCTTTTTCATCTGATGTCTGACTTTCATCCTTTCCTAAGATAACTTCCTTCTTGAAACAATCCAGCTTGACTCGGTACTTATAAAGCCAATTCATTCCCAAAATAATCCCATACTTTGTCATCGGTAGTGTAATAAGATCCAAGGGGTAAAACTGATCATTGATTCTTATAGGGCAGCATCTATATACTTGATCCGTTTTAAGGCAAGTTCATAAGGGAGAACTTACTTCGAAAAGATATGGCAATTGTTCAAGTGGAAAATGTAAACGCGCATATAATTTGGATGCAATGAATGAATGCGTGGCACCAGGGTCGTATAGGACCTTAACTAGCGTGTCAAGAACATTTTCCGTACCTTCCACAACAGCTGTAGGATCTGGCTCATCGCATCCATCCAGAGCATAAGCCCTTCCTCTGACCATTGGCTTGTTTGCATTTCCCGCCACCGCCTTACCCTTGCCTTGATACCCTTGCTGTCCTTGCCTACCTTTTACTTTTGGACAATTCCCGAGCTGATGGTCAGGACTTCCACAATAGAAGCACTGGCCAGTCTTCTTTCTGCAGGTTGCTTCGGTATGCCCTGGCCTATGGCAGAATTCACATTCAATCTCGTTCTGAGGGGCAAGTGGTGCTTGCGGGGGTACCATCATTGGTCTCTTTCCTGATCTAAAATTTGACTGATTGGCTGAGCGTTTGAATCCTTGGGGTGGTTTCGACTGATATGGCTTCGCATGGTTGGCGGTCATCCTGATCTCTCTATGGGCTGTTTCACTATTTAGAGCAGTTTCAACTGCCTGAGTGTATCCTTCAAGATTCAGAGGTGCTAAAGCCCATCGTAACTCTGACTTGAGTCCATTAATGAAGCGTTTGGTCTTCCTACGCTTATCGTACAGAATATGTGGTGCATATTGTATCAATCTCACAAACTTGGCCTCGTAGTCTGCCACAGATAGCGTTCCTTGGGTAAGATTCATAAACTCGGATTCGCGGGCATCTCGAGCGACTTGCGGAATAAACTTGTCCTCGAATGCCCTTACAAACTCAGTCCAGCCGTACCTTATCCCATTTTCAATCCACACATTCTTCGTATGATTCCACCAATTCAGCGCTGCTCCTTCCAGGAGGAAGGTCGCAAATTGAACTTGCTCTCTATCCTCCGGAAAGATGTTCATAGCTTCGAAGATCTTCACTTAGCTCGCAATCCAGTTTTCAGCTTTAAGATCATTGGCTCTCCGAAGAACTTCTGGGGGTTCATTCGGAGAAACTTTTCAAGTGTCTTTTCATTAACTGAGTTGTAAGCCCGAGCAAATTGCCTCAAGGTCTCCCCAATTTCTGGTTGTTCTTGTGGTATCGGTGGAGGACGGAGAAATTCCTCAGGTGGTGGCGGTGGCATATTGTCACTGTATTCATAATATCACCCAAACAGATATAATGCATGGCGATAAGATTGGTCCATATACTCAATGTTCCATATCAGGAAAATAACAATCAATCATCAAAATTTACACTTAGGCACATAGTCATCAATTCAAAGTGTCACAATTTAATCCATTAAGCAATCATTATTCACAAGTAACAGAAAACAATCACATATATAGATGCATAAAATGAAATGGTATGATCCATGCACGGCCCTAATGGTATCTTGAAGCACTTCTAAGACTCATGACATGATAGGTATAGAAAAACAGTAACATGAAATGATATGAGTAAAGCCGCAAAAGATGATGTCATATATGCAAAATTTTGGAAAAGCTTTTATACAAAGGTTATATCTGACCAAAAAGACAAAAAGGGGGAGGACCCGATGCTAAGCCGAGTTGCTCCCGTACAACCTAAGCTCTCCAGAACATCATCTGTCAACTGTCATAATATGCCAAAAAGCGGGGATCACTGGAGTATATATAATCCCCTCTGCACCTGTCGGAAGTCGTCCTATCTGTCATAATATGTTGCATACCTGCTGAGTATATATGCTACTGCTATCTGCCTCTATATACAAGCCCCAACGGTCTGGACTCAGCTCCTCTACTGCTGGCTATGACTGGCTCCATTGCTATCATCAGACACAACAACATAATCTCCCTATCGTGCTGGAGATGGGCTCTCCTCCTCAGATGATCCCTCTGTCTCCTGGTCCTCTCCTGCATGTGCGTCCATAGGGTCCTCTGGAGCAGCTGGCTCACTGTGTACTGGTCCCTCGTACTCCAAAGTCGCCTGCTCATCGGTAAGGTAGAAAGTCTCACAAAGTCTGGCCCTAATCCGGCTCTGATAACGACGGTGCATCTCCATAGCAAAATCCCTATCAGTAGTCATATATGCCAAGTCTGCCTTTAACTATGCAATACGGGACACCTGCTGGGCTCTGGCCTGGCGCTCCTCTGTAAATCGAGCCTCCATCTCTCTGGCATGCTCCTGGGCAATATCCCGGTCAGTCCGGTGCTGCGCTGCCAAATCATGGTAACGAATAGCCTCCAGTCGAACCTCTCTCAATCTCAAGCTATCCTATAGGTACTCGTCCCGCTCAGCCTCCAGCTGATGAACGACCCTATTGGGGTATGAATACCCCGGGTGTCCCCTCTCCTGAGCTCGCTGCCATGTATAGTAACGGGCCCTGTCACGGCGAACTACTGCTAGTGTACGAGGGGACTCAAGCTCCTCAAAATATGCCTCATCCTGCTCTCGCTGACTCAGGCTGTCCATAACTATAGTGAAAGCAAGCTGGCTCGCACTGTCCATAACTAGAGTGTAAGCATAGATATGAATACCAAGATGTAGAGCAAGTAAACTTAAAACATCCTCTATGCTTCGAGCTCCCAGGTTAAGTCTCTTCTTACTCAACCTGAGGTGCTGATACCACCTTAGCTGTAGCGCCCCAACACCACAACCCCACACCGTTGTATCACCCAAGTAACTAGGAAGCCTTATCAATCGAGAGATACTTCGGCGAATGGACAAAACATAACATAGATCAGAGTAACCAGTGTTGCCAAAGCAGCGGAATTTCAGAATAATTTAAACTTTTGAAAACATGAATGCAACACAGTAGTACATGCATAAGCACAGAAACAAGTAGCCATAGTATAACATAAAACATTAGTTCAATAGAAAAACAAAGCAACAAAATAAAACTTAGTCCAAGTAATTCAGGTCGTAGCCTGAACAAGTTCTCATATAAAAACATGCAACAAAAGGTAGAGGTAACCACGGCTGCACAGGACAAAAGAAGAGTAATTAACAATCCTGACTTAACACAAGACCTCCTACAGCTTCAAGATACCTCTAGGAAGTGCCGGGTTGCCTACCTGAAACCATGAGGTCAGAAAACAGGGTGGAGGTATTAGTCAAAGGGACTAAGTGAGATAATTCGGAGTAAGAAAGAATAGTTGAACTTGTGGGGTTTTGAAAGGTTTTCTTAGTAACTTTTCTCAAACCGGAAAGATAACTCTTTTATCTTGAAAATGGGATTTTCACAAGCACACACAAGCACACACATCAAAGGTTCTAGTTCATACATACTTTATAAACGGGGAACAGGATACGGGATATTTTCCAAAATATGAACCAGACTTTAAAAGCCAAAGTTTGCCCTCAAGCTTGGCCATATCCATCCTTTACTCCTCAAAACCATTTACAAAGTTGGTATTGAGATCCATTAGGACCCCAACACCCAAATACACATGCACCACCCCTTCTCCCCTTATTGTCGCGCCCAAGGAGCTACCCCGCGGTGACATGCGAAACGGGAGGAATTTACCACCTCTCCCGACCTTCGATGTGGAGTAACCAACCTTCGATTAAACCATCACCAAGGTCAGTACGGCGGCCAGTATCATAGTAGCCATTGGCGCACGCCTCCCGGTCTACTACTAACCATACCGCCAGGGCCCAACAAAACAAAATTTCCAAAGCTTGCATTCAGGATAACAAAAGTGCATAAGGACACATAGTTCAGGAGACTGAACCTTTATTCAAAGTGGTATAACGGTGAACAGAACGTATATCAGAGATCATTGGCTTTAACTTGAAGCATTGTCCCAAAATGGTAAAACGTTTAACTTGAAAGATAAGAATCTTTGAACTCGGATGAGTTGATTTTGAAATCATTTGAATACATAAGAATATTCATGGTTCCAGTTGAAATAGTTTAAACCTCACCTATTTATTTAGATAAGTTGATAGTTGGTAGAAGACTGGGTTCACACAATACCCTGCGGATCCTAGAACTCGGTATTATCTTCTGTAAGTGATAGACTACCATGAGCTTAAGGATCTAAGTCCCACACAGGATTAATGATGCATGATTGAGTGCGGATAGTCAAGTATTGAAGTATGAGATTGAAAAGAATGTGGCACACTTAAACAAGAAATAATCTTTCCCGAAGAAAGAATTCGAGTAAACGATTAGTCTCATTAGAAAGCTCGTGTCAAAAGTTTAAGGGTATGTTCTTAGGGTCTTAGAACAACCCTAATGTGAACTTTGAAACCTACATTGATCCCTTGTTTTTGAGAATTTTCGAAAAAGACTTTGACCGTTGAATTCGTCTCTTTGAAATGATCGGTTAGGTTAAAAGTCAAAATTCTTGGTCAAGGTCAAAGTCAAAGGTCAAAGGTCAAGGGTCACTATTCAAATATACGATATATATACTGTATGTATACTGTACTTGTACTGTATGTATACGTGTATTTATATAGTATGTATACGGTATTTATACTGTATGTATACGGGGATACCTACCGTATTTATACAGTATTTATACAAGGTACATACAGTATTTATACAAGAATACATGCTGTAACACCCCAAACGGAGGATGCCACATCCCCCGTACTGGGACCCAGACCCGATCATGAAATGGAAAGTTCATGCCCGAATTCGAATCATAGCGAACGGGAGACCAACTCACACACTAGGCTAGGCGGATCTAACTCGACGAACTCAGAGTGCGGAAGCAATTAAAACCAACAACAATAGATAGCGGAAGCATTTAAAACAAAACATGCAAAGCAGGTGATGGGTTCAACTAGCATAAATACCTAGTCCCGAATCAATTCATAATCCAACATAATAAACAACATAAGCGTCATCATAATATCTACTAACATCCAAATACTAGCTTACTAACCCCACACGGGTTTAAGTCTAAGTAGAACATAAATATAAACATAACCTTCAACTGTGAAACATAAATACATAACATAAATAAAGTATGCGACGAATGCATCCTAATACCAACTAGACTGACAAGTGTGACTCAGAAGACTCAATTCCACCTAGCTCAAGCCAAAAGAAACCTGCAAACTAAAAGATAAAATGAGGTGTCAGTCAACTGACTGAGTGAGGGGGCTAACACACACCCACAATATATATATACAGAGCATAGCACATATCAAAAGGGTGGACTCATGAATCGGGAATAGGTGTTGCATACCAAAGCATTTCAAAACAAACCAAAATAGATATAGATATAAGTTTAGAAACCATTTTCAGAAAGACTCTATCCCGATTTATAATTCCCATAACAGATCATAACATATGCTCGGCGAGTACGAGCTTCCAACCTCAACTCCTCATATCATAACAAAACAGAAATAACATACCAACCTCAACTCCGGATGATGGTAGGGTTGCGTGACCCTAACCATCCATACAGTCGAGGGGAGTGCTGATGCTACTCAAACCCTCAGGACTCCGTTTCCCAACCAAACCTCCTGGTGGGTCCCGGTAGATCCTCTTCATACAGATGGAGACTACGCACAGGTATATCCCCGATGGCCCGATACACCCATAGCTCCTGGGCCCCATAACAGAACAGAACATAACATATACCAACTTTCATGGCAATCTCGCTACATAATCATAACATAACTTAACTTTCCGAAATAGCTTACATATGCCTTCATACTTAATTTCCAAAACTGAAGTTGTATCATAAGGTCATAATCATATCATATCCAACACATATTTAATCGTATATAGTATATAATCGCATGCGGGGATTAAAATCATCATATTGGGGTCATAGGTCGTTTAACTATACAAAATTCTAAACCTCACCTGAGAAGCGATAAGATACGATAACTGACAAGACTGGTGCGTACTCGACCAGGCTGTCTCCGCCGTAGGGATTACTGTACAGAGAAGGAAATATAGTGTACTCATGAGACCAGACTCAAACATGAACCACAGAGACGCACGGCGACAATTATGAGGTGATATGGAATGATATGATATGTACATAGAAATTACAAGAAGGACATGAAAGTGTTCATGTGCACATTTAATATCTCGCATTTCAATTAAACATACAATTTAATTATCACATAAGCGAATTAGCATCTATCTTATAGAAACATTCAAGTCATTAATTAGTTTTATTATAGATAGTTAATCATAAGACTGCAAGTTTGAATCCAAAACAAACCCAACCATTAATATTTCAACCACCCTTAATTTCACAATCCAAGAATCCTATTTAAAACACAAATCATTTAGAAAAAAACTAAGCTATACCATCCTAGTTAATGCAATTACTTAGAGATAACGAATTACGGGTCTAATTAGATGTGTTATAATTTACGTTAAGTTTAAGTTTCAAGAATCCGTATCAAAGTAATTTCATTATTAATCCAAAAATCTCAGTTATAACATTTGTATTTAGGAGATTTGTTCACGTACATATTCATCTAATTATTAATTTACATACTACAATTGAACTTTTCCAATAAAGAATTCGACACCGCAAGTCTCCAAACAATCAACCTGTTTAATTATCAAATTACAATTAGCTATCTGAGCTATCCTCCACTCAATACAACTTAGATTATCAAAATGAATGTAGACACTAACTATGTGAAAGATCGAATATCAGAAATTTGACCAAAATACAAAGCCCATGATTATCCGAATTAAGTATCACGTTTTATCACCAACGTTCATTCACTCAAGAGTAATAACATTATCATTATCATTCCTACAAAAATAATTCATGCATTCTCGATCCCAATAGATCCCTCAACACCAAAATTTATAAACAGCAAATCAATTCCCTGCCATATCATTCCAGTTTAAACAATACAGATAACAAATCAAAAGTCCAGTTCATAAAGTTGATTTTTAACAACTATGCAAATCTTATCAAGGCATAATGAGTTCAGATAACCAATTCTTTCATTTCGGTAGCCCAAATTAACTATAATTATCATACTGTCATAGTAGGTAAGAGCAGATATATCAAACACCCAATTAACAATTAATCACACTTAGTATATACATTTACATATATATATATATCAGACACGCAGATGCAGCTAACATATTAAGTTAATCAACACAAAACCCACCAAATTTAATCAAATAATTACTAAGTACATTTAGCACAACATTCATAATACAGCAAATGAATTCCCAGATCTAAGCACAGATTTCTACGACATATGTCTCAACATATTTCCAGTCACAATCCCAGACTCAAATCAATTTTTACGAAAGCTCAAGCTATCAGCATACAATTTGCATTAGGGGTGGCAAAATGGGTTGAACCCAATGGGTCCAACCCATTATAGGTGGGTTGGGTTGGGTTGGTTTTGATGAAATTTAAATTGGGTTGGTTTGGGTTGGGTCAATGATGGGTTAGGAAAGTAATGGGTTCTTCATGGGTTATGGTGGGTTGATATTGGGTTTGAGTTGGGTTTTTAATGGTTTAAGATTAATTATCAAATTTTAATGTTTTATTACTATTTTACCCTCCCTATAAATTAAATATTATATTTTTATTCGTAAACTTTTTAAACATAATTACACATTTTTTACACATACTAACACATATTTACACACACTAACACAATTTTACACATATTTTCACACAACAACATATTTTTTACACACATTTACAAACTAACATAATTTTACACGTATTTTCACACAAGAACACGATTTTTAACTCGTTTGCCAAATTTTCAACCTGCTCTATTTATTTTAGACTCGTTTGACCCATTTTGGATCAATTTCACCCATTTTTCAACCCGTTCAATCTATTTTGGACTCGTTTGACCCGTTTTTGACCATTTTAACCCATTTTTCGACTTATTCGACCAATTTTGGACTCGTTTGACCAATTTTGGACCCGTTTCATTCATTTATCGACCTATTAGACCTGTTTTGGACTTATTTGGCCCATTTTGAGCTCGTTTCACCTGTTTTTCAACTTGTTCAACCTATTTTGGACTCGTTTGACCCATTTCAGACCATTTTTACCGGTTTTTCGCCCTATTCGACCAATTTTGGACTCGTTTGATCAGTTTTGGACCTCTGTCACTCGTTTTTCAACCTATTCGATCTATTTTGGACTCGTTTGGCCCATTTTAGACCTATTTCACCGATTTTTTTGTGTGTTTGAATTATTTTAGACCCATTTGATCCATTTTTTGACTTATTCAACCCATTTTGGGCTTGCTTCACCTATTTTTCAATATGTTTGGTTTATTTTGAGCCTGTTTCACCCGTTTTTCGACTTGTTCAACCTATTTTGGACTCGTTTGACCCATTTCAGACCATTTTTACCGGTTTTTCGCCCTATTCGACCAATTTTGGATTCGTTTGATCAGTTTTGGACCTCTTTCACTCGTTTTTCAACCTATTCGATCTATTTTGGACTCGTTTGGCCCATTTTAGACCTATTTCACCGATTTTTTATGTGTTTGATTATTTTAGACCCATTTGATCCATTTTTTGAATTGTTCAACCAATTTGGATTTGTTTCAACCTATTTTTAGCATGTTTACTCTAACGTATCATATATATCCAAATTTTGTGAATATGATCTAAAATGGGCCAAATAGATCCAAAAAAAGTAAAATGGATCAAAATGGGTAAAATGGATCCAAATGGATAAAATGTATCCAACTGGGCTAAATGGATCCAAATGGGTAAAATGTGGGTTAAATGGATCCAACTGGGTAAACTGTGGATAAAATGGATCCAAAATGGGTAAAATGGATCCAAATGGGTAAAATAGATCCAAAATGGTGAAAATTATTCCAAATGGGTAAAATGGATCCAAGTGGGTAAAATAGATCCAAAATGGATAAAATGGATCCAAATGGGTAAAATGGATCCAACTGGGTAAAATAGATCCAAAATGGGTTAAATGGATCCAAATGGGTAAAATGTGGGTTAAATGGATCTAAGTGTGTAAAATAGATCCAAATGGGTAAAATAGATCCAAATGGGTAAAATGGATCCAACTGGATAAAATAGATCAAAAATGGGTTAAATGGATCCAAATGGGTAAAATGGATCCAAATGGATAAAATGTGGGTAAAATGGATCCAAATGGGTAAAATGGATCCAAATGGGTAAAATAGATCCAAAATGGGTTAAATGGATCCAAATGGGTAAAATGGATCCAACTGGGCTAAATGGATCCAAATGGGTAAAATGTGGGTTAAATGGATCCAACTGGGTAAAATGTGGGTAAAATGGATTCAAGTGGATAAAATGGATTCAAAATGGGTAAAATGGATCCAAGTGGGTAAAACGGGTGAGATGGGCTTCAAACGGTTCAAAACGAGTCTAAATAGATTTAACAGGTTCAAAAAAGGGTTAAAATAGCCCAAAATGGGCCAAACGAGTCAAAAATAGAATGAACATATCAAAAAACGGGCGAAATAGGTTAAAAACGGGTCAAATTAGTCCAAAATAGGTCAAATAGGTCAAAATACGGGTTGAAATGGCAAAAAATGGGTCAAACGAGTCTTAAATAAGACAAACAAGTCGAAAAACGAGTGAAACGATCCCGAAATGGGTCAAATGATTCCAAATTAGGTCAAAAAACGGGTGAAAGGGGCCCAAAACGAGTTGAACGAGTCAAAAATAGGTCGAACAGGTTGAAAATTGGGTGAAATGGGTCCAAAATGGGTCAAACGAGTCCAAAATTGGTCGAACAGGTTGAAAATTGGGTGAAATGGGTCCAAAACGGATCAAATGATTACTAAAAAGGTCGAATAGGTCGAAAAACGGGTGAAAAAGGCCCAAAACGAGTCGAACGAGTCAGAAATAGGTCGAACAGATTGAAAATTAGGTGAAATGGGTCCAAAACGGGTCAAACGAGTCCAAAATAGGTCGAACATGTCGAAAAACGGGTGAAACAGATCAAAAATGGGTTAAACGAGTCTAAAATAAAACGAACATGTCGAAAAACGAAAAAACGGACTCAAAATAGACCAAATGGGTTGAAAATATATTAATTGGGTCAAATAAATCCAAAATAAGTTAAATATATTAGTGAAGGGTATATTGGACATTTAAGTACTTGAATTGAGTTGGAACTCATTAATAACCCATTATTGAACCCACTAGCAAACCATTAAAACCCACCACAACCCATCAAAAACCCATTAAGAACCCAACTCATTAAGAACCCATTAGTATAGAACCAATTTTTGACCCAAACCATTTAGACCCAACCCATATGAACCCAACCCAAACCCAGCCCAACCCACCCATTTGCCACCTCTATTTGCATACATGTCGAAGGACGCATCATTGATCAAAAGTCAAGAGCTACGAGTATGAATGCACCTCCTATACAAATCCAAAACCTGGCTTTACCCAAAACTCTCTGGTAACAGATATAGACACAAGATATCAACAAATCTAACTTAACAAACTAACTAAATTAATTCGACACTAATGAAACAAATCGTGTGGAAAAAGGGAATTACAATTAAGGAGAAGTAACTGGGTATTGGCGGTGGCGGAAGGCGGAGGATATGTCGAGAGTTGTGGCGTCTGTGATGCTGAGAACAACTGAGGCCGTATGAATGGAGGCTGCTCCGAGGGATTTCGCCCTTGGCTGAGAGCAGGCACGATGGTTGACTCGGTTGGTTGGTTGAGGCAGGCGGCAAATCTGAGATTGGCCGAAGCAGGGTCACCGGAGGTAACGATGATAGCGGCGGCGAAAGGGTGGTTGATGGCTGGCCAGATCTGTGATGAGGGCAACCGATAGTGGTGCTCACTGCTGGAAATTATGAAAAGGGAGAGGAGAAAGGGGTTGGTGGTGACTGGCCGTTTGTCACTGGCAAAAATGGTGATTGGCGGTGTAGGGCGAAGCTGTCGCGCCGCTGCTTCTCCAGGAGGTAGAAGGAGAATGAGATAACCTGTTGCTGCTCCTTGGCCAAGATCCAAAAGAAAAGGAGATCAAAGGCGGCTTCACAGTGGCAGAGGGCTGAGTCGCGGCGGAACTTGGTGGTGGAGCTGTTCTCGCTGCTGCCGAGTGCGTATGGGGAGGAAGAGAGGAGAGGCTGTCAGTGCTTGTGGTGGTTGGCGGCGGAGCTCGTTGGAGAAGAAGACGTTAGCAGTGGCGGCTGTTGGCGAGCTTCCGCTGAAGAGGGGAGAAGGGAACTGCTGCGCAGCTGCTAACTCAGAAAAGGGGAAGGGGAATAATGAAGAAGACTGCTAGGGTTTCACGTGAAATAAGGGATCTCAATTTTTCGAATTTGCAAACAAGCCCTTCGAGAACTTATGTGATGCGATTGAGTTCACATAGTTCAATTAGGGTTCAATTAAATCCAATTAGAGATTGTGTAATTATAAAAGCATCCCCAAGGTTTTAAAGAAAGTATTAGTAAGTCCAAATTTGGATTTTAGAAATTATAAAAGTACCCCAAAGATTTAAAGATAAAGTCCAATCAAGCCCAAATTGAATTTCGCATAATTAGAAATATATCCCCAACTGTTATTAATTTCAAATTAGCCCACATAATTTAAATTAAGAGAGCAATTAGGTATTACACACATATATCAATTAAGTCCACATATGTCAAAAGGATGCAATCGAGCTAATTTAAACAATTAAAACATAAATAAAGAAATTCAAACACATGCAGAGTTAATTAAATAACAATTTAATCGCACGAAAACGACATCGCATCTTGCTCTGAAAATGCGGGGTGTTACACATGCGGTATTTATACTAGAATACATACGTATTTATACAGAAATACATACGTATTTATTAGGGAAATACACATAGTATTTATACGAAAGTATACACGTATTTATACATATTCGAATCAAATACGTATACGTATATTATACATGTATACCATAACATATATCAATTGGTCAAGTAATTATGTAACAATTAATCAAACATGTAACATTTAAAACTATAGGTTATACGTTAATTATGTAACATTAAATAACATGTATCATTTAATTAAATCATGAAATAAATTAAATTGCCTAATTATGATCATAAAATAATTAAAATGTAACATATAACATGCTAGCATAATTTTCACATAATTAATTTGTCAAAAAATTAAATTATGTAACACATTTCATAATAAACTATACTATAAGAATATAATCCATAAATTCATCAATATTTAAAAACATAAATTAAATCACATAATTCATGCATAAAATAAAACATAAATTAAATCCTAAACCTAGCATAATTAATAAATAAATTAAAACATAAATTAAAACATTAATTAAACTAATTAAAACATAAAAAATAATAAGAAAACTAACCTTGAGGGGGAGAGAGTGTGGCGTGAGGATGGCTGGTGTGGGGGAGAAAATGAGACCCCAATACACTTATTTATAGTTGTAGGGAAGGACTAGAGTGCGAATAATATTTATTTTAGGGACTTAAGGTGAGGTATTTTGTGAAATTTCCAAAAATAGGTTTCCTTCTTTACATAATTGTCACAGCAGGGGTATTCTGGTAATTCCACCTTTCTCCTGCGTATTTTTGAAGTTGGAAAAGTGCCCAAGAGCTAGGAAATAAAATTAGCTTTGAAACGGTTACTCACGGGTCAAAATCGGGCGTACGGTTTAAAAGTTATAAGCTTCGGAAGATTTGATTTTCTTGAATTTTGAAAATTAATTAAATTATGAAATAAATACTAGGATAAAATTTGAAGGTCCAAAAGGCTTTCCAAAAATGTAGAAAAAATCGAGGAACGTTGTGGTGATGATCTCAAGGGCTAAATCCTTCTAACGAAGGAAATATATCTTATAGACGGAAATTCTTATTTGGAAATAAATTCTTAAATTGCTCTGGACACATAAACGAAACCTCAAAGCATTGAAAAGAGAGTTGAAAAATCCTAAGAAGTTAGGTATAGGTTCTTTAAGGTCTCTTGAATAAAACGGTATAGTGCTGGTTCGGAATTAAATAGTGCTCTTAGGGTTTAAAGGTAGTTTTCCCCCTTTTGGTCACCTAATATCACATATGAGCACTCATTTCAAGTAGGGATGCATGATATAAATTGTTTTAAATATGGATCAAGTTCTATAAATGCCCTTACGTTGCCCTTAACTTACCTTTAATGATCCGGTCCCGAACCGGGCTGTCACAAAAATGCTCCAAAACAATCATATATCATGCATAAGTTTCAAATATATCATGTAGGAACATCAAGTGCAAGTTTAGAGCAAATTAAAACACATTAATTCACAAACCCACACACATATATATATCTATATATACACACATATACATATACACCTTGCATCAAAATTCAAGATCCAAGCATATAATTCAAAGGTTATCATATATTCAAACACATACACACCAAAATTCAACTTATAAAGCAAGAATCATAGAACCCTAGTTAGCACCCAACATATATATGTACATATACCTTGGATAAGAAAGAGGAGATGAGGAAGAAATGGTTGAAGCTTGAATTCTTGGACCAAAAGTTGAAAAAATCCCTTGTCTCCTTGCTTGCTTGAAGGACCGATCAAATGGTGAAGGGAGGAGAAGTTGGGAGCCTTTGTTTTCTTGGAGAAAATGAAAGAAGAATAATGGGGACGAAGAGATGGGGTTACATCGTGTAAGCAAGGGAAAGATGGAGGGGAAATTGCACTTTGGCACTTTAGGAATTTAAGTGATTCGATTAAGGCCCCAAGGTTTGATAGATGATCAATTGGGGTCCGATTAAAAGTTTAATGGAATCCAAGGATTTCATATAAGATCAAATAAGTACATAATTGAAATGAAACATTTAATTAGCAAGTAAACAAATTAAAAACGAGTGTAAATAACGTAATCACTTAAATCATATAAGTCATATACGTCACATAATAGCAATTAGTTCACAAAATTATTAAATTAAATAATCACTTAGCAATTAAAGCATAATTAAAACCACATAACACTCGATCTAACCCACTCATGACGTCATACCTGTACGGCCGAAAAGTCGGGGCGTTAAAAGTCAATTGATTGAGTGAAGGGGGTTAACACATGCTGTGACACCCCGACTATTAGACGAACCAAGTACGGCGTGACGAGAGAGTTCATTTCTGTATATTTGTGAATTATGTGACTCACATGCCTACGTGTCAACGTGAATTTAATTTTAATTATGTGTGCTTTAGAATTTAATTAATTGTATTTGGACTCAATTGTCCAATATTTATAAATTAGGGACCTAATTGTAATTAGGACGTTTTGAGCCTTCGTGCCTATTTTGAACTCGGGAATTCGAATTTGAATTTCGACCCTATCATTGAGTCTGATTTGATAATTCGAATTCAATGGATTAACCATTTAACTTCTAAAGCCTTTTGATCGCCCTACCATTTTAAAATTCGATCTGAATGGACCGGATACCTTTTGACCCTACCAGTTTTAACCGACCCGTTTGCCCGACCCTCAAAAGGGACAAGCATCCTTTTTCCCCTCACTTTTGATCGATCAGCAGCCAAGCAAGGAAGAGAGGAGAGATTTCTCCCCATTTGGCCATAAAACTCTCGAGCTCAAGTTTGCAAGATCCGAACGTCCGATCAACGACCCAAGGTAAGATTTGTGATCCTCTCGTTACATGCTTTAATTTAACATCTCTTTCGTACCTCAGATTTGTACCTACGTGTTATTTGGGGAAATTAGTTAACAGTGTTAGGTTCGGCATTGAAGTGTTCAAACTCGTTTCGGGAGCTCTCACTTGCAAATATGTGATCTACGTATTATATTTACTTCATGGTATAAATCTTGTGCATTTCGGAGTGGTGAGGGTGTTGGAAAACACGAATCAGAAAGCAGCGGAAATTTAAAAATTTTCCAACAAAAAGATCTAGGACTCGCAATCGTGTAACCAAATTCGTAGGGATTACAAACTTACTTTCTTAATTAACTTTCTTGAAGCGTTTCAAGCCACCCAAGAACGCTCTTTTCGCGGCTTGATCCTCTCTCCTTGGTAAAGCTCGAATCTTCAAACTTCTAACTTGAAGCTCTCTAGAAATAGTCCACCAACATGACTACAATCTAACTAGTAAGGATGCTAGTTCTCTAGTTAGTGTTTAGGCTTAACCTAGGATTTCGTTTATCTTGGAGAAAGGATGGTGTTCAACACATGAACCAAAAGGATTCTCAATTAGCCTTAAGGGGAGCTCGAGCTCCCCTATTTATATTAAGGGAGTGGTCGAAAATCCCTACTCCATATGGGCTAAGGATTTTGGCCCCTCTCTCCTATTACTTGATCATCAAGTAATTTTGACTTTGACTTTGAATTCAAATTCAAATCAACTTTCAAGAGAGCTAAAAATATCCAAACTATTTTTGGATAATTTTATACTTTATTTATTTAAAATAAATAACTTATCTTATCTAATTAATTAATTCGTAATTAATTAACTAGATTATTTTTCTCCAAAATTAGACTTTCTTTTTTAATTCAAAATTAAACCAAAGTCTATTAAATAATTAACACATTAATTATTTCATCACCAAATTAAATATTCACGCACATGCACACGTGTCCATAAAGGACACGTGTCACGCACGTGACCCACACGTGTGGTTTCACACGTGTGGAACCCTTTGGCCCGATTAACTCGTTTAATCATTTTAAAGCCTCAACTCATGTAACCAAGTTGTTGTGTGTGACCCTCTAGGTTCTCAATTCAATTAGCAGTGACCCCAATTAATTAGTTCACTAATTAATTAATCGGTCCACAGATTAAACGACCAAAGTCTAGCAACAGGTGTTTAACCCCTAGCTGAATTGGAATGTTCAGATTCGACAGAACCTTTAAGTCATTGATTCATGTGAGATACAATCCTCCTACTTACTATCTCTCAACCAAGATCTAGGGTAAGGGAATAATTAGAACCCTAATAATCCGGTCTTAAAGCTAAGTGCATTTCATATCCATTTGATCTCAATCCAAGAAACCCTTTTCTTGATGTCTTGATCTACTGCCTCGGCCAAGGACTCCATATGGCATATGAATAACTTACACAATAAGAGATCACCTTGCAAATGCAAGTGTAGCTCCTTTCTTGATTCTCATTCACTTTCATGAATCACTTGTGCAGCCCCAGCATAAGCCTTGAATCAGTTGTCTAAGGCGACACCCTTTAAAGCTTATACCTAAGACTACAGAGTTAACTCATAAAGTGACAAGGAACCTCAAGTCTTAAGGATCAATTAATCACATCAATGACTCATGAGATATTTCCTAATCTGGAAGTTTCTATTTCCTAAAATAGAAACTTCCTTTCCCATTTACGAATGTTCTCACACGGGGTACCTCAGTGAACTTACTTATTGAAGTAAGCACCCTCATGTATCACACACGTATCAACTATACACTTTGCACCTCCATGAAACAAGGTGGTCCTTCTTAAGGGCGTGATCCCACAAGCAACCCTTAGAGGAGTCAGGTTGACACTCCCACTGTCGGTAGGACTCATCGGCTTGGAGTAGTTTACTAATCATGACTTATGTGATATAGGGCTCATTTCATGAACCATTTCACCTAAATGGTAGAGTCCTAAAGTCATCAGGATTAGGGGAGTTCTCATACATGCACAGATAAAGTAAACGCATACCAAACAAGAGCATATAAAGAAGTGTTGCCTCAATTCGTTATTTCATTCAAAGATTGTCTGTGATTACAATAAGGAAAAGCACAAAGCGGATATACAATCGGCTTTCTAGGGCACTATTCCTAACAGTGGGTTCGTGCATGTCAGTTTTGTTGTTGTCCTTCTGCCATTGTTGCTTCTGCACTTTTTTTTCGAGCAGACAGGTCCGAAACGACGATTTCGGGTTCGTCTTGTGGCTACGAATGGCCGTTTGCATGAGATTCATGTGCGGGCAGTGAGGGCCGGAACGGTCGTTTAGAGTTTTGGCATGTGGCCGAAATGGCCGTTTCGGGGTGTTTCGTCTGGGAACTGAAGGTTCCCAAACGGTCGTTTCCCGTTTTGACTGCAGGACCAAACGGTCTTTTGGAGACTGACTGATCTTAGGCCGTTTTTTGGGACAGCCATTTTCATTCGGGAGTGGTTCGTTCTCGTCCGTGCTTGTTTGTACATTTTTATGCATGATCTTTATATGATTTTAATCGTGTTTCATACCGTCTTATGAGTTATTTTCCGTTTTAACGCATGACTTTGATATGAATTTGCATACTAGCCTATTTGTGGGACATTAATTATACGCATGAACACGATCACATCATTTCATAACAGTCTTATGATTAATGAGTTTTGAATCATGCCAATCATAAACATATGTTGTACGTCTATGTGGTTCATTTTCGTGTCTAAGTCTTGTTCTTGTGTTCAGTTTGCTCAGGTGCACCCGGGGTGGTGTTTTATCGACAGTGCTGGTTCTGGGGTACATCAAACATCATGTCTTCGGCCTTTTTGGTGTAAAGTGAGGTTAGGATACAGTTAAACCTTATGATTGCATGTGGTTTAACAAGCCTTATATGTATGTAAATAAGGGTGAAATATGTATTTGCTCGGATATGCAACGAGTTTGCAAGTATGTTAAGCAATGTACAGGCCTATGTATGCCTCTTTGGTTTAATTTGATATGTTTTGCCCCGTTAAGCTATATCTCTAACCGTGTGTCTCTCATGAGCCAAGTTTGGCAAGGAATGGGATAGTTATGAATGACACATAAAGGGGTATGTATAAGTATGACTATGTGTATAAGTTATGCCTGTCTATCTATTGTATTGGGTTAAGTGTATGTTCTGTTTTGTGACTGTTTGGGCCCCTGAGACTGTGGGTTAGGAATCCCGGGATGACATCGGGCCGTTAGGCCCGGCCTGGGTATAGTCTCCACATGATAAGGATCAACCCGAAACCTACCAGGAGGTTTGGTTGGGGGATGGAATCCTCGGGCGTGAGAATCATGCACTCACGACCCACACATACATGACTAGATGTTTAGGGCGTATACACCCTTCCATCACCCGGAGTTGGGGTTGGTCTGATGTGTTTTGTCTGTAAGTTTTCTGTTTTAATTATGTTCTGATATGTCCTTATATGCCTATTCTGTTAAAGTTCGTGAAACAGGGATAGATTCTAAATTTAGTTAAAATTTGGAACATTTCAATAAGTTAAGTTAAGCCCTGGATATGCTAAGAATTGATAAGTTTAGATAAGCATGTTCGGTAAGTTAATTTGTTGGTTTGACCTTGCCAAATAAACCCTATACATATATATCACGGGAAAATGATTTAGTGTGCAAAAGCTATCCCTGCATTTATGAACATTATGATTTTGTACGTGCTTTGCTCTTACATCTATATAGTGTGTGTGTGTGTTAACCCCTCACTTAGTCGAGTTAAGACTGACCCCTCCCCCTTTATGTGTTTAGTTTGCAAGCTCTGCTTGGAGTTCGTGCTTGGAGGAGTTAGTCGATTTTGGTGTCTGTTTCGAGTCAAGTCTTTTCTTTTGTTTAAGGTTGTCTTGCATTTTTATTTCTTTAATTTCGACTTTTTATTTCTTATGTTTTGTATTGACATGAATTTGTCGGGACAAGCTTCTAGGGATAGTTGAACTCGTTGTATTTATGTTTATTGTTGAATTTTCGGGATTAGGTATTTATGCTAATTGAACCCGTCACCTACTTATGTGCAATTGAAATTTTGTATGGCTTATTCTCCGCTTCTGCATTCTTGTAGTTTAGTTTATGTTTGTTCAGGGTCTACGTTCCGCCTAGCTTAAGTTTGGTCTGTCAGTCTCCCATTTGCCACTGTTAGGTTCATGTACGGACTTTCCATTTCGTATGTGGATTGGACTTTGGTGCGGGGGATGTGGTGGCCCACCGTGCGTGGTACTACACACGCATATATATATAAACAGGCAATCAGGTAGGCGTAATTCCACTATACGCTATTTGTTATCAAAGCAATTGACAGGGATCAAGAATCAATCATTTGTTATCAAAGCAGTTGACAAGGATCAAGAATCAATCACTACGTACAGGTGGAATTAAGTTTGTTCATGTAATCAGGTAAGCAAGATATACAATGCATGTGTTGATATCCGTACGCCCTCTGGTGATGCCAGTTTTACCGTAACAATCCATGAGCTCCAGCTGCTAAACAGGGACTGGGGGGCATGCCAGAGGTTACAGATATCTATGTATTACATTTTAGGGGACCCAGCGAGAACGGGTATTTATTCCATCCTGGACTCCACTTTTCACTTATTAAATGACAGGAACAGGAGCAAGTGAATAGTCAGGCAAGCAGGAACAGGAGTTATTATATAATCAATAGCAGGAAAAAAGTACAACTTAACCTCCTTCTCTGATGATGGTCCGGGTAGCTAACCCTCGCCATCCAGGCATAATGATTTGCAGTTCATGACTCCCCAGACCGGAGCCCCATCTTTCACCAAACCTCTTGGTGGATATCTGGGTAGTCCAACATTATATGACTTATGCAAGAGGTCACCATCAACCCGATACCTCCTCGGTTCACTGAATACACAAGCCCCTGGGCCCAGGAATAGGTACAGGATCCACACTGGCTAGCCCAGCGCTAGGAGAGCCGGGGGCAATCAGGATCTCACAAAACAGGCTCAGGGTTAACACTATACAATTTATGAATCATTTCTGGTACATAGCCGGTATACAAGATATGGTTAGTTTTAATAGGAAAACCATGTAGCTAGTTTAGAGCATGCAAGGTTATAGGACGTTTATAAAAGAAAACCCTCACCTCCTAGTGCAAGAAGGACCAAGAGAAGAACCACGAAACTGGAAAGCCTCCACCGAGGAGATCACTATACAAAAAAGGAAACACGATGTACTTGTGAGGTACGACACAAGATAGTACCAAGTAGGATGCACGATAAATGTTCATGAAGTGGTGTACGTGTCATGGCATGATTTAATATGAAATAAATCATAAACTGTTATGGACTGAAGTGATCGTGTTCATGTGCTCAATTTAATGCAATCAAGTACAAATGCAATGCAACAAATAACATTTACTCGAATATAAACACGTATCACGTTTAATTTCTAAAATTAAATCATATAATTGAAAAACATATTTAATATACAAATTCACGTTCTTAACATATCAATTCCTAGCAATGCATGTCAATTATTATCACTTACGAACACAAAAAGTATTAGAAACTAAATCAAAAACGAAAATGAAAGAAAGGAAAAACGAGGCAAACTACCTCTCAAAGCCAAGGGGGGTAATGGGGGTTACCCCCTCCAAGAGCAAACTCAGGAACGCCCGTTAAGGGACACAGGCGGCAAAGGGCATAGGGGTAACGGGCGTTACCCCTTTCCTGCATAAATGGGGTAACACCCGTTACCCCAGGCAGACGCCCAAAAACAACAGTAAGCCCGTTTCCTCCCCCAAGAACAAAAGCAAGAACGAGGGTTACTTTCCCCTGAATCTCAACTTCAAGCTCCGCCTTCAATGGTGCAGCACGAACCAAAACACACACACACGCACCACAATCCTAAAATCATGTAATAATTACACCACGAAGCATATACAATACATAGATCACATATTTCCAAGTTAGAGCTCGCGAAATGGGCTCGAACACATAAAATTCCGACCCTGACACTATTTATCATCGTCCCAAAATAGCCAAATAACACATATCCAAGGCACGAAAGAGATATTAAATTGAAGCACGTAATGAGTAGAGAACAAATCTTACCTTAGGTTGTTGATCGGACTGTCGGATTTCGCAGACTCGAACTCAAGAGCTTGGGGTGACTTTTCTCTTCTCTCTTCCTTCCATGGCTGCCATCACGTTTCAAATAGGGAAAGGAAGAAAAGGGAAAACGGGTCGGTTAAGGAGTAACGGGTAGGGTCGAACGGCATCCAGTCCATTCGGATCAGATTTTAAAATGGTAGGGCAATCAAATGGCTTTAGAAAAATATAAAGTTAATCCATTGAATCAGAATCATCAAAATGAACTCAATGAGAAGGTTGGAATTCGAATCCGAATTCCCGAGATCAAGGTAGCCACGAATGGTCCCAAAACACCCTAATTAAAATTAGGTCCCTAACTTGCAAATATTGGACAATTGAGTCCATGTACAACTTAAATAAATTCTAAGGAGCACGTAATTAAAATAAACTTCATGTTAACACGTAGACATGTGAAGTCACATAAATCACGAAATTACTGATAAACTCTCTCGTGTTGTCGTCCCTGGCTTGCCAAATAAAACGGGGTGTCATATAGATAGATCAGGTAAGTAAAGGGTTAAGAGAAGAGCGTTTGTAGTCTCCATCCATTATGCATCTCACTATATGTGAATTAGATGCCTTTATGTTCCGAATTTTGATTAACACCTTGATCTGGCAGCTATATCACTAATCATTTTGTAGTGCCCGAATGCGAGGCACCACATCCCCCGTACCGAGACCCGACCCGCATATGAAATGGGTAATCCATAGACGTGCCACATCACGGTGAACGGTGACTGTAACGCCCCAACTTTTGCGTATTTTAGAATGACCTATGTGTTTACTAATTTGCGCGAATTAATTGGCTATAAGTGTTTTCTGTATTTAAATTTCGTTATTTAATTTCTAATTATGTGATTAATTGAGATATATGAAATATTTGATTTGGAATTGGTACGAATATTTGAACCACTCGCGCATGAATAATTTATGTGCTCCCTAATCACGCGTTTAAATTATTTAATTACCTAATTAATCATTTATGATAATTACAATTTGTAGTTTTAATTAATCTTTTAATAACATGTATTTCTTTATATTTTTAATAAATATTTAAATTGGATTCTTAAATTTCATTGAATTTTGAAATTATATGAATGAGTTCGAAATTTTGGGGAAATTTTATATGTTGGACTTATATGTATTATGAATATGAATATATGTTCATTTCATGTTTTTTGATTCATTTGCATGAGTTATGAATTTATTTTGAGTTTTGGAACCAAAACGGGGGCTAAAGAGCAATTAGCGCATCTTTGGTTCCGTATGTGATATCTTGAGCTCGGGAACTCGGAATCGAGTTCCGTCACCTCCATTGGACTCATATTGACGATTTGGATCCGATGGAACAAACCTCGTATTTTTCTAAGATCATTTGGATCCCCAAATTTCAACCGGAACGAGCACTTTGCGCTTAAGACGACAATTCTTGACTTTTCCCAAGCTATGGACCTACCCTAATGCACCTAAGACCTAAACCTTGACTAATATACACCTAGACCCACTCATTTCTCTCCCTCAACAGCCCATAGCCGAACCACTCTCACCCCACAACCTAAAAGTTCATCCAAAAGAAGAAGATGAAGAGAAAAGGGGAAAGAAGAGGACCACTATTCAAAACCTTGGAGAATTGATCTCATCTCCCTACGATTTCTCACCATCTCTTGAAGGTAAGCTTATATTTGTGTAGGATATCTCCTTATGGTTCTTTTAAGTCTTATATTATATGATTTCACCAAGTTTTGATTGGGGTATGATGAAGATGATGAATAGTGAAGGGTTCTTGCATTTGGATGAATTAACTTGGTTCTCTTTGGTTTTCTTTGATACTCTTGAGTGTTAGGTGATCACAAGACATGTATTTATGATTGTATGGACTTATTTTATATGGTAGTTGAAGGATTGGTTAGATACCATTAATGAAACTTTGAAGAAATATCTTGACATGATCACATATGAACTCTCCTCACGTTTGATCACTTTGGGAGCATGTTTAAGTGTTGTTTTAGAGTAGTTTTGTTACATATTTGTTGCCATTTTATAGCTGGGCGTGTTAGTTAAAGTTTGGCCTGGAATCTACTCTGTTTCTGTGTTTTTTTTTTGGCTACCAACTCAAACCCACGGTGGTGGATTTTTCCTTTGGAAAAATCCGCGGGGTTGGATTTGAGTCACTAGAGTTGCTGACAGGAATCCATCGGGGTGGATTTTTCCCTTTGGAAAAATTTATGGGGGTGGATTCTACCCTGCCTATTTTTGTTACTTCAATTCCGTTTTTCTTCGCTCGTTTAATGTTCCTCCACCTCTTTTATGACTTCTATGAGATATTAACATGTTTTATAATGTGTTACCTTGGATGTTATGAAGTTTCATGATTGGTTTGCGAAATATTTTCCAAGTTATGCCTCAACGTGTCATCATTGCTCATATGCGCATGCATGGCTCTTTGTTATGAATATGAACCCTAATTGAGTATTTATCTCTTCTTTTATGATTCATATGAAATGTATACATGTTAAAGCATATGTTATGATCATTATATTAAATTCATGGATTGACTTAATATGGAATGTGAAAGTTATGAGCTCGAATGGATATGAACGCCACTTATAATGAATGAATTGCTTGTTTATATGCCGTAAAGGTATTAATCGTGCACATAAACGATTCCTTGACATAATATCACCTCTTATGCCTTTATAACCTAGGTTATACTTGTCATATATAGTTCATGGCTCAATATGTCTTCCTTGCCTCATTATCGTACATGAATGCATTGATGCTTCATGTTTGAACCCCAAATAATGGTGTGCTTCTTTTAATGATTGATATGAAGTGTTTACGTGTTATACTACGTGAGATGATCATTATTTGAATTTCTTAGATTTATGTGGTATAGAAATGAACGTCATAAACTCATATGGATATGAACGTTTCTTGAAAGGAATGAATGGCTTGTATACATCTCTTTAAGACATTAATTGTGTACAAGAATGTTCCTATGACATGATATCATATCTTATACTTTCATATCATATTTATTGCATTGCCGTGCGTCATATATGGTTCATTTGGAGTCTTGAGTCTTACGTGTACCCTCTATTGTCCTTTGTACAGTTTTCTCCAGGGCGGAGACTTGCCGGGTTCTTAGGACACTTCCGAGTCCTCTTGTTTCTTCTTAGTGTTGGTTGGTAAGCTAAGGACAGGTGGGTTACTCTTCTATTAGTTAAATGACCCTATATATTCCCAATGTGTAAAGATTTCGGCCAAAACTATTATACGTATATAGAGTCATTTTTCAAGAGTAAATGTTTACAATGTAAAGCCCTTATTTTATGAACCCTACCAAATGTTTTGGCGAGAATGAATGAATAAATAAATGCACAGAATAGGGCCCAGGGACTTGGTGTGAGTGGTTATCTGGGGAGGTATGGGCCGACGGTGATCCCTGACACTGGTTCCAACTAATGAACGGCATAACCGGACCTCGTTACGAGTTAGCGAGGAATGGAGGCTGAGTGCCATCTGGGGAGTCATGTTCCCCTTTTGGTCAATGAGTGGGTGGTCGGGCCTTGCAAACCCACCACCAACCCGGAGGAAGAAGGTGTAAATGTTCATGAATGTGCACGAAAGAATGTAATGCATGAAAGAAAGAAAGAATGAATGAATGTTTAATGAACTACACAAAGTGTTCATTGGAGATAATGCACGCCTAATCACCGGGCCACGAAAGACCTAAAGAATGAAAATGAATGTTATAATCCCTTTTGATGATTCTTTCTCTCGCCCACTTGGGAAATACTTCGAAAACCTCACTTGGGATTATAACTTGCATGTGAAAGTTTAAATACCGTCTTATACTATACTTATGCCTCATTTTATACCCACCAGTCTCCTATAGACTGAACCCGGTTTGTTTTCAGTTTTCTTGCAGGTTTGGAGTGCTAGGCGGGAAGTCGAGTTTATTAAGTCTTTCGGTCAAGTCAGAGTCTGTTCTTATGCATAGTTTATCATGATTTGTTTAAATTATGAAGAATATATGATTTGTATTGATTATTGCTACCATCATGAATTCTGAATAAGCTTATAAGAACAGAAAGAATCCATAATTGATGTTTTGTGATTTTATTAAAGATTAGGTATCTATGTTAGTTGAACCCGTTACTCTTTGCTTACCTTGTTATTTATGAATGTACTTTGCTTCCGCGCCGGTATTATTTCTATTGTTATGTTTCTTTGGTTGCGAAAGTTATCTCCCGCCTAGCTTACCGAGTGTGTGTGTCCCCGTTCGTCGTGATTTACCTCGGGTATGGATTATCCATTTCATATTCGAGACGGGTCTCAGTGCGGGGGATGTGGTACCGTGCGCTCGGGTGCTATAGGGACACAACCCACACTCTATGCTAGGCGGGAGCTAACCCTTAAACCAATCAATACCAAAAACAATAAAATAGAGCAAATTAATAAGCGGAAGCTAAACATCAATATCATACATGTACCACGAGCCTTCAAGCTCCAAAATAGCTACTCAAAGTTGCCATCACGGCTCAATCTTCATGTACGCCCATCATATCCATAATCATAATTATAATACAGAAATATAAGTATGAGTGTAACTGAATAAAAGAGGTGCTAGACTCGAATGCAAGACACCTAAAGACTTGAATTGCCGCCTAACACTACTTCTAACCTGCACAGAACAACTGAAAGCAAACGGGTTCAGTCCAAAAGGGACTGGTGGGTATAATAGCAAGGCATAATATATAAATAATGTGGAAATTAAACACGTTCATGCAAGTTATAATCCCGAAAGAGGTTTTAGAACATTTTCCAAGTGGGTAAAACAAAAAGGTCATCAAACGGGAATATAACAGTCATATTCAATCAATCGGTTATTCGTGAACCCGGCGAGAGGGCAAAGTCTCCAACCTCCACCTTATGTAATCATTAAAGTGTCCATTAGGTTTTCATACATACAATCTTTTGTGCATAATCAATCGATCAATCATAATCATTCGATCATTCATAATCATTCAAGTAACACATTTTTCCTCATCATTATGGCTAGTGGGGTACATGAATCCCCAAGAGCATAGTTCCCATTCCTTGCTAAACCTCCTTGCGAGGGCCGGTATCGCCGTAGTTTTTGTGGAACTAGTATATGGGTTCACCGTCAGCCCATGGTTCCCCGGTTAGCCACATACACTAAGTGCCAGGGCCCCCATTCAGTGCAATCAATCACGTCTCGCCAAAACAATAGGTAGGGTATTCAATAGAAAAAGGCTTTAACGTTCAAAATCATTGACTCTTCAAAAGACTCGATATATACTTATAATAATTTGGCTTAAAATGTTACACATGGGGATATATCGGGTCATATAACTAATAGAAGAGAAACCCACCTTAAAAGCAAAAGAAACGGTGCAAGAGCCTCACTAATCGGCCTCGTCTCCGTTCAGACCAAAATTTGTGCAAAAGAATGTGAAGTGAGACTCAAAATGACCAAAGTAGCTCTTAAGAAACCACTCCAAGCATTAAATGATCAGAAAAGCAAGGCAAATCCAACACATAATCATCTCCAAACCTCTGAGCAAGAAAAATGAAGCAAAGGTCGATCAAACAATCATCTTCTCCAATAAGAAATTCAAACTCCATTCATGATATAGCATTTAATACTCAACATTCTCCAAAACTAAGTTCATAAATGCAATAAGGAAACCAAATTGATCAATATATAATTTTCAAACTAACCAAAAACTCCATGGTATGAAAGAGATCAAGAATTCTTCAAAAATCCAACTATTCAATCAATTCTCCAAAACATGATCAAAACTCCAAGAAAATATGCAAACCATAGCTTCAAATGACCACAAAGAAGTTCTAATCACAAATACATGCTTACCTCTTGGATTGGTTGAGGTTTGAACAAGTTATGAGCTCAAATTGGTGATGGAGTGAATAGTGACATGAGAAGGGTTTCTCTTTGGCTTTGGCTGAGTTTTTCTCTTCTTCCTTGGCTTTGGAACGAGATGAATGGGGAGAAATCATGTAGGGCATTAAGTGGTGAGCTTGTGGCTCCCAAGTTTGCTTAGTTTGGGTTAAAATTGGCTAAGTTATGATCATTATAACTAAGCGAGGCAAATCTGCGAAGGAAGCTTGTTTCGGTTGAATTTCGGAGGTTCAAACGGGCTTAGAAAAATATAAGGCTTGATCCATTAAACCCAAATCTTCGATACGATTCCAACGGATGAGACGAAATTTGAATCCAAATTCCCGGGCTCATGTTACAACACTCGGAACCAAAGTTATGCTAAATGCCCTTTAGCCCCGATTTGGTTCCAAAATTTAAAATAAATTCAAAACCAACTCAAACAAGTCCAAAATCAAATAACGAGCATTAAAACATGAGCATAACATGTACATCTCAAGTATACCAAAATTTCATGAAAATCGAAAATCAAATCGAATGCAAACGACACGTATTCAAGCTTATGTAAGTTCATTCGTTCGAAATTAAAATAATTCATAACAATTATTTATATAATTCAAATAATAATTAGATAATATATAAAGTAAACGTATAACAACTTAATTAGATATTTAAAATGCGCAAATATGTAAACACATAAGTTATACCTGTACGGCCGAAAAATCCGGGAGTTATAACCTCTCCCCCTTAAAAGAATCCGTCCTCGGATTTATAGATCGTCAGGAAACAACTCGGGGTGGAACCTTTTCATCTTCTCCTCCATTTTCGATGTAGCCTCCTCAGTTTTATCAATTCTCCAAAGAACCTTGCCTAGTGGAATCCATCGGTTTTTGAGTTCCTGAAATTTCCGATCCAATATCTTAACCGGTTTCTGAACGAAAGTGAGATTAGGTTCAAGTTCCACTTCTTCAACAGGAAGGATCTTTAATTCATCTGGGTAATATTTCTGAAGTTGAAAAACATTGTGAATTCCAGTCAAACTCGGAGGTAAATCCAAACGGTAGGTTGTATCCCCGATCTTCTCTAGTATCTCAAACGGACCTAAATACGGAGTATTTAACTTTCCTCCCTGACCAATCCTTGCAAACCCTTTCCTTGGAGAAGCCTTTAAAAAGACTCTACCTCTAACCTCAAACTCGAGATTTTTCCTTCGAAGGTCAGCATAGCTTTTTTGTCTATCCTAAGCTACTTTCATCCGTTGTCTTATCAATTGCACCTTATCTCTAGCATCTTGAACGGCTTTAGAGGGCTTTTCTTTCTTCTCCCCTTTCTTCACGCCTTCTTACTTGGTCCAATTCCACTCTTCCAAGTCGAAGAACAATGGAGATCTACACTTTCTGCCATACAGATCTTTATAAGGTGCCATCTCTATCGAGGCTTGGTAGCTATTGTTGTAAACAACTCGATTAATGGCAACTGCTCATTCCACGAGCTCTGAAAATCCAGAGCACAAGCTCTTAACATATCCTCCAAGTACTTGATTACTCTTTCCGATTGTCCATCTGTCTGAGGATGAAAAATTGTGCTAAATTGAAGCCTTGTCCCCAAATTTCTTTGAGGCTCTTGCCAAAACCTTGAAGTAAACTGCAGATCTCTATCTGACACAATGCTATCCAGTACCCCGTTAAGTCGCATAATTTCATCACAATATTTCTTGGCTAACTTGTTTACCTCATCGGACGTCCGGATTGTAAGGAAATGTGCGGACTTGATTAACCTGTCCACGATCACCCAAATTCCATCAAGTCCTCCTTTAACCCTCGGTAATCCTGAAACAAAGTCCATCGTAACCTGCTACCATTTCGACTGCAGAAAAGGCAATGACTAAAGTAACCCTGACGGTTTCTGATGTTCTACCTTCACCACCTGACAGGTCATGCAGTGCTTCACGAAGTTGATTACATCCCATTTTAGTCTATTCCACCAATAATACCGCTTAAGATCCTTATACATTTTGTTCGCTCCGGGATGTATCGAATAAGCTGATTGATGAGCCTCTTCAAGAATAACTAGTCTTAACTCTTTGGGTACAACAACTCTGGTCTTGAATCTTAGAATTCCCAAATCATCAAATCCAAACGGACATTCCAAATATGCCCTAGCTTTATTAGCTAACCTTTGATCCTCGGGATCACTTCTCTGAGCCTCAAATATTTGTTGCTGAAGATCTGGAAGAATCAAAATATTAGAGACACTGGCTTTGAGCTTGATCGGTTCTACTTCCACATTAGACACGCTAGCCTTCCTACTAACTTCATCCGCGACCACGTTAGCTTTGCCGGGATGGTATCTAATTATGCAGTCATAATCCTCAAGAAGTTCCATCCAATGTCGTTGTCTCTTATTCAGATCATTCTGAGAGAACAAGTACTGAAGACTCTTAAAGTGGGAAAAGATCTCAAAGGAAACTCCGTAGAGGTAATATCTCCACTTTCCCAAAGTAATGACTACTCGAGATCGTGAGTGGGATAGTTCTGTTCGTGATCCTTCAACTTTCTAGAGGCGTAAGCAATCACCTTTCCATTCTGCATTAAAACACATCCTAAACCCCCCTTCGAGGCATCTATGTACACCGTATATCCTTCAGTGCCCTCGGGAAGTGCTAACACTGGTGCAGTTGTCAACTTTTCCTTCAAGAGTTGAAAGCTTGCCCACACACCTCGTCCCACTCAAATTTAAGCCCTTTCTTAATCAATCGGGTCAAAGGGGCAGTAATCTTCGAAAAATCCTACACGAATCTCAGATAATAGCCTGCCAGACCCAACAAACTTCTTACCTCTGAGGCATTCTTTGGACTTTTCCACTGTAAAACCGTTTCAATCTTTGAAGGATCCACTTCAAGATCCTTACTTGAGACAATATGGCCTAGAAAAGTCACCCTGTCGATCCAGAACTCACAGTTACTGAACTTTGCATACAACCGATGCTCTCTCAAAGTATCCAACACCACTCGGAGATGTCGAGCATGATCTTCCAGAGTTCTCGAATAAACCAATATATCATCAACGAAGATCACAACAAACTTGTCGAGGTAGGGACGAAAAATCCAATGCATTATATCCATGAAAACTGCAGGGGCATTCATTAATCCAAACAGCATCACTACAAACTTATAATGCCTATACCGGGTATTGAATCCTATCTTGGCAATATCCTATTCCCGGATTTTCAGCTGATAGTACCCTTGTCTCAAATCTAATTTCGAATACACACCCGAACCTTGTAACATCTCAAACAAATCCTCAATGTGGGGTAAGGGGCACTTGTTTTTCACAGTTATCCAATTCAACTCTCTATAATCGATAGACATTCTCAGAGTCCCATCTTTCTTCCTAACAAAAAGAACCGGTGCACCCCACGGCGAAGAACTTGGTCGAATATACCCGGTTTTAAGTAACTCTTCAAGTTGACTCTTTAACTCTTTCAACTCGGCTGGAGCCATACGATAGGGAGTCTTAAAATATGGTTCGGACCCCAGATATAAATCTATCACAAATTCAATCTCCCGATCCGTTGGTAAAGAACCCAAATTCTCTGAAAAAATGTCGGAATGTTCTTTCACAATCGCGGTATCCTCAAACTTTGCCTGATCCTTCGGCTTATTGAGGAGATAGGCAATAAATCCCGTGGCTCCATCTCTCATCAACTTATGAGCCTCTATGAAAGATAAGAGTGGTACGATATTCGATCCAATACCAACAATTACTTTTTCTCCCAACTTCACCTTCTTAGGAAAACAGTCGACCGTACTCCGGTGCTTGAATAACCAGTACATCCCCAGAATAACTCCATACTTCTTCATCGGCATCATAATAAAATCAGCGGAGTACTCTTTACCATCCAACTTCACCAAACAATCTATGACATCCTGATCAGTCTCAAGACTTCCCCTGAAAGGGGAACTAACCACATAACAGGAATGTAAACAAGTAACAGGCAAACACAGAGTAGCAACAAGTCTAGAAGAAATAAAGGAATGCCTGGCACCCAGATCGAAAAGTGCATGTATGCTCATGTTATGTATGCAAATGGTACCTTCCACAACTGCATTAGGATCGGCCTCCACATTTTGCTCCTCGTCCTCAAGGACATACACACGTACTGGAATCATAGGCCTAGGAAATCCAGGTTGAAAAGCTGGATCCTTGTCGGGATAAGTATTCACCATACGATTCCCCTTCCCATATATAAGGCAAAGACTTAACCTTTTGCGGCAATTGTGGTAGTTATGTGTAGGTCCTCCACAATAACTGCATGGTGGCTTGTCCTATCGGGACCCCAATGGAGCTGGCTGCGCCTGTGGAGCTGGTCCTGAAGTATGGGGCTTCTTGTTCGGACCTTTGTTTTGTTGAGCTAATTAATTCATAGGCCTTTTTCCCGGATTATACCCCAGTTCCCAATCTGGATCCTTGGCCAGAGCGATAGGTAGTTCTTCGGCTTATAACTCCATCTTCTACTTTCAAGGCCTTAGAAGTAGCCTTCAACCACATGCTCGTATTAACGGCCTCAATGGCTGTCTGAATGTCAGACCGATGTCCTTGAATGAAGTGCATTGCCTTGTGAGCATCATCACTTGCAATATTAGGAGCATACTGTACCAACCGATCAAACTCTGATACATATTCCGAGACAGTCTTGTTTCCTTGCTTCAATTTTGTAAACTCTTTCAATCTCCGAGTTCTCGAAGATGGTGGAATAAACTTTCCTTTGAATTCCCGAACCAAAACATCCCATGTCACCTCTTCTCCGGTCGCATCTAAACGGATCTTGGTAGCTTCCCACCATGAAAAAGACTGTCCTTGTAGTAGTGAAATGGTACACCTCGCCTTTTATGGAGATCCACAAGGAATAAGCTCCCAAGTTCTCTTGTTCTCCTTAAGCCACTGTTCGGCTTGTATATCTTTCCCGGAATAGAAATTAGGAGGATTCTGATTCCTGAATTCCCTGTAAACCGCTGTGATCCCTCCTTCTTGACCTCCCGCAGGTGCAGGTGGTGGGGCCGGTGGGACTTAATCTCAAAGCCTCTGATCAATAATGTTATGATAATAACTAAGTTAACAAAGGCCTCAGTCGGTGGTAGTTGTTGTGGTTGTTGTTGTTGAGGAGAAGGAGAACGATCAGGACGATGACGCCGTTCAGGAGAACGATGTCTTCTCGGAGGCATCCTATGTTTAGTTCATGCATGAGGGTGCAAGCAATTCTATCAAATAACAAGAATTAAAGCACATATGCATATAGGAATTACATATGCAACACGTTGACAAGTTGTTCCTAAAGCGGTACGACTTAGACAGACACAACACGACACAAGAGCCCGGTTTTGCAACCTAAGGCTCTGATACCACCTAAGGATGTAGTGCCGGAGCGGGAGGCACCACATCCCCCGTACCGAGACCCAACCCGCATATGAAATGGGTAATCCATATAAGTGCCAAATCACGATGAACGAGGACACAACCCACACGCTATGCTCGGCGGGAGATAACCCTTAAACCAATCAATACCAAAAACAATAAAATAGAGCAAATCAATGAGCGGAAGCTAAACATCAATATCATATATGTAACACAAGCCTTCAAGCTCCAAAATAGCTACACAAAGTTGCCATCACGAATCAATCTTCATGTACGCCCATCATATCCATAGTCATAATTATAATATAAAAACATGAGTATGAGTGTAACTGAATAAAAGAGGTGCTAGACTCGAATGCAAGACACCTCAAGACTTGAATTCCCACCTAGCACTCCTCCTAACCTGCACAAAATAACTGAAAGCAAATGGGTTCCGTCCAAAAGGGACTGGTGGGTATAAAAGAAGGGCATAATACATAAATAATGCAGAAATTAAACCCGTTCATGCAAGTTATAATCCCGAAAGAGGTTTTAGAACATTTCCCAATTGGGTAAAATAAGAAGGTCACCAAATAGGATTATAGCAATCATATTTAATCAATAGGTTATTCGTGAGCCTGGCGAGAGGGCTAAGTCTCCAACCTCCATCTTGTGTAATCATTAAAGTCTTCATTAGGTTTTCATACATATAATCTTTTATGCATAATCAATCGATCAATCATAATCATTCGATCATTCATAATCATTCAAGTAACACCTTTTTCCTCCGGGCGGTGGACGGGCTTGCAAGACCCAACCACCTCAATCATTATGGCTAGTGGGGTACATGAATCCCCAAGAGCCCGGTTCCCATTCCTCGCTAAACCTCCAAGCGAGGGCCGGTATCGCCGTAGTTTTGGTGGAACTAGTATACGGGTTCACCGTCAGCCCATTCTTCCCATACACTAATTCCCAGGGCTTCCATTCAGTGCAATCAATCATGTCTCACCAAAACAATAGGTAGTGTTTTCAATAGAAAAAGGCTTTAACGTTCAAAATCATTGACTCTTCCAAAGAGTCGATATATACTTATAATAATTTGGCATAAAACGTTACACATTGGGAATATATCGGGTCATATAACTAATAGAAGGGAAACCCACCTTGAAAGCAAAAGAAACGGTGCAAGTGCCTCATTGTTCGGCCTCGTCTCCGTTCGGACCAAAATCTGTGCAAAAGAATGTGATGTGAGACTCAAAATGACCGAATTCAACGCACGACAATGCAATGAGGATGGTATGAGATGCATAAGAAATGTAATAATGTCATGACAACGTTCTTATGCACAATTAACACATTAAAGTCATATAAACATTCAAAGTCATTCATTAACGTTCCTTACATTCATGATCAAATCAATCCAATTCAATTCAATGCATAATCAATATGTATCAATCATAATGCATAAATCATCTAGTTCACGTTACATATAAATCATGAATGAAGCAGGAAAGCACCACGAGAAGTAACGAAAGAACACCCCGAAGCTGCCAACTTGAGTAATACGGCCGTGTTGAAATTTTAAAGGGTTTGGACACGGCCGTGTCCGATTTTTAGAAAATAGAAATGCTAATTCGAACGATTGACACGGCCAAGTCAGGTTTTCAAAGGTTTTGGACACGATAATGTCCGCTTTTCGAAAAATAATTCTTCAAGTGCCGAATGATCAACACTGCCGTGTCTATTTTTAGTACAATCATGACACGGCCGTGTCAAGTCTTTTGTGTTCAAAATGGAAATAGAGCAGGAGCTCTGTTTTGTTCGAAGGAAAAGCTTTAAAACAGGGCAGCAACAAAGTAGCTCTTAGGCAACCACTCCAAGCATAAACTGATCACAAAAGAAAGGCAAATCCAACACATAATCATTTCCAAACCTCCGAGCAAGAAAAAGGAAGTAAAGGTTAATCAAACAATCATCTTCTACAATAAGAAATTCAAACTCCATTCATGATATATCATTCAATACTCAACAAACTCCAAAAATAAGTTCATAAATGCAATAAGGAAACAAAATTGATCAATATATATACTTCAAACTAACCAAAAACTCCAAGGTATGAAAGAGATCAAGAATTCTTCAAAAATCCTACTAATCAGTCAATTCTCCAAAACATGATCACAACTCCACGAAAATATGCAAACCATAGCTTCAAATGACCACAAAGAAGTGCTAATCACAAATACATGCTTACCTCTTGGATTGGTTGAGGTTTGAACAAGTTATGAGCCCAAATAGGTGATGGAGTGAATAGTGATGGGAGAAAGGTTTCTCTTTAGGCTTTGGCTGAGTTTTTCTCTTCTTTCTTAGCTTTGGAGAAAGATGAATGAGGATAAATTAGGTAGGGCATTAAGTGGTGAGATTGTAGGTCCCAAGTTTTCTTAGTTTGGGTTAGAATTGGCTAAGTTAAGATCATTATAACCAAGGGTGGCAAATCTGCGAACGGAGCTTGCTTCAGTTGAATTTCGGACGTCCAAACAGGCTTAGAAAAATATAAGGCTTGATCCATTAAACCCAAATCTTTTATACGAGTCCAACGGAGGTGACGGAATTCGAATCCGAATTCCTGAGCTCATGTTACAACACTCGGAACTAAAGGTGCGCTAAATGCCCTTTAGCCCCTATTTGGTTCCAAAATTCAAAATAAATTCAAAACTAACTCAAACAAGTCCAAAATCAAATAACGAGCATTAAAACTTGATCATAACATGTATATCTCAAGTATACCAAAGTTTTACAAAAATCGTAAATCAAATCGAATGCAAACGACACGTATTGAAGCTCATATAAGTTAATTCGTTCGAAATTGAAATGATTCGTAACAATTATTAATATGATTCAAATAATAATCAGATAATATATAAACTAAACATATAACAACATAATTAGATATTTAAAATGTGTAAATACTTAAACACATAAGTTATACCTGTACGGCCGAAAAGTAGGGGCGTTACACATTCACCGAGCCTAAACCATCACATATTTCTCTTGAAACCTTAGAAAGATAGATTTCACTTTTTTTGGATTTATATCCTAGCATTTGATATTCCAAAACCTTCCTTGGAAATTGTTTGTCAAAAATTCCCTTTAGGTCCCTAGTCACTAATCATCCCTAAATGTAGAAATTTTTCGGGACATCTTTACCTATCCAATATTGGGTTCAAATTAATTCTTTTAAAATTTTATGAATTATGGTATCATTCCCGAACCCTAATTCTTATTATAACTCCCATAGTAACCAAAACCGGCCTAGAAACCCTAGTTTTGCCCTAATTTGGAGATTTTTTAATTTCAACATTTTTCTTATATAATATTATAACCAAAACGATCCTTGAATTATTTTATGAATTTTAAGACCTTTTCCAAACCCTAGTTCAAACCCTAGCTTATTTTATAAATTTTTCCTACTTTTCCTAAAGTACTATTCCCGCCGTAAAAACTAACTTTGAAATAGTACGCCGTTTGATATCCAATATTATACTCAAAATCATCCTTAAATTATTTTATGAATCATGAACACTTTCTCAGAATTTAATTCTTATTCTAGGTCCGTTTTAGGAATTTTCTTTTATTTTCCAAAATTTCGAACGCTTACCATTTTAATTTTAGATGTTTAAACGTTAAGTGTTTATAACCATCGGAAAGCTCTTTCGATGCTATTTTTTTTGCATCTTTTCTCATTTCAAACAAAAATCTAGTGATTCTTCTATGTTTTTATTATTATTTTAGATTTATTTTAATTATTAGATAATATATGTATACATATGCACATACATCATATATACATCTAGCATACCACCTAAATACTCTATAATTATACACATACCTAGTCTAAGACATTAGTCACTAACCTAAAAAATTTATAATGCCACTTAAGTCCTAATTCCATACCTATAAATACCCATTCTCAATTCATTTTCAAGACACACCAAAATTACTCATCTCTCCCCCTCACTCTCGAGCTCACTCTCTCTCTCTACATAAGGTGTGTTTTTCTTTTATTATTTCAAGTTTTAAATTATGTTATTAGTATAATATAGTTGTAGCATGCCTAGGTTTATTTAAATTATATGCCTTTGGGAATTTATTTTATGAAATATATGCCTAAATTGCTAATATTATGTACAATGTGCTTACATTATGAATTTTATTTAATTAAATGCATGAATTATGATATGATATAATATGAATATGTGTTTAAATATTTATGATCTTATTTGATTAAATTCATGCCTAGAATAATTTATTTAGAATAAATTTTATGAATAAAGTTACATAAAGTGCTACATTTTAAGTTTAATTATGTGTTATGAAGTTAGAATTTAATAAATATGATCATGAACTAAGATGAACACCATAATAAGTCTAAAAACATGTTCATAATATTCTTCGATCAAAGTAAAGTACACGTGTGATAGTGTGTGTGTGTGTGTTTAATTTTATGTTGTAAAGTGTTTAATTCTTAAGAATTTTACTAGTAAATGTTTTCAATAGTAATTTGGACTTTTTGGTCAACATATAATCTGAATATTTCGAAAATTAATTAAAATTAATTATAAAATAAGTTTTGGAATTTTTGAAGAAGTATTTTATCCGAATTTTTCGAAAATCGGCAATTTTGTAAATTTTTTCTAAAATGTGACCTACATTGTCAAGTTAAACCTAATTCTCATTTCAAATACTTATAATTAGGATCATAATGTGATTAATAAATATTTTAGTAGTTAAAGAATTCATAAAACCTAATTAATTAAGAAAATTTCCTTAAAACGATTAAAATTAGGGTTTACTAGGTATTTCTTAACGTGTTACACGTTATGTATCTTGTGTGCTTCTTTGATTAGAATAATAAGAACCTACTCCTATGTCTGTAGTAGTTATTACTTTCAGGCGAGAATAGGACTGAACAGTGGGACCCGTACAACTCTGTTTGAATTCCGGTACTAGGTGAGGGTTAAAAAATATTTTCAACTGGAATCATGCCTATATGTATCTATATCAAAATGATTTCCAAACCTACCTATTATTTGATTTCCTACCTATACATATTACTACAGTATAATATCCCTGTGACGCCCCGTCCGATAGATCGTACAGGTATGCGCCACGAGAGAGTTTACCTTACGCACTTATGTGATTTAATTTCCTTTCTATGTGTTTAATTCCAACTTTGACTGAAAATGTGACTTAGTTAACTAAATTGCGAAATTATAAAATATGAATTATTGCATGACAACTTAAGATTTGAAACTTGGGTGAATTTAAATTAATTGTTGGAGTTGGATTTAAATAGGGGTTGGACCTATTGATGTGTTTGGGCCTAACTGAAGTTAGGTGAGTTTGGGTCATTCAGGACCAATATGAACTCGGGAATTCGAATTCGAATTTCGACACCACCATTGGACTTGATTCGGTGATTCGGGCCCAACGAAATTTACTTTATATTTTTCGGAAACCTTTTAGACCTTAAACCTTTTAATTTTGACTTATTGGGCCGAAAGTCATTTATTTGGGCCCAAATCATATTAAAGCCTTTATCCTCATATTATATCTTGGAAACCCTAACCTTGACCTAAAACTATTAGCCACCATATAAATAGCTTTATCCCTTTTCATTTCATTTCAAACCACACAAGTTAGCCTCAAAGAAAATCATGGAGAAACTTCAAGAGAAGATCAAGACTTGAACCATCTTTCATTCTAAGAGCTCATATTCATTGATTCCTCATTCCTTCATAAGACAAGGTAAGCTTTGGATCTCTTTTGATGAGTATTTCATTTCTATTCTTGGATTGGAGCATTAAACTGTTAGTATGAACTTGAATGATGAGATCTTGAATTCCTTAAGCAAGCCTTGATGATTCAAGGCTCCTTATGTGTCTTAGTTGCTGGAAATTCGTGTAGGAAGACTAGGAATTCATATCTTCATGTTTAAGCTTGAAATTCATGAAAATGAGTGTTTGAGATTTTGGCCAAAAACATTCCTAAACTTGAATTAATTGATGTTTTGATGCTAAGCATGATTTATATGATGTTATACCTGATTTTTGTGACATTTTATGGTGAATTTTGTGTTGGATTGATGATTTTCGATGTTCCCCTTCTTCTTCCCGAAACTGTCAAGTTTCTGCTCCAGATCCATGGCCGAAACAGCCGTTCCCGTTTGTGCTTTAGGCCCGGAACGGCCCTTCCGGGCTAGGGCTTGGTTTTAGCGGTCGAACATGGGAATGACTGTTGCCATGTGTGCTTGGACTGGAAACGGCTGTTCCCAGTCTCGCTTGGCCTTGGCGTGGGAAGGACCGTTCCCAAGCTATGTTGTGCATGGGAATGGCCGTTCCCATGCGTCTGTGACCCCCTTTTACTTGCTTTTTCGTACATATTTGATTCGTTTGAGTTGCTACTTGACTTGTATGCTCCGATATAACTTGGAATGCAATCTCTGGACCTTTATACTTCCTTACTTGCATGATTTACTTAAATAATTGAATTATCCCTTGTGACCAATTTGATAAACATCATTCCATTTCGCATGTCATTCATAATTTGTACGCCGTGCGTCTTACTTGGTTCATGTAGAGTCTAAGTTGGGCTTCTGTATGTCTTGTCACAGAGTTTGGTGGTGCTGGTGAGCCCGAGGTTTAGAGTGTTTGGCCCTATGGCCTATGGCCTTAATATGCTGATTTTGTATAGTTATGCGACCTATGGCCTGAATATGCTGATTTCAAACCTTGCATGCGAGTATATCTTACTATAAATACGTATGTGTTAGATATGATATGTTCATGACCTAGTGAATCAACTCTGTTTTGGAAAATTAGATATGAAAGCATATGTAAGCTATTTGAAAAGTTATGTTATGTTATGATCTGTTCTGTAGCGAGTTAGCCATGATATATGGTATCTGTTATGTTATGTTCTGTTATGGATCCGAGAAGGTATAAGTAAGGAATCCCTGGGACGGTATATGGCCGTTAGGGCTCCGACTGTGCATAGTCTCCATTTGAGATATCATCGCGCGACTCAGGGAGATAGGGATGGCGTTATATCTTGAGCCTTCGGTGTACAGCCAGGGAGGACTCTTGTGGGTTCGCTACCCCTTGAGGGTTTGTCTGTTATGGATGGTTTAGGAACGGTACATCTCTTCCATCATTGGTGTAACAGTTGGATTTGATTTTGTATTCTATGTTTTGATATGTTCTGAGGAGTAAAGGTGGGAAGCTCGTACTCACCGAGCATGTGATCTGTTCTGTCTGGGAATCATGAATCGAGATAGAGTTTCTGAAATGTTTTCTAAAAACTTACATATCTATATTTTGGGGTACTTTGGAAATATCTCTGGTATGCAACACGTATCTCCGGTTCATGAGTCCACCCTTCTGATATGTGCTGTGCTCTATATATAGATTGTGGGTGTGCGTTAGCCTCCTCACTCGGTCAAGTTGACTGACCCCTCATTTAACTTTTAGTTGCAGGTCTATTGGCATTTGCTAGGCGGGAGTGAGTCCTTTGAGTTGCACTTCCTCGGTCTAGCCTTTCTAGTTACATTTATCTTTAATACACTTTACTTATGTCATGACTTGTAGAATTGAGATTATACTTTACCTTTCAATAATCCTGTGTGGCATTCGTATTTGGCCCTGTGTGGCACTTGATGATTTTTACGTTATGTTGATCGGATATTCGGGACTAGGTATCTATGCTAGTTGAACCCGTCACTTGTTTTGAATATTGATTTAAATGCTTCTGCTCTCTTGTTTTGAAAGTTTGAGTTGCTTCCGCGCTCTGAGTTTTGTCGAGTTAGATCCACCTAACATAGATTGTGTGTTTGTCTCCCGTTCTCTCTGATTCGGATTCGGGCATGGACTTCCATTTCATGACTGGGTCTGGGTCACAGTACGGGGGATGTGCCATCCTCCATTTGGGGTGTTACTTCGTTAAGTGGTATCAGAGCTCTAGGTTGCAAAACCGAGCTCTAGTATCGTATCGAGTCTGTCTAGTTTGTACAGCATAGGACAATGTGATTATGTGACTCATTTACTTGAATAGTTGTTTATTTCTAATACTAGTATACATACAGACGTACTAATCCAGATGCATCAATATTGCTTGAATCTTCGAATTTCAGGATGCTGCCTAGACGCCGTGACCGAGATGTTTCACCGGATGCTCCTAACCCGCCTCCACCACCACCACTGAATACGGAGAACATTGTTCAGGCACTTCTCAATCAGTTTCAACAGAATCAGAGACAGCAGACACCACCAGTTGATGGTCAAGATGGTACTATCTCAGCTACGTATAGGGAGTTTCGGAATAACAACCCTCCAAAGTGGTTTGGGGGAGATGACATTAAGGCTGAGGAATGGTTAGCTGAGATCAGTGGTATTTGGGAGATTTGCCCAGGGAGTTCTCAGGATAGGGCTGTTTGTACTGCTTGATTCATTCAGGGAGAGACAGTTAACTGGCTCAAGGGAGTTCGATCCAGACTTGAGAGGAGTGCTATGGAGTTCACTTGGGAGACTTTCGTGCATGAGTTCCACGAGAAGTTTATCCCTCATAGTGCACGAGAGCGCAGACTTCAGGAGTTCTCTGAGCTGAAGCAGGGATCCAGATCTGTTGAGGACTACATTTTAGAGTTCGAGAGACTTGCCCTCTATGCTACCCACATCACTGATATTGATTCACACAGAGCCCGTCACTTCCTTCATGGGCTTCGAGAGGATATTCAGAGAGCTCTTCAGGCTATCAATGTGAGCACTTGGGATAAAGTTACTAAGAGGGCTATTCAGGTCGAGGCTCAGAGACAGAGGTTGAGGCCCCCATCCTTCTCTTCGGGGCATGGTTCGGGTTCCGGATCGGGCAAGAAGCCCACTACTCATACTTCTTCTACTACTACACCAGCCTTCCATCCACAGGGCTTCATTAACAAGAAGCCTCGACCCGCTACTCCTACAGGACCACCAGCATCGCCGGCACCAGCTCCAACTCATTGCTCTCATTGTCAGGGTGCTCATCCGTTGGAGAAGTGTTGGAGATATTTGGGTAGATGCTTTGTGTGTAGGTCGGCTAAGCACATGGTGGATGCTTGTCCGAAGAAGAAGCCAGTAGGTCAGGCTCGTGCATATGCTCTGGATGGCGAGGAGGAGGCAGCAGAGATTGATCAGAACACTGTAGTGGAAGGTACAATACATATTCATGGCATATCATTACATACATTGTTTGATCCTGGGGCTACTCATTCTTTCATTGCCCAGGATATTGTTGCTTCTTTGCCTTTGCTTGCTGAGATATCTGCGCATGTGTATGTGGTGAGTTCTCCCTTGGGGGAGGGGGGGAGCTTGGAGACGGACATAGTGTTTCGTGAGTGTCCGGTGAGTTTTGAGGGTCGAGTTTTTCCTGCTGATCTGATTGTGATGTCGATGGGGAGGTTTAAGGTGATTCTTGGGATGGATTGGCTTTCCCGACATGGTGCAATTATAGATTGCCGTTAGAAGAGGATTTCTTTTGATTCTGCGGTGTTTTCAGGAGAGAGTTTGGGATCCAGCCCATTTATATCCTTTGTTGAGGCTAGTAAGTTAGACCGGGATGGGGCTACAGGTTTCGTGGCTGACCTTCTGAACAAACCCAAGGACCATGTCAAGCTTGCGGAGACGGAGGTCGTACGGGAGTATCTGGTTATATTCCTAGCGAGTTTGGGGTCCTTACCACCAGATAGGGGCATTGAGTTTGTAGTGGATCTCTATCCTGGAGCTGAGCCTTATTCGAACACCCCCTACAGGATGGCTCCTGCCGAGTTGAAGGAGCTCAAGAAGCAGTTGGATGAGCTTTTGGTTAGCGGATACATTCGTCCGAGCACTTCTCCGTGGGGTGCTCCCATTCTGTTTGTTAAGAAGAAAGATGAGACGTTAAGGATGTGTATAGACTACCTTGAACTGAGCAAGATGACAGTTAAGAACAAGTATCCCTTACCCCGTAATGAGGAGTTGTTTGATGGCTTGCAGGGTTCGAAAGTGTACTCCAAGATTGAAATGGTGTTACATTGGGAGAGGCCTAGGAACACCTCTGAGATATGGAGTTTTCTGGGCTTGGCAGGTTATTATAGGAGATTTGTGATGGATTTCTCTAAGATTGCAGCCCCATTAACTAAGTTGACCAAGAAGGAAACCAAGTTTGAATGGAATGATAGTTGTGAGATGAGTTTTCAGACTTTGAAGGAAAGGTTAACTATAGTATCGATTCACACCCTACTCGAGGGACTTGAGGGTTATGCAGTTTATGCAGATGCTTCTAAGGAAGGACTGTGTTGTGTGTTGATGCAGAATGGTCGGGTTGTGGCTTATGCCCTAGGAAGTTGAAGGTGCATGAGCAGAATTACCCCACCCATGATCTAGAACTTGCAGCAGTCGTGTTTGCGTTGTCTAAGTGGCGCCACTATCTCTATGGTGCTACATTTGAGGTATTCTAGAATCATAAGAGTCTTCAGTACTTGTTTATGCAGAAAGAGCTTAACTTGAGACAGAGGAGGTGGGCTGAGTTCTTAGAGGACTATGATTGCACAATTTAGTACCATCCGGGTAAGGCAAATGTGGTTGCCGACGCATTGAGCAGGAAGGTCAGTATTTCGAGTTTGGTGGTAGGGTTTTCTTAGCAGAGTTCAACTGTTATGGTTTCGGTGGCTAGGTTAGCCAACATCACGATTCAGCCTGATTTGAAGCAGAGATTGTTGGAGGCTCAGTCTACGGATCCCGAGATTCAGAGATTGGTTGCTCGTTCGAGAGATGATCTAGAGACTAAGTTTGGGTTTGATGATTCTGGTTTGTTTAGGTTCAAGGCAAGAGTGTGTGTGCCTAACCAGCTCAAGAGGGTAATACTTGAGGAGGCGCACCGCTCCGGTTATTGTATTCACCTATGAGGTACGAAGATGTGCCGGGACTTGAAAGAGTTGTATTGGTGGAGTGGCATAAAGAGGGATGTCGCATTCTTTGTGAAGTGATGTCCGACATGCCAGATGGTTAAAGCAGAACATCAAAAACCGGGAGGTACTCTCCAACCACTTCCGATACCAGAGTGGAAGTGGGAGCAGGTGACTATGGACTTTGTGTCCGGCCTGCCGAGGTCTAGGAGAGGATTTGACGGGATTTGGGTAGTGATAGACCATTTGACTAAGTCTGCCCATTTCCTTAAGGTTCGGATGACGGATAAGGTACCTAAGTTGGCTGAATTGTATTGTAATGAGATAGTGAGACTACACGGTGTTCCGGCTAGCATCGTGTCAGATCGGGAATTTAAATTAAATGTTGGAGTTGGATTTAACTAGGGCTTGGACCTATTGATGTGTTTGGGCCTAAGTTAAGTTAGGTGAGTTTGGGTCGTTCGGGACTAATATGAGTTCGGGAATTCGAATTCGAATTCAGACACTACCATTGGACTTGATTCGGTGATTCGGGTCCAACGAAATTTACTTTATATTTTTCGGAAACCATTTAGACCTTAAACCTTTTAATTTTGACTTATTGGACCGAAAGTCATTTATTTGAGCCCAAATCCTATTAAAGCCTTTAGCCTCATATTATATCTTGGAAACCCTAACCTTGACTTAAAACTATTAGCCACCATATAAATAGCTTTATCCCTTTTCATTTCATTTCAAAACACACAAGTTAGCCTCAAAGAGAATCATGGAGAAACTTCAAGAGAAGATCAAGACTTGAACCATCTTTCATTCTAAGAGCTCATATTCTTTGATTCCTCATTCCTTCACAAGAAAAGGAAAGCTTTGGATCTCTTTTAATGAGTATTTCATTTCTATTCTTGGATTGGAGCATGAAATTGTTAGTATGAACTTGAATGATGAGATCTTGAATTCCTTAAGCAAGCCTTGATGATTGAATGCTCCTTATATGCCTTAGTTGCTGGAAATTCGTGTAGGAAGACTACGAATTCATATCTTCATGTTTAAGCTTGAAATTCAAGAAAATGAGCATTTGAGATTTTGGGTAAAAACATTCCTAAACTTAAATTAATTGATGTTTTGATGCTAAGCATGATTTATTTGATGTTATACCTGAATTTCATGACATTTTATGGTGAATTTTGTGTTGGATTGATGATTTTTGGTGTTCCCCTTCTTCTTCCCGAAACTGTCAAGTTTCTGCTCCAAATCCATGGCCGAAACGGCCGTTTCCGTTTGTGCTTTAAGCCCGGAATGGCCCTTTTGGGCTAGGGTTTTGTTTTGGCGGCCGAACATGGGAACGACCGTTCCCATGTGTTCTTGGACTGGGAACGGCTGTTCCCAGTCTCACTTGGCCTTGGTGTGGGAAGGACCGTTCCCACGCTATGTTGTGCATGGGAATGGCCGTTCCCATGCGTCTGTAACCCCCTTTTACTTGCTTTTTCGTACGTATTTGATTCGTTTGAGTTGCTACTTGACTTGTATGCTCCGATATGACTTGGAATGCAATCTCTGAACCTTTATACTTCCTTACTTGCATGATTTACTTGAATAATCGAATTATCCCTTGTGACAAATTTGATAAACATCATTCCATTTCGCATGTCATTCATACTTTCTACGCCGTGCATCTTACTTGGTTCATATAGAGTCTAAGTTGGGCTTCTGTATGTCTTGTCACAGAGTTTGGTGGTGCCGGTGAGCCTGAGGTTTAGAATGCTTGGCCCTTCACACTCTCAGACTCCATTACCACGAGGTGAGGTTTAGGATTTTGTATAGTTACGCGACCTATGACCTTAATATGCTGATTTCAACCCTTGCATGCGATCATATCTTACCATAAATACGTATGTGTTGGATACGATATGTTCATAACCTTGTGAATCAACTCTGTTTTGGAAAATTAGATATGAAAACATATGTAAGTTGTTTGAAAAGTTATGTTATGTTATGATCTGTTCTATAGCGAGTTAGCCATGATATATGGTATATGTTCTGTTCTGTTCTGTTATGGATCCGAGGAGCTATGGGTAAGGAATCCCTGAGATGGTATAGGGCCGTCCGGGCTCGGCTTGTACATAGTCTCCATTTGAGATATCATCGCGCGACTCAGGGAGATAGGTGAGGCGTGATATCTTAAGCCTTCGGTGTACAGTCGGGGAGGACTCTTGTGGGTTCGCTACCCCTTGAGGGTTTTTTGTTATGGATGGTTTGGGGACGGTACATCTCCTCCATCATTGGTGTGATGGTTGGATTTGATTTTGTATTCTATGTTTTGATATGTTCTGAGGAGTAAAGGTTGGAAGCTCGTACTCGCCGAGCATGTGATCTGTTCTGTCTGGGAATCATGAATCGAGATAGAGTTTCTGAAATGTTTTTTAAAACCTTACATATCTATATTTTGGGGTACTTTGGAAATATCTTTGGTATGCAACACCTATCTCCGGTTTATGAGTCCACCCTTCTGATATGTGTTGTGCTCTTTATATATATTGTGGCTGTGTGCTAGCCCCCTCACTCGGTCAAGTTGAGTGACCCCTCATTTAACTTTTAGTTGCACGTCTGTTGGCGTTTTCTAGGTGGGAGTGAGTCATTTGAGTTGCACTTCATCGGTCTAGCTTTTCTAGTTGCATTTGTCTTTTATACACTTTACTTATGTCATGACTTGTAGACTTGAGATTATACTTTACCTTTTTGTAGCCCTGTGTAGCATTCGTATTTGCCCTGTGTGGCACTTGATGATTTTTACGTTATGTTGATCGGATATTCGGGACTAGGTATCTATGCTAGTTAAACCCGTCACTTGTTTTATATATTGATTTAAATGCTTCCGCTCTCTTGTTTTGAATGTTTGAGTTGCTTCCGCGCTCTGAGTTTTGTCGAGTTAGACCCGCCTAGCATAGCGTGTGTATTTGTCTCCCGTTCGCTCTGATTCAGATTCGGGCATGGACTTCCATTTCATGACTGGGTCTTGGTGACAGTGCGGGGGATGTGGCATCCTCCGTTTGGGGTGTTACAATCCCTCTCTACGAGGAAAATTCTTTTAAGTCGGAATCAGGATCTTATCTCGACATTATATACTTCAGTCCTATTCTTACTAAGAATTGATTCCTGACCAAGCAAGCAAAATACATTATCATTATTATTATGGGCCCCGGCACGCAGCTGTGTCGAGCAATTACTCGGAAGGTATAGGGCCGAGGGTATTGTTGGAGCCACAGACCGCCACCAACTCTTGGTAGTGGTTTAGCTGGAGGTTAGTTACTCCACGCCAAGAGATAAGGGAGACAACCTCCCTGGAACGTATTTCCCACTTATTACTACTATCGTCTCTAAGGTTTGATCCCCTATTGACACCACGGAGTAGCGGAGTTATTATCATACTTGGTTTTATTAAGCTATCGGAGCCTTGATCAGCCCGATACTATTTTACTAAACATTTAAGGAGTTCGATTGGAGAGGCCTTACTTGCGGGCAACACAAACGCTTTTATTACACGGTTCATATTTCCATAAATAATCTCCATATACCCCTATCCCTGGTTTAACCTATCATGAACCGTATCATATTTGCTATATCATATTGTTATTTATGACCGGCATTTACCGAGTCCTACATATATAAGTACGTAAATATATAAACTAAAATTTCTTCACTTAGTCATTTTGACTAACCTTTCGCCTGTTTTCAATGCATGATTTCAGGAAGCGAAGGAATCCACACTTAAGGGGAATCTTGAAGCACTAGGTGTCGTACTTATTAGATCGGGGTTAGGTTAAGGGCACATAACCCTGATCATGTACATATTACAAATAAGATGCCCTTATATCTTATCTTTAGATGCTACGCTACTACATTACTCCCCTTATAATATTACCATCGTTTTCTCTTTACATGAGTTATTACCCTATCTATTTGCAAGTTTTAAATTTCTCTATCTTCCGCTGCATTTTACCTTACGCTCTCCTTAAGTACCGTCTGTACCTTTCACCGTAGTATTTCTCGAGTGCTAGGTCTCACATCCACTCGAGGGTAGTACGGTGCGGGAGTTGTAGTGTTAGGGGGTGCTACACTTCAACCTCTTGCCCGTAAAAACCACTGAACCGAATGAAACCTTCTTCTCACGGCAATCCATCATAGCTCGATACTCAAACAACCAATTCATTCCAAGCATTACCCCATACCTCTGCATCGGTATCTCAACCAACTAAGCAAGGAAAACACGGCCCTCAAAGCTCACCGGACACTCCCGGTCGACTCGACAAGTCACCAAACTACCCCTAAAGGGAGAACTAACCACGTAATCATGCACACATAGAGAAATAGGCAACTGCATAGAAGCAGCAATATCCCAAAAAATAAAGGAGTGAGTAGCCTCGGGATCAAACAATGCATGTAATGTAGTGCCATGAATGCTAATTGTACCTTCAACCACGGCATTTGGATCGATTTCAACCACTTCTTCCTCTTCGTCTCCCAAAGCATAGGGCCTAGCTTGAATAGCGGGCCTTTGATTATCTCCTCCGGCTTTCTTCTTTGGGCAAGTGCTCACCAAATTGTCAGGTTGGGGCATCACTTGTGTAGCTTGAAACAGTTATCCACTAGGTGATTACCCTTGCAATAGGTGCATTGAGCCAAATGTTGATTCAGTCCCGCGAGTCTGAGTTGCTTATTTTGAGGCTTTGCCGGTTGAAAAACTTGGAAAGTCGGCCTCTTCCCATACTTGTTTTGACCTCCCGAGTTAGAAGCATGCCCGGCATGAGAAGTCTTCCTCCTAGCCACCACTCGATCTTCAACTTTCAAAGCTTTTTCGGTGATAAGGGCCTAAGTATCGGTGCCAACAGCCTCTAGAGCATCTTTCATATATTCCCTTAATCTTTGTAGAAATTGCATTGCTCTGTGGCTATCATCGTTGTCAATGTTGGGAACATACCGAGAAAGGCGATCAAATTCATTAATATACTCAGTGACCGTCTTTCCATCCTGTTTAAGATCCATGAACTCCTGAAGTCACCAGTCTCTCATGGCCATAGGAATATACTTGTTCCGAAATTCCCGAGCAGAAGTCTCCCAATTCACTTCATCACCCGCGGTATCCAAACGGGCACGGATGCTTGTGCACCAATTATAAGCCTGTCTTTGCACCATAGTGATAGTGCATCTTTCTTTCTCTGCCAAACCACAAGGTATGAGATCCCAAATCCTCTCTATCTGAATGAGCCAGTCCTCACTTTGGATGTCATCTCCATCTTCAAACTTGGGAGGGTTTTCGTTGCAGAATTCTCAAAGAATATGTGTAATTTGGCCCCTTCTTGATTTCCGACCGGGGGTGTATTCTGACGATAGCGGGTGTCCAAGAAAGCACATAATCTCTCCATGAATCCCTCGGGTTCCATTTGAGATGGGGGATTATTTTTAGCCAGAGGAGAATGATCTCTACAGTATCGGCGATTCGGAGATCGATCATGACGATGTTCTCTCGAGGCATCCTACAAAGATCAAAGAATTCTAATATTCATGCATGCGGATCAGTACATGTTCATGTGTACAATTAATCAGAATATAAACAAATAGACACATAAAGTCGCATAACCATGTTATCCTATGCTGTGCGACCTAGATTAACCTGACACGACTCTAGAGCTCTGGTTTTGCAACCGAGAGCTCTGATACCACTTTAGGATGTGGCAGCCGGATCGATGGGTCACTATACATGAAATAGGAGTCTATATATGAGCCCAAGTCTAAGCGAACGGGGACCTACACTCACACAGTAGGCTAAGTGGGCCTAAGACACAAACAGAGCACGCCAAACAGATAATCAAATATGCGGAAGCAAGAAACAGGATCCGTAAAAGAGGTCATCAAAAGCACTAACATATATACAATGGCCACACGACCCAAAATAAGAAGTATTCATAAATCCTCCAAATATATAAATTCATATTCATATATAAGTCATAATATCTAAAATCCGACTTATGATATGCAGACTTGACCTATCCAAGCTAGCGCGACCTCAAGACACACTTCCCCGCCTAGCTCGAGTCACCTGCAACTAAAGTGTCAAGTTGAGGATCAATGTAAACTCGACTAAGTGAGGGGGCTAACACATACCCACACATATATACATATAGAGTATAACAAATACAAAGGGATTGCCAAGAACCGAATTAGAGTTTTGCATACCAAAACATTTTCAAAACTTAACATATAATACATAAAAGAAATCCTAACTCGATTCATAATCGACCAATGCATAACATAAACATATGCCCGACGAGTACGGACCTCCACCAACTCCTCATAACATAACATAAATACAGAAAACATAAGTACCAATCCAACCCCACATCATTGGTGTTTAGGGAATCAAACCCTCTCCCCCTACAATACCAACACAGACGGGGTAGCTAACCCACAATATGTCTTCCCCGGTTATCCACCGAGGGATCAAAGTATCACGCTTTTCCTATCTCCAAGAGTCAAACGTGAATAACTCAAATGGGAATTTTGCACAGGCCAAACCCGATGGCCCTTGTCGTCCCGGGCATTCCTGTTGGAAAACACGAAAGAGTTGAGCAACGAAAGTTTAAAATTTTCCAAAAGTTTAATCGTTGTCTTGCAATTTTCGTACTGTAATGTTGGGAATAATAAGAAACTCACTTTAATTGAAGCTTTCTTGTGATGTTGTTACCGCCTAACAAACACCCTTCAAGCGAAAAGTCCCTGGAACAGTCCTTTGATTTAGACTCCAAAGTAGAAGGCCTCCAGAGCGTATCCACACCAGTCCTAGAGCACTATCAAGCAAGTGAGAATGCTAGTTCCATAACTTGTGTTAATGGCTAGGGTTTTGCTTTGAAACCTTTTCTTTTAATTTTTCTCAAAAACTTAACACTTCGTGAGTGTCGATCTAAAGAATGAGAAAGCAACACCCCTAGTACTCATACTAGTGTGGATCGAGCCCCTAGGGTTTCGAAAACCTAATGGGCTTTGTTTTCTTGCTCACTAATTAACTAATTTAATTATTTAATTTAATTAGAATAATAAGTTCCTAACTTATTCTCCAAGTGTTGCAAGAATCAACTTTCGCTCTCCTACAATAGGAAGTTAGACTTTTCAACTTTCCTAAAGCTAAAAGTCAAGATTCAACAAATCAATTAATTCCGAATTAATTATTTATTGGGTTAAGCTTGAGAAATAAAATCTAACAATTAATTCAAAATTAATTAAAAGACTTAAATTAATTAATTACAATTTAATTAATTAATTGTAGAAAAGAATTCACGTGTAATAAAATTACACGACGAAGCCACGTGTACGTGACACGTGGCAGCCACACAGGCTTGCATGACACGTGGCAGTCACGTGTCATTGACACGTGGCGTTGCCCACGTGTATTGCTCTGTTTCGATCAACTATTTTGATCCTTCTTTAATCATATTAACATCCTATCATAACCTCGTGTTCTGGCATTTGTGTGTGACCCTTTAGGTTTATTATTCGATTAGTAGTGACAACAATTAATTAATTCCCTAATTAATTAATCACTTTACAGATGACACTACCGTAATCTAGCAATGGGTATGTGACCTGTAACACCCCAAACGGAGGATGCCACATCCCCCGTACTAAGACCCAGACCCGGTCACGAAATGGAAAGTCCATGCCCGAATCCGAATCATTGCGAACGGGAGACCAACTCACACGCTAGGCTAGGCGGATCTAACTTGACAAACTAAGAGTACGGAAGCAATTACAACCAACAACAATAGATAGTGGAAGCATTTAAAACATAACATGTAAAGCAGGTGACGGGTTTAACTAGCATAAATACCTACTCCCGAATCAATTCATAATCCCACATAATGAACAACATAAGTATCATCATAATATCTACTAACTTTCAAATACTAGCTTACTAACCCCACACGGGTTTAAGTCTAAGTAGAACATAAACATAACTTTCAAGTGTGAAAACATAAATACATAACGTAAATAAAGTATGCGACAAATGCATCCTAATACCAACTAGACTGACAAGTGTGACTCAGGAGACTCACTTCCGCCTAGCTCAAGCCAAAAAGGAAACCTGCAAGCTAAAAGGTAAATGAGGTCTCAGTCAACTGACTGAGTGAGGGGGCTAACGCACACCCACAATATATATATATACAAAGCACAACACATATCAAAAGGGTGGACTCATGAACCGGGAATAGGTGTTGCATACCAAAGCGTTTCAAAGTAAGACCCAAATATATAAATATAGATATACATAGAGAACATTTTCAGAAACTCTATTCCAATTCATGATTCCCATAACATATCATACCATATGCTCGGCGAGTACGACCTTCCAACCTCAACTCCTCAGATCATAACAAAACAGAAATAACATACCAACCTCAACTCCGGGTGATGGTAGGGTTGCGGACCCTAACCATCCATACAGTCGAAGGGAGTGCTAATGCTACTCAAACACTCAGGACTCCGTTTCCCAACCAAACCTCCTGGTGGGTCCCGGTACATCCTTTTCATACAGATGGAGACTACACACAGGTATATCCCCGACGGCCCTAACCGTCCCGGGGGCTCCTTACCCGTAGCTCGTAGGCCCCATAACAGAACAGAACATAACATAATACAACATACGCCAATCTTTCATGGCAAATCTCGCTACATAATCACAACACAACGGTTTTTTCCAAAAGAGCTTACATATGCTTCAAAAACTGGTTTTTATAAGTATTCCTACGCTGGAGGGATAGCCCGCCCACGCAGGACTCACGCACTTACATTCCCACGCTGCAGGGATAGCCCGCCCACGGAGAAGTGCAAGCCTAAGATCATAAAAATATCATATTCAACACATATATATCTATAGTAAGGTATACTCACATGCAAGGGTTGAAATTAGCATATTAAGACCATAGGTCGCATAACTATACAAAATCCTAAACCTCGCCTGAGAAGCGTCAAGATACAAGAACTGACAAGACGAATGCACACTCGATCAGGTTGTCTCCACCCTGGAGATCACTGTACAGAAAAAGGGAATACGGTGTACTCATGAGACAAGACTCAGACATGAACCACAAAGACGCACGACAATACTTATGAGTGCATGAGGAACATACCCGTGTGCCAAAAAAATCATAATTTATGATGCTTAAGATGATGTGATGTGTGATCATGTTCATATGCACAAAACAATATACCACCTAATAATTATAAATATGATAAAAGGTATGAATGTGGTTTGTCAACAATAATCACATAGTCAAGATCAAGGAACCACATAAAACTACTTAGACAACTTTCATCATATCAATTATACAACGCCCAAACCCCCACAATAAGTTCATTATTTGAAATTCCAATTAATTAGACGATCCCACATCATATAAACTTAATCACTTGAATCTCATATTCATACCACTATGGGCGAATAATTATACAACTCCAAATTTTATTATTAAACAATTATTCCATTACCAATAGTTCAAGATCTAAGTTATTATAAAACATTGGCCCATAACTAATCCTATAAATCTAACTTAATGATTTAATTTGCTCAAATTGCAACACTCATACATTTACAAGTAAACACCCACACACCCTCACCGAGATCTGCACACACACACACATAAAAATGTATATACATCCTAAGAATTACACGTGCCATAAGCATAATCACAACCATTCTTATTCTTGAATTCAATTCTCAATATCTTGCAATTAGAGGCCCTAAATTCAATTATATCCAAAGAAAATGAAGTATTCACATTTCAGCCAACCCACGGATACACTTGTGTATGATATTCAGTTTATAATCGAAATACACATGCCATTTCTTAACTACAATTTGTAAACCTTCAAAGACACAATCCAGGCTAAACTTTAAAAGTTCAATTTTAACAATACGACGTATATACACGCATACAAGTATAATGAAATATATGAATCTGCGAGGAAAACGAAAGAAAGGAAGGGATCGAAGGTTTACAATTAACATCTACTGTCATCAGTTACTAAATCATTTTAACCCCAAAATTCATTATTTCCATTATCAACAGCATTTCAAATAGCTATTAGAAGTGCATTGTAACACCCCGGAGCGAAGGGCACTACATCCCCCGCACCATAGCCCGACACGTGAAACGAAATAGGTACTCCGCCCACGCATCAAGCCATGGCGAACGGGTGACAAACAAAAACACAACCTATGCTAGGCGGTCTAGACCCTACTCAGAGCGCGCAATAAAAATAATACCAAACGCGGAAGCACCAGGAGTTCAAATAACCAAACATACATGCTTTCCAACTAGGGGTAAATAAAACAAGTATACATGCTATGCCCAACCCGGGCCAAATTAACTCATACAATTATCCAAAATCCAAAATTCTAAAACATAAGTTTATACATATTTCAAAAACTAGCAAAATGCGAAAGGAAACAAAATACATTGCATGGGACTCGAGCTATCCCCAACCATGACACAAGACAACCGCCTAGCTCAAATCTCCAAGCATGCACCTGCAACTCAAAAAGGGGAAAAAGGGAAAAACAACCACGAGGGTCAGTCCTAAAGACTGGTGAGGGGGCTAACACACGCACTCTTACATATATAAGAACAAAGCATAATCAAATCTGAAGGGGGGTTCATAAACCGGGTGTGGTTTTTGGTAATCTAAAACATTTTGACCCGTGATACTACGTATAAGGAAAAAGGGGTTTAAGACCGAAGGCCAAAATCAACAAAGTTTTAAAGTTTAGAAATCCTCTCCCATTCCATAACTATAAACAAAGCATAATAACTCGGCGAGTACGAGTTCTAACCCACTTACTCCATAGCGTAAACAAAAGCAAAGTACATAAATCAATCCCACCTTTGCACTGTTTGGGGAGAGAGGCGCTACCCCTCAAACCCCACTTATAAACTGAATGAGACGGGGGATCCGCCCGCTCCTTCGACGGGTCAGGTAGCACACCGTCGGCTCAAGAAGGCCCGCCTTCTCCTCGACCTCCCGAGGATGGGCTAAGTCTCCCTTTTTGTGGAGTTATGTTGATGAGAGAGCCCGGCGACCCCATGGCCGACCCAAGATCACATATCACTACTCCGGGGCCCAAACTTACACTTATCACAAAACTTATATTTATCATAAGGCTTATCTCGCTTACACACACACACTTACAAAAGCTTTCAAGAGAGCAACGAAAATAGATTGTATATACGTATAAAAGCGTTTTCAAAGTCTCATGACAAAACGAGACATATCCCACAAAATACGTATTAAACACGTATCTAAATACACATATATATATACATCGCATGCGGGTTCAAAATACAAATTAGGGTTGTAGGTCATATTAACTAAAAGAACAAAATCTCACCTTCAAGACGAAGCAGGGACAAAAGAAGAGCAAAAGGATGCTCACGTAACCACGTCGTCATCCCCAAGATGAACCACTGGACAAAACAAATAATAGAAACAACCTTAGACTCAATATGGACCTATTAGACGCTCGGCGATGCTTATGGGTGCATATGATGCAATGTACTTCAAATAAGCTCATACTTAGGCATATTGAGGCAAATAAAGAAATATCACACAAATAATTCAAGAATTAAATTCACTACTTATCAAATAAACTCATAAAATACCATATTATGGCTTATCTCAAGCATTCATAAGTTTAAGTTTATAAAGAGAGCAAGGAATGCAAGAAAACGTTAAATGTACCACTTAAGCCACTTAAGGTCATATCTCGTATCAAATAAATTCATGAAGTCCGTATAAGACAGTTAACATATTCACTTAGCATACAAGTCATAAAAGGGACAAGGGATTGACATATTAAATAAATAGACAAAGTTCTAATTCATTCAAGCACATAGAAAAATACTTAAGTCATTTAAAAGAACGTGAGAGCATAATTAATCGAGCATCTAAATTAAATCTAATTTCAAATTATAGAAGGTATCACATGCAACTCATATTAAATTAAATTCATAAAATCAAACCAAGAATTATAACATATCATTTAATAAGTTAATATTATAAACAAATCCGTACATAGAATTAAATAAGGTTTATAGCCCATATCACTCATTTAAAATAAATACATAAATTAAACTAAGGTTTGTAGCATATTATACAAATTAATAAACAAAATTTAGCATATATTAAATATGTACATGCACATGCACGTAACCACACACCACATGCATGCAAGCCCACACGTTCACACACTTGCACAAACATAATATTTTCATGCATTAATAACTAAACACATATATATATATATATATACATATATGTATATCATGCATATTAGTTATATACACAAACACATGCATTAATGTAATATATATATAATTATATACACATGCACATTGAAAATATTTCATGCATGAGAATTAAAACATGCAGACTCCCCCACCACGTGAACATGCAATCGCATGAATCACAATTCAAGACATAAAATGCATGCATGCACAAAGCTGCGGAAATCTCCAAAATAATCATCAAATTCAGATGCATGACACTGCCGTGTTGGTTTTCAATTCAAAATGGACACGGCCGTGTCCGATTTTTTTTTTCCAAATCCGAGAACCCAACACGGCCATGTCCATTTTAGTTCAAATCTTGACACGGCCGTGTCAAGTCATTTTCTTTTGAAGGAATTCGCAGCAGCAGCAGCAGCAGTAGCTTCTTCCCCAACAAAAATGGTTGATTAAGGATGGAAAATGCAAGGTAGTAATGCAGCAAAGCGAGAGGAACAAATGCACAAACAATCCAGGTCTGTAATAGCCAAAGGTGCTTTGTCCCACATCGGATTGGAGGTGGGCTTGAAGCCACTTTATAAAGTGGTGGATCCCCCTCCCCTTGTAGAGGCCTTTTCCTGGGTGGGCGCCTTCGGGCTTAAATTCCACCGGGAGAAACAAAACCGTGAGGGTGGTGTCGCTTAGCCCACCAAAGCGGACAATATCGACAGGCGGGTTTTCGGGCTGTTACAAATGGTATCAGAGCCGGGGACCCGGATTCGGTGTGCCAGCGAGGACGCTGGGCCCTCTTAAGGGGGGTGGACTGTAATAGCCAAAGGTGCTTTGTCCCACATCGGATTGGAGGTGGGCTTGAAGCCACTTTATAAAGTGGTGGATCCCCCTCCCCTTGTAGAGGCCTTTTCCTGGGTGGGCGCCTTCGGGCTTAAATTCCACCGGGAGAAACAAAACCGTGAGGGTGGTGTCGCTTAGCCCACCAAAGCGGACAATATCGACAGGCGGGTTTTCGGGCTGTTACAAGGTCAACACATGCACAAATGCACAAATTCAAGCTAAAATTTCCCAAAATTGACAACAACACGTACAACAGGTTTGCAACAAATTTTCAAGCCTAAATCTCATCCAATATGCCTCTAAATGATGGTTAAATGCAAGGAAATAGCACAACATAGCAGGGCAGCAATTAAGCAATGAAAAACAAGCCAAAACCATGAAAATTTCCTGCTCAAAAGCACAAAACTGACAGCATATTGACAGCAGGTATGTAGTCCACCTTTCTAGCCTAAAACTCAATCAATTTGCATCTAAATGAAGGTTAAAGCATGCAACATGATCATAAAACAGGGCTGGAGCTTTACATGCAAGTTAGGCCTCAAATCATGCAAGAATCAAGCTCAAAACTTCCCAAAACTGACAGCAAATGAGTGCAAGAAGTAGCAGCGTGCAGCAGTTCGTTTTAGGCTCAAACTCAACCATAATGCATCTAAAATGAAGGTTAAAACAGGGCAACAACATCATGTAACAGGGCACCACGAAATCTGATCATTTACCTTGCATTTCATGCTCAAAATTCATGCAAAACTTCATTAAAACAGTAGCATATTGACAGCAAGTTTGAGTTGTGACAGCAGTTCGGTTTTGAGCCCAAAATCCCCCATTTTTCTTTAATAGGCTCAAGTTCATTAATGGTAGAAGTTAATACACATAACCACCATGTATTTAATGCAAAGAAACGAGATAAACGGATATAAATGAACTCATAATAAACACATATGAGCATGTATTCAAAATTTTGGAGAAAACCTAACTATTCATGCCTCTCTTGAATCATGCATAAAACCTCAAGTCTAAAACACAAATTGGAGCATATATTGAAGCACAAATCATAAGGATTACGGATCTTACCTCAGATTGTTGAAGATCAAAGAAAGCTAGAAGATATTGAGCAAATCTTGAGCTTGAAGATGATGAATAGTGAAAATCCCTCTTCCTTGCTCTTGTGGCTGCTGATCTCGTGTGAGGGAGGAAGAAAATGAGAGGATATATGGCTGAAAATGGCTTATAATTCAAAGAATTGGTGAAGGATGGGTCCCATAGCTCAAAATATAGGTCATAGGTGTGTAATAGGGCACGAGGGGCTGAAATTCGTATTGTCGGAGGTCTAAAAGGCATCGAAAAATTACAAAACTAGTTCCATTGCGTCCGGATCGTCGAAAGGAGTTGAACACCGAAGACGGGACTCGAATCCAAGTGCCGTAGCTCAAGATACGAATTAAAATGTACACAAGTGTACTAAAATGGCTCATTTTTCAAATGAGTCCAAAACTTTCAAAAAGTTACAATTAAGTCCAAGAACCAAATTTCAATTAAGTCCACATATTATAAAATTATACAATTACATCCTTAAATCACGTTTATCACATAATTCACGAAATTAGCATGCTCGGGAAATAAATTCATATATTATAAATTCACATATTACAAGATTTCAAATAATTTAAACACTTAGGCACATTTTAGCATTTAAATCAAATAATTCAAGTAGTTTTATATAATTACGTAATAAGTAAAATAACACACCATTGCTTAATTAATTAATTTAAAATGCAAATAACACTCTCGTTACAACGTACCAGTAGGGCCAGACGAGCGGGATGTTACATGCATAATCATACACACCACACAAATACTTTTCAGAGTCTTTAAAATAAAGCTTAAACATTAAATCAGGAAAATACAATTCACGGATCTATAAAACAAACACCAACTCACTTAACAAATCTAAATTACATAAATACAATCCATACTTTGAGAATAATTTACAATTAACATGAAACAAATGAAATTGATTAGGTTCACATTAAAAGGGGAAGGAACTGAAATTGGGGTGTAAATTCCAGTAGTAACGACTGAAGCGGGGGCGGCGGCGGTGAGAGGCTGCCGGTAACCATTGCTATCCCTTCGTTTCTCTGTTTCTGGCCTAGAGAGAGAGATCTGAATGGAGGGGCGTCAGTGTAACGCCCCAACTTTTCAGTATTTTAAAATGACATATGTGTTTACTAATTTGCACAAATTAATTGGTTTTTAGTGTTTTCTATAATTAAATTTCAATGTTTAATTGTTAAATAAGTGATTAATTTAAATATATGCAATATTTGAATTTGAATTTATGTGAATAACTTGCGTGCTCCTTAATTTCGTGAAATAATTATTTCTACGTGCTTATATATTTAGTTTTATTTTATTTATATTAAATGTTAATTAATTTATTTTAATAATATTAATATCAAATATGTTATATATATATAGGTTAATTGTGTACGTGTGCATGAATATAGTAGTACATGCATTTTACATTTATAAATTATTTATGCATGCATGTATTACAAATTATATATGTATACGTATGCATGCATTATTATTTATAATATATTATATACGGATTTAATTGCATATTATTGTAAATATTATGAATTCTATTGATACATTACGTATGAGTGACATTTACGTGCTTCGTTTCTATTTAAATTGATACCGGAATTTCGTGCAGATTTAATATGTTGCACTTATACGTGTCTTCTATATGAATATATGTTCGTTTCGTATTCTCGGATTTATTTGCATGTGTTTCGGATTTAATTTGAATTTTGGAATCCAAATCGGGGGCTAACGAGGACTTAGCGCACCCTTGGTTCCGTATTTAATAACTTGAGCTCGGGAACTCGGATTCGAGTTCCGTCAACTTCGCTGAACTCGTAACAAAAATTCGAGTTTAGTGAACTTATCCTTATGTTTTTCTAATGCGATTTGAACTTCCGAAACTCAACCGAAAAACAGAACGGCGACCAAACTGTCCTTGCTGCACTAAAATGACCATAACTTATTCATTTGTTGACCAAATTAACCATGGTTAGACTCTATGGAACCCTAACCCAACCCTTTATTCAGCCATTTACCCCCCAAACCGAGATAAACCTTCCCACTTGGAGTAAATTGGCCAAATATCTTCTGCTTCCCAGTTTTCCTGTAGCTCAAGCCCTACCAAGAGATTCAAGCTCAAATCTCCTTCCAAACCTCCAGTAATCCACAAGGTAAACTTGGATATGTTATGTACATTCAATATGAGTCATTTTCATTCATTCATCCCTGATTTTGATCATGCTTTCATGGGGTTTGTGGGCTGAGTTCGAAATAAGAGGTTTGGGCCAAATTTGTTGATCTCCTTCGATTATTGATGGATTTGATTGATTCCAAGCCTGAGAATCATTGTTTTGACATCCTCTTCTCAGTTGTGAGCATTGATTGCATGGTAGCTGAAGTATTTTTGAGATATCAATTATGGAACGTAGGGAAAAACTTCATGTATTGTCACGTATGACTGCTTTACACGGTTGAGCTCTTTTGGAACTGATTTGCATGTTGATTTGGAGTCTTTTTGCTGCATATTTGTGACCTTAACATACCTGAACATGTTGGTTGAAGATTGATTTGGTGTTGCTCTGTTTTTCGTCGAGTTATACCCTGTTTTTGGCCTGAAAATGTTGCTGTCAAAACTGCTGCGTTACTCCTTGCTTTTGCTGTCCATTTTCATGGTTTGTGGGATTTGTTTTGGCTGCATTGCATGCCTGGTATTGCCACATATCTTGCTTGCATATCACTTGGGTTGCTGCTGCGTTTAAGCCAAGAAAATAGTGGTTGCTGCATTCATATGACACGGGGGTGTCATCTTTTTCTTTCCAGCATGTAACGGGGGTGCAACTTTTGCCTGGCATCTCTGTACCGAGACACGGGGGTGTCTCGGTTTGTTCTTCTTGGTGACACGGGCGTGACCTTCTGAGTTTTCATGCATTGTTGATATGCTGTTGTACGTTTGCATGCTTGTGATGTATGTGTGTGCATGGATAATTACATTTAATTTTAGGAAAACATATGCATGCATACTTAAGGAATGAAGTTGTATACATGGAATACTTTAATTAATTGCATGAAATTGTAATTGGTAATTGCATGCATGTTGTTGTAATTGGTACGTATGCATGTATAGTTATATATATATATATACAGATATAATTGTATGCATGGCATTAATAGTTTGTATAAGTAATTTGCATGCATGTATTAACTTAATGCATGAAATTGCATGCATTAGTATGTTATATATATATATATATATATATATACTATGTAATGCATGCATGTTTATATATATGTTTAGATATAAATTGCATGCATTAATTGTTGTTACTGTACGTGCATGGAATATGTATATATATGTATATTGTATATTTATATATGTTTATTAAATATTAAATATTATTTGATTTAATTGAATGATAGAATTTAATTGTGACCTATTTCATGTTTGATTTATTTCCCAATTTCAAATTGAATGTGTTCAACTGTTTACTTTCTAAATTTAAATGTGATTTAATACGTGCTATGCTCCTACTTGAATTCTTGAATTAAATTGATTGAAAATGTGGAATTATGACTTCGAATGAAAGTGAACGAAAGATCGAATGACTTGATTATATGATTTAAATTCCTTTAACGTGGAATGTGAAGGATATGAACTCGTTTGAATACGAATGCTTCATTGAATGAATGAATTGAATGTTTATATGTCTTTAAGACTTTAATAGTGCACATGAACATCTTATGATATAATATCATTTGTTACGCATTCATATCATGTTCATTGCATGCCGTGCGTCTTATATGGTTCATTGGAGTCTCGAGTCTCACGAGCACGTCATGTTGTCTTTTGTACAGTTTATCTCCAGGGTGGAGAATCTTGATCAACTAGGCACTCGGTAACTCGTATCCTTGTATCGCGATGTTCCAGGTGAGGGTGTTTTCGTTGTAGTTACATATTAAACCCTACAACTTTATGTGACCAGCTTTGGCCAAAACCTTATGTATATATATATAAGTTACTTTTAAAGTAATGTTTTCGAGTAAATATTGATCGAGTAAACCCTTTTCAAAGGAATTATGAAATATGATATGTTTCACATGAACTGATATGTTTTGGCGAGATTATGCATTCATGTTATGTTCACGGGCCCAGGAATTTAGTACATGTGGCTATCCGGGGAGGCAAGGGCCGACGGTGATCCCATGTGCTGATTCCATTATGTTAACGGTGAAACGGACCTCGTCATGGAGTTTTTGACGAGGAAACGCTAACCGGGTTTTGAGGCCTCATGAACCTCATAGCCACAACGATATGTTTAGGTGGTCGGGCCTTGGAAACCCATCCACCACCCGGAGGAAGAAGGTTGGAACTTATTTTATGATTATGATTATGTTTATGATTGATTTGCACCGTGCGGGAAGGCCGGGACACGGATTGCCCAAACGAATATGTTTTATGATATGATATATGATCTGCGTGTATTGTGATATTATGCATGATCACCTATTTAAAGTATTAATGATATGTGTCGTACACAGTCGGAGTTTGGTTGGAGATGATGCACGCTCACTCGCCGAGCCCTTATGTTTATGTATGAATTATGAACGTAATAAATTAATATGATTAGTCGTAAAATCCGAGTATTGCTTGGTTATTCTCTTGCCCTTTGGGAACTAATTTCAAATAAAACCTTGCTCGGGATTTATGACTTGCATGTGCATGTTTTATATATATGTATATCGCTCTTGCTCACTCAGTCTTCTAGAGACTGACCCTCTCCCTCCCCAACACTTTAGTGTGCAGGTTTGGCGTTGAAGTTCGAGCTAGGCGGGGTTGTGTTCAGTTCGAGTCGGTCAAGTTAAGTTAGTAGCGTCTCTGCATTCACTTATGTATTTAAATGGTGTATGGTTCGACCCTGTGTCATTATGAACTTGAATCTTATGTAATTGTCGTTGTATTGCCTTGTCGGGCTTGTTAGGAATTAAAAGAGGCCTGAAGAGCCCAATTCTGCTTATGGTTTGTGTGTTTGAACTTTAGTTTTCCGATGCATTATACTTTGTTGATTGGTTATCATTGAAGGGTCTAAGTTCTGCCTGGCCGAGGAAGGTTATTTTATTTATCTCCCGTTCGCTATGGTAGGATACGGGTGCGGACTTTCCATTTTGTTACTCGTGTTGAGCCATAGTGCGGGGGATGTGGTGCCTCACGTGCGGGGTGCTACATCCTTAAGTGGTATCAGAGCCCGGTTGCAAAACCGGTGTTCTCGAGTCGTGTTTCAGTCAGTTTAGGTCGTACGGCATAGGAACTACGTGATAATGTGTGCATTGCATCGATCTTGAATATGGAATTTGGCTTCCATTAAGAATTTTGTTGAATTACCTGTTGCATTTTATATGGATTCTTGCCTTTCGTATTGAATATGTGCCATGAGCATGCACTAATCGCATGCATCTATTCTTGAAATGAGTTATGGTTTCTAGGTTATGAAGACGATATCAAACCACGGCCAAGTTCTACGACCACAACACTCTATTACAAAAAAATTTCTGAGGCACGAAAGACAGGAAGGATGTATCGGGGAGAATATAGCGAATTCGAGTGCGTGGTTTTCATTGATGGAGTCAGAGATAATGACTAAGAGTCGGAATGGAGGATTGTTCTGGAGATGCAAGACTAGAGAGGCATTTGATAAGATAAGAAGTCGTTCTGGGAATGTTGTTGACTCCGAAGATTGATAAATGTAGCCTTCAACATAAAATACAATAATGGGATTCAACGGGATCGTTCAATCTAAAGAATGAATCTTGAAAGTATTGGTTTAGGGCTTCGGTTATTAAAGAGTCAAGATAAAATGAATCCGGTACGAGTCATGCACCAAGGGACATTAAGAAAGGGCTTCTGAATAAACCTATTGAATAGAACTTGAGTGGTAGAAGTCAAGATTGGGAAGAGTTCGAATTTGGGTGTTTTAGATTTCGATTAAGATGGAAGACGAGTCAGGAAGGGATTGAAGAAAGGCAAGTAAGGTGATAAGTACAAATTCATGGAAGGTGACAATACTGAGGACAGGATTTGAGTTCATTTTCTAAATCCAAGTTGAATTGTCATGTGGTGAGGTGGAATTGGGAAAAATGGAGCAACAAATGGAAACGGATAAGCACGGGAGTCTTGATCATGGTGATGATGAGAAGTAGAGTTCAGAACTACCTTAGGGTGCAACTGTGTAAGAGAACTTGGGCAAAGTTGAAGGGTGATTCCCGAGGAGAAATTTAGATGCTAATTCAGTTAACATCGAAGCTATCAGGGATCGTGAAATTGTAATTCTGGATTGGGAAAGATACAAGTGATGCATAAAGATTCATGGAAAACTTGAAGACCGTAGGAAAGATAAAGCATGATTAGCAAGTCAAAGTGATCTCGTGATTGGAGGAACGAGGAAAAGCTACCGAGCTAACAACTTACCACATTGGTGACAGGTTCCAAAACATTCAGAGCATGTGCATCATACTTTGCATCACTTATTTATTCTTCTTTACTTATGTTCGTGCGCGTGTTTTTATTTGATTTTTTTGTGCTAATATGCTGCATATTTAATTGTTGCCAATTGTGCCACGTGCATTGTCATTTTAACCAGACATGCATTTTAGTGTTTATTTTATAAGGAGTTCTTTCATCGCATTTCTCAAGTATCTCCTTGTACGGGCCACATTTGAATTAAGAGGAAAAGAATTAATGGGATGGGGCATTTTAAGGATAGGTTGGTGGAAAGGAAGTTTCAGAAGGAAAAAATACAACCGGAGTTGCCTTTGGAGTGCCCGGATCGAACAAGAATGAAGAAAAGGGGTTTGAATATTAACAGCGGTAGAGGAGAAGTGGAAAAGCTAACACTATGGGTTGCTATGTCATTTAATGCCCTCCCAATAAAACTTCCATCAGGAATTCCGAGGAAAGAAGGTTCGATGGAGTTCGATGTGATTAAAAATAACAGAAGTGTAATTAAGGAAGATTTGGGGATTTTTTTTTATGTTGGCGAGCGGAGATGAATAAGATAACTTTATGGGATGATCAGTAAAATGAGAGCTAGATCAGTGGATTCGGGCTGAAGATTTTCACGAGGAATGGGGAAGATAGATCGTTGATTTGTTCTGTGTATGTAAGTCGAGTTGAAGACAAAAGAGTTATGAAGGAGCTTGGGGAAAATTTCTAAATTGAATTGTCAAGAGGAAACTGATTCAAATTATCATGGAAAAGTATATTGTCAATGAAGCTTGATTCCATGAGTGGTAAGGAAATTTAAGAAGCAATAAATCGGCAAGGACGAACCTTCGAAAGGCTAAATCAGAGTTCCAAGATCACCAAGAACATCTTATCTTCGATTAAAGAATGTTAGGGGCCGAATATCAAATTCCACCATAGAAATTTAAAGAGAGTAAAAAGGAGAGATTGAACGGAAAATAATAGGAGATTGTGTAACATAAATATTCAGGTCGGGAAAGAACTGTTAGGGGCGCTAAGGGTAGTTATCTTTGGTAGTTTGTTAGGTTTTCATATGGACAAAGGAAAATAGCATTGGATTTAATTTCGGGATGGGTGATCTAACAGTAGACGGGGGATCAAAGCTCGGGTATTAAGAGTTGGTTTGATTGAATGAAGATTATGGGGAATGATTAAAGATCGAAGAGGATTTATCATGGCTTCACCTGGTTACATTGAAGAAATTAAAGACAAGGTAAATGCTGAGCTCACTCTCGGGGCAGATCATACAGGGGATAACAAACTCATAGCCCTAAACTACGCAACGACGGTGAACGGTACTTGTAGCATCCACGACACATGCATTCATGCAAATTTAATTCAAATAATTTCTATGTTATGTGCTTTGATTTCTTACCTTGTCCAATTTGATTGGAGTATTTGATAGTTAACGTGAACGATATTTGTTACTTGCTTCGAGTGCCTTATGTGATTTTAATTATGATCTTGCGTGAGTTTCTTGGGAGTATGGGAAAGTTCCTTGCTTTATTTTTGTTTGTTTGTTGTTTGTTTATTTTGTTTGAGAGACGGGGTGCTCTCGTTGTGTGTAAGAGACGGGGATTCTCTTATTTTTGTTTGAGAGATGGGGTGGGCTCTCTTTGCTTGCGAGAGACGGGGCTCTTTCGTTGTTGTTTGTGAGAGACGGGGCTCTCTCGGTGTTGTTTGTGAGAGACGGGGAATCTCTCATTGGTTGTTCGATCGATTTAGTGAATCCGAGGACGGATTCTTTTTAACGGGGTGAGTTTGTAACGCCCCAACTTTTCAGTATAAAATGACATATGTGTTTACTAATTTGCGCAAATTAATTGGTTTTTAGTGTTTTCTATAATTAAATTTCATTGTTTAATTGCTAAATAAGTGATTAATTGAAATATATGCAATATTTGAATTTGAATTTATGTGAATAACTCGTGTGCTCCTTAATTTCGCGAAATAATTATTTCTACGTATTTATATATTTAATTTTATTTTATTTATATTAAATGTTAATTACTTTATTTTAATAATATTAATATCAAATATGTTATATATATATATATAGGTTAATTGTGTACGTGTGCATGAATATAGTAGTGCATGCATTTTACATTTATAAATTATTTATGCATGCATGTATTATAAATTATATATGTATACGTATGCATGAATTATTATTTATAATATATTATATACGGATTTAATTGCATATTATTGTAAATATTATGAATTCTATTGATACATTGCGTATGAGTGACATTTACGTGCTTCGTTTCTATTTAAATTGATACCGAAATTTCGTTCGGATTTAATATGTTGAACTTATACGTGTCTGGTATATGAATATATGTCCGTTTTGTATTCTCGGATTTATTTGCATGTGTTTCGGATTTGATTTGAATTTTGGAATCCAAATCGGGGGCTAACGAACACTTAGTGCACCCTTGGTTCCGTATTTAATAGCTTGAGCTCGAGAACTCCGATTCGAGTTCCGTCAACTTTGCTGAACTCATAACGAAAATTCGAGTTTAGTGAACTTAGCCTTATGTTTTTCTAATTCCATTTGAACCTCCGAAATTCAACCAAAAAACGGAACCGCGACCAAACTGACCTTGTTGCACTAAAATGAGCATAACTTATTCATTTGTTGACCAAATTAAGCATGGTTAGACTCTATGGAACCCTAACTCAACCCTTTATTCAGCCATTTACCCCCCAAACCGAGATAAACCTTCCCACTTGGAGTAAATTGGCCAAATATCTTCTGCTTCCAAGGTTTCCCGTAGCTCAAGCCCTACCAAGAGATTCAAGCTCAAATCTCCTTCCAAACCTCCATTAATCCACAAGGTAAGCTTGGATATGTTATGTACATTCAATATGAGTCATTTTCATTCATTCATCACTGATTTTGATCATGGTTTCATGGGGTTTGTGGGCTGAGTTCGAAATAAGAGGTTTGGGGAAAATTTGTTGATCTCCTTCGATTCTTGATGGATTTGATTGATTCCAAGGCTGAGAATGATTGTTTTGACATCCTCTTCTCAGTTGTGAGCATTGATTGCATGGTAGCTGAAGTATTTTTGAGATATCAATTATGGAACGTGGGGCAAAACTTCATGTATTGTCACATATGACTGCTTTACACGGTTGAGCTCTTTTGGAACTGATTTGCGTGTTGATTTGGAGTCTTTTTGCTGTATATTTGTGACCTTAACATACCTGAACATGTTGGTTGAAGATTGATTTGGTGTTGCTCTGTTTTTCGTCGAGTTATACCTTGTTTTTGGCCTGAAAATGTTGTTGTCAAAACTGCTGCATTACTCCTTGCTTTTGCTGTCAATTTTCATGGTTTTTAGGATTTGTTTTGGCTGCATTTCATGCCTGGTATTGCCACATATCTTGCTTGCATATCACTTGGGTTGCTGCTGCGTTTAAGCCAAGAAAACAGGGGTTGCTGCGTTCATATGACATGGGGGTGTCATATTTTTCTTTCCAGCATGTAACAGGGGTGCAACTTTTGCCTGACATCTCTGTACCGAGACACGGGGGTGTCTCGGTTTGTTCTTCATGGTGACACGGGCGTGACCTTCTGAGTTTCCATGCATTGTTGATATGTTGCTGTACGCTTGCATGCTTGTGATGTATGTGTGTGCATGGATAATTATATTTAATTTTAGTAAAACATAAGCATGCATACTTGAGGAATGAAGTTGTATACATGGAATACTTTAATTAACTGCATGAAATTGTAATTGGTAATTGCATGCATGTTGTTGTAATTGGTACGTATGCATGTATAGTTATATATATTTGATGAGGCCTGAAAATCATTCTCGAATCAGAGCCGTCCACGTGGCAGCACACCGCTGACTAATACCCTTGACGCTCGTCTTGGTGGGCTCATGGGCCTTCACGCCGCTCAATTGCCAGCTAATGTCATCCATCAGCCAGCGGATGACCATTTGGACCAAGGGCCCCAACCAATGGGTTTGACGCTCGGACAGCGGCCCTCACGGTTATCCTTCACAGGGAAGCACCCACATGGGGGCCCCACTAGTACGCTCGGTATTCCGACGGTCAGGGGTTATATATCGCGAGGAGGCCCCCCATGCATTCTTCGAGCGTCACCAACGTTCGGGCACATCCATGCCCCGTTTCGCTGGATCCGAACCTCGGCAGAAAGAATCTTAGGCCCATCCTCCGCGTAACCCTCGTCAACAACCTCTGACACAAAAGTACTGTGCACCGCGCACCTGACACGCCGTCATCCTTTTCAGGGATGTCATCCTCACTCCACAAAAGTCTGACGCGTGTTAGGGCAACACAGGTTTGGGACCACATGGTCAATTTACCCACTTACCCCCATCCCTAACATATAAATAGGAGAGAAGCCATGTATTCTCTCCCAAGTGACCATCCGCATACTGAACCACACACACTGTTCTGGGCATTTTCTCAAGCTTTTCACAGTAACACTACCTTGGTAGCTTGCACACTTGGTGTTATCCTAGCTGGAAGAACCCACGCTCAAAAGGAAACCCAGATCCTGAGGCTCTCACGCCTGTGATGGTCTTTCCCTTTTCCAACAAATTCTAAAGTGTTGTTGCATTAGGAAACTCAGATTCCTGCACCATCATTTTTGGCGCCGTCTGTGGGAAACCATCACCAACTTCTTTGGTATTGCCATTTCCTTCCTCTAAAAGCTAGTTGAAAAGTAACACCCAAATCCTAAATCATGGTAACTGCAACAAGATCAGGAGCATTAAGAGAAAGAGGCTCTCTTCCCCCCATCAATGAAGAGAATCCAGAAGGCAACGTCCCCGCCGGGGAAGTAAACCCCTCAACCGCAGGAAACAGGGGCGGGAACACAGAACTCGCAGGGACAAATCTCCCGCTAGGTGGGAACGCCGGGGGAGGACCTAGCACCGTTATTCCTCCAGCAGCTTCCTATCCATACTCGGGGATGTATCCCATGGCCATGCCACCTCCAGGATACCCGTTCGTGCAGCCAGGATTGATGCCCGGATTGATGCCGGCGATCCAGCCTTACCAGGTGGGAACTCTGAATCTCCCCACGACGTTACCGAGGGAGATACAAGGGGTGGAGATGCCCCAGGTCACAGCCCAGCACCTCCAGGCGCTGTATGCTCAGTGCGAGAGCCAGGCCGTTCAGAATGCCTGGGAGCATTTCATGGCCGCGTACTTCCCATCGCAGGCTGGCGCTCGTCCGGCCCCACCACTTGGCGGGCTCCCCGCGCATCCTTTAACAATGGCCCAGAACGCGTTAAGGGCACAGCAACTTCCCCAACCACCAAATCCGGAGAATGAAGCCCCACCGAGGGTCCAACCAGAACGACCTGTGGGAGGAGATGAGAGGGCCCCTCGAAATGAGGTGGCCGGAGAAAATGAAGAGGTCCAGTCAAGGGCCGCAAGGAGGGCAAACCGCAGAAATGACGGTGACCCTCAGCTAGCAGCTGTGCAGGATCAGATACGAGGGCTCCAAAACGTGGTAGAGCAGCTCTCTCGAGCGCGGTCTCACGCTTCCCGCGATGGGGGCGAGAGGTCCAAGGCCAGAGACGCTCGGCGACCACGTAGCCCCGTTTCCCACCGAAGAAGAGAGGCCAGCTATGAAGATCCCGATGAGCGAGATTACAGGATCATGGCGGGCGATTCCCCCCTCGTCGAGGAAGTTCTGATGACCCGTGCAGGGAAGGGTAAAATTCCCTCATCAATCAATAGGTATGATGGTACTTCGGATCCGGCCGAGCATCTGGACCATTTCGTACATCTAATGCATCTCTATGACCATCCGGACAACTACTGGGCCAAGGTGTTTGTCACCTCTCTCACAGGAATGGCCCAAGAATGGTACAAAAAGCTCCCCCCGTGCTCAATCAGAGGATATTATGACCTGACGGACGCCTTTGTCAGCCACTTCAACTCGCTAAAAGCGCCTGCCCCGGCCGCGACCGCTCTTTATAGCCTGGTCCAAGGGCCGAACGAGACCCTCAGATCCTTCATGGGGAGGTTCAATAAAGAGATCTTGCTGGTTGAAAAGCCCTCGATGGACTTTTTGAGACACGTTCTGTTTGGGGCCATCAACATGAAGCACTACGTCAGCAAGGAATTCGTGGAGGAAGTGGCCAAGAAGAAACCACGCTCGCTGATGGAAATTAGGGAGATTGCCGACTCCTTTTTTACCCTCGAGGATATGTACATAGCGAGGGATCAGAAAATGGCCAATGCCCCTCGCGCCAACAGAGCCCACGAGGACAAAGTGGAGCCCCACCGGAGTCATCGCCGCAGCCCAATACCCGCTCGCCGTCATTCCTCTCCTCCGCGGAGGCTCGAGCGTGTCCCCCTCAACCGCCCAATTGCAGAAGTTTATTCCCTGGCGGACCAGAAGTTGTTCAAAAGGCCGCCCAAGCTAAGAGAGACCGAGGCTCAAAAGCGCTCGGGGAAGTATTGTGCTTTCCATAAGCAGAAAGGGCATGACACTAACGAATGCCGTCACCTGGAGAAGGAGATTCAGCGGCTGATTGCTGGGGGGCACCTCAAGGAGTTTGTAAAAGCACTGGAAGGGTATGACGAACATTGCGCAGGACGGGCGCTCGAAAGAAGAAGAAGCCGCTCACGTTCCCGGAGTCCTCGTCGCCAGCGCCCTGAAACCAGCGAGCGTAACAAAGGGAAAGGGGTAGACATGGAAAATCAACCCTTCGCGGTCATTCACATGATTGCGGGAGGCCCCTCGGGAGGCGACTCCAATGCTTCCCGCCGCCGCCACGTACGGAGCTATAATCAAAGGCCGGCACTCCCTCGCTCAGTGCTCTCCGTGGACAGCTCATCGCGCTCAAAAGAGGATGATGTTATAGGATTTACAGAGAAAGATCTGGAACACATTGTAACACCCCATGGGATAGGGAAAACCTCTGACTGTCCCATGGTGGTTAGTTTAGACGTTCATAACCATACTGTAAAGAGGGTTTTATTTGATAGTGGAAGCTCTGTGAACGTTCTCCCTTACTCCACGTTTCAACAAATGAATATAACAAACATCCCCCTCGAACCTATCAGAACTGCCCTCGTAGGGTTTGGAGGTTCCGAGATCGTCCCTCGGGGACAAATTCGCTTGGCCACCTCTTTTGGTCGCGCCCCACAGCGGAAAACTTTGAGCGTTCTGTACACCATCGTTGAGGTGGATCTTCCTTACAACATCATCATCGGGCGCCCAGCCCTCGTGGATTTCAAGGCTGTAATTTCCACCTATCATCAGAAGGTCAAGTTCCCAACCCCCGAGGGTACTGGAGAAATTCTGTGTAACGTCAAAGAAGCTTGGGAATGCTATATACTTTCGCTTCGAAGCCACAAGCCCAAACAGCCCATTCAACCTGGATCTACTAGAAAATCCGTTGATTTCCCTGAGTTAAATGAAGATGGCCCTGAGCGCAAAAGAGCCAAGCTGAACCGAAAGAAGAATAAAAAGAGGACAGCTGGAGACGTTCAGTGCTCGGAAAGTGGGCCACCGGGGGCCGTCGACGGTTCTTCCTCAGAAAACGAGGGTGATGAGCCCAAGAATACTCTCACTGGAAAGAAACGAGCGTTAGAAGCACCAAGGCCGGAGGTTCGGATTGAACCCACTGAGGAGTTTTTAACCGTCGAATTGGAGCCTGGAAATCCGGATAAAACAACCCAGATTGGCTCGAGCCTGGATGGACCCTCGCAAGTTTTGATGATCGACTTCCTACGGGAGAATATAGACGTTTTTGCTTGGAAAGCTTCTGACCTCACCGGGATAGATCCGAGCGTCATTGTCCACAGACTGAACGTAGATCCAGCCTTCAAACCCATCAAACAGAAGAAGAGGGATGTTCATGGATTTAGAAAACGGGTCATCGAAGAAGAGGTTAATAAATTGCTTGATGCTCAGTACATTGAGGAAATCTTATACCCAGAGTGGCTCTGTAATGTGGTGCTCGTTCCAAAGAGCGCCAATAAATGGCGTATGTGCAACGACTTCACTGACCTCAACAAAGCGTGCCCCAAAGACCATTACCCACTACCGAGGATCGATCAATTGGTAGATTCTACAGCCGGGTGCGAACTCATGAGTATGATGGACGCCTTCCAAGGATATTATCAAATTTTTATGGCGCCCGAAGATCGCCCCAAAACCGCGTTTATTGTGCATTTGGGGGTTTATTGTTTCAAAGTCATGCCCTTCGGGCTCAAAAACGCGGGAGCGACCTATCAACGCCTTGTCAATAGAATGTTCGAGCGTGAAATTGGAAAATCTATGGAGGTATATGTGGATGACATGATAGTCAAAAGTGAGCGCCAGCACTCCCATCTGGAGGATCTCAGGCAGACTTTTGATATTCTTCGTCGCTACGGAATGAAGTTGAACCCTTCAAAATGCACTTTTGGCGTTCGAGGTGGTAAGTTTCTGGGATACATGGTCAGTCAACGGGGCATAGAGGCCAACCCCGAAAAGATCAAAGCAATTTTGGATATACCCTCTGATGAGGCCTGAAAATCATTCTCGAATCAGAGCCGTCCACGTGGCAGCACACCGCTGACTAATACCCTTGACGCTCGTCTTGGTGGGCTCATGGGCCTTCACGCCGCTCAATTGCCAGCTAATGTCATCCATCAGCCAGCGGATGACCATTTGGACCAAGGGCCCCAACCAATGGGTTTGACGCTCGGACAGCGGCCCTCACGGTTATCCTTCACAGGGAAGCACCCACATGGGGGCCCCACTAGTACGCTCGGTATTCCGACGCTCAGGGGTTATATATCGCGAGGAGGCCCCCCATGCATTCTTCGAGCGTCACCAACGTTCGGGCACATCCATGCCCCGTTTCGCTGGATCCGAACCTCGGCAGAAAGAATCTTAGGCCCATCCTCCGCGTAACCCTCGTCAACAACCTCTGACACAAAAGTACTGTGCACCGCGCACCTGACACGCCGTCATCCTTTTCAGGGATGTCATCCTCACTCCACAAAAGTCTGACGCGTGTTAGGGCAACACAGGTTTGGGACCACATGGTCAATTTACCCATTTACCCCCATCCCTAACATATAAATAGGAGAGAAGCCATGCATTCTCTCCCAAGTGACCATCCGCATACTGAACCACACACACTGTTCTGGGCATTTTCTCAAGCTTTTCACAGTAACACTACCTTGGTAGCTTGCACACTTGGTGTTATCCTAGCTGGAAGAACCCACGCTCAAAAGGAAACCCAGATCCTGAGGCTCTCACGCCTGTGATGGTCTTTCCCTTTTCCAACAAATTCTAAAGTGTTGTTGCATTAGGAAACTCAGATTCCTGCACCATCATTTTTGGCGCCGTCTGTGGGAAACCATCACCAACTTCTTTGGTATTGCCATTTCCTTCCTCTGAAAGCTAGTTGAAAAGTAACACCCAAATCCTAAATCATGGTAACTGCAACAAGATCAGGAGCATTAAGAGAAAGAGGCTCTCTTCCCCCCATCAATGAAGAGAATCCAGAAGGCAACGTCCCCGCCGGGGAAGTAAACCCCTCAACCGCAGGAAACAGGGGCGGGAACACAGAACTCGCAGGGACAAATCTCCCGCTAGGTGGGAACGCCGGGGGAGGACCTAGCACCGTTATTCCTCCAGCAGCTTCCTATCCATACTCGGGGATGTATCCCATGGCCATGCCACCTCCAGGATACCCGTTCGTGTAGCCAGGATTGATGCCCGGATTGATGCCGGCGATCCAGCCTTACCAGGTGGGAACTCTGAATCTCCCCACGACGTTACCGAGGGAGATACAAGGGGTGGAGATGCCCCAGGTCACAGCCCAGCACCTCCAGGCGCTGTATGCTCAGTGCGAGAGCCAGGCCGTTCAGAATGCCTGGGAGCATTTCATGGCCGCGTACTTCCCATCGCAGGCTGGCGCTCGTCCGGCCCCACCACTTGGCGGGCTCCCCGCGCATCCTTTAACAATGGCCCAGAACGCGTTAAGGGCACAGCAACTTCCCCAACCACCAAATCCGGAGAATGAAGCCCCACCGAGGGTCCAACCAGAACGACCTGTGGGAGGAGATGAGAGGGCCCCTCGAAATGAGGTGGCCGGAGAAAATGAAGAAGTCCAGTCAAGGGCCGCAAGGAGGGCAAACCGCAGAAATGACGGTGACCCTCAGCTAGCAGCTGTGCAGGATCAGATACGAGGGCTCCAAAACGTGGTAGAGCAGCTCTCTCGAGCGCGGTCTCACGCTTCCCGCGATGGGGGCGAGAGGTCCAAGGCCAGAGACGCTCGGCGACCACGTAGCCCCGTTTCCCACCGAAGAAGAGAGGCCAGCTATGAAGATCCCGACGAGCGAGATTACAGGATCATGGCGGGCGATTCCCCCCTCGTCGAGGAAGTTCTGATGACCCGTGCAGGGAAGGGTAAAATTCCCTCATCAATCAATAGGTATGATGGTACTTCGGATCCGGCCGAGCATCTGGACCATTTCGTACATCTAATGCATCTCTATGACCATCCGGACAACTACTGGGCCAAGGTGTTTGTCACCTCTCTCACAGGAATGGCCCAAGAATGGTACAAAAAGCTCCCCCCGCGCTCAATCAGAGGATATTATGACCTGACGGACGCCTTTGTCAGCCACTTCAACTCGCTAAAAGCGCCTGCCCCGGCCGCGACCGCTCTTTATAGCCTGGTCCAAGGGCCGAACGAGACCCTCAGATCCTTCATGGGGAGGTTCAATAAAGAGATCTTGCTGGTTGAAAAGCCCTCGATGGACTTTTTGAGACACGTTCTGTTTGGGGCCATCAACATGAAGCACTACGTCAGCAAGGAATTCGTGGAGGAAGTGGCCAAGAAGAAACCACGCTCGCTGATGGAAATTAGGGAGATTGCCGACTCCTTTTTTACCCTCGAGGATATGTACATAGCGAGGGATCAGAAAATGGCCAATGCCCCTCGCGCCAACAGAGCCCACGAGGACAAAGTGGAGCCCCACCGGAGTCATCGCCGCAGCCCCATACCCGCTCGCCGACATTCCTCTCCTCCGCGGAGGCTCGAGCGTGTCCCCCTCAACCGCCCAATTGCAGAAGTTTATTCCCTGGCGGACCAGAAGTTGTTCAAAAGGCCGCCCAAGCTAAGAGAGACCGAGGCTCAAAAGCGCTCGGGGAAGTATTGTGCTTTCCATAAGCAGAAAGGGCATGACACTAACGAATGCCGTCACCTGGAGAAGGAGATTCAGCGGCTGATTGCTGGGGGGCACCTCAAGGAGTTTGTAAAAGCACTGGAAGGGTATGACGAACATTGCGCAGGACGGGCGCTCGAAAGAAGAAGAAGCCGCTCACGTTCCCGGAGTCCTCGTCGCCAGCGCCCTGAAACCAGCGAGCGTAACAAAGGGAAAGGGGTAGACATGGAAAATCAACCCTTCGCGGTCATTCACATGATTGCGGGAGGCCCCTCGGGAGGCGACTCCAATGCTTCCCGCCGCCGCCACGTACGGAGCTATAATCAAAGGCCGGCACTCCCTCGCTCAGTGCTCTCCGTGGACAGCTCATCGCGCTCAAAAGAGGATGATGTTATAGGATTTACAGAGAAAGATCAGGAACACATTGTAACACCCCATGGGATAGGGAAAACCTCTGACTGTCCCATGGTGGTTAGTTTAGACGTTCATAACCATACTGTAAAGAGGGTTTTATTTGATAGTGGAAGCTCTGTGAACGTTCTCCCTTACTCCACATTTCAACAAATGAATATAACAAACATCCCCCTCGAACCTATCAGAACTGCCCTCGTAGGGTTTGGAGGTTCCGAGATCGTCCCTCGGGGACAAATTCGCTTGGCCACCTCTTTTGGTCGCGCCCCACAGCGGAAAACTTTGAGCGTTCTGTACACCATCGTTGAGGTGGATCTTCCTTACAACATCATCATCGGGCGCCCAGCCCTCGTGGATTTCAAGGCTGTAATTTCCACCTATCATCAGAAGGTCAAGTTCCCAACCCCCGAGGGTACTGGAGAAATTCTTTGTAACGTCAAAGAAGCTTGGGAATGCTATATACTTTCGCTTCGAAGCCACAAGCCCAAACAGCCCATTCAACCTGGATCTACTAGAAAATCCGTTGATTTCCCTGAGTTAAATGAAGATGGCCCTGAGCGCAAAAGAGCCAAGCTGAACCGAAAGAAGAATAAAAAGAGGACAGCTGGAGACGTTCAGTGCTCGGAAAGTGGGCCACCGGCGGCCGTCGACGGTTCTTCCTCAGAAAACGAGGGTAATGAGCCCAAGAATACTCTCACTGGAAAGAAACGAGCGTTAGAAGCACCAAGGCCGGAGGTTCGGATTGAACCCACTGAGGAGTTTTTAACCGTCGAATTGGAGCCTGGAAATCCGGATAAAACAACCCAGATTGGCTCGAGCCTGGATGGACCCTCGCAAGTTTTGATGATCGACTTCCTACGGGAGAATATAGACGTTTTTGCTTGGAAAGCTTCTGACCTCACCGGGATAGATCCGAGCGTCATTGTCCACAGACTGAACGTAGATCCAGCCTTCAAACCCATCAAACAGAAGAAGAGGGATGTTCATGGATTTAGAAAACGGGTCATCGAAGAAGAGGTTAATAAATTGCTTGATGCTCAGTACATTGAGGAAATCTTATACCCAGAGTGGCTCTGTAATGTGGTGCTCGTTCCAAAGAGCGCCAATAAATGGCGTATGTGCAACGACTTCACTGACCTCAACAAAGCGTGCCCCAAAGACCATTACCCACTACCGAGGATCGATCAATTGGTAGATTCTACAGCCGGGTGCGAAATCATGAGTATGATGGACGCCTTCCAAGGATATTATCAAATTTTTATGGCGCCCGAAGATCGCCCCAAAACCGCGTTTATTGTGCATTTGGGGGTTTATTGTTTCAAAGTCATGCCCTTCGGGCTCAAAAACGCGGGAGCGACCTATCAACGCCTTGTCAATAGAATGTTCGAGCGTGAAATTGGAAAATCTATGGAGGTATATGTGGATGACATGATAGTCAAAAGTGAGCGCCAGCACTCCCATCTGGAGGATCTCAGGCAGACTTTTGATATTCTTCGTCGCTACGGAATGAAGTTGAACCCTTCAAAATGCGCTTTTGGCGTTCGAGGTGGTAAGTTTCTGGGATACATGGTCAGTCAACGGGGCATAGAGGCCAACCCCGAAAAGATCAAAGCAATTTTGGATATACCCTCCCCTCGCAATCTGAGAGAGGTCCAGGTGCTCGTGGGTAAGATAATTTCGTTAAACAGGTTCATCTCCCGATCAGCGGACCGGAATTTACCCTTCTTTAAAATATTGCGCAACGCTCGGAACTTTACCTGGAACGAGGATTGCGAAAAGGCCCTGCAGAGCATGAAACAGTACTTGTCGAGCGCGCCTTTGTTAACCAAGCCAATCCCGGGGGAGAATTTGTTCGTCTATCTATCAGTCTCTTTAGAAGCCACGAGCGCTGTCCTCGTAGCAATCCGCGAGCGTAAGCATATGCCGGTATATTACCTGAGCAAGACTCTACAGGGGGCCGAGAAAAGATACATGGAAATTGAGAAATTTGCCTTTGCGCTCGTTAACGCATCCCGAAGGTTGAGGCCATATTTTCAAGCTCACTCCATCACAGTGCTTACAGATCAACCACTCAAGCAAGTGTTATCCAAACCGGATGTTTCGGGAAGGTTAATTAAGTGGGCAATTGAACTCAGTCAGTTTGATATCTCCTTCGAGCCTCGTACAGCCATCCAGGCTCAGGCCGTGGCCGATCTATTGGTAGAACGTTTCAATTTGGAGAGGGGGCCACCGGCGGACGAAGGTTTATGGCTTTTGCACACAGATGGCTCCTCGACCTCACAAGGGGGCGGTGCTGGGGTGACCCTCAGGGATCCCCTAGGAGCAGAAGTTGACTACGCAATCAAACTGGCATTTCAAGTCACCAACAACGAAGCTGAATATGAGGCCCTCATCCAAGGGCTCAGGATTGCGCTCCAAAATGGGGCGGCTCGTGTCACGGCATATGTTGATTCACAGTTGATTGCGAGTCAAATTGATGGTAGTTATGAGGCTCGAGAAGCCACCATGGCACGGTACTTGTCGAGCGCCAAGGAGGAGATAGCGAAGTTCAAGGAATTCCATCTTTTGCAAGTTCCGAGGGCGGAAAACGAACACGCTGACGCTCTTTCGAAGTTTGCATCCGCCCTAGATGGCCATAATGAGCGCGCTGTTACATTTTTGAGAACGGAGGAGCCGCTGATAAGTAAAGGGGAACCTCCAAAAGAAGTGCACATGATTGACCCCTCCGAGCCTTGCTGGCTTGACGAAATTGTCAGATTCCTACGGGATGGAACATGCCCGAGCGACAAAGTTGAAGCTCGGAAGATCAAAAGCAAGGCCCCTCGTTTCTCATTGGATACTGAGGGTAGATTGTTCAAGCGATCCTTCCAGGGCCCGCCGTTGAGATGTTTGAGACCCTCGCAAGCTAAAGAAGTTTTAGAGCATGTACACAGTGGAAGTTGTGGAAACCACTCGGGCGGACGAATCTTGGCGAAGAAAATCTTAAGAAGTGGATTTTATTGGCCCTCGGTATTGCAGGATGCCATTAGATATTCCAAGAAGTGTCCCAAGTGCCAGTTCCATTCCAACACTCCTCAACTGCCGGCAGCTCAAATGATTCCTATCGATGTTTCGTGGCCCTTTGATCAATGGGGCATTGATATCGTGGGACCTCTCCCAATGGCGGTCGGGCAAAAGAAGTTCGTAATACTTGCTGTGGATTATTTCACCAAGTGGGCTGAGGCAGAAGCGGTCGCTAAGATAACGTTCAAAGTTGTAAGGGATTTCATTTGGAAGAATATCATCTGCAGATACGGCATCCCGAGGGTGCTCATTTCAGATAACGGTTCCCAGTTTATCGCTGCGGACACGCGGGATTGGTGCTACGAATTAGGAATCGAGCAAAGATTCACTTCCGTGGGTCACCCTCAAGCTAATGGTCAGGCTGAAGTGACCAACCGAACCATACTCCAGCATTTGAAAACGATGCTCGAGAGTAAGAAAGGAGAATGGGCTGAAGAGCTTCAGGGAGCTCTATGGGCTTACCGTACTACTCCGCGAGCGGCAACGGGGGAAACCCCTTATTCCCTCGTGTACGGCTCCGAGGCCATGATACCTGCGGAGATTGCACAAGAATCCGCACGCGTAGCCTATTTCGAGCCTACAGTCAACGACGCCAATAGAGCGCTCGAGTTAGATTTGCTGGATGAAAGGAGGGATTCTGCGTGGGCACGCATTCACAAATACAAAGCAACCGTCGCCCGCCAGTATAATAAACGTGTTAAAGAAAGGACTTTCCAGCTAGGGGACTTGGTCCTCAAAAAAGTTGAAGTCTCAAAACACGTAGGTAAGTTGGACCCTAATTGGGAAGGCCCCTTCAAAGTCATTCAAGTGCGAGCGAATAACACCTACTTGCTAGAAACTTTGCAAGGCGAGCGTCTTCCTAGGCCATGGAATGCATGTAACCTTAGAAGGTTCTACGTGTAAACTTCAACCTCTTTGTAATGGCCCATCCGCGGCAGGAAATGTTTTTCCTTGATGAAAAGCGCGTTGTAATAATTCCCAAGAATGCATTTATATAACAGTAAGTATTTAAATCTTTGTTTTTGTTATCCATTTGTTTTCTTATTTGATCAAGTGATTCGAGCGCCGAAAGGCCTACTCCGTGTTGAGCATCTTCCACGTTGAACGGTCTACGCAATACGTCAATTGTTTCAAAAACTATACTATCCAGGTGTTGATGTCCATCCACCTATAACAGTTTGGCCGACTTGTAAGAATAAATCCTAAAAATGAGCGCGTCGGACAATGGGGAGCGCAACGCTCAACATACGCCGTCTGAGTGCTCACCACTCCAGCACGTGCCCGCAATGACCCCATCTGACCCTCATCCAATTGGGTAAGAGTACGCTCGTAAATAGTGGACGCCACTAACACTACGGCTACGCTCGTTTTAACCCTTACTAAGCCAATCCTACAGGCCAAACGTCTACAGCCGACACTCAACTGAACCTTTATGAATTTCCTAAATTCAAATTCAGGCCTCAAGGAGAATACAGCCAGGGAATATTCATGAGGATCACCCTCGCGCCTGTATTTCCTCAAAGGTTTTCTAAGTCCAAATGCATAGTTCATTTCTACTATGGCCAGGGAACCCTCCTGAGGGTCACCCTCGCGCCCATACTTGCAATAAGCCAACCGCCTGACGTCGCAAGCATCTAAACTTAATGAGCATGGTGATGAGTGTCAGAGGACCGTCGTAAAAGACACTCTGGCCTACTTACACACTTATCTCGAACGCTCGCACAACAGACATCAATATGAAAGCGGTGAGTGCAAGAGAATAACGTCATTCATTATTTAAAAGCAAATAAGACAACATCCAGACATCCAGACATTCAGATATTTAAAAACACAAGGAAGTCCAAGTATGTTAAAAAGTGACGGAGAGGATCCGAAATACTCAGGAAACAAAGGAAGAATTAAATACAAGAATAAAATTGTTCATAAAGGGAAAGAGGCATTCGAGCGAACAAAAGCAAGAAAATGGTAGCCTTGGAAGCTTCATTGGGCCGGAACGTCAGGCTCAGGAAGTGCGGTTGAAAGGGGAACTGGGGCCAACACGTTAGCGTCAGAAGTTTGGGCCTCGTCGGGTTCCTCCGCATCCTCCACGTCCATAAGCGTGCCCTCATCTTCTATCATGAGAGGCTCGGGATCCCTCCGGTTAGCGGCAATGAACTCCCTTTGGAGCGTCTCCACCAATTCCTGATACTCAGGCTCCGCCAGATTATCTGTGGGATCCTCCTCCTGGACCATTGGCTCGCCGTTCTCATCAAGATCCATGCGCAAACGAACGTCGGAACGAGCGCTTTCCGGGGCCAGCCCAAACCTCACCATCTGCCCAATCGCCTTGTGAAAGAAGCGTCGAGCATTATCGAAGCATTGGATGTTGGCCGCGAACACAAAGGCCTTAGAGCGCACGAATTTCTTCACCGCCTCCCAAGATACCTTCGCCTCCAAGCCCTGTATTTTGCCTTGCAAATCAGCGAAGGCCTTGTTGGCTGCCTCGTTCTGGCGGGTGCTTTCCGCTAACTGCTCCCCCAGTTCCACATTTTGAGCCCTCAGCTGGTCTCGCTCCTCCTTCATTTTCTTGTGACGCTCGTCGAGAGTAAGGTAGGCCTCGTCCGTCTTTCGAAGGTTCTCCCTCGCTTGGTCCAAATCACGTTGGGTTGTGGTCAGTTGAGCGTGGAGGTTGTCGTAATCCTCTTGCAGTTGGACCGGGTCAGAGACGCGCAGCAATTTCTTGTACTTGGCTTTGTGCTCAGAATATGCTTGCGCTCGCCCTTGCAAGTTTTTCAGCCTCGGGATTACCTCCTGGAAGCAATAAACGAGGGTCATAATCCGAATTCGGAAGGAAGAAAAGAAAATTTGATATAGAGGAATAAAGAATTACCGTCAAGAGGACGTGGCATGCGTCATCCGCAACGCGAGCGGCATCATGATTGTTCAGCTTGTCATGATCGCCGGAAAATTGTAGTTTCCCAACGATGTCGGAGACAAGGTTGACGGAATAAGCGCTCTTCTTTAGGAGTACAGGGCCCTCAGTCCGCTGCCGCTTATAGCGAGAGTCACCCTTGCAGCCTATCTTCCAAAATACTTCATCCTCAGAAGATGAAGTGTCGCTGCCCTCGCCGCGGTGGCCCACGACCACCTCTTTACCCTTGCCTGAAATGGGGAGAGAGTCTGGCATCCTCTTTCTCTTCCCTTGACGGTCGGCACGGAGAATCTCGTGAATACGGACAGGCTCACCCGAGCGGTTCCGTGACCCGCTGGAACTGAGGGAAATTGGGCCCACGGGGGTAGCCGGCGGAGGAGTGGCCTCGTGGGTACCCTCCAACGTTAAATCCTCGATTGGGCCCCTTGGAGGAACCTCATTTCCTGCGCCCCCACGGGCCTGCCCTTGTCCTCTGCCCGCCGCTCGACGGTTTACCCTCGCCCTCGGTGGGCGGTTCTGCTGAGTTTGCGGCTGTTGAGGATCCGCGGCGGGCCCTTGAGCACCCAACATCCGTGAAAGGGCCTCAGCATTCATCCCTCGTGAGAGTATTTGGATACCTGTAAATAAAGGGGAACGAGCGTCAGAAGAACGGTTGTTTGAACTGTTTAAACAAGGAAACAGGGATAACTGCTGGTCAGAGAACTATTCTAAAGGTTAGAGATGTTAGTTCCTAGAATCTAACCGTCGAGGGCCATGATGTCAGTAGGCGGGTGGAGTATCATTTCAGGGGGGCAGGATAATCCGTATCGGAACAACACTCCTTCATTCTTCACTAAGGTCTCCGCCTCAATCCACTTCTTCTCAGCCCTCATCTCGAGCGCCAACCCCATCGCCCACTCCTCAAAATCCTTGTTCCTCATCCTCTCTCTAATCAGTGGACCCTCACCATGAACCAGCCATTGCCGGTGAACTCCGAAAATTCCCCCAGGAGCCCCCACGAAAAAATATTTTTCCTTCCAGTGCTCGCCATACGAGGAAGATGGAGAATTTATCATCTTAAAGCCTGATTTGGCTTGAGCGTAGTAAAATCCATCTGTGGGCGACGAGCGTGGTGAGCGGGCCGCTTGGATCAAGCTGTCAAAATTGATGATCGAGGGTGCTTTGCCCAGGGCCTTCATCGTTATTATGAACGTGTTGATTAGGGCTATGCCGTTGGGAAGAATTTGTGAAGGGCAAAGCCCTAAGTGTTGGTAGATGTTGGCGGCCTCGCGAGCGATGGGAAACCTCAGGCCCCCAGCAAGAACGGCATCCCAGTATACAGTCAACATCCCGGGCGGTGGTCGATTGGCTCTTTCTCCCTCCTCCGGGAGCCTCATTGGAAACACGACTTCATCCCAATATGCCTTCGCCCTCAACTCATCCAAGTCACCGAGGGTCAGAATACTCTCGATTTCATCCGGAGACCTGTCAGTCTGATGGCGGTTGTCTTGCCTTACTCGAGTGACAGGTTCCTTGCCTCTCCTGTGACGCCTCCTGGAGGGTTCAGCCTCGAATGGACGCCCGGATGGTCCCGCTTCACCCTCGGGAGCCGCCATCGCTACTGTGATCCTGTGATCTTGGGGTCTCACAGCACTGTTCAAAACTGGGAGGGCTCTTTCCCCTTGTCTCATCATCTCCATCACATTGTCCATCTCCTCAAAAGGATCTTCCTGCTCATCGAGAACACGCTCGTCCATCCCCTGAACAACAGCGTTCACCTCTTCCTCCCCGGCGTCAACTGGAGCCTGGGCCACCGATATAGCCATGGGAATACCTCCAACTGGGTGCGCCCTAATTAGGGGAACGGCCACGGGGACATCGCCATGAGGAGAAGAGCTCCCCACGGACATCTCCTCAATCTCCCGCACATAATCATCGGCTTGATTTCCGGCCATGGTCAATTTTCAATTTTTCGGAAATGGGACTTTTCACAGAAAGATTAAGGGAGGATAAAGCTTCCAGGAACAAATTCAATGGTGGATAGCGGTTTTTCCCTCAAGGGTTTGTCTCACACAACCTAAAGCTAATGTTAGCACAGGGGAAATAAAAAATAACCAGGAGTTTGTTTACCTAAGATGTGGAGAAGAAGAAATTCGCCGGAGCAAAGGGCTCTTGCTATGGATATGCTTGAAGGAAGTCTGAATGCGTGAAAAAGCTTCCAAAGCCCTGCAAACCCTTATTTATAGGGGAGATGGAACATGGATTAGGTTTGAAAATTCAAAAAGGCAATCATTTCCCGCCTGGGGAACCCCCCACTTTTGGTAACCGCCTCACGTCTCCCGGAGTCCACGCGCCCACGTTCCCACTCAGCATTAAATGCGGACTTGACAACATTTAATGCGATGTCAGTTTGTGTCCGTTACATAAGGCCAGCAGTCTCCTCGAGGGTAATGCCCCCTCCCTCGGATATTTGAAATTCAGGATTCCTTCTTTATAAATTCTACAGTACGCTCGATGCGATACTACAGAATTTGGGGGGCAAAATGATGAGGCCTGAAAATCATTCTCGAATCAGAGCCGTCCACGTGGCAGCACACCGCTGACTAATACCCTTGACGCTCGTCTTGGTGGGCTCATGGGCCTTCACGCCGCTCAATTGCCAGCTAATGTCATCCATCAGCCAGCGGATGACCATTTGGACCAAGGGCCCCAACCAATGGGTTTGACGCTCGGACAGCGGCCCTCACGGTTATCCTTCACAGGGAAGCACCCACATGGGGGCCCCACTAGTACGCTCGGTATTCCGACGCTCAGGGGTTATATATCGCGAGGAGGCCCCCCATGCATTCTTCGAGCGTCACCAACGTTCGGGCACATCCATGCCCCGTTTCGCTGGATCCGAACCTCGGCAGAAAGAATCTTAGGCCCATCCTCCGCGTAACCCTCGTCAACAACCTCTGACACAAAAGTACTGTGCACCGCGCACCTGACACGCCGTCATCCTTTTCAGGGATGTCATCCTCACTCCACAAAAGTCTGACGCGTGTTAGGGCAACACAGGTTTGGGACCACATGGTCAATTTACCCATTTACCCCCATCCCTAACATATAAATAGGAGAGAAGCCATGCATTCTCTCCCAAGTGACCATCCGCATACTGAACCACACACACTGTTCTGGGCATTTTCTCAAGCTTTTCACAGTAACACTACCTTGGTAGCTTGCACACTTGGTGTTATCCTAGCTGGAAGAACCCACGCTCAAAAGGAAACCCAGATCCTGAGGCTCTCACGCCTGTGATGGTCTTTCCCTTTTCCAACAAATTCTAAAGTGTTGTTGCATTAGGAAACTCAGATTCCTGCACCATCACCCTCCCCTCGCAATCTGAGAGAGGTCCAGGTGCTCGTGGGTAAGATAATTTCGTTAAACAGGTTCATCTCCCGATCAGCGGACCGAAATTTACCCTTCTTTAAAATATTGCGCAACGCTCGGAACTTTACCTGGAACGAGGATTGCGAAAAGGCCCTGCAGAGCATGAAACAGTACTTGTCGAGCGCGCCTTTGTTAACCAAGCCAATCCCGGGGGAGAATTTGTTCGTCTATCTATCAGTCTCTTTAGAAGCCACGAGTGCTGTCCTCGTAGCAATCCGCGAGCGTAAGCATATGCCGGTATATTACCTGAGCAAGACTCTACAGGGGGCCGAGAAAAGATACATGGAAATTGAGAAATTTGCCTTTGCGCTCGTTAACGCATCCCGAAGGTTGAGGCCATATTTTCAAGCTCACTCCATCACAGTGCTTACAGATCAACCACTCAAGCAAGTGTTATCCAAACCGGATGTTTCGGGAAGGTTAATTAAGTGGGCAATTGAACTCAGTCAGTTTGATATCTCCTTCGAGCCTCGTACAGCCATCCAGGCTCAGGCCGTGGCCGATCTATTGGTAGAACGTTTCAATTTGGAGAGGGGGCCACCGGCGGACGAAGGTTTATGGCTTTTGCACACAGATGGCTCCTCGACCTCACAAGGGGGCGGTGCTGGGGTGACCCTCAGGGATCCCCTAGGAGCAGAAGTTGACTACGCAATCAAACTGGCATTTCAAGTCACCAACAACGAAGCTGAATATGAGGCCCTCATCCAAGGGCTCAGGATTGCGCTCCAAAATGGGGCCGCTCGTGTCACGGCATATGTTGATTCACAGTTGATTGCGAGTCAAATTGATGGTAGTTATGAGGCTCGAGAAGCCACCATGGCACGGTACTTGTCGAGCGCCAAGGAGGAGATAGCGAAGTTCAAGGAATTCCATCTTTTGCAAGTTCCGAGGGCGGAAAACGAACACGCTGACACTCTTTCGAAGTTTGCATCCGCCCTAGATGGCCATAATGAGCGCGCTGTTACATTTTTGAGAACGGAGGAGCCGCTGATAAGTAAAGGGGAACCTCCAAAAGAAGTGCACATGATTGACCCCTCCGAGCCTTGCTGGCTTGACGAAATTGTCAGATTCCTACGGGATGGAACATGCCCGAGCGACAAAGTTGAAGCTCGGAAGATCAAAAGCAAGGCCCCTCGTTTCTCATTGGATACTGAGGGTAGATTGTTCAAGCGATCCTTCCAGGGCCCGCCGTTGAGATGTTTGAGACCCTCGCAAGCTAAAGAAGTTTTAGAGCATGTACACAGTGGAAGTTGTGGAAACCACTCGGGCGGACGAATCTTGGCGAAGAAAATCTTAAGAAGTGGATTTTATTGGCCCTCGGTATTGCAGGATGCCATTAGATATTCCAAGAAGTGTCCCAAGTGCCAGTTCCATTCCAACACTCCTCAACTGCCGGCAGCTCAAATGATTCCTATCGATGTTTCGTGGCCCTTTGATCAATGGGGCATTGATATCGTGGGACCTCTCCCAATGGCGGTCGGGCAAAAGAAGTTCGTAATACTTGCTGTGGATTATTTCACCAAGTGGGCTGAGGCAGAAGCGGTCGCTAAGATAACGTTCAAAGTTGTAAGGGATTTCATTTGGAAGAATATCATCTGCAGATACGGCATCCCGAGGGTGCTCATTTCAGATAACGGTTCCCAGTTTATCACTGCGGACACGCGGGATTGGTGCTACGAATTAGGAATCGAGCAACGATTCACTTCCGTGGGTCACCCTCAAGCTAATGGTCAGGCTGAAGTGACCAACCGAACCATACTCCAGCATTTGAAAACGATGCTCGAGAGTAAGAAAGGAGAATGGGCTGAAGAGCTTCAGGGAGCTCTATGGGCTTACCGTACTACTCCGCGAGCGGCAACGGGGGAAACCCCTTATTCCCTCGTGTACGGCTCCGAGGCCATGATACCTGCGGAGATTGCACAAGAATCCGCACGCGTAGCCTATTTCGAGCCTACAGTCAACGACGCCAATAGAGCGCTCGAGTTAGATTTGCTGGATGAAAGGAGGGATTCTGCGTGGGCACGCATTCACAAATACAAAGCAACCGTCGCCCGCCAGTATAATAAACGTGTTAAAGAAAGGACTTTCCAGCTAGGGGACTTGGTCCTCAAAAAAGTTGAAGTCTCAAAACACGTAGGTAAGTTGGACCCTAATTGGGAAGGCCCCTTCAAAGTCATTCAAGTGCGAGCGAATAACACCTACTTGCTAGAAACTTTGCAAGGCGAGCGTCTTCCTAGGCCATGGAATGCATGTAACCTTAGAAGGTTCTACGTGTAAACTTCAACCTCTTTGTAATGGCCCATCCGCGGCAGGAAATGTTTTTCCTTGATGAAAAGCGCGTTGTAATAATTCCCAAGAATGCATTTATATAACAGTAAGTATTTAAATCTTTGTTTTTGTTATCCATTTGTTTTCTTATTTGATCAAGTGATTCGAGCGCCGAAAGGCCTACTCCGTGTTGAGCATCTTCCACGTTGAACGGTCTACGCAATACGTCAATTGTTTCAAAAACTATACTATCCAGGTGTTGATGTCCATCCACCTATAACAGTTTGGCCGACTTGTAAGAATAAATCCTAAAAATGAGCGCGTCGGACAATGGGGAGCGCAACGCTCAACATACGCCGTCTGAGTGCTCACCACTCCAGCACGTGCCCGCAATGACCCCATCTGACCCTCATCCAATTGGGTAAGAGTACGCTCGTAAATAGTGGACGCCACTAACACTACGGCTACGCTCGTTTTAACCCTTACTAAGCCAATCCTACAGGCCAAACGTCTACAGCCGACACTCAACTGAACCTTTATGAATTTCCTAAATTCAAATTCAGGCCTCAAGGAGAATACAGCCAGGGAATATTCATGAGGATCACCCTCGCGCCTGTATTTCCTCAAAGGTTTTCTAAGTCCAAATGCATAGTTCATTTCTACTATGGCCAGGGAACCCTCCTGAGGGTCACCCTCGCGCCCATACTTGCAATAAGCCAACCGCCTGACGTCGCAAGCATCTAAACTTAATGAGCATGGTGATGAGTGTCAGAGGACCGTCGTAAAAGACACTCTGGCCTACTTACACACTTATCTCGAACGCTCGCACAACAGACATCAATATGAAAGCGGTGAGTGCAAGAGAATAACGTCATTCATTATTTAAAAGCAAATAAGACAACATCCAGACATCCAGACATTCAGATATTTAAAAACACAAGGAAGTCCAAGTATGTTAAAAAGTGACGGAGAGGATCCGAAATACTCAGGAAACAAAGGAAGAATTAAATACAAGAATAAAATTGTTCATAAAGGGAAAGAGGCATTCGAGCGAACAAAAGCAAGAAAATGGTAGCCTTGGAAGCTTCATTGGGCCGGAACGTCAGGCTCAGGAAGTGCGGTTGAAAGGGGAACTGGGGCCAACACGTTAGCGTCAGAAGTTTGGGCCTCGTCGGGTTCCTCCGCATCCTCCACGTCCATAAGCGTGCCCTCATCTTCTATCATGAGAGGCTCGGGATCCCTCCGGTTAGCGGCAATGAACTCCCTTTGGAGCGTCTCCACCAATTCCTGATACTCAGGCTCCGCCAGATTATCTGTGGGATCCTCCTCCTGGACCATTGGCTCGCCGTTCTCATCAAGATCCATGCGCAAACGAGCGTCGGAACGAGCGCTTTCCGGGGCCAGCCCAAACCTCACCATCTGCCCAATCGCCTTGTGAAAGAAGCGTCGAGCATTATCGAAGCATTGGATGTTGGCCGCGAACACAAAGGCCTTAGAGCGCACGAATTTCTTCACCGCCTCCCAAGATACCTTCGCCTCCAAGCCCTGTATTTTGCCTTGCAAATCAGCGAAGGCCTTGTTGGCTGCCTCGTTCTGGCGGGTGCTTTCCGTTAACTGCTCCCCCAGTTCCACATTTTGAGCCCTCAGCTGGTCTCGCTCCTCCTTCATTTTCTTGTGACGCTCGTCGAGAGTAAGGTAGGCCTCGTCCGTCTTTCGAAGGTTCTCCCTCGCTTGGTCCAAATCACGTTGGGTTGTGGTCAGTTGAGCGTGGAGGTTGTCGTAATCCTCTTGCAGTTGGACCGGGTCAGAGACGCGCAGCAATTTCTTGTACTTGGCTTTGTGCTCAGAATATGCTTGCGCTCGCCCTTGCAAGTTTTTCAGCCTCGGGATTACCTCCTGGAAGCAATAAACGAGGGTCATAATCCGAATGCGGAAGGAAGAAAAGAAAATTTGATATAGAGGAATAAAGAATTACCGTCAAGAGGACGTGGCATGCGTCATCCGCAACGCGAGCGGCATCATGATTGTTCAGCTTGTCATGATCGCCGGAAAATTGTAGTTTCCCAACGATGTCGGAGACAAGGTTGACGGAATAAGCGCTCTTCTTTAGGAGTACAGGGCCCTCAGTCCGCTGCCGCTTATAGCGAGAGTCACCCTTGCAGCCTATCTTCCAAAATACTTCATCCTCAGAAGATGAAGTGTCGCTGCCCTCGCCGCGGTGGCCCACGACCACCTCTTTACCCTTGCCTGAAATGGGGAGAGAGTCTGGCATCCTCTTTCTCTTCCCTTGACGGTCGGCACGGAGAATCTCGTGAATACGGACAGGCTCACCCGAGCGGTTCCGTGACCCGCTGGAACTGAGGGAAATTGGGCCCACGGGGGCAGCCGGCGGAGGAGTGGCCTCGTGGGTACCCTCCAACGTTAAATCCTCGATTGGGCCCCTTGGAGGAACCTCATTTCCTGCGCCCCCACGGGCCTGCCCTTGTCCTCTGCCCGCCGCTCGACGGTTTACCCTCGCCCTCGGTGGGCGGTTCTGCTGAGTTTGCGGCTGTTGAGGATCCGCGGCGGGCCCTTGAGCACCCAACATCCGTGAAAGGGCCTCAGCATTCATCCCTCGTGAGAGTATTTGGATACCTGTAAATAAAGGGGAACGAGCGTCAGAAGAACGGTTGTTTGAACTGTTTAAACAAGGAAACAGGGATAACTGCTGGTCAGAGAACTATTCTAAAGGTTAGAGATGTTAGTTCCTAGAATCTAACCGTCGAGGGCCATGATGTCAGTAGGCGGGTGGAGTATCATTTCAGGGGGGCAGGATAATCCGTATCGGAACAACACTCCTTCATTCTTCACTAAGGTCTCCGCCTCAATCCACTTCTTCTCAGCCCTCATCTCGAGCGCCAACCCCATCGCCCACTCCTCAAAATCCTTGTTCCTCATCCTCTCTCTAATCAGTGGACCCTCACCATGAACCAGCCATTGCCGGTGAACTCCGAAAATTCCCCCAGGAGCCCCCACGAAAAAATATTTTTCCTTCCAGTGCTCGCCATACGAGGAAGATGGAGAATTTATCATCTTAAAGCCTGATTTGGCTTGAGCGTAGTAAAATCCATCTGTGGGCGACGAGCGTGGTGAGCGGGCCGCTTGGATCAAGCTGTCAAAATTGATGATCGAGGGTGCTTTGCCCAGGGCCTTCATCGTTATTATGAACGTGTTGATTAGGGCTATGCCGTTGGGAAGAATTTGTGAAGGGCAAAGCCCTAAGTGTTGGTAGATGTTGGCGGCCTCGCGAGCGATGGGAAACCTCAGGCCCCCAGCAAGAACGGCATCCCAGTATACAGTCAACATCCCGGGCGGTGGTCGATTGGCTCTTTCTCCCTCCTCCGGGAGCCTCATTGGAAACACGACTTCATCCCAATATGCCTTCGCCCTCAACTCATCCAAGTCACCGAGGGTCAGAATACTCTCGATTTCATCCGGAGACCTGTCAGTCTGATGGCGGTTGTCTTGCCTTACTCGAGTGACAGGTTCCTTGCCTCTCCTGTGACGCCTCCTGGAGGGTTCAGCCTCGAATGGACGCCCGGATGGTCCCGCTTCACCCTCGGGAGCCGCCATCGCTACTGTGATCCTGTGATCTTGGGGTCTCACAGCACTGTTCAAAACTGGGAGGGCTCTTTCCCCTTGTCTCATCATCTCCATCACATTGTCCATCTCCTCAAAAGGATCTTCCTGCTCATCGAGAACACGCTCGTCCATCCCCTGAACAACAGCGTTCACCTCTTCCTCCCCGGCGTCAACTGGAGCCTGGGCCACCGATATAGCCATGGGAATACCTCCAACTGGGTGCGCCCTAATTAGGGGAACGGCCACGGGGACATCGCCATGAGGAGAAGAGCTCCCCACGGACATCTCCTCAATCTCCCGCACATAATCATCGGCTTGATTTCCGGCCATGGTCAATTTTCAATTTTTCGGAAATGGGACTTTTCACAGAAAGATTAAGGGAGGATAAAGCTTCCAGGAACAAATTCAATGGTGGATAGCGGTTTTTCCCTCAAGGGTTTGTCTCACACAACCTAAAGCTAATGTTAGCACAGGGGAAATAAAAAATAACCAGGAGTTTGTTTACCTAAGATGTGGAGAAGAAGAAATTCGCCGGAGCAAAGGGCTCTTGCTATGGATATGCTTGAAGGAAGTCTGAATGCGTGAAAAAGCTTCCAAAGCCCTGCAAACCCTTATTTATAGGGGAGATGGAACATGGATTAGGTTTGAAAATTCAAAAAGGCAATCATTTCCCGCCTGGGGAACCCCCCACTTTTGGTAACCGCCTCACGTCTCCCGGAGTCCACGCGCCCACGTTCCCACTCAGCATTAAATGCGGACTTGACAGCATTTAATGCGATGTCAGTTTGTGTCCGTTACAGAAGGCCAGCAGTCTCCTCGAGGGTAATGCCCCCTCCCTCGGATATTTGAAATTCAGGATTCCTTCTTTATAAATTCTACAGTACGCTCGATGCGATACTACAGAATTTGGGGGGCAAAATGATGAGGCCTGAAAATCATTCTCGAATCAGAGCCGTCCACGTGGCAGCACACCGCTGACTAATACCCTTGACGCTCGTCTTGGTGGGCTCATGGGCCTTCACGCCGCTCAATTGCCAGCTAATGTCATCCATCAGCCAGCGGATGACCATTTGGACCAAGGGCCCCAACCAATGGGTTTGACGCTCGGACAGCGGCCCTCACGGTTATCCTTCACAGGGAAGCACCCACATGGGGGCCCCACTAGTACGCTCGGTATTCCGACGCTCAGGGGTTATATATCGCGAGGAGGCCCCCCATGCATTCTTCGAGCGTCACCAACGTTCGGGCACATCCATGCCCCGTTTCGCTGGATCCGAACCTCGGCAGAAAGAATCTTAGGCCCATCCTCCGCGTAACCCTCGTCAACAACCTCTGACACAAAAGTACTGTGCACCGCGCACCTGACACGCCGTCATCCTTTTCAGGGATGTCATCCTCACTCCACAAAAGTCTGACGCGTGTTAGGGCAACACAGGTTTGGGACCACATGGTCAATTTACCCACTTACCCCCATCCCTAACATATAAATAGGAGAGAAGCCATGTATTCTCTCCCAAGTGACCATCCGCATACTGAACCACACACACTGTTCTGGGCATTTTCTCAAGCTTTTCACAGTAACACTACCTTGGTAGCTTGCACACTTGGTGTTATCCTAGCTGGAAGAACCCACGCTCAAAAGGAAACCCAGATCCTGAGGCTCTCACGCCTGTGATGGTCTTTCCCTTTTCCAACAAATTCTAAAGTGTTGTTGCATTAGGAAACTCAGATTCCTGCACCATCAATATTTACACAGATATAATTGCATGCATGGCATTAATATTTTGTATAAGTAATTTGCATGCATGTATTAACTTAATGCACGAAATTGCATGCATTAGTATGTTATATATATATATATATATACACTATGTAATGCATGCATGTTTATATATATGTTTAGATATAAATTGCATGCATGCATTGTTGTTACTATACGTGCATGGAATATGTATATATATGTATATTGTATATTTATATATGTTTATTAAATATTAAATATTATTTGATTTAATTGAATGATAGAATTTAATTGTGACCTATTTCATGTTTGTTTTAATTCCCAATTTCAAATTAAATATGTTTAATTGTTTACTTTCTAAATTTAAATGTGATTTAATACGTGCTATGGTCCAACTTGAATTCTTGAATTAAATTGATTGAAAATGTGGAATTATGACTTCGAATGAAAGTGAACGAAAGATCGAATGACTTGATTATATGATTTAAATTCCTTTAACATAGAATGTGAAGGATATGAACTCTTTTGAATACGAATGCTTCATTGAATGAATGAATTGAATGTTTATATGTCTTTAAGACTTTAATAGTGTACATGAACATCTTATGATATAATATCATTTGTTACGCATTCATATCATGTTCATTGCATGCCGTGCGTCTTATATAGTTCATTGGAGTCTCGAGTCTCACGAACACGTCATGTTGTCTTTTGTACAGTTTATCTCCAGGGTGGAGAATCTTGATCAACTAGGCACTCGGTAACTCGTATCCTTGTATCGCGATGTTCCAGGTGAGGGTGTTTTCGTTCTAGTTACATATTAAACCCTACAACTTTACGTGACCAGCTTTGGCCAAAACCTTATGTATATATATATAAGTTACTTTTAAAGTAATGTTTTCGAGTAAATATTGATCGAGTAAACCCTTTTCAAAGGAATTATGAAATATGATATCTTTCACATGAACTGATATGTTTTGGCGAGATTATGCATGTATGTTATGTTCACGGACCCAGGAATTTAGTACATGTGGCTATCCGGGGAGGCAAGGGCCGACGGTGATCCCATGTGCTGATTCCATTATGTTAACGGCGAAACGGACCTCGTCAAGGAGTTTTTGACGAGGAAACGCTAACCGGGCTTTGAGGCCTCATGAACCTCATAGCTACAATGATATGTTTAGGTGGTCGGGCCTTGCAAACCCGTCCACCACCTGGAGGAAGAAGGTTGGAACTTATTTTATGATTATGATTATGTTTATGATTGATTTGCACCGTGCGGGAAGGCCGGGACACCGATTGCCCAAACGAATATGTTTTATGATATGATGCATGATCACCTATTTAAAGTATTAATGATATGTGTCGTACACAGTCGGACTTTGGTTGGAGATGATGCACGCTCACTCGCCGAGCCATTATGTTTATGTATGAATTATGAACGTAATGAATTAATATGATTAGTCGTAAAATCCGAGTATTGCTTGGTTATTCTCTTGCCCTTTGGGAACTAATTTCAAATAAAACCTTGCTCGGGATTTATGACTTGCATGTGCATGTTTTATATATATGTATATCGCTCCTGCTCACTCAGTCTTCTAGAGACTGACCCTCTCCCTCCCCAACACTTTAGTGTGCAGGTTTGGCGTTGAAGTTCGAGCTAGGCGGGGTTGTGTTGAGTTCGAGTCGGTTAAGTTAAGTTAGTAGCGTCTCTGCATTCACTTATGTATTTAAATGGTGTATGATTCGACCCTGTGTCATTATGAACTTGAATCTTATGTAATTGTCATTGTATTGCCTTGTCGGGGCTTGTTAGGAATTAAAAGAGGCCTGAAGAGCCCAATTCTGCTTATGGTTCGTGTGTTTGAATCTTAGTTTTACGATGCATTATGTTCTGTTGATTGGTTATCAGTGCAGGGTCTAAGTTCCGCCTGGCTTAGGAAGGTTATTTTGTTTGTCTCCCGTTCACTATGGTTGGATACGGGGTGCGGATTTTCCATTTCGTTACTCGTGTTGAGACATAGTGCGGGGGGATGTGGTGCCTCACGTGCGGGGTGCTACAGTCAGAGATGGTGGTCGGCGGCTACGACGGAAGCTGAAAACAGGGGAGACGGTGGTGATGGAGCGGCTGCAGGCGGTGCGAGAAGGGAAGAAGCTGCTACGTCGTTGCTGCTTTGAGAAGATGGGGAAGAATCATGGCCGGAAATGAAGATGACGGATCTCAGCGTTGTGAATAGGAAAACAGAGGCAGGACTCCGGTGGTCACGCGGTAGAGGATCGGAACCATGGTGTTCTAGTGGTGGCATGTGAGATGCCAGAGAAGGTATGGTGTTTGGCGCTGCAAATCTAATGTCAGAAGGATGGTGGTGGTTGTCGGCGCTTGCGATGGTGCAGGGCTGAGCGAGGATGCTCGGATGACTGCCTCTTTCCAGATCGAAGTCACCTTCTTCGCAAAACAATCCATCATAGCCCGATAACGGTACAACCAGTCCATGCCCAAAATCACCCCATACTTCTTGATTGGCATCTTGATCAAATCTGCCGGATACTCTTGATCTTCCACAAGCACCGGACAACCACGGTAAACACAATTCGTAGCTAAAGCACCACCAAGGGGAGAAGACACAATAAAAGAATCATTAAAACAAGCAACAGGCAATGGAAGAGTAGCAACAAGCCGGGAAGCAATAAATGAATGCGTTGCTCCCGGATCAAACAATGCATGCAATGGAATGCCATGAATGTGGATGGTACCTTCAACAAAGGCGTTGGCATCCACCTCTACATTCTCTTCCTTGCCCTCCAAAGCATAAGCCCTCGCTTGGATCGGTGCTCTCAGAGGCATAACATTAAGATGCCTCGGATCTCTCCTCTTAGGACACGCGCTGACTATATGACCGGGCTCCCCACATCCGTAACATCTTCCTAATTTCTTCCGACAATTTTCCTCGGTGTGATTAGGACCCTTGCAATAGGAGCACTCAAGTGGCTTCGGTAGAACGGGTACCATAGCTTGTCCTTGAGGTCGGGGTTTCTTGTTGAAATTGATAGGACCTTTGGGCTTGAAAACCGGAGACCCACTTTGAACGGAGGGTCTCTTACCCAAATAAGAGCTTGAACCCGAACCTTGCCCCGAAGGAAACACTGGGGGCCTAAGCCTCCATTTCTGAGCTTCCACCTTTAAAGCCTTCCGGGTAGCTTTCTCCCAAGTATCAACGGAGACCGCTTCCAAAGCTTCTTGAATTTCTTTTTTCAAACCGTGAATAAAATTCTGGGCCTTCAAAGAATCCACATCGGTGATATGGGTAGCTTAGGGAGCCAACCTCCCGAACTCAATGATATACTCTTCCACCGTCCAATTCCCTTACTTCAAGTCAGAAAATTGCTGGAGTCTCCTTTCCCGTGCACTCGGTGGAATGTACATGTTATGGAATTCTCGAACAAAGTTTTCCCAATTGAATTCCTCGCCCATTCTTTCCAATCTTGCCCTCATAGCTTTCAACCATCTGGAAGCCTGACCTTGGATGAAACGACCGGTACATATTGCTTTATCTTGAGAAGGGGCCGGACAAATCTCCCATATTCCATTAATCTCGGATAGCCACTCATCTGCTTGAATGTCATCTCCCCCAAACCATTTAGGAGGATTGTTGTTTCTGAATTCACGATATACCAGTGTGACATGTCCTTCCTGTCCTTCACCCTGGTGATTATCTCGTTGATTCTGCTGAAGTTGATTCAAAAGAGGCTGCACTATATTCTCAGCATTCAATGGAGGAGGTGGAGGTGCTTGTGGAGGAGGTTGATTTAGATCCGGTGTTTGCTCTCTATCTCCTCTTCTTCTTGGAGGCATCCTGAAAATACACGGATCAAGAAAATATCGATGCATGGGGGTTCAGTTCATGATCATGTAGTCAATTATCAAGAAAGTAAAACAATTGCATCACATAATTATGTAAGTGAATGCAAATAATCACATATTCCTATACCGAACAACCTAGACAGACTCAACACGACTCCAGAGCTCTGGTTTTGCAACTGAGAGCTCTAATACCACACAAGGATGTAACACCCACATCCCCCGCACTAGGGTCCAACACGAGTAACGAAATGGAAGTTCGCACCCGTATCAAACCGTAGCGAACGGGAGACACACAAAACTTACACCCTCGCTAGGCGGCCTAAACCCTCAAGAACTGCGCAAAATAAAATCAGAGTAGCGGAAGCAATTAAAACAATTCAAAAGCTAAACATATATCCCAAGATCACACGTATATATACATAAAGTCAAAAATGGGGAAGGGTCAAGTATTCATGCTAGTTCATATACAGAATATACAATGCCATCACGGCCCAAAAACGCTAAAGTGTAATCACAATACATAATCTCCAAGTACATAAGGAAAAGAGAAAGTAAACCACTACGAATGCATGAAGACTCAAGCTAAACCACAAGTAAATTCCAAAAGACACTTGCTGCCTAGCTTGACTCGGAAGAACCTGCAACTCAAAAGAAAGGAAAAGAGGAAAACAACAACGAGGGTTAGTCCTAGTGACTAGTGAGGGGGCTACTCACGCACCCGATATACATATCGATCAAAGCATTTATCAAAATGGAAGGAACCCTGAACCGACAGTGGTTTTTGCAAGCTAAATTAGTTCCCGTGTTATATATATATATATATATATATATATATATATATATATATATATACACATAAAGTAAAGAGTAGGCAAAAGGAGAAATTGCTAAATTTTAAGTACTTAGAAATCCACTCTCGTTTCACAGATCATACAAAACTAAACCAACTCGGCGAGTACGAGTCACACACCAAACTCCCATATACGAAGATCAAAGCAAAACAAAACAAATCATCATCCATCCCCAACACCGGTTGATAGAAGGGTTGATCGGCCCTAACTATCCACACACAGAAACGAGACAAGGTTTAATTACTACCTTGAAACCTTCGGCGGTTGCCTCCGCCGGGTCAAGAAAAACACCCTTCCTCAACCTCCTAAGGTTGGGTGAGACTCTCAAATGGAGGTGTTGATGGAAGAGCTCGGCGACCCCTCGGCCGTCCCGAGATTACCATACCACACTCCGGGGCCCAAACATATCACGAAAGTCACACAAGCATATCTCAAAGCTTATCTTTTAAAGCCAAATCTCGCTTACACACACACACTTGCACAAAACTAAACTTTTCCAAACAAAAGCAAAATAGCATATATTCTTATACAAAACGTTTTCCAAACTCTAATAACAAATGGGAAAAATCCCGCAACATACGTATCATGCACTTATTTACCATATATTATACGTATTCGCATGCGAGGTTTGAAACCAATTAGGGTCGTAGGTCAAATAACTAAAAGAACAAAACCTCACCTTGTCAACGGACGTAGTGGAGACCAAAAGTGTAACAACCGGACACCTACGGAGCAAGCTCGTCCTCTACAGGAAGATCCTCTGAACAAGACAAACAACAAGGGACACTCTTAGACTCAATATGAACCACATTGACGCTCGGTACATGAATTTGTATGCTTATGATGCCCATGATATGAAATGCACCCACATTTATGCCATTTACGAGCAAACAATTCATATAAGAACATATATCACAAACGAGGAGGTACATTAAAGCACAAATTCATAACATAAGGCTTAGTACATCATAAGACAAGTTAGTCATGCATACATACCAAAAACGAGGCAAGAAGGACCAAAAAGAAGCAACGAAAAGGCGAAAGAAATCTCCCCAGATACGACCCTGCTTGACACGGCCGTGTCAGAAAACGAAGGGGAACGGACACAGCCGTGTCAGGCGAAATAATTCGAAAAAAAACATTTCCGAGGGATTGACACGGCCGTGTCCATTTTCCTTTGTAAACTGATGCGGCCGTGTCAGGCGAAAAAATTCAGAAAAATAAAGTCGAGGGCTCAACACGGCCGCGTCCATTTTCCTTTGAAACTTGACGCGGCCGTGTCAGGCCTTCGGCCTGAGCAAGTTTTAGCGAAAATTTGTTGAAAATGGAAGCATAAACAGGGTATTTCAGTTGGGGCTTCAAGGAGACTCTTAGGCCAAACAACACACATACAACATGCATCAAAATGACACCAATTCAACAACCTTTCATGCCCAACAAGTAGCCAAAATTTCAGCTCCAAAATGCAAGTAATCAAGGCAAGAAAATGAGGAAGAAATGCATCAAGTATAACATCAAAGTTCAAGCTTCATTAATGGCAAATGATCATATCTCAACAACCAAGAGAGAAGAAGCAATAAATGGCAAGAATCAAGTCATATAAGTCATATACCGTCAACATATCTCAAGGAAACAAGGAAGGAGCAAGAATCAACAATTTCTCCCAACAACAACTATTTACATGCTTCCTATATCTCTTCAATCAACCAAGGAATTGAAATCAAAAGCATATAAAAGAGAGAAGAGAGAGTGAAGATTGAAACCATGAACTCACCTTTCAAATTTGAGAAGCTTAGGTGATGATTTGAGCTTAAAATCAAAGAAATGGCCAAAGGGGTTTTCTTCCTTCTTCTTGCTTCCTTTGCTGATCGATATAGAGGAGAGAGGAAGAGAAATGGATCGGTTATGGGGGCTTTGGGGCTGAAATGGGTTAGCTAACTCATGTATAACCCAAGGTTAAGGCTTAGTTAAGGTTCAAATGGGGTCCACCAACATAAATTAGGTCAAAAGGTAGCTTCCAAGCGTAAGGGGCTCGTTACGGGCGAAATTCGAAGGTCTTAATGAACTTAGAAAAATATGAGGCTTGTCCCATCGAACCAGAATCGTCGAAGCGAGTTCAATGGAAGTGATAGAATTTGAATCCGAATTCCCGAGCTCAAAATACGCGTCCCGGAACCCAAGGTGCGCTAAATGCTCTTTAGCCTCCTTTATGTCCCGTCTCCAAAACGAACCCAAAAAGGCAAGCAAAACAAATACCAAGACATGTAACGAGCACATAATCGAGTCCATAAAGCATATAATTAACACATATCACAAATTCAAGAAAAATCAGAAATAAATACGGATCCAAAATGAACAAATGCAAAGCAAGGAAAATTAAACGTTCAAGGGTAACCAAATTCATATTAAAGCAAATAAGTTCAAATAACTTCAATAATTCACGTTAGCAAATGAAATATCACACAAGGAAATAATTGAATAGAGCACATAATAGTTTACCGGAAAAGTCCGATCAGTCGGGATGTTACAGAAGACCCCTTTATCCGAAATTGCACAAAGGTCCTTTTTGAGTTAAGATGATGCAATTGAGTCCTGAAATTTCAATTAGGGTTCAAATAGATCCAATTAGAAATCGTGTAATTATAAAAGCATCCCCATGGTTTTAAAGAAAGTATTAGTAAGCCCAAATTCGGATTTTAGATATTATAAAAGTACCCCAAATATTTAAAGTGGTGTCCAATCAAGTCCAATTGAATTTCTTATAATTAGGAAATAGATCCCCAATTTTAGTAAATTTCAAATCAACCCACATAATTTAAGTTAAAGAGCAAATAGGTATTAAACACATATTCCAATTAAGTTCCGAAAATAACAAACTAATCGCAAGAGAACGATATCGTATCTTGCTCCGAAAATGCGGGGTGTTACAATCTTCCCCCCTGAAAAGAACCTGGTCCCCCGGTTCCACTCCTGAGCTAGAAAAGCTTCGAGTTGATAGTGTCTTAATCCTTCTTGAGGAGTTGCGTAAAACATAGCCTCCGTTGTGAAGTTTACTCTCATTGTCTTTACTGAACCTTTCTTGCGAGGTCTCGTTGTCATTGGGATCCGTTTGAGTACTAGACTGTTGCTTTCATCAAGTTGTTCGACCATTCCAATAAGACCAATAGTTATCGTTGCACTCAACTTCGGTGGCGTCGCAAACTCGTCACTTGCAGACCATTGTCAGGACAATGTGTAACGTAACCACAACAACCATGAGAGAATCCCATCTCTCGGTGCGTAAAGTGAGAGAGTCCCGTCCCTCGCGCACACACAAGAGAGAGAACCTCGTCTCTCAAGCACACAATTGAGAGAACCCCGTCTCTCCGCCACAAAATTGAGAGAACCCCGTCTCTCAAGCAGATAATTGAGAGAACCCCGTCTCTCAACCTAAGTCTGATAGATTTCCACATCTCCCAAACATTCTAGTTGAGAGAATCCAGCATCTTCGAATATCTAAGTACAAGAGAATCCAACATCTCTCGTGCACAGAACTTAGAAAGAATCCAATATCTTTCTACCACATAAATAGAGAGAATCCTACATCTCTCCAACACGTAAAAAGAGGGAGCCTAAGGTCTCTCTTGCACATAAATCCACAGATCAACATTCATACAGACGTAAATCATAGTAACACTTGTTGAAAAGTATGCGGTGCATGTTTGGTGTACCTTACACTACTGATATCGCTATCCCTTGAGTATAGATTTAACGCTCATACCTCAACTCAAGGGGGATATCGCGATGGAATTCCCTGCAAAACAAGATTACAGTATGTATGTATGTTATATGCGAGGTTAGTGAGCAATCAAGGGAGTTTTAAATCACATAGACATGCTTAATCCTCATAAACACGTAACTTATTCATTTCAGAAATAGTCCACCAAAACAGATATTCCAGGTTATCAATGATAGATCAGGTAGCCACGTTATCACAATCAGCACAACGACAATCGTCACACACATCAAATAAAATAAGATAAGAATACTTAAACGATGCATGTATGCAAATGCCATGAATGTTTGGCGTACCGATCACCGTAGTGTCAAACACTTGATAGGAAGTTGAGACGAAATGGTAGGAGTTGATTAAGCCGATAATGTTGCAATCTTCGTCATCTAAACTTCTTGTCTTAAATCTTTTGATGTACAGAGGCAATTCAGCAATTATGTCCATCATCCAATTCTCTACTAAACCATAATCCTTGCTCCACCAGAATCATCCACAATCTCCTTCAAGAACTCTGACTTATGTGTTAAGCCTTGATCTGTACATCCTCAATGAATTGTCCATAATTCAATTGTCAATCAGAAATCTATCTCAGCGCTAAGTTCGGCGCTAGTGGTATTAATCATTTCCCAAAGCAATCCATGGTATATGATTCTAAAACTTGAATAAAATCTTTTGGCATCTATGTGATCTATTCCCATCTCAGTAGAATCTTCCATCTCAGCAGAATCTTCCACCTCAGCAGAAAGAATACACCTAGGGAGCTAACGACCAATCTTGTCTTGTCGTTTGTTAACTCTAAACGACACCAAATCCTTCAACACTCACCGTTGGTTGTAGCTCGTTGCTTAAGTTAGCACCAACATGGTTACCTATCCACATCCCTTGAACTTGATCGGATCTTATTTGATCAGATCCTTATACATTGGCTCGTTTCCATCAACAAGGTGACTACTTCCAAATAAACGAATCATCAAGGCGAAAGCTCATCAAACTCCTTCAAATTGGTTCTACTTGCTCAGATTCTCCTCCATTGACTCATTTCCACCCACAAGGTGACTACTTTCAAATGAACGAATCCTCAAGGTGAAAATTTGTCAAACTCCATCTTTCAATTGGCTTTAAGATAGTAAGTCAATATAGCAAATCTCATTCCTTCAACTCTGAACCTTTTCATGAACATTGATCTAGGTAAAGAATCCTTTCATCTTCGAATTATGGTATGTTTTCGTTGTAGTGCCAATAGGTAGTGTTGACGGAGGGAAATCTTAGTGTTGACTCATAGGGCACCCTGAAATTCAAACACTAAATTCGATGCATACGGGTTAAAGATGCAAATGAAATGTAACACGTAAATCACGTAAATGCAACTATTAGTTGCAATTTATAAAGCACATAAAACATCAAGTCAAACAAATGCAATGCGCATTTATTCCTATGTCGTACGACCTAGACAGACTCAGCACGACTAAAGAGCTCGGTTTTGCAACCAAGAGCTCTGATACCACTTAAGGATGTAACACCCCAAACGGAGGATGCCACATCCCCCGCACTAAGACCCAAACCCGGTCACGAAATGGAAAGTCCATGCCCGAATCCGAATCATAGCGAACGGGAGACCAACTCACACGCTAGGCTAGGCGGATCTAACTTGACAAACTCAAAGTGCGGAAGCAATTACAACCAACAACAATAGATAGTGGAAGCATTTAAAACAGAACATGCAAAGCAGGTGACGAGTTCAACTAGCATAAATACCTAGTCCCGAATCAATTCATAATCCCACATAATGAACAACATAAGTATCATCATAATATCTACTAACTTCCAAATACTAGCTTACTAACCCCACACGGGTTTAAGTCTAAGTAGAACATAAACATAACCTTCAAGTGTGAAAACATAAATACATAACATAAATAAAGTATGCTACAAATGCATCCTAATACCAACTAGACTGACAAGTGTGACTCAGGAGACTCACTTCCGCCTAGCTCAAGCCAAAAAGGAAACCTGTAAACTAAAAGGTAAATGAGGTGTCAGTCAACTGACTGAGTGAGGGGGCTAACGCACACCCACAATATATATATATACAGAGCACAACACATATCAAAAGGGTGGACTCATGAACCGGGAATAGGTGTTGCATACCAAAGCGTTTCAAAGCAAGACCCAAATATATAAATATAGATATACTTAGAAAACATTTTCAGAAACTCTATTCCGATTCATGATTCCCATAACATATCATACCATATGCTCGGCGAGTACGAGCTTCCAACCTCAACTCCTCATATCATAACAAAACAGAAATAACATACCAACCTCAACCCCGGGTGATGGTAGGGTTGCGCGACCCTAACCATCCATACAGCCGAGGGGAGTGCTAATGCTACTCAAACCCTCAGGACTCCGTTTCCCAACCAAACCTCCTGGTGGGTCCCGGTACATCCTTTTCATACAGATGGAGACTACGCACAGATATATCCCCGACGGCCCTAACCGTCCCGGGGGCTCCTTACCCGTAGCTCCTGGGCCCCATAACAGAACAGAACATAACATAATACAACATACGCCAATCTTTCATGGCAAATCTCGCTACATAATCACAACACAACGGTTTTTTCCAAAATAGCTTACATATGCTTCAAAAACTGGTTTTTATAAGTATTCCTACGCTGCAGGGATAGCCCGCCCACGCAGGACTCACGCACTTACATTCCCACGCTGCAGGGATAGCCCGCCCACGGAGAAGTGCAAGCCTAAGATCATAAAAATATCATATTCAACACATATATATCTATAGTAAGGTATACTCGCATGCAAGGGTTGAAATTAGCATATTAAGACCATAGGTCGCATAACTATACAAAATCCTAAACCTCGCCTGTGAAGCGTCAAGATACAGGAACTGACAAGACGAATGCACACTCGATCAGGTTATCTCAACCCTGGAGATCACTGTACAGAAAAAGGGAATACAGTGTACTCATGAGACAAGACTCAGACATGAACCACAAAGACGCACGACAATACTTATGAGTGCATAAGGAACATACGCGCGTGCCAAAAAATCATAATTTATGATGCTTAAGATGATATGATGTGTGATCATGTTCATATGCACAAACAATATACCACCTAATAATTATAAATATGATAAAAGGTATGAATGTGGTTTGTCAACAATAATCACATAGTCAAGATCATGGAACCACATAAAACTACTTAGACAACTTTCATTATATCAATTATACAGCACCCAAACCCCCACAATAAGTTCATTATTTGAAATTCCAATTAATTAGATGATCCCACATCATATAAACTTAATCACTTGAATTTCATATTCATACCACTATGGGCGAATAATTATACAACTTCAAATTTTATTATTCAACAATTATTCCATTACCAATAGTTCAAGATCTAAGTTATTATACAACATTGGCCCATAACTAATCCTATAAATCTAACTTAATGATTTAATTTGCTCAAATTGCAACACTCATACATTTACAAGTAAACACCCACACACCCTCACCGAGATCTGCACACACAGACACACATAAAAATGTATATACATCCTTAGAATTACACGTGCCATAAGCATAATCACAGCCATTCTTATTCTTGAATTCAATTCTCAATATCTTGCAATTAGAGGCCCTAAATTCAATTATATCCAATGAAAATGAAGTATTCACATTTCAGCCAACCCACGGATACACCTGTGTATGATATTCAGTTTATAATCGAAATACACATGCCATTTCTTAACTACAATTTGTAAACCTTCAAAGACACAATCCAGGCTAAACTTCAAAAATTCAATTTTAACAATACGACGTATATACACGCATAAAATTATAATGAAATATATGAATATGCGAGGAAAATGAAAGAAAGGAAGGGATCGAAGGTTTACAATTAACATCTACTGTCATCAGTTACTAAATCATTTTAACCCCAAAATTCATTACTTCCATTATCAACAACATTTCAAATAGCTATTATAAGTGCATAATCATACATACCGCACAAATACTTTTTGGAGTCTTTAAAATAAAGCTTAAACATTAAATCAGGAAAATGCAATTCACGGATCTATAAAACAAACACCAACTCACTTAACAAATCTAAATTACATAAATATAATCCATAGTTTGAGAATAATTTACAATTAACATGAAACAAATGAAATTGATTAGGCTCACATTAAAAGGTGAAGGAACTGAAATTGGGGCATAAATTCCAGTAGTAACGACTGAAGCGGGGGCGGCGGCGGTGAGAGGCTGTCGGAAGCCATTGCTATCCCTTCGTTTCTCTGTTTCTGGCCCAGAGAGAGAGATCTGAATGGAGGGGCGTCAGAGATGGTGGTCGGCGACTGCGACGGAAGCTGAAAACAGGGGAGACGGTGGTGATGGAGCGGTTGCAGGCGGTGCGAAAAAGGAAGAAGCTGCTACGTCGTTGCTGCTTTGAGAAGATGGGGAAGAATCATGGCCGGAAACGAAGATGACGGATCTCGATGTTGTGAATAGGAAAACAGAGGTAGGACTCCGGTGGTCACGCGGTAGAGGATCGGAACCCTGGTATTCTAGTGGTGGCATGTGAGATGCCAGAGCAGGTATGGTGTTTGGCGCTGCAAATCTAACGACAGAAGGATTGTGGTGGTTGTCGGCGCTTGCGATGGTGCAGGGCTGAGCCAGGATGCTCCGATGACTGCCTCTTTCCAGATCGAAGTCGAAGTGGTCGAAGGTGGAGTGGGGTTGTTGGATCTAAGTTATGACGGTGGCGATGGTGGTTGAATAGTTGCAGCGACGGACAGGGGTTTCTCCTATTGGAGGTTGACGGAACTGAACGAAGGCGGTGATGGTGATTCTCCGGAATCCATGGTTGTTCGAAGAAATTTCCGACAATGAGGCGGCGGCTGCTCTGTTGTGTTGAGGAGGAGAGAGAAAAGGGAGGGGATGATGGTGGTGTCGGGATGCCGAAGAGAAGGTGGCGGTGGCATGGAGCTGCTGCTGTAGCGCCGCTGCCATCTTCTGTTGAAAGCCGAAAGGGAAGAGGAGAGAAAGCTTGTGCAGCTGCCGAAGGAGATGAAGAAATGAAAATGGGCTGCGTTAGGGTTCTCGGGATATAGAAGACCCCTTTATCCGAAATTGCACAAAGGTCCTTTTTTAGTTAAGATGATGCAATTGAGTCCTCAAAATTCAATTAGGGTTCAAATAGATCCAATTAGAAATCGTGTAATTATAAAAGCATCCCCAAGGTTTTAAAGAAACTATTAGTATGTCCAAATTCGGATTTTAGAAATTATAAAAGTACCCCAAATATTTAAAGTGGTGCCCAATCAAGTCCAATTGAATTTCTTATAATTAGAAAATAGATCCCCAATTTTAGTAAATTTCAAATCAACCCACATAATTTAAGTTAAAGAGCAAATAGGTATTAAACACATATTCCAATTAAGTTCACATATTTTCATAAGATTGAAATTGAGTCAATCGAACTATTAAAACACAAATAATGCGATTCAAGCATAAGCAGAGTTAAATAAATAACAATCTAATCGCATGAGAACGATATCGTATCTTGCTCCGAAAATGGGGGGTGTTACATGACCCTGTTGGGATTAATGCCCTGAAAATACAATTATATTGTAAATATTTTGGATTAATAAAACTGAAATTATCGCAAGTTATGAGTATTTTATGAATTTAATAATTAATGACGTGTGATGGTGTTTTTATATGAAATGTGTTTCATTGGAAAAGACTTTAAATACCAAGAATCACGTGTCATTAAAGTTCTAGTCAGTATGATAAGAGAATGTTCTTATCAAGACTATAATGTGTTATATAAGATGATTAGTCTTTCGTCATAAGGAAATGGAGTTTCCAATTATAACACGTTGATGATTTTCAATGAGATTGGAAACATCGAACTGGACCACTGAGATTGTTCATTTTATACTGCTATCTAAAATGAACAAAATCTCGGAAACATTAGACTCTTAATCCTGATAGTATTTTGACTTTAGGCATGTAGTGTTAATCACTGTAATGTACTCAGAAGTGAGGTCTCGGTAACGGGTGGCCAAAATACTTTGTACGTTCAGTGATTGCATAAAATGTGCTAAAGAGAAATATTGATCAAGGAATCTGTAGCCTTGCTGGAAGGTTTAAAGATATCCCTGAAATAGATTTGCAAAAAGTTCGAATTAAAACTTTGGCCAAAGTACTTCGTGTGTTCGTCACCGAAGTTGTATGTTGAATGTGTTTCACATACAGGGAAAAATAAATGATAGTAGTATTGATTTATTTTTCATGGATATCTGTACAGTGGAGTAAAATGTAAAATTATTCTAGATCGAGAAATTCGTGAATAATTTAATTAATTTTACAGTTCAACAATATTTATTTAGTGGAATTAAATATTGTTAAACGGTAATCAATTATTATCATGGGATGATAATAGATTGACCCGTTTGGAGCTAAGATTAATTAGTCCTGCAGGTCCCCCCGCAAGCCCCAACGAAGATCAAAGAGAAAATATTAAAACGAGAGAGAGAAATGATTTTTCAAAGTGTTTGAAAATAGCCAAGGAATTTATTTTGAGAAAATAAATTAAATTCCAAAGAGTTGGAAATGCACGAAATTTTATTTTGGAGAAAATAAAATTTTTCGAAAAAAAAAAAAGTTTTTTGATGACGTGGCGAAATGTTGACGTGGCAGGCGACGTGTCACGCCACGTCAGCGGGTCAACGCCAAGTGGCGCTGACTGGGCGCCACATGGCACGCCGCGTGGACGGCCAGGATTGCGCCACGTCAGCGCGTTTGAACGGCCCGGATGGTGTTGACTGAGAAGTCAACGGGTCGTCGGGTCGGGTCGCCGGATAGGGTCGGGTCATGGGTTGACCGACCCGGAAACGTGGACGAATGGGATTTGGACACGTGGCGTTGCTGGAACCCAACTTGAACCGACCGGTTCACCTCTGAACCGGTCTGACCACTGAACCGTCCGGTTGGACCGGACCGGTTCACCACGTGGCAGGTGCTCACGCCTGCGTGAGCATCACACGTGCCAAATGCACAGCCGCCACACGGGGGGCGCGTGCGGCCTCCGTTCCGCGCGTGCCTGGCGGCGTTGGCCTCGTGACGGCATGAGCTGCTGCGTGGCGTCCTCGGATTGGCCATTTTACCCTTCAAATTTAACCTATAAATAGGCTATGCATTCATTTGCAAATTTTTAAGAATTTTGGCAATTCATTTTTCAGCTTACAAAGCATTTCGGCTTCTCTCTCTCATTTAATAATTAATCCTTTAATTAAGGATTAATTAATATTTAATTAGGTGGTTATATAATTAATATATAATCCACTTAATTATTAGAAAATAGGGATTTTCTGAAATTAGAAAAAAGGGTTTTTCTAGAAAAATATTTTCTCAAGTATTTAGGGAAATACTGCCGGAGCCAACACTCAAATTTCTTAATCGGGGATATTGCGGGGAAGCTCTGCCGGTTTCACGAGAAGATATCGAGGTGCTGGAAAAGTGTCGTTGATAGCCATTTGTGTTGTACGGTAATACCGTTATGCCGCCCAAATTAATATTTGCATATTGTGATTATATGCTAGATGATTTAAAATTATGTTATCAATGTCTGTATATATATTAGAGTTATACTGCCCGATTTGTTCCGCTGCTTAATTAAAATATTTTGGAAATATTTTGATAACGAGGTTATGGCAAAATTTTTTGAAATGTTGCTATACCGTCACTCTACCTCGGGCCCGCCGCAACCCAACAACTGGTATCAGAGCGGGGCTCTGATTATATACTGGCATTGATAAAGCATAAGATGCATAATTTTAAATCTGATACTTTGCACGTAAGTTCTGTCTAAGAAGGCTGGGTTTTAAGTAGGACCATTGTGACCCCTCCAGTGTTTCTGGGAATTTGCGTGGAATGGTAATTTTCTGGGAATTGATTTCAATAATCTTCCTAGTTAATTGCCGAATCAGTAAATATGATTTAAATTATGTGATAATTTAAAACATATTTATTTAAGGGGCCATAAAAATTTAAAGCGTGATAATTATGTGATAATTATTTGCAAGCTTGTTTTTAATTTTAAAAATGGCATGACAATATGTGAAATTATGTTGTTTCAATTATGCAAGATTTATTTAATGTGATTAGATAAATATTATTTAATAGAGATTAAATACGATGCATAATTGGATTAATATTTTTTGGCCTAAATTAATAAAGAGTTATTAAAGCCTTAAAATATTATTAGGATTATTTAATAATCCTTGTGGGAGCTTATTAATTAGATTAATTACTTCCAAAATTAATAAGACGCCAAAAGTGATTATTTAATAATCAAAGATAATCCACAAATTTTATAAAATTCAAGTGGGAGCAAGATGAAAAGAGTTAGATTCTCACGGCCTCCATTACCCGTCTATAGTATAGTGAATATATACTACTCCCTTCGACGGGTATGTATTCGCGGTATACAAGATTAGGCTTCTACGGATAGAATGAAATACGGGGAAAGTCAGCTCGACCAAGCCTCCGTGGAGTGTCTGATCTACTCGTACGAATTTCTAGGTAATGGTATACGCTTGACTAAGTAATGTATTAACCTCCCTTCGGAGCTATGTTACATTTACTTAGAGGCCAAAGGTGAACGTGGTGGATTAACATAGTTTGGTAAGAGTTACCTAGATGGCATGTTAATTAAGATTAATTCTTGCTTTTCTAAGCGGTTTTCGACCTCGCTTCCGGGGAGTCAACTGCGGTTAGATAAGTCACCATTGTGTAAACCAAAAAATGCTTACGTGGATTTCATTTATTGGTTAAACGCAAAAGATGTAAAATACAGAATCATAACTTGCACTTTTTAAAATATTTCAGTTTTAAGCAATGACGACCGCTAGCCCGCTTCAATCGATCCTAAGGGAAAATAGGCTTGAAGGGTCTAACTATGCTGACTGGAAAATGAATCTTGACATCGTGCTTGGTCACGAGAATCTGAAACAAGTGCTCACTGAACCTTTTCCGGGGGTACCGGAAACTACAGCCAATCAGGATATGAGAAATGCCTATGCCAATTGGATCAAGTCCAATGATTTGGCTAGGTCTTATATCCTGGCATCTGTCTCCAATGTTCTCAAGCATCAAATGCACGAGATGCCAACTGCTAGGAACATGATGGATCATCTTCATCAAATGTTTGGAGGACAGAATCGAGCCAAGAGGCTCGAATTGATGCGGAGGCTGTTAGTTACCAAGATGTCTGAGGGATCACCTGTTCAGGATCATGTTATGAACATGATGGCTTGCCTGAAAGAAATTGAAAGCCTTGGTGCTAAATTTGATGATCTCAGCAAACAGGATATGATCCTATGCTCTCTGCCAAAGTCGTTCGACACATTCAGGCAAAATTATTCTATGAACAAATTGGATTTTTCTCTGCCTGAATTGATGAACGAACTTAAAGTGGCAGAGGGAGTGATGAAAGCTAAGGGAACTGTTCTCCTGGCACAGGCATCGACTTCCACGGCTCCAAAGGCCAACAAGTGGAAAAAGGGAAAGGGAAAGGTTCCCAATCCTAAGAAAAAGGTTCAGAAGAAGAAAGGCAAACCCAGCAAGGGAAAATGTTTCCACTGCGGAGAGAATGGGCACTGGAAGAGGAATTGTCCAAAATACTTAGCAAGTCTTCCTGCTAAGCCATCTGGACAAGGTATATCGATATCTTGTTTAATTGAATTATGTTTAGTTGGAAGTCCACCAGATTCCTGGTGTGTGGACTCGGGTTCAACTAATCATATTTGCAATTCGTTGCAGGGGTTCAAGCTAACCAGAAAGCTTGAAGATGGCGAGATGCAACTACTGCTCGGGGATAATACAAGTATATCTGTATTAGCAGTAGGGACTGTAAATTTGTATTTTGGTGATAGGGTTTTGGTACTAAAAGACATTCTGTATATAACGTGTGTTTGCAGAAATCTGATTTCTGTGAGTTGTTTAATAAATAATGGTTTCAGTGTTTGTTTTGAACAAAACTTTACTTTTAAGCAAAATAAAAGGTTTATTTGCTCTGGCACGGTAAAAGATGGTCTTTTCTTGTTATACCCCGATAAAAACCCTAATTCCGAACTTAACACTGCTAAGCTTGACTTACGATCCAAAAGAAAAACTCCTATGCCTAATGAGGCGTACAAGTGGCATTTACGTCTTGGTCATATTAATCCAAAAAGGATCCAAAGACTAATTTCAGACGAATTGTTGAGTCCCTTGGACTTAACAGAACTACCAGTCTGTGAATCCTGCTTGGAAGGTAAAATGACCAAGAGATCTTTTAAATCTAAAGGTAATCGAGCCACAGAATTGCTTGTGTTAATTCATACGGATGTGTGTGGTCCTATGAGTATTCAAGCAAGAGGAGGTTTTGAGTATTTCATCACTTTTACGGATGATTACTCCAGATACGGATACGTTTATTTGATGAGATATAAATCTGAATCTTTTGAAAAGTTCAAAGAATTCAAAGCTGAAGTTGAAAATCAAACCGGAAAACGTATCAAGTCACTTCGATCAGATCATGGTGGTGAGTAATTATCTGCACCGGGTACACCCCAGCAGAACGGTGTTGCAGAAAGGAGAAATAGAACTCTGATGGAAATGGTAAGATCTATGATGAGTCATGCTACCCTACCAAGTTCGTTTTGGGGCTTTGCACTCGAAACGGCGGCACACATATTAAACCTTGTTCCATCCAAGTAGGTTCCTAAAACACCAATGGAACTGTGGCGAGGGCGAAAGCCCAGTGTCTCCTATCTTCGGATATGGGGAACCCCAGCTCATGTGTTAAGGAAGGATCCTGACAAGTTGGAATCAAGAACAGAGGTTTGCTTGTTCATAGGTTATCCTAAAGGAACAAGAGGTGGTACATTTTACGATCCGAGTGATCACAAAGTGTTTGTGAGCACTAATGCCAAATATCTTGAAGATGATTTCGTAAATGACCACAAGGGTAGAAGCAAAATTGTGTTAGAAGAAATGACAACATCAGATTATGTATTCCAAGAACCCGTAGTAACTGAAAATGTGTTAGATACATATGATGTACCAGATACAACATATGATGTAGGGACGAGTACACTGCAGCCTCGTCGTAGTGGGAGGATTGTCAGGGCACCTGACAGATACCTAGGATTAACCCAAGTGGTTGAATTTGACGTATCTGATCCTATCACATATGATGAAGCCATAGAGGATATAGACGCTGACCGTTGGGTCAGAGCCATGGAATCTGAATTAGATTCAATGTATTCCAATAAAGTCTGGGAACTTGTAGAGGCGCCTGAGGGCATTAAACCTATTGGATGCAAATGGGTCTACAAGAGAAAAAGGGGAATAGATGGAAAGGTTGAGACCTTTAAAGCAAGGCTTGTGGCAAAGGGTTATACCTAGAAAGAAGGTATCGATTATGACGAAACCTTCTCGCCTGTAGCAATGCTTAAGTCCATAAGAATTCTCCTATCCATTGCCGCTCATTTTGATTATGAGATTTGGCAAATGGATGTAAAGACTGCCTTCTTGAACGGGCACCTTCAAGAAGAGATATACATGGCTCAGCCTGAAGGCTTTATAGCCAGAAATCAGGAGCATATGGTATGCAAGCTTGATAGATCTATTTATGGTCTTAAGCAAGCGTCTAGGTCATGGAACATCAGATTTAATGAGGCAATTAAATCCTTTGGATTTATGCAATTGCCTGATGAACCATGTGTGTACAAGAGACATCATGATAATGTTGTAACATTTTTAGTTCTATATGTTGACGATATTCTGCTCATTGGAAATGACACAGGAATATTGTCAGCAGTTAAGATTTGGTTATCAAAACAGTTTTACATGAAAGACCTAGGTGAGGCCAGTTATATTCTAGGGATCAGACTCTGTCGTGATCGTAAGAATAAAATGATTGGTTTATCACAAGCAGCATATATAGATAAGATGCTGGCAAGATATAATATGGCGAACTCCAAGAAAGGATCGTTACCTTTCAGACATGGAGTTCATCTGTCTCGGGATCAGTGTCCTAAGAACCCAGAAGAGACAGAAGAAATGAAAGATGTTCCGTATGCTTCGGCAGTCGGAAGCCTCATGTATGCCATGTTATGTACTAGGCCAGATATCTGTTATGCTGTAGGTCTAGTCAGCAGATATTAGTCAAACCCTGGACCCCAACACTGGATAGCTGTAAAGCATATATTGAAGTACTTAAGAAGGACTCGGGATTATATGCTTGTCTATCGCAGTGATGAGCTTATTCCTATAGGGTACACAGATTCGGATTTCCAATCTGATTTAGATTCTAGGCGTTCGACGTCTGGATACGTGTTTACTCTTGGAGGAGCAGCCGTAAGTTGGAGGAGTATTAAGCAATCTTGCATTGCTGACTCCACCATGGAAGCCGAATACGTGGCAGCTTCAGAAGCAGCCAAAGAGGCGTACTAGTTCCGGAATTTCCTAATGGATCTAGAAGTCGTCAAGGATGGACTTACGCCGATCACATTGTACTGTGACAATGCTGGAGCGGTGGCCAACTCCAAGGAACCTCGAAGTCATAAACATGCGAAGCACATCGAGAGGAAGTTTCACATTATACGTGATTATGTGGAACGTGGAGAAGTGGTAGTAGTGAAAATTGGTTCAGTAAATAATCTGGCAGATCCCTTCACTAAGGCTTTGGCGCAAAAGAGTTTTGACACTCATGTAGAAGGGATGGGCCTTAGATGTGTAGCCAATTGGCAAGTGATGTGTAGCTTCTAGTGAAAAAGTTTTTTGATGACGTGGCAGGTGACGTGTCACGCCACGTCAGCGGGTCAGCGCCACATGGCACGCCGCGTGGACGGCCAGGATTACGCCACGTCAGCGCGTTTGAACGGCCCGGATGGTGTTGACTGAGAAGTCAACGGGCCGTGGGAGCGGGTCGCCGGGTCGGGTCGCCGGATAGGGTCGGGCCATGCGTTGACCGACCCGGAAACATGGACGAATGGGATTTGGACACGTGGCGTTGCTGGAACCCAACTTGAACCGACCGGTTCACCTCTGAACCGGTCTGACCACTGAACTGTCTGGTTGGACCGGACCGGTTCGCCAGGTGGCAGGTGCTCACGCCTGCGTGAGCATGACACGCGCCAAATGCACAGCCGCCACACGGGCGGCGCGTGCGGGCGCGTACGTCCTCCGTTCCGCGCGTGCCTGGCGGCATTGGCCTCGTGACGGCATGAGCTGCTGCATGGCGTCCTCGGATTTGCTGGACTCGGCGGCTAAGGACGCGCGACAGCTGTTTTTCCTGCGAATTGGCCATTTTACCCTTCAAATTTAGCCTATAAATAGGCTATGCATTCATTTGCAAATTTTTAAGAATTTTGGCAATTCATTTTTCAGCTTACAAAGCATTTCGGCTTCTCTCTCTCATTTAATAATTAATCCTTTAATTAAGGATTAATTAATATTTAATTAGGTGGTTATATAATTAATATATAATCCACTTAATTATTAGAAAATAGGGATTTTCTGAAATTAGAAAAAAGGGTTTTTCTAGAAAAATATTTTCTCAAGTATTTAGGGAAATACTGCTGGAGCCCACACTCCAATTTCTTAATCGGGGATATTACGGGGAAGCTCTGCCGGTTTCACGAGAAGATATCGAGGTGCTGGAAAAGTGCCGTTGATAGCCATTTGTGCAGTACGGTAATACCGTTATGCCACCCAAATTAATATTTGCATATTGTGATTATATGCTAAATGATTTAAAATTATGTTATCAATGTCTGTATATATATTAGAGTTATGTTGCCCGATTTGTTCCGCTGCTTAATTAAAATATTTTGGAAATATTTTGATAACGAGGTTATGGCGAAATTTTTTGAAATGTTGCTATACCGTCACTCTGCCTCGGGCCCGCCGCAACCCAACAGACCCCTACCCGAACAACGAAATGAATCGAAGAACCTTTCAGTCAATGACAATCAGTGAAATACGATCCTCCTACAACTCCATCTCTCAATTAAGAACTAAGACATGGGAATATCCTCAGAGCCCAAATATCCTTGATCTTTAAAGTTAAGTTCATTTCATATCCATTTCGATCTCAATCCTAGAAAACCCCATTTTCTAGATGTCTTGATCTTTATCCACCTTGGCCAAGGGTTTTAATATCTAATGGACTACGAACAACTCAATCAGTAAGAGATCATTCTAGTTCTTAACAAGGGTAGGTCATTCGTTGATTCTACTAATTCTCCATATGCCACATGTGTAATCCCAACATAGGTCGTGGTTCAGGTGTCTATACGGCGACACCCTTTTGACCCTATATCAAAGATTACAGAGTTAGCTCATATGAGACATTATAGAATCTCAAGTCTAAGGATTAATGAATCACGCCATTGATCTGTGAGATATTTCCTAATCTGGAAGATTTAGGAAACTTCCTTTCCCATTTAGGAATGCTCTTACGCGGGACATCTCTGTGATGAAGTTCTTGTAACAATTACCCTTATGTATTATGAACGCATCAACGTATGCATTTATCACTCCATGAAACTGAGTGATCCTTCAAAAGGACATAATCACATAAGCAAGCCTCTACAGAGTCAAGGTCGACACTCCCACTGTCTGCCGGACTCTCGACTTGGAGAAGTTTCTAATCCTCGCTTATGGAGTTAAGAACTTGTTCTAAGTGTCGTTCCCATAACGACAAAGTTCTTAACGGCCTCATCGGATTAGGGGAGTTCGATATATGCAAAACACAGTCAAGCCAAATAGATATAAATAAGAACGTAAAGAAGTGATTGCCTATGAACTAAATCATCTTGTTTATTATTCAAAGACTGTTTGTCATATCACAAGGAAATAGTAAAGCCAAAAGCTGGTTTAAGGGCACTACTCCTAACAATCTCCCACTTACCCGTCAAAGCCACTCAGGTGCTAATCTAAGACCCATCTTCTGAAGATGTACTTTGAAATCCTGTTGACTAAGGGCTTTAGTATCCCGACATGGATTTAAAGTTATCCATGTCTGATGCCAAGCTTGCATCACAATAACCTCTAATGAAAAGATCTTGCTGGCCTCCGTAAACTAAGAACAAATCCTTAGTTCTTCGTAAGTACTTAAGGATGTTCTTTACAACAGTCCAATGACCTTCACCAGGGTCAGATTGGAATTGGCTAGTCAATCTAAGTGCATAAGCCACATCCGGTCGAGTACACAGCATCGCATACATTATGCTTCCTATAGCTGATGCATAAGGAATTTTGGACATCCTGGATGTTGGAAAACACGAATCAGAAAGCAGCGGAATTTAAAAAATTTTCACAACAAAAGGATCTAGGACTCGCAATCGTGTAACCAAATTCGTAGAGATAGAAAACATACTTTTCTTTTATTCTTTCTTGAAGCGTTTCAAGCCACCCAAGAACGCTCTTCTCGCGGCTTGACAACCCGTACCTGGAAAGTCTCTTTCTACTTCAGAATCCATTGTCGGGATAGCAATCCAAACCATCCTAGATTCAAATCATGTTATGGAAGTTCTTAACAATACAACATAAAGAAAGAAACATGAAACGAGAAAGAGATGATTGAAACTCCCTTCGAAAACCAGTTTTGCGAAAGTAGAAAACTGCCAGTCACAAAACCCTCGTGAAAAAATTCATCCTTCAGGATATGGACGAACGGTTTTCGCCATTTTCTTTAGTTCGATTTTTTCATTCGTTTCATGTTGGGTTCAGAATCGTTTCATCATCCCTTCTGATCGTTTTGCTTGATCCCCACTTTTTGGTAAAGCTCGAATCTTCAAAACTTCTAACTTGAAGCTCTCTAGAGATAGTCCACCAACTTGGCTACAATCTAACTAGTAAGGATGCTAGTTCTCTAGTTAGTGTTTAGGCTTAATCTAGGGTTTCATTTATCTTGGAGAAAGGATGGTGTTCAACACATGAACCAAAAGAATTCTCGATTAGCTCTAAAGGGGAGCATGAACTCCCCTATATATAAGAAAGGGGAGGGACGAAATTCCTAGTCCTTAATGGGCTAGGATTTTGGTCTCTCTCTCTCCTATTACTTGATCATCAAGTAATTTTGACTTTGACTTTGAATTCTAATTCAAATCAACTTTCAAGAGAGCTAAAAATATCCAAACTATTTTTGGATAATTTTATACTTTATTTATTTAAAATAAATAACTTATTTTATCTAATTTAATTAATTCATAATTAATTAACTAGATTATTTTTCTCCAAAATAAGACTTTCTTTTTAATTCAAAATTAAACCAAAGTCTATTAAATAATTAATCACATTAATTATTTAATACATAAATAAATATACACATATATTTATACACGTGTGTGACACGTGTCACAATGACACGTGTCACTCACGTGAGCCACACGTGTGGTTTCACACGTGTGGAACCCTCTTGGCTTGATTAACTCGTTTAATCATTTTAAAGCCTCAACTTATGTAACCAAGTTGTTGTGTGTGACCCTCTAGGTTCTCAATTCAATTAGCAGTGACCCTAATTAATTAATTCACTAATTAATTAATCAGTCCACAGATTAAACGACCATAGTCTAGCAACAGGTGTTTAACCCCTAGCTGAATTGGAATGTTCGGATTCGACAGAACCTTTGAGTCATTGATTCATGTGAGATACAATCCTCCTACTTACTATCTCTCAACCATGATCTAGGGTAAGGGAATAATTAGAACCCTAATAATCTGGTCTTAAAGCTAAGTGCATTTCATATCCATTTGATCTCAATCCAAGAAACCCTTTTCTTGATGTCTTGATCTACTGCCTTGGCCAAGGACTCCATATGGCATATGAATGACTTACACAATAAAAGATCACCTTGCATATGCAAGTGTAGGTCCTTTCTTGATTCTCATTCACTTTCATGAATCACTTGTGCAGCCCCAGCATAAGCCTTGAATCAGTTGTCTAAGGCGACACCCTTTAAAGCTTATACCAAAGACTACAAAGTTAATTCATAAAGTGACAAGGAACCTCAAGTCTAAGGATCAATTAATCACATCAATGACTCGTGAGATATTTCCTAATCTGGAAGTTTCCATTTCCTGAAATAGAAACTTCCTTTCCCATTTAGGAATGTTCTCACACGGGGCACCTCAGTGAACTTACTTATTAAAGTAAGCACCCTCATGTATCACACACGTATCAACTATACACTTTGCACCTCCATGAAACAAGGTGGTCCTTCTTAAGGGCGTGATCCCACAAGCAAGCCTTAGAGGAGTCAGGTTGACACTCCCACTGTCTGTAGGACTCATCGGCTTGGAGTATTTTACTAATCATGACTTATGTGATATAGGGCTCGTTTCATGAACCATTTCACCTAAATGGTAGAGTCCTAAAGTCATCAGGATTAGGGGAGTTCTCATACATGCGCACATAATGGAAACACTCAAAACACGTATTGGCATATAAAGAAGTGTTTGCCTATGATCAATCGTATATTATTCAAAGATTGTCTGTGATACAAGAAAAGTCCCAAAGCAGATTACGTCGAATCGGCTTTCTAGGGCACTATTCCTAACAATCTCCCACTTGCCCGTAAAAGCCATTTAGGTACTCTAAGTCCCATATTCTCAAGATGTAATTTTAGAGCCTATTGACTTTGGGCGTTTCCAAAGTGGATCTTCTATATTCTCTGCTGATGTGACCCTCTTGTTTACACATCTCTTAGGAAACACCTTTTCCTTATAAAGTGATTCGTAATCACGTGTTCAGTCTCTTGGTGAGGTCTTGGTTCTCTTACTTGAGTAACCATCCATTTTATCATACGATATGATAAATGAGTTGTTTCATGCTAGGAACTTCATCTAACTAGTTAGATGGAGTTTCTTACCCAAACACTTAACTTAGCGTTATATAATACGACTAAGTTCTCAACTACGATAGTCGAGTTTTGCAATGTCCGTCCTTGGAACCCCTTTCCAACACATTGCATTACCATTCTGGTAGAAGTTGTATCCTTTCAATGATTTCATAATCATCTATGTTTGATGAAATAATTACATCAAAATATCCTTTTAATGATGAGATCTTTTAGGCTCTGTAAACTAATACATATCCTCATTTCTTCTCAAGTACTCTGAGGACATCCTTTACAGAAATCTAATGACCTTCTCTGAGGTCATTTTAGATTCGGCCTACTACACTTAGTGTTGCGCCATATCTAATTTAGTACATAACTTTTCATACATTATGCACCCTTTCACTTAAAGGGATTTTGGACATTCTAACTTTCTTAAAGTTATCTTAGGACACATACTCTTCAAAAGAGATGTTCCATTGTCCATACTAAACTCCTTTTAGTACCGTGGTTATGTACTCATTTTGTGATAATCCATTTATGCTCTTAGATCTATCTTCTATAGATTTGAATGTCGAGAATTTAGGATAATCACTAAGATCTTTCATGTGAAATTATTTCTTAAACAAGAATTGGTAACTTTCACGTCATCCTTGACATTCCTAATGAGAAGGATGTCGTTTTCTAAAGAACCAAAATTGGCTCTTACATCACTAACTTTCTTATGTACACTTTTGAGACTTATTCGACTTCCATCTGTGTCAAACGATTTGACTATCCTATGGAATCGAATTGTCTAACTCCTAGAAGCCTTTATCAATCCACAGATTGACTTTAGGGATTTGCATACCTTATGCATACTCCCACTGAATATGAGATTTACAGAAATACCTTATTTCAGTCTCTTTCAATCTCATATTGAACAAGATAGTTCTCATATTCATTTATCATATCTCATAGTTAGAATATGAGGATGTGGTAAACATAATCCAAATGGACTTTTGCATTTCAATCGTCAAGAAGGTTGTAATGCTTTCCATTTACTCGAAGCTCCACGAGCTTGATCCTATCAGGTGGATCAACCAAGGTCAAAACTTGGTTTGAGTATATGGAATCCATATTGGATTTCAAGGCTTGCTTACACTACTCAGATTCCAAATCCGACAGTGTCTCCTCTTCAAGTAATTCCTTGGCTATCTAGGAACGCGTTCTAAACACGTCTTAAGAGAAGGGTTTCACACGTGTACATGCTCTAAAATTTGGCTAAGTTTTATCAGATGGGCTCGTTTCTTCTATATGTGGCGTGGATATTTATTCTCAAATTTCTTTGAGGTCTGCTTGCTTGTCTTTCTTCTTCTATAGGAACGATTCCTTAAGAAAGATACATTCCTTGAGACAAATAACCTTTGTCTAAGGGAATCGCAGAAATGATATCCAATATTGTTTGTATAAACTTGAACTCATTTCAAGCCTATCTCCCACTATCCTCTTTACTTAAGAGGATTCCACTAAATTCTTGGATAAGAATAATTAGGGAATTTAATATGCCACATTGCATAGTGCAACTAAAGGACTGATTTTGGAAGGTACTAAATTCAAAATCTCTAACTGCATATTCTGGGAGTTTATTCCTAGAATGATTATAAGTCAGTAAAGCTTGCTATGGAATGGACCATATCCTATAAGGTTTCATTCCCCCATTCGGAGACACTAAGGTGTTCTCGAATTAGTTTACTGAGAGATAATCCTATTATTTCTAAGATGACCAAGGAATTAGTTGATAAGATATTGGCTATCTCGATCATATCGATTTGCCTATAACTTATGACTACTTTGGTTCCTAACCTCCTTTTGAAATTCTAAGAATTTCATATAAGTTTCGAATTCGTACTTTAACAAAGTACATTCATTGATAATGATTAAACTGACGATTGTATCTAGTGCTTACATTAAGCATCTTACACTCATCAGCATGGATCGAAATCCAATATAATTTTGGAACGTTCCATGTTTCACCTAAACAATGTTCCGAGAACGTTTTTCCTTTGAGATAGGATTCACAGGAAGTCAACTCTATAGATTCATTTTCATAGAATGATCCTAAGGTGTCTGACTTGCCAATCTCAACGTTCCAAAGTAATTCGAAGCTTTGTCATCTCACTTACTTTTGTTATCTCGTTGTATGTTCAGAACATTAGTGCCTTGAGTCTTTGCACAACGGATTATGCAGAATTAACTCAAGACTAGTGAATTCTATTCCTAGTAGAATTACTAAACGAGGTAACATTTCAGAGTACTCATACTCTTCGCAGTTCCCTTTCAAAGTCCTTATTTGCTATCATAGAAGCAAACGTCCTATTTGATCTCTAGTGTCTTTTGGGCGTACCCATTACATGCCCCTCATTGGGCTCTTAAAGGTTTCTTCTTCTTTAGGCCTTCAAGCCTTTAACTTAGGGAGTTTTAGAAGAAGAATTAACCATCTCAACCTTTTATTCCTTCTTAAGGATGCTCTCAACCATTATCAACTTAAATGATTAACTATGCTACATTAGCATCATTCTAGTTGAGCATAAAGGGTTTGAATGATAGTCGAAGCAATGTAAGCAATCAGTGCATTGTGAACTCTTTTCTCAGTTGATGATCGAGACCATAAGATCTTCAATTAAGATCTTTAGACCTTGTTCGTGTGCACTTGTTTCCTCATTTGGAATATTGAATAATTCCATAATGTTATACCTTGTAACATTTTTATGAGGTGGTTCAATTGCTTTTAAGTGGTTTGGAAAAATCCATTCACCTCAGATTGCTTCTCTTTTGGCCCGGGTCGACTTTTCACAATTGAAAACTTCGCCCTTTAGAGAACGCCTTTCTCTAGTCGGATTCTAAAATGAATTTTAGGATCCGAAGCCATTTAGAGTTAGTCAGGACTTAGTCAACTTATTTGACTTAAGGATGGATACGAATGGGTTTGCATTTCATATTGTAGAGAATCACAGAACTACAACCTAAATGCTAAGCAGAGAAAATGTGGGCATGCTGAATTATAACGATATACAAAAGATAAGGTCTTTAATCTAATGTAGCTCCCACTGTTTTTCAAAGATCTATAATTCCCAAAGATCTAAGAGGAACACGTTTCCCAATGGGTACTAAGATCCTAGGCATTTTACCTCGAACCCACGACTCGCGGACATTCTAAGTAAGAACCCTAGGTAGGTACAACTTACCAATTCTAACACCTTTAGAATTCTTAGTAATTGTTTTTGCATCACCTATCTTTCAATATGGACCCACGACTCGTGCGACATCCATATTTACTTAGGCGTTAAGCTAGACCCATCAATCATAAGATCATGACCAAAACTTAGTTCGAACGACCCACGACTCGCGAACATCGCCCTTGCTAAAATTGACCACGAAATATTGACCATTTAAAATGATTAATTAGGTAACTAAGAACTAATAAGCTCCACTAGCTATCCCACGACTCGCGGACAATAACTAGCTTTACTTACTAAACTTAATACCTATTGATGGAATGCTAGGAATTTAATTCAAAATTTGCATCTCGAATTAAACACCTATTTGTTCGAAATTAGCTTAATATTTAATGGGAATTTTCGAATCAACCGGAGAGTTGTCCGGTTCGACCTCACCAACATATATGTTATCCAATTTTATTAGTCTTGATTAATGCAAGTACACTTAAATGCATATCAAACAAGCACATAAACAGATAACATGTCCTAGCATGATACTAACATGTAATGATCATGGGTTCTACCTATCTTATGCGTGATATGTGGGAGCCACTCCGCAATCACAAGTTCTAACATACATGCCACATAAACAGTTTAAATCACATAAGGGAAAGCGGTAACAAAATACGAGCCCTATCTCTATTACATTTAACAATTGAGATTCCCCTCCCTAACATTTTGAGGGGTCTTCACTTATGGCCTCCTTGTTACTTGAATGTGGTCCATCTTACTCCATGGGTGCATTGTCTCCAAAATGAAAATAAAACCTCACCACCTATCTCTACTCTCAAATTACAATAAAAAGAAAAAGACATAAAGTAATAAGGCTCAATCTTCATATTGGCCTTAGACAATTACACGGGGCATACCCCGGCCTCAAAAACAGTAATATGGAAAGTCACATAATAAATCACATAACAGTACGCACATAAGTGAGGCTCCAACCTCAATTGAAAAACGCAACTATAGGGCTCCAACCCCAATTTAAACCATCCATGTCAATAAATTAAAACCATACATAGATCTAAACCCATGATCACCTAACATGCTTTTGCGAGAATTTAAATTTAGCCAATAAATTAAAATTCTCGTTTCAAGTCCTAATGACTTAAAACACGACTTAGATGCAATTCTTGTTCAAGAGCCTTTTCAATAAAACCCGAAAAACAACAAACCAATAAAATTCCAATTAATTTCCAAAATTAATAATTTTATTCTTTCATTATTTTCAGAAAATAAAGATTGTAATTTTTCCAAAATTTAAATCGCTTAATTTCTCAAAAATCCCAATTTAATCAAAATTTTAAAATAATTTTATTTTAGCAAAACTGATTTTAAAAGATAAAATTAAAATAAAATTTAAATCAGGATTTTATGGACCGAAAACACAAAAACACGAAACACGAAAACGGGCCCGAAAAGGGGCCTAGCCGCGCGAGGCACTTTCGCGCAGCAGCGCCCGCCGCGACTAGGCGGGCTGGGCAGGCGTCCCGCGCGGTTGCGGGACGGGCTGGGCGGGCGCGCCTAGGCACGCCCGGGACGGCTCCCGCGCGGTTGCGGGAGGAGCTAGGCGGCAGCGGCGGGCCTGGGGTTGCGACGTGCTAGCACGCCTAGGCTCGTCCTTTTCGTGTTCCGTTTCGTGTCCAGGTTTCTCAAAACCAATTCAATCCAAAATTAAAAAAATTCGATTTAAACATATTTCAATCAAAACGGTTTTCAAAAACACAATTTAAGAAAACAGTTTCAGAAATTCAGGAAGAATTACAGTTTCGTATTTCAGGCTTTCTAAAAGAACTCATGAATACCTAATTCGCATCTAAGCCTAAGAATTTCTACTAAATTCAGAATAATTGAGACGAATCAGAAACACGATTAACGAGGTGGCTCTGATACCACTTGTTGGAAAACACGAATCAGAAAGCAGCGGAATTTAAAAAATTTTCACAACAAAAGGATCTAGGACTCGCAATCGTGTAACCAAATTCGTAGAGATAGAAAACTTACTTTTCTTTTATTCTTTCTTGAAGCATTTCAAGCCACCCAAGAACGCTCTTCTCGCGGCTTGACAACCCGTACCTCGAAAGTCTCTTTCTACTTCAGAATCCATTGTCGGGATAGCAATCCAAACCATCCTAGATTCAAATCATGTTATGGAAGTTCTTAACAATACAACATAAAGAAAGAAACATGAAACGAGAAAGAGATGATTGAAACTCCCTTCGAAAACCAGTTTTGCGAAAGTAGAAAACTGCCAGTCACAAAACCCTCGTGAAAAAATTCATCCTTCTGGATATGGACGAACGGTTTTCACCATCTTCTTTGGTTCGATTTTTTCATTCGTTTCAAGTTGGGTTCAGAATCGTTTCATCATCCCTTCTGATCGTTTTGCTTGATCCCCACTTTTTGGTAAAGCTCGAATATTCAAAACTTCTAACTTGAAGCTCTCTAGAGATAGTCCACCAACTTGGCTACAATCTAACTAGTAAGGATGCTAGTTCTCTAGTTAGTGTTTAGGCTTAATCTAGGGTTTCATTTATCTTGGAGAAAGGATGGTGTTCAACACATGAACCAAAAGAATTCTCGATTAGCTCTAAAAGGGAGCATGAACTCCCCTATATATAAGAAAGGGGAGGGACGAAATTCCTAGTCCTTAATGGGCTAGGATTTTGGTCTCTCTCTCTCCTATTACTTGATCATCAAGTAATTTTGACTTTGACTTTGAATTCTAATTCAAATCAACTTTCAAGAGAGCTAAAAATATCCAAACTATTTTTGGATAATTTTATACTTTATTTATTTAAAATAAATAACTTATTTTATCTAATTTAATTAATTCATAATTAATTAACTAGATTATTTTTCTCCAAAATAAGACTTTCTTTTTAATTCAAAATTAAACCAAAGTCTATTAAATAATTAATCACATTAATTATTTAATACATAAATAAATATACACATATATTTATACACGTGTGTGACACGTGTCACAATGACACGTGTCACTCACGTGAGCCACACGTGTGGTTTCACACGTGTGGAACCCTCTTGGCTTGATTAACTCGTTTAATCATTTTAAAGCCTCAACTTATGTAACCAAGTTGTTGTGTGTGACCCTCTAGGTTCTCAATTCAATTAGCAGTGACCCTAATTAATTAATTCACTAATTAATTAATCAGTCCACAGATTAAACGACCATAGTCTAGCAACAGGTGTTTAACCCCTAGCTGAATTGGAATGTTCGGATTCGACAGAACCTTTGAGTCATTGATTCATGTGAGATACAATCCTCCTACTTACTATCTCTCAACCATGATCTAGGGTAAGGGAATAATTAGAACCCTAATAATCTGGTCTTAAAGCTAAGTGCATTTCATATCCATTTGATCTCAATCCAAGAAACCCTTTTCTTGATGTCTTGATCTACTGCCTTGGCCAAGGACTCCATATGGCATATGAATGACTTACACAATAAAAGATCACCTTGCATATGCAAGTGTAGGTCCTTTCTTGATTCTCATTCACTTTCATGAATCACTTGTGCAGCCCCAGCATAAGCCTTGAATCAGTTGTCTAAGGCGACACCCTTTAAAACTTATACCAAAGACTACAAAGTTAATTCATAAAGTGACAAGGAACCTCAAGTCTAAGGATCAATTAATCACATCAATGACTCGTGAGATATTTCCTAATCTGGAAGTTTCCATTTCCTGAAATAGAAACTTCCTTTCCCATTTAGGAATGTTCTCACACGGGGCACCTCAGTGAACTTACTTATTAAAGTAAGCACCCTCATGTATCACGCACGTATCAACTATACACTTTGCACCTCCATGAAACAAGGTGGTCCTTCTTAAGGGCGTGATCCCACAAGCATGCCTTAGAGGAGTCAGGTTGACACTCCCACTGTCTGTAGGACTCATCGGCTTGGAGTATTTTACTAATCATGACTTATGTGATATAGGGCTCGTTTCATGAACCATTTCACCTAAATGGTAGAGTCCTAAAGTCATCAGGATTAGGGGAGTTCTCATACATGCGCACATAATGGAAACACTCAAAACACGTATTGGCATATAAAGAAGTGTTTACCTATGATCAATTGTATATTATTCAAAGATTGTCTGTGATACAAGAAAAGTCCCAAAGCAGATTACGTCGAATCGGCCTTCTAGGGCACTATTCCTAACACTGGACTTTTCAAGTTCAGTCCTGGGACACAGCTTCTTTGCAAGAACTATTCCCCGTCTCATTGGAAGTTTTCCACGCTTGGATTCTTTCATACTAAATTTCTTTAGTATTTTATCTATGTAAACCGACTGTGATAATCCTAACAATCTCCTAGATCTATCCCCATAGATCTTTATCCCGAGAATGTAGGATGTATCACCAAGACCCTTCATCTCAAATTGGTTCTATAACCAAGACTTTGCTACTTTCATGTCATCCTTCACATTCCCAATGAGAAGGATGTCATCTACATAAAGTCTCAGAAATTAAACCAAGGTTTCAAATTCTTTCTTGTATATACAGGACTCAGTCGGATTTTGAATAAAGCTAAACGATTTGACTGCTTCATCAAATCGAATGTTCCAATTCCTAGAAGCTTGTTTCAATCCGTAGATTGATCTTTGGAGCTTACAAACCTTTTGTTCGCTCCAACTTAATGTGAAACCCATGGGTTGCTCCATGTAAATGTCTTTATCAATTTCTCCATTGAGAAAGGCAATTTTCACATCCATTTGCCATATTTCATAGTCATAATATGCTGCAATGGCAAGCAAGATCCGAATGGACTTTTGCATTGCAACCAGGGAGAAGGTTTCATCAAAGTCTACACCTAGTCTTTGAGTGAAACCCTTAGCAACTAATCTTGCTTTAAAGGCTGCCACGCTTCCATCTACTCCAAGCTTGTGCTTATATATCCATTTGCACCCTATAGGCCTGATTTCATCAGGTGGATCAACCAAGGTTCAAACTTGATTAGAGTACACGGAATCCATTTCGGATTTCATTGCTTCTTTCCATTGTTCAGAGTCCGAATCTAACAGTGCCTCCTCATAAGTTAATGGATCATTATCCATTTGAGATGTTTGGTGGAGAAAACCATACCATCTCTCTGGTTGTCTAGGAATGCGTTCAGAACATCTTTTTTGATGAGGATTTTCACGTGTATCACTCTCTGCGATTGACTGAGGGATGTTAGTATCCAAACTTGGCACTGGACCTTGGTCTCCAACCTCTTCGAGTTCTGCGATCTTGCCTTTCTTTTCTTTAAGGAACGAATCCTCAAGAAGAGTAGCATTTCTTGACACAAATACCTTTTGTTCAAGAGGATCGTAGAAATAATATCCTATTGACTCTGTAGGATATCCTACGAAGTTGCATAAGCTTGATCTAGCTTCAAGCTTATCTCCCACTGTCCTCTTCACGTAAGCAGGACAACCCCAAATTCTTAAGTAAGAATAATTAGGGATTTTGCCAAACCACATCTCATATGGGGTTTTGGGTACCGATTTAGAGGGAACAAGATTCAGAATCTTAACTACTAATTCTAATGCATAACCCCAGAATGAAGGTGGCAATTCAGTGAAGCTCATCGTGGAACAAACCATATCAAGTAGGGTTCTGTTCCTTCTCTCCGAAATTCCATTCAATTGAGGAGTTCCCGGAGGAGTCCACTGAGAGATAATTCCATTATCTCTGAGATGACTAAGGAATTCGTCACTTAGATACTCGCCACCTCAATCAGATCGCACTGTCTTAATCTTGTTACCAATTTGGTTCTCAACGTCCTTCTGAAGTTCGAAGAATTTCTCAAAGGCTTCGGATTTATACTTCGTTAAGTACACATAACCAAAACGACTAAAGTCATCTATGAAGGTTATGAAATACTGATGGTTGTTTCTTGTACTTACACTAAGTGGTCCACAAACATCAGTATGGATTAAATCCAATACTTTAGTGGCACTTTCCACTTTAATATTAAAGGGAGTTTTGGCCATCTTTCCTTTAAGACATGATTCACAATGAGTTAAAGTTCATTATCATAGAATGATCCTAACTTAGTTAACTTAGCAATCCTATCTTTAGAAATATGTCCTAAACGTACGTGCCATAAAGAAGCCGAGATCTTGCCATCTCTTTTGTGTTTGTTTAATTGTTGTATATTCAGAATATTGGTGTCTTTAGTTGTATAAAGTCCATTAGATAATGTACCAAGCGAAACGGAAGTTTTATTCTTCTTAAGATAAAAGTTTCAATTTCTAGAAAAAGTCTCATAACCTTCACAATCAACTATTGTAATGGAAATGATATTACGAATAATAGAAGGTACTCAAAGGACTTTGTTCAAAACTAAAGTAAAGACACCTAAATCTAATCTACACATCACAATAGCTTGGGCTTGAATGCTTGATCCATTCCCAACCTTCAAGACGTATTCTTCTTCTTTAAGCTGCCAGATCTCATTTAGCATTTGTAGATCATTACAGATATGAGCTCCACACCCGGTATCAAGTACCCAAGAATTAGAATCAATAGATAGATTTACTTCAACAATAAACGCACCTTTCTTTAGAGTATCCTTATACTCTTGGCAGTTTCTCTTCCAATGCCCTTTCTTGCCACAATAATGGCAAACATCCTCTTTCTAATCCTTTTTCTTCTTAGCCTTTCTCTTTTTAACCCCTCTTTCGGGTTTAAGAGATCCCTTCTTCTTGGGAGCTTTCTTCCCTTTGCCTTTGGAAGGCCCAGAAGAGGTGGTGACCATCATTACTTTGCGATCCTTCTTGATCGTATCTTCAGCAGTCACAAGTTGACTAATCAACTCTGCTACAGTAGCATGAGGATGAGTCATGTTGAAGTTTAGCACGAAAGGATTGAATGATAGTGGAAGCGATGCGAGTAACAAATCCACAGCGAGTTCTTCACTTAATGGCATTTCCATGGAGGTCAGTTTCTCGTTCAAAGCAAGAAACTTGAGACCGTGCTCATGGACACTTGTTCCTTCTTTCATTCTAAGATGAAAGAGCTCCTTAGAGGTGTTGGACCTTAGAACACGCTGTTTGGGGCGGTACAATTGCTCGAAATGGTCATAAATCTCCCAAGCGTTGTCCATTGACTCGTGTTACCTCTGCATGTCCGGGGACATGGTGGCCAACATGAGGCAAAGGGATTGAAGATTATATTCAGACTATTTCAGAATCGTGTCCCTTTCATCCCGAGTCGGAGCCTCACCTTCAGCAACAGGCTCTCCCTCGAAGAGAACATGTAGCACCCGGAACGCCGAGATGCCACACCCCCCCGCACTATACCTCAGTCCACATACGAAATGGATGATCCGTACATGAACCAAGACTATAGCGAACGGGTGATAAAATAAGAAACCATCTAGCTAGACGGGACTGGACCCCAATTCAATTAATCACCAACATACATAATCAATAATACGGAAGCATAAGATACATACATTCAATAATTTAACATCACCATGTTCACCACTTCTTCCAATACAAACCATCTTCCAAATTTAGAAGTGCCAAAAGGTTCATAACATTACAATTATGCATCAATAATATACAAGGAACATGCTAGACTCAAAAGTAAAGACCTGACTCGACCCCGGCTAGCACTCAACCTGCAAAACTGAAAATGTTAGGGTGTCAGTCTACCGAAGACTGAGCGAGGGGTTTATAAATAAGTATTAGCGCAATTACCATGCAAGTCATAGCCTCGGGTAAGCTTTTATAAAAGGAACAATATAAGTTCAATAATAAGATAGATCTCGCCCGAGACTACAGTGGCCCCGCGAGTGAGGGTAATTCTCCAACCTTACTCCGACAGTGAACATTACCAATATTTAGATTATCAATGTTAAAGTGAGCATGTAAGTTATTACAGTGCACAATAAGCAGTTTCAATTCCATTCTTCCTCCGGTGATGGTGGGATTGCAAGGCCCCACCACCCAATAACCTCGAGCATAGGGTTCATGAGTCCTTATGCCCGGGACTCCTTCCCCTATTAATCTCCTAGTGGGTTCAGGGGGCATCCCAAAGTTGTGAGGATAGTGCAAGAGTTACCCGTCAGCCCTTGCTTCCTCGGTTGGCTCAATACACTACCCTCGGGCCCAAGTGAACATGCTTTACTCGCCAAAAAATCAATCAATCACGATAAGTTCAATATGTCACGAGAAATCATTTGCAATCGATAAAGGTTTTGAGAAAGATATATATATATATATACATTTTGGCCGAAACATCACGTAGGGTTATACGGGTTCTATATATCTAGTAATTAAACCTCACCTGAGCCGACAATACAACAAGGATTTAATTATGAAGCTTGCTCCTCATCAACGGGAAGACACTCTGTGTAAAAAGGGACAAGTGTTTGTGAGACACGACTTTAATGAACCAATTACGACACACGGCAAAGTCATAGATCAATATATCATGCAATAACAATCAAGGAATGTCAATTAGGAGCATAATTATCAATAAAAAAAAGTATATAACTCATATAATCACATAAGGGGGCCAAGGAAGTGAAAGGAATGCAATACGAGAGGTTTTGGTGAAGTTTGGTAAAAACGGACAATTTTAGGAAACGTACATGCTGAGGGAAAACTGGAATATCTTTAATTATAGAAGTGGGAATTAAGTTTTGTTTGTTGGGAATGAAACTAGACTCAAAGACCTTTCCAATGATATGTGACAGGTTTTCAAGTTCAAAACGAGGAGAAAATGACGTAAGCTTGAAGTTAGGAGAAAATGACGTAAGCTTGACAGGCTTTCAAGTTCAATCTGTTGGAGATTGTTCTAGACTTCAAGAGGTTTCCAACGGTTCAAAAATCAGGTCATTTCCAGTTCGGATGAGGGAGAAACGCTCATTTGAAAATTGGCCTAGAAACCTAAATGGGCGTTTGGAAAGGCTCGGGGAAGGCAGTAGGTTCCTAAACGGGCATTTGGTGCTATAACTAGAGGGCCAAACGCACGTTTGGAAGTGAACTGGGCGAAAAACAGGAGAAAAATAGGGGCTAAGAATGGGAATTGCCTCCCAAATCAACCCAACACCAAATCAATGCAAGAAATCAACTTAAAACTAACACATAACATGTATATGATCATATATATCAATTAGGCACCATTTGATCCATCAAATATGCATCAATCATCAAGAAATCATCAATCAAAACCCATATATGAACTCATGCTCCAAGCTTATAAACTTCATAATATATACCTCAAATCCAAGCTATAACCATATAATCATGCTTCCAACAACCAAAACATAATTTAGCAAGCTCAACACATAACCCTAATTACCACCCATGCTTCAGAATTCATATAAATCTCCAAGGTTACCTTAAATGGAAGAAATAGAAGAAAAGATGATAATATGATGAAGATGTTTCTCCTAATCCACAATTCCTTCACAAATTATAGCTTGAATTGGATGAAATCCCTTCTCTTCTTGGTAGGGTTTTTGAATCGGGATAAGGGGGAGAGAGGAGTGATCATGTGTGTATGTGTTTGTATGCAATAAAGTGAGATATAAAGGAGATATTATATGACTAAACACCAATTGTAATTTAATCCCTCCGATTAGTAAGTCATGCAATTAAGTTCACACTCATGGATAATGATCAATTAAGTCCAGAATTATTTCTTGCAATTAGGTTCTCAAATTAAGAAAAATAATCACATAAAGGCAATTAGGTAATTAAACAATTAAGTCATAATTGGCAATTATTTCACATTATGTCACATATTGTATAATTGAAAAATTGGGGCATTACAATCCCCCCTGCTTAAAAGGACTTGGTCCCCAGGTCCACTGTCAAGTTTTAAAATTATGCACAAGCATCAAGAGAGCCCCGTCTCCCTAACACGAAATGAGAGCACCCCGTCTCTCCACAAGAAATGAGAGAACCCCGTCTCTCAAACAAGAAATGAAAGAAAACAATGCAAGAGAATAATTATACAAACATTCGCATACTTATCACATTGGCAAGTAAGGTCATATTAGCACATCAATTACTACTCATAAACAAGCAATCTATAACTAACAAGGAACTACAACAGCGATAATAAAATCCATGATGCTCGTGGTATGCATGGTTAAGTGTACCGTTCACCGCTGATTGTGTCATGCGTGTAATGGATACCTTCTGCTCTCACGTTCGGATCCGCGTTTACATCTTGCACCTCTCTCTCTAGCGCATAAGCACGGACTTGAATAAGTGGCCTCGGTCCCCCGGAGGATAACCCCTTTCGCTTCGAACACGTGTCAACTTGGTGCTCATTACTTCCACATCGCAAGCATAAGCCCAAACGCCATCTACAATTATCAGAAGTATGGTTGTCGCCTCCACAATAAGCACAGAGAGGCTTCCTAAAAGGTGTTGTTGAAGCCGAGGTACGTGAAGCTCCCGAACCCGATCCAAGTGATCGATTCTTTTTCTTCTGAGACCCTTCTTGAGGTGTCAGTGTATGATGAGAAATAGGTCCTTTTCCCTTGTTAGAACTCTGTCCTGATTCTGATCCTGAAGCCTGTCCAGGTTGAGGATTAGACCTCGTTGCATTCAAAGGGGTGGTGCATCGAACCTTCTCTTGAAAACCACACGGAATAAGTTCCCAAACTCTTTTACCTTTCTTGAACCATGGCTCGGTTTTGGTGTCACTCTCATCAAAGAACTTTGGGATTCACTGGTTCCAAAACTCCTTGATTATAATAGAAATTTGTGGTGGTTGTGGTGATATAGTTGGTGGTGCTGAAGAAACATACTCTTTTATCTTCTGATCAACAAAATGAACCAAGGAATCGAAAAAATCCTGAGGTTGAACCGGAGGGGATGGACAAGGAGGAACTCGACAAAAATGGTTACGGCGAGTGTGACCTTGAGGCATCCTGTAATCAATACAGTAGGTGTGCATGTTGGGTTAGTGGATGCAAAATATATGCAATTAAAACCTCAAAAATATACTCAAGTTACACAATCCAACTAGTTCAAGTGAAATGCAATGCCCTTCAAGTTATCAATTAAATTAAAGATGCGCATGTAAATAAAGAAATTTAAATAGTATAAAGTAATGGATGATGCACGTGCTTATGGATGTATTAAACCTGCCACCGTAATTATGGTCGGCTTTGCTTTACCCAGCCCTTATTCCTTGTTTGTTGAATCATAAGCTTGTTTTGAGTCATTGGTCTGTCCTTGTTTACCCACGGTCTTCCGTATTTTTCAGAGTCCATAACTTCAACTGGTACCGTTCCATGACCCGATAATGAAATCTCTTGAACCCAATTCTTTCTCAATTATCGATCTCTAAGTGTCGTTTGCATTTTCCCCGTAGCTATCATCCTTCAAGTGTTCATACTTGAGTGCATAACCTCTCTCTAAAAACTTTTTGTGCCTTTCTTTACCGTTTCCATTCGTTGCTCGACCCCTCACCTTAAACATCTTCTTGTTCGAAGTTTTCTTATCTCAACTCGTACAACTTTATAATCAAAATTATGATTCTTGAGCTCAATTGCTTCTACTTTAACGAAATTGATACCTTGCCTTCTTAATCGATTCCCTTGTTACTCCATATCTCCCAATTCAACTTCTTCCTTACTCGAAATCCGCAGCGAATTCAATTCCCCTTTTTCTTAGTCTCTTCATTCTTCTTCATTGATCTAACCCCCTCTTGGTCCGAAATGCTTACCCTTTGGAGAATGTCTGTCTAAATTCCTTGAACTTATCCTATCTCACCCGGGGATCCGATATAGTTCAATTCCTCTCTTCCATCTTTGAGTTAAATAAGTCTCCTAAATCATTGCCTCGCCGGTGATAGAAACCTCGAATCTTAAAACACTTTCGAGATTTTCTTTACTTGGCTCTTGAATGAAATGATCCTACAGATTCCCATTGAAAAGACTTTTGCAATATAGGCGTGTGAGTGTTAATTTTGCAAGTTGTAGACATCACACCCTACCACTATCCCGTTAAATATCTACCAACTTCATTAGAGCTTGTAAGTTACTCCCACCTTTGGTCCTTCTATTCCCGAATCTTAACACTTGAAGTATAACCCAATTAGAGCAATCCATGACTCTTGAATTCTTGTATGAAATTCCCCGGTGCATTCCTTACAACTTCAAAGCAAGTGAAAGGAGTTTGCGGTAAATCGAGGTTGTCGTAGAAATTGGCCGTGGGTTGACATGATGTTTTTAGCCTATAATCACCACTTGTCTCAATTATAAATGCATGGGGTTAGTGATTGCATATGACACATAATTGGCACTTAAACACATATTTGATGCAAAATGCAACAATTAATTCAACTAAGTTAAAGTAATACACAGTAAACATATAATGTAGCACCCGAGCGTAAGGTACCACATCCCCCGCACCGAGACCCGACCCGTATATGAAATGGAAGTCCATACACGTGCCAAATCCACGGCGAACGGGGACACAACACACACGCTATGCTAGGCGGGACTAACCCTTAAACCAATCAGTGCAGGAATCATAAAATCAGAGTTAAATAAAATTCGCGGAAGCAAGAACTACATAGCATATATACAATGAGCTAACGAGCTCCAAAAATCAATATACAAGAGCATTCAAATATGCACGACACTCACGGCCTACAAAATCATAACGCTCCAATCTATACTAGAATCAAATACAAAAGTAGCAACACGGGTATGAATATGATACTGAAAAGAAGTGCTAAACATAAATGCAAGACCTAGACGACTTGTATTCCCGCCTAGCACTCCTATACCTGCACAAAACAACTGAAAACAACCGGGTTCAGTCTAAAAGAGACTGGTGGGTATAAAAACGGGGCATAAGATACATAATATCGCGTAATTTAAACACATACATGCAAGCCCTAATCCCGTGTGAAGTTTGATAAGAATTTACCAAGTGGTTAAAACAAAAGAAAACATCAACGGGATTACGACGTTCATATTCATTCATAATTGTTCATAAGGGTTTAAGCTCGGCGAGTGAGCGTGCACAATCTCCAACCTTCTCCTCGTGTAATCATATCGTAATTAGTGATTGTCATACATATCTTTCGTGCACATACAAAATGATCGTAATCATACATATACACCTTCTTCCTCCGGGTGGTGGACAAGTTAGCTAGACCTGACCACCGATAAATACATAGGCCAATGGGGGTACATGAATCCCCCAAGGGCACGCAGCTCCCATTCCTCGCTAAAACTCCTAGCGAGGGCCGGTATCACCGTAGTTTGGTTGGAACTAGTATATGGGATCCCCGTCAGCCCTTGCTTCCTCGGTTAGCCACATACACTAAGTCCCGGGGCCCGTGAACATAACATCCATACAATCTCGCCAAAACATAAGGTAGGGTTTCATAATTAAAAAGGGGTCATACGTTTGAAATTATTTACCCAAAATGACTCGATATAAATATATATACGATTTTGGCTTAAAACTTTGCACATAAGGAATATATAAGGTTGTTTTAACTAATAGAAGAAAAACCCACCTTTACCAAAGCAAAATAAAGGCACAAGCGTCTCAATGCTCGTCCTCGTCTCCGACCAAACCCGAATCTGTGTAAAAGAAAAGGTATGAGACGCAATGACCACATATGACGCTCGGCCATGACGTGAATATGACATGAATGCATAAATGATCATGTTATATCATAAAAATGTTCATGTGCACGATTAATAAATTTAAAACATATACTCATGCATTCGTTCATACATTTCATTCAATTCCATAATTTCATAGATTCATATTAAGTCCATAAATTCATAACATTCATAGGTTCATATAAATTTCATAAATTCGAATCATTCGTAATATTCATAGTACATAACAATTAATCTAAAATTCATTGAAGAAGCATCACACATATTATTCAATTTCACATTTAGGAATGAAATAAATAAAACGTTCAATCAAAAGTCGATAATTAAATACGCGAAATGGAAATCAATTAATTTCAGTAATTAAATTAAATCAAATAATATTTAAAATATATAATAAATATATATATTATAATATAATATAATATACTATATATATATAATATATACAATATATATAATATATATACTTATATACGTACACACTCACACACACATGCATGCATAAAACACATAAATATTACATATATATATATTACATGCACGTACACCCACACACACAACATGCATGCATAAATATATTATATATTATGTAAATATACATGCACACACAATTAACAACACCTTACATATATATATATATACACAGTCATGCATGCATTTACACATTCTACATGCATATAATATATACTATATATATTACCTACATACACATGCAAATACAAACACAACCATGCATAACATATTTACAGCAGCAGCAACAAGTAAAGCGCAGCAACACAGTAGCATACACACACGCAGGAGAAGAAGAAGAAGACGCAGGGATAGTTCAGAGAAAATGGGGTGACACCCCCGTGTCACCCTCCAAACCTAGACCGAGACACGCCCGTGTCTCGGTACAGAATTCCCAGACCCATCTGCACCCCCGTGTCTTGCCAGAAGAGAGGAAACAGACACGCCCGTTACACGCAGCAGCGGCAGTCTCAGTTTTAGCAAAAATGGTGCAGAAACAGAGCAAGAAAAGGCCACCAACTCCAACAAGAACAAAGGCAACACAAGCAGCAATACAAGGTACACAATGCAACTCAAACTCAACATGAACACACACCACAAATTCACGAATTGAACAGCAACAAGGATGAAGAAAATCGCAGCAGTTTGACAGCAAACCCGCGTGAGAAAACAGGGCACAGTTGCGGAAAAAAAAACAGGGCATGCTAGCTCTCAACTCATGCGACTCAGATCAGGTCCCAAAAGGTCATCAAATACTCAGTAAAATAACATGAATCCAACACAAGATTCAGTCCCAATCAAACTCACACAAGAAGGAAGCCATACGTGACATTGAAGTGAATTTTCTGAAAATTTCATAAGTGATATCTCATATATATCTCAACAAACATGAAATCAAAGATCATAAATGTTATGAGGGAGTCAAAACAATTAATATCAGGCTTGGAATCAATCAAAACCATAAAGAAACGAGGAAGATCAAGATTTTGCCCAAAACTCTAACTTTCGGTAAAATGGCCCAGAAATGATTAAACCATGCTCAAACTTGTGAATGGAAAGATGAAAATGCCCAGAATTAATCATATATTACAACCCTAAGCTTACCTTGATGATTGGTTGAAGTTTGAAGAAGATTTGAGCTCCAAAATCTCCAAGGGAAGAAGGGTTTCGGGACTGGAGAGAGAGACAGAAGCTTTGGCTGAAGTTTGGGGATGGTGTGATGATAATCTCGGTCAAGGCTTGAAATATACTGATAGATGGTTGAGTTAGGGTTTAAAGGAATCAAACCATGGTTAATTTGGTTGTGGTTTGGGTGAGATATGGTTCCATTAGTGCAACAAGGTCAAGTTGATCTCCGTTTCGTTTTTCGGTTGGATTTCGGAGATTCAAATGAATTAGGAAAATTATAAGGCTAAGTTTACTAAACTCGAATTTTCGTTACGAGTTCAGCGGAGTTGACGGAACTCGAATCCGAGTTCCCGAGTTCAAGATATTAAATTCGGAACCAAGGGTACGCTAAGTGCTCGTTAGCTCCCGTTTTGGTTCCTCAAATGAAATTAAATTCGTTAACTAATCAAATGAATTCGAAAATGTAAATTGAGCATAGAATCATGTTCCTAACACATATGTGTACGACATATTACAAAATCGTAGCAATTTGATATCATATCATATAAGAACGAAGCACCAAAATGACTAACATGCGCATTCCAAACAATTCATGCACAAATTTAAAATTCCATACAAAATATACTCCCATGCATATATTATAATTTGCATGCATGCATATTTAATATTCTCCACGCAAAATATGATTTCTCATGCATAGATAAAATTTTCATGCAAATGAAATAAATCCATGCATAAGGAATTCTCATGCATAAATAGGATTTGCATGCATAAATATAAAATCTTCCATGCATGAATATATATATAAATCCCACGTAATATATATATATAAATAAGTAATTAATTAAAACATGATTAATTAATATAACATATAATTAGCATAATCATTAATTTAATAATAATAATAATTAAACATATATAATTATACATATATATATATACGAGACATATATATATAATTAATAATATTAAAATAAAAGAATATAATATAATAAAATAAAATAATAACAATTATTATAAAATTAAATATAAAACACGTAAAACAATTAATTCGCGCAATTAGGTAAACACATACGCTCTACCTTTACGTCCGAAAAGTCGGGGCGTTACAATCTCTCCCCCTTAAAAGAATCCGTCCTCGGATTCACTGTTCGCTCGGAAACAACTCGGGGTGAAACCTTTACATCTAATCCTCCGTCTCCCACATAGTCTCTTCGGTTTTATCACTTCTCCAAGAACCTTGACTAGTGGACTACGCCGATTTTGAAGTCCCTGAAACTCTCGATCCAATATCCTGATCGGTTTCTGAACGAAGGTGAGATCTGGTTCTAATCCACTTCTTCAACCGGTAGAACCTCGGACTCGTCTCGGTAATACTTTCGGGGCAAGTGTTTAATTTTCCTCCTCGTTCAATCCTTGAGAATCCTCTTCGTGGGAAAGCCTTTAGGGAAAACCTTATCTCTAATCTCAACCTCCAATTTCTTCCTCCGTAGACCTGCATAAATCTTTTGTCGATCCTGAGCAGCCTTCATCCGTTGTCTAATTATCGGAATCTTATCAATAGCCTCTTGTACAGTCTTAGAGGGTTTTTCCTTCTTTTCCACTCTTGTAATTCCTTCTTGCTTGGTCTAATTCCATTCCTCCAAGTCCAAGGACAACGGTAATCGATATTTACGTCCATAAGGAGCTTTATAAGGGACCATTTCAATCGAGGCTTGATAATTGTTGTAGTAAACAAACTCAATTATCTGTAACTGCTCATTTCACGAGCTGTGAAAGTCCAATGCACATGCTCTCCACAGATCCTCTAGATACTTAATCAACCTTTCTGATTGTCTGTCGGTCTAAGGATGGAAAGCTGTGCTGAATTGAAGCCTTGTTCCCAACACTTCTGCAACTCCTGCCATAACCTTGAAGTAAATCTGGGATCCCGATCCGAAGCAATACTAACAGGTACACCATGAAGCCTGACAATCTTATCATTGTATCTCTTAGCCAACTTACTCACTTATCGGACATTCTGGTCGCAAGAAAATGAACGGATTCCGTCAACCTGTCCACGATAACCCAATTTCTATCGAAACCTCCTCTCACTTTCGGTAATCCTGAAACAAAATCCATAGCTATCCGTTCCCATTTCCTATCCGGGATAGGCAATGATCGAAGTAGCCCCGATGGCTTTTGATGTTCTGCCTTAACCACTTGATAAGTCAATCAGTGTTTCACAAAGTTGATAACATCCCGTTCTCATCCATTCCATCAATAAAATTCGCTTAAGGTCCTTATACCTCTTGTCCCCTCCGGGATGTAACGAATACCCTGACCAATGGGCTTCCTCAAGAATAATCCTTTTTAATTCTTCCGGGACAACAACTCTATTCCTGAATCTTAGAAGTCCCATATCATTGAACCCAAACGAACATTCTAAATCAGCTAATTTCTGAATCTCGGGATCAATCCTCTGAGCATCAACTAACCTCTGTTTAAAATCTGGTCGAACCGTAATATTCCGAATACTAGTCCTCAATCTGAACCACTCATTCTCATCTCCAATTCCCACTTTCACATCGGACACCCTAGTTTCCCTACTAAGTGCATTCACGACCAAATTAGCTTTGCCGGGATGGTATCGGATTGTACCCTCATAATCCGCCAAAAGTTCCATCCAACGCCGTTGTCTCTGGTTCACTTCCTTTTGAGGCGTCCGTATAAACCGTATATCTTTCTGTACCTTCGGGAAACGCTACTACAGGAGCGGTGGTCAACGTTTCCTTTAAAAGTTGAAAGTTATCTTCACATGCCTCTTCCACTCAATTTAACCACCTCCTTAGTCAATCGGGTTAAAGGAGCTGCAATCTCCGAAAATCCTGAACAAATCTTCGATGGTAATCTGCCAAACCCCCAGAAACTCCTTACTTTGAGTAATACCTCTAATTGAATCTTTAACTCTTCCAAATCAGCCGGATATTCTTTCCCTTCAATCAAAACTGAACACTCCCGAACTAACTGATCTGTCTGAGGACTACCATCCAGTGGCGAACTCACCAAACAACAAGAAGAAAAAGCAAATAACAGGCAAGCACAGAATAGCAACTAAGTCACAAGAAATAAAGAATGCGTGACACTTGAATCAAAGAGTGTATGTATGCTCATGTTATGTATGCATAGGGTACCTTCTACCACAGCTGTGGGATCGATTTCTGCATCTTGCTCTTCACCTTCGAGGGCATAAGCACGAGCCTGAATCATTGGCCTTTGAACTCCCTTTTTAAATCCCGGATTCTTGTCGGGGCATATATCCGCCCTATGATCCGCTTTTCCACATATTAAGCATAAACCCAACCTCTTCCAGCAGTTGTGATAGTTGTGAGTTGGCCCTCCACAATATGTGCATGGTGGCTTGGAGAATCGTGCTTCATTCGGACCTTGTCGATCCCTTGTTGGTGCAGGCAAAGCTTTGAGAGCCGGTGGAGTTTGTCCTCCCATTCTTGGCTTCTTAAATGGAATCTTAGGAGGGGAAGTAGCTTGAACCATAGGTCGCTTTCCCGAACTTGTTTCAGAACCTCGCCCCATCAGTGGCCTAAAAATCGGATCTTTCTTCTTATACTCCTCTTCTTGAACTAGAGCCCTCTGTACCGTATCGGCGAAAGACTCAAAATTGTGACCTGCCTGACCGTGTCTCAAATCCTGTCTTAACCCTGCAATGAACTTCCTTGACTTTCTCTTCTCATCTCGAGTGACGTGAGGAGCATATTTCCCAAGTCTATTGAATACTGTGAGATATTGGGTCACCGTACGCGCTCCTTGCTTTAACTCCATGAATTCTTGCTCCTTCCTTTCCCTTACCACTTCCGGTACGAAGCATTCCCGGAATTCTCTCTTGAAAACTTCCCAAGTTACTTCCTCTTCATCGACTTCAAGCTTCTCTCTTGTTCGTTCCCACCATTCATATGCATCCCCATCGAGTTGGAATATAGCAAATTGGGCCTTCTCTTGCGTGGTGAATTGTCGGACCCCAAATATCCTCTCTAGTCGAATCAACCAACCCTCCGAGACCGCATCGTCAATAGAACCAGAAAACCGAGGGGGGTTGTAGCTCAGAAACACCCCATGAGGATCTCTATTGTTATGGTTTAGTGGAGGAGTTTGTTGTCCTGCTGGTTGTGGTGGGGGAGCTTGAGCCCTTCTAAGCTCTACATAGTTGAAAACCGCTTCCATGAAATTGCCCATATCCATCGGTGGTGCTTGTGGTTGAGGTGGAGGCGTAGGGGATCGATCACGATGACGACGATGACCGGGAGATCTCTCACGATGTCTACGTGGAGGCATCCTGTTCAAGAAACACTAATATGCATGCTATCTTTAGTCCATGCATGCAAGTGCAATTAATTTGATCAAAATTCAAGATTTAGAGCACACAAGCACGTAAACAATGCATATGCAACACATTGACAAATTGTTCCTAAAGCCGAACGACCTAACTGTCTCAACACGACACTAGAGCCCGGGTTTTGCAACCCTAAGCTCTGATACCACTTAAGGATGTAGCACCCGAGCGTAAGGTACCACATCCCCCGCACCGAGACCCGACCCGTATCTGAAATGGAAGTCCATACACGTGCCAAATCCACGGCGAACGGGGACACAACACACACGCTATGCTAGGCGGGACTAACCCTTAAACCAATCAGTGCAGGAATCGTAAAATCAGAGTTAAATAAAATTCGCGGAAGCAAGAACTACATAGCATATATACAATGAGCTAACGAGCTCCAAAAATCAATATACAAGAGCATTCAAATATGCACGGCACTCACGGCCTACAAAATCATAACGCTCCAATCTATACTAGAATCAAATACAAAAGTAGCAACACGGGTATGAATATGATACTGAAAAGAAGTGCTAAACATAAATGCAAGACCTAGACGACTTGTATTCCCGCCTAGCACTCCTATACCTGCACAAAACAACTGAAAACAACCGGGTTCAGTCTAAAAGAGACTGGTGGGTATAAAAACGGGGCATAAGATACATAATATCGCGTAATTTAAACACATACATGCAAGCCCTAATCCCGTGTGAAGTTTGATAAGAATTTACCAAGTGGTTAAAACAAAAGAAAACATCAACGGGATTACGACGTTCATATTCATTCATAATTGTTCATAAGGGTTTAAGCTCGGCGAGTGAGCGTGCACAATCTCCAACCTTCTCCTCGTGTAATCATATCGTAATTAGTGATTGTCATACATATCTTTCGTGCACATACAAAATGATCGTAATCATACATATACACCTTATTCCTCCGGGTGGTGGACAAGTTAGCTAGACCTGACCACCGATAAATACATAGGCCAATGGGGGTACATGAATCCCCCAAGGGCACGCAGCTCCCATTCCTCGCTAAAACTCCTAGCGAGGGCCGGTATCACCGTAGTTTGGTTGGAACTAGTATATGGGATCCCCGTCAGCCCTTGCTTCCTCGGTTAGCCACATATACTAAGTCCCGGGGCCCGTGAACATAACATCCATACAATCTCGCCAAAACATAAGGTAGGGTTTCATAATTAAAAAGGGGTCATACGTTTGAAATTATTTACCCGAAATGACTCGATATAAATATATATACGATTTTGGCTTAAAACTTTGCACATAAGGAATATATAAGGTTGTTTTAACTAATAGAAGAAAAACCCACCTTTACCAAAGCAAAATAAAGGCACAAGCGTCTCAATGCTCGTCCTCGTCTCCGACCAAACCCGAATCTGTGTAAAAGAAAAGGTATGAGACGCAATGACCACATATGACGCTCGGCCATGACGTGAATATGACATGAATGCATAAATGATCATGTTATATCATAAAAATGTTCATGTGCACGATTAATAAATTTAAAACATATACTCATGCATTCGTTCATACATTTCATTCAATTCCATAATTTCATAGATTCATATTAAGTCCATAAATTCATAACATTCATAGGTTCATATAAATTTCATAAATTCGAATCATTCGTAATATTCATAGTACATAACAATTAATCTAAAATTCATTGAAGAAGCATCACACATATTATTCAATTTCACATTTAGGAATGAAATAAATAAAACGTTCAATCAAAAGTCGATAATTAAATACGCGAAATGGAAATCAATTAATTTCAGTAATTAAATTAAATCAAATAATATTTAAAATATATAATAAATATATATATTATAATATAATATAATATACTATATATATATAATATATACAATATATATAATATATATACTTATATACGTACACACTCACACACACATGCATGCATAAAACACATAAATATTACATATATATATATTACATGCACGTACACCCACACACACAACATGCATGCATAAATATATTATATATTATGTAAATATACATGCACACACAATTAACAACACCTTACATATATATATATATACACAGTCATGCATGCATTTACACATTCTACATGCATATAATATATACTATATATATTACCTACATACACATGCAAATACAAACACAACCATGCATAACATATTTACAGCAGCAGCAACAAGTAAAGCGCAGCAACACAGTAGCATACACACACGCAGGAGAAGAAGAAAAAGACGCAGGGATAGTTCAGAGAAAATGGGGTGACACCCCCGTGTCACCCTCCAAACCTAGACCGAGACACGCCCGTGTCTCGGTACAGAATTCCCAGACCCATCTGCACCCCCGTGTCTCGCCAGAAGAGAGGAAACAGACACGCCCGTTACACGCAGCAGCGGCAGTCTCTGTTTTAGCAAAAATGGTGCAGAAACAGAGCAAGAAAAGGCCACCAACTCCAACAAGAACAAAGGCAACACAAGCAGCAATACAAGGTACACAATGCAACTCAAACTCAACATGAACACACACCACAAATTCACGAATTGAACAGCAACAAGGATGAAGAAAATCGCAGCAGTTTGACAGCAAACCCGCGTGAGAAAACAGGGCACAGTTGCGGAAAAAAAAACAGGGCATGCTAGCTCTCAACTCATGCGACTCAGATCAGGTCCCAAAAGGTCATCAAATACTCAGTAAAATAACATGAATCCAACACAAGATTCAGTCCCAATCAAACTCACACAAGAAGGAAGCCATACGTGACATTGAAGTGAATTTTCTGAAAATTTCATAAGTGATATCTCATATATATCTCAACAAACATGAAATCAAAGATCATAAATGTTATGAGGGAGTCAAAACAATTAATATCAGGCTTGGAATCAATCAAAACCATAAAGAAACGAGGAAGATCAAGATTTTGCCCAAAACTCTAACTTTCGGTAAAATGGCCCAGAAATGATTAAACCATGCTCAAACTTGTGAATGGAAAGATGAAAATGCCCAGAATTAATCATATATTACAACCCTAAGCTTACCTTGATGATTGGTTGAAGTTTGAAGAAGATTTGAGCTCCAAAATCTCCAAGGGAAGAAGGGTTTCGGGACTGGAGAGAGAGACAGAAGCTTTGGCTGAAGTTTGGGGATGGTGTGATGATAATCTCGGTCAAGGCTTGAAATATACTGATAGATGGTTGAGTTAGGGTTTAAAGGAATCAAACCATGGTTAATTTGGTTGTGGTTTGGGTGAGATATGGTTCCATTAGTGCAACAAGGTCAAGTTGATCTCCGTTTCGTTTTTCGGTTGGATTTCGGAGATTCAAATGAATTAGGAAAATTATAAGGCTAAGTTTACTAAACTCGAATTTTCGTTACGAGTTCAGCGGAGTTGACGGAACTCGAATCCGAGTTCCCGAGTTCAAGATATTAAATTCGGAACCAAGGGTACGCTAAGTGCTCGTTAGCTCCCGTTTTGGTTCCTCAAATGAAATTAAATTCGTTAACTAATCAAATGAATTCGAAAATGTAAATTGAGCATAGAATCATGTTCCTAACACATATGTGTACGACATATTACAAAATCGTAGCAATTTGATATCATATCATATAAGAACGAAGCACCAAAATGACTAACATGCGCATTCCAAACAATTCATGCACAAATTTAAAATTCCATACAAAATATACTCCCATGCATATATTATAATTTGCATGCATGCATATTTAATATTCTCCACGCAAAATATGATTTCTCATGCATAGATAAAATTTTCATGCAAATGAAATAAATCCATGCATAAGGAATTCTCATGCATAAATAGGATTTGCATGCATAAATATAAAATCTTCCATGCATGAATATATATATAAATCCCACGTAATATATATATATATAAATAAGTAATTAATTAAAACATGATTAATTAATATAACATATAATTAGCATAATCATTAATTTAATAATAATAATAATTAAACATATATAATTATACATATATATATATACGAGACATATATATATAATTAATAATATTAAAATAAAAGAATATAATATAATAAAATAAAATAATAACAATTATTATAAAATTAAATATAAAACACGTAAAACAATTAATTCGCGCAATTAGGTAAACACATACGCTCTACCTTTACGTCCGAAAAGTCGGGGCGTTACATATAAATTCCAAGCCATATAAGGTCATTTAATCATCAAGTAGTAACATAAATTAATGTCATGCACAAGCCATCAAGTAGCTCAAGGATGTTCAGGTAAGTTCAAATAAATTCAAATATAATAAAGTAGTTCCAATTAAGATGCAAGACTCGCAAATTATCAATTAATCCTATGCCGTTCGACTTAGACTTGACACGACACGACACTGGAACCACGGTTTTGTAACCGGTCTCTGATACCACCTAAGATGTAGCACCCGGAATGCCGAGATGCCACACCCCTCCCCCCCACCCCCCGGGCCACACACACTATAGCTCAGTCCACATACGAAATGGATGATCCGTACATGAACCAAGACTATAGCGAACGGGTGACAAAATAAGAAACAATCTAGCTAGGCGGGACTAGACCCCAATTCAATTAATCACCAACATACATAATCAATAATACGGAAGCATAAGATATATACATTCAATAATTTAACATCACCATGTTCACCACTTCTTCCAATACAAACCATCTTCAAAATTTAGAAGTGCCAAAAGGTTCATAACATTACAATTATGCATCAATAATATACAAGGAACATGCTAGACTCAAAAGTAAAGACCTGACTTGGCCCCGCCTAGCACTCAACCAGCAAAACTGAAAATGTGAGGGTGTCAGTCTACCGAAGACTGAGCGAGGGGTTTATAAATAAGTATTAGCGCAATTACCATGCAAGTCATAGCCTAGGGTAAGCTTTTATAAAAGGAACAATATAAGTTCAATAATAAGATAGATCTTGCCCGAGACTACAACTAATCAATTTAACAATATAACCGTTATCACTTCAATTCAATCAGTGGCCCGGCGAGTGAGGGCGATTCTCCAACCTTACTCCGACAATGAACATTACCAATATTTAGATTATCAATGGTAAAGTGAGCATGTAAGTTATTACACTGCACAATAGGCAGTTTCAATTCCCTTCTTCCTCCGGTGATGGTGGGATTGCAAGGCCCCACCACCCAATAACGGCAAGCATAGGGTTCATGAGTCCCTATGCCCGGGACTCCTTCCCCCACTAATCACCTAGTGGGTTCAGGGGGCATCCCAAAGTTGTGAGGATAGTGCAAGAGTTACCCTTCAGCCCTTGCTTCCTCGGTTAGCTCAATACAATACCCACGGGCCCAAGTGAACATGCTTTACTCGCCAAACAATCAATCAATCACGATAAGTTCAATATGTCATGAGAAATCATTTGCAATCGATAAAGGTTTTAAGAAAGATATATATACATATATATACATTTTGGATATGGTTTCTATATATCTAGTAATTAAACCTCACCTGTGCCGACAATTCAACAAGGATATAATTATGAAGCTTGCTCCTTGTCAACGGGAAGATAATCTATGTAAAAAGGGACAAGTGTTTGTGAGACAAGACTCTAATGAACCAATTACGACGCACGACAAAGTCATGGATCAATATATCATGCCATAACAATCAAGGAATGTCAATTAGGAGCCTAATTATCAATAAAAAAAGTATATAACTCATATAATCACATACGGGAGCCAAGGAAGTGAAAGGAATGCAATAAGAGAGGTTTTGGTGAAGTTTGGTAAAACCGGACAATTTTTGGAAACGTACATGCTAAGGGAAAACTGGAATATCTTTAATTATAGAAGTGGGAATTAAGTTTTGTTTATTGGGATTGAAACTAGACTCAAAGACCTTTCCAATGATATATGGCACTTTTTCTAGTTCAAAACGAGGAGAAAATGGCATAAGCTTGAAATTAGGCGAGTGTAGTTCTCCGGAAAAGTGGTGACACCTAAAAGAATTGATTATATCTCACAATTCACAAAATATATTGAGATGATTCCAATTGGAGATTTTTCTTCACTTCAAGAGGTTTCCAAAGGTACAAAAATTAGGTCATTTGGAGCTCCGATGAGGGAGAAACGCCCGTTTGAAAATTGGCCTAGAAACCCAAATGGGCATTTGGAAAGTCTCGGGGAAGGCAGTAGGTTCCTAAACGTGCATTTGGTGATATAACTAGAGGGCCAAACGCCCGTTTGGAAGTGAACTGGGCGAAAAACAGGGGAAAAACAGGGGCTAAGCACGGGAATTGGCTCCCAAATCAACCCAACACCAAATCAATGGAAGAAATCAACTTAAAACTAACACATAACATGCATATGATCATATATATCAATTAGGCACCATTTAATCCGTCAAATATGCATCAATCATCAAGAAATCATCAATCAAAACCCATTTATGAACTCATGCTCCAAGCTTATAAACATCATAATTTATACCTCAAATCCAAGCTATAACAATATAATCATGCTTCCAACAACCAAAACATAATTTAGCAAGCTCAACACATAACCCTAATTACCACCCATGCTTCAAGAATTCATATAAATCTCCAAGGTTACCTTAAATGGAAGAAATGGAAGAAAAGATGATGATATGATGAAGATGTTGCTCCTAATCCACAATTCCTTCACAAATTATAGCTTCAATTGGATGAAATCCCTTCTCTTCTTGGTAGGGTTTTTGAATCGGGATAAGGGGGAGAGAAGAGTGATCATGTGTGTATGTGTTTGTATGTAATAAAGTGAGATGTAAAGGAGATATTATATGACTAAACACCAATTGCAATTTAATCCCTCCAATTAGTAAGTCATGCAATTAAGTTCACACTCATGGATAATGATCAATTAAGTCCATAATTATTTCTTGCAATTAGGTCCTCAAATTAAGAAAAATAATCACATAAAGGCAATTAGGTAATTAAACAATTAAGTCATAATTGTCAATTATTTCACATTATGTCACATATTGTATAATTGAAAAATTGGGGCATTACAGAACATCTCCTCTTTTCAGAATATAAAACTATCTTTAGATTCCGAAGCCAATCAGAGTAATTGAGCCCCGTCAACTTGGTTGATTCAAAGATTGATACCAAAGGGATTTTGGTTGCTATTTCAATTGTAGAGAATCACAGACCTACAACCTAAATGGAAAAACAGAGAAATCATGAGCATGCTGAATAATAACGATTATACATATTATAAAGGTCTTTAGAAATATGTTCTCTCACTGTTTTTAGAAAGTCTAGAAATCCTAACGACTTTAGAAGAAACTTATTTTCTCAGTGGGTACTAGGATCCCAAGCAATCTTAGTTTTAGACCCACGACTCGTGAGACATCCAAAGGTCTAAGAATCTTAGGTAGGTACTAGTTGCCAATTCAATCTCTCATTGAACTCCTAGTAATATTTTTGCATCACTAATCTTTCAATCATGGACCCACGACTCGTCAGACATTCATACCTACTTTAGTGTTGAGTAGGACCCATCAATCATAAGATCTCAACCAAACTTAGTCCGGAACGACACACGACTCGTGAGACATCGCCCATTCTAAATGGTCAAGAAATATTAATTATTTAAAATAATTAATCAGGAAACTAAGAGTTAGTAAGCTACATTAATTACCCCATGACTCGTGAGACACCAATTAATTTCACTTATTAAGTCCTAAATCCTATTGATGGAATGCTAGGAATTTTATTACTGTGATAAAATACCTATTTATTCGAATTTTGCTCAATAGTTAAATGGGATTTTCGAATGACCTCACCAACATATAATGTTATCCAAATTTTAATTGTCTTGTTAATGTAGTTTCGTATAAAGTGCATCACAGAAGCAATTAGCAGATAACATGTCCTAGCATGATACTAATTATGTGATGATCATGGGTATCCTATGTTGTAACATCCCGATTGTTCGGACTTTCAGGTATACTACTATGTGCCCGATTTAATTAATTACTTACGCGAATATTTGATGTTTATTAAATTCTTATGTGGAAATTTGATAATTATTTGATTTAAGAATGAATTCGTTTTGAACGTTTAAACCCTCTACGCTTGAAATTTTGCCCTATTCGTGTCCGATTTCAATTCTGTTTCTTGCGAATTTTTGATATGCGTGAATTACTTGAGTTATGAACTTGACTATATGTTCATTTTATATTTTGTAATTTTTTTGGTTTGTCTTTTCATTTTAATTTTGGAGACGGAACCTAAAGGAGGCTAAAGAGCATTTAGCGCGCCTTGGGTTCCGGGAAGCACAAATTGAGCTCGGGAATTCGGATTCGAATTCTGTCACCTCCGTTGAACTCGTATCCATGATTCGGGTTCAATAAACGTAGCCTCATATTTTTCTAAGCTCATTTAGACCTCCAAAATTTAACCGAAACAAGCCTCGTATGCCATTTTAGACCTTTGCCCACTCTTTTATTCATAACTTTTGATATATTTGACCAAATTAAATAAACCTTAGCCCCACATACTCCTAACATACTCATCTATCAGCCATAAGCCCCTCATTTCGTTCCAACCTTGGAGAGAAGAGAGAAATAGCTGCTCAAAACCGAGACCAAGAAGGAAGCAAAATTATACTATTCACCTCCAACCTTTTGAGCTCAAATCCTCATCAAATTCTTCCATTTTCGAAAGTTAAGCTTGGAATTTGTTTCTCCATCTTCTCTTCTTTGTTTAGATACCTTATTTGCTCAATTTGGTGGTGATTTCATCAAGATATGAATATTTCTATGAATAGTAAGGGTTTTGCCAATTTTGAAATTATAGCTTGATCTCTTGGTGTTTTGTTGGAGTTTTTGTATCCTAATTGATCTTATGACATTATAATATAAGTGTATGGTCTGATTTTGCATGAGAATCTAGGAATCTTTAGGTTTCAATTTGGGTTTTTGGAGTTTTTGGCATAAACTTGAAGATATGTATATCTCTTACATTCCTTCACTTGAATCTTGATGTTTAGCTTGGATTTTGACATGGATTGAGTGAATATATGACATATTATGATCCTAATATGTTCTAGCTTGAGTTTGCATGAATTTGGATGAGTTTTGGAGAGTTTTGGGGCTGAAAATTCGAGTGTTTTTGGCTTCCGACTCAAATCCACGGGGGTGGATTTTCCTTTTGAAAAAAATCCGCCGGGGTGGATTTGAGTCAGAAACTCCTGGAAAATCCATGGGGGTGGATTTTCCCTTTGAAAAAAATCCACCGGGGTGGATTTAGGTCAGTGGCTCCTTTTGCCCCAAACTTTGGTTTTCTTGTTTTGTTTCGCTTTCTTTTCGCTTTCCCAACCCTAATTTGATCCCCATGCTTCTTCTAACATGTTATATTGTGTGTTAAGATTTATGTTATGAATTTATAGTTCGTTTTACATCCTCGTTTATGATATGTGAGCTCATATGCAATGTGTGACCTTATATGACCTAAACATGAATTCATCTAATTTCATTTGCATCATTTACACGCATGTGCATTGGCCGGGCGTTTATGTGGTACATTTTGAGTCTAAGATTATCCCTTGTTCTTTGTTTTGTGTAGTTGACCCTCCCGTTGACGACGAGGTTGTCCCTTAGGCGTCCGATTCGCTTTCTTTTGTCACCGCTATGCGTTCGGAAGGTGAGGTTTTATTCTTTTAGATATTATGACCTAAAACCCTAAATGTTTTTAATCCCGCATGCGATTTATGTATACTATATGTTAAATATATGTATGGTATGTACTTTGAGGACTTGTTCTCTTTGTTATAAGTTTTTGAAAACGATTTGTATAAGTATATAAACTATTTTACATTTGTTTTGAAATCCTTTCGTTAAGTGTGAGTGTGTAAGCGAGCTTTGAACTTGGAAAGAGAAGTTTACGAAAATTATGAATTTTGAATTATGATTTGGACCCGGAGAGTGGCATGGTATCTCGGGAAGGCCGAGGGGTCGCCGGGCTCTTCCATCAACACTTTCCTTTGAGAGTCTCGCCTAACCTTAGGAGGTTGAGGAAGGGCATTTCTCTTGAGCCGGTCGATTCAACCGCCGAAGGTTTCAAGGAAGTAATTAACCTTGTTTCGTGTGAATTTGACCGATAGTTAGATCCGTCAACCCTTCTATCACCCGGAGAAGAATGGTTTATGAATTTTGCTTTGATTATGTCTTTGTTTGTGGGAGTTCGAGGTATAACTCGTACTCGCCGAGTTGCGTGAATTCGTATGATTTATGAAACGGGAATGGATTGTTAAATACATTAAAATTTGTGATTTTGGCCTATGGCCCTTACCTCTTATCATTATATATAGTTATTATCACGGGAAATGATTTAATTTGCAAAAACCATCCCCGGTTCGTGGATCCTTTTATGATTTTGATTAAGTGCTTTGCTCTATATGTATTATGAGTGTGTGTGTAGCCCTCTCACTAGTCATTAGGACTAACCCTCGTGGTTTTCCCTTTTTTTTTCCCATCTTTGAGTTGCAGGTACCGTGGGAGTCGAGCTAGGCGACAAGTTGTCTTCTAGTCTTACTTGTTTCATAGCTCGAGTCATCTTTATTATATTCGTAGTGGTTTATGTCTTATGTTTATGAAATTTATTTTCCGAATACTTTGATACTTGAAATATTTTGGCCCGGGAAGGGCATTGTAAATTTGTAGTTGGAAATATTATGCTCTTATGACTATGTGATATGTATATATGTGATCTTGGGGAATTTTGTATGAATTGCTTTTATCACTTCCGCTATACCATGAACTGTTTTGTGCTCTGAATGACGGTTAGGCCGCCTAGCTAGAGAGTGAGTTTTGTTTGTCTCCCGTTCGCTATTGTTCGATTCGTGTACGGATTCTCCATTCCACTACACGTGTCGGGCTCTAGTGCGGGGGATGTGGTGCCCTACGCTCGGGGTGCTACATCCTTAGGTGGTATCGTAGCTCTCGGTTGCAAAATCGGAGCTCTAGAGTCGTGTCGGGTCTGTCTAGGTCGTTCGGCTTAGGGTTTTGTGATTATTTGCATTCATCTTTACAATTATGTGAGTTAATTATCTAAATTTTAATTAATTGCTTCCATGAACATACATTGAACCCCATGCATCAATATTTTCTTGATTTGTGAATTTTCAGGATGCCTCTACGAAGGAGAATTGATAGGGAACAAACCCCGGATCTTAATCAACCTCCTCCACAAGCACCACCACCTCCTCCATTGAATGCAGAAAATATTGTCCAGGCTCTCTTAAACCAGTTGCAACAGAATCAAAGGAATAATCCTTATGGGGAGGCTCAAGAGGGTCAAGTTACCCCGACTTTTAGGGAATTTCGGAACAACAACCCTCCGAAGTGGTACGGCGGTGATGATATTAAAGCAGAGGAATGGTTGTCAGAAATTTCGGGGATTTGGGAAATATGCCCTGCACCATCTCATGAGAAGGCAGTTTGCACGACTCGTTTTGTTCAGGGTCCCGCCTCTAATTGGTTGAAGGCTATGAGAGCTCGGTTAGAAAGAATGGGTGAAGAGTTTAACTGGGAAAGCTTCATAAGAGAATTTCGCCACAAGTATATCCCACCAAGTGCCCGTGAACCAGGAATTCATGGAGTTAAAACAAGGGAATCGTTCTATTGAAGATTATATTTTGGAATTTGAAAGACTCGCCCGGTATGCCCCTCACATCACTAACGATGATACTCAGAAAGCCCGGAATTTTATTCATGGGCTGAGGTATGACGTTCAGAATGCTCTAAAGGCCGCTACTGTGGACACTTGGGAGAAGGCTACAAGGAAGGCACTGAAAGTAGAAGCTCATAATTTGAGGATGAAACCTCCGGCTTACTCTTCGGGACAAGGTTCGAGCACCGGATCAAATTTGGGTAAGAGGCCTATCTCTCAACGTGGGCCTCGGGTCTTCAAGCCCAAAGGTTCTAATCTTTTTAATAAGAAGCCTCGACCCCAAGGACAAGCTGTGGTACCCGCTCTACCGACCCCAATTGAGTGTTCTTATTGCGGGGGTCCCAATCATACCCAGGAGACATGCCGAAAGAAATTGGGAAGGTGCTATGGTTGTGGGGAGCCCGGTCACATGATCAACGCTTGTCCTAAGAAGAAGGATCCTCAACCCTTAAATACTAGGCCTCCGAGAGCTCCTATCCAAGCCAGAGCCTATGCACTTGAAGGTGAAGAAGAGGATGCCGAGGTGGATGCAAATGCCGTCGTTGAAGGTACTATTAACATTCATGGCATTCCATTACATGCATTATTTGATCCAGGAGCAACGCATTCTTTTATTGCTTCCCGGGGTGTTCTTGCACTTTCTTTGCCTATTGCTTGCTTTGATGATTCCTTTGTTGTGAGTTCCCCACTCGGGGGCAGTTTGGTAGCGGACCGTGTGTTTCGTGGGTGCCCGGTTGTTGTTGAAGATCAAGAGTATCCGGCAGATTTGATTGAGATGCCTATCAAGAGATATGGGGTAATTTTAGGGATGGACTGGTTGTTTCGACACCGAGCCATGATGGATTGCTTCGCTAAGAAGGTCACATTGGGTTCTACGGTATTTGCGGGTCAGAGATTGAAGGCCTGCCCGTTTATATCCTTTATGGAAGCATATAAATTGCTCCGGGACGGTGCAACGGGCTACGTGGCCTATCTTTTGAATAAACCGAAAGATCAGGCCAAGCTCGAGGAGACGGAGATCGTGAAGGAGTTCCCCGATGTTTTTCCGGAGAATTTGGGGTCTTTACCTCCGGATCGGGACGTCGAATTTGTAATAGATCTCTATCCCGGAGGGGAACCTTATGCGAAATCTCCCTACAGGATGGCTCCAGCGGAGTTGAAGGAGCTGAAGGCGCAACTTGATGAGCTCTTAGAGTGTGGTTACATTCGCCCGAGCACTTCTCCGTGGGGTGCTCCTGTCCTGTTTGTAAAGAAGAAAGACGGGACTTTGCGGATGTGTATTGACTACCGTGAGCTGAACCGGTTAACGGTTAAAAATAAGTACCCACTTCCTCACATTGAAGAGTTGTTCGATCTTCTTCAAGGTTCGTGTGTTTATTCTAAGTTGGATTTAAGACAAGGGTACTATCAGTTGCGTATCCGGGAGGAAGACATACCGAAGACGGGTTTCAACACTCGTTATGGGCATTTCGAGTTCGTGGTCATGCCTTTTGGTCTTACTAATGCCCCAGCCGCGTTCATGGATATGATGCACCGAATATTCCGGCCCTACCTCGATAAATTCGTGGTCATCTTTATAGATGATATTCTGGTGTATTCGAGGTCCGTTGAAGATCATGCACGGCATTTGAGAATGGTATTATCTACACTTCGAGAACATAGATTGTTCGCCAAGTTCAGCAAGTGTGAGTTCTGGATTGAACGGGTTTCATTTTTGGGTCACTTTATATCAGGGAATGGTGTTGAAGTGGATCCAGCAAAGATAGAAACGGTTATGTTATGGAAACAGCCGAAGAATGCCTCTGAAGTGAGAAGTTTTCTAGGGTTAGCGGGGTATTATAGGCGCTTTGTGAAAGACTTCTCGAAGATTGCTTCCCCGTTGACTCGGTTAACAAAGAAAGAGGTTAAGTTCGAGTGGGACGAGGCGTGTGAGAAGAGTTTTCAAACTCTTAAGGAGAGATTGACTTCTGCACCGGTTTTAACCCTACCCGAGGGTTCTGAAGGTTACTCGGTTTGTACCGATGCATCGAAGGAAGGGCTCGGTTGTGTCTTGATGCAAAATGGTAAAGTAGTAGCATACGCCTCGAGGAAGTTAAAAGATCACGAGAAAAATTATCCCACTCATGATTTGGAATTAGCTGCGGTTGTTTTTGCTTTGATGAAATGGCGTCATTATCTTTATGGGGTTACTTTTGAAGTTTTTACCGACCACCAAAGCCTTAAGTATTTGTTTACACAGAAGGATTTAAATGTAAGGCAAAGACGTTGGGTTGAGCTACTTGAGGACTATGATTGTAGAATTCAATACCATCCGGGTAAGGCTAATGTGGTTACGGATGCTTTGAGCAGAAAGGTTAGTATCTCGAATTTGGGAGCAGGTTCAAGTAAACAGAGTTCGGTATCCTTGGTTTCAGAGGCCCCTTTAGTAAATATATCAGTACAACCGGATTTGAGGCAAAGATTGATTGAAGCTCAATCCAATGATTTGGAAATTCAAAGATTAGTAGCTAAGGCAAGGATTGATCCAGAGACAAAATTCGGGTTTGATGATTCGGGATTATTCCGGTTTAAGGCTCGGGTGTGTGTTCCAGATGAACTTAAGCAGTTAGTGTTAGATGAGGCGGATAAGTCAGCTTATACGGTACATCCCGGTACTACTAAGATGTATAGAGATTTAAGAAGTTTGTATTGGTGGAACGGCATGAAAAGAGATGTGGCCAATTATGTAAGAAGGTGCCAAACATGCCAAGTGGTGAAAGCTGAACATCAGAAACTGGGGGGAACTCTCCAACCACTTCCAATTCCTGAATGGAAGTGGGAGCAAGTGACGATGGACTTCGTGTCCGGCTTGCCAAGGACCAAAGGAGGTTTCGATGGAATTTGGGTCATAATTGATCGGTTTTCGAAGTCGGCTCACTTTCTCAAGGTCCGGATGTCCGATAAAGTGCCTAAGTTGGCCAAGTTGTACCGGAAAGAAATTGTGAGATTGCATGGTGCACCTGTCAGTATTGTTTCAGATAGGGATCCACGGTTTACAGCGAGTTTCTGGCAGGAATTACAGAAGTGTATGGGAACGAAACTTCAGTTTAGTACTGCATCTCACCCACAAACGGATGGACAATCCGAGAGGTTAATTAAATATCTTGAGGACATGCTTCGTGCTTGTGCTTTAGACTATCAAGACTCGTGGGATGAGTATTTGGATTTGGTCGAGTTCGCCTATAATAACAGTTTTCAGACTTCGATTGGTATGGTTCCGTATGAGGCATTATATGGGAGGAAATGTCGATCACCTTTATTTTGGGATATTGATGAATGGAGATGGACAAAGGATGGTAAGCTCGACAGAGCTAAGAAACCAAAGGAGATCCAAGATACCATCGAGAAAGTGAAAGTGATTCGACAAAGGCTAAAGGCGGCTCTGGACTGAGAGAAAAGTTATGCGGACAAAAGAAGACGACCCTTGGAGTTTGAAGCGGGAGATAAGGTTTTTCTAAAAGCATCTCCTAGAAAAGGGTTTGCTCGGATTGGTAAAGGCGGGAAGCTTAACCCGCGTTACTTAGGCCCCTTTGTGATTCTTGAACGAGTTGGGGAAGTAGCCTACCGGCTTGATCTACCACCGAGTTTGACCGGGATACACAATGTTTTCCATGTCTCTCAACTCCGGAAACACTATCCCGATGCGTCTTCTATAATTCCAGTCAAAGAGGTGCAACTAGAGCCGGATTTGACAATCAAGAAGTACCCGGTTAAAGTTTTGGACTGGAAGATGCAAGAATTGAGAAACCGGCAAATCCCCTTGGTAAAAGTCTTGTGGCGTGATCAGAAATCCGAAGAAGCCACTTGGGAAACCGAGGAGAAAATGAGACAATTGTACCCGGAACTTTTCAAGACCTCGTTTCGGACCTGAGGACAGGTCCTTTTGAAGGAGGGAGGTTTGTAACATACCGATTGTTCGGACTTTCAGGTATACTACTATGTGCGCGATTTAATTAATTACTTACGTGAATATTTGATGTTTATTAAATTCTTATGTGGAAATTTGATAATTATTTGATTTAAGAATGACTTCGGTTTGAACGTTTAAACCCTCTACGCTTGAAAATTTGCCCTATTCGTGTCCGATTTCAATTCTGTTTCTTGCGAATTTTTGATATGCGTGAATTACTTGAGTTATGAACTTGACTATATGTTCATTTTATATTTTGTAATTTGTTTGGTTTGTCTTTTCATTTTAATTTTGGAGACGGAACCTAAAGGAGCCTAAAGAGCATTTAGTGCGCCTTGGGTTCTGGGAAGCACAAATTGAGCTCGGGAATTTGGATTCGAATTCCGTCACCTCCGTTGAACTCGTATCCATGATTCAGGTTCAATAAACATAGCGTCATATTTTTCTAAGATCATTTAGCCCTCCGAAATTTAACCGAAACATGCCTCGTATGCCATTTTAGACCTTTGCCCACTCTTTTATTCATAACTTTTGATATATTTGACCAAATTAAATAAACCTTGGCCCCACATACTCCTAACATACTCCTCTATCAGCCATAAGCCCCTCATTTCGTTCCAACCTTGGAGAGAAGAGAGAAATAGCTGCTCAAAACCGAGACCAAGAAGGAAGCAAAATTATACTATTCACCTTCCAACCTTTTGAGCTCAAATCCTCATCAAATCCTTCCATTTTCGAAAGGTAAGCTTGGAATTTGTTTCTCCATCTTCTCTTCTTTGTTTAGATACCTTATTTGCTCAATTTGGTGGTGATTTGATCAAGATATGAATATTTCTATGAATAGTAAGGGTTTTACCAATTTTGAAATTATAGCTTGATCTCTTAGTGTTTTTTTGGAGTTTTTGTATCCAAATTGATCTTATGACATTATAATATAAGTGTATGGTCTGATTTTGCATGAGAATCTAGGAATCTTTAGGTTTCAATTTGGGTTTTTGGAGTTTTTGGCATAAACTTGAAGATATGTATATCTCTTACATTCCTTCACTTGAATCTTGATGTTTAGCTTGGATTTTGACATGGATTGAGTGAATATATGACATATTATGATCCTAATATGTTCTATCTTGAGTTTGCATGAATTTGGATGAGTTTTGGAGAGTTTTGGGGCTAAAAATTCGAGTTTTTTTTGCTTCCGACTCAAATCCACGGGGGTGGATTTTCCTTTTGAAAAAAATCCGCCGGGGTGGATTTGAGTCAGAAACTCCTGGAAAATCCATGTGGGTGGATTTTCCCTTTGAAAAAAATCCACCGGGGTGGATTTAGGTCAGTGGCTCCTTTTGCCCCAAACTTTGGTTTTCTTGTTTTGTTTCGCTTTCTTTTCGCTTTCCCAACCCTAATTTGATCCCCATGCTTCTTCTAACATGTCATATTGTGTGTTAAGATTTATGTTATGAATTTATAGTTCGTTTTACATCCTCGTTTATGATATGTGAGCTCATATGCAATGTGTGACCTTATATGACCTAAACATGAATTCATCTCATTTCATTTGCATCATTTACACGCATGTGCATTTGCCGAGCGTTTATGTGGTACATTTTGAGTCTAAGATTATCCCTTGTTATTTGTTTTGTGTAGTTGACCCTCCCGTTGACGACGAGGTTGTCCCTTAGGCGTCCGCTTCGCTTTCTTTTGTCACCGCTACGCGTTCGGAAGGTAAGGTTTTATTCTTTTAGATATTATGACCTAAAACCCTAAATGTTTTTAGTCCCGCATGCGATTTATGTATACTATATGTTAAATATATGTATGGTATGTACTTTGAGGACTTGTTCTCTTTGTTATAAGTTTTTGAAAACGATTTGTATAAGTATATAAACTATTTTACATTTGTTTTGAAATCCTTTCGTTAAGTGTGAGTGTGTAAGCGAGTTTTGAACTTTGAAAGAGAAGTTTACGAAAATTATGAATTTTGAATTATGATTTGGGCCCGGAGAGTGGCATGGTATCTCGGGACGGCCGAGGGGTCGCCGGGCTCTTCCATCAACACTTTCCTTTGAGAGTCTCGCCTAACCTTAGGAGGTTGAGGAAGGGCGTTTCTCTTGAGCCGGTGGATTCAACCGCCGAAGGTTTCAAGGAAGTAATTAACCTTGTTTCGTGTGAATTTGACCGATAGTTAGGGCCGTCAACCCTTCTATCACCCGGAGAAGGATGGTTTATGAATTTTGCTTTGATTATGTCTTTGTTTGTGGGAGTTGGAGGTATAACTCGTACTCGCCGAGTTGTGTGAATTCGTAAGATTTATGAAACGGGAATGGATTCTTAAATACATTAAAATTTGTGATTTTGGCCTATAGCCCTTACCTCTTTTCATTATATATAGTTATTATCACAAGAAATGATTTAGTTTGCAAAAACCATCCCCGGTTCATGGATCCTTTTATGATTTTGATTAAGTGCTTTGCTCTATATGTATTATGAGTGTGTGTGTAGCCCCCTCACTAGTCATTAGGACTAACCCTCGTGGTTTTCCCTTTTTTTTTCCCATCTTTGAGTTGCAGGTACCGTGGGAGTCGAGCTAGGCGACAAGTTGTCTTCTAGTCTTACTTGTTTCATAGCTCGGGTCATCTTTATTACATTCATAGTGGTTTATGTCTTATGTTTATGAAATTTATTTTCCGAATACTTTGATACTTGAAATATTTTGGCCCGGGAAGGGCATTGTAAATTTGTAGTTGGAAATATTATGCTCTTATGACTATGTGATATGTATATATGTGATCTTGGGGAATTTTGTATGAATTGCTTTTATCGCTTCCGCTATACCATGAACTGTTTTGTGCTCTGAATGAGGGTTAGGCCGCCTAGCTAGAGAGTGAGTTTTGTTTGTCTCCCGTTCTCTATTGTTCGATGCGTGTACGGATTCTCCATTCCACTACACGTGTCGGGTTCTAGTGCGGGGGATGTGGTGCCCTACGCTCGGGGTGCTACATATCTTATATGTGATTTTGGGAGCCACTCCAAAATCACTAGTTCTAACATTCATGCCACATAAGACAATTCATATCACATAGGGGTACAGAATTAATGGAAAAAACGCCTTATCTATTACATTTAATAGAAAGCCCTCCTATACATTTTGAGGGGTCTTCTTATGGCCACCGTTCTTCAAGTACTCCTTGTGGATCCTTCTTATTCCGTGGGTGCTTGTCTCCAAAATGAAAATAAAACCTAACTTCCTAAGTTCTACTCTCTTTACATAAAGTAATATGGTTCAATTTTCATATTGACCATAGACAAGTACACGGGGCATACCCCGACCCAAAAATAATAATAAGCAAAGCCACATAATAAACACATAATAGTACGCGCATGAGTAGGGCTCCAACCCCAATTGAAAACGTGCAACTATGGGGCTTCGACCCCAATTGAAGTCATCCATGTGCAGAATTTAAAACCATACATAAGACTAACCCATGATCACCTAAACTAGCATGCTTCCGCTTGAATTTAAATTTACCAATTAAATTTAAAATCCCCTTGACTTTGATGGTGCTGGAAATCAGGTTCCCAAAAATGCAACAACACTTTAGTATTAGTATATGAATGGAAAGACCATCACAGGCGTGAGGGCCTCAGGGTCTGGGTTTCCTCTTAAGCGTGGGTTCTTCCAGCTAGGATAACACCAAGAATGCAAGCTACAAGGGTGATGTTACTGTGGTGAATAAGAAGCTTGAGAAGATCCGTGGAAAATGCCCAAAATAATGTGTGCAATTTGTATGCGGATGATGACTTGGGGGAGAATGCATGGGCTCTCCCCTATTTATATGTTAGGGATGGGGGTAAATGGGTAAATTGACCATGTGGTCCCAAACCTGTGTTGCCCTAACACGTGGCATCTTTTGAGGGGGTGAGAAGGACATTTCTGAAAAGGAGACGGCGTGTCAGGTGCATGGTGTGCAGTACCTTTGTGTCAGAGGTTGTTGACGAGGGTCGCATGAGTGGAGGGTCCTGGATCCGTCTTATGAGGGCCCAGGTCCACCACGGCGGTGGGGGTGACCCGCGAGCGATTAGTGACGCTCGAAGAGTGCACGGATGGGTTCCTCACGGTTTATGAGTTTTGAGCGCGAAAACCCGAGCGACATGAATATGGCCCTCGTGTGGAGGATTCCTTGAGAAAGGTAACCCCGAGGGATGATACGGGAGGGCCGAGCCTGCCCGTTCGTCCTTGCCGTTTAACTGGTTGTCCGAGGCTCAAGGGCCCCTATTAGTTGGCAAGTGAGTGGGCTGGGTTGGCCCGCGAGCCCATCAATGCGAGCGTATAGACTTCAAACTAATCGATGACGACACGTGGACGGCTCTGATGCAAGCACGTTTCTGAGCCTCATCATTTTGCCCCCCAAATTCTGTAGTATCGCTCGAGCGTACTGTAGAATTTAAAAGAATGGAGCTTTGAATTTTTGAATATCCGAGGGTCAAGCCCATTGCTGAAGAAGTGACTGCTTGCCTTCTGTAACGGACACAGTCTGACACAACATTAATTGAAGTCATGTCCGCATTTAATGCTGAGTGGGAACGTGGGCGAGTGCACTCCGGGAGACGTGAGGCGGTTATCAAAAGTGGGGGGATTTCCTAGGCGGGAAATGATTGCCATTTGAAATCCAAAACCCTAATCAGTGTAAGTCATCCCCTATAAATAGGGATTCACAGGTGAGGGGGTTCCCATGGCGATTCCGGTGGCTCGGGCTCCGGCAGATGCTGGGGAAGAAGAGGTGGACGCTGCCGTTCAAGGGATGAACGAGCATGCCCCTGGAGGGGTGAATGGCCTCTTTGAGGAGATGCACAACGTGATGGAGATGCAAAGACAGGGGGAGAGGGTATTCCCAGTGTTGAATAGTGCCATGCGACCCCAAGATCACAGGATCACGGTGGCCGTGATGGCTCCTGAGGGCGAAGCGGGGCCATCCGGGCGCCCATTTGAGGCTGAACCTTCCAGAAGGCGTCAGAGGAGAGGAAGGGAGCCTGCCACTCGAGTGAGGTAGGATAACCGTCATCAGACTGACAGATCTCCGGACGAGATTGCGAGTATTATGACGCTCGACGATTTGGAGGAGTTGAGGGAGAAAGCTTATTGGGATGAGGCGGTATTCCCCATGTGACTTCCTGAGGAGGGGGAGAGGGCCAACCGACCACCACCTGGGATGATGACGGTCTACTGGGACGCGGTTCTGGCCGGGGGCTTGCGATTTCCCATCCCGCCCGTTACCGTCAACATCTATCAGCACTTGAGGCTTTGCCCTTCACAAATTCTACCGAACGGCATAACCCTGATCAACACTTTCGTGATCATGATGGTTGCTTTAGGTCGCGAACCCTCAATCGCCAACTTTGATAGCTTGATACAGGTGGCCCGTTCAACACGCTCGTCCCCCACGGACGGATTCTACTATACCCAGGCCAAATCTGGTTTTGAGATGATAGATTCTCCATCCACCTCCTATGGCGAGCATTGGAAGGAGAAGTACTTTTTCGTGGGGGCTCCAGGGGGGATTTTTAGGGTTTTCCGTGAATGGTTGGTACATGGCGAAGGTCCTTTGATTAGGGAAAGGGTGAGGAATAAAGCCTTTGAGGATTGGGCATAGGGGTTGGCCTTCGAGATGAGAAGTGAGAAGAAGTGGATTAAGGCGGAGACTTTGATGAAGAACGAGGGAATTTTGTTTCGTTATGGACTATCTTGCCCCCCAGACATGATACTTCACCCTCCAGCTGACATCATGGCCCTCGACGGTTAGATTCTAGGAACTAACTGCTCTAACTTTTAGAATAGCCTCCTAACTTGGTGTAATTGCTGTATATTTTTTTTTTTCGTCCGTGACCCTAGTAACCGACTTCTGACGCTCGGTTCTCTTTTATTTGCAGGTGTCCAAATATTATCACGAGGCATGAATGCTGAGGCTCTTTCCCCCATGTTGGGTGCTCTGGGAGTTGGTGCTAACCCTCAGCAGCAAAATCAAGAACGACCCCCAAATGCTCCGAGGGGCAGAGGAATTCGGCGCAGGCCAGGGCGAGGCGATGGAGGCAGGGATGCGGGAAACGAGGCTCCAGCCGTTGGTCCCGTCGAGGATCTCACCCTAGATGACGCTCGGGAGGTTACCCCGACTCCTGCTGCTCCCGAGGGGCCTATAGCGCTCAGCTCCAGCACTTCCCACAATCGATCCGGGGAGTTAGTCCGCATTCAAGAAGGGATTAGGGTCGAGCGCCAAGGAAAAAGGAAGAGAATGCCGGACTCAATCCCAATCTCCGGTAAAGGGAAGGAAGTGGTTGTAGGCCACCGGGACGAGGGTAGCGATACATCCTCCTCTGAGGACGAGGACTTCTGGAAGATTGGCTGTCGCGGGGACGCTCGGTACAAGCGCCAAAGGAAGGACTGTCCCATCCTGCTGAAAAAGAGCGCCTTTTCTGTCAACATGGTCTCCGACATCGTCGGAAAGCTCTAGTTCTCCGCTGACCACGACAAACTGAACGAGCATGATGTCGCTCGGGTCGCGGATGACGCATGCCACGCCCTCCTGACGGTTAGGCCTCGATTCCCTCAGTAAGATTCCCCTTCTTTTCTTTTTATTCTGATGGTGTTTTTCGCTTATGGCTTTCTAGGAAGTAATCCCGAGGCTCAAGAATCTGCAAGGGCGAGCGTAAGCCTACTCCGAGCATAAGGCCAAGTACAAGAAGTTGCTGCGCACCTCGGACCCGGGCCAATTGCAGAATGATTACAACAATGTCAGCGCTCAACTGAATTCCGCCAACCTTGAGAACGTTCGGCTAAAGGAAAATCTGAAGAAATCCGATGACGCTTTTCTGGTCCTTAATGAGCGTCACAGGAAATTGAAGGACGAGCGGGACCAGCTGAGGGTGCAAAATGGGGAGCTGGGCGAGCAGCTGGCGGAGAGCACTCACCAAAACGAGGAAGCTAACAAGGCCCTTGCTGACTTGCAGGGCAAAGTACAGGGCTTGGAGGCGAGGGTATCCTGGGAGGCAGTGAAGAAGTTCTTGCGCTCCAAAGCTTTCGTGTTTGCAGCCAACATCCACTGCTTTGACAAAGCTCGGCGTTTCTTTCACAAAGCCATCGGGCAAATGGTGAAACTTGGTTTGGCTCCTGAAAGCGCTCGAACGGACGCGCGTCTGCGTATGGACTTAGACGAAAACTGTGAGCCTATGGTCCAAGACGAGGATCCTTCCGAGAGCTTGGCGGAACCAAAATACCAGGAGTTGGTGGAAACACTCCAGCGGGAGTTCATAGCCGCCCATACTGCAGGTCCCGAGCCTAACCAGATAGAAGATGAAGGCACCTTCATGGACACCGTGGATGTCGAGGAACCTAGTGAGGCCCAAACTTCTGACGCCAACGTGCTGGCCCCAGTTCCTCTTGCAACTGCCCTTCCGGAGCCCAACTCTCAAACCCAGTGAAGGTCCATTGGATGCTGATCCCTCTCCTTGTTGGTTCAACTTACTTGTCACATTATGAACAATTTATGTCTGTAATCAATCTTCAAACTATTTCCTTGGATGTTTTGGACTTCTCTATGCTCCTTTTCCTCATCTATTATAACTCTTCTGTTTCTTGTTGGGATGTTTGAATGCTTTATCCTTTATTTTCGAATGATGAATGATGTTATTTCATTACGCTCGCTGCTTTTATATCGGCATATTTTGTTTGAGCGTTCGCGATGGGCGTGTGTATGCACGAGGGCGTTATCTTTGAGGGTGCCCTGGCGTTTATCACAATACGCCTTCAGTTTAAAGTTTGGCAGCGTCTGGCAAGTTGAGGGGCGTAGATACGGGCGCGAGGGTGTTTTATGCGTATTCCCTGGCCGTATTCGCAATGAGGCTTGAATTTGAACTTAGGAAACCTCTGGAGATTTGCCAAAGTATTGGCCCAACGATGTGCACCCTTATCTCAAACGCTTCATTAGATTGTATATACTTTAGAGATCAACAACAAGACCTGCTAAGTAGGATATTAAAGCGAGTGTAACCGTGGGGTCAGCGTTATTTCGAGAAACACATGAAGGGATTGAGTTAAAATCCATTATTTTATGAGTGTGCTTTTACTCAATAAGTTGAGGGTCATTGGGGTTCTTGCGAGCACGAGCTGGAGTGGCGAGCACTCAGCTGGCGTTCATTGCGCTCCCCGTTGTTCGACACGCTCATTTTTAGGACTTTATACACTTACAAATCGTTCAAACTGTTCCGGGGCGATGGTTATCAACACCTGGACAGTGTAGCTTTGAAACGATTGATGTATCGCGTAGGCCATTCGACGTGGAGGATGCTCGACACGGAGTAGGCCTCCCGTCGCTCGAATCATTAGATCAAATAAGAAAGTAAGCAGATAATAAAAACAAAGAATTAAATACTTACTATTACATAGATGCATTTTTGGAAATGATTACAACACGCTTTCCGTCAAAGGAAAGCACTCCATGCCGCAGACGGGCCATTACAAAGAAACTGAAGTCTACACGTAGAACCTTCTAAGGTTACATGCATTCCATGGCCTAGGGAGCCGCTCGCCTTGCAAAGTTTCCAATAGGTAGGTATTGTTTGCTCGTACCTGGATGACTTTGAAGGGGCCTTCCCAATTGGGGTCCAACTTACCCACATGTTTGGAGACTTCAACTTTTTTGAGGACCAAGTCCCCCAGCTGGAAAGTCCTTTCTTTAACACGTTTGTTGTATTGGCGAGCAACGGTTGCTTTGTATTTGTGAATACGCGCCCAAGCAGCATTCCTCTTCTCATCCAGCAAATCTAACTCGAGCGCCCGATTGGCCTCGTTGGCGGCAGGCTCGAAATAGGCAACGCGTGCGGATTCTTGGACAATTTCCGCAGGTATCATGGCCTCGGAGCCATAAACAAGGGAGTAAGGGGTTTCTCCTGTTGCCGCTCGTGGGGTAGTACGGTATGCCCATAGGGCTCCTTGGAGTTCTTCTGCCCATTCTCCTTTCTTACTTTCGAGCATCGTCTTTAGATGCTGGAGTATGGTTCGATTGGTCACCTCCGCCTGACCGTTGGCTTGAGGGTGGCCTACGGAGGTGAATCGCTGTTCAATCCCTAGCTCATAGCACCAATCCCGCGTGTCGGCAGCGATGAACTGGGAGCCGTTGTCTGAGATAAGCACCCTCGGGATACCATACCTACAGATGATGTTTTTCCAGATGAAATCTCTCACAACCTTGAATGTTATCTTGGCGACCGCTTCGGCTTCCGCCCATTTAGTGAAGTAATCCACAGCGAGTATTACGAATTTCTTTTGTCCGGCCGCCATTGGGAGGGGTCCCACAATATCGATGCCCCACTGATCAAAAGGCCATGAAACATCGATGGGAATCATTTGAGCCGCTGGCAACTGGGGGGTGTTAGAGTGAAACTGGCACTTAGGGCATTTCTTGGAGTAGCTAATGGCATCCTGTAGCACCGAGGGCCAGTAAAACCCACTCCTTAAGACTTTCTTTGCCAAGATCCGATCGCCCGAGTGGTTCCCGCAACTTCCATTGTGCACGTGTTTTAGAACTTCCTTGGCCTGCGAGGGTCTCAAGCATCTCAGCGGTGGGCCTTGGAAGGATCGCTTGAATAGTCGACCCTCGTCATCCAATGAGAAGCGAGGGGCTTTACTTCTGACTTTCTGAGCCTCAACTTTGTCGCTTGGGCTGGTTCCATCTTGGAGAAATCTGATGATCTCATCGAGCCAACAAGGTTCGGAAGGATCAATCATATGCACCTGCTTCAAAGGTTCCCCTCTATTTATCAACGGTTCCTCTGTCCTAAGAAATGTAATAGCACGCTCGCTAAAACCATCCAGGGCGGATGCGAACTTTGACAGAGCGTCGGCCCGTTCGTTTTCTGCCCTCGGGATTTGCAAAAGGTGGAATTCCCTGAACTTAGCTATCACCTCCTTAGCGCTCGCCAGATACTGCACCATGGTGGCTTCTCGAGCCTCATAAGAACCATCAATCTGACTCGCGATCAACTGCGAATCAACATATGCAGTGACCCCGAGTGGCGCCATTTTGGAGTGCAATCCTGAGCCCCTGGATGAGGGCCTCATACTCGGCTTCGTTGTTGGTGACTTGGAACGCCAACTTGATCGTATAGTCGACTTCAGCTCCGAGAGGGTCTCTGAGGGTCACCCCGGCTCCCCCCCCTTGTGAGGTCGAGGAGCCATCTGTGTGCAAGAGCCATAAACCATCCTCTGTTGAGGGCACGGTATCTAAGTTGAAACGTTCCACCAATAGGTCAGCCACGGCCTGAGCCTGTATCGCCGTGCGGGGCTCAAAAGCGATGTCGAACTGACTAAGTTCAATTGACCATTTAATTAATCTCCCTGAGACGTCCGGCTTTGCAAGCACTTGTCTGAGGGGCTGATCTGTAAGAACCGTGATGGAATGCGCTTGAAAATAGGGTCTTAGCCTCCGAGAGGCATTTACGAGCGCAAATGCAAACTTTTCTATCTCCATGTATCTTTTCTCCGCTCCTTGTAGAGTCTTGCTTAAATAATACACCGGCATATGCTTACGCTCGTGAATGGCCACCAGTACAGTGCTCGTAGCCTCTAAGGAAACTGACAGATAGACAAACAAAGTCTCCCCCGGGTTAGGTTTGGTCAACAAAGGCGCGCTCAAAAGATACTTCTTCATGTCCTGCAGAGCCTTTTCGCAGTCCTCGTCCCAGGTAAAGTTGCGAGCGTTATGCAGAATTTTAAAGAAGGGTAAGTTCCTATCCGCTGAGCGAGAGATGAACCTATTCAATGAAATGATCTTACCCACAAGCACCTGGACCTCTCTCAGATTGCGAGGGGAGGGTATGTCCAGGATTGCTTGAATCTTCTCCGGGTTTGCCTCTATGCCCCGTTGGCTGACCATATACCCTAAAAATTTGCCACCTCGTACGCCAAATGTACATTTGGAAGGGTTCAGTTTCATACCATAACGCCGCAGGATATTGAACGCTCGCTTGAGGTCTCCTAGATGAGAATGCTGGCGTTGGCTTTTGATGATCATGTCATCCACATATACTTCCGTGGACTTTCCGATCTCACACTCGAACATTCTGTTGACGAGGCGTTGATATGTCGCTCCTGTATTTTTTAGCCCAAAGGGCATGACCTTGAAGCAATAGACACCCATATGGACTACGAACGCAGTTTCGGGACGATCCTCAAGAGCCATAAATATCTGATAATATCCTTGGAAAGCATCCACCATGCTCATAAGTTCACATCCGGCGGTCGAATCTACCAACTGATCGATTCTAGGCAGAGGGTACGGATCTTTGGGACATACCTTGTTGAGGTCCGTGAAGTCGTTACACATACGCCACTTGTGGTCGGAACGAGCACCACATTGCAAAGCCATTCAGGATATAGAATTTCTTCTATGTACTGAGCGTCAAGAAGTTTATTGACTTCTTCTTCTATGACCTGTTTTCGGAATCCATGGACATCTCTCTTTTTCTGCTTTATAGGTTTGAAGGTTGGATCCACGTTCAGCCGGTGGACAATAACGCTCGGATCTATGCCGGTGAGGTCGGAAGCCTTCCAAGCAAAGATATCAATATTTTCTCGTAAGAATTCGATCATCATAATCTGAGAGGGACCATCGAGGCTGGAACCTATTTGCGTGGTCTTATCTGGATTCCCTGGCTCCAATTCGATGGTCAGGAAGCCCTCCGTGGGTTCCATTCGCACTTCAGGCCTCGGCTGCTCGAGCGCCCGTTTCTTACCTGTGACTTTTTCACTGGTATCTCCCGAGGGTATATGACCCTCGTCCTCCGAGGAAGAAGCCCCAACCTCTCCTAGGGGCGAGTTCCCAGCATCTTCGGGTCTGTCCGTGGCCTTCTTTTTATTCTTCTTTTTATAGGGCTTGGCCCTCTTGCGCTCGGGGCCATCTTCATCTAGTTTGGGGAAGTCAACTGATTTTTTGGTGGAGCCAGCCTGGATAGGTTGTTTGGGCTTGCGGCTTCGAAGGGAGAGTATGTAGCATTCCCATGCTTCCTTAACATTGCACAGTACCTCTCCCGTACCTTCAGGGGTGGGAAACTTGACTTTCTGATGATAGGTGGATATGATTGCTTTGAAGTCAACGAGGGCTGGGCGCCCAATGATGATGTTGTAAGGTAGGTCCACTTCGACCACCACGTAGAGAACATTTAAAGTTTTTCGCTGTGGGGCGCGACCAAAGGAGGTGGCCAAGCGAATTTGTCCGCGAGGGACGATCTCGGAACCCCCAAAGCCGACGAGGGCTGTTCTGAGGGGTTCGAGCGGGATGTTTGTGATGTTCATTTTCTGGAACGTGGAGTAAGGCAAGACATTTACGGAGCTTCCACTATCAATCAAGACCCTCTTTACAACATGATTGTGAACGTCTAAGCTAACCACCATGGGGTAGTCAGAGGTTTCACCGACCCCATGGGGTGTTACAATGTGCTCCAAGTCTTTCTCTGTAAAACCTACGCTCTCATCCTTCTCCGAGCATGATGACTTATCAATAGAGAGCACTGGGCGGGGCTGAGAAGATCTTTGATCATAACTCCAAATGTAGCGGCGCCGGGAAGCATTAGAGTAACCCCCCGAGGGCCCGCCAGCAATCATGTGAATAACCGCGAAGGGCTGGTTTTCCACGTCCGAGGCTTTCCCTTTTCCTCAGTCACTGGGCTCGGTGTAACTGTGACGGGGGCTCCGAGAGTGCGAACGGCTTCTCCCTCCTACGTGCACTCGCTCCGCGCAGTGTTCGTCGTACCTCTCCAACACCTTCACGAATTCCTTGATGTGCCCCCCAGCAATCAGCCTCTGAATCTCCCTTTCGAGTTGATGACATTCACTGGTGTCATGCCCTTTCTGCTTGTGGAAAGCACAATACTTCCCCGAGCGCTTTTGAGTCTCCGTCTCTCTCAATTTTGGCGGCCTCTTGAACAACTTCTTATCCGCCATGGCATATACTTCGGCTATAGGGCGGTTGAGTGGGATGCGCTCGAACTTTCGAGGAGGAGAGGCGTTCCTCCGAGCCAGAAGGGGGCTTCGACGGCGGCCCTGGTTGAATCTCCTCTGTCCTCGGGGGCTTTGTTGGGGCGAGGGGCATTCGCCATTTTCTGATCCCTCGCGAGATACATATCTTCGAGGGTAAAAAACGAGTCCGCTATGTCCCTTATCTCCATCAATGAGCGGGGCTTTTTCTTGGCCACTTCTTCTATAAATTCCTTGCTGACATAATGCTTCATGTTAATGGCTCCAAAGAGAACGTGCCTCAAGAAATCCATCGAGGGCTTTTCCACAAGCAGGATTTCTTTGTTGAACCTTCCCATGAATGACCGGAGGGTCTCGTTCGGCCCCTGGACCAGGCTGTAGAGAGCCGTCGCAGCGGGGGTTGGAGCCTTCAAGAAGTTGAAGTGACTGATGAAAGCGTCAGTCAGGTCATGGTATCCTCAGATTGAGCACGGAGGAAGCTTTTTGTACCAATCTTGGGCCATTCCCACGAGGGAAGTTACAAACACCTTGGCCCAATAGTTGAGGGGATGATCATATAGATGCATCAAGTGCACGAAGTGATCCAGATGCTCGGCTGGATCTGTGGTTTCGTCATACCTGGCGACGGACGTGGGGATTTTGCCTTTTCCCGCACGAGTCATTAACATCTCCTTGATGAGGGGAGAATCGCCCGTCGCGATCTGGTAATCCCTGTCCTCCGGGTCTTCTGGGCTGGCTTCCCTTTGTCGGCGAGAGATGGGACTACATGGTCTGCGAGCATCTCTGGCCCTGGACCTCTCGCCCCCATCACGGGAGACGTGAGACCGTGCTCGAGAGAGCTGCTCCACCACGTTCTGGAGCCCCCTAATCTGGTCCTGCACTGCTGCAAGCTGAGGGTCACCGACATTTCTACGGTTTTCCCTTTCTGTGGCCCTCGACTGGACCTCGTCATTGTCTCCGGCCCCCTCATTTCGAGGAGCCCTTTCATCTCTTACCGGTGGCGGATCTTGCTGGACCCTCGGCGGGGCCTCATTCTCTTGGCTTGGTGGTGGGGGAGGTTGCTGGGCCCTCAGCGCATTTTAGGCCATCGTCAAGGGGTGCGCGGGGAGTCCTCCCAGAGGTGGGGCCATCCGAGCGCCAGCGTGCGATGGGAAATATGCTGCAATGAAATGCTCCCAAGCATTCTGGACCGCCTGGCCCTCACACTGCGCATACAACGCCTGAAGTTGCTGGGTGGTGATTTGGGGCATCTCCACTCCTTGTATCTCTCTCGGTAATGACAGGGGGAGATTTAGAGTCCCCACTTGATACGGTTGGATCATTGGCATCATCCCGGGCATCATTCCGGGTTGTACAAAAGGGTATCCCGGTGGAGGCATGGCCATGGGATACATACCTGAATAAGGGTAGGAAGCGTTGGCGGTGTGAGTTGTAGGTGGAACAACGGAACTGGGCCCTCCCGTAGCGTTTTCTCCCGGAGGGAGAGCTGGAGCCGTCGTGTCGAGATTCTCGCTTCCATTTCTTGCAGGTGGTGGATTCACGCCTCCAGCGGGAACATTGCTCTCCGCGTTCGCTTCATTGACTGGAGGGGGAGTGTTTTTGTTTCCCACAGCTCCAGACCGGGTTGCAGTAACAATTTTCAGAGTTTAAAAGGTGTTATATCTCAACTAGCTTTCAGAGGAAGAATCAGGTAGTGGTGGTGATGGATTTCCCACAGACGGCGACAAAAATGATGGTGCTGGAAATCAGGTTTCCAAAAATGCAACAACACTTTAGTATTTGTATATGAATGGAAAGACCATCACAGGCGTGAGGGCCTCAGGGTCTGGGTTTCCTCTTAAGCGTGGGTTCTTCCAGCTAGGATAACACCAAGAATGCAAGCTACAAGGGTGATGTTACTGTGGTGAATGAGAAGCTTGAGAAGATCCGTGGAAAATGCCCAGAACAATGTGTGCAATTTGTTTGCGGATGATGACTTGGGGGAGAATGCATGGGCTCTCCCCTATTTATATGTTAGGGATGGGGGTAAATGGGTAAATTGACCATGTGGTCCCAAACCTATGTTGCCCTAACACGTGGCATGTAATGCCCCGATTTCTCGGACGTAAAGGTACGATGTATGTGTTTACTAATTTGCGCGAATTAATTGTTTTTATGTGTTTTATATTTAATTTTTATTATAATTGTTATTATTTTATTATATTATATTATAATATTTTATTTTAATATTATTAATTATATATATATATATTTCGTATTATATATATATATATATGTTTAATTACTATATTATTAATTTAATGATTATACTAATTATATGTTCGTTTTAATTAATTACTTATTTATATATATATATATTATACGTGGGAATTAATTTATGCATGAATTTCATTTCATTTTGCATGAATTTGGTTGAATTGTGCATGGGGATTTCATAATTTATGAATGAATTGCATGTTGAGTTTGTTCGTTTATTTTGTGCTTCGTTCTCTTATGAAATTATATCGAATTGCCACGAAGGTGTAATATGTCGTACATATATGTGTTATGAACATGATTTTATGCTCAATTTATGTTTTTGAATTCATTTGATAGGTTAACGAATTCAATTTTAATTGAGGAACCAAAACGGGAGCTAACGAGCACTTAGCGTACCCTTGGTTCCGAATTTAATATCTTCAGCTCGGGAACTCGGATTCGAGTTCCGTCAACTCCGCTGAACTCGTAACGAAAATTTGAGTTTAGTAAACTTAGCCTTACATTTTTCCTAAGTCATTTGAAACTCCGAAATCCAACCGAAAAACGAAACGGAGACCAACTTGACCTTGTTGCACCAAATCAGCCATATCTTGGCCAAACCATAACCAAATTAACCATGGTTTGATTCTTTGAAACCCTAACTCAACCATCTATCATGACATAACAAGCCTTGACCGAGATTATCCTCTCACAAGCCCCAAAACTCAGCCAAAGCTACTGTTTTTCTCTCCAGTCCCGTAACCCTTCAAACCTTGGAGATTTTGGAGCTCAAATCTCCTCCAAACTTCAACCAATCGTCAAGGTAAGCTTAGGGTTGTATTGTATGTTTAATTCTGATCATTTTCATCCTTTCATTCATGATTTTGAGCATGGTTTCATGATTTTCTGGGCATTACCGAAAAATTAGAGATTTTGGGCAAATTCTTGATCTTCTTCGTTTCTCATTGATTTTGTTCGATTCCAAGCTTGAGATTGATTGTTTTGACTTCCTCATATCATTTATGGTCATTGATTTCATGGTTGTTGAAGTATTTATGATATATCATTTATGACAATTTTCAGAAAATTCCACATGAAGGTCACGTATGGTTGCTGTCTTGATTGATCACTTTTCGAACTGATATACTTGTTGAATTTGTGGTTCTTGGATGAGTATTTGTTGGCCTAAACTGTTATGAATAGCTGGAGATAAAGTGAACCCTTCTTGCTCTGTTTTTCTTCGAAGCTTTGCCCTGTTTTTCACGCAGAATTTTGCTGTCAATTTGCTGAGATTTCCTTCTTCCTTTTTGTTGTCTCTTTCATGGATTCTTGGGTGTGTTTAACTGAGTCTTTTACAGCTTTTCATGCATGATTTTGTTGCCTTTCTTGCTCGTACATGGCTGTAGTTGCTGCTGCACTTTTCTGTTAAAAAACAGGGGATGATTCTGGTTTGGGACACGGAGGTGTCGATTGCTGCTTTTCCGGCGAGGCACGGGGGTGCTGTGTGGGCTGATCTTGCTGTACCGAGACACGGGGGTGTCTCGGTCCAGGCTTGGGTGGTGACACGGGGGTGTCACCCCGTTTTGGTTGATTTCTGCTGCTTCTTCTTTGAACTGTTGCGGCTGATTATTGTTGTGCATGGCTATATGTTTTGTGCAGAGTGTGTTAGTGTGCATGCATGGCTTTGTATATGATTAAGTGCATGCACGTGCATATACTACATAGTATATAAATTTTCATGCATGGATTGATTTAATATGTATATATATATGTATTATAGATACATTAATTACATTTTGCATGCATGGGTGTAATAGTGTTTTACGTGCATGCATGTGTAGTATATATCTAATATTTGTGTAGTTATGCATGCATGTGTGTGTGTGTTTGTACGTGTATATGCATATATATTATATATATATACCTATGATTAAATATTATTATATATATATATATATTATATATATTTATTATATATTTTAAATATTATTTGATTTAATTTAATTATTGAAATTAATTGAATTCTATTTCGCGTATTTATTCTACTGACTTTTGATTGAACGTTTTATTTATTTTATTCCTAAATGTGAATATGAATATTATATGTGATATGCTTATTAATTGAATGTTAGATTAATTGATATGAATTATGAATTATGAGTTTATGAATATTATGAACTTATGAAATTGAATGAAATATATGAACGAATGAATGATTATATGATTTAAATTCTTTAATCGTGCACATGAACATTTTTATGATCTAACATGATCATTTATGCATTCATGTCATATTCACTTCATTGCCGAGCGTCATATGTGGTCATTGAGTCTCATACCTTTTCTTTTGCACAGATTCGGGTTTGGTCGGAGACGAGGGCGAGCCTTGAGACGCTTGTGCCTTTATTTCTACTTTGGTAAAGGTGGGTTTTTCTTCTATTAGTTAAAACAACCTTATATATTCCTTATGTGCAAAGTTTTAAGCCAAAATCGTATATATATTTATATCGAGTCATTTCGGGTAAATAATTTCAAACGTATGACCCTTTCTTTTATTTATGAACCCTACCTTATGTTGGCGAGATATTTATGATTTATGATTGCACGGGCCCCGGGATTTAGTATATGTGGCTAACCGAGGAAGCAAGGGCTGACGGGGATCCCATATACTAGTCCCAACCAAACAACGGTGATACCGGCCCTCGCTAGGAGTTTTAGCGGGGAATGGGAGCTGAGTGCCCTTGGGGGATTCATGTACCCCCATTGGCCTATGTATGAACCGGTGACCGGGTCTTGCAAGCCCGTCCACCACCCGGAGGAAGAAGGAGTATATGAATGATTATGATCATGTATTTATGAGCACAAAAGATTTATCTATGATAACGGATTATTGAATAATTAATTATGATTACACGAGGAGTAGGTTGGAGATTGTGCACGCCCACTCGCCGGGCCATAAACCCTTATGAACATTTATGAACAATTATGAATGAATATGAACGTCGTAATCCCGTTGATGTTTCCTTTTTGTTTTAACCACTTGGTAAAGTCTTACTAAACTTCACACGGGATTAAGGCTTGCATGTATGTGTTTAACTTTTGCGATATTATATATATTTATGCCCCGTTTTTATACCCACCAGTCTCTTTTAGACTGAACCCGGTTGTTTTCAGTTGTTTTGTGCAGGAATAGGAGTGCTAGGCGGGAATACAAGTCGTCTAGGTCTTGCATTTATGTTTAGCACTTCCTTTTGTTCCATATTCATACTCTTGTTGGTATTTTGTATATGATCATAGTTTATGCTTGGAGCGTCATGATTTTTGTAGGCCGTGAGCGCCGTTGAATATTTGAATGCCCTTGTATATTCATTTTTGGAGCTTGGTGGCTCATTGTATATGCTATGTTACTCTTGCTTCCGCGAATTTCATTTTAACTCTGATGTTATGATTCTTGCACTGTTTGGTTTAAGGGTTAGTCCCGCCTAGCATAGCGTGTGTGTTGCGTCCCCGTTCGCCGTGGATTTGGCACGTGTATGGACTCCCATTTCATATACGGGTCGGGTCCCGGTGCGGGGGATGTGGTACCTAACGCTCAGGTGCTACATCCTTATGTGGTATCAGAGCTTAGGGTTGCAAAACCCGGGCTCTAGGGTCGAGTTGAGTCAGTTAGGTCGTTCGGCTTTAGGAACAACTTGTCAATGTGTTGCATATGCATTGTTTACGTGCTGGTGTGCTTTAAATCTTGAATTTCGATCGAATTAGTTGCACTTGCATGCATGGACTAAAAATAGCATGCATTTCAGTATTTCTTGAACAGGATGCCACCACGTAGACATCGTGAGAGATCTCCCGGACATCGTCGTCATCATGATCGATCTCCTACGCCTCCACCCCAACCACAAGCACCACCGGTGGACATGGGAAATTTTATGGAAGCGGTTTTCAACTATGTAGAGCATCGGAGAGCTCAAGCTCCCCCACCACAGCAGGCAGAACAACAAGCTCCCCCACCAAATCATAATAACAATAGAGATCCTCATGGGGTGTTTCTGAGTTACAACCCCCCTCGGTTTTCTGGTTCTATTGACGATGCGGTCTCGGAGGGTTGGTTGATTAGATTGGAAAGGATATTTGGGGTCCGACAGTTTAGTACGCAAGAGAAGGCCCAATTTGCTATCTTCCAACTCGATGGAGATGCATATGAATGGTGGGAACGAACAAGGGAGAAGCTTGAAGTCGATGAAGAGGAAGTAACTTGGGAAGTCTTCAAGAGAGAATTCCGGGAATGCTTTGTACCGGAAGTGGTAAAAGAAAGGAAGGAGCAGGAATTCATGGAATTAAAGCAAGGGCCTCGTACGGTGACTCAATACCTCGCCGTATTCAATAGACTTGGGAAATATGCTCCTCATGTCACCCGGGATGAGAAGAGGAAAGCAAGGAAATTCATAGCGGGATTGAGACAGGATTTGAGACACGGGCAAGCGGGGCACAATTTCGAGTCATTTGCCGACACCGTGCAAAGGGCTTTGGTTCAAGATGAGGAATTCAAGAAGAAGGATCCGATGTTTAGAGCTCCTATGGGAAGAGGATCCGGATCGAATTCGGGAAAGAGGCCGATGATTCAAGCTAGTCCACCTCCTAAGGGTCCGTTTAAGAAGCCTAGGTTTGGAGGACAAGGTTCTCAGGCCGTACCGACTCGACCAAAGGCTCTACCTATGGCTCCGGCACCTACAAATTCACGCCCGGATGTACCTCCATGTACGCATTGCGGGGGACCGACCCATACCTACAATAATTATCGGAGAAGGTTGAACTTGTGCCTCATATGTGGGAAAAGTGACCATATGGCGGAGACATGTCCCTACAAGAACCCCGGATTTCAGAAAGGAACTCAAAGGCCAATGATTCAAGCTCGTGCTTATGCCCTCGAGGGTGAGGAACAAGATGCAGAGATTGATCCTACAACAGTGGTAGAAGGTAACCTATGCATACATAACATGAGCATTCATGCACTCTTTGATCCGGGTGCCACGCATTCCTTTATTTCTTGTGATATAGTTGCCACTCTGTGCTTGCCTGTTATCTGTCTTTCTTCTTATTTTTTGGTGAGTTCGCCACTTGGAGGGAGTCTTCAGACAGATCAGTTGGTTCGGGAGTGTTCGGTTTTGATTGAAGGGAGAGAGTATCCGGCTGATTTAATTGTTATGCCCATGAAGAGGTATGGAGTTATCTTGGGTATGGACTGGTTGTCCAGGCATCGGGCCAATGTTGATTGTTTTGCGAAGAAGGTGATCTTGGGGAAGGAGTTGGTGATTGGTAGTGGATCGAGAACGGTATCTCTCTTGTCTTATATGGAAGTTCACAAGTTGATGAGAGAAGGAGCAACGGGATTTATTGCTTACCTCCTTAATAGGCCAAAAGATCAAGTTAAGCTGGAGGATACCGCGGTTGTTAAGGATTTCTCCGATGTGTTTCCGGAGAATTTGAGTTCTCTACCACCCGACCGTGAGATCGAGTTCGTTATTGATTTACATCCAGGATCCACACCGTATTATAAGACTCCGTATCGGATGGCACCGGCCGAGTTGAAAGAATTAAAGATTCAATTAGAGGAATTGCTCAAAGTTGGATATATTCGGCCAAGTTCGTCACCTTGGGGTGCTCCGGTTCTCTTTGTTAAGAAAAAGGATGGAACCCTAAGAATGTGTATAGATTACCGGGAGCTTAATCGGATGACTGTAAAGAATAAGTATCCTTTACCCCATATTGAGGATTTATTCGACATGTTACAAGGTTCGGGGGTTTACTCAAAATTGGACTTGAGACAAGGATATTATCAATTGAAGATCCGGGAAGAGGACATTCCGAAGACGGGATTTAACACCCGGTATGGACACTACGAGTTCGTAGTGATGCCTTTTGGATTGACTAATGCTCCAGCTGCTTTTATGGATATGATGCATCGAATTTTCCGGCCCTATTTGGATAAGTTTGTGGTAATCTTCATCGATGACATCTTGGTTTATTCGAGAACTCCGGAGGATCATGCAAGGCATCTCAGAATTGTGTTGGAAACCTTAAGGGAACATCGGTTGTATGCTAAGTTTAGCAAATGTGAGTTCTGGATTGATCGGGTAGCATTTCTGGGCCATATTATTTCAAGGAAAGGTTTAGAAGTAGACCCTTCTAAGATTGAGACGGTTATTCAATGGCAAAGCCCGAAAAATGCTTCAGAAGTAAGGAGTTTCTTGGGTTTGGCAGGCTACTATCGGAGATTCGTTCAAGATTTCTCTAAGATTGCGGTTCCTTTAACCCGATTGACTAAGAAAGCGGTTAAGTTTGAGTGGGACGAGGCATGTGAGGCTAGTTTCCAACTTCTAAAGGAGAAGTTGACCACCGCTCCTATATTAGCACTTCCCGAAGGTACAGAAGGATATACAGTTTACACGGACGCCTCAAAGGAAGGTTTGGGATGTGTGTTGATGCAGAATGGAAGAGTGATCGCCTATGCCTCAAGGAAATTGAAAGAGCATGAACAGAACTACCCCACTCACGATTTGGAATTAGCGGCAGTGATCTTTGCTTTGGGTAAGTGGAGACACTATCTTTATGGAATTTCGTTCGAGGTCTTTTCCGATCACAAGAGCCTCCAATACTTATTCTCGCAAAAGGAATTGAATAAGAGACAACGGCGTTGGATGGAACTTTTGGCGGATTATGAGTGTACAATCCGATACCATCCCGGCAAAGCCAATTTGGTTGCGGATGCGCTTAGTCGGAAAGCTAGCGTGTCCAATGTGAAAGTGGAGATTGGAGATGAGAATGAGTTGTTCAAGCTGAGGGCTAGTGTTCGGAATATTACGGTTCAACCAGATCTTAAACAGAGATTATTTGATGCTCAGAGGATTGATCCCGAGGTTCAGAAATTAGCTGAGAAAGCTCGAGCTGATTCAGAGTGTCCGTTTGGGTTTGATGATACGGGACTTCTAAAATTTAAGAATAGAGTTGTTGTCCCGGAAGAGTTAAAAAGGATTATTCTTGAGGAAGCCCATCGGTCAGGTTATTCGATACATCCCGGAGGGAACAAAATGTATAAGGATCTTAAGCAATTCTATTGGTGGAATGGATTGAAACGGGATGTGATCGACTTCGTGAAACACTGCATGACTTGTCAAGTGGTAAAGGCAGAACATCAAAAACCATCGGGGCTACTTCGACCATTACCTATCCCGGAATGGAAATGGGAACAAATAGCTATGGATTTTGTTTTGGGATTACCAAAAGTGAGAGGAGGTTTTGATGGAATTTGGGTTATTGTGGACAGGTTGACGAAGTCAGCTCATTTTCTTGCTATCAGAATGTCCGATAAAGTGAGTAAGTTGGCCAAGAGGTACAATGATGAGATTGTCAGGCTTCATGGTGTACCTGTTAGTATTGTCTCGGATCGGGATCCCAGATTTACTTCACGGTTATGGCAAGAATTACAGAAGTGTTTGGGAACAAGGCTTCAATTCAGCACAGCTTTCCATCCTCAGACCGACGGACAATCAGAAAGGTTGATTAAATATCTGGAGGATTTGTTGAGAGCATGTGCATTGGACTTTCAAAGCTCGTGGAATGAACAGTTGCCGTTAATCGAGTTTGCTTACAATAATAGCTATCAAGCCTCGATTGAAATGGCCCCTTATGAAGCTCTGTATGGACGTAAATGTCGATCACCGTTGTTCTTTGACTTGGAGGAATGGAATTGGACCAAGCAAGAAGGGATTAAAAGAGGGGAAAGGAAGGAAAAACCCTCTAAGGCGGTACAAGAGGCCATTGATAAGGTCCAGATAATTAGACAACGGATGAAGGCCGCTCAGGATCGACAAAAGAGTTATGCAGATCTTCGGAGGAAGAATTTGGAGTTTGAGATTGGAGATAGGGTTTTCTTAAAGGCTTCCCCACGAAAAGGGTTCTCAAGGATTGGACGAGGAGGGAAATTAAACCCTCGGTATATGGGACCGTATGAGATTTTGGAGAAGATTGGGGATACGGCCTATCGATTGGACTTGCCTCCGAATTTGACTGGAATTCATAACGTGTTTCATGTCTCACAGCTCCGAAAGTATTATCGAGATGAGTCCGAGGTTCTACCGGTTGAAGAAGTGGAATTAGAACCGGATCTCACCTTCGTTCAGAAGCCGATTAAGATATTGGATCGGAAGTTTCAGGAACTTCAAAATCGGCGTATTCCACTAGTCAAGGTCCTTTGGAGAAGTGATAAAACCGAAGAGGCTACGTGGGAGACGGAGGATAAGATGAAAAGATTTCACCCCGAGTTGTTTCCGAGCAAGCAGTGAATCCGAGGACGGATTCTTTTAAGGGGGAGAGATTGTAACGCCCCGATTTCTCGGACGTAAAGGTACGATGTATGTGTTTACTAATTTGCGCGAATTAATTGTTTTTACGTGTTTTATATTTAATTTTTATTATCATTGTTATTATTTTATTATATTATATTATAATATTTTATTTTAATATTATTAATTATATATATATGTATTTCGTATTATATATATATATATATATATATGTTTAATTACTATATTATTAATTTAATGATTATACTAATTATATGTTATATTAATTAATCATGTTTTAATTAATTACTTATTTATATATATATATATATTATACGTGGGAATTAATTTATGCATGAATTTCATTTCATTTTGCATGAATTTGGTTGAATTGTGCATGGGGATTTCATAATTTATGAATGAATTGCATGTTGAGTTTGTTCGTTTATTTTGTGCTTCGTTCTCTTATGAAATTATATCGAATTGCCACGAAGGTGTAATATGTCGTACATATATGTGTTATGAACATGATTTTATGCTCAATTTATGTTTTTGAATTCATTTGATAGGTTAACGAATTTAATTTTAATTGAGGAACCAAAACGGGAGCTAACGAGCACTTAGCGTACCCTTGGTTCCGAATTTAATATCTTGAGCTCGGGAACTCGGATTCGAGTTCCGTCAACTCCGCTGAACTCGTAACGAAAATTTGAGTTTAGTAAACTTAGCCTTACATTTTTCCTAGGTCATTTGAAACTCCGAAATCCAACCGAAAAACGAAACGGAGACCAACTTGACCTTGTTGCACCAAATCAGCCATATCTTGGCCAAACCATAACCAAATTAACCATGGTTTGATTCTTTGAAACCCTAACTCAACCATCTATCATGACATAACAAGCCTTGACCGAGATTATCCTCTCACAAGGCCCAAAACTCAACCAAAGCTACTGTTTTTCTCTCCAGTCCCGTAACCCTTCAAACCTTGGAGATTTTGGAGCTCAAATCTCCTCCAAACTTCAACCAATCGTCAAGGTAAGCTTAGGGTTGTATTGTATGTTTAATTCTGATCATTTTCATCCTTTCATTCATGATTTTGAGCATGGTTTCATGATTTTCTGGGCATTACCGAAAAATTAGAGATTTTGGGCAAATTCTTGATCTTCTTCGTTTCTCATTGATTTTGTTCGATTCCAAGCTTGAGATTGATTGTTTTGACTTCCTCATATCATTTATGGTCATTGATTTCGTGGTTGTTGAAGTATTTATGATATATCATTTATGACAATTTTCAGAAAATTCCACATGAAGGTCACGTATGGTTGCTGTCTTGATTGATCACTTTTCGAACTGATATACTTGTTGAATTTGTGGTTCTTGGATGAGTATTTGTTGGCCTAAACTGTTATGAATAGCTGGAGATAAAGTGAACCCTTCTTGCTCTGTTTTTCTTCGAAGCTTTGCCCTGTTTTTCATGCAGAATTTTGCTGTCAATTTGCTGAGATTTCCTTCTTCCTTTTTGTTGTCTCTTTCATGGATTCTTGGGTGTGTTTAACTGAGTCTTTTACAGCTTTTCATGCATGATTTTGTTGCCTTTCTTGCTCGTACATGGCTGTAGTTGCTGCTGCACTTTTCTGTTAAAAAACAGGGGATGATTCTGGTTTGGGACACGGGGGTGTCGATTGCTGCTTTTCCGACGAGGCACGGGGGTGCTGTGTGGGCTGATCTTGCTGTACCGAGACACGGGGGTGTCTCGGTCCAGGCTTGGGTGGTGACACGGGGGTGTCACCCCGTTTTGGTTGATTTCTGCTGCTTCTTCTTTGAACTGTTGCGGCTGATTATTGTTGTGCATGGCTATATGTTTTGTGCAGAGTGTGTTAGTGTGCATGCATGGCTTTGTATATGATTAAGTGCATGCAGGTGTATATACTACATAGTATATAAATTTTCATGCATGGATTGATTTAATATGTATATATATATGTATTATAGATACATTAATTACATTTTGCATGCATGGGTGTAATAGTGTTTTACGTGCATGCATGTGTAGTATATATGTAATATTTGTGTAGTTATGCATGCATGTGTGTGTGTGTTTGTACGTGTATATGCATATATATTATATATATATACCTATGATTAAATATTATATATATATATATATTATATATATTTATTATATATTTTAAATATTATTTGATTTAATTTAATTATTGAAATTAATTGAATTCTATTTCGCGTATTTATTCTACTGACTTTTGATTGAACGTTTTATTTATTTTATTCCTAAATGTGAATATGAATATTATATGTGATATGCTTATTAATTGAATGTTAGATTAATTGATATGAATTATGAATTATGAACTTATGAAATTGAATGAAATATATGAACGAATGAATGATTATATGATTTAAATTCTTTAATCGTGCACATGAACATTTTTATGATCTAACATGATCATTTATGCATTCATGTCATATTCACTTCATTGCCGAGCGTCATATGTGGTCATTGAGTCTCATACCTTTTCTTTTGCACAGATTCGGGTTTGGTCGGAGACTAGGGCGAGCCTTGAGACGCTTGTGCCTTTATTTCTGCTTTGGTAAAGGTGGGTTTTTCTTCTATTAGTTAAAACAACCTTATATATTCCTTATGTGCAAAGTTTTAAGCCAAAATCGTATATATATTTATATCGAGTCATTTCGGGTAAATAATTTCAAACTTATGACCCTTTCTTTTATTTATGAACCCTACCTTATGTTGGCGAGATATTTATGATTTATGATTGCACGGGCCCCGGGATTTAGTATATGTGGCTAACCGAGGAAGCAAGGGCTGACGGGGATCCCATATACTAGTCCCAACCAAACTACGGTGATACCGGCCCTCGCTAGGAGTTTTAGCGGGGAATGGGAGCTGAGTGCCCTTGGGGGATTCATGTACCCCCATTGGCCTATGTATGAACCGGTGGCCGGGTCTTGCAAGCCCGTCCACCACCCGGAGGAAGAAGGAGTATATGAATGATTATGATCATGTATTTATGAGCACAAAAGATTTATGTATGATAACGGATTATTGAATAATTAATTATGATTACACGAGGAGTAGGTTGGAGATTGTGCACGCCCACTCGCCGGGCCATAAACCCTTATGAACATTTATGAACAATTATGAATGAATATGAACGTCGTAATCCCGTTGATGTTTCCTTTTTGTTTTAACCACTTGGTAAAGTCTTACTAAACTTCACACGGGATTAAGGCTTGCATGTATGTGTTTAACTTTTGCGATATTATATATATTTATGCCCCGTTTTTATACCCACCAGTCTCTTTTAGACTGAACCCGGTTGTTTTCAGTTGTTTTGTGCAGGAATAGGAGTGCTAGGCGGGAATACAAGTCGTCTAGGTCTTGCATTTATGTTTAGCACTTCCTTTTGTTCCATATTCATACTCTTGTTGGTATTTTGTATATGATCATAGTTTATGCTTGGAGCGTCATGATTTTTGTAGGCCGTGAGCGCCGTTGAATATTTGAATGCCCTTGTATATTCATTTTTGGAGCTTGGTGGCTCATTGTATATGCTATGTTACTCTTGCTTCCGCGAATTTCATTTTAACTCTGATGTTATGATTCTTGCACTGTTTGGTTTAAAGGTTAGTCCCGCCTAGCATAGCTTGTGTGTTGCGTCCCTGTTCGCCGTGGATTTGGCACGTGTATGGACTCCCATTTCATATACGGGTCGGGTCCCGGTGCGGGGGATGTGGTACCTAACGCTCGGGTGCTACATGGCATCTTTTGAGGGGGTGAGAAGGACATTTCTGAAAAGGAGACGGCGTGTCAGGTGCATGGTGTGCAGTACCTTTGTGTCAGAGGTTGTTGACGAGGGTCGCATGAGTGGAGGGTCCTGGATCCGTCTTATGAGGGCCCAGGTCCACCACGGCGGTGGGGGTGACCCGCGAGCGATTAGTGACGCTCGAAGAGTGCACGGATGGGTTCCTCACGGTTTATGAGTTTTGAGCGCGAAAACCCGAGCGACATGAATATGGCCCTCGTGTGGAGGATTCCTTGAGAAAGGTAACCCCGAGGGATGATACGGGAGGGCCGAGCCTGCCCGTTCGTCCTTGCCGTTTAACTGGTTGTCCGAGGCTCAAGGGCCCCTATTAGTTGGCAAGTGAGTGGGCTGGGTTGGCCCGCGAGCCCATCAATGCGAGCGTATAGTCTTCAAACTAATCGATGACGACACGTGGACGGCTCTAATGCAAGCGTGTTTCTGAGCCTCATCAGACTTCAAGTTACAACTAACTTAAGTAATTTGAATATAGTTCATTATTCAAGAATTCGTTCAAAATCGAATCACTAGATCTAGACAAAACAACAATTAATTCAAACTTAAATTTTTGTCTAAAATATCATTCAAAGTGATATTCATTATTTACTCGAAAAATTAGAACTGATTTTAATTCACAAAACTCCCAAATTTTATAATTATTTCAAATAAATAATTTTATAAAATTAAAATCAAATTTGAAAATAAAATAAGATTTTACAAAATGAGATTTTTAACGAAAACCAAAAACACGAAACGAAAATGGGCCCGGAACAGCCTGCGCGAGGCGCACGGTAGCAGCCCACAAGCGCGCGCGAGTGGGCAGCACCGCACACACAGCCCGTGCTGCTGTCCTAGGCCGGTATGGCATCGCCCTTGCAGCAGCAGGCGAGGGCCACGCACACTCTGTGCGCGCCAGTCACGCAGGGCTGCCGGGCGAGAGGAAGCATGACGGGCGGCCATGCTAGGAGCACGTAGGCGCTGCCCTGGCGTGCCCGGCCTGTCCGCCCGCGCGGACTACAGACAAGGCGGGGCGGCTTTCGCCGTCCCATGTGCGGTTCGCGCTAGGCCGCGCGCGGCTATGCAATCCGTTCCCAGTTTAGTATTGCGATTTTCCCAAAATCCAGATTTAGTTTCGAATTAAAGCAGCTTAAATCAATCTGAATTAAAACAGTTTAAAACCAGATTAATCAGGAAACGATTTTCGCAAAATTTTGAATAAACAGTTTTGATCCGGAAACTTCGTATTTCAAACAAAAACTATGAATACACATCATATACTAAAATTCAAGAATTTTCATCAAAATTTGTAAAGTAGTAAAGAAACAATACGAATGTTGCAAGGTGGCTCTGATACCACTTGTTGGAAAACACGAAAGAGTTGATTAGCGGAAGTCTAAAATTTTCCAAAAGTTCAATCGTTGTCTTGCAATTTTGGTACTGTAACGTTGGGAATAACAAGAAACTCACTTTAATTGAAGCTTTCATGTGATGTTGTTACCGCCTAACAAACACCCTTCAAGCGGAAAGTCCCTCAAATGGTCCTTTGATTTAGACTCCAAAGTAGAAGGCCTCCAAAGCGTATCCACACCAGTCCTAGAGCACGATCAAGCAAGTGAGAATGCTAGTTCTATAACTTGTGTTAATGGCTAGGGTTTTCCTTTGAAAACTTTTCTTTTAATTTTTCTCAAAAACTTAACACTTCGTGAGTGTCGGTCTAAAGAATGAGAAAGCACCACACCTAGTACTTATACTAGTGTGGATCGAGCCCCTAGGGTTTCCAAAACCTAATGGGCTTCTTGCTCACTAATTAAATAATTTAATTATTTAATTTAATTCGAATAATAAGTTCCTAACTTATTCTCCAAGTCTTACAAGAATCAATTTTCTCTCTCCTACAATAGGAAGTTAGACTTTTCAACTTTCCTAAAGCTAAAAGTCAAGGTTCAATAAATCAATTAATTCCCAATTAATTATTTATTGGGTTAAGCTTGAGAAATAAAATCTTAACAATTAATTCAAAATTAATTAAAAGACTTAAATTAATTAATTACAATTTAATTAATTAATTCTAGAAAAGAATTCACGTGTAATAAAATTACACGACGAAGCCACGCAACAGCCACGTGTAAGTGGCACGTGGCAGCCACACAAGCTTGCGTGACACGTGGCGATGCCCACGTGTATTGCTCCATTTCGATCAACTATTTTGATCCTTTGTTAATTATATTAACATCCTACCAGAACCCTCGTGTTCTGGCATTTATGTGTGACCCTTTAGGTTCATTATTCGATTAGTAGTGCTAGCAATTAATTAATTCCCTAATTAATTAATCACTTCACAGATCACACTACTGTAATCTAGCAATGGGTGTGTGACCCCTAGCCGAACAACGAAATGAATCGAAGAACCTTTTAGTCAATGATAATCAGTGAAATACGATCCTCTTAGAACTCCATCTCTCAATCAAGAACTTAGGCATGGGAATATTCTCAGATCCTAAATATTCTTGATCTTTAAAGTTAAGTTCATTTCATATCCATTTCGATCTCAATCCTAGAAAACCCCATTTTCTAGATGTCTTGATCTTTATCCACCTTGGCCAAGGGTTTAATGTCTAATGGACTACGAAAAACTCAATCAATAAGAGATCATTCTTGTTCTTAACAAGTGTAGGTCCTTTGTTGATTCTACTGATTCTCCATATGCCACTTATGTAATCCCAACATAGGCCGTGGTTTAGGTGTCTATACGGCGACACCCTTTTGAGCCTATATCAAAGATTACAGAGTTAGCTCATATGAGACATTATAGAATCTCAAGTTTAAGGATTAATGAATCACGTCATTGACCTGTGAGATATTTCCTAATCTGGAAGTTTCAGGAAACTTCCTTTCCCATTTAGGAATGTTCTCACATGGGACATCTCAGTGATGAAGTTCTCGTAACAATCACCCTTTTGTTTTATGAACGCATCAACGTATGCAGTTATCACTCCATGAAACTGAGTGATCCTTCAAAAAGGACATAATCACATAAGCAAGTCTCAACAGAGTCAACGTCGACACTCCCACTGTCTGTCGGACTCTCGACTTGGAGAAGTTTCTAATCCTCACCTATGGAGTTAAGAACTTGTTCCATGTGCCGTTCCCATAACGACAAAGTTCTTAACGGCCTCATCGGATTAGGGGAGTTCAATACATGCAAAACACAGTCAACCCAAACAGACATAAATAAGCACATAAAGAAGTGATTGCCTATGAACAAAATCATCTCGTTTATTATTCAAAGACTGTTTGTGATTTCACAAGGAAATAGTAAAGCCAAAAGCTGCTTTAAGGGCACTATTCCTAACAGTTCCTTACCCATAATTTCTGGGGCCCAACATACCAATTCATACCAACTTCCTATCTTTCAAGGTGTATTCACTCATACCAAACATAAATGTATAAAAGGATTCAAAAACTTAAGCTTACATATGCTCATACTTATACCGATTTCATAAACTTAATGGGGTTTCATAAGATCATAAACATAGTTTAAACACACATATTTAACTATATAATAAGTATATAGTTGCATGCGGTGTGACATCCTGTCTCTTCGGCAATCCAGGTATGGTGCCACGAGAGAGTTTAATTCCATATTCTGTGAATTATATGCCCTCGCATGCCTTGACTGTCAATTTGTAATTTTTTTTCGATTTTATGCGCCTTATAATTTATTTAAATTGTACTTGGACTCAATTGTCCAATATTTTCCAGTTAGGGACCTAATTATAATTAGCGTGTTTTGGGCCATTCGTGGCTATCTTGAGCTCGAGAATTCGAATTCGAATTCCAACCTTCTCATTGATTTCGTTTCCATGATTTGTATCCAATGGAATTACCTTATATTTTTCAAAAGCTATTTGATCAGCCTACCGTTTTAAAATCCGATCCGAATGGCCCGGATACCATTTGACCCTACCCATTTTTGCCTGACCCATTTCTTGACCAAGAAAAAGGGCTAAGCCCCATTCCTTCCCCTCATTTCCACGTTCAAGTAAGGAAGAGAGAAGGAGAAGAGGAAACACCCCCCTTTTTAGCACCCATGCTCTCGAGCTCGAGCAAGCGAGATCCAACCGTCCAATTAATGACCCAAGGTAAGATTTGTTCTCTACTCGTTACGTGCTTTGATTTAATACCTCCTTCGTGCCTTGGATTCGTGTCATTTGTCTAATTAGGGAAGAAGGTGATAGTTTCAGGTTGGGAGATTTATCTGTTCGAGCTCGTTTCAGGAGCTCTTATGTGCAAATATGTGATCTACATGTTATATATGTCTCGTAGTATGATTTTTTTGCAAATCGGGGTCTTGGTGGTGTTGTTGCCTTGTTTTTCTTCTTTTTCTGCCATTTTTACAACCTTTGGAGCTTGGACGCAGGGGTGTGACACGCCCGTGTCATCCCCAATGAAGAAAATGAGACACACCCGTGTCTCGAGCCTTTTTTACACCTGTACTCAGACACACCCGTGTCTCTCTTTTGCCATGAAGGGTAACACGCCTGTGTCACCCCCTGCCTGCACATATGTATTGTTTTGTTCTTTGTTACCAACCTAAACAAACTCCGATTGACCTGAAATTTTAACCACAAAAACCTTTTCAAGTCTATAGTATTCTCCAATTAAATCACCTCAATATCTTTTCTTGTTTGTGAGATATAATCAATTCTTTTTGGTGTCGCCACATCACTGAAAATCTGCATTCATCTAACTTCGGGCCTAAGCCATTTTCACCTCGCTTTGAACCACGATTTGAGCTACATATCTTTGAAAAGGTCTATTTTGTCTAGTTTCATTCCCAACAAACAAAACTCCATTCCAAATTCTAGAACTTGAGATATTCTCAGTTTTCTACAGCTTGCGCATTTTCGAAAACTGTCAGCTTTTGCTAAACTTTGTCTAAACCTCTCTTCTTGCGTTCCTTTCACTTCCTTGACCCCCGCATGTGATTTATATGACTTATATACTTGATTAAGTGATTTAATTATGTTTTAATATTCTATTGCATGACCATATATCGTACGTACACTTTAATTATATGCCTATTTCATATGTGGAACATTAATGGTGCACATGGACACTCCATGACATTTTACGATTTATTATCTATCGTATCATTTCATAACATATCATACCACTTCATGAGAATTGACGTGCGTTTATGTGGTTTCATATTGAGTCCTATATCACGTACAGTTCGTCTCTAGGGCGGAGATATCGTGATCAAATAGGCAACGCAACGGTATAGCTCGTATCCTTGTATCGTCTTCTTCCAGGTGAGGGTGTTTTCCGTTCTAGTTAGGTATTAAACCCTACAACCCATATGTGAATATTTTGGAAAAAACCTTATTGTATATTTATATTGTTTTCAAAGGAGAACCATCGAGTAAATGTTTAAAGTAATGAACTGTTTCCAATGTATTGAAATGATTACTGATTCCCTACTATTTTGACGAGAACTGTACTGCACTGTACTGTACTGTGGGCCAAGGGAAAACTTGGGATCGGCGACCGAAACGACATCAGGCGGTCGAAAAGGACCCTTGCACGTAGTACCTTTTGGGAATATCTTAGCGCGACCCAAAAGATGGGAATGCGGTATATTCCTGAGCCGGTCGTCCCTGTACCATTGAAGGAGTGGGTAGGAGTCATAAGCCCCCATCTCACACGATACTGATTAGATGGTTTGGGTCTGCAGGCCTGGCTATCACCATGGAGTGAATGTTGGACTGTATTGTTCCTGAATGTTATTGAACCTAATGAATGAATGATTGATTGATTGTATAATTGATTGCATGATCGCGTTTTTATAACTATTCCCTATTGATTATACACGATCGGAATAAGGATGGAGAATTGTGTACCGCTCACTCGCCGACCCACTAATCACCTAATTGACTTGAAAATGCTTATAAATGGTTATAGTTGTAAAGTCCGAGCATTGATAACTGTTTTATGCCTCTCTAAAGGAACTAAATTCAATAAATCCTTGCTCGGGATTTATGACTTGCATGTGCATGTTTTTATTTATATGTATAACCCCTGCTCACTCAGTCTTCTAGAGACTGACCCCTCTTTCCATTTCTCCAGTTTTCTTGCAGGTTTCACTAGGCGGAATCTAGTCTTAGTGTCCTTGTTCGAGTTACACTTGTACACTTGAGTCACATTTTATATTGTTACATTTTATTGTATTATTTATTGCATTAAATTCATGATCTGGCTTGAAAGCCAATTTCTATTTATTAATGAATATGGATTAGGGACAGGTTGCATGTCTAGTGGTCACTACGTTGCAGGCTAAATTGGTTATTTATGTCTTGAATTGGGCTTGAAGCTATTGTTGATGTTAATGGATTTTATTGTGATTTAAATTGTTCTTGACTGCTTCCGCACCTCATTTTGTATTATTTGATTGATTGGTACAAGGTTAGAATCCGCCTATGTAACACCCCGCTCATCCGATTAATAAGGTACGTCACCTTCTAACCTTTTTATGTGTTTAATTATGTGATTGGTGCGTTGTGTGGCCCTCTTTTGAACTCTTTTAGAGTTAGGGCCCTTTTTGTAATTTTCTTCTTTAAGGGGGTTTTTCCGGTCACTTCTCGTTCGGTAGAGATTTTGACTTCTTTGACCCCTCCTTTGCGTCCGGGGCATCGAGACGAGTCCGTAGACTCTAAGTGTGCCCAATTATGACTTCGTTAGCCCGTTCTCCCGACCATTTTTGCGTACGAGGACCCGAGATATATACTCGGATTTCCTCGTTTTGCGTGCCAAATCAGATCAGCCTTCCTGCATCGTCTTCCTCCAGCGACTGACACTGTTCACATACAGTAGAGGTGTAATTACACACACATGCCCGTTCTCCCTCGTTTCTCCATGAAATTCGACGAACCAATAGTGAAAATTTATCAGCTCGACGAGCCCGTCATAATCGTACCAAGATCGTGGCCATCCGAAGACCGACGGCGGCGCATCGGCGGCCTAAAGGTGGCGCCACCCGCCACCACTTCGCCGCCGGCGATCCGGCGACTTTCGCCAGCAAATCTCTACCCTACCCTACGTTTTTTACCCTTCCCGTTCCATTTCCGGCCTCCTTTTTGAGCGAATCGTGGCGGAGATGGCCGAATCGGCGGTGGCGCAGCAGCGGAACTTCGGCGGCGAATTGGGCCCTCTTCCCGGCCGGTTTTGGTGGTAGAGCCTTCACAAAAGTTGCTTGGAATGACGAAACTTAGCGGATGGCATCGGTGGCGTTCCAAGAACCGGCCGTTGGCGGCGGACCGGTGGTGGACCGGTGGTGAACCGGCCTGGACTGGCGGCTTCTCTCTCCGGCAATTTTTCCAGCGAGTTGACTTGGGGCTTTTGTAGGGCTCGTTACAAGCTTTCCAACGGTATGCTCGGATTTCATTTTTGTTTTACGGTTTACGTTTAATTTCAGTTTTTGTCCTTGGAATTTGGTTCAGTTTTTCGTCAAGGAAGTCCGGTGTGTTTGGTATTTTCTGAAATTGTTTGAGGGCTTTTGTTGGACAGGCCGAGGCGCACGTTTCTGTCCTTCCGGGGATTTTTCCGACCACCGGAGAAGGTATTCCGGTGGCGGCCGGTGACTGTTCGGCCTACTACGGTAGCGGCATTCCGGTGACTTTCGGGCAGAAGGTCCCTTTCGTTGTGGTGAGTCCAACGCCACTTTCCGTTCATCAATCGGATGTCCGGTTGATTTGTTGTGATTTATTTTGTGTATTTCTATTTATTTGAAATTAATTGTTTTAATTGCAATGAATTGTCAATTGCTTGATTTGTCGATCAATATGAATTCCAATGTGTACGAAAGCATGTATTAAATGAACTATGATATATGTTGGTGCTTTGATTTGCAATTTGAACTCCGATAAGCCGTATTTGAGCTATTTATCTAACTTGAAGGGGTGTATGTGTAATTTTGTAAACAATATGAATATTGTTTGATTTAATTAGGTAACCTTGTTAATTGAATCCATTTAGTGATACATGAATTGAGTATGCCATGTGTGAATTATATAAAATTGATATAGTTGGAATTGATATGTGACTTTGTGAGATTTAAGTGATTTGAATGTCTCTATTTTGTCTATTTTATAGTTGTAAACTTGATATAATTGAGTTATAAAGGTTATATGAAGTTCATGACTTGATTTGCTATGAATTATGAAAGATATGAAATGATTGGGCTTGAAACCCTCATGTATGGAATGTACTTGAACGAATTACTTGATTATGTAACTCCATAACATCATTTTCCTTCTTATACATCTCATATCATGTGTTTAGCATTGTCGTGCGTCTATGTGGTTTCATATTGAGTCAATTCTCACAAGTACACATTATTCCTTCTCTTGTACAGTTTGTTTCCAGGGCGGAGACTTCCAGATTGAATATGCACCCGTATTGCTCTTGTTTCTTGTCTCGTGGTATTCCAGGTGAGGGTGTTTTCGTTCTAGTTACATATCGATCCCTACAACCCTTATGTGATAAGTTTTGGGCCAAAACCTTATATATATATATATATATATACATATACCATTTTCAAAAGTGGAGTCATCGAGTAAATTATTATCGAGTAACTCTTTTCTAATAAATGATGGATATGTTATGTTACTCATGGATCAAATGTTTTGGCGAGAAAAGAAAGAATGATTGATTGCACTGAATGGGGCCCAGGGGCTTGGTGTGAGTGGGGACCAGAGGAGGCAAGGGCTGACGGTAAACCCTCACACTAGTCCCACTATTGAACGGCGGTACCGGACCTCGTCAGGAGATTGGCGGGGAAAGGGAGCTGAGTGCCATCTGGGGAGTCATGTTCCCCTTTTGGTCAATGATTGGGTGGCCGGGTGCTACATCTTTAGGTGGTATCCCTAAAGATGTAGCACCCGGTACGATAGGCACCACATCCCCCGCACTATGAGTCTAATCCACATATGAAATAGGCAGTCCACACATGAATCGGACTCATAGCGAACGGGTGACAATCAAAAGAACAACCCTGACTAGGCGGTAGCTAACCCTGGAACAATCAACAAAAACCAAAATGCGGAAGCAAGGAAATCATTTATGTAATATCCATGAAATAAATGAAATCCAATACGAATATAAATACGGGGTTCCACTAATCAATACACCTGTCCTAACCTGTCACGAATCAATACAAGAAAACAACATAACAACGGGTTCAACTGGCTCCAAAACCTGTCCTAACCTGTCCCGAATCAATATGAATTCAATAAGGGCACACCGGCCAACAATAATAAATCAATACAGTACTTAGAGACAATATAATATGTAGTGAGTGTAAATGAGTGAGACTAGAACAATGACTAGACACTCTAACTCCGCCTAGTAACCAACGCCTGCAAAAGAAACTGGAAAAAGGGGGAAGGAGGGGTCAGTCTCTAGAAGACTGAGTGAGCAGGAGCGATACATATCATATAGAAACATGCACATGCAAGTCATAAATCCCGAGCAAGGTTTTATTCAAAATTAATTCCCAAGAGGGCAAGAAAATAACGAAGCGATGCTCGGACTTTACGACTACTCATATTAAATTCATTAAGTTCATAAATCATACTTAATCAATAAGGCTTGGCGAGTGAGCGTGCACATTCTCCAACCAAACTCCGACCGCGTACGACAAATATCATTAATACATTAAATAGGTGATCATGCAATATATCATAATACACACAGATCACATATCATGTCCTAAACATATTCGTTTGGGCAATCCGTTTCCCGGCCTTCCCGCACAGTGCTTATCAATCACAATCAATCATAATCAATCATATTCAATCATAAATAAGTTCCAACCTTCTTCCTCCGGGTTGGTGGTAGGCTTGCAAGGCCCGGCCACCCAATCATTGACCAAAAGGGGAACATGACTTCCCAGATGGCACTCAGCTCCCTTTCCCCGCCAATCTCCTGACGAGGTCCGGTACCGCCGTTCAATAGTGGGACTTGTGTGAGGGTTTACCGTCAGCCCTTGCCTCCTCGGGTCCCCACTCACACCAAGCCCCTGGGCCCCATTCAGTGCAAGCAATCATTCTTTCTTTTCTCGCCAAAACATTTGATCCATGAGTAACATAACATATCCATCATTTATTAGAAAAGAGTTACTCGATAATAATTTACTCGATGACTCCACTTTTGAAAATGGTATATGTATATATATATATATAAGGTTTTGGCCCAAAACTTATCACATAAGGGTTGTAGGGAATGATATGTAACTAGAACGAAAACACCCTCACCTGGAATACCACGAGACAAGAAACAAGAGCAATACGGGTACCTATTCAATCTGGAAGTCTCCGCCCTGGAAACAAACTGTACAAGAGAAGGAATAATGTGTACTTGTGAGAATTGACTCAATATGAAACCACATAGACGCACGGCAATGCTAAACACATGATATGAGATGTATAAGAAGGAAAATGATGTTATGGAGTTACATAATCAATTAATTCGTTCAAGTACATTCCATACATGAGGGTTTCAAGCCCAATCATTTCATATCTTTCATAATTCATAGCAAATCAAGTCATAAACTTCATATAACCTTTATAACTCAAGTATATCAAGTTTACAATTATGAAATAGACAAAATAGAGACATTCAAATCACTTAAATCTCAGAAAGTCACATATCAATTCCAACTATATCAATTTTATATAATTCACACATCGCATACTCAATTCATATATCACTAAACGGATTCAATTAACAAGGTTACCTAATTAAATCAAACAAAATATTCATATTGTTTACAAAATTACACATACACCCCTTCAAGTTAGATAAATAGCTCAAATACGGCATATCGGAGTTCAAATTGCAAATCAAAGCATCAACATATATCATAGTTCATTTAATACATGCTTTCGTACACATTGGAATTCATATTGATCGACAAATTAAGCAATTGACAATTCATTGCAATTAAAATAATTAATTTCAAATAAATAGAAATACACAAAATAAATCACAACAAATCAACCGGGCATCCTGTGACGCCCCGACATTTCGGCCGTACAGGTATGACGTAATTGTTTACCAAAATGCGCGAAATAATTAATTATGTGTGTTTTATGTATTTAACTTAATTTTAATTATATTAAATGTTAATTATTTTAATTTAATGTTATTGATATTAATTACATTATATAATATAAATATATATACATATATATATAAACGTACGTGTGTGCATGGATTTAAAATTATGCATGCATAATTAGTTATAAATCATATTTGCATGCATTTTGTAATTATAACATATATATTTGCATGCATGTAGTTATATATATTATATACGTATGCATGCATATTATATGTAATATATTATAAATGAAATTAGTTGGTTATTTTTGTTAATGTTATGGCTTTTATTGTTTCATTGCGTTTGAGTGCTTTGTTTCTATTTGAATTGATACCGGAATTTTGTGCGAATTTAATATGTTGAACTTATACGTGTCTTGTACATGAATATTTGTTCGTTTCATATTTTCGAATTCATTTGCTTGTGTTTCGGATTTAATTTGAATTGTGGAATCCAAGTCGGGGGCTAACGAGCACTCAGCGCACCCTTGGTTCCGTATTTAATATCTTGAGCTCGGGAACTCGGATTCGAGTTTCTTCAACTCCGCTGAACTCGTAACGAAAATTCGAGTTTACTAAACTTAGCCATATATTTTTTCCAACTCATTTCAACCTCCGAAATTTAACCGAAAAACCTACACGGCGCCAAAACTGCCACCTTTCACCAAAATAGTCATATCTCTTACCATACTTGACCAAATTAACCATGGTTTGAACCTAGGAGACCCTAACTCAACCATCTATCTGATCATTATCCTCCCCAACCGAATTAGTCTCTCATACTTAGAGAAAATCAGCCCTCTTTCCTCTGTTTTCCAGAATCCCGTAGCCAAGTCAACCTCTTGAGATTCAAGCTCAAATCTCTTTCAAACCTCCATTAATCCACAAGGTAAGCTTGGTTATGTTATGTACATCCATCATGAGTCATTTTCATTCATTCATCCCTGAATTTGAGTATCAATTCGTGAGCTTTTGACAGAAATGAACATATATAGAATTAGGTTTGAAATTGGTTGATCTTCTTCCATACTTGAGCTTTTTGGATGATTCCAAGCTTGAGAATGATTGTTTTGATATCTTCTTTTCATTTATGATCATTAATTGCCTGGTAGTTGAAGTATTTATGAGATATCAACTTTGGATCATTGAGAAAACTTTGAAGAAAAGTCACGTGTGACAGCCTTCCATGTTTGAACTGTTGTGGGACTGATTTATATGTTGAATTTGTGGTGTTTTGCTGCACATATGACAACCTAACTCACATGAACGTGTTGGGATTACTTGAGATCAGTTGTACCCTGTTTTTTTACGCGATTTATGCCCTGTTTTCTTGGCCTGAAAATTGCTGTCAGCAGCTGCGTTCTTCCCTTGATGTTGCTGTCATTTTTGTACATTATTAGGGCTGGTTTAGGCTGCATTTCATGTCTTCTTCTTGCTACATATGTTGCCTATTTGTTGCTTGTGATGTTGCTGCGTTTAAGCTAGAGAAACAGGGGTTCTTCGCGTGGTACGGGGGTGTGTCGTTCCTGCTTGTTTCAGCTGGAACGGGGGTGTTTCTTGGGTGGCTACTTCTGTACCGAGACACGGGGGTGTCTCGGTTTGCTCCTTGAAGGTGACACCCCCGTGTCACCTTATTTTTCGTGCCTGTTTGCTGTTCCCGCGAGTTGCTGCTGCTGCTGTTCATTCTTCCCTTTTCTTCCTGCATGAATTTTGATTGTTAAATGTTTGCATGCATTCTATTATTAGTTGCATGCATGTTATGGTTTGCATGCATTTTTGTATTAATTTGCATGCATGTTTGTGTGGTTGCATGTGTAATTATACGTATATATGTATATATATTATAATATATGTATACGTATGTATATATATTTAATATATTATATATATTTATTAAATATTAATTGTTATTTGATTTAATTGAATTATTTAAATTAAATTTTACCTATTTCATGTTTTATTTAATTTCCTAAATTTAATTGTTTATTTTCTAATTGTAAATGCGATTGAATATGTTTAAATGTTTATGTTCTAATTTTAAAATGTGATTTAATTTGTACTTTGATTATATTTGAATTTCTTGAATTAATTTGATTGAAAATGTGAAATTATGAAAGTGAATGACTTGATTATATGATTTAAATGTATTGATAGTGCACATGAACATTTCCATAACCTAATTTAATCCTTTATACATTCATATCATGATCATTGCATTGCCGAGCGTCTTATTTGGTCTTATTGAGTCTCACTTCACTTTTCTTGCCCAGATTTCGATCCCGTTGGAGACAAGGCCAATCCTTGAGGCTTTCGTATCTTCTATTGTCGGTACAAGGTGGGTTTCTCTACTACTTAGATAAAACGACCCGATATATCCCCCTATGTGAAAAGCTTTAAGCCAAAGTGATACGGTATATATATATATTGAGTCTTTTATCGAGTAAACGATTACAAACGTAAAACCTTTATTTCTTGAATCCTACCAAATGTTTTGGCGAGTATTGATTGATTGATTGCACTGATTGGGGCCCGGGGTTCTTGGTGTGAGTGGCTATCCGAGGAAGCATGGGCTGACGGTGATCCCTCCCACTAGTTCCCACTATTGAACAGCGGTACCGGACCTCGTCAGGAGATTGGCGGGGAAAGGGAGCTGAGTGCCATCTGGGGAGTCATGTAACCCCTTTTGGCCAATGATTGGGTGGACGAGTCTTGCAAGCCCGCCCACCAACCCGGAGGAAGAAGGTGTATATGACCGATTGAATAGAATCGATTGATTGAGCACAAAAGAATGATATGCATGAAAGACTTAATGAATGAATGATTGATTGAATCACACATGGTGTTCGTTGGAGTTGATGCACGCCCACTCGCCGGGCCACTAATGACCTATTGTAAAATTGATCATTATAATCCCTTTCGATGATTCCTCTATTTCTCCCACTTGGGAACCGTTTCTAAAACCTCGCTTGGGATTATAATCTGCATGTGATTGTTTAAATTCAGTTATATATTATATTTATGCCAATGTTTTATACCCACCAGTCCCTTTTGGACTGAACCTGTTTGGTTTTCAGCTGTTTGGTGCAGGTGTCGAGAGAGCTAGGCGGGAATACGAGTCCTAGGTCTTGCATTCGTCTCTAGCTCTATATTTTGGTCTTACACTTACATCTCACCCTTTTGATTATTGTATATGGATATGTTATTGGAGCGTACACATGTTTTGGGCCGTGATGGCTTGCATTGATGTATATGAATTGTATTTTGGAGCTTGGATGCTCGTGGTATATATATGATATGCTTTGCTCGTTTATTGCTTCCGCTTTATTGGTTTTCTCTGATTCGTATGGTTAAGGGTTAGCCCGCCTAGCATAGAGTGTGTGTTTGTCCCCGTTCGCCGTGATTTAGCTCGGGTATGGATTGTTCATTTCATATTCGGGTCGGGTCTCGGTGCGGGGGATGTGACACCTTACGCTCGGGTGTTACATCCTTAAGTGGTATCAGAGCATAGGGTTGCAAAACCCAGGCTCTAGTGTCGGGTGAGTCAGTTTAGGTCGTTCGGCTCTAGGGACTACTTGACAATGTGATTGCATATGCATCCTTTTAGTGCTTCTGTGCTCTAATTGTTGAAAATTGAGTGAATTAATTGCATTTTCACGCATGGACTAAGAGAAGCATGCATTTCAGTGTTTCTTGATCAGGATGCCTCCCCGTAGACATCGTGAGAGATCACCGGGACGACAAGGACACCGTGATCGTTCTCCTATACCACCAGAACAACAACCACAGCCGCCGCCGATGGATATGGGAAATTTTATGGAAGCCGTTTTCAATTATGTTGAGCATAGGAGAGCTCAAGCTCCACCGCCACAACCCGTTGAGCAACCGGCTCCACCAAATAACAATCATAGGGATCCTCATGGGGTGTTTTTGAGTTACAATCCCCCTAGATTTTCTGGTTCTATTGATGACGCGGTTTCAGAGGGGTGGTTGACTCGATTGGAGAGAATTTATGGGGTTCGGCAGTTCACTACCCAAGAACAGGCTCAGTTTGCTATATTCCAATTGGACGGAGAGGCGTTTGAGTGGTGGGAGAGAACAAGAGAAAAGTTGGAGGTAGATGGAGAGGAGATCACATGGGAAGTTTTTAAACGGGAATTTCGGGAGTGCTTTGTACCCGAGGTTGTTCGGGAGAGAAAAGAGCAAGAATTTATGGACTTGAAGCAAGGAAATCGTTCTGTGGCTCAATATATTGCAGTTTTCAACCGACTTGGGAAGTATGCTCCACATATTACCCGGGATGAGAAGAGGAAGGCGAAGAAGTTTATTGCTGGGTTGAGGCAGGATTTGAGGCACGGTCAAGCGGGCCATAATTTTATATCTTTCTCAGACACGGTGCAAAGGGCCTTAGGGCAAGAAGAGGAGTATAAAAAGAAGGATCCAATCTTCAAAGCATCCATGGGACAAGGTAGGGGCTCAGCTTCGGGATCGAGCATGAGATTCAATCCGGGGAAAAGGCCTATGACTTCGGCAGCTCCTTCTCAGAAAGAATATTTCAAGAAGCCACGAACTGGAGGTCAGCATGCTCCTCAGGCTGCTCGAGTACCTCAGGCATTACCGGCTCCCCCGAGAGATCGACGAGATGTACCTCCGTGTACTCATTGTGGAGGACCGACCCACTCTTATAGCAATTGCAGAATAAGATTGAAATTGTGCTTGATTTGTGGGAAGGGAGATCATATGGCTTTCGCATGTCCTGATAAGAGACCGGGGTTTCAAGCTGGGGTACAAAGACCGATGATCCAGGCCCGTGCTTATGCCCTTGAGGGCGAGGAACAAAATGTGGAAGCTGATCCGAATGCCGTGGTGGAAGGTACCGTTTGCATTCATAACACGAGCATTCACGCATTATTTGATCCGGGTGCCACGCATACTTTTATATATTCTGATTTATGTGCTTCTCTGTGCCTACCTGTTATTTGCTCAAATTCTTGTTGTTATGTGAGTTCGCCTCTTGGAGGTAATTTGCAGACAAACCGGGTTGTTAGAGGTTGTTCAGTTTTGTTAGAGGGGAAAGATTATCCGGCAGACTTCATTGTTATGCCTATGAAGAAGTATGGGGTAATCTTCGGGATGGATTGGTTATACCGGCACCGGGCCGAAGTTGATTGTTTTAGGAAGAAGATAAAATTGGGAGCAGAGTTGATTGGAGAAGTGGGGTCGAAGAATGTACCTCTCTTATCGTTTATGGAAGCTCGCAAGTTAGTGAAAGATGGAGCCACGGGATTTATTGCCTATCTTCTTAACAAACCAAAGGATCAATTAAGTTTTGAGGATACGGATGTGGTAAAGGCATATCCCGATGTATTTCCGGAAAATTTAGGTTCTTTACCACCGGATCGGGAGATTGAATTTGTTATTGATTTATATCCGGGATCAGAACCTTATTCTAAGACGCCGTATAGAATGGCTCCGGCAGAGTTGAAGGAGTTGAAGATTCAACTCGAAGAGTTACTTAAGATTGGATATATTCGACCGAGCTCATCTTCGTGGGGTGCTCCGGTTCTCTTTGTCAAGAAGAAAGATGGATCGTTGAGAATGTGTATAGATTACCGGGAGCTTAATCGGATGACTATCAAGAATAAGTACCCGTTGCCCCACATTGAGGATTTATTTGATATGTTGCAAGGTTCAGGGGTTTATTCGAAATTGGATCTAAGACAAGGCTACTACCAATTGAAAATCCGGGAAGAGGATATACCTAAGACAGGATTCAATACCCGGTATGGGCATTATGAGTTCGTAGTGATGCCCTTTGGTTTGACGAATGCCCCTGCAGCATTTATGGATATGATGAATCGGATTTTTCGGCCATATTTGGATAAATTCGTCGTAATCTTCATTGATGACATTCTCGTGTATTCCAAGACTCCGGAAGATCATGCTAAGCATCTCGAATTGGTATTGGAGACATTGAGAGAGCACCGGTTGTATGCGAAGTTTAGTAAGTGTGAGTTTTGGATCGACCGGGTTGCTTTTCTAGGTCATATTGTCTCAAGTAAGGGTTTGGAAGTAGATCCTTCAAAGATCGAGACAGTTATTCAGTGGCAGAGTCCGAAAAATGCTTCCGAGATCAGAAGTTTCTTGGGTTTGGCTGGGTATTATAGGAGATTTGTTAAGGACTTCTCTAAGATTGCAGCTCCTTTAACGCGTTTGACAAAGAAGGAAGTCAAGTTTGTTTGGGATGAGGCGTGTGAGGCAAGTTTCCAACTTTTAAAGGAGAAATTGACCACTGCACCAATATTAGCACTTCCTGAAGGAACTGAAGGATACATGGTTTATACGGATGCCTCGAAAGAGGGACTGGGATGTGTTTTGATGCAGAAGGGTAGGGTGATAGCCTACGCCTCGAGAAAACTGAAGGATCATGAACAGAATTATCCCACTCACGATCTCGAGCTAGCGGCAGTGATCTTTTCTTTGGGGAAGTGGAGACACTACTTGTATGGAATTCCTTTCGAGATCTTTTCTGACCACAAAAGTCTTCAATACTTGTTTTCTCAAACGGAGTTAAATAAGAGACAAAGGCGATGGATGGAGACTTTAGCGGATTACGAGTGCACAATCCGATACCATCCTGGAAAAGCTAATGTGGTCGCGGATGCACTTAGCAGGAAGGCTAGTGTATCTAGTGTGAAAGTGGAAGTTGGATATGAACCCGAGTCTTTCAAGTTAAGAGCAAGTATTCGGAATATTACAGTACAACCGGATCTTCAACCCAGATTATTTGAAACTCAGAGAAGAGATTCCGAAGTGCAGAAATTAGCTCAGAAAGCTAGAGATGATCCCGAATGTCCATTTGGGTTCGATGACACGGGACTCTTAAGGTTTAAGAACAGGATTGTGGTTCCGGATGAATTGAAGAGGATTATTTTGGAAGAAGCTCACAGATCAGGGTATTCGATACATCCTGGAGGTAATAAGATGTACAAGGATTTGAAGCAGTTCTATTGGTGGAATGGACTTAAAAGGGATGTATCTAATTTCGTGAGACATTGTCTGACTTGTCAAACCGTGAAAGCCGAGCATCAGAAGCCATCAGGGCTACTTCAACCGCTACCTATCCCAGAATGGAAATGGCAACAGGTGGCGATGGATTTCGTTTCGGGTCTTCCTAGAGTGAAGGGTGGTCTTGATGGGATTTGGGTAATCGTAGATAGACTAACGAAATTGGCACATTTTCTGGCTGTTCGGATGTCGGATAAGGTACCTAAGTTAGCCAAGAAGTATGTTGATGAAATTGTTCGACTTCATGGTGTGCCTACCAGTATTGTATCAGATCGAGATCCGAGGTTCACTTCTAGGTTTTGGCAAGAATTGCAAAGAAATCTGGGAACAAGGCTCTAATTCAGCACAGCTTTCCATCCTCAGACAGATGGTCATTCGGAAAGGTTAAACAAATATTTGGAGGATATGTTGAGGGCTTGTGCATTGGATTTCTCGAGTTCGTGGAATGAGCAGTTATCCCTGATTGAGTTCGCCTATAATAACAGTTTTCAGGCTTCGATAGGAATGGCACCTTATGAAGCCCTTTACGGACGAAAGTGTAGATCCCCCTTATTTTTCGACCTTGAAGAGTGGAATTGGACGAAACAAGAGGGAGTGAAACGAGGTGAAATGAAGGAGAAGCCTTCCAAAGCCGTACAAGCTGCAATTGATAAGGTTCAAATCATTCAACAAAGAATGAAAGCGGCTCAAGATAGACAGAAAAGCTATGCGGATCGACGGAGAAAGGATCTTCAGTTCGAAGTTGGTGATAGGGTGTTCTTGAAAGCTTCGCCGCGAAAAGGATTTTCAAGAATTGGAAAAGGAGGTAAGTTGAATCCTCGCTATCTGGGTCCGTATGAGATTCTGGAAAAAGTTGGAGATACTGCTTATCGCTTGAATCTACCCCCGAGTTTGACGGGAATCCACAACGTATTTCATGTCTCCCAGCTTCGCAAGTATTATCCGGATGAGTCCGAAATCCTACCTGAGGAAGAGGTAGAAATTGAGCCTAATCTCACCTTCGTTCAAAAACCGGTTAAGATTTTGGATCGGAAATTTCAAGAATTGAGAAACCGGCAAATCCCACTAGTTAAAGTGTTATGGAGAAGTGATAAAACAGAAGAGGCTACGTGGGAGACGGAGGATAAAATGAGGAAGTTTCATCCCGAATTGTTTCCGGACGATCAATGAATCCGAGGACGGATTCTTTTAAGGGGGAGAGGTTGTGACGCCCCGACATTTCGGCCGTACAGGTATGACGTAATTGTTTACCAAAATGCGCGAAATAATTAATTATGTGTGTTTTATGTATTTAACTTAATTTTAATTATATTAAATGTTAATTATTTTAATTTAAAGTTATTAATATTAATTACATTATATAATATAAATATATATACATATATATATAAACGTACGTGTGTGCATGGATTTAAAATTATGCATGCATAATTAGTTATAAATCATATTTGCATGCATTTTATAATTATAACATATATATTTGCATGCATGTAATTATATATATTATATACGTATGCATGCATATTATATGTAATATATTATAAATGAAATTAGTTGGTTATTTTTGTTAATGTTATGGCTTTTATTGTTTCATTGCGTTTGAGTGCTTCGTTTCTATTTGAATTGATACCGGAATTTTGTGCGAATTTAATATGTTGAACTTATACGTGTCTTGTACATGAATATTTGTTCGTTTCGTATTTTCGAATTCATTTGCTTGTGTTTCGGATTTAATTTGAATTGTGGAATCCAAGTCGGGGGCTAACGAGCACTCAGCGCACCCTTGGTTCCGTATTTAATATCTTGAGCTCGGGAACTCGGATTTGAGTTCCGTCAACTCCGCTGAACTCGTAACGAAAATTCGAGTTTAGTAAACTTAGCCATATATTTTTCCCAACTCATTTCAACCTCCGAAATTTAACCGAAAAACCTACACGGCGCCAAAACTGCCACCTTTCACCAAAATAGTCATATCTCTTACCATACTTGACCAAATTAACCATGGTTTGAACCTAGGAGACCCTAACTCAACCATCTATCTGATCATTATCCTCCCCAACCGAATTAGTCTCTCATACTTAGAGAAAATCAGCCCTCTTTCCTCTGTTTTCCAGAATCCCGTAGCCAAGCCAACCTCTTGAGATTCAAGCTCAAATCTCTTTCAAACCTCCATTAATCCACAAGGTAAGCTTGGTTATGTTATGTACATCCATCATGAGTCATTTTCATTCATTCATCCCTGAATTTGAGCATCAATTCGTGAGCTTTTGACAGAAATGAACATATATAGAATTAGGTTTGAAATTGGTTGATCTTCTTCCATACTTGAGCTTTTTGGATGATTCCAAGCTTGAGAATGATTGTTTTGATATCTTCTTTTCATTTATGATCATTAATTGCCTGGTAGTTGAAGTATTTATGAGATATCAACTTTGGATCATTGAGAAAACTTTGAAGAAAAGTCACGTGTGACAGCCTTCCATGTTTGAACTGTTGTGGGACTGATTTATATGTTGAATTTGTGGTGTTTTGCTGCACATATGACAACCTAACTCACATGAACGTGTTGGGATTACTTGAGATCAGTTGTACCCTGTTTTTTTACGCGATTTATGCCCGGTTTTCTTGGGCTGAAAATTGCTGTCAGCAGCTGCGTTCTTCCCTTGATGTTGCTGTCATTTTTGTACATTATTAGGGCTGGTTTTAGGCTGCATTTCATGTCTTCTTCTTGCTACATATGTTGCCTATTTGTTGCTTGTGATGTTGCTGCGTTTAAGCTAGAGAAACAGGGGTTCTTCGCGTGGTGGTTGCTGCTGCGTTTGCTGCGACACGGGTGTGTCGTTCCTGCTTGTTTCAGCTGGAACGGGGGTGTTTCTTGGGTGGCTACTTCTGTACCGAGACACGGGGGTGTCTCGGTTTGCTCCTTGAAGGTGACACCCCCGTGTCACCTTATTTTTCGTGCCTGTTTGCTGTTCCCGCGAGTTGCTGCTGCTGCTGTTCATTCTTCCCTTTTCTTCCTGCATGAATTTTGATTGTTAAATGTTTGCATGCATTCTATTATTAGTTGCATGCATGTTATGGTTTGCATGCATTTTTGTATTAATTTGCATGCATGTTTGTGTGGTTGCATGTGTAATTATACGTATATATGTATATATATTATAATATATGTATACGTATGTATATATATTTAATATATTATATATATTTATTAAATATTAATTGTTATTTGATTTAATTGAATTATTTAAATTAAATTTTACCTATTTCATGTTTTATTTAATTTCCTAAATTTAATTGTTTATTTTCTAATTGTAAATGCGATTGAATATGTTTAAATGTTTATGTTCTAATTTTAAAATGTGATTTAATTTGTACTTTGATTATATTTGAATTTCTTGAATTAATTTGATTGAAAATGTGAAATTATGAAAGTGAATGACTTGATTATATGATTTAAATGTATTGATAGTGCACATGAACATTTCCATAACCTAATTTAATCCTTTATACATTCATATCATGATCATTGCATTGCCGAGCGTCTTATTTGGTCTTATTGAGTCTCACTTCACTTTTCTTGCCCAGATTTCGATCCCGTTGGAGACAAGGCCAATCCTTGAGGCTTTCGTATCTTCTATTGTCGGTACAAGGTGGGTTTCTCTACTACTTAGATAAAACGACCCGATATATCCCCCTATGTGAAAAGCTTTAAGCCAAAGTGATACGGTATATATATATATTGAGTCTTTTATCGAGTAAACGATTGCAAACGTAAAACCTTTATTTCTTGAATCCTACCAAATGTTTTGGCGAGTATTGATTGATTGATTACACTGATTGGGGCCCGGGGTTCTTGGTGTGAGTGGCTATCCGAGGAAGCATGAGCTGACGGTGATCCCTCCCACTAGTTCCCACTATTGAACAGCGGTACCGGACCTCGTCAGGAGATTGGCGGGGAAAGGGAGCTGAGTGCCATCTGGGGAGTCATGTAACCCCTTTTGGCCAATGATTGGGTGGACGGGTCTTGCAAGCCCGCCCACCAACCCGGAGGAAGAAGGTGTATATGACCGATTGAATAGAATCGATTGATTGAGCACAAAAGAATGATATGCATGAAAGACTTAATGAATGAATGATTGATTGAATCACACATGGTGTTGGTTGGAGTTGATGCACGCCCACTCGCCGGGCCACTAATGACCTATTGTAAAATTGATCATTATAATCCCTTTCGATGATTCCTCTATTTCTCCCACTTGGGAACCGTTTCTAAAACCTCGCTTGGGATTATAATCTGCATGTGATTGTTTAAATTCAGTTATATATTATATTTATGCCAATGTTTTATACCCACCAGTCCCTTTTGGACTGAACCCGTTTGGTTTTCAGCTGTTTGGTGCAGGTGTCGAGAGAGCTAGGCGGGAATACGAGTCCTAGGTCTTGCATTCGTCTCTAGCTCTATATTTTGGTCTTACACTTACATCTCACCCTTTTGATTATTGTATATGGATATGTTATTGGAGCGTACACATGTTTTGGGCCGTGATGGCTTGCATTGATGTATATGAATTGTATTTTGGAGCTTGGATGCTCGTGGTATATATATGATATGCTTTGCTCGTTTATTGCTTCCGCTTTATTGGTTTTCTCTGATTCGTATGGTTAAGGGTTAGCCCGTCTAGCATAGAGTGTGTGTTTGTCCCCGTTCGCCGTGATTTAGCTCGGGTATGGATTGTTCATTTCATATTCGGGTCGGGTCTCGGTGCGGGGGATGTGACACCTTACGCTCGGGTGTTACACATCCGATTGACGAATGGAAAGTGGCGTTGGACTCACCACAACGAAAGGGACCTTCTGCCCGAAAGTCACCGGAATGCCGCTACCGTAGCCGGCCGAATAGTCACCGGCCGCCACCGGAATACCGTCTCCGGAAGGACAGAATAGTCACCGGCCGAATAGTCACCGGCCGAAAAATCCCCGGAAGGACAGAAACGTGCGCCTCGGCCTGTCCAACAAAAGCCCTCAAACAATTTCAGAAAATACCAAACACACCGGATTTCGTTGAAGAAAAACCGAACCAAATTCCAAGGACGAAAACTGAAATTAAACGTAAACCGTAAAATGAAAATGAAATCCGAGCATACCGTTGGAAAGCTTATAACGAGCCCTACAAAAGCCCCAAGTCAACTCACCGGAAAAATCGCCGGAGAGAGAAGCCGCCGGTCCAGGCCGGTTCACCACCGGTCCACCACCGGTCCGGAACCAACGGGCGGTTCCTGGAACGCCGCCAATGCCATCCGCTAAGTTTCGTCATTCCAAGCAACTTTTGTGAAGGCTCCACCACCAAAACCGGCCGGGAAGAGGGCCCAATTCGCCGCCGAAGTTCCGCCGCTGCGCCACCGTCGATTCGTCCATCTCCGCTGCGATTCGCTAAAAAAGGAGGCCGGAAATGGAACGGGAAGGGTAAAAAACGTAGGGTAGGGTAGAGATTTGCTGGCGAAAGTCGCCGGATCGCCGGCGGCGAAGTGGTGGCGCCTCCCGCCACCTTCAGGCCGCCGATGCACCGCCGTCGGTCTTCGGTTGGCCACGATCTTGGTACGGTTGTGACGGGCTCGTCGAGCTGATAAATTTCCACTAATGGTTCGTCGAATTCCGTCGAGAAACGAGGGAGAACGGGCATGTGTGTGTAATTACACCTCCACTATATGTGAACAGTGTCAATCGCTGGAGGAAGACGATGCAGGAAGGCTGATCTGATTTGGCACGCAAAACGAGGAAATCCGAGTATATATCTCGGGTCCTAGTACGCAAAAATGGTCGGGAGAACGGGCTAACGAAGTCAGAATTGGGCAAACTTAGAGTCTACGGACTCGTCTCGAAGCCCCGGATGCAAAGGAGGGGTCAAAGAAGTCAAAATCTCTAACGAACGAGAAGTGACCGGAAAAACCCCCCTTAAAGAAGAAAATTACAAAAAGGGCCCTAACTCTAAAAGAGTTCAAAAGAGGGCCAGACAACGCACCAATCACATAATTAAACACATAAAAAGGTTAGAAGGTGACGTACCTTATTAATCGGATGAGCGGGGTGTTACAGCCTAGCTAGAGAAGTTTTTTGTTGTCACCGGTTCGCTATGAGTCCAGTTCATGTATGGATTGCCCATTTCATGCATGGACTAGACTTATGGTGCAGGGGATGTAGTGCCTATCGTTGTAGGTGCTACATCCTAAAGTTATATCAAAGCCCCAGGTTGCAAAACCGGGCTTTTTAGTATCGTATCATGTCAAGTCTAGGTCGTACGGCTTAGGAACTACTTGTCAACGTGTGCATTGCGTTGTTCATAAACTTTAGTTATTGAAACTTGATGGAAACTGTATTGATTAATGTGATTAATTCAAATTTTGTTGAATTATATGTTGAATCTTGCATCAAAATATGTGTTTCGGTGCTGATTATGTGACATATGCATTAACTAACCTCATGCATTTATATCCAAGATGAGTTGTGATTGTTGGTTACTAAGATAATATATCAAACCACGACCAACTTCTACAACAACAATAATTCATCACGAGCTTTACTTTCAAGCTTGAATGATGAAAGGAATGCACCGAGAATTATATACAAGGATTCGAGAGTCTTGGTCTTTACTAAATGGGCCTAAGGTTTGATGGTTAAGATCCGGAATAGAAGGCTCGATATGTGGCAACAATTTATGGGTTCTATTGTAGTCGCTAGATACTTGACGAGATGGTGGTGGGGCTTGTGATGTTTACAATTCACAATATCAATATGCACACCTACTCTATGAATATCAATAGGTTTGTCGGGTGATAGATGACAAGGATCGCCAAAGAAGGTTCGAAATACAATAGAGTTTGTGAATGGTGAGCAATACAATCATCAAGGGAGAGTTTCCAAATAAGTCAAGTTCTTAAAAGTTAAGTTCAGGAAGAAGGAAAAGAAGAGGGAAGTGAGATACTTCGGATTTCGAGTGAGACGGAAGTCGGATTTGGAAGAGTTAGAAAAACCCAATCGATGCGGCGAATATAAACACATGGAAGATATGGAAAAATAAATGGAAACGATAAAGAAAGGCAAAGAGCTTTTGGAAGGAAATTATGTGCTCAAGTGTAAGTAATTGGAGGGCGTGCCATTCCACCAATTTGAACTCACAAAGGCTGAGTCAAAGGGACTTTAATAAAGGTAATAACTATGGTGAGGAGTTCGGACAACTTTTGGAGATCAAAACTGGGGAAAGAGGTGAAGATACTGATTCCATGGATGTAGAAGAATTTGGACTCAAGAATTATGAAATGACGGACCATGGAGAGACGCAAGTCGATATAAGAAACTTTTGAAGATCCGGAAGACCGTGGGTAAACAAGAGATGATTAACAAATTCGAGACAAGCCCGTAATTGAAGAAATGAAGAACAAGTTCCCGAGCTCAAGCTTACCACAACGGTGATAGGTGTATTACATTCATGACACGTGTATTATACACCGCTTTAAATTATTTAAATTCTTCCATTTATATGCGCATTTCTAATTGATATAATTGCTCCAACGTGTTGCATATTTAATTGTTTACAAGTGTACCACGTGTATTGGCATCTTAACCCGACATGCATTTTAGTGTTTACATGATAGAAAGTTCCTCCACCTCACTTATCAAGCATTATTCCAACCGAGCCACATTCGAATCAAGATGAGGAGAAATAATTGGGTTGCAAATTGTGGATCAAAAAGGAAAGAGGAAATACTGAGGCTCGGGAAAGTAGAACCGAAGGATGGAACAAAGGAAGTAGGTTACTATCCCTACTAATCACTTCAAAGTGAATGTAAGTGAGATCACCGGACATGTGGCATACCTAGAACCGTTTATACCTGGGAAGCAAAGATGAAGAAGTTGGGAATCTCTTATTCCGTGAACGATAGAACAAGTTCAAGGAATTGAGAATAGAACTTTTAAGGGGGAGAGCTCGACCAGGAAACAAATTGAAATTGTAGTTGTGCTCGAAGACGGTTACTCTTAAAAAGGAACAATGGAAATGTAAGAGTTAATAAGTAATGAGAATTCTACAAAAGTGGCTTACGATCAAATAGGAGATCTAGCACTCGATGCAATCACAAAACCGAGGTGGATGAAGCTTCGAGAATAATATCGAAGGAAATAGGTACTTTGAGAGATGAAGATATGGATTCAAGGAACGCTTGGGAATTGAAACGACAAGATTGTGTACAAGATTATCGAGGGTAATTTGGGTTGCAGAATCAACCCTGTTGGCTTCTTTCTACCGGCCACGCACGAACTCAATCTCCCAAGGTTGAAAGAGTTGTGTTTTGTATAACGGGTCTAATATCTTGAAGACGATGGAACCGTACAGAAATCTCAGAATTTATAAGGAGGTTATTGGGTAAAGAAGCCCGACCAAATCATCATATTCCATGATGGATAAAGTGAGAGTTAATTCAACCAAGCGGTGAAAGTGGAATATCTAGGAGAAATCACAACATGAGTTACTGGCTCGTCAGTCGTTTTTCCATGACGAAACGGGAACGCTACAAGGATTAGAGACTATATTTTTATAGCACCCCGGAGTGAAGGGAATTACATCCCCCGCACCATAGGCCGATATATGTGAAGGGAATTACATCCCCCGCACCATAGGCCGATATATGTAACGAAATTGGAACTCCGCACACGCACCAAACTACAGCGAAAGGGAGACAAACAAAATCTCTCCTAGGCTAGGCAGTCTAGACCCTAATACAGAGTGCGCATCTAAAACAAAATCACATGCAGAAGCAACAGGATCACAAACATATTAATAAACATGTATCCCTACCAAGAATATAATAGATCAACTAATACATGCCTTGCCCATCCCGGGCCAAATAAATCATACAAGTCCTCATAAATCGATTTCCGAAGAAAAATCTTATGTATATTTATACATAGTACCAAAATTGGAAAGTAAAGATGTAAGGTATGCAAGGACTCGACTACAAAACTCTGACGACTCAAAAGAAAGACCGCCGCCTAGCTCTAACTCCCAAAACCTGCACCTGAAACTCAAAGAAACAAGGGGGAAAAAATAAAGAAGACAACGAAGAGGGGTCAGTCCTAAAGACTGGTGAGGGTGCTAACACATGCACACGTACATATACATAAGAGCATAGCATATTTGAAATTAAAGCGTTCATGTACCGGGGCGTGGGTTTTGCATTCTATAACATTTTAACCTGTGATAATATATATAAAGAAAAATTTTGACGCCGAAGGACAAAATCAACCAATTTTAAAAGTTAGAATTTATGACACCCCATTCCTCGACCAAGGTCAGGTTTGATACGAGAGTGCACAGTTTACTCTTTTTCTTGCATGAATTATGTGAATTATGCCTTAAATTGATAACTGTTTTGTGCTTATGTGAAATATATGATTTGCATTATATGTGACTTCGTAATGTTGTAATTATGTGCTCATATTGTTTTTATTGAGCTTTGACATCATGCTTTGCGATTAAACAAAATAATGTGCTTATTTAGACATTAAAGTATTAAATAAGGATAAATTGGTAAATTTACATTTTCAAGACTAGAACTAGAAAGAACTTAATGAATTTTGGTAGATAATTCTATTACAAGTTCGTGGGCTTTTGAATCACTCAATTCGGAGTTCGGATGAAGAAGTTATGGCCATTTTACAAAAAGTCAACCCTTTTAAGCCTAAATGTTGACCTGCGACCCAATTTGAGACCCAATTTCACTTAAATCTGACCCGTATGACCCCCTCCATGACCCTATTAGCTGTCCCAAATCAGATTCTAAACACCAAACTTAAGTTACGTTATTTTCCATGAAACAAATTCATTTTCTCCGAACACTCTCTCAAAACCCATTCAGATTCTCTCAAGAGCTTCAAGCCACCTTCAAGCCATCTTCAAGAGTCAATAGTGAAGATTAAAGCTGGAGATTCAAGACTAAAGAACGAGTTCTCCCCTTCGATTTCAGCTCTCAAGGTAAGATTATGTGCTCTTTTGTTGGGTTTTTATTCTTGAAGGTTCTAAGCTTGAATGTGAATCTAGGGTTCATGTTAGATGGATTAAATCCGAATTTTATGATGGAAATATGTTTAGCTTGATGCTAGGAACGATTTGATGTAAGAATTTACTACTTTTATGCTCTTATGTGAAACCCACCATTGTTGACCTTTGAAGCTTTTATGAAGAATTCTTGTATGTTTGTAACACCCCGACTTTTCGGTCGTACGGGTATAACTTATGTGTTTACATATTTGCGCATTTTAAATATCTAATCATGTTGTTATATGTTTACTTTATATATTATTTGATATTTATTTGAATTATATGAATAATTATGAATTATTTGAATTTTGAACGTTTGAACTTATGTGAACATGAACACGTGTCGTTTGCAATCGATTTGAATTCTGATTTTTGTGAAATTTTGGTATGGTTGAGATATGTGTGTTATGATAATGTTTTAATGCTCGTTATTTGATTTCGGACTTGATTGAATTGTTTTTGAATTTATTTCGAAATTTGGAACCAAATCGGGGCTAAAGGGCATTTAGCGCACCTTTGGTTCTGAGTGTTGTAACATGACCACGGGAATTCGGATTGAAATTTCGTCACCTCCGTTGGACTCGTATCGAATATTTGGGTTCAATGGATCCAGCCTTATCTTTTTCTAAGCCCGTTTGAACCTCCGAAATTGAACCGAAATGAGCCCCGTCCACAGATTTGGCACCCTTAGCCAAATTAGCCATATCTCTCTCCATACTTAACCAAATTAACCATGGTTTGAGCCAAAATGACCCTAGTTACACCCACTATCACCCCAAGCATCACCCATTTCGTCTCGCACCCCATAAGGAAGAGGAAATTCAGCCAAAGTAAAGAAACCCTCCCATTTCCCGTCACTACTCACCATACCAAGAATTTGAGCTCATAACGTGTTCAAACCTCAACCAATCCAAGAGGTAAGCATGTATTTGTAATCACTACTTCCTTGTGGTCGTTTGAAGCTATGATTTGCACATTTTTATGGAGTTTTGATCATGTTATGGAGATATGAGTTAATTGTTGGATTTTATATAAATTCTTGATCTCTTTCATTTCTTGGAGTTTTGAATTTGTTTGAAGTATGTATATTGATCAATTTGGTATCCTTATTGCATTTAAGAACTTAGTTTTGGAGGTTGTTGAGTATTGAATGCTATATCACAAGTGGAGTTTGAAATTCTTGTTGGTGAAGATGCTTGATTGATCAACCTTTGCTTTCTTTTCCTTGATCGTTGATTTGGATATGATTATGGGCTAGATTTGCGTTGATTTTGTGATCATTTTCATGCGAAATATGCTGCCTAAGGACCACCTTGTCGCTGCCCCTGTTTTGAAGCTTTTCCCTTGCAAGAAACAGAGCTTTGCTCTGTTCTGCATTTTGAACACGAAGACTTGATACGGCCATGTTGATCTCTTGACTTGTGAAGAAATTTTTTTCAAAAATCGGACACGGACGTGTCCAAATCCTTGGAAAACCTAACACGACTTGGAGACTTGCGCTGCTGCGTGCGGCCCCTGTCGGAGGCTTGTGGGCGGCTGGCCCAGCGTGGGCGGACGACGGGCGGGTATGCCTCCCGCACAGTCGTGCTGGAAGTGCTGGGCGGGACACCCTGCGCCCGCCTGGGCAGGCGGGCGGTGCCCGCGAAGCCCGCGCTCGCGACAGCTTCTCGCGTGGGGTTTCTCGTGTTCGTCGTAATCCGGATTTTTCTTTCGTGTTTTCATTCAAAAGCAAAACCAATCCAAGAAATCCAAAAACAGTTTATACAGTTTCAAATCTAAAACAGTTTTCAAAACAAATTTTTCAAAATAGTTTTCAGAAACTTTCAGGAAAAATACAGTTTCGTAATTCAGGCTTTCAAAAACAATTACAAATACTCAATCGCATCAAGCCTAAGAATTTCTACCAAATTCAGTTAAATTGAGACGAATCAGAAACACGATTAAGGAGGTGGCTTTGATACCACTTGTTGGAAAACAGGAATCAGAAACAGCGGAAATTTAAAAATTTTCCAACAAAAGGATCTTAGACTCGCAATCTTGTATCCAAATTCTTAGAGATTAGAAACCTACTTTTCAATAGTCTTTCTTGAAGCGTTTCAAGCCACCCAAGAACGCTCTTCTCGCGGCTTGATCCCCTCTCCTTGGTAAAGCTCGAATCTTCAAAACTTCTAACTTGAAGCTCTCTAGAGATAGTCCACCAACTTGACTACAATCTAACTAGTAAGGATGCTAGTTCTCTAGTTAGTGTTTAGGTTTAACCTAGGGTTTATTTTATCTTGGAGAAAGGATGGTGTTCAACACATGAACCAAAAGATGATCATCAATTAGCCCTAAGGGGAGCTCGAGCTCCCCTATATATTGGAGAGGGAGGGGACGCCGAACCCTAATCCTTTTGGGGCAAGGATTTGGTCCCTCTCTCCAATTACTGATCATCAAGTAATTTTGACTTTGACTTTGAATTCAAATTCAAATCAACTTTTAAGAGAGCTAAAATATCCAAACCCTTTTGGATATTATTATAATTTATTTATTAATAAATAAATAACTTATTTATCAAATTAATTAATTCATAATTAATTAACTAGATTATTTTTCTCCAAAATAAGACTTTCCTTTTAATTCAAAATTAAACCAAAGTCTATTAACTAATTAATCACATTAATTATTTAACACATATATCATATATATATATACACGTGTGAGACACGTGTCAGTCACGTGACCTACACGTGTGGTTTCACACGTATGGAACCCTCTAGGCCCGATTAACTCGTTTAATCATTTTAAAGCCTTAACTCATGTAACCAAGTTGTGTGTGACCCTCTAGGTTCTCAATTCAGTTAGCAGTGACCCTAATTAATTAATTCACTAATTAATTAATCAGTTCACAGATTAAACGACCATAGTCTAGCAACATGTGTTTAACCCCTAGCTGAATTGGAATGTTCGGATTCGACAGAACCTTTAAGTCATTGATTCATGTGAGATACAATCCTCCTACTTACTATCTCTCAACCAAGATCTAGGGTAAGGGAATAAACAGAACCCTAATAATCTGGTCTTAAAGCACAGTGCATTTCATATCCGTTTGATCTCAATCCAAGAAACCCTTTTCTTGATGTCTTGATCTACTGCCTTGGCCAAGGACTCCATATGGCATATGAATGACTTACACAATAAGAGATCACCTTGCAGATGCAAGTGTAGGTCCTTTCTTGATTCTCATTCACTTTCATGAATCACTTGTGCAGCCCCAACATGTAACACCCCAAACGGAGGATGCCACATCCCCCGCACTAAGACCCAGACCCGGTGACGAAATGGAAGGTCCATGCCCGAATCCGAATCATAGCTAACGGGAGACCAACTCACACACTAGGCTAGGCGGATCTGACTTGACGAACTCAGAGTGCGGAAGAAATTAAAATCAACAACAATAGATAGCGGAAGCATTTAAAACAAAACATGCAAAGCAGGTAACGGGTTCAACTAGCATAGATACCTAATCCCGAATATCAACATACATAACAAGTGACGGGTTCAACTAGCATAGATACCTAATCCCGAATATCAACATACATAATCCAACATAATAAACAACATAAATATCATCAATATCTAGTAACAACCAAATACTAGCTTACTAACCCCACACGGGTTGAAGTCTAAATAGAACATAAACATAATCTGCAAATGTGAAACATAAATACATAAAATAAGTAGAGTATGCGACAAATGCATCCTAATACCTACTAGACTGACAAGTGTGACTCAGAAGACTCACTTCCGCCTAGCTCAAGCCAAAAGAACCTGCAACTAAAAGATAAAATGAGGTGTCAGTCAACTGACTGAGTGAGGGGGGCTAACGCACACCCACAATATATATATAGAGCACAACACATATCATAAGGGTGGACTCATGAACCGGGATTAGGGTTTTGCACGCCAAAACAGTTGAAATACCCAAAATAGTATAAGTTTGGAAAACCATTTAGAGAAGCCTATCCCGTTTCACAAATCCCATACATTCATAACATATACCCGGCGAGTACGGGCTTCCAACCTTTACTCCTCATAACTGAACATAACATAAAGCAGAATCAATCCATCCTCTACTCCAATGATGGAAGAGCCACGCGTTGGCCCTAACCATCAATAACATACATACACACTCTCAAGGGGTAGCGAACCCACAAGAGTCCTCCCCGGCTGTACACCGAAGGCTCAAGATATCACGGCTCCCTCATCGCCCTAAGGTCGCGCAATGATATCTCAAATGGAACTACGCACAGGTATATCCCCGACGGCCCTAACCGTCCCGTGGGCTCCTTACCCATAGCTCCTCGGATCCACAACCATAAATACATACAGATACCAATATTTCATGGCAACTCGCTACAGAATCATAACGTATCAGAGTTTTCCAAAATAGCTTACATATGCCTTAATACTTAATTTTTCTGCAAAACCAGGGATAGTCCACAAGGTCATAATCATATCATATCCAACACATATTTAATCTTACATAGTATATAACCGCATGCAAGGATTGAAATCATCATATTAAGGCCATAGGTCGTTTAACTATATAAAATCCTAAACCTCACCTCGTGCAAGTAGAGTCTGAGAGTGTGAAGGGCCAAACACTCTAAACATCGGGCCCACCGGCACCACCAAACTATGTGACAAGACATACAGAAGCCCAGACTTAGACTCTATATGAACCAAAGAAGACGCACGGCGTTGGTCAACATGATTGTGGTTATGCATAAGTGTTCATGTTATGCTTGGATAAGGTGTCGTGGTCATTCAAGGCATATCAAAGCTCAACGAGGTCATATTTACAAGCAACCGACACGTAATTCCATATCCAAAGAGGTAAGATCAATTTAGGAAGTTAATGTATTCACAAAATGCATATTAAATCATCCAATGTCATAGCGTTCAATTATAATATTATAATTAAGCATCAAGTTCATGTCGAGTTATAAAGTGCATAAGTGAGAGCAACTTGATCATATAAACATACAGTTGCTGTACGTAGATGGCATGTGTAACGCCCCGCTCATTCGATAAATAAGGTACGTCACCTTCTAACCTTTTTATGTATTTAATTTTGTGTTTGGTGCGTTGTGTGGCCCTCTTTTGGACTCTTTTAGAGTTAGGGTCCTTTTTGTAATTTTCTTCTTTTAGGGGTTTTTCCGGTCACTTCTCGTTCGGTAGAGATTTTGACTTCTTTGACCCCTCCTTTGCGTCCGGGGCATCGAGACGAGTCCGTAGACTCTAAGTTTGCCCAATTCTGACTTCGTTAGCCCGTTCTTCCGATCGTTTTTGAGTACGAGAATCCGAGATATATACTCGGGTTTCCTCGTTTTGCGTGCCATTTCAGCAGCTCCTGCCTTCATCGTCTTCCTCGCGCAGCAGTACTATTCACACACACTCAAGGTGTGAAAACACACACTTGTCGTTCTCCCTCGTTTCTCGACGGAATTCGACGAATCAATAGTGGAAATTTATCAGCTCGACGAGCCCGTCACAACCGTACCAGTTTCGTGGCCTGAAAGTGACCAGCGGCGGCACAGCGGTGGTCCGACGGTGGCGGGTTGCGCCACCTCCACGCCGGCGGCGTTCCGGCGACCCTCGCCGGCCAACAACCACCCTACCCTATGTTTTCGACCCTTCCCGTTCCATTTCCGGCCTCCTTTTCGAGCGAATCGCAGCGTAGGTGGTGGTTCCGGCGGTGACGCAGCGGCGCAGCTTGGAGGCGACGGTTTGGCCATTTTCCGGCCGATTTCGGTGGGGCTTCCTTCACAAAAGTTGTTCCTGAGGTCGAGTCCGAGCTATTCGTGGTGGTGGCGGTCAGAGAACCGACCGGCGGCGGTGGACCGGCGGTGGACCGGGCCTGGACCGGCGGTCCGATTTTCCGGCGGTTTTTCCGGCGGTTTGACTTGGGGCTTTCGTAGGGCTTGTTACAAGCTTTCCAACGGTATGCCCGGATTTCATTTTGGTTTTACGGTTTACGTTTAATTTCAGTTTTCGTCATTGGGATTTGAATCGGTTTTTCGTCAACGAAGTCCTGCGTGTTTGGCATTTTCTGAAATTGATTGAGGGCTTTTGTTGAGCAGGCCGAGACGCACGTTCCTGTCCTTCCGGGGATTTTTCCGACCACCGGAGGCGGTGTTCCGGTGGCGGCCGGCGGCTGTTCGACCGGCTACGGTAGCGGCATTTCGGTGACTTTCGGACAGAAAGTCCCTTTCGTTGTGGTGAGTCCAACGCCACTTTCCGTTCGTCAATCGGATGCCCGGTTGATTTGTTGTGATTTATTTTGTGTATTTCTATTTAATTGAAATTAATTGTTTTAATTGCAATAAATTGTCAATTGCTTGATTTGTCGATCAATATGAATTCCAATGTGTACGAAAGCATGTATTAAATGAACTATGATATATGTTGATGCTTTGATTTGCAATTTGAACTCCGATATGCCGTATTTGAACTATTTGTCTAACTTGAAGGGGTATATGTGTAATTTTGTAAATAATATGAATATTGTTTGATTTAATTAGGTAACCTTGTTATTTGAATCCGCTTAGTGATATATGGATTGAGTATGCCATGTGTGAATTATATAAAATTGATATAGCTGGAATTGATATGTGATTTTGGGAGATTTGAATGATTTGAATGTCTCTATTTGTTTATTTTACAATTGTAAACTTGATATACTTGAATTATAAATGTTATATGAAGTTTATGACTTGATTTGCTAGAAATTATGAAAGATATGAAATGATTGGGCTTGAAACCCTCATGTATGGAATGTACTTGAAAGAATTACTTGATTGTGTAACTCCATAACATCATTTTACTTCTTTTACATCTCATATCATGTGTTTAGCATTGCCGTGCGTCTATGTGGTTTCATATTGAGTCAATTCTCACGAGTACACATTGTTCCTTCTCTTGTACAGTTTGTTTCCAGGGCGGAGACTTCCAAGTTGAATAGGCACCCGTATTGCTCATGTTTCTTGTCTCGTGGAATTCCAGGTGAGGGTATTTTCCGTTCTCGTTATGTATTCAACCCTACAACCCTTATGTGAAAAGCTTTGGCCAAAACCTTATGATTATATACGTTACTTTTAAAAGGAGAGTTATCGAGTAAATATTGATCGAGTAAATATTGATTGATCGAGTAAATATTGATCGAGTAAACCCTTTCCAAATGGATAATGATGGATATGGTATGATTCTTATGAATCAAATGTTTTGGCGAGAAAAGATTGATTGATTGATTGCACTGATTGGGGCCCAGGGGCTTGGTGTGAGTGGGGACCCGAGGAGGCAAGGGCTGACGGTAAACCCTCACACTAGTCCCACTATTGAACAGCGGTACCGGACCTCGTCAGGAGATTGGCGGGGAAAGGGAGCTGAGTGCCATCTGGGGAGTCATGTAACCCCTTTTGGCCAATGATTGGGTGGTCGGGCCTTGCAAACCCACCACCAACCCGGAGGAAGAAGGTTGGAACTTATTTATGATTGAAAATGATTGACTAATTGATTGATTGAGTGATTGATTATTGATTGATAGGCACTGTGCGGGAAGGCCGGGCATCGGATTGCCCAAACAATATATTTAGGACATGGCATGTGATCTGAGTGTATTATGATATATTGCATGATCACCTATTTAAAGTATTAATGATATTTGTCGTACACGGTCGGAGTTTGGTTGGAGATTGTGCACGCTCACTCGCCGAGCCTTATTGATTGAATATGATTTACGAACTTAATGAATTTAATATGAATAGTCGTAAAGTCTGAGCATTGCTGAGTCATTCTTTTGCCCTTTTTGGGAACTAACTTTAAATAAAACCTTGCTCGGGATTTATGACTTGCATGTGCATGTTTCTATATTATATGTATCGCTCCTGCTCACTCAGTCTTCTAGAGACTGACCCCTCTTTCCCCCTTTTTCCAGTTTCTTTTGCAGGTGTTGGTTACTAGGCGGAGTTAGAGTGTCGAGTCATTGTTCTAGTCTCACTCATTTACACTCACTGCATATTATATTGTCTTTAATTAATGTATTGATTTAGTATTGATTTATTATTGCTGGCCGGTGTGCCTTATTGAATTGATATTGATTCGGGACAGGTTAGGACAGGCTCTGGAGCCAGTTGAACCCGTTGTTATGATTGTTTCCTTGTATTGATTCGGGACAGGTTAGGACAGGTGTACTGATTAGTGGAACCCGTATTTATATTCGTTTTGGATTTCATTTCTTTCATGGATATTACATACATGATTTCCTTGCTTCCGCATTTTGGGTTTTGTTGAGGGTTCCAGGGTTAGCTTCCGCCTAGTCAGGATTGTACTTTTGATTGTCACCCGTTCGCTGTGAGTCCGATTCATGTGTGGACTGCCTATTTCATATGTGGATTAGACTCATAGTGCGGGGGATGTGGTGCCTATCGTCCCGGGTGCTACAGCATGCTTGATACAAATAAAGTGTGCATTTAATTCACTTAAGATCATACTTTACAACTTCACAACATGTTTGGTACACAAGCTCCAGTCACATTCACAGTTTCATAAATATTACACTTACATCCCCTAAGTCATTTATAAAAGTTTAGAATTATTACACATTCATCCCTTAGTCGATTGCTAAACATAGTTGTTCATTTAAAGTGTTTATACAATTATTCAATTAGGAATTAATTACTTACAAACATGACAATGATCAATTTATTGCAATTCATAATATACCATTTTCTAGTAGTAAGAGTATATCAAGATATTACAATTCTAACTCCTATCATGCATCAAGTCTTAAGTTGTTCAAGCATCCTTCATGTATCTCAATTTTATATTTGAAACACAATTTACAATAAACATAATATTGAGAACGTCTCAAATCCATATTGAGAAATCACAACATGTTCGTTCTTCTAAAATATCATTCAAGTTCATTTAGTCACATAAAAGATTAGTTTCTAGATATTACACTAACACCCCTTCGTACTTAACAAATAGCGTAAATTCATCACATCGGGATTCAAATTGTAAATCGAAACATTCATGCATATCACAATCCATTCAATACATGTTTTCGTGTACGGTTGGAATACATCTCGATCAACAAACCAACAATAACCTATTTATTTGCACTTAAAACAATTAATTCAAATAATCACAATTACGTAAAATAATTCGTAATAAATAGATCGAGTGTCCGATTAACGAACGAAAAGTGGCGTTGAACTCACCACAACGAGTCGAACATTCTGACCAGACGCCGCCGGAACGCCACCACTGTAGCTGCCGGAATTTGGCGGGCCTCCGCCGAAGGTCGCCGGAAAAATCCCGAAAAATCATTCCTGAATGAAGTCTTCGTGCCCGTTCCGAATCCTCGATCAATTTCTGGAAATTCCGAGTCAATCTCCTCCAATTTCAGATCTACGAACACGAAAACCCTAAATCTTCAAACTCAAATTACTTCCAAACCGATGAACCAAAATGCGATCCGTAAAAGCCATTGTCTTACCCATGACGAGCTCTTCGAAAGCCCTAAGGTAGCTCGCCAGAAAAATCCTCGGAGCTAGCTCCGCCGTTGCACCGCCACTTTGCCACCGCGATCCACCGCCAAACCACAGAATCTCGAGCCGCCTAATCACAGGCCACTAGTTGTCGTCGTTCCGAACAACTTTCGTGAAGAGCCCGAGGCCAAAAGATGGCCAGAAAACACCCCCGTTGGCCGCCGAAGTTTCTGCCGCCGCCCACGTCGCCGGAACCACCACCTACGGCCAAGATCTGGTGAAATTGATGCCGAAAATGAACTCAGGGGGTCGAAAAACCTTGGAAACCATCAAGCCCCGTCGAAAACCACCGCCGGAAGCGGCGGAATCGCGCCGCTACAGGAACCGCGGCCGCGGCCGCGAGCTTCAGGCGGCGCGTGCGGCGCCTTCGTTGCTCCGATGGCCGCGCCACCGACGTCAACCGATGCACCGGGATGTCCTCTTTCTGGGTCTCCGGCGCGTGTAAGAAGGAGGTGGCCGAAAAATGCCGCGAAACGCCGGCAAATTGGCGGCGGTCTGATAGCTCCGCCACTGCTACTGAAATCCGGACATAACTCCGCCACCGTTCGTTGTTAGGCCGTGAAATTGGTACTCTTGCGTACGTATCGCCGAGATAATCAAAATGGACTATTCGTTTGTTGAATTCCGTCGAGAAACGATCGAGTTATGGGCTCGTAACCGAAGCCGCGCATAGTACCCGCGGGAAAGAGAGAGTGGGAGAGGAGAGAGAGAGAGAGTGAGAGAGAAAAGGGATTGGGAAAAATGTGTCTTGTGCACAAGCTAAATACAACCGGGTAACCTTATCGCGAAGCAAAGTGAAATATCGCGTACAAATAATCGTAAATAAAATTGGTAAAGTTACGAATAAACATTCAAGCGCCGAATTAATTTTATAAATTAAAATAAAAGAGATAGATTTACCAATTAGAGTTTAATTCAATTTAATTTTAGAAACCTTTCGTACAATTTAACGACACTTCTTAGACACATGATTGATAATTAATCTCAAGAAATTCAAGTAAACCAAAATTAAACAAGTTAAGTAACATGATGGATTTAAAAATCAACTTAACCATTAATTTTAGAATAATCCAAATGATCACCTATTAAATTGGATTTACATTAAATCACATAATTCAAGAACTCTTAAATTAAACATACATAAGTATAGAGACTTACTTGCTAATGTCGTCAGGACGCCCTTCGAGAATACGGGGCGTCACAACAGCATAAGCTTTGAATCCGTTGTCTAAGGTGACACCCTTTAAAGCTTATACCTAAGACTACAGAGTTAACTCATAAAGTGACATGGAACCTCAAGTCTAAGGATCAATTAATCACATCACTAACTCGTGAGATATTTCCTAATCTGGAAGTTTCCATTTCTTGAAATAGAAACTTCCTTTCCCATTTAGGAATCTTCTCACACGGGGCACCTCGTGCGACATCCATATTTACTTAGGTGTTAAGCTAGACCCATCAATCATAAGATCATGATCAAAACTTAGTTCGAACGACCCACGACTCGCGGACATCGCCCGTGCCAAAATTGATCACGAAATAAAATGATCAATTAGGTAACTAAGAACTAATAAGCTCCACGAGCTATCCCACGACTCGCGGACAATAACTAGTTTCACTTACTAAACTTAAAACCTATTGATGGAATGCTAGGAATTTAATTCAAAATTCGCACCTCGAATTAAACACCTATTTATTCGAAATTAGCTTAATATTTAATGGGAATTTTCGAATTAACCGGACAGTTGTCCGGTTCAACCTCACCAACATATATGTTATCCAATTTTAATTAGTCTTGATTAATGCAAGTACACTTAAATGCATTTCAAACAAGCACATAAACAGATAACATGTCCTAGCATTATACTAACATGTGCTGATCATGGGTTCTACCTATCTTATGCGTGATATGTGGGAGCCACTCCACAATCACAAGTTCTAACATACATGCCACATAAACAGTTTAAATCACATAAGGGAAAGAGGTAACAAAATACGAGCCCTATCTCTATTACATTTTACAATTGAGATTCCCCTCCCTAACATTTTGAGGGGTCTTCACTTATGGCCTCCTTGTTACTTGAATGTGGTCCATCGTACTCCATGGGTGCATTGTCTCCAAAATGAAAATAAAATCTCACCACCTATCTCTACTCTCAAATTACAATAAAAGAAAAAGACATAAAGTAATAAGGCTCAATCTTCATATTGGCCATCGAAAATTACACGGGGCATACCTCGGCCTCAAAAACAGTAATATGGAAAGCCACATAATAAATCACATAACAGTACGCACATAAGTGAGGCTCCAACGTCAATTGAAAAACGCAACTATAGGGCTCCAACCCAAATTTAAACCATCCATGTTCAAAAATTAAAACCATACATAAGTCTAAACCCATGATCACCTAACATGCGTAAATTGCAAGAATCTAAATTTAACCAATAAATTAAAATTCTCGCTTTATGCTCTAATAGCTTAAAACACGACTTAGATGCAATTCTTGTTCAAGAGCCTTTTCTATAAAACCCGAAAAACAATAAACTAATAAATTCCAATTAATTTCTGAAAATTAATAATTTTATTCTTTCAATATTTTCATAAAATAAAGTTTGCAATTTTTCCAAAATTTAAATCGCTTAATTTTTCAAAATCCAAATTTAACCAATTATTTTAAAAATAATTCAAATTTAATAAAACAAAATCTTATAGAAAAATTAAATCGCGCGCGCTAACCTCCAAGCTACCGGCTCGTTGTTGCTCGCGTGCGGGCGATGCCGGGCGGGTGCTCCCGCGCGGTTGCTGGACAGGCGAGCAGGCGCGTCTAGTCGCGCGCGGCTACGCGACGGAGGCACGCGGGGTTAGGGCGTGCACAAGTTGGCACGTTCCAACCTCGCGTGTTCGTTTCGTGTTTTGTTTCGTATCTCAGGTTTCACCAAAACCCGGTTCAATCCAAAATAAAAAAATACAATTTAAACAGATTTGAATTAAAACGATTTTCAAAAACATAATTTAAGAAAAAAGTTTCAGAAATTCAAGAAAAATTACAGTTTCGTAATTCAGGCTTTCTAAAAGAACTCATGAATACCTAATTCGTATCTAAGCCTAAGAATTTCTATAAATTTCAGAATAATTGAGACGAATCAGAAACACGATTAACAAGGTGGCTCTGATACCACTTGTTGGAAAACAGGAATCAGAAAGCAGTGGAAATTTAAAAATTTTCCAACAAAAGGATCTTGGACTCGCAATCGTGTATCCAAATTCGTAGAGATTAGAAACTTACTTTTCAATAATCTTTCTTGAAGCGTTTCAAGCCACCTAAGAACGCTCTTCTCGCGGCTTGATCCCCTCTCCTTGGTAAAGCTCGAATCTTTAAAACTTCTAACTTGAAGGTCTCTAGAGATAGTCCACCAACTTGACTACAATCTAACTAGTAAGATGCTAGTTCTCTAGTTAGTGTCTAGGCTTAACCTACGGTTTAATTTATCGTGGAGAAAGGATGGTGTTCAACACATGAACCAAAAGAAATCAGTCAATCACTCTCAAGGGGAGTTCGAGCTCCCTTATATATAAATGGGAGGGGTGGCCGAAAATCCTAGTCCTTATGGGCTAGGGTTTTGGTCCCTCTCTCCTACTACTTGATCATCAAGTAATTTTGACTTTGACTTTGAATTCAAATTCAAATCAACTTTTAAGAGAGCTAAAATATCCAAACCCTTTTGGATAATATTATACTTTATTTATTAATAAATAAATAACTTATTTATCTAATTAAATAATTCGTAATTAATTAAATAGATTATTTTTCTCCAAAATAAGACTTTCTTTTTAATTCAAAATTAAACCAAAGTCTATTAAATAATTGATCACATTAATTATTTAACACATATATCCTATATACACGTGTGAGACACGTGTTACAAGGACACGTGTGGTTTCACACGTTTGGAACCCTCTTGGCCCGATTAACTCGTTTAATCATTTTAAAGCCTTAACTCATGTAACCAAGTTGTTGTGTGTGACCCTCTAGGTTCTCAATTCAATTAGAAATGACCCTAATTAATTAATTTACTAATTAATTAATCTGTCCACAGATTAAATGACCATAGTCTAGCAACAGGTGTTTAACCCCTAGCTGAATTGGAATGTATCGATTCGATAGAAACTTTAAGTCATTGATTCATGTGAGATACAATCCTCCTACTTACTATCTCTCAACAAAGATCTAGGGTAAGGGAATAAACAGAACCCTAATAATTCGGTCTTAAAGCAAAGTGCATTTCATATCCATTTGATCTCACTCCAAGAAACCCTTTTCTTGATGTCTTGATCTACTGCCTTGGCCAAGGACTCCATATGGCATATGAATGACTTACACAATAAGAGATCACCTTGCAGATGTAAGTGTAGGTCCTTTCTTGATTCTCATTCACTTTCATGAATCACTTGTGCAGCCCCAGCATAAGCCTTGAATCAGTTGTCTAAGGTGACACCCTTTAAAGCTTATACCTAAGACTACAGAGTTAACTCATAAAGTAACATAGAACCTCAAGTTTAAGGATTAATTAATCACATCAATGACTCGTGAGATATTTCCTAATCTGGAAGTTTCCATTTCCTAAAATAGAAACTTCATTTCCTATTTAGGAATCTTCTCACACGGGGCACCTCAGTGAACTTACTTGTTGATGTAAGCAGCCTCATGTATCACGCCCGTATCAACTATACACTTTGCACCTCCATGAAACAAGGTGGTCCTTCTTAAGGGCGTGATCCCACAAACAAGGCTTAGAGGAGTCAGGTTGACACTCCCACTGTCGGTAGGACTCATCGGCTTGGAGTATTTTACTAATCATGCCTTATGTGATATAGGGCTCGTTTCATGAACCATTTCACCTAAATGGTAGAGTCCTAAAGTTATCAGTATTAGGGGAGTTCTCATACATGCACAGATAAAGTAAACACATACCAAACAATAGCATATTAAGAAGTGTTGCCTCAATTCGTTATTTGATTCAAAGATTGTCTGTGATTACAATAAGGAAAATCACAAAGCGGATATACAATCGGCTTTCTAGGGCACTATTCCTAATAGTAGGACCTGCCGAATGAAATGGCGTGGATGGAAAGGCGATGTGCGAATCACCAAAACTTTTGGTATCTTTTTATAGAGTCATTGTGACAGACCATTCGAGATAGTTAAGTGGTTTGATCCTCCCCCGGTGTTCTGAAACATAACACGTATGGTATTGTAGAGGAAATCTTGGGCTGACCGCGATAGGAGGCGCATAGTTCCGACAACGTGGTGTGTGCTTTTAGTGATGGTATAGGTGTGTGTTAAAATAACAGTGTTGGTTAAGGAAATTTTGTTGGCATAGGAGTTATGTGATAAGCTTTGGATTGAGGTGGATGCTCAAGTGGTCCTAAGTATAATCAGTTGAAGGAAGTCTGGAGATCCGGGCACTCAGATGAAAACCAATGAGTTCTACAGATTGGCGAGAAGAATAGAAGTTAGGCTTACTCATATCTACAGGGAGGGAAATGGGCTTGCTGATTGTCTCGCTTCTCTAGGAGTTGGACGACAATCCTTGTGGAAATATCCTGAAAGTCCGTTGCTTCAAGAAATTAGAGGTTTTTGATAGTTGTGAATAGATAGAGCTTTCCTAATATCTGTACCAAATAATGCTTAATTATGGCTCCCCTGTTTCTTAACTTTAATTTTGGTGCTTTTACCATCTTGATGTTTGAAGCTTTTATTGCTTTTTGGACTGTCATGGCATGTAATTTATGTTCTTTCTCTATACTCATTCATTATATGCATGTTGTGAGTGAACAAATTTGTTGTCTTTTAAATAGAACTACTCCTGCACTTGATCCTAGTTGTTATTGTTATAGGTTTTCAAATAGGATTAATATGAATAAGATGGATGTGGGACTTACAGATCAAAGGCTACGGAGTGGTGAGTTAAGCTATAGAGCTGAGGGTAATTGGGAGAATTCATTGAGTTTTATAGATTGGTACAATGACTTTATGGATTTTGTTGGGATTATGATTTTTATGTTTGATCATAGCTTGGTCGATTGGTGGCAGGTTACTAGTTGAAAGCACTTAAGGAATTAGCAGTGTCACAAATTTGATAGTCGTCAACAAATGGAATTTGCGGAATATCCGTAACAGATAAGTTTACTCATGAATTTGTTGCGTTCTTGTATCGCCCCCGTAGCACTATAACCCCCGCATCGCAATACTTCCCGAGTAAAGGTTAGACTTAACACTCGAGAAATATTACAACGAATGGTCTAGGTAATACTTAAGTAGAAAAATTTTAAACTTTGCAGGTGAACAAAAGTGCTATTATATTTGATCGAAATAACTAATCTAAATAAAAGGGGAGTATCACATGATGACATGCTGTTGTAAAATAGGAGGGTAGCTTATAAACATACTCAGAACTATGTATCCTTAGAATCAATTCTGACCTACTATGTTTGACCCCCCTTAATACATCAAGATAACTCTAGTTGTCATTCCCTTGATTCCTAAAACTATGCTTTTAAAATAGGCGAGGGGTTAGTCAAAGTGACTAAGTAAAGGAATATTAGATTATATGTATACGTATTTAGGTATATATACTTAAGACCAAGAAGATCTTAGACTAAAATAATAGCAATAGGATATAACAAATATAATACGGTTCATAATAAGTTTAAAATAGGGATAGGGGTATATGGAAATTATTTATAAAGTATGAACCGTTTAATAAAAGAGTTTGTATTACCCGTAAGTTAGGCCTCCCCAAGCGTATTCCTTAAATATTTGGTAAAACAGTACCGGGTTGATCAAGGCACCGATACTTTAATAAAACCAAGTATGATAATACCTCCACTATTTCTTGGTGTCAATAGGGGATCAAACCATAGAGATTGTATGTAATAAGTGGGAAGTTATTTTCCCGGGAGATAGTCTCCCTTTATCTCTTGGCGTGGAGTAACTAACCTCCAGTTAAACCACTACCAAGAGTTGGTGGCGGTCCATATCACCAACATTACCCCTCGACCCGATACTTTTCGGGTAATTGCTCGCTATGGCTGCAGCCGAGGCCCATAATAGTTACAGATAAATAATAGGACTAAAGTATATAATGTCCAGACAAGATCCTGATTCCGACATAAAAGTATTTTCCTCTTAGAGAGGGATATTATATTGTAGTAATATGGATAGGGAGGAAATCAAATAATAGGTAGTGTAAAATCCAGCTCGTCCGACCGTACTGGTATGTTTTTGCGAGAGGGCTAAATGCGCATTTAAATTATTTAATTATACTTTTATATGTTTATATATTGGTTAAATGCTAATTCTTGAA